>JBBGZY010000143.1:3740000-5035000 GCA_037952925.1 Lithobates clamitans
CCTGTTTTAGTCATCAACCATGTGAGTTGCTAAATGTTGGACCTTCATTAAATGTAACCATATTGCTACACTTAAAGGCGCCTCTTTTCTATTTTATATTTTTTATAAATGTTATATTTTTTTTATTTGTAAATGGCCATTTTATGGTTACGCAACCTATCACATTGCTATGATCTTTTTATATGGACTATAACCTGAAAGACCTATAAATAAATGGTTGTGGAACCATCTGAGTTTCCATTATTTCTTATGGGGAAATTCGCTTTGATATACAAGTGCGGTTGGATTACAAGCATGTTTCTGGAATGAATTATGCTCGCAATCCAAGGTTTTACTGTATATATATATATATATATATATATATATATATATATATATATATATATATAGTGCTAGTTTAGTTCAGTTTAGATTAGAGCCTGAGGTATATACAGTTACTAATGTAGGGCATGTTTATTTATATTACCAGTATATATTTAGATATGATGATAAACAGTATGGATATATTTATCATAACTGGAAGATTTGTGACCAAAGTATTAGTCATCCAGTAAAACATGGTGGTATATGGTGGATAAAATGAATAATCCTTATCTGATGCTGCGTTATGTTAAATGTTTTTGTCCCAACCTGATCAGTATTCAAGGAGTGTACCTGAATTATAATGAGAATGAGCACAGCAAGGTGGCATTTTATGATACAGTGCTACACACACAGGACATTACCCCATTAAGCAGCCAGTGGGGCTTTCAGTTGGATAACTCTGGATGCACCAGCATATATGCATGTAAGAAGATGTACTCTTACTCAGTCATCCATTTGGCTTTGTGACAAGATATATAAACTATTCTTCTTGTTTGATAAACCTTTGATGCTTCACGAGCAACAGAAAGAAGAATAACTTTACAAACAGGCAAGCCTTAATATGAAGGAATGGGATAAAACCAGTAGTGTGTGTGTAAATTTGTGTGAATGTTCACCAGCCATGAGCAAGAGCTCTAAGTACAGATATTAATTCATTTTTCCAAAATTAGTTTTCACTAAGATTATTAGTTAGCTGGATACAGGTACTCACAAACATTTGACACTCTGCCTCAAAAGGTGTGCACCTTTTTATTTTAATATTGTTATTTACCTAACTCTGATAGTCCTTTGGGTGCATTTCTAGGCTGCCACATTTAGAGCAGCTAGTAAGGCTTACTTATCTAACTAACTATACAAAGTATTGCAAAGTACAAAAGTAGTTAATTTCAAATTGCTCTGCTAGGGGCAGATTCAAGAATGTCTTTGCTGCTCTGCTCCTGATTTTATATGTATATGTATAGCACCAAAACATTTAAATACAATGCTGCTCTATGACACTGTATTATTTGCAGCTTACCACAAAACTGCGCAACATTCATTGGTCCCCAGCAGCGGCCCATCCTTTAGGGGTGCACGGGCACCGCCCCCCATCCATGCATCCGGCCCCTTGATCTACATTCAGGGCGCCGGACCATGGATTCCAATGGGGAGGGATGTTTTTTTTAAGCACGTGGTTAGAGCCAGAGGCTGTAATAGGCTTCAAAAAAGGGTGGGCTCAGGGCTCCGAGCACTGCGCTCCGAGCTCACTCAGCTGTACGACACTAGCAATGAATATTCGCTATTGCCACACTGATCCTCCTCCCGGCCAATCAGGAAGCGGGTTTTGAGACCTATCACCCGACTGGCTGAAAGGACTGGCAATCCTATTAGAAATAACTTTAGAATTTGTTGATTTGTTGGTTTGCTGACAATTAAGGAGTTCAAATAAACTTTATAGACTATAGAGAGTCAAAAAATCAAAGAAAATGTTTTGTCCAGTGAACAAAATTTGAAAAGTCAATATTGTTCCTGGGCAGTAAAAATCACACTTCTTGCAATGAACACGTGATTGTAAACATTTTAGCGCATATATACCAAAAGTGAAACATAGCATATCATTCAAATGAATTATCATTTAAATTCAGCACTCCTTTATGGTATCATGTAAAACTATGACAAAAAATGAATTATTACTTTTTCAAATAAATGTTCAAACTATTTTCTACAGGTCTATGGCCAGCTTATTTTTTTTGTTGGTTGTTGTTCCCTATTGATAATTATTGCTTTTGGCATGCTATAAAAGTTATATTCTGACAATGTTACAAAATATAAATGCTTTGACATGTGGGTTCCCAATTACAAGAACAATTAGCACTGCTATTCTAGATTTCATTACTAACTGCTCTTAGTGCTTCATTATTTCTATTATTTGTGCAATTTTCTGCTTTTTGTTCTGCTAGTTCATTTTTAAATGCATATTGCTTTATTATGCCTTTATTGTATTTATCGGAATACCTTTCAGCATTATAATTGGTAGTCTGACAAAAGAATTAGTTGCATATAATTGCAATGTTAACACCATATTGAACTTTGTTATGACTTTTCCTATATTTTTTTCATTATAACTTCATGTTATCCAACTAATTTATTCATATTTATACACAGTATATAGACTGTACGATAAAAGCAAAATCACAGTGGAGTTGATTTACTAATGACAAATAGACTGTGCACTTTGCAAATGCAGTTGCATCAGAGCTTAATAAATGAGGGTGGACTCTGCTGACCTCTATCATCCAATCACATGCAAGCAAAAATGCAATTTTGCTTTCCTTGCATGTGCTTGGGTAATCTTTGAAAAATGAAGCTCTTCCTCATTTACTAAGCTCTGGAGCAACTGCACTTGCATAGTGCACAGTATATTTGCCTTTAGTAAATCTACCCCAATGTACCATGTACATACAAAGTTTACACAATTGCAGTCCAATATATTATGATGTAAACCTTTTGCTACAATTTAGGGCTGTTTTGATGCTATTTATATTTTAAGCAATCATGTGTATTCAATAGCTAATAGCATTAGCTATCGAAAAAAGTTACTCCAATGAAAGCTAATCTTGAATTTAGGCAGGATATAAAGGGTTTTTTGTAGTTATATTTTTTTCCTTACATTTACCAAAAGAACAGCATAGCATCATAAAGTTAATGAACTCAATAGACTTCCAGACAAGAAGAATGTTTGATGATATACAAGGCAAAAATTGAGCTGGACTAGTTCATGGTTTAGTCTACCACTGGTGTGCAAATTCACTTTCATTTACCCTAACGTGCCAAAAAAAAATTATGGTCACTTGATGGTTTTAAGGGGTTTAAAATATATTAACCACTTCAGCCCTGGACCATTTGGCTGTCCAAAGACCAGAGCACTTTTTGCGATTCGGCACTGCGTTGCTTTAACTGACAATTGCGCAGTCGTACGATGTGGCTCCCAAACAAAATCGACGTCCTTTTTTCCCCACAGATAGAGCTTTCTTTTGGTGGTATTTGATCACCTCTGCAGTTTTTATTTTTTGCGCTATAAACAAAAAAGGGCGACAATTTTGAAAAAAACGCATAATTTTTTACTTTTTGCTATAATAAATACCCCCACAAAAATATATAAAAAACATTTTTTTTCCTCCGTTTAGGCTGATGCATATTCTTCTACATATTTTTGGTAAAAACAATCGCAATAAGCGTATATTGATTGGTTTGCGCAAAAGTTATAGTGCCTACAAAATAGGGGATAGTTTTATGGCATTTTTATTAATACTTTTTTTTTACTAGTAATGGCAGCGATCAGCGATTCTTATTGTGACTGCGACCTTATGGTGGACATGTCGGAGAATTTTTACACATTTTTGGGACCATTGGCATTAATACAGTGCGAATAAAAATGCATTGATTACTGTAAAAATGTCACTGGCAGTGATGGGGTTAACACTAGGGGGCAGTGAAGGGGTTTATGTGTGTCCTAGGAAGTGTTCTAACTGAAGGGGGATGTGGACAGTGCAGGGAAACTAACAGATCGTGTGTTCATACTCTGTGTGAACAGAGGATCTGTCAGTTCTCCCCTCAGAGAACCGGAAACTGTGTGTTTAAACACACAGTTCCGGGTTCTCCGTGTGCCCCGAGCGATCGCAGGAGCCCGGCGGTGATCGAGACATTTGCGATTCAATGGCGATTCGCACAGCCGAGCTATGTTGCCGCAGTATAACTGTGGCGGCTGGTCAGCATGCTGTTAAAGTATATGAAAACCCTAAATGCATTTTGTTTGTGTTTGTAGTGTAGTAAAGGGTTAAAGCTCCTATTTGTGCGACCTTGTACTGGGGATATTTTCCTTTGCATCCTGTTTTTTTTAATATTTTTTACTAATTTTTGCATTAGAAATACAAAATATCATAACATAAGGTTCAAATTCCATCAGAGAGAGTGTAAGAAAAGAAAAATCACAAAATAATGGGTATACAGAAGGCATTCTCCTAAGGACTTTAGAGCATATCAAGAGAGGGATTTGCCTATTGGCCAAAGCTAAAGAGGTAACACTGCAAGGTCCTAAAGAGTCTCCTCCAAGCCTTTTGAGATCTCCACTCGGAAATATGGAGAAAAAACAATCTTATATATGTGATAAAAGATAACAGAAAATGAATAGAATCATAACATCCAAAGCAACCCCTTTCCTTACTAAATATTATTCTTGGGGTACCACCTAAAAACTGCTAAAGGAAGTAAGGTCAGGGCCAGGTGGGGCCTTGGTCTGGGTGACCTTTAGTTTCCCTAACACATTCCTCAAATCTATTTTTGCATACCACTCGTGAACAGGTATGCAGACATGAGTACTTTTGTTTCCGAAACTGAGAAAGTAGATTCAATAAAAGCTCTCTAGCGGGGAAAAAATCTTGACCAAAATTGTGTGTCATAACATTCAGTTTTTCCATATAAAGTAATAGTTTAAGCTCTTTCTGGACCACGTGGACTGACAGTACCTCTGCTGTGCTGAGGTCCATGCTTTCAAATAGACCCAACGAGCCAACAGTAAATAGAAGAGTGCCCAGGTGGGGGCTCGACAGGGTTTTAATTTATTTGTTGTCCACAGTGGGTCTGCATAACCAAGTAAACAAGTGATAGAGTTCTTGGATAAAGATACTGCTGTGATGCCTTGGATACATGTCAGTACTTGATCCCAATAGGAGTTGATAAGAGCACAAGTCCAGAATCTGTGCAATAAGATGGGTCTACTTGCCGCACACCATGAGCAAGAGACTGAAAGTGGGTTCAAGGGATCCATAAAGGCAGGTATGAAGGCTTTGTGAAGAATTTTGAGTTGTGTTTCCCTCCATGGCTCATTGACTACTAATTTGTGGGTGGTATTGTATCCTTCCAGGACTGTGTCCCCCTCCGCCACCTCAGGAATGTCTTTGGATCATGCTTTTCTCAGCAATGTAACTGTGGAGGATGTAGTATGTGCCAGGAGCTGTGGATACAAAGTGGAGAGGGAATAATTGTTTTGCCTCAAAGCTCTGTCAACCACTGGGAGATATAGTTATTTTTTTCAAGGGACCCAGTAATGACTTGAGAAAGTTTGTTAGTTGATGGTAATAGAGGGCTGTTGAAGAGGAAGGCCATATTCTTGTGTTACCTCTGGTAAGGGCTTGATTTGGCAGATCCCTACCTGAAAGTATACCTTGGTGAGGCCCCGAGGTTGCCAGCTTTGGATAGCTCTGTGTTCCAAACCCGGCACAAACCCAGGATTGCCATGTATAGGGAGATAGGGTAAAATAGAGAAGGGGCATTCAAAATCTTGCAGATCTCTCTACAGGCTAACATGGTATCATGAATCAGGAAGCTGTCTGGCAAATGCGTTGGCAAAGTCCCAAGGGGGAAGGGAAGTACAGCAGATAGACTATAGGGAGAGACATGAGCAGCTTCTAAACTGTAGTTTTAATATGTTGATCCATTAAAAAAACATTTTAGGCCCCATCTGATTAAACAAGAGAGATTATATAATCTTATATCTGGCCAACCCACACTGCCATCTCTCTTGGGAAGATATAGCTTACGAAATGCTATGCAAGGTCTTTTAGAGCTCCAGATGAATGCAGAGGCTGCTTTTGTAATTACCTTGATGTCAGCATGTTTGAATAGGAGAGGGAGAGTCTGCATAGGGTTCAATAATGTGGCAAAGGAGAACATTTTGTATAAGTGACATCTTCTGAGGATTGAGATAAGTAAAGTCACCCCCCGTTTCCAGTTAAAAAAAATTATTCAATAATGTAATCAAATCAAAAACACTGAAATTTGCTCAGTTGCAGAATTGTCGCTGTCATTACTTTCAGTGTTTGATGACGGAGTTCCCCACAAAACACTATCGCTCAATTCTGCAAGTGATTCTAATTTATTATTGCTGTTTTCTAGCTGGTCTAAAAAACACTTTTGATGTAAAGGGATAGTTTGGGTTGCTATGGACAATCTACGGTTTCCAGACAGAAAGAACAGTATTTATAATATAAAACTGCATGCAGGGCACTGGACAAACCACTAGGGACAAAAGGGAGGTGGAATAAATTGATACAGTAATGTAATCTGTAAGAATACAATATACTGTTAATGTATTGTGTGTTTTACTTTTTGAATTTGGCGCAGTTCTCCGTCCCGTGCGCCACAACGCTCACAGGGAATGGAGCTCGGCTCCATGATGGATCGGGCAGAGGACGGCTCGCACACAGTACTGGGAGACATCACAGGATCCTGTGGACAAGGTAAGTAAGCTGTGTCTTGATCCTGCGATGCAATCCCAAGTGTGGCTCGGGGATACCGCTTTTGGTGCTGAAAATCCACCCTGAGCCACACTCGGGAATACCATCAGGGAGGTTAATGGAGGATAATTGAGATGGTATAAGAATGAAGCAGATGCATACACCCAAATAAGTGATATATGAATGAGCTATCTAAAGCGGGGAGGAAGCTACCTAGGTCACTGCGCATGAGGGGTTAAGTGGGAGAATTTATGCGAAGACCTGAGAATCTGAGAATCTGAGAATAATGGCTGAATAATAGCCAAGTCTGAGGGAACAGATGATTCACAACAAGCGCTACATGAAACATTTTACTGCCAATTGTAAAACCGCTAATTTGTGAGTGAGTATTGAGTAGATGTGACAGAGGTTCTATAGCCAAGTTAAAAAGTAGAGGTGATAGAGGGCAACCCTGACGTGTGTCCCCTTCATAAGTGGTATAGATTCTAAAATAAACTCTGACATAACCAGGTGTGCTGTTAAAACCGAATACATGCTTTGAATGAAAGCCACTATATGTTCTTCCAGGCCAAATGTATGCATCACCAGAGCCAGTGGAAGCTGATATTATAAAACGCTTTTTCTGCATCAAGAGTGATAATAGCAGGTCCAGGTGCGGGTTGAATTTAAAAGTTTGGCTAAATGCATAGCGACTATCTTGGAAAGAATTTTGGCGTGTACATTGATTAATCATCTGGGGCGGTATGAGACAGGAAAGCATGGATATTTCCCTTGTTTTATAAAAGCCTACAAACCTGTGGGTAGACAAGGACCCCCCCCCCCCATAATCCAGAGTACACAAGGGTAAGTGTTTCGTAGATATAGTCCTGTGTGAGTTTGTAGAATTCTGCTGAGTACCCATCAGGGCCTGGAGCTTTATTATTCACAATGTGTTTAATGGTGGATTGAATTTTAAGTAAGGAAATAGGTGCATTCCAAGCCAACTGGCCTTCCGTTAGTGTGGGCAATTGCATGGAAGAGAGATTCGGCTTTGACCTGGTCTATGGGATCATCAGAATAGAGCTGCATGTGATACTCAGTTAACAAAGATGCTATTTCAGCAGGAGAGTTTCTAAAAGTCCCACTTTTGTCTCGCAAGGGTGAAATATGAGTTGGCACGCGGATACCCTGGCTCAGCTGTGCGAGCATCCTGCCCACATTGTCACCAGATTTATGGTAGCAGAGCGCCTGATAGGTTGATTTTATTATTTCTATTTGTTCAGCCCACATGTCAGACTGGTGCTTGGTGGTATGCCAAGTATATCTGTTTCCACGGTATGTTTTAACATGAGCTCAACCTGGGCCTTATGGTAGCACTTACATGGGGGTATTGATGGAGAGAGTGTTTTTTTATATTGATCCATGTAGGAGATGATCTTCCCCCAAAGGATAACTTTACCCGCCTCCCATAAATATTGGGGTCTGTCATGTGGACACTTAATCGTTTCACGCCAGATACATTGTGTGGTGAAAATCTTCATTATCTGCCAAGCATGAAGGGAAATGCCAGAGTCTGGGTGTACTTGGCAATTTAAAATCCATAAGTGTAATCAATATGGGGCTGTTATCAGAGATGGCAATATCTAATATATCTAAATCGGAGACTAAAGTGAGTAGAGAGCAGTAGCAAAAGCAAGAATCAATACAGGAGAAGGAGTCATGCTGGAGGGAGTAGAAAGTGATTGCTTGTTCTAATAGATGCGTCAGTCTCCAGACATTCAATAGGTTCAATGATGAGATTGTCCCTGCCAGAAGGCTGGGATGACAGGTGGATGACATCTGTGGAAGAGCCTGACTTATCCTCAGAGTCATCCAAAATGGAGTTAAAATCCCTCCAAGGAGACTTAGGGGTTCCTGGGATTGTAAAACCCAAGGGGTCAGTTCCTGGAGAAAAAACTTACCCAGAGAATTGACTGCATATACATTACGTTAGGGATCACTAGCTCCCATGAAGCTACAGTGAGGTGAACGGTAAATTTATGGCCCACTTGGTCCACGACGAATGAGCGCACCACGTATGGGAGGGGTTTATGGATTAGGATCGCTACTTCAGCCTTTCGACCGACTGATGGAGAGCCCCACACCTCCTTGACCCTAAGTTTACGAAGATGGTGCAGATCATCCTCCAAGAGGCAGGTCTCTTGAAGGACAGCTATATCTGCCTTAAGGCAGTGCAGATGGTTAAGAACCTTGATCCTTTTAATGGGGGATCGATCAAAGTCCCTTAACATCGCATGAGTTTAACCTCATAAATATGCATACCATAAAAATTATTTTTGAGGAGTGATCAGCACCAATAGTGAAAGGACCTCAGACTCATGAAGGTGACCAGTGGTCCCCAAAAGTAATTGGAGTAAAAAGGAAACATACTGTAGAACAGAAGAAACCATAGGACAACTGACAACTGTTAAGAGACAAAACAACTGTAGGACCATTAAAAACCAATTTGGACTTCATTTTTTTCTACATCAAACACATCAACAGAATCAGTACTCAGTACTACAAGCCACTGATCCCCGCTTAATCAGGATGGTGGAGAAATCTACTCACCAGCCAGTGGGCGGGGAAAAAAATTATAAAGGGGGGATAAGAAGCTGGTTTCCTAAAAAAAGGTCAGGTTCCCTTATGCTATCAAACTACCAGACAGTATGCCTGCTACAGACCATTATACCTAGTGTCTTGGTTCCCTGTAAAGCCTCATACACACGATAGGATTTTGTACAAACTTTCCCTTGGATTTTTGTACCAAGGGCATTGGCCATAAGTTTGTATTGCATACACATGGCAGAACTTTTTCAGCCAACTTTCACCAAATCATGTGGTTTTTCAGCTCTTTACCACCACCCTTTGGTCAACTTCTGTATTGTTGTCTGATATTGTGTCAATCTCGCCGCTTTTATCGGTGAGATTGACACCTTGCGAGCCGGGTTCATACTGGTGCGCCAATGCCAGGCACTGTGTTTGGTATGAATTCTGAGGGGGAACTCCATGCCAAATTTTAAAGAAAAAACTGTCATGGGTTCCCCTCCAGGGGCATACCAGGCCCTTAGGTCCAGTATGGATTTTAAGGGGAACCCCTACGTTGAGGCCCCTCCAAAATCCATACCAGACCCTTATCCGAGCATGCAGTCCGGCCGGTCAGGAAAGGGGGTGGGGACGAGCGAGTGACCAGGCCGCATGCCCTCAACATGGGGGGTGGGTGCTTTGGGGAAGGGGGGCGCCCAAAGTACCTTGTCGCCATGATGATGAAGACAAGGGCCTCTTCCCGACAACCTTGGCCGTTGGTTGTCGGGGTCTGCGGGCGGGGGCTTATCTGAATCCGGGAGCCCCCTTTAATAAGGGGGCCCCCAGATCCCGCCCCCCACCCTATGTGAATGAGTATGGGATACATTGTACCCCTACCCATTCACCTAGGAAAAAAAGTGTCAATAAAAAAAACACACTACACAGGTTTTTATAGTAATTTATTAGACAGCTCCTGGGGTCTTCTTCTGACTTCGGGGTCTTCTTCTGACTTCGGGGGTCTTCTTCCGACTTCGCCGCTCTCTCCAGCCTCTTCTCCAGGTGTTCGACCTCTTCTCCCGGTGTCCGGTTCTTCTGCTGGCTCCTCCGCTATCTTCTGCCGCTCTTTTGCTAGTGGTGGCCCGGACTTCTGCGTTGTCTTCTTCCCTCTCCTCTTCTTCCGATGTTGACATGACGCTCTCTCGCGCCGTAATGCTGTCTAAACGCTCCGCAATTACTTTTATAGGCGGTGACCCCGCCCCCTTATGACGTCACAGTCCCGGGGTATGCTGCCACCGCTAGCAAAAGAGCAGCAAAAGAGCAGAAGATAGCAGAGGAGCCCGGCAGAAGAACTGGAGAGTAGGAGAAGAGGCCAAACACCAGGAGAAGAGGCCATTGTCATTGCGGAGCGCTCAGACAGCATTACAGCGGGAGAGAGTGTCGTGTCAACATCGGAAGAAGAGAAGAGGGGAGAAGACAATGAAGAAGACCGGGCCACCGCTAGCAAAAGAGCAGCAAAAGAGCAGAAGATAGCGGAGGAGCCCGGGAGAAGAACCGGACATTGGGAGAAGAGGCCGGAGAGAGTGGAGAAGAACCGGACATCGGGATAAGAGGTCAGAGAGACCCCGAAGTCGGAAGAAGACCCCTGGAGCTGCCTAATAAATTACTTTAAAAACCTGCGTAGTGTGTTTTTTTATTGACACTTTTTTCCTAGGTGAATGGGCAGGGGTACAATGTACCCCATACTCATTCACTTAGGGTGGGGGGCCGGAATCTGGGAGCCCCCTTATTAAAGGGGGCTCCCAGATTCCGATAAGCCCCCCGCCCGCAGACCCCAACAACCAACGGCCAGGGTTGTCGGGAAGAGGCCCTTGTCCTCATCAACATGGGGACAAGGTGTTGAGGGCATGCAGCCTGGTACGGTTTAGGAGGGGGACGCTCACTCATCCCCACCCCCTTTCCTGACCGGCCAGGCTGCGTGCTCGTATAAGGGTCTGGTATGAATTTTGGGGGGCCCCCACGCCATTTTTTTGGCATAGGGGGTTCCCCTTAAAATCCATACCAGACCGAAGGGCCTTGTATTCCCCCAGAGGGGAATTCCCTCTCGCGCCCGCCGCAGTAGGAAAATGTGTTTTTCCTATTGCAGCCAGCGCGAGATGTACAGTACCCTGTCGCCGAGAACCAGTGCGATGGGATCACGCTGGAAACATTCTCACGGCTGCGTACTGTAGTTTGTACAAAAGTCCGATTGTTTTGTGTACACACGATCGGAATTTGCTCCATCAGACTTTTGTTGCCGAAAAGTTTGTGCGTTCATACAGCCAACAAAAGTCCAATGGAAACAGAAAAAGTTTGTCCGATGGAGCATACACACGGTCGGATGTTGCTCCAAAACAGCTAATTTGCACGTTTGTTGTCAAAAAGTCCGATCGTGTGTATGGGCCTTAACAAAGATAAATTACAAACAACCTTATCTGGAAAAAAAAAGAATATTTATCTGGAGTCTTATGAAATGCAGGAGTCAATAGAGACCACAGGGAGAGGTGAAGGATTATGGGTGTCCAGATTACGGCATAACTCGGAGGGTGGCTGGGTAAGCCAAGAGGAATTTCACTCGGTGATGGGAAAGCTTGGAGCAGATAGATGAGAAAACCTTATGCTTCTTGGAGACTTCCACTGAGTAATCTGCGAACAAAAACAGAGAGTGTCCATGGAAATGCATGTGCTGGGCTTTGCGGTAATATGGTATAACAGCTTCCTGTACCTGGTGCAGCTCATTTTCCACAGTAGAGATGCCATGCTTGGCCTGCGTGTGAGTGCTCCTGTAGATCTTTACTCAGTTGCTCCATGCCCTGAGCCACAGCATGTTCCACTGCTTCTGTTAGTTTGGGGCTGTACCACAGCCTGTGCAATGCGGGCATGTGCCGTTTCCTCCTATGGTAGTGGTGGTGGGTCCAGAGATGAGGGCAAGGTGTTCAGATCAAGCCCTTTCCTGCTGGAAGTGTGCACCACCTTGAGAGGCACATTGGGAGCTGTGTCCAACAACTTACAAGGAAGGGGCTGCACACAGGAGCTGAATCGATCCACAAATTGGTCCATGTAATAGCAGGGTGTTGACAGGTGTGCAACGCCTCAGGATCACAGACTGGTGAACAATTTTATAAGCAGATGTGGCAAGTCTCATCAGGAGCCAAGGTAACTCACATCTTGCCCATGCAGTGCCAGAACCGGAAGTCTCTACAACCTGTATTAAAGATCCAACAGGATGTGAGAGGAAAGCTTCCCTAAACGAGGGGAATTCCTGTGTTTGACGATTGGCATCAGAACATCTGTCCCTGATGAATGATTTCTACTCATCTTTTGTTCACATGATGACTCTAAATTTTAGCATTTACACTTGCCTTCTGTCTTGGTGACAATAGTCATCAAGAGAATTAGCAGGGTGATTCCCTTTAGTAGGGACACAAACTGGAATAAAAACTTGGCAGAGGGTCTAACCCTTCCCTACTATATACAATGCCCAAAAAGTTTGCCTTCACATATACTTTTACAATTGCAATTTCAATTTTGAGCAGCAGATGCTACTGAAGGCTTAAAGCCATTGAGTAAAATAAAAAAACTTGTGTGTGTGTATATATATATATATATATATATATATATATATATATATATATATATATACAGTATATATATTTATTTTTCCACCTGCAATGTTGGATGTATTTTGGCAAATGACCTATATCATTCATACCCCCATTATTTTGGATACTCTTTTATCCATTCTCATATTCAACATTGTAGCGGGACCTTATAAAAGCCAAAAAGCAAATTATTTATTAAAATGGATGAGCGAATCTGCCTGGGTTTGGTACACCATCTTTTTTACAAATCATGCCGTAAGTTTTAAAGTCTGTAAACTTTGCTGTGAACCCCATTAAAGTCTGTAGGAGGCACATTTTGTTATTCAATTATGGCTGTTTGTAGGATTAATAAGCAATCTATTGTCAAACACAAGGCATGGGAAACTAGGCACTGGACTTGGGGTACCTGTAGCAATGCAAATATTTTAAAAAGAAATAAACAAAATTAATCAGCTCCAACATACACTGACAATATAACTGCTATGAGTGGGATATCCATTACTTCAAATAATTGGCATTTATGACTCAGCTAACCAAAAGGGAAAGGGTGTGCACTACCTTATGGTTCCTCAACAAACATAGCACTAGGCTTAACTAGGACACCAATCTAATGTTTACATTCCTTAGATTGTATGCAAATGCATAAATGATAAGATAGTTTTTTTCAATCTATAGCTATGCGAATGAAATAAGAACTCAACACATACTGTACATTAAACTATATACTAAATATTTTATCATTAGCACTCCAAATAAGTAATCATACAGAAGAAAGAGCTTTAAAATAGAGTAGAAAAGAGTAGATAAACTCATCATATAACTCCTGCAGAGGAACGTTTTTGTGCGACCTACTCACCAAATATATATGTATAAAGGAAATAATAAGGATGAAACTGATGAACAATAAACAGTACCTTTCAATGTATTCTTCCTATTATACAGACAAGACAAACAAATAATAAAAGCATAGATTCTGAGGCCCCAGCATTCAATTTGAAGACAGTAAGAAATATTTGCGATTGAATGGTATACCAACAATGTATTATCTACTCTTCTGTAGCTATATCTTTCTAATAAGGAGCTTTGCAAATAAAAAATAAAGGCATAACAAGTATAAGAGCAACTGCTGATTTATAGGAAATGCCCAGCCACATCAAAACCACAAGAATGATTAGAATTTCTAATGATAAAAAAGTCTATTAGCCTTATAATAAAAGGTACAAATGGATATAATATTATTAAATGAGTGTGAAGAGGATGAATCCTCAAAATACTCTCATTCTGTTGTGTTACCAGACCTCCTATTATTTCCTTTATACAGCTGCTAAAATAAATGCTACACTAACAGGGATCTTACACTATAAGAAGACAAGCATATTTAGCCAATAACCTCAGAAATCAGAGGTACATGCAGTACAAATTGGTTCCTGTGGCAGTACAGTTACTTTGTAACATTTTATTGATTTAGCATTTTACAATTTTTCAATTACACGTTAAAGTAGTTACAAGTTCAATATTTTTTTTTTCTTTTTAAAAATGGAACTTATAGCTGACTAAAGGAACAAATGGGAAACATGGCGTTTTGTTATTGTTAGTTTGAGTGTGTAAAAGCATAATTTCCTCTATCATGTACAGGTATTATCAATGTTCAAGCTATTTCACATGCCGTTATCTCTGCACTTCTACAAAGAAAAACAGTTATATTAATAAACTATAAAGATTTTATGAAAAGAATGCACTGATATTACTACGTGATCATGTTTTTGCCTCTTAGGACATCAAGCTTGTATTTGTAAAGTGTGATTACTGGCTGAATACAAATAAATCACATTTCTTGTTCTGTTTTTAGTAGTGGAAGTAAACGGGTCACAGGCAAAGCAATCACTCCTGTGGGGGTGCAGTTTGGGTATCTACTTCTAGTTCATGAGGTCAGAGAGTCCAGCCATGGCTCTGCCATTCCTTTTTCACCATAGGTGTGCACAGCCTATTGCATTAGGGTGTGCACCTCAATGTAATAAAACATGGACAGTGTTAGTAGAGCCGGGGACTTGTCAGTAGGGCAGAGGTTGGTTTCAGTAGGGCAGTGGATGGTGTCAGTAGGTTTTTGTTTTTTTTTAATATTCTTTTTAGGAGCCATGTTTAGGGGCTTTGGTGAACTATCAGTAGAGGACATTTGCGCCACAGGGGGTGATTAGGGTGTGCCCAGGCACACCCGGCACACCCCCTGCGCACGCCTATGTTTTTCATCAGCTGTGTAATTATATTTGGTACAGATTAAAATAGTTCTGATAATTATTCATATTCACCTGGACTTGCTCTCTAATGTTGTTGGACTTTGACCACTCTTCCAAGGGATTTATGGGGAACATACCCCAGAATTGGATTTAGGTGACTAGATTGTGTGGTAAATATCCTAAACCTTACAGAATATGTCCAGATTATTGTGTCTAAATACTAATAGCTGTTCTGTAGCCTGGATAAATGAAAACCACTCAACTCACTCCACCCTTTGATCTGCTATTTGGGCCTCCAACAGTCTAATACATACTGAAAAGTTAATACCCAGATACTTTATGTAAAAATATCCAACTCAGGACTGTCTAAGGCCTTTTTTAGATACCAGTGTGCCCCAGTTTAAATTGTCCTCTGGAGTTTTGGAGTTCAGTAACGCTTTTTAGAGCCCTGAACTATTACTCCTATTTCCAGCTACTGAAAGGTTTGGGGGTCCTATACACTGATACACTGAGTTCTGAACACACGGATATGAGCATTAATGAGCATTAATACCATACAGAGACTCCCAATCCATATTTCTAGAAAAGGCTGTCATTTCCATATGGATTCTTCCAATTTTGACATCCTCATACTAAAAATGAAGGTACCTGTGATTCTGTATATTGAAAAAAATGTCAAAAAATGTCATTATAATTCTTTGTTTTATAGCGCCTATAAAGGTAAGCACGGGTTGCCATGAATATATATATAGTATATAAAAAGCGATTTTTTTTGTTTTTGTTCTTTGGAGGTGCGAGGTAGAAGTAACTGTCTGTTCCCCTACTTCTTATCCCAGAGATACAGCTTGTCCCCAGCTGAACTCGCACAATTTCATTCCTGCATGTCAATCCCAACTTCTGGGGTGATTTCAAAGACATTTGTGTGAGTTGCTGCACAGATGTCTATGGAAATTGCACCCTGAATTCGTCAAAAGTAGTACAGAAACTACTTTTGGGAATCAGTGCGGTGCCACAAATGCAGCGTCACACTGATTCGGACGGTGCCATTGCCGGCAATTGCCACCGATTT
The DNA here is from genome assembly GCA_037952925.1 of Lithobates clamitans. Taxonomy (NCBI): domain Eukaryota; kingdom Metazoa; phylum Chordata; class Amphibia; order Anura; family Ranidae; genus Lithobates; species Lithobates clamitans. Next base: position 3,756,124 of record JBBGZY010000143.1, read on the forward strand.
GGCATGCGATTTGACACGCCAAATTGCATGCCAGATTGCTCCAATGACTTTCTGTCTCTGTGATAATGGTAACCAGGTGTAACAGAGAATGTGAATCTCCCCTAGAAGGCACACCGACAGTAGAACAATAATAACTGGGGTTTTAATGCTTTCACACTATTTAAATACTAGACTTCATAAAAAGATATAGATACTATTTAAAGCTAAACTTTTTTTTAGTCCTTCCCTCTCAGTTTGCTACCAAGCTCTGGCATTGTCATCTGGGTTCCTCTTCTGCTTTCTATCCTCACCCACTCTTGGACTGACTGATGGCCAGCATCATTGAACTCCTGTCTGTGATACCAGGCTGATATTGACATTCCTTCCCAAACTCACAGTATTGCAGCATTGATCAGCGCTCAAACATCATTATGTGAGTGCCATCCAGTGCTGCAATAAGGACCACAGCTGCCACCAGTAAAGAACACCTATGGCATCACTAGACAGGGCAGAAAACAGGCAGGATTAAACCCAAATCTAAGCACATAGCTTTTTAAATGTTTATCTCTCACATAAACATTGTCAATTTGTTAGCACATCAAAGCTGAGAGATAATGTCACACTTCTGGCTCCTCGCTGCATCAGATGTGTGCAATCGATGCTAGTGCCTCAGCCCCCCTCTCTCTGTTATGCCATTCACAAAGCACAGAACAAACATCACTACTGAAGAGACCTCCTGATGTACTAACAAACTGACATTGTTTAAAAAAAAAAATGTAATAAAAGCTGTGGGTTAATTTGGGCTTTAACCTCCGTGGCCTGTATGATTATTTCAGATTTTTGATGCTCAGAGCGGTACAATTGTTTTGCATGGAAATGTGGCGGCACAGTGGTGTAGTGGGTAGCACTCTCGCCTAGCAGTAAAAAGGGTCGCTGGTTCGAAACCCAACCACGACACTACTTGCCTGGAGTTTGCATGTTCTCCCTGTGCCTGCGTGGGTTTCCTCCGGGTACTCCGGTTTCCTCCCACACTCCAAAGACATGCTGGTAGGTTAATTGGCTTCTAAATTGGCCCAATATATGAATGCGAGTTAGGGACCTTAGATTGTAAGCTCCTTGAGGGTAGGGACCGATGTGAATGTTCAATGTATATGTAAAGCACTGCGTAAAATTGACGGTGCTATATAAGTACCTTAAATAAATAATAAAATAAATAAATGTGGTGTTTTATATTGTAGGCCTGTAATTCTTAGGAATAACACACTTAGATCTGTCCAAACAAGAGTCTAGTAGACATCCTCGGTATGATAAAGTTTGAAACACGAAATCAGGATCAACACATTCAAGGGGTGTGGCTATTGGGTTCGATAGGACGATGACGTTCGTAGAGGGTGAGCGGCTGGCCGACCCAGGGGGTAGGTTCCTTTTTGTGAAGAAGTTATTCAATACGATGTGTACAATAGCGAATATCTATTCCCCAAATAAAAACCCTGAGAAATTTTAAGGAAAGTATTGAGGAAGCTTGAGACCTTTAAAGAAGGCAAACTAATAATTGCAGGGGGCTTAAACTGGAGCATGGACCCTGGATTGGATACCTCAAGGGGCACCACAAAATCCATAACACAATGTGAGGCACTAAAAAAAATGCTAATGAGTCTTCAGTTAATGGATACTTGGAGGATTTGCCACCCAAAGGAACGGGATTATACTTACTACTCTTTTGTCCATAAATCATTTTGAAGGATAGATTATATCCTAATAGAACACCAGTTGGTCCCGTACCTGAAGATTGCAGAAATTAAAGCAATCACCCTGTCCGACCATGCCCCAGTGAAAATCCAATTAGAGATCGATGGGGCTGCTCGGACTTGGATGAATTGGAAACTGAATAACTCTCTCATCCAAGATCCAGATTCTGTGGGAAAAATTGAGCAGGAATTAAAGAATTATTTTGAGATAAACGATACAGTGGAAATATCTAGGGCCACCCTCTGGGAGGCGCATAAGGTGTACATAAGAGGGATCCTGATTGGTATTGGAGCAGGGAAATTGAAAGAAAGGGGGGAAAAGATGTCACGCCTTATAGGGAGATCCAGAAACTAGAGCAGGGTACAAGACTCAGGGGGATACCTGAAAAGAAAGAGTTATTTGGGAAAAGAAGAGAATTGGATGAACTACTAGAACAGGAAAGGAAATGCGCCTTCTACACTAGTAATAAGGATATGTACCAGGAGGGCAACAAATCAGGAAAGTGGATGGCGAGAAAGGTCAAGGAAAAAAAGAATAGGACTTTCATACCCAAAATTAGGGATGAGGGGGGTGGATTAGAATTCTCATCCCCAAATATTGCTAAAATATTTCACTCCTACTATAGCGCTTTATATAAGGTAGGCCGGAATGAGGAAGTGGGCGAAAGTAGGAAGGAGGTGATGAGGGAGTACTTGCGGGGCCTAGACCTTCCCAGGGCAGAGAAGGAGGAGGTAGAGCTCCTGGAGATCCCCATTTCGCAGGAGGAAGTAGAAAGAGCGATAAGTAATACTGCTCTGGGAAAGAGCCCGGGCCCCGATGGATACTCCATAGCATATTATAAAAAATTCTCTAAACTTTTAGTACCTAAATTGTGTAATTACCTGAATGCTCTGGGCGAGGGTGAGATGCCCCAAGAAGAGTCCCTTTTGGCTCATATTACCCTCATTTTGAAAGAGGGAAAGGACCCAGCTTCTCCAGGTAGTTATAGGCCAATCTTGTTATTAAATGCAGATATAAAAATTTTTGCTAAAATACTAGCAGACAGGTTGAAAGTCGGGCTGCAACGGTGGGTACATAATGAAAAGGTGGGGTTTGTACCTGGAAGGGAGGGGAGGGACAACTCACTGAAATCAACCTTTCTGATGCAGGAAGTAGTCAGGAGTGACACCCCGGCGGCTCTATTGTCAATTGATGCCAAAAAGGCTTTCTATAGAGTGGATTGGTGATTTATGTTTGAAACATTGAAGCACCTAGGAATTGGGGAGAGGATGACGAGATGGATTATGTCCCTCTACAGACATCCAAAGGCTAGAATTAGAGTAAACGGAACCCTGTCTTCTCCTCTTGAATTATTTAATGGGACAAGACAGGGTTGCCTCCTGTCCCCAATCTTGTTCATAATAACTCTAGAACCATTACTAGCTGCGATTTGCAAGAATGAAGACATTAAAGGAATCCGGGTGGGAGAAAGGGAGTATAAAGTAGTGGCATTTGCCGATGATTTACTCTGTTATATCACCTACCCTAGAACAACAATCCCCATAGTGCTCAAAGAGTTTGAGCGCTATGGAGGATTGACAAATTTCAAAATAAATATGGGTAAGCTTTTATACATAACAATCCCTTTGCGAGAGCAGAAGGCAATTAAATCTAGGCTCCCTCTTACTTGGTGCAGGAGGGAGCTAGGGTACCTGGGTATAAAATTGACACCGACTCCGAGGGATTTGTTTTGTGCTAACTACATTCCCTTACTTAATAAGATCTTAATAAGATCTAAATTCTACAAAGTGCTTAAGGGGGAAGTAAGTAAGGGGTTCCCCACTTATTTGGAGAAGTGGGAAAGAGAAATCGGATACCTGAGAGACGAGGAACATGGGTGTAAGTTATTAAAACTGGTATACTTACCGGTAAGAGACACCTGGACGTATGAAATGGCCTATAAGTTAATGGCTAGGTGGTATGTGACGCCCCAGAGGGCGCACGAGTATGGGCCAGAGATTCCCCCAACCTGTTGGAGGGGGTGTGGGGCCTTAGGAACCTTTGCGCATCTTTAGTGGGGGTGCGCTAAAATACAGCTTTACTGGGAGGGAATCTTGGGAGAAATCCTGCAAATAACGGGGGAACGGGTTAATAAAAATCCATGGACGTGTTTGTTCCATGATACGGAGAAAGAGGTATCCCAATATAGCAAGTCATTAGTTCCGCACCTCCTGAATGCGGCAAAAGCGCTGATCCCTCGCTTTTGGAAAAACCAGGAAGCCCCAGGGTTAAGGGAGTGGATAACAAGGGTGGAATGGATAAGAGGCATGGAAGAGTCTATACACCCGACGGAAGGCTTACGGGAGAAATATTGTAGGATTTGAGCGAAATGGCTGGAATTTAGGAATACGGAGAGATGTTTGAGGATTATGGACATATAGAGGTAGGAGAGAGAGAGACGGATCGAGGGGGATTGGGGTGTGTTTTCCATCTTTTTTTTTTTCTGGGTGGGATGAGGGGGGGAGATAAATAAATAAATATTTATATGTGTTGTAGACTAAAAATCAAAGTATATATAATAATAAGAAATAAAAGTGAGAAAGGAAGAAATTGTAGCCACAACGATGCGAAAACGAGAAGGGACAAAAATGACTGGCTCAGCTGAGTTAAGTCTCTCAAAAGTGCTTGCTGATGTGGTAACAAAAAAAAAAAAAAAGAAACACGAAATCATAAATTATAATAATTATAACAAATAATAATAACATTTATTCAATAATTTAATCAAATCAAAAACACTGAAATTTGCTCAGTTGCAGAATTATAGCTGTCGTCACTTTCAGTGTTTGATGACGAAATTCCCCACAAATCACTATAACTCAATTCTGCAAGTGATTCAAATTTACTATCACTGTTTTCTATCTGGTCTAAAACCGCTTTTGACGTAAAGGGACACTTTTTGGTTGCTATGGACAATCTCCAATTTCCAGGCAGGAAGAACCGTATTTACAATATAAAACTGCATGCAGGGCAATGGACAAAGCATTAGGGACGAAAGTGATGTGAAATAATAAGACACAGTAATGTAATCTGTAAGATTACAGTGTACTGTATGTATTGTGTTTTTCACTTTTTGAATTTGGCACCGTTCTCCATCCCCGTGTGTGACGACACTCACAGGGAACAGAGTCCGGCACTGTGATAGATCGAGCAGATAAGACAGCCCTCATACACAGTGGGGAGACATCGCAGGATCCTGGGGACAAGGTAAGTAACTTTGCTTGGATCCTGCGATACGATTCCGAGTGTGGTTGGGGGTTACCTCTTTTGGTACTGAAAATTCACCTCGAGCCAGACTCAGAAATACCACCAGGGAGGTTAAGATATGTTTTGGAGAATTTTCCATTTTCGGAGAAAAGGGGAAAACATCAACAAATTCTACACATCTCCTTCAGTCTTTAACCTCCAGCTCCCAGTACCTGAAAACATATGACATCAGCATTGCATATTGCATATTACATTACAGTTGGTATTTAGAAGAAAATATAAAGATCTTATGAAATTTTACTGGCAGATTTACTATGTTCAATAAATTCATATCAATTCATCCCCCACAGCTGGTACCTTTTGTATCACTTGACCCTAGATTGTAAGCTCTAATGAACATGGCACTCTGATTCCTCCTGTATTGAATTGTTTTGGAGCTGTAATGTTTGTCCTGTTATAAAGCGCTGCACAAACTGTTGGTGCTATATAAATCCTGAATTATAATAATAATAAAAACAAGGATATTGGCCTTGATTTTAATTGAACATTTACATGTGGTTTACATAATCCAGGAACTCTGATGTGAATACTCAGAGAGGAATTCACATTTTATTTAACCGCACTCCAACCTTTCTTTAACCCTTTATGACAAGGTGGAAGGGTTGTGGTTATCCTGGGAAGCCTAATAAAAAGACAAAGAATATGCTTTTTTACAGTTTGATTAAAAAAAAAAAAACAATATAAGCCCACATACCTGGCATATAGGTTGATATCCGCATGGCATAAGATTAATGTGCCCTTAGGCTCTTACTTTGTTGAAGCCAATGTATGCTAGAAACAGTGTTTCCATTGAGCCAATAACAATTTGCCAGAGCATAGGAACTCGAGAAAGCTATGGCAAAGCTAGTGCAATAAAGTGGAGAATCAGCCTGGTAAAGGATCCTGAGGATTCATTTGTTTAACACTTCTTGCATCATGGTGCATATGATAGAAGTCCATGTCAGGCATTTCTCTTTGGGTAGAGGAATCCTTTTTATTTGTATTCCATTTTTATATCATCCACTGTTAACACCATAATCAAGTCTCAGCAGTGCATTTGCACAGAAAGTGGCTTCAGGAGATGAGCAGCTATGAGATAAAAAGGGACGAAATAAAAGTTAAAACAGTATTTTATTATGAAAAAAAATGCAATTCTTTATAATGCACAGTACTTTAGCAAACCAAATGTCATTCAGTTAGGGTTTACATCAACTATAAAGAATTAAATAAACATTTATTGAAGCAGAACTAATAGGTCTAGAGAAGTGGCTGAAATGTGGTAATATTTGCTCTTTAAAAATGAGTCTGACCTAAGTCAGATATGTAGCCAGGCACTTATCTATTGTGATCAGACCCTAGCCCACCAAGTATTTTAAGTAAAAGTTGGACTGGTGCTTATTGAATGAAACTGTTTTTTACTACCTAGAGAGGCCACAATCAAGCAGTAAAATGTATTTTCTTTGAAAATCTACTTTAAAGCTTTAAACGACAGATTTCTATATTACACTGTATTAGCTGTTTCTTTATGTATATATTGCTATAATTATTGGTAACTAGTACCATCATCGAAAAAGCAGAAATAACAAGCATATAAAGTGTTTCCAGTGGCCAGGACAGACAGCTATATAGCAAAAATATCTACAGTAATAACAAGGTACAATAAGAGACAGAACCCTGTCTGTATGAACTTCCATGACTGGTTAGTTGGCACATTGTAACACTGGTATGCTTTTAAGATTCGCACCAGTTAAATACAAATTTCATTAGCGAGTTTGTCATTATTCTCCGTTTCTACTCAGGCTTTAATAACTTGACCCTCATGACCGTGGCTTGAAACATGCCAAAATTGTTGTAGATAATAATAGCAGCTTGCAAACTCAAAAGCTAATTGCAACCCTCTTCCCAGCCTCTGAATGTCAGCTGATTTAATATAATGAAGAGGAACTGCGAAGATACATCACAAGCCATAATATGTGCACTTGTAATCCTCATGAACACTTTCTATATGGGTCAAGCAAATGAAACCATTCCCTATTTGAAACTGTTACACAACTGATATGCTTATACACAGCATAAATGCATAAATGGAGTGTTCTTGTGTGTAAGTTGGTAGTAGGGTGAAGGGAATATGCCTGACTTTGATTTTTGAGGGGGCGGGGTTGGGTTATGGTCCTGCCTTAAATCCATGTAATCTGAAGTTAACTGCAAGCAACAATGAAGTCTATACCACAATGTTGCTATTTTCAAGGAAATCTTTTGACAAAACATGGCATTGGGAGTGGGACAGTGCCATGGGGGATATTTAACAAAGAAAAAAAATATTAAACAAAAACTCCACCAGTGGAGAGAGGGTTCTTTTAGTGGGACATTGAGGGGAGTAGGCAGGCGCAGTTGGCTTGCTTGTCACTAGATGGCTTACTAGTGGTAAAAGTTTGTCTACCAGGTCAGTGAGGGGTCTATTTATTAAAATTTCCTATGCAAATGTCTCAAGCATTCACTCAACTCTCATGAATAACACCCATATTTTGCCTAAAACATTTATTTCCTGTGATCATCAGTTCCATCTGGTGGCCATAATGCAGCATTTTCCTGATTGAGGTATTTTGCTTAGTGCGAGCATTATGGCCACTAGATAGAGCTAGTAGAGTATCATAACAAACAAATGTATTAGGCAAAATAGGGGGATTATTTGTGACAGCTGAGCAACTGCTTTGTGTGACTTCCTGCCCTGGTGACACCTCCCCTCATTCACAGTGTGTATGGGTTTCATGAGGTTAAGAAGGAAAAAAAACTTCAAAATGGTGTAAAAAAATGGCATTAAAACATTCTTTAAACAAAAAAACAAGTGGCTAGGTACATTTACAGGGTTAACTTATACAATGCTGTTTTTAAGCAATACAAAAGCAACAGAACTCCTAACTGAAATATTCACCTGCAAACTTATTTATATTGTTACTTTAAGTTTGGAACTTGACCCACTCTAACCCAGTGTGTGCTTACCTGACAGCATTAGTTGATCAAAAGCTTAGTCACTCCCCAATGATTTTTTGGACATCTGTGAGAGGTCACAGACTGCTAGCTAGCAGGAAAATCATAGAACAGCAATGATTTATGACCTATCAGGCTCAAACTGTTTACCTACCACTATACAGAGGAAATGCAAACAAAAAGAAAAGGTATTTTTTTAGGGTGAATGATAGTGGATCAAGAGAAGGCTGGTTAAATCTCCAACATTGTCAATGTAATTTAACTAGTTAGCATTGGTCAAAATAAATACAGTAAAACCTTGGATTGCGAACATAATTCATCTCAGAAATATGCTTGTAATCCAAAGGACTCTTATATCAAAGGGAATGTCCCCATAAGAAATAATGGAAACTCAAATGATTTTTGATATAAAAAGATTATAGCAAAGGTTCTGTAACCATAAAATGTCCATCCACAAATAGAAGCCTCCACAACGGGATTAGAAGCAAAATCCAGCAGGAGCTACAGAGTATAAAAGAGAAGAGAGGTGCCTCTAATTGTAGCAATATGGTTACATTTAATGAAGGTACAACATTTAACAACTCACATGATTGATGATTAAAAGAGGCACATCTAAGTATGCAGGCATCCGGGGTAAAGCTGTCCACATAGACCGTCCTCCGCACCGCCAGTTCTCACCGCTGTCAGTCTGCAATCATGGCCGGGAAGACTACCCTGCAGTCGAGAGATCTGAAAGTGAAGCTTGAACCTCTCGTGGAGCACAGCGTGGAAGGAATGATGTTGATTGTGGTGCAGGTTGTGAGTTGCTAAATGTTGTACCTTCATTAAATGTAACCATATTGCTACACTTAGAGGTGTCTCTCTTCTCTTTTAAGCTCAGTTGTGACATGATCCTACTTGAATATCAAGACATCACTCGTATATCAAGTCAAAATTTGTTTAAAAATTTTGCTTGTCTTGCAAAACGCTCTCACTCCAAGGTACTCTCAAACCAAGGTTTTGCTGTACTTTAGGAAAAACTGGTTATGTTTGAGCATGAGCAAAACAAAGAGTTATCATTTCTGCAAGACTTTAATGAAAATCTGGAGATTTTGACAAAATGTTGCCATTTTGGAGAAATGCAGGTGAAACGGTTTTAGCCCCTAAAGGTTACAGATGCTCCTTGAAATATAGGGATGTCTGTGAACCTGTTCTAAAGCAACAGTACACAAATAACAAGCAAGTACATCTAAAAAGGAAAAAAAAATGCAAACAACACTAAATAAAATAAGCCTTCTTATTCTTACAGCCTAAGCAGCATAAGTAGCAAATTTAAGGTGGAACTTTAGATAAAAATATCAAAAACACGAGCAGGAAGGTTTTTTTTTTCTTTTTGCAGAAGAAACATACTCACTCTGACCATCCCTAGTTGTGATGGTTATAGAACTCTGTTCAGTAGATAGATATATTTAAAACAATGTTTAACTCATATATATAAAGCATATACTGTATAAATATATATATATATATATATATATATATATATATATATATATATATATATATATATATATATATATATATACACACACTGATCAGCCATAACATTATGACCACCCACCATCTCTTCCCTAGACAAGTGATGCACAGGCACCCGGCCATCCACATGATGTAAAAGAAAACGTGATTCATCAGACCAGGCCACCTTCTTCCATTGCTCCGTAGTACTATTCAGATGTTCATGTGACCATTATAGAAGCTTTTGGCTGTGGACATGGGTTACCATGGGCTTCACAGCCCCATACTCAACAAAATGCGATGCCCATTTTTTTCTGCTTTCTGCTTTCACCACATCAACTTCATGGACAACATGTTCACTTGCTGCCTAATATATCCCACCAATTTTCAGATGTCATTGTACGGAGATATTCCGTTTACCTGTCAGTGGTCATAGTGTTATGGCTGATCAGTGTGTATATATATATATATATATATATATATATATATATATATATATATATATATATATATATAGTATACATTATTGTGAGGGAGGATGAGGGCACTTCTGTAAGGGTTGATATCCAGACCTGGGCAGCAGTTTGGAAATGGAACTTAGGGCAGCGCTTTCAAGAGGAGGAGCAGCTCTAGAAGATCAGGAGGAAAACAAAGGTGCCTCTAAGTATTTACAATGTGAAAGAAGGGGTTAAAAACACAAGAGTTTCCAAAAAAACAGGCATATCAGTATAGCAATCCTTGTAGAACATATGATCCTACATCTCTGTATGGGGAAAGAGAGCCAGCCAGCAGCTATCATGAACCCAGCATGACATGGGAGAGCAGAGGAGCGAGGAAGTGAACATTTGACCCGGCTTCTGGAAACACATAGACGTGTCCGGAGTGGTGCTGGATGGTGACGCGTTTCAGATCAGCTCTGATGAAGGAGCCGAGCAGCACCCACTACAGATGTGCCTCTAATCCAGGAACGTGTGCGATGGGAATATGAAGAAAACAAATCCTGGGTTCATGTCAGCTGCTGGCTGGCTCTCTCTCCCCATACAGAGGCGTAGGATCATACGATTTATAAGGATTGCTATACTGATATGCCTGTTTTATGGAAACTCTTGTAAGTGTTTTTAACCCCTTCTTTCACATGAATAAATTGTAAAAACTGCACTTAGAGGCACCTTTGTTTTTCTCCATATATATAGAATGTTTTTTGTAATATATATATATATATATATATATATATATATATATATATATATATATATATATATATATATATATTTTTATTAGCAAAGGCTTTATTTAAAAATCACCTTTGAAGGGAATAGACTACATATTTCTGTTATATGCTATATGCTGCTATATTTAGCCAAACAGTCCTTTCTAGACCATGTTCTCAAAACCGGAGTGTCTCCACAGTTTCTTTTTAATGTATAGAAATACTTTTTTACTTGTATCTATTTGTTCTGTACATTTATGTATAACAAGCTTGTACAACAGATCCCTTATATATGTATACGCATGTAAACACTCACTTGTTCATTGTGCATGTAATGTGTGTACATAAGCTCTGCTCAGCAGTATTTTTACTCTTTAACAATACAAAGCTCAGTAAATAATTGGCCCTTGTGGTTTGTGAGCATGCCTGAGCTGGCATAGTGCAGTAAATGCCATGCACAGTTAAGTCTCTCTACAGCAGGATGCTTATATTATTCTTCTGTGACATCATCAATCATGCTGACGCGGCGTACCGTTCCTTCATGTGATATTTTCTTACCAACATAAAGGTTATCATATGACTGTTCATTTACCATTGTCATTTCATTATAAAGCAAGATAACTGCCTTAAAATGTATACTATTTTAAGCAGCTCTGCTGTCCCCGATAGCAGAATAACTTGCTTGGCAATTAGCAGTGGTGAAAGCTGCCTGGGGTTGGAAACATTTATTTAGACACGCAGCAGTCTTGTAAAGCTATCACATATTGAAGGAACATCACAGCCTGATTATCTTCAATTTCTCTAGCATATGGTGAGAAAGTGCTGGTTAAAAAAAAATTATAATCATGAAGTATTCATATGGGTCCATTCACATATTCTAAAGGTGAAATTATTAGTTGTAATAACCTTTGTAACACAATGTATGAATGTCTGGGTGGGATTAGGTCCCACCCAGGCATTCACACATCAGTCTGGTCCTGGTCCTGGAAAGCTATTAATAAAATGTTAGCCTTTATTTAATGATTAAAGTAGGTCTACACCCTACCGCGATGACATTTACAATGCTAAAGCACAGTGTATCATAAATAATTGCCATTTTTACAATAAAATATACTATTTCAATCCCCTTTTTCATCCTATGTTCGCATTTCAGTTCTGCTGATCTCCTTTGTATCTTTCAGACATTACTGTCAACGTGCACTCAATCCAGTATTGAGTGTATATCATTGTTCAGCACCACGCTGAAAGTGACAAACAGAAGACCATGCCTACATAGTGGGGTTGATTTACTAAAACTGGAGAGCTCAAAATCTGGTGCAGCTGTGCATGGTAGCCAATCAGTTTTAACATCAGTTTGTTTAATTATACTTGGACAAAAATCAATTTGCATATACAGTATATACTGTATATCATAGTTTGTGGACCTTCCTACAGACTAAATCATATACACTGATTTGGTTTATTTTCTCCAAAGAAATGTAGCAGTATACATTTTGGCCTAAATTTTCGAAGAAAGATTATTTATTTGCAAAATGGGATAACAGAAAAAAGAAGAAAAACACGTTTTTTTCTGTCTTTTATCATTTAATTAGCAACAAAAAAAAAAAAAAAAAAAAAACAGTAATGATTAAATACCGCCAAAAGAAAACTCTATTTGTGTAATAAAAAATATAAAAATGTAATTTGGGTACAGTGTTGTATGACTGTACAATTGTTATTCAAAGTGTGACAGTGCTGAAAGCTGAACATTAGCCTGGGCAGGAAGGGGATTAAAGTGTTTGGTATTGAAGTGGTTAAGAATAGGCTATTTTCAGACATCAGAACAGTGCAGTCATCAGAAGCCATGAAAAATTTTCTTATTACAAATTTGTACTTTGGTTTTCAGGGCAGAGCAGATAGAAGTGCCTGTACATACATTTTGATGGTTTCCAGACAGCTCAGAAATTGGAGTGTACTATCATTGGAACACTAACTTCAATTGCTGAAGCTCAAGCCATGCCCACTCATCTTACTGTATCACCGCCCCTCACTATTGGTTCACCACTATAATGTACACCACTATAAAGTACAACCTCACTGACCAATAGTGAAATGCAAGAAGAGGGAAGGGGTAAGCTTAACTTCAGGAGCCAAAATCAGTTGAATGATGGAGTCTTAAAAGGTGCTATAGATATCTTTGAAAGGTACTGTACATGTGCCTGCATGTCCTTTTCTACTGGCAGTTTATTTGTCATAATGGGGGAGGTTTACTAAAACTGGTATACACAGAATCTGGTGCAGCTGTGCATAGTAACCAATCAGCTTCTAACTTCAGCTTGTTCAGTTAAGATTGGACAATAAAACCTGAAAGTTTATTGGTTACTATGCAGAGCTCAATGGTGATCCCAGTGTAGGTAGGAAACAATTCAGTCTCAGGGAGTGTAAGAGGACATGGGGCCACAAATGAGACTGGAGGAGAAGCAGTTTAACCTTAAGCTACGAATGGGGGTTTTCACTGTCAGGGCGATAAGACTCTTGGACGTGCATCTTAGTGAACAAAATATACAGGGGTATGGGGAATGATTATCAAGATTAACACACATACACCCACACAGGTTGAACTGGATGAACTACTGTTTTTATTCAACCTTACCAACTATGTAACTATGAGCTAAACCAGATTCTGTGTGCACCACTTTTAGTAAATCTCCCCCAATGTGTGTCTTGGTACACGGTACAATTTTTGAAATGAAAAAACTCACACATGCATATGCTTACACAAAAAGGCACTTATTCACCTTTCAATTTATTACAGCTATTTTTCTGCGGTTTACTCTGTGTAACTATTTTACTTTAGGTCTTTCTCGACAAGAAGCATTCCAAAAAGTAACCAGTGGTGGTGTCCATGGCCATCAACCAGGTTGACACTTTCAAGTTCATACCTAGGCCATAAAAAGCATCATATGAAACTCTATTGTGCGTGCTGTCCAAATGTAACATTAGTTTAGATATTAACATTGCAGGTTTACTTTAGGAATACTGTTTTAGAAATCCAACAGTCACTAGTGAGATTCCAACCTGTATTGGAAACGCTATTGGATAATGTCAGTTTGAATTTTTTGGTTGCAGATCAAGCGCAATTTCTCTTTAAAAAATAAATTAAAGTTCATTTTATTGCACATAAACACAATATTTTACCCAATTTTGTTGTAAAATATAAAACATGAGTTTACATCAAGTTAATAGATATCCAACATGTCAAGTCTTAAAACTGAGAGTGCCAATGAAATGGCTACAAACTATCCTGCCAAAATTGTCCATGCTTTAGAAGTTCTTACAGGTCGTTAGTTTAGAGTAATGACCCTAGAATTATTCTAGCTTGCATGGTAATATGTAACATTTCTAGTGCAATTGACGGTTTCATACGTAGGCACCCCCTTCTGTGTGCATTTATGTACGTATGCACATGTTCATTGGGGCAGAGAGGTTATTAATATGTTTTTTGGAGGAGTTTAAATACTTGGGCACAACTTTATTTTTTTACACTTTCTTTTTACAGTTTTTTAGTAATACTAAATTCCTGATGTCTCCCCTGAACTCTGATAAAGCTAATGGAGCACAGATTGAAGTGACCGAGAAAAGTGATAGTCAAAACCAGAAGTGACATAATGCATATTGTTTTTGGGTTCTTACTAGCTAGATGAGATCACTGATCTGCCTCCTCTCTACCTGGCAACATCCTCATGAGGGTCTCAGGCTCACAGGTGGGGTAGCAGAGAATGAGAGAGAAAGCAGAGAATCCAAGGTGCGGGGTCATGAAGGAGGGGTGCATGCTCCTGGGGTCTGTGAAAACAATCAGGTGGTTGTACAGCCACTGGATCACTTCCATCTGCAAGCCAACAGTTGGCTTGTGATGTTTACATGCACTGTGTGTAAACCCCTGCTGCTGATGAATGACATGTGTCAGTGGCAGCAAAAGTGTTAAGGTGGCAATAAATTCTTCTATTCTCTGTGAACTCTGACCATGTTTCATGTTACACTCTAAGCATGGGTGTGTAGCATGGTCAGAAAGGTGGACTTAGCTTTTAAATTAAAAAAAAAAGATTTCTCCCTTATATTTGTGTATTTGTATTTGCTACTGAGTATTGTATAATCACAAGGGATAATAGGGAAGCCAAAATGAACATGTGCTATAAACACAGGCATATGTTCATAAATATCATGTATGAAATGTGAGGTATTGTATTACGTAAGGGTATTGTATCATATCCATAAGAAGACCATCATTCACTAGCCATTATAAAAGGTTGGTAGGAGTGTCTGGCAATTTATGGGGTATACATGACTGCTATAATGGAAGTATAGTCTCTGTCCAATTCTAATCACTAGAAGAAAGTTGTTCTACTTTTTGATGCATGTATTTTATACAGATTTTCCACCAAGAAAGTGTGCTTCAACAGCATTCCACTACTTAGATAAAACATGTTTCTGCTATATCTGTCAGCATCAAGATTAACAGTACAATACAACGGGTAGGAAGCAGTTTTGAAAGATCCTTTCTCTAGAGCCTTCTTCCACAGAGTTGGAAGTTTGAATATAAGGAGATAATACTCATTATTTCCTAGTGCATTATTTACTTAGCAATGGTATATATAGATTTAATATGTAAAGATTATTTTCACATTATTGCAGTCTGATCTACACTCACTGGCCACTTTTTTTAAGTCAATCTAAAATAAAGAAATCTTGCGAGCCTCCACTTGTAAAATAACTATTGTGTGGACAGCTGCTGGCATTGATCACGTCTCATAAATTCATGCAAAACCAAAGTGTATATTTAAACGCTGCGCTGTCTTTAAATAAAAACAACAGAATGTGAAAATAAACTGAATAAAGTGACTATAGTGCAATGGATTGATAATCACTAGAACCAAATCAGCGTAATTAAATCATGTCTACCTTATATTAATGTAAATAAAGTGACAATAGTGCAATAAAAGTGCTATTCACGTGAAACATAACAGAATCACAATATGCTTAATATTAATACAGTGACACATAGAAAAAATACTAAAGTGCTGTAGTGCAGATATATGATATCCCGTTAATATATTACATCAAACAATGCAGCAAACTTATAAAGTCCATAAGTAGTTAATTCTTAATGCAGTGATCCAAACGTGTTGGTGTGTTCGCACACTGGTGCTCCCCTCTAGGTAATGAATGCTCACCTCAGAGCATGTGACCTCGCATTCAAGTTTGGTCAAAGCACGCCTGTGAACCACCTCTGGGTTCTGTGAATGCTGTAGAATCCTGGGCTGCCCAATAACATAGTCTCCATATATAAGTGGGATAACAGAAAAGGCTAGCTAGTGTGATAATGTTTTGATAATGTGTGTCGAATCGATACAGGGATGTGACGTATCTTCCTCAGGGGGATCATAATCCCCCCTGAGGAAGATATGTCACATCCCTGTATCGACACATGTTGGGGAGGGGACAGGATGGTACAGGAGGCAGCTGGTCTGCTTAATGAGGAGACGCATACTATCTCATACGATCCCGGTGTATATATACCATTTCTAGAGTGGTGCACTGATGCACCAAGTCCATTTGAGTACCCCTGACTGGGGCTTGTGTTTAATAAAAAGTTATTTTATATACCAAAATATTATCACACTATTTAGCCTTAAATATACACTTTTTTAAGTATTCCTTGCTAGTACTGGGTTGGACCCACTTTTGCCTTCAGAACTGCCTTAATTTTTCGTGACCTAGATTCAACCAGGTGTTGGAAACAATCCCCTGAGATTTTGGTCCATATGGACATGATAGCATCATGCAGTGGATGCAGATTTGTCGGCTGCATATTCATGATGTAAATCTCCCATTCCACCACATCCAAAAGGTGCACAATTGGATTGATATCTGGTGACTGTGGAGGCCATTGGAGTACAGTGGAGTCATTGTCATGTTAAAGAAACCAGTTTGAGATGATTTGAGCTCTGTGACATGGTGCATTATCCTACTGGAAGTAGCCATCAGAAGATGGGTACACTGTAGTCATAGTAGTCAAGGGATGGACATGGTCAGCAACAATACTCAGGTAGGCCGTGGCATTTAAACAATGCTTGATTGGTACTAAGGGTCCCAAAGTGTGCCAAGAAAATATAGTTTGCTTTACAACACTGTGACATATTTGCTTTGAACCAGATCTCCAAGTAAAATGAAAATTTGTGTTATCAGGGCCAGCGACAAGCTAGTAATGGATTATTGACTATACAGATGATTCAAGAAAGTAGATTCCAATATTTAAAAACTGGCCTATATATTAGTGAACTATTGTAATAGTTCAGCATCCCACTTTTTGCATTGCATGGGGTTATGGACAGTGATGCCCCTGAAGAGTCCCTGTTTCCCAGAAACCTCTTGTAACCCATCTTTTTCCTGTTGTTACTTACATAATAATACTCAGCTGCAGGGGCGTTGCTAGCTCTGCAAAAGATCTGGGGCTAGAGCCCATAGCAGCGGTCACCAACCTTTTTGCATGCCCGCGTGGGGGGGGGACCTGTGCTAAGCAATTTTTTGCAGGCGATGGCTGGTGTTGGCGCTTCAATCATCGTGGCACCATGGTTGATATAGTGTGAGGGTGATTGAAGTGCATTATTTCTATTATTACATTTCAATATATAATGAAGTGGTTCAACTCACCACAATGCAGAATCAGTGGAAGCTCTGGGCGTGTCACTTGCCACATCTCCTGCCACCAGATGCAGTGTGTTACTTGCCACCGTCACCTGCCACCGGATGTGGATTGTCACTTGCCATGTCCCTTGGCACCAGATGTGGATTGTCACTTGCCACTTTCACCTGGCAGCAGATGTGGATTGTCACTTGCCACGTCCCCTGCCACCATTTGCAGATTGCCACGTCTCCTGCCACCATTAGCAGATTGTCACTTTCCATGTCTCCTTCCACCATTTGCAGATTGTCACTTGCTACGTCACCTGCCACCATTTGTAGATTGTCACTTGCCACATCTCCTGGCACCATTTGCAGATTTCCACATCTCCTGCCACCATTTGCAGATTGACACTTGCCACGTCACCGGGCACCAGATGTGGGTTGTCACTTGCCAACTGAAGTGGATTGTCACTTCCTATGCCAGCCAATGCCACCAAATGTGCATTGACGCTGCACTGGTGGCAGGCTGGCAGCACTGGTCCATTTAGTGAGAGCAGGAGAGGGGTGATGTGGGGCGCGCTAATGTGTGGCGGGCAGTGAGAGATGATGTCATCTCTCTGCTGCTCGCAGCACTTCATTCCCAAATTGAAGAGGCCCGGCTGTGAAGAGCACTGCTGTGGAGCGGGCGGAGAAAGATGTAATCTCTGCTCGTCCCCCCACTTGCTTCTCTCCTCTCCTCCGCCTCTCTCATGCAGCCAGCTCAGCCGCCGGTAGCCCCAATAGCCACCCCCTAGCAACGCCCCTGCTCAGCTGATTGGAATTCAATTAGGAACATAAAGTGGCTTCTCATTGCATTTTACAGTCACCCCTTATTATTAGCAGGTAAAGCTACCCCTAAAAAAAATCTATTTTTTTTGGTCACAGAAGAGCCCTGAACAATCAGAAGGATTCTAAATCTGAAAAAGTCTGAAATTGGTTGTGAATCCTTACATATACCTAGTGAATTGACTGGCTTCGGATGATACCCAGAGATGAAATCTTCCTATATAAGTTTTACCTGCAATCTTCTCTTCTCTACAGTCATTTAAAGTGTAAATGTATGCAACTTGACTGAGCTTTCAGAAACCAAGAGGGCAGAGAGCTTATGTTACAATCTGCAGAGTTCGTTGAGAGCTGCCTGGAGGGAAGGGACACATCTCCCTTCACACAGCACACAGGAAAAGAGCTGAGGCTGTCAGTTACACGCTATGTGCTCCCTCCCCTGTTACCTTTTTGCCTCTTGGTGTTGAGAAAACCAGACAGCATTGACTTTAGAATAATCCATTGCATCCTACAGAAAAATACAAACAAATCCTTAAAAAGAAAAAAACAAAACTACTCCAAAACATCTCCAGCAACCTGCAAAAATTGGAAAACTCTTTTTGGCAAATATAGAAGAATGTTGGCTCAGTACCCAAGGAAAAACTTTCACATCCAGAAAACAGCAACATCTGTCTCAACTACTTAAAGAACCCCAAAAAAATATTCCAGAAGAGGTGCTAACTGTGAAACAAAAACACTTCATTAAAAAACTAAAAGAAAGAAAAAGGATTTACAAAACCAAATATGTGTACCATTTTCACCACCAGAAATAACAGAGAAATTTTGAAAAGTAAAAAAGCCAGTGGGAATCCTGGCAGAGATGATTAAACACAATTTCCCAAATGTACATGCCGCAATAGTTAAAATGATCAACCAAGTCCTGGAGTGCTGGTTACTACCTTCAAGTTTTAAACTAAGGCCTCATAGCACCCATCCATAAATGTGGAGCCCAGTACAATTTAGCCAACTATAAAGGGATATGTACAAAACTAAGAATGTCCAGCGCTCTGAATATCACACAGACAAATAGCATAGGACTATGAAAAAGCGCTAATGCGTGAAACGCGTCGTCAATGCAACCTTTTCACAGAGGTCCTATTCAGAACCATGCCACGGTGAATACCCATCCATCCACCCGCTCTTGGGAGCTTCGCATTGCCCACAGCAGTGCTTTCCTTCGATATTGCTGGCTCTATCACTTCCCTTCTGGCTGGTGATTCATGTGTACCATTGGATTCCCTGAGTGACACCATTCCTCCCTGAGGCTTTCCCACTTAGAGGGGACACAGACCGGTATGTTATCAGCTCAACGTCACCAGCCCACTCTCTGGCGGCTTCCCTGAACAGCATTTCACTCCTTGTTGGCTTTTTTTACATCACCACTGGCTTCACTAAGTGACACTGCCTCTTACTGAGGCTTTTTACCTAGAGGGGACACAGACAGGTAATCCAGCAGCTCATCGCTATCAGCTGATTGTCCGGCGGTTCCCCTGTGTGAAGCCACGCCCTCTCCCTCCAGCTGGGCTGACGTCATCGCCCCTCGGCACGGAGCCTCAGTGAGATTTCTCTCCTCTCGGCGGAACGACTGCCTGTCCTCATGCTTCATCCGTTCCTTGGAACCGGTGAGCCATCCCCTCTGGATCCCACAGCCAGTGGTTAAAGTGTGAGTCCCCAGTGTCTGCTTGTTTGGGCTTCCACCTCCCCTCCAACCCCCTCCATTGTGTTCATAGCCTGGGGTCTGGTTGTTGGATGGATCTCCCGTTTAGGCTGCCTGTTGCTGATTGGACTCTTTGTCTGTTCTATTTTTAATCCAAGTGCAATATAGTGCAGTACTATTATGGGACTATTTTTACATATTGTTTTACTATTTGTTTTTACAATCTATATCTATTAAATCTCTCAATTTTTACTTTGGACTGCTGCTATTTGTCTGTGTGATATTCAGAGTGCTTAGTTTTTTGATTTACATCTGTATCTATCAGTTACGGTTAGTCCAGCTGCACTGATTTCCTTTCCCCCCCTTCCCCTCCCTCTTTCCTCCCCCCCCCTCTTTCCTTCCCCCGAGTTCAAGTCATGTTATTTTACACAGTACATGTTATGTACCACATGGTATGTTGATTATAAACCACAAACTACATGTTATTTTACCACATGTCTTGATTGAGCTCCCCGGGTGCACACCCATTGGCGCTGGGATATTATTGTTGTTATTTATAAAAGGATATGTGTTAGCAGGACACTGGGAAAACTATTCAACAATATTCTTAACAAAAGTAACCTCACCTTTCCAACACAACATAATGCCCTCAGCAGAAACCAAGCAGTGTGCAGGCCAAACCATCACACCACAAACCAAACCAACATCCTGCACAGTCTCATCAAGAACTCCATAATACAAAACTTGGAAAGATATTTGCCTGATTTGCGGACTTTAAGAAGGAGAGTAGAATAGGAGGAAAAAACATATGACGTTATCAGGAGCTCATATATTAAGAACAGCTGCAGTGTAAAGGTCCCATGGAGACAGGGCTGCAGTCTAACTCCATCTCTGTTCACTATTTACATCAATTAATTGGCTGCAGCTCTAGAATCACCCCCAGCACCTGGGCTAACTTTACATGACACCAAGGTGAAGGTCCTGCTGTATGTAGATGACTTCCTACTGCTGACATCAACAGAGAGAGGTCTACAGACAGCCTGGAAGTGCTGGAGAAATACAGGGTAACCACCCATCAACCCAAAGAAAACAAACATTATGGGGTTCCGAGCGGGGGATCACAGAGGGTTAAAGAGAGAGCAAAAGAAACTAAAGAGAGAGAGGGGTGACAAAAGGGGAGGGGAGACAAAAAGTGAAAGAGGGGAATAGAGAAAGAGAGGAGGAGAAAGAGAGAGAGAGAGAGAGAGAGAGAGAGAGAGAGAGAGAAACAGAGAGACAGAGAAGGCAAGAGGGAGGGAGAGACAAAGAGAGATAGTACATATATCTATGTATTTAATCTAAAAATTGCGCAAAACCAATATTTCTGTAATGCTCAATACAAAAATGTGTGTGAAAAATAAACTCACATTAAACCATAATGAACACTGTGCATCAAATAAATGGTGAAATAAACTTCAAAGAGAAATATATAAAAATCCAAATGATGAAAGTCCATATGTAAGAATCCAACCACCTTACAGACAAGTGTGCCAGTTCCCTTTATCAAATAGTAATGATCTCCAAATAATAAGAGATTAACAGCGCAGAAATCATCCAATTGGAGGGCCACCACTCAGGAAACCACTGACTCCACCGCCTCCACAGTCCTTCACCTGTTATCCGAAGCCAGCGAAAAAGTTAGAGTAGCACAGGAAAACATACCACACCAGGGATTGACAGAGGATGCACAACATCATAAGCCACTGGCCTTACCCTACAAGGAAACATCTTGCACCAGACAAAAAGTATGTAGGGTGAGGCCAGTGGCATATGATGTTGTACACCCTCTTTTGATCCATGGTGTGGTGTGTTTTACCTGTGTTACTCTAACTTTTGTTCTGGCTTTCTATAACCATTGAAGGACCATGGAGGCAGTGGTGTCAGTAGTATCGTGAGTGGTGGCCTCCCAAATATGAGTTAACTTTATTTTTTCACACACATTATTGTATTGATCACTAGAAATATATGGTTTTGCTCACCTTTTAGAATAATTATTTTTGTAATTCCTTCGTGTCTGGAATATAGGTTGCTGCATTACCTCTTTTTGCACTAAGCAAACAAATGTTCTGTGTTTATCTACTGTATCGATGTAGGAAGACAAAAAGGAACATAGCGAATGACAGAGAGATAGATAGATAGATAGATAGATAGATAGATAGATAGATAGATAGATAGATAGATAGATAGATAGATTGGAGAAAAAGAGAGAAAGAGAGAGGGAGAGAGAGGGAAAGAGAGATACATGGAGGATAGACAGTTACTGTATGTCCTATCACTAAAAATTTTTACTATTTACTAAATAGTCTCCGCATAACTCGATTTTGTCAGGTAAGTACTTTCTATACCTATTGTGGTATGATCCTTGTTGGAGCCTAACTGTTATTTCATGATAAATGATTATGCTGCTATGCATTACAGGCAGAACGAGATGATCATATCCTTAAACAAATGTCTTTTTAAAGAGTGGATTACAAAGCAGGACTGGAAAGTCTGCAACCATAATGATTTCATGTTTTGCTGATACCAGCCTTTTCGCCTGAAAGACTTTTTAGTGGTCCCTGGTGGAAAGTTGAGATCAGCATTAAAATGCAGGTCTATCTTTTTAACACAAGTCTTTAGAAGTCTGTATCTCTAAAAGGCTTTGAAAATCCATAAACAGGATGTATATGTCCGTGGGCCCTTAAGTCCATATCTTACACATTTATTACACATTTATTAGTAAAAGAAGGAAAAACGTTCACTTGGCATCCATTATTATTTTCACAGCCTGAAAGATAATAGGAGTCACAATAACATCCTTCCTCATCAAGTCATTCTGTGCATATAAAAAAAAAAATCATCAAGAGCTCAGGGACCAATTTGAGCTATTTCCTTCCCTAATGAATTAATTCGGCTAAGACACATCGCTTCCTCAACAGGGTAGTTCTGCACATGTACAGCTTTGCTTTCCTTCTGATTTCTGGTGATTTTCAGTTTGCTTACTGATACAACTTAAGGGCTGCACATACATTTTATGTGAGCTAACAGATGTTATTTATAAGCATAATGTCACACTGCTTGTGGAGGAAAAAAAAAAAAACTAAGAAAAAACCTTATCAGCAAGTATATCTCATTTATAATTATTAATTGCGTGAAAGCAACTGTTGTATTTTTCCTAAGCTTGATTTGTTAAATACTAAATCTTTGTCATTTAGAGGGCCTAAACACAGCAACAACTTGATTAGGTACCCTTGTTTGTTATCATGAACTAATAAACAGTAATTCATGCAACTGCAATGCAGTGAATAAAGCATGCAGACATGGTCAAGATATTCACTTGAGTTTGGCATGGGGCAGATTGCCTTTGCCAGATATTATGGTCTCACAATTTTAGAATTTTAGAAATGTATGAGCTTCTGGTACTTTCACATGCTGGGAACTCCATAGTTTACAGTAAATGGCACCAAAACAAAACAGCATCTGATCTATAGGCAAAACTTTGTGTTAATGTTGCGGGAGGTCAGGATTTCCTGTGACAGGAAGTCAGATGCCTACTATAATAGTGGTGTAAAGATGGCCATCTCTAAGGGCCCGTTTCCCTTTTGTGCAGTTAACTGTGTTTTTCCTCATTTGTAGATAAATGCAGGTAATTGCAGTGACAGGCAGAAAACAATAGTATAATATCAAACCAATAGTATGATATAGAAATGACTGCAATGACACACAGAAAAAAATAGTGTTCATGCTAGAAAGCAGTGTTTCATTGCCTTTAAGAGCAGTTCAATATTATGCAACAGGTTTGCATAATATTGCACCTTTCAGGATGGCAATGCATATCACCGCACAGCAAGTGCAGGACACCAGGCTGCTCTGCAGTGACAGGAATGAAGTGTCACTTTGTACATTTCACATAAAGTTCAGTCAAAAAAAAAAAAAAGGGGGAAGATGTGTAATGCGCTCAAACATGCATCACACTGCCCCTTGCCGTAACTCAAAACTCTGGTGCCCTCACACTAAACCAATCTGACACAATTGACATTGAATAATATGCACATTTGTGTGACATATTTGAGCATATCGCATAAGTCACAGCTGAACCAATTGAATCGTGTATAAGCGTGTGTGTGCGGTGTGTTTGGAGATGTCCCACACATGACAACTTTGTCATAAGCTCTGTGATCCTTTATAGTAACTGCCTTTCTGCGGTCTTTCCTGAAAGCATTTTTTGTAGTTTAGAATGTGGATAGCAGCATTTTGAGCTGGAGGCTAGTGTGAAGGGCCCTAAATGTACGACACTTTAAATGTTAAAGAGGATTGCCTACAAAAACAGAACAATCCATCTGTTTGCACTCTTGTTAGAAAAAAAACAAAAAACGAACTAGGAAAATCAGACAAAAGTGTGCACTGGAACATCAGATTGCATAATCTGAAAAATCTTATATGATGATCTAAACCCAAGAAAATCTTATTATTATGCTGCGTACACATGATCAGATTTTCCGACGGGAAATGTTGGATATGAGCTTGTTGGCGGTAAGTGCGACCGTGTGTATGCTCCATCGGACATTTTTTGTCAGACTTTCCGCCATCAAATGTTGGCTAACAGGTTCTCAAATTTTCTGCCAACAAATGTTTGTTGTCTGGACTTTCCGATCGTGTGTACACAAGTCCGTCACACAAAAGTCCACGCATGCTTGAAATCAAGGACGAGACGGAAGCGCTTGGTCTTGTAAAACTAGCGTTCGTAATGGAGATATTACGTACGTCTTGTACATCACTACGTTCATAATTGTTGGCCAACATTTGTGTGACCATGTGTATGCAAGACAAGTTGGAGCCAACACCCTTCAAACAAAAATCCACGGTTTTGTTGTCAGAAAGTCTGATCGTGTTTACGGGACATAACAGCTTACAAGTCCTTTGATGTAGTAGTTTTCTTTTGTATACTTTTTTCTTTATTTTAACCTGGTAATCCTACCATTAACACACTTCCTTTCCTAGAGTGACAACCATACTGTGCAGCATGCATAACACTGGGGTTGATTTACTAAAACTGGAGAGTGCAAAATCTGGTGCAGCCGTGCATAGTAGCCAATCAGCTTCTAACTTCAGCTTGTTTAATTAAGCTTTGACAAAAAAAACTGGAAACTAAATTGGTTTCTATGCAGAGCTGCACCAGGGTTTGCACTTCCCAGTTTTAGTAAATCAACCCCACTGTGTTAGGTCTACATAACATCTCCTTCTTTTCTCCATAAGACTGGGAGGTGTTTTGTAGCGAACAGAGACAGCAGGGAATCATACTGACTGTTAACAGTCCTGCTCACAAGATTTCCAGCTAGATGAAAAGCTATTTTTTTCACCTGTTGAACAGAAATAACAAAACTACTTTCAATTGTATATATAGCAGACCAAAAAGAAGTAAATAAGATAAACATGATTTGGCATATGCACGACCACATGAATGTATGGATCCATTCTGTTTTGTGTGTGTGTTCCCTGTTACATAGCTCTCAATTTTCCCTGATTTCGAAGGACTGTCCCTGATTTGGAACAATGACCCTCTGTCCCTCTTTCCTCCTCATTTTGGTCTGATGCATATACCTGTATTAAAAAATGCTCTATTTATCTATCAAAAAGTGTTTCCCAGTGCTAAACCTTTCATCCAGTTTCTAAATTGTTGCATTTGTATATTTCAAAAGCCAATATAAAGGAATAGTGGTGGTAAAAAAAAGCACTTGTGGGTTTAACTGAGACATTTTTTTTATAATTCTCCTTTAAGTGGGACTTGGCAGAAGCTGTATCCTATGCCTACCTACTTCTGCTGATAAGTGTCCCTCGTTCCCAAAAAGTTGGGAGGTATGTTAATATGATAGTGGTATAATGGTGTAAAATTTTTTTGGTGCATATTAGGACGGTAAACTGTTACCCAAACATTTTTTATTTTTTTTATATGCATCTGTCTTACTGAATGTGTCCTGTTTTCTTTGCATTGATTCCTTTGTGTAAAATACCTGGCGATCCTGCCATTCCCCTCTACTTTAATATTTCAATCTGACCTTGCCAGGCATGGAAGAACATCCACACCAGGGTGGTCAGTTGATTTCTACTTGGGAGCACAGCCAGCCTGTACTCCAGTGTCTAGATTTGTGCTGACAAACCCCACTGCACAGCTCTTCACTGGGAAGATCAGTTTACTGCTGTTTCTTTGCCTCCTGCAGACATGCCCCCCCCCGGCCAAGCACTTTACAGTGATTTCTGTCTCTGCATTTTACACAGGACTGTGCCTGTGCTCCTGCCAGACTGCTGTTGCCACGTTTCCCATCATCACAAGGAGTCTCCATCCCCATCTCTCCAAGCCCCTTATGCAGCCAAGAACAGAAGTTATGTGATCACTTATGAAATAGAAGAGAAGAGAAAAAAGATATACTGTATTTACAAACATTTGCCTTTCATTTCTATTTTAACCACTTGCCGACCGGCTCACGCGAATATACGTTTGCAGAATGGCTCTGCTGGGCGAAACCCCATATGGCGGGGGACCCGATGTCCCTGTTCTGTTAGGCGAGAGGAGACATATCGTTTGCTCCTACTAAATAGGAACAGCGATATGTCTCTTCCTTCAGTCAGTTCTATCCCCATACTGTTAGAAACACTAATGCCCCGTACACACGGTCGGATTTTCCGATGGAAAATGTCTGATCGGAGCGTGTTGTCGGAAATTCCGACCCTGTGTGGGCTCCATCGGACATTTTCCATCGGATTTTCCGACACACAAAGTTTGAGAGCAGGATATAAAATTTTCCGACAACAAAATCCGTTGTCGGAAATTCCGATCGTGTGAACACAAATCCGACGGATAAAGTGCCACGCATGCTCAGAATGAATAAAGAGATGAAAGCTATTGGCCACTGCCCCGTTTATAGTCCCGACGTATGTGTTTTACGTCACCGCGTTCAGAATGATCGGATTTTCCGACAACTTTGTGTGACCGTGTGTATGCAAGACAAGTTTGAGCCAACATCCGTCGGAAAAAATCCTAGGATTTTGTTGTCGGAATGTTCGAACAAAGTCCGACCGTGTGTACGGGGCATAACTGTAGCACTAAGGAACACAGTTAACCCCTTGATCGTCCCCTAGTGTTAACCCCTTCCTTACCAGTGACATGTACACAGTAATCAGTGCATTGTTATAGTACTGATCGCTGTATAAATGTCACTGGTCCCAAAAATGTGTCAAAAGTGTGTGATCTGTTCACCGCAATGTCACAGTACTGCTAGAAATTACAGATCACCGCCATTACTAATTTAAAAAAAAATGCCATAAATCTTTTCCATAGTTTGTAGATGTTATAACTTTTGAGCAAACGAATCAATATATGCTTATTGTGATTTTTTTATCAAACATATGTAGCAGAATATATATTGGCCTAAACTGATGAAGACATCTGTTTTTTAAAAACATTTTTGGGGATATTTATTATAGCAAAAAGTAAAAAATATTGTTTTTTTTTCAAAATTATCGCTCTTTTTTGGTTTATAGCGCAAAAAAGAAACACACGCAGAGGTGATCAAATACCACCAAAGGAAAGCTCTGTTTGTGGAGAAAAAAACACAAATTTAGTTTGGGTACAGCATTGCCTGACCGCGCAATTGTCAGTTAAAGCAATGCAGTGTCAAATTGTAAAAAGTGCTCTGGTCAGGAAGAGGGAAAAATCTTCCGGGGCTGAAGCGGTTAAACTGAATGGGTTGTTTTACAAGGTAAGGGATAACATATATTTTAATACCATCTAAGCTTCAACTTAATTTTACATGGCAATAGAATTTTGTTGCTGATCATGTGCACCCTCTGTGGATACTATAAAGGTGTACTTAATAAAGTGACCACTGACCATATACTGGCAGTGAGTGTAGTGATGACAATGACAACAATGTTGTCAGTTCTAGCACTGCAAAGATTTTGACTTGCATAATAATTTCCAACCTCATTTATGAATATTGAAAAACACCAGAAAAATCAATTTAATTTTTATTTTTTATTTAACATATTTAATTTTCCTTATTTTAATCATATTGGGCTCATCTGTCCACAAAAGCAGCGAAAATATGAGAATTCTTGGCTGGTGTGAGCATCTTAGAGTGATCTAACTGTCTGACCTGTGTATGTTTGTGGTTCAGCTAATTCTGCTTAAATGGAATTCAAGTGGTTGTGAACCTCAGACATGAAATATGAACAAAGCATATACCTCTATAATGTGTACCTGTCTCAGGACCAGTTCAGAATATACCCATAGAGGAATCACACAGTAAATCACCGTGGGGAAGATTTACTAAAACCAAAGATGCAACATCTGGACCAGCTGTGCATGGTAGCCAAACTGCTTCTTCAGTTAAAGGCTAAGTTCACCTTTGTTCACCTTTTTTTTTCTAAATTCCAGCTCCCCTATGTACCAATATACTAAAAATGTACTTCTTTTGCAGAAATATAACAGCTTTCCTTTTATTCTGCACACATTTACCTCACTCTTCCCATGGCTGTTTAAAAATACTTCTTCATTACTTCTGCCTTATTTCCTGGACAGACTATAGGTCATGACAAAGGAAGGAGTTGACCAGCTGACCTTATTAGCACACACCCTGCATCATCTACCCTCCTACCTACCACGCACTTCCAGGTGCATGTTTTTTAAATAAAATGCAATAAATCATTGATCATTGTTCTCACTAAATACACAAGCATTAATTTTTTTCTACCTTAAAGTGTTACTAAACCCACAACAGTAAAGACAGTCTGTATGTGCAGTAAAGCATGCTTGTTATACTCATTGTGGAACCTAAGGGGTTAATCATCTGCATTGTGTGAAAGGGCTGCTTAATCCTGGCTTCTATGATCCTCCTCTCCTTCCACTATCTCCTGATAATGTCCTGATAACACAGAGTCTATGGAGTCAGGCTGCACATGCTTTTTCTTGGGAGAGTGCATGTGATCAGCACAGGGCCAATCAGCACTGTCCAGACAGAGGGTCAGGGGTCCTACAAGCTTTAACCAGTGCTTGGCTGGACACTGATAGAAGTCACCAGACTGCTCTAACTGCTGATGAGAAAAGGTATTTAGGAGTTTATATTTACTAAAATAATTGCATTTCCATGTAATGTGTATTGTGGAAGAGCAAATATAGTGAATGCAGAATCCTGGATTTCGTAACACTTTAACTTTCATCTTGGATAGATCGTTCATTCGGCAGAGTGTAGTGAGAGATTAGATAACAGCCTATGTGGCTAGCTGTAGTATTGGAAACAGGAGAATGGTGTTCTGGGTCCTGTAAAGTTCACCATACATTACACAATCTGATTGTACAACCTCCTTTGGATCTACCATCAACTGTGCAGTACAAGGGCCTGCCTGATTGGATACAGAGTGAACGGGTAGATTGATGTGTCTTCCTATTCCATATTTCTAAAAAATCTAAAGGAAAGCGTACAGAGATTGTACAATCAGATTGCATAGTGTATGGACATCTTTATACAAGTACATAGGGGGGAGTGGACAGAAACACTCAGCTGTCAGAAACTTACATTCCCACATGTGTTTTTCTTATTTTTTTGGTTGGGGGATTTTGGAGCATTTCACTTGGATGGGCTACTCTACATGCAATAATCACTCCAAAGAAGATCCAGAAAATTTGTTTAGTAGGGTGGTGTGTTTTTTACTGTGATTTTTGGTGCAGTGCATTTCTAAAATGCAAGGCAAAGCACGCATTTTCTGTGCAGTTTCCATTGCATTTGAAAATGCACAAATGTGAATGAAGCCTCATTGTTCTTCTGTAAACAAACTGATTTCACTTTGAGGCTTCATTCACATCTATTGATTTCAGTGAGCTTCCCTACATGTGGCTCATTGGGCATTTTGGTGTGATGTGGGTTGCGCGTTCTTTACTGCACATTTTGCAGCATTTGCCACTCGTTTTTTTCACATGGCAAAATGTATGTTTGCTTCTGTGCTAAGTGTGCCATTAACAATTAATGGCACTAAAAGCGGAACTAGTTAAAGTGGGGTTCCATCCAAAAAAACAAAAATACCTGAAAAATTGTAAAAACAAAAAACAAAAAAACATTTGAATTTTTTTTTTTTTTTTACTTACCTCTAAATGCCTGTTGCTAGGTGGTCCCTCGTAGTCTGCCTATTCCTTTGCCTGGGCTGATGACATCACTTCCCCCCAGGCACAGGAAGGGCTCGGCTCTGCTCCCTCCCTCCTGTCAATCATCTGGGACCCATTACAGGTCCCAGGTGATTGAGCAGGCAAACACGGCGCACGGCGCCGCTCGCGTATGTGCAGTGGGTGCCAGGCTGTGAAGCCACAGCCCGGTGCCCACAGTTGAAATGCCGGCGCCGACGAGCGGAGGGGGGGACGAGCGGGGCTTCGATCCCCCGCATCGCTGGACCCAGGGACAGGTGAGTGTCCAATTAAAAGTCAGCAGCTGCAGTATTTGTAGCTGCTGACTTTTAATTTTTTTTTTTTAATGGAGCCCCTGGGTGGAACTCCTCTTTAATTTAAGACCCCTTTCACACTGCAGCCGCGGCCTCATTAGAGCTAAAGCACCACTTGTTTTAGCAGCGCTTTACTGCTGTTTTGAGCCGCTTTTCAGTCGCTAGTGGGGTGTTTTTAACCCCAAAAAATGAATTCCAATGGGCAGGGGCATTTTGGAAGCGCTGTATATGGCGCTCCCAACCCGACCCAAAGATTCTGCTTGAAGGACTTTTTTTGCCGTCCCGCAAGCACACTGCCCTACTGTGAAAAGGCACACTGGAATGAATGAGAGGCAGTTTTCAGGCGCTTAGCTGAGGCTATTTCTAGTGCTAAAGTGCCTGAAAACCGCCCCAGTGTGAAAGGGGTCTAAGGTGTATAAAGATGATCATACACTATACAATCTGATTGTACAATCTCTGTACAATGTCCTTTAGATTTACCAAAACTATATCACAGGAGACATCTATCTAGCCAATCACTCTGTATCCAATTAGGCAGGCCTTGCACTACATAATTGATGGTAGATTGTAGATTGTACAATCAGATTGTGAAAGGCAGAGAGAAAAATCAGTGCCTGTGTATTTAATGAGAACAGTGATCACTAATTGGTTGCATTTCATTTATAAAAGAAACGTGCACCTGGAAGTGCGTGGTAGGTAGGAGGGTAGATGATGCAGTGTGTATGCTAATGAGGTCAGCTGGTCAACTCCTTCCTGTTGCATGTTAGTCTGTACAGGAAGTGAGGTAGGAGTAATGGATAAGTGTTTTTAAACAGCCATGGGAAGAGTGCGTAGAATAAATGGAAAGCTGTTTTATTTCTGCAAAAGAAGTACATCAATGGTATATTGGTACATAGGGGGGCTGGAATAAAAAAAAAAAAAAGAATTAAAAAGGTGCACAAAGGTGAACTTTAAAGAGGGAGTAACCTAAGCCCCTCAAATGCTCCTTCTTAATAAATCCAGTGTAATAAAGCTTTCCGGTAACATTCTGCATTATTCTTTCTATCATCCCTAAGGATGATTCTTATGTTTTTTTCAGTTGATTTATAATTCCTACTTCCTGGTTGCAGCCAGCGCCATCTTAGCTACTGTCTTCTGAGTCCCATGAGCAGTTTACTTCCGCCCTTTTTGTTTTTCTGTTTGTTCCTGCTGTAACCTCGCAAATGCTAAGTAATGTTGTAGCCAAGCATTGTTTACATTCACGATTAGTATAACAATAATGTCACACATATTAAAGCATAGAGAGGTGAGCAGGCTTTGCAACACATATTTATTGATCGTTTTATATGTTTTTGACACAATCTACATGATAAAGCTGATTACCTTGCTCCTGTGTGCCATGCAAAGTGCTGATGTTTACACCCCCTGTGACTTCGCATGTCACAGGGGGTGTTTCGGGAACTTGTGAATAGCACTGTAATCTTGCGGGATCTCAGGACTGTGCCGCAGAGTGAAGATGTATATACAGATGTATATACAGTATATGAATGGACTGACAGCACAATGAGCGTGCCGTGATTCGGGCAAAATATACGCATGTGCCAGTAACACCATGAAAATGAAAAATGCAAATTACAAGCAAACAAAGCACTTTAGAATTGATTCATACACAGCAATTTGTAAAGTGCTTATTACTGATTTAAATGGGGAAAAGTTAGCTGGTTGTGTTTACAACTACTTTAAGCCTTGACAAAAAAAAAAAAAAAACTAGAAGCTGATTGCTTTCTATGCACAGCTGCACCAGATTTTGAACTCTCCAGCTTTATGAAATCAACCTCTGTGTGTTCTTGTGCAATTCACATGCAGTTCTGCATGGTGCAATTTCAGCCCATTTATTTTGTATTGAATCGCACCGCACCAAAAGTAGTGCATGCACTATTTTTAGAAATGTAATGTAACCGGATTGCATCTGTGGTGCTTTTGAATGTGGTTTGGGAAATGCCCACAGAACGTAGGTTTCCTGCACCACATTCTGGTGTGCACTGGCTCTCAGTCCAGAGCACTAATGCCCCGTACACACGGTTGGATTTTACGACGGAAAATGTGTGATAGGACCCTGTTGTCGGAAATTCCGACCGTGTGTAGGCTCCATCACACATTTTCCATCGGATTTTCCGACGCACAAAGTTTGAGAGCAGGATATAAAATTTTCTGACAACAAAATCCGTTGTCGGAAATTCCGATCGTGTGTACACAAATCCGACGGACAAAGTGCCACGCATGCTCAGAATAAATAAAGAGATGAAAGCTATTGGCCACTGCCCCGTTTATAGTCCCGACGTACGTGTTTTACGTCACCGCGTTTAGAACGATCGGATTTTCTGACAACTTTGTGTGACCGTGTGTGTGCAAGATAAGTTTGAGCCAACATCTGTCGGAAAAAATCAATGGATTTTGTTGTCGGAATGTCCGAACAAAGTCCGACCGTGTGTACAGGGCATAAGTGTCATTTTGTCTGCTGCCTTGTTCTTCTGCTATCTGTATGAGTCACTTCTGTCTGGGTCTATGTGTTTGTTATTTGAGACTCTACTTAAGGTGTTTCTTAATGCTGTGCATTGCTTGTTGGATGGTTTATTGTAGTTGATTTTTCTCAGATGGAATGTTTCTGCAATGTTGTGTGGTATTTTTTTCGGTTCGCACCTTGTGGGCTGATCTCACAGGTGTTGGTTTGAAATTTTTTTTTTTTTTTAAAACAGTTCTATCAGTTACCTCTCTGTATCTTATGGTAGACTGCATGGACCATTTACATGACGGTGGCAGGTTGTGAAGATGAAGTCTGATGTAGTTTTTAGGATGGTTTGTTTTAAAATTTAATATTCACCAATGTTCACCAATGCCAGGAGCCTGCCAGATAAAATGATACTGCTGTACAAGGAGGATTTGGATTTTGTGGTGAATTTCAGAGACCTGGTTCAATAGCTCTCATGATTGGCTGGCAACCATTCAAGAGTATACCCTTTATCGCAGGGATAGAGAGGGTAAAAAAGGGGGAGGGGTATGCCTATATATCAAGACTAATGTGCAAGTTAATGTGAGAGATGACATCACTAAGGGAGCTAGGGAGGAGGTGGAATCCTTATGGGTAGAGCTCCCACGGGATGAAGCTAAGGGGAAAATAATACTGGGAGTATGCTATAGGCCCCCTAACCTGAGGTAGGAGGGGGAGACAGATCTCCTATCACTAGTTGGATTTTCAGCAAGGATGGGAAGTGTTATCATGATGGGGGATTTTAATTACCCAGACATAGACTGGCGGAGGGAACCACACATTCGTCTAAGGCTCGCCAGTCCCTAAATGTCTTACAGGACAATTTCATGGTTCAGATGGTAGACGCACCAACTAGAAATAAAGTGTTACTGGATCTACTGATTACCAACAATACAGACCTGATCACGAATGTGGAAATATGGGCAATTTAGGAAACAGCGATCACAGGTCAATTGGCTTCAGTATTAATCACTCAAATAGGAAACATTAGGGGAATACAAAGACACTGATTTTCTTTCTTTCCTTTTACTTTCACTTACAATGATAATGGTAAACAGGACAAACAGAGAGGCAGAATTCCTTAACGGGGACATAGACAGCAAGAAAACCTGACAAGTGTTCTAATCTCTCTCCACTCTATGCAAAACTAAAAAAAACTGCCTTTAGTACACTTTAATGTGTATTTTCCCAGAGAGTCTAAGTTGGTGTGGCTATTATGGATGTAAATCCCTAGACTCTGACACAGATTCATCAGGTTTCTTCCATTCTTCTTGGTTGTACTGTCATAGCTGTTTCTTTGTGTCTGTATTGAAGCATGACTGTATTTTGCAGGACAAACCATGTATGTTTTTCCATCAGAATTTATGTAATTTATGTCCCTTCCTGTTCTTCATGCCTCCAAAGATGAACACCTAAACCTATGGATTAGAAGTGGGTGGCCTCTTTCTCTATGTCTCTCTTTTTCTCTTGCACTCTCTCTCTCTCTCTCTCTCTCTCTCTCTCTCTCTCTCTCTCTCTCTCTCTCTCTCTCTCTCTCTCTCTCTCTCTCTCTCTATCTATTTTTTTGTGGCTGCCAATGAAAAGATTACATAGGTGAATTAGTAAAAATACAGAATTCATTGACCATATAGGAAACAGAATTATGGTTCCCTAGCTGCAGAATTGTGGATCATGCAGTTTTACTGAGTAAACTTCTTTTGACAGCAATGGAAGTTTGCAAGAAAAAAATCTGCTAGCTCAGGTGTTTTCTTTTACTGAATAAGGCCCCTAGTGTCTAAACAATCTCATGAGTCATAGATTTTACACTCTAGGATAACACCTCCATTTAACTGTAAATTATATTCTTTTTGTGTTATTTTCTAGAAGATTAAGCCATAGTTCCTGTCATTGCTTGACAAGGGACACTCCTTCACTACTGTCTAGACATCTGTTCTGCAATTTTTGCATGTATATTTCTACTCACTTACAAGGCAACAGGATTTTCACTGTATTTAATGTAAATATAAATTATGTTGAATGTTTGCTGTGAGCAATATCCCTAGATTTTCCTTTTATGCATATGAGGCATTATTTAAATTTGAAACTGCTTCGCAGCATAAGGATAGAGAGAGGTGAGCCATAATTGTTCCAGTAATCACATCAGTGCTCCTGTTATCAATGTTTCTTGTGATGATCGGGCTATTGCTAAACTACCTTAGGGTAGATCTTCCGGTGAAATTATATGTAAAAAAAGATAGCCCAATTATTCAACTTTTTAAAAATGGGAAGGATGATAAATACTGATTGTGTGCTTTATGAGCCTTTTAACATAATGGCAGGTTCTAGTACTCAGTAGTTATTTGTATGTATATGGGCCGCCTAAGGTTATCAACTGGACTTAGCAGGTGTCACAATATATTTGGTATTAATTCTGAGTTGGACACATAGGCCTGTGCTTTAAGAAT
The DNA here is from genome assembly GCA_037952925.1 of Lithobates clamitans. Taxonomy (NCBI): domain Eukaryota; kingdom Metazoa; phylum Chordata; class Amphibia; order Anura; family Ranidae; genus Lithobates; species Lithobates clamitans. Next base: position 3,791,484 of record JBBGZY010000143.1, read on the forward strand.
CTGGCTAGAGGTGGAATGTTTCTTCAAGAGAGGTAGAAATATAGAGTCTACAGAGCCAATGCAGAGAGGTATTGTTACCTTTAATGTGATGCCACATAAAAAAAGTGAAAGCGTCAATGAGCACTGAAATAGGTAAATACAACCTTTCTATCCCAGGCATTTAAAGTGATACTAAAGTCTTGTTTTTTGTTTAAAAATTTCAAACATGTCATACTTACCTGCTCTGTGCAGTAGTATTGCACAGAGCAGCCCGATCCTTCTTGGGTCCCTTGCCAGCTCTTTTGGCCCCTCCCTCCTGCCGAGTGCCCCCAAAGCAAGCAGCTTGCTATGGGGCTCCCAGGCTGAGATGCTGCTTTGTGTGACCTTTCAGACATGGAGCCGTGGCTCACCCCTGCCCCCTCTGTCTCCTCATTGGCTCACTGACTTTGATTGACAGCAGCGGGAGTCAATGGCGCCTGCTGTGTCTCTCAGCCAATCAGGAGGTCAAGTCCATGATAGCCGTGTCACTGCAACATTGCTGGATTTAGATGGATCAATATGGGGCTCAGGTAAGTATTAGGGGGGCTGCAGCACACAGGTTTTTTATCTTAATGCCTGCCTTTAGAACCACTTAAAAGAGGTTCTTTCACTAAGAGGGAAGGCAACATATTGCTTCAGGTGTGTAGTGCAGGCACCTTGAGCAGCCTCATAAGCATTCCTGTCAAGCCCCAATTTTAGGTCATTCTGACAGGAGCTTTCTAAATTTTGCCCAAATTTACCTGTGCCTTTCTGTCTTATGTGCATTCCTAGTGACCCAAAAAAGCTACCCATCATAGTATTATTGGGACACGGTTATGAAGAATGCCAGAGGTTTGCCAGCCCAGTATTCAGCCATGACAGGAAGGTTTGGAAGGACATAGCAGATATGTGCAGGTATCTCTAGGTACTTGCACTTCATACATACAAGCAGTTTCCTCTCTTCTCTTGCTGTGACAGAATCTCTTTCTGTCAATTGGCTTAATTGGACAAATGTAGTGTGTTTTTGACATCAGTCTGGGAGACTTCTGAGACCATTCAGAATACATTGCAGTTTGATTGGCCAACAATTGACCTACTTTTTACACTGGTTTGGGGGACAGAAGCAATTCTGAAGAGCTGTCTACACAGGCCCTAACATTGAAACCTAAAAATTATTTCTAAACACCCAATCATTTTAGGTAAAACGCATTCTCCATATCTTTAACTAAAGTAAATAAACAGCACTTTTTAGCCCATATGACAGGACCACTGAGCTTGTTTCTGAAATACAGAGCACAATGTGTGAGACATGCTCTTCTAAAACAATGCATGAGCCAGTATGCCGCATTTGACATCCCCAGACAAAGATTTCCACTGAACCATGGTGCTTAAAATGCACATGGATTCACTGGGCTAAAGTAAAAAAGATCTGTAGTAAATTACAATCTGAAAGTCTATTGCTCCGTACACACGATCAGAAATTCCGTCAGAAAAAACTTGGATGGTTCTTCCGACGGAATTCCGCTCAAGCTTGCCTTGCATACACACGAACACACAAAAGTTCTCTGAACTTTCGACCGTCAAGAACGCGGTGACGTACAACACTACGATGAGCCGAGAAAATAAAGTTCAATGCTTCCGAGCATGCGTCAAATTGTTTCTGAGCATGCATGATTTTTTGCGCCTCCGAGTTGCATACACAAGAAAGCATTTTCTGATAGGAACTTTTTCCAACTGAAAAATAGAGAACCTGCTCTCAATCTTTTGCTGGCTGGAATTCTGCCAGCAAAAGTCCGATGGAGCATACATACACGGTTGGAATTTCTGACCAAAAGCTCACATCCCACTTTTGCTGATGGAATTTCACACTGAGGCTTTCACACTGAGGCGCTTTACAGACGCTACAGCTCTAAAAATAGTGCCTGCATAGCACCTGTAAAGAGCCTCTCCTGTCTCTCCAGTGTGAAAGCCCGAGGGCTTTCACACTGGAGCAGTGTGCTTGCAGGATGGTCAAAAAAGTCCTGCAAGCCGCATCTTTGCAGTGCTGTAGGAGCGGTGTATACACCGCACCTAAATCCCCCCTTCCCATTGAAAACAACGGGGCAGCGCCGCCAAACAGCCGCACTTTACCGGCGGTTTTAACCCTTTTTCGGCTGCTAGCGGGGGTTAAAATGGCCCTGCTACCGGAAAAATAGCCCCGCTTTACCACCAGCGCCCGCCCTAGTCTGAAAGTAGCATAAGACCCCTTTAACACTGAGGCGCTTCTAAATTGCCAGTAAAACACTGAGCACTTTTGAAGAGCCTTTCATCCACTTTTGAAGAGCTTTCCATTAATTTCAATTAAGTGGGGCGTTTTTCCATCACCCTGCCAGCGCACTGCCCCAGTGTGAAAGCATTCATTGATTTTAATGGAAATAGGTTTTTGTGAGCTTTTCAGGTGCTTTTTTAGTGAAAGCACCTGAAAAGCGGCTCAGTGTGAAAGGGGTCTTCATGGTGTGAAAGTAAATGTTGAATGTGGATAATACCCCTTTCACACTGAGGTGCTTTTTGCAGCGTGAAAGCGTCTGAAAAGCTCACAAAAAAATATTTTCATTAAAATCAATGAATGCTTTCACATTGGGGCAGTGCACTGGCAGAGTGGTGAAAAAACGCCCCTCTCCATTAAAATCAATGGAAGCGTTTCAAAAGCACCTGAAAAGCTATTCAAAAGTTCACAGTGTTTTATTGGCAGTTTCCAAGCGCCTCAGTGTGAAAAGTGCCTAAGAGCCCTTTCACACTGGGGTGGGCATCTGCAGTAAAGCGGCAATATTTTTAGGGCAGCTTTACCGTCATTTTAACGGCGCTATGTGGCCACTAGCGGGGCGGTATTAACATCTGCTAGCGGCCAAAAAAGGGTTAAAACTGCCCGCAAAGCTCTGCTGTAGAGGTGGTTTGGTGGCGCTACCCCATTGTCTTCAATGGGCGGGGACGTTGTAGGAGCGGTGTATACACTGCTCCTACAGCGCTGCAAAGATGCAGCTTGCAGGACTTATTTTACTGTTCTGCCAGCGCTCCACTGCAGTGTGAAAGCCCTCGGGCTATGCGTGTGCTATTTTTAGCACTGTAGCGCCTGTAAAGTGCCTCAGTGTGAAAGGGGTCTAAGGCTACTTTCACATTGAGGTGCTACAGTGCTAAAAACAGCGCCTGTATAGCGCCTGTAAATAGCCTCTCCTGTGCCTCCAGTGTTCACACTGGAGCGGTGCGCTTGCAGGACGGTCAAAAAAGTCCTGCAAGCTGCATATTTGCAGCGCTGTAGGAGCGATGTATTCACCGCTCCTAAAGCGCCCCTTCCCTTAGAAAACAATAGGGCAGCAGCAGCACTAAACCGCCGCCATAGCGCTGCTGCAGCGGCGCTATGCCGGCGGTTTTAACCCTTTTTCGGCTGATAGCGGCCGAATAGCGCCACAAAAACGACGGTAAAGCGGCGCTAAAAGAACCGCCTGCCCCAGTGTGAAGGTAGCCTAATAGTAAGTCATTTTGAAATTGTGCAATTTTTAAGCTATCCAAATATTTTCCAAAAATATATATTTAGCAGAATTTTGATATGGTGTTGATGCTCATAGTTAAACACAGAAAAAAAAGCCTATGACCTATAACAAAATATTAGGTCAGTGCTACAGCACACCAACACCAGATTTATTGCTAGTTGTGGCAGAAAACAGTTCAGTATTTAAAGCAAGCCTAACACTGTCCCTGGGGATTTATTCTAGGAAGTGCTTCCCTGTTCATGGCCGTTCCATCAGCTGCTTTGTACTGCAAGTGTAGAGTGGCAGTGGACTTGAAATAAATATAACTGTCCTAGCCATTAATAATTGGTTTGGATATACAGTATGTACTGTGGACTTCTTTTTAAATAAGGCTGCTTATATATAGCAGCAGCAACAACAGCAGCAAAACCTAGTTATGTGGCTAGACTCATTTTGAGCTTTTGTGGTAGGAGGAAATGTAATCACAATCTGGGTCATGTATTCAGTATCATTTCCAGGAATTACATTTTATACATCGTCATTACATATTTACATAAGAGTTTACATAAGAGTTTAGCATCCTGTACCAATCACTCTACACAAGTGACAAGAGGGTAGGGCTTACCAGGAAAGGGGTAGGGTAAAATGTAATTATTGCTGCAGAGTATGAATGCACCAGGGGAGCCAGGGCTGTAGTGGAGCCGTACAACAGTGATCACATGACTGAAGTACAGTGAGACACTTTGGGGGTTATTTACTAAAGGCAAATCCACTTTGCACTACAAGTGCACTTGGAAGTGCAGTCGCTGTAAATCCTAGGAGGACATGCAAAGGAAATAAAAAACAGCATTTCAGCTTGCACATGATTGGATGATAAAATCAGCAGAGCTTCCCCTCATTTCAGAGCTTCCCCTCAGATCTACAGCGACTGCACTTACAAGTACACTTCCAAGTGTACTTTCAGTGCACTTGTAGTGCAGAGTAGATTTGCCTTTAGTAAATCAACCCCTTTGTGTGTCTGTGACAAAGTAGTAAAAGTCAAAGTCAGAACCCCTGGCACTATCATATGTGAGGCCGACTACTTTTGTAGATTGTCAGTCACTTAGAAGCAGTGATTATATCGTACCTTAGCTAATAACGTACCTAAATATGACAACAATAAAATGCAATTGCAATGTTTTGTGTCTTATTAAGTATATGCCAATAGCAATAGACTAATCAACAATCAACTTTTACTGTTTTGACTCAGACACATCCTACTCCCTTCCTGGTAAGCCCTACCCTCTTGTCACTTAAAAACAAAAAACTGGTAAAATTTGCAGTCATATTGTGCACATGATAGCTGCTAACAGCACAGCTATATTAAAGGGAATGCAAACATAGCATACTGCTCTAGTCTTCTGGCTCACCTACATCGACTAAAGAGTACTGACTCAATAAGGTCCATTCTTTTTCAATTCAATTCAAAAGGAAAAAGCCACACATTCATTACCCCTTTTTCATTTCTTCAGAACTTTATTATATGAGTACATTAACAAGACCAAGTTAAAGTTCATAACTCTTTATCAGGCTCCTTCTCTCTTTTTACTCTGACAGGGGCATAGTCATAATATTTTATGAATATTCATAAATATTAATTATAGTTGGGCTGGATTGTTACATTTCCATTTCTAAACAGTTTATATACAATCTAGATGTTGTTATGTCTTAGTTTTTATCTTTTTATTTAAAAGATTTGGTTTTATTAGGGTAGGTTAAATTAACCACATTTAATAGATGTTGGAACTAGAGTTATATCTCTTTAAGGAGAATATATTGTGAGATAATTCATGAGTACATATACCCCCACCCTACTCCTAATTTCCGACCTTTATGAGTGAGCCCAATTGGGGTGAAATGCATCAGGGCTCAGACTTGGTCTTGTTAATGTTCTTATGTTGATATAAGGCTCTTTAAAGAAATGAAAAAAGATATGATGGATATGTAGCTTTTTCCATTTAAATTGCATTAGAATGGTAGTAAACCATGGCTGTTTTAAAAAATAAATAAAAATAAATAAAAACACCTGTAAGGCTATTGCATAATGTGCTAGTATGCATCGCTTGATATAGGCTTGAATCAAAGAGTTATCAAAGCACCAACACAGGATGGAACTCTGGGAGCTTGAGGTAGCGCAATGCCACATCCTAAACGTCAATTGGTCAAATGGTGAAAAAATGGATTTCCAGGCACCAATCGTAAGAAATAAACAATAGATTTTTATTAACAATTAATACAAAAAAAGATAAAAACACATTAAAATACTGTAGTGTTACTACAGTAAAGGTCTATCTCAAATAGTGGTCAAGGGTGTCAGAAGCATGTCATAATAGACATGTATGACTAGACTATAATGTAGCAATAAAATAAGCTCTACATGTTTCTCGAAAATCGCTTCTTCAGGAGTTTTGTATATATTCTAAGGAGAGAAAAAGACAATCAATAATTATGACATAGCAGAGCTAAATATAATGAATAGGTAAATTGTCTCAAAGTATGCAGAGAGCACCAAGACTACACCCAGGAGCAGACGAAAGAACACACAGCATGCAAAGTGCATACAAATATAGAAAACCACACTGAAAATAGTTCTAGGGTAGAAGAACTCACACTGTGTGACTAGTAACATATAATCTCACCTGATAGATACACTCGTTATATAAAGGTAATGCCAGAATCAATAGAGCTGGACAGGTACCTGTCCAGCTCTATTGATTCTGGCATTACCTTTATATACCAAGTGTTTCTTTCAGGTGAGATTTTATGTTACTAGTCACACACTGTGAGTTCTTCTCCCCTAGAACTATTTTCAGTGTGGTTGTATATATTTTTTAGATGGTATGTTTTAAGCACATTCAAAGCCATATTTGAAGATCCCAACTATATACTATAGACTAAGTCCACAAATATTTACTGTTCATATCAAGGTAGGCATAGGTAGGATTCTGCTTTCCCTAATGCATGACAATATCCGGAAATTGATGTAGTTTTTCCAATTATCTTACATAGTTTATTTTTCTTCTTTATCCTTTGCCTACACAGTTTAGGTGCTGCACTTTTTTCCTTGTGGTGCATCTATATAGATATATGTTTACACATTTCCTATCTGGCACGCCCCCACATATCGCCTGTTATGCACTTTGCATGTTGTGTGTTCTTTCGTCTGCTCCTGGGTGCAGTCTTGGTGCTCTTCACGTACTTTAAGACTATTTACCTATTCATTATATTTAGCTCTACTATGTCATAATTATTGATTGTCTCTTTCTCTCCTTAGAATATATACAAAGCTCCTGAAGAAGCCATTTTCGCGAAACATGTAGAGCTTATTTTATTGCTACATTATAGTCTAGTCATACATGTCTATTATGACATTCTTCTGACACCCTTGACCACTATTGGAGAGGTCTAGCATTTAGTGTAGTAACACTACAGTATTTTGATGTGTTTTTTATCTTTTTTTTGTATTAATTGTTAATAAAAGTCCATTGTTTATTTCTTATGATTGGTGCCTGGAAAGCCAATTTTTCACTTTCACCATTTGACTTATAATAGGCTTACCTGTAGGTAAAAATCATCAAGCAGTCTTTACTTCCGCTTTAAAGAAAACATCTACTGAATTGATCTACTGTTTGTAAACCAAGAAGATGGCAGCTGCCTGGTTGTCTTTGGTCCAGTGGTTTCTCATCTGCAACAAACATGTAATTAGTAAAGTAAGAAAAAGTCAGAACGGCTGATCTCTATGTTTGTTTTTAGTCAGTGACTAAGAATGTGTTGAAGTAGTTGTATCAGCATTACAGTCAGGCTGTACTGTACTAGCATTTTTGAATGAAGATTTCAACAATGGCAACATATGTACAGGTATTTACCAGAAAAAGTGTAGTTTAACCTGCAGCATTAATTAAATAGTGATGTGCTTTGTCTGCTTTCAGTATAATGTTAACATTTAATACAAAAACATATTTGACTGCAAGCTCTAATAACCAAGACCCTCAAGCATTTTGTTCCATGAACAGAACAATATATTATTAACAAAAGAAATGATGGGAATAATGATCACTCTAGACCAGGGGAACAGGAAATATTATTAATACTTGAAATGTTATTCTTTGGTGGATCAAAAAGGAATATCAAATGCTGCAGAAGCTGGCAGAACCACTCTATCTGTCACTTGATGTATGGCACGCATTACCGTAGTCTAGTAAGTTAAGGCCAACTATTTAATCACAATTACGCCAATGATATAACTAAATGCTATTGGCACACAGCAACTGTAAGCATTTAGGAGACCAAGTAAGTGAAAGATTAAAGTAGTAAAAACCAAAGTGCCAACCCCCAACATGTTTGGTAAAAAATGTTCATAGAAGTCCATGACATCAATGATGCATGTGTGAAAGCATTTGTCTCGGTTGCAGCATTACTGGGAAAGCAGGACCTTGGGTATGCCCCACTGGGCAGTACATGTAAAAGAAAGGAGAGAGAAGGCACCACCCATTAAGTGTAGGTTTATTAGATATGATAATAAAAACACACCCAAATTGCACTCACTGGAAGTAAAGAAGTGATACATATACAGTATCTCACAAAAGTGAGTACACCCCTCACATTTATGTAAATATTTTATTATATCTTTTCATGTGACAACACTGAAGAAATTACATTTTGCTACAATGTAAAGTAGGGAGTGTACAGCTTGTATAACACTGTAAATTTGCTGTCCCCTCAAAATAACTCAACACTCAGCCATTAATGTCTATACTGCTCGCAACAAAAGTGAGTACACCCCTAAGTGAAAATGTCCAATTTGGGCCCAATTAGCCATTTTCCCTTCCCGTTGTCATATGACTTGTTAGTGTTACAAGGTCTCAGGTGTGAATGGGGAGCAGGTGTGTTGAATTTGGTTGGTATCGCTCTCACTCTCTCATACTGGTTACTGGAAGTTCAACATGGCACCACATGGCAAAGAACTCTCTGAGGATCTGAAAAAAAGAATTGCTCTACATAAAGATGGCATAGGCAAGATTAGAGAAAGAAGTGATTTTGCGCAATAATCTGGTGTTGGAGAGAAATTTCTCTGGATAGTGTGCATACAGTGCACTATGGAAAAAATCAATAAATTGAGATAAAGTGAAATACGTGATATGTGAATAGTCATTTCAAGGAAATAATAATATCACATAAATAATAAATACTTGAAATAATCACATAATAGAGATGTACAAACTAAATGTGAACAAAAGGGTCCACTAATAACATTTGTGATAATAAAACAACAGTGAAGAAATAGATATAAAATCAATAAATAGTATCAATGTAAAATCCAGGTGAATTAAAAAATTATAAATAAAGTGATTTAAAATAAATAGTGCAGTCCATATAATGAAGTAAATAATTAATAAAAAGTCTCTATTGTGAGGAATTGTGAATATTTGAAGATCATCTACTGGGTGACTGGCTAGCAGTGTGATTTAGTTAAATAGCCCATAAGAATTCCATATAGTGACTTCTGAGTGTGGTCTCACAGAACTTTCACCTTCAAGCTTGTAAGTATTAGCATCTAGGATTAAGGATATGTTGGTGTAATTGCTGATAAGTGCTGTCAGTGAAGCCCGTTGTGGATTTCTCCTATAGATTCCTCCGTCAATGTCTCCTGTAGAGGCTCCAATATCGCCACCACAGTGGCGGGGGAGAAAGGGGAAAAAAAGAGAGGCCTCCACTAGTGTAATAAGTATAAACAGTATGGGGATATTTATTGGGTGTCTATAATTGGACTCTTACATTGTGACAGAGGTTAAAAGGCAAAGTAGAAAAAATAACAGTGTGGCGTTCTCAGCGCCCTCTCACTTTTCTTCCTGAAGTACGTATCGCTCCGGCCACTCCCTACGCATTACGAAACGGTCACGTGTCTTCATCTGGGCTTCATCAAGATTGCCAAGACCCTGAAACTGAGTTGCAGCATGGTGGCCAAGACCATACAGTTATTTAGCAGGACAGGCTCCATTCAGAACAGGCCTCGCTATGGTCTACCTAAGAAATTGAGTGCACATGCTCAGCATCATATCCAGAGGTTGTCTTTGGGAAATGGATGTATGAGTGCTGCCAGTATTGCTGCAGAGGTTGAAGGGGTGGGGGGGTCAGCCTGTCAGGGCTCAGACCATACGCCGCACATTGCATCAAATTGTTCTGCATGGCTGTCGTTCCAGAAGGAAGCCTCTTCTAAAGATGATGCACAGGAAAGCCTGCAAACAGTTTGCTGAAGACAAGTGGACTAAGGACATGGATTGCTGGAACCATGTCCTGTGGTCTGATGAGACCAAAATTAACTTATTTTGTTCAGATGGTATCAAGCGTGTGTGGTGGCAACCAGGTGAGGTGTACAAAGACAAGTTTGTCTTGCCTACAGTTAAGCATGGTGGTGGAAGTGTCATGGTCTGGGGCTGCATGATTGCTGCCGGCACTGGGGAGCTACAGTTCATTGAGGGAACCATGAATTCCAACATTTACTGTAACATACTGAAGCAGAGCATGATCCCCTCCCTTTGGAGACTGGGCCTCAGGGCAGTATTCCAACATGATGACCCCAAACACACCTCTGAGATGACCACTGCCTTGCTAAAGAAGCTGAGGGTAAAGGTGATGAACTGGCCAAGCATGTCTCCAGACCTAAAACCTATTGAGCATCTGTGGGGCATCCTCAAATGGAAGGTGGAGGAGCGAAGGTCTCTAACAACCACCAGCTCTGTGATGTCGTCATGGAGGAATGGAAGAGGACTCCAGTGGCAACCTGTGAAGCTCTGGTGAACTCCATGCCCAAGAGGGTTAAGGCAGTGCTGGAAAAATCATGGAGGCCACACAAAATATTGACACTTTGGGGCCAATTTGGACATTTTTAATTAAGGGTGTACTCACTTTTGTTGCCAGCGGTTTAAACATTAATGGCTGTGTGTTGAGTTATTTTGAGGGGACAGCAAATTTATACTGTTATACAAGCTGTGCACTCACTACTTTACATTGTAGCAAAGTGTCATTTCTTCAGTGTTGTCATATGAAAAGATAGAATAAAATATTTACAAAAATGTGAGGGGTGTACTCACTTTTGTGGGATACTGTATCATGCAGCTTCTGTGATAACTGTCCCTCAGGTCTGGATGAAGGCTGGCATCTGTGGAGTGATAATCTATGTATTGTGCAGACCTTGTCAGGAAAATGGTCGGACATGAACGCTGAAACCAGCTAGAGATATTGTACCTGATAGCAGAGCTTGACAGGAAGCAGCCAGCGATCCAGAACTTTAGAGGAGGTGGAATAAGGGGGCGTCAAAAAGCATTTCAGGGTGGGTTAGCTCCTTTCAAAACCCTCTTGGAAAGCTTTTTTTAAGCTTGAGAAAGGGACTTACCCACCCTGAAGTGCGTTGCTATGCCCTCTTGTTCCGCAGCGTGTGACATTATCCTCTACAGTTCCAGATCACCGGCCACTTCCCTGCCAAACTCTGCTATCAGGTACTGGATTGCAAACTGGTTTCAGCATTCATGTCCTGCTGCTGCCCTGACAAGGCCTGTACAGTGCATTGGTTCCCACTCTACAATGATGGCCATCATTCAGACCTGAGGGACAGTCAGGAAAAAGGCTGCATAATAAGAATATCACTTCTTCACTTTCAGTGAGTGCAATTTGCGCATGTTTTCATTATCCTAACAAATAAACCTTAACTCGAGGCATACCTAGGCACACTTGAGAAAGTAATTCCGCATTACAAATGGTAGGCATGGCTAGATCACTTGTAATAGTGGGAATGGCTTAAAGGTAAAGGTTAAATGGAGTCTGAATCTACTCACTGTATACACTGAATACACTGTGCACATGTACCACAGGCCATGTATCCACAAAATGTACTTTAATTAATTACATTTTACAATGTCACAGGTGCACAGACACATTAGGACAATACTTCTTAAAAATGTATCATTTTTATTGTATATACATTTCTGCACAAAGACCAAGAGTTACCATTTTGCCTGAGCCTACTTTAAAGAAGAAGTTTATAAAAAAATTGGCAACTAATTAGCAACCAGTAACTGGTGGGACAATCTACACTTTTATGTGAGGTGGTCTCAAAAGGTTTTGAGACTAGTTTTGTAACAAGCCAACAGATGGCAGCACAAGGCTGCACGCACAATCACATGGAGCACCGACCCTCATAAATCAGTGTACCAAAAGACATTGTCCTATGTACATCGGGTGCTGTGCAACTGGTGCTATTCTGACCACATGCGTTACCACGTCTGCTATTTCATCATGGACAGCAAGTTAGAACAAAGAGCAAACCTGAAATTCTGTTTGAAGCTCATCAATTCTGCCACAGAGATGTTTGACATGATTCTTCAAGTTTACGGCAACGCTGCAATGAGTTGTTCGAGTTGTTTTGAGTGGCACATGCACTTCAAGAGTGGAAGAACATCACTGGAAGACGACAAGAGATCAGGAAGACCTTCAACAAACTCAACCCCCAAAAATGTCGAAAACATTCAGCAACTTGTGCATGATGGTTGTCAGAGGACAATCGTATGTGCCACTCAAAACACCTCAAACGACTCATTGCAGCATCGCATAAACTTGCTGAATCATGTCAAACGCCTCTGTGGCCGATTTGCCCAGTTTCACACAGAACTTCAGCTTTTCTCTTTGTTCTAACGTGCTGACCATGATGAAGTAGCAGATGTGGTAACACATGTGGTCAGAATAGTACCAGTTGCACAGCTCCCAATGTACACAGGACAATGTCTTTTGACACACTGACTTAAGGTCGGTGCTCCCTGCCACTGTGTGTACAGCCTTGTGCTACCATCTGTTGGTGTGTTACAAAACTGGTCTCAAAAATTTTTCATACCACCTCGTAATAGGTGCTGTATGTAACGTACACATAGTATACACAGTGCAGAGGTCAGGACTATATCGTGCATACAGTGCAACAATCAGAGCTCTTTAATGTTCAATACATAGGCATACAGAGCAATGGATGGATTGCATCCTTATGTTGGTGGTTAGTGTGCCCCTTACATTGGTGGTCAGGGTACCCTCTTAATTGTTGGGCAGTGTGTCCCATTGCACTGGTTGTCAGTGTGCACTGGTGGTGGGCAGAGTGCTCCCTTGCATTAGTGATTGACATGCATCCTTCCTTGGTGCTCACCCTAACCCCAATATTGATGCTCAGTGTGCCCCTATTTACTTGTGCTCAGAATGTCCCCACTCATTTGAGCTTAGCATGCCAGATATTTATTTGTAAAAAAAAATTGAAAACCATTTATCATTTTCCTTCCATTTCACAATTATGTGCCATTTTGTGTTGGTCGGGTCACAAAAAATACCAATAAAATACATTTACATTTTTCATGGTATCATGACAAATCGTGGAAATTTCAAGGGGTATGAATACTTTTTCAAGGCACTGTACCTTCCTCCTGGATCTTTTCTGAGATTTGTCCAACTTCTCATTATACAGCTGAATTGGTTTGTATGTGCATGCCATACACCAATGGACCGATAGAGGCCTCCATGAATTATGAAAATAGCCTGGGACCAAAAGTACAATTAATCCACTGCCTGCTCTCCTTAATTAACTTACCAAGCCAAGACTGTATACATGCATGCATGCAGCTTTGTCAGTAATAAATAATAAAGTTAAGAAATGCAAAAGTATTCAAGTAGTGCACAGTAACTAATGTCATTTGAGATGTCCTAATTTTGTAGTGTACAAGTGTAATATCTGTAATATCTTTACCTTTAGATGAAAGGAACCTGCATTTTAGGTGCGTATATATGTTTGCGTGTGCTTGCTAGGTGTACTGAGGAAGTTATATTTATAAGCGTTAGCATTCAGCCTCTGGAGGAAATTCTCTTCTATGTTATAAGGTTATAACTGCTTTTTTCTCCTGTCATTTACAAAATAAAGCCACTTTGCAAACCTCAGCATGCTGATAACACAGAGAAAAGCAGTTTTGCCAGGGTAGATGCTTTTCACCTATTTACAGGGCTTTCATGCTGTAGTCCATGAAACAGCACAGCAGACATCATCCTAATATGGTAACAGCAGCATTTTATCTTTCTTTTGCTAACTAAATGCAGATGGATGAAAGGTAGCTTGATGGTCGTAAGACTATAATTTCAAGACTGAAAGTCTCTTACTTGTGTTGCATTATACCATTAAATCAAACTGCGCTGAATGACCATGAGAAGTAAAATAACTACTTAACAACATGACTGAAAGGATTTTTCTGAGTTTTTTTGTATCAGCACTCATGAAATATATTTAAATAACATAAGGATACAGCTATTCAAAAAGCAGCAACAGTGTGCAATCACACAATAACAAATACCATTTCTGAGACTAAAAAAGGTGAATGCCTATTGGTTGCTAAAGGTTACTGTGCTTACATATTGCTTCTTTTCCTTTTTTTAAAAAAAGATAAGTAGAAAAAATCAATAGTTATATACTAAAAAGCCTGTTGGGTTTGATTCCTGAATGTCAAAACATTAATATTAATAAACCATGAGTATGAAAATTTGCATAATTAAATTGATATCAATTTTCTTGATTTCTAGGTTAGGGTTAAGGACTGCCATTATAAAACGGCTATGGGAGTGATCATTAAATACACTTGTATAGTAGTTAAGAAGATTAAATTAATCTCTTGAGATTGGATGTTCTGAGTTGTGGAGGAGTTTTCTTTTGTAATTTACAAAGCATTTATATCCCACTCATTTGCGGCAATGAGGGGTTAATGTTCTCTGTCTTTGATCACAACTACTTTTCATCCAGTGGGTACAACACAAGCATAATTTATAGTGAAGCTGAAGTCCCATAACAATCATTAAGAATAATGTAATTAAATAGCTGATTGAGTTTGTCCCTATTGCAGTTTACTATGGTCAGATAATCAATGTTGCTTGGTACGGATTTTAGCAGTGCCCTTGCTGAATTGAAAGCAGTGCTGGATTTAATGAAAGTTTTAATATGGCTTTGCTATATAGAGCATGCATAGTAGAAAGCATGGCCAAACTGTAAAAGTAAAACAGCTCCATTTCCACTAGGTAGCTTCTGGCCAAGGACTCCTTTTAAAACATATGGCATGCTGATTATAACTATGTTAGTTAATATAGCTGTCATTGTTTCAATATCATACTCAGTCCCATAAGTATTGCCTGTATGCATTTCCTAAGCTACGCTAATAGATAAAGTGCTATGCGGAAGCTGGTTGACAGGTCAGCACAAAACCGTGATTTGCAAAGGCATAGCGCACACCTGGGATGAAGCTAAGAAATAAAGGTTAGTTTAAGTGAATAAGAAAATCACTGTGCTGTTTTTAAGGAAGCAACAAAAAAAAATTATGTCTTTGTCTTCGTATCCAGAAGAGCAGGAAAATGTAATGCCACTGTCAGATCTTTTAGGAACATTAGTACATTAGGAACACAGAGAGCCATAATACATATACTTTTAGTCCTTCTTTTAGTCCACTTACCCTTTTAATTCAAATACACCATTTTCTTCTTCAACCCCCCTTCCCCAAGTCTAATACTTATCTATTCCTCTCTGCTATGCAGCCCACTGGAAGACACTCAGCCTATGCATAATCACTGCACTTTGCATTTATTATTATGGAAAGGCCATCTACAGTTAGATCAAATAATAGTCATTCTTTGTACATAATGAAAGGAGATTCTTACCCACATATAGCCCAGCCAGAGGACTCTTTGTTAGACAGAACCAGTAAAGCCACGTACACACGAGCGGAATGGCCGACAGAAAAAGTCAGAAGGAAGCTTTTCATCCTCTATTCCGATCATGTGTGTGCCTCATCTGACTTTTTTTTCCAAAAATTCAGACGGACCTAGAAATAGAACATGTTCTAAATATTTCCGATGGAACCAATTCTTATCGGCAAAACCGCTCGTCTGTATGCTGTTCCGATGGATCAAAAACGATGCATGCTCTGAAGCAAGTACGAGATGGAAGCTATTGGCTACTGGCTATTGAACTTCCTTCTTCTAGTCCCATCACACGTGCTGTACGTCATCGCGTTCTGGATGGTTGGACTTTGGTTGGACTTTGGTTTGACTGTGTGTAGGCAAGACCGCTTGAATGGAATTCCGTCGGAGTTCCTTCGGAGAAACCTTCGGAGTTTATTGTGACGGCAAAACCAGTCATGTGTACGCGGCATAAAGCAATATTTGTTAGGATTGTTAATGTTTTCAGAGACTAAATGAGTATTTTTTAAACCTAGAGTTTACCATGTGATACAAGAACCAAAGCTTTTTTGTTATCCCCCCCCCCCCAAAAAAAAATATTGCTGTGTTGTCAAACTTCATTTATCAAAGGGGCCAATAAATCACAGATTTCCTTAACCTCCTTGGCGGTATGATTATTTCGGATTTTAGGTGCTGAAAGCGGTACAATTATTTTGCATGGAAATTTGGCGTTTTATATTGTAGGTCTGTAAATCTTAACAATAACTAAATCTGTCCAAACCAGAGTCTAGTAGATATCCCGGGTATGATAAAGTTTGAAACACAAAAACATAAATTATAATATAATAAATAAAAATAAATAATTTAAAAAAATAAAAATAAATAGTAATAAAATAAATTTCCCCACAATTCACTATCGCTCAATTCTGCAAGTGTTCTAATTTACTATCGCTGTTTTCTAGCTGGTCTAAAGCCACTTTTGACGTAAAGGGACACTTTTTGGTTGCTATGGACAATCTCCAGTTTCCAGGCAGAAAGAACAGTGTATATCATGTAAAACTGCATGCAGGGCATGGGCCAAAGCACTGGGGACAAAAGGGATGTGAAATCATTTCATACAGTACTGTAATCTGTAAGATTACAGTACTGTATGTGTTATGATATTTACTTTTTTTTGAATTTGCCGCCAGACTTCGCCCCCCTGCGTCGCGATGCTCGCAGGGAACGGGGGCTGGCACGGAGAGGCTTCGGGGGAGGACGGAGCCCTCGGACACTGCGGGGGACATCGCAGGATCCCGGGGACAAGGTAAGTAAGGAGGCACCAGGATCCTGTGATGTAATCCCGAGTGTGGCTCGGGGTTACCGCTAATGGTCCTGAATTTTAACCCCGAGCCACACTCGGGAAAACCACCAGGGAGGCTACCAGGGAAGCATTGCCTTTGATATTTTAAGCAATTATTCTGAAAATCAAACTTTGGAATCAGATAAGAGGGCCAATTAGAAATAAGCAAAGATGGCTACACGATTGCACTCTAGTAATAAAATAGCTTACACCTACACAACACTAAGTACATAAAAAGAAAACATTGTAACATATCTGTACTTCAGTAGTAAATTATTAAGGTTGTGTTGTCAAGGCAAACAAGTAATAATATGGCCACAGTTGTTTGGTTCCTTCATCAGTGCCTGTTATGGTCCTTCTACATAATTTTTCACACCTGACAGTCACTAGGCAGGTATGCTGTTGACAATTACAAGCTGTAATTTATTTTTGTGTAGAGAGGGACAGGGCTTCATAACAATGGTGTATTCTACAAGGAAAAGTATATCCCCCAGAGGGAAACCATGACCTGCTCTAGGATCTGATTATATGAAACATGACAATTCTGTGTTTAGATCTCAATCAGTTAACTTCGGGAATATGTAGTACTATTGAGTTTAGGCAGTTTGTAAAAGTGTTCTGTTTCTGTAAGAGCGCATACACATCATTGTCTCACCTTACTGAAATTTTTTTTTTCATCCTGCCATAACAAGAACTCCAGGCAAACAGTTAATTACACCATCAACACCTAGAGTAAATGTGGTATCTGGTTTGCCTGCCAAAAGTTTTTCAACTTTGTTTAGCTAGTCCTTAAAGTTACAGAGGCCTACCCGATAATACAGCCAAGTTGGTGGTTCGAAATGTGTCTGCTACAGTTTAAAAAATATAGTTAGATCACCCACAGCCTTTGATTGAACAGTTATGGAGCAACAGTAGATGGAAGAGTTCATTCCTCTGCTCCATCCAAGCAAATTCCTATGAAAAAACAATGAAAACGCACAGTGTGTTTACATTCTATGCTGCATTCTATTCAGAGAACTGCTATGGAGTGGTCTGTAACAGGGTTGGAAGCCTAGGAGTTGATAGCTAGCAGTTGCTACTGCTAGCTAGGACTCACATGGCATTGTAAAACAACACTGAAACAAAAAACAGTGTCATCACAGTTTAGGGGGGGTGAAATGTAGCTTGCATCTGATATAATCTAAGATAACATAAGCATTAGCCAATTACCTTTTTTCCGGACACATACTTTGTTTGAAGAAAATGTCCCAGCATTTTTGTTGTAGCTGTCCTTTATGCCAAAACCAACAGAAAATGCTACCAGATAATTGTTCTAGTGGCAGATTTTCCTGTTGAGGAGGCCATTCACCCCATTCTCCCCAGTCAGGTATCTATGTTTTGGGTGACTGTTCTCCCCAACAGCACCCATAACTTCTTTATAGAAGTGCTCAGTAATTGCTTTGTCTGTCTCTGTGTCCCCCCCCAGTGAAGTGATGCTTAAAGACCAGAGATGGGCTCGAAAGTGCTTTTACATTGTGTATTGCTATCATAGTATCAGTTTTCATTCATATATATATATATATATATATATATATATATATATATATATATATATATGTATTAATCATTGTTTATTCATTTCATAATGTGAAATTTACAGTAGGAGAAAAAAGTAAGAATTTGTAAAGATATAACGTCAAAGTTGAAATTAAATATTTTTCCCAACTTATTAATTTTGCAACAATTTACACATACTAATTATCTCCTCTGGATGTAAAATAAATTAGGCAAAATTGTAGTTGGCCAAAGTGACTCTGTAGAGGTGTCATAAAAATTCTCTTCCTGAAACCTATAATCATTATTAAAAATGACTCCTTCATATAAAAGCTAAATTAGTTGTTTGAATTACATAATACAAGCACCTTCACTGCAAGAACAGTTAAAAAAATGCCGATTGTTATTTATAAGTTGCAGATATGTAGCATATTAACAATAATTTTGAAAACATTTACCGTGTAAGAATGGTTACCTAAAAGTTTCCAAACTCATCAGTAATGAAATGTAAGCACTTTTGGGTACCAACATGTACAGTACCTTCATACAGATTGTTAAAGTACATGTACATATTTAAATAAAAAACGGCCTAGCCCCCTCCCTACATACATAGATCTGTGTTCACTCTCCAATAGGTCCTTACCTCCTCCAATTACTATGGCCTCCTACATTGTCTGTAGCCTAGACAGTAAAAATCTAGTTGAAAAAAAAAGAGACACAACAGGATCTGAGATCCAGAGGAGGACATTATTTAAAAATAAGCAGTTTGAATGATGACCTGTTACCTCCATGCAACCAGTGTTGAGAAAGAGTCTGATTAGGGGAGCTAATGGCTCTGTAGCC
The DNA here is from genome assembly GCA_037952925.1 of Lithobates clamitans. Taxonomy (NCBI): domain Eukaryota; kingdom Metazoa; phylum Chordata; class Amphibia; order Anura; family Ranidae; genus Lithobates; species Lithobates clamitans. Next base: position 3,810,483 of record JBBGZY010000143.1, read on the forward strand.
AGGACAAAGAGAAGTGGGCATTAGTGGGGGCTGGTGAGTTCTTCTTTGGGGGGGTGGCAAACAAGCAAACCCTCCCGGCCTGGCCTGACACTTACCCACTCGTGTGGCAGGGCTGTGGTGTCCTCTCCTGGATTGCGGCCAGCGGAGGCTCTGATGTCCGCTCCTCCAGTTTCCTCCACCGTGTTTCTTCCGCCAAAGCGCTAGGCATCCAATAGGATCACCTGATGCTTTGGCAAATCAGGAAACAGGTCTTGCAGACCTGCCTCCTGATTAGCAGGGAGGAACTTTAGCGTGAAAATATCGAAAATTCATTTGCAATGCTTTGCGCTCTGAGCTCACCCTTTTTTGAAGCCTTTTAGAGCCTCTCACTCTAATCAGGTGCTTGAAAAAAACACCCCGCCACATTGGAATCTATGGTCCAGTGCCACTGATATGTAGATCAGGGGGCCGGATGCATGGATAGGGGAGGCAGCACCTGTGCACCCTCTATGGACGAGCCACCACTGGTGGACATAGTGGTTTGAGAAGTGGGTTTAAAAAGGGGACTTTAACCCAGGACATGAAGTGTTGACTGAAGCCCTATCTCTGTATGATCAAGACTAGGTAGTCCCAGGAGAGTGAGTTCAATGCTTTCTTAGTGTCCAGGGAATGGAGCATAAGAAGTGTGTTTTTCATTTTAACAATATATAATAGAAGGCATATGCTCTGGAAAATGTCCCCTGCCTGTTTTTGCAGAATGAAGCCCACTTGGTCTCTGACTATCATGATTCATGGTGTACAGGTTCAGATTTAGGTGGATAGCCAGGATCTTAGAATACAAATGGAGGCTGACAAAGTCATTGCTTTGAATATATCAATCTCATTCAAAGACTGATATGGACTGCTATGGTGAACTATACACTACTAATTGCAATATACACAGAGAAGCCACCCCATTTGCATTGCATGTATTAGCACAGACACATCAGACACTAACTTCTACAAGTGAAGTGACACCCTTGTTAAAAGACAAGGAGGTAACCAGCTTTGACCATTTGTGTTTACCGCGGGAGCATAAAGATTGTAGCTGACAAATTGGAGATCCACTTCTTCTTTGGTTGCATCTAGGATAATCTGGTTCTGATGACCATCCTACAGCTGTTTTCCATTATTTTCAAATGATATCTAAATAAGTAATGGATTAAGAGGAAATGTACATGTTTTTTTATATGCGTGTCAATTATCATCAAACGGGGTCTAAAATCTAACAAAATAAATAGGCATTTTGTATTTCTAAACTATGTAATTATTTATTGAGATTTCTCAGATTGGTCTCATAGTTAGTGAGAATCATATTTAAACAATGTGAGCTTCAGTTTTTGTAACTTTTTGGGTTATCAAAGGGTGCTTGTAGCCTGATCAGCACTGGCCACTATTTTAGCTTCTATAATTCTTGTTCTTACCCACATGAGGAACATAAAATGAAAAATAATAAAGGACTGCCTATTGGTGTAATTTTCATTCCATGGTGGATTAAAGGAAAAGCAGCCATAACATTAAAAAAAAAGGTTAACTATCCATAAAGACGTTTTATGAGACAAATACTTTGTGTGCGAAAGACTTGTGCAAAAATCTAGCTATTTCCCAGATGATGTGTATTGGTTCTGCTTGGAAATATCATTATCTCAGGTCTCGTGCTGTATTACAGTTTCATACTTTAAATGGCAGTAATTCAATATTGGCTAGACAACATACAGTTCTAACAATGTTGGAAATGTTTGTATTTGCCAACCCATGTTAGAAAAAGAACATCAAGGTCTTATTATATACGTGCAAAGATATTTTTGTGACCAAGCAAGGACTATTCTGTTAACAAGCTGGGTTTTATGTTGATTGGTTGATAGATAGACATCTATGATGTTGAAAGTCTGGTTCATCTACTAACTCTTATATCTATTATTCACTCTCTGCTATACTCTATAGTATAACTCCACACTGCTGTCTGTAGTGGTCATGGAGTTTTCTCTGCTTAAAAAAGCAGAGAGAACGTCATGACAGGTGGAGAGCTAGGACATGCAACATTGACAACCAGGCTCTGTCTTCCTACAATTATTTTACTTGTACTCTGTCTGCGTCCAAAAATGTCTTCTTACCCTCTTTTATGTTAGGGAAGCAATTCCCTAACCAAAAATCCACAGAGATATCAAAATGCTCTGTGAGGGAAGTGATTGTCAACAGAAACTTCTTTGAAGAATTGCCATTCTTTGCCGGTGTCTGCACTTTACTGTCTTAATAAAAAAAGCAACATACTCAATAATTCCTTTGCTTCCCCCAGAAAGGTGCCCACTGAATGAATGCAATAATTTGCTAACCAAAGGTTTGAATAAAATATAAAAAGGAACTTACTGTATGTATTGACTGTGTGGCATAGATTTAAAATTGAAGGTTCGGTGCCAGTAAACATAAACTATTGTGAGAATAATATAGTTGAGGACTGGATGATCAACATTCCATGTTTTTATACTAAATTGCATTTTATGGTCTTAGGGTGTTATGATCTCAATAAACATTCTTTTTAAATGTTAAAGGGGTTGTTAAGGCAATGCACACAAGCACTGCCAGCCCCACTGCTAGTATAACCTGTAGTATACAGTGTATGCCTTTTTGTAAAATTCTTCTTCTAAATACTCTATTCCTTATCCCAATCAGCGGACACAAGACCACCCCTCGCTCTCTTCCTCTGATGTATACTCTAGGGCAGGGGCGGTTCCAGGGGGCAACGGGTGGGTGAGCAGGCAGGCCAGTCAGCCGGTGAGTGAGTGGGCAGGTTAACGAGGGGGTTAACGAGTGGGTGGGCCAGTCAGTGGGTGAGTGTGCGGGCGGGTTAACGAGCGGGAGGGCCAGTCAGCGGGGGTAAGCAGGTGAGTGAGTGGGCGGGTCGGCAGATGAGTGGGGGGGGTCGGCAGGTGAGTGAGCAGGCGGGTGGGGCAGTCATCGGGTGAGTGAGCGGGTGGGCCGGTCGGCAGCTGAACGGAGGTGCTGGCCAGTCAGCATCAGCATCACTGCAGTTCCACCCTTACTGTGCAGCCGCGGGAAGCAGAGAGACTACATCATCTCTCTGCTGCCTGTCTTCACTCTGGCAAGTGACAACCTGCACCTTAGCAGGCAAGTGACAATCGGCAATATGTGGCAGGTGACATGGCAAGTGACAATCAGCAACATGTGGCAGGTGACATGGCAAGTGACAATCCGCAACATGTGGCAGGTGACGTGGTAAGTGACAATCCACAATGTGTGGCAGGTGATGTGGCAAGTGACAATTCACAACATGTGGCAGGTGATGTGGCAAGTGACAATCAGCAATGTGTGGCAAGGGACAATCCCCATCTGGTGGCAGGTGATGTGGCATGGTAAGTGACAATCCACAACTTGTGACAATCCACAACATGTGGCAGGTGACATGGCTAGTGACAATTAGCAACGTGTGGCAGGTGAGGTGGAAAGTGACAATCCACGATGTGGGGCAGGTGACGTGGCAAGTGACAATCAGCAACGTGTGGCAGGTGATGTGGCAAGTGACAATCAGCAACGTGTGGCAGGTAACATGGCAAGTGACAATCAGCAACGTGTGGCAAATGATGTGGCAAGTGACAATGAACAACATGTGGCAAGTGACAATCCACAACTTGTGGCAGGTGACGTGGCAAGTGATAATCTGTATCTGGTGGCAGGCAAGTGACCATCCGCATCTGAAGGCAGGTCGACGTGGAAAGTGACACACTCGGAGCTCCCACTAATCCTGCATTATGGTGAGTTGAACTATTTCATTTTATATTACAATGTAATAATTGAAATAATGAGCTTCAATCATTCTGAAACCATATCAACCGTGGTGCAGTGATGATGAAAATGCTAACACCAGCCATTGCCCCAATAAATTGCCCGCAATAAAAATATTTTCTGGCAGTGTCCCTCCCGAGACTAGACTCTGGATCCACCCCTGCACTAGGGAGGGAGGGACCAAGCTCTCCCTCTGTCGTCTGCTGAGCGGTCACGTGACCTTCCTCTGTAGTGTATACATTGGAGGAAGACAGAGATGGGTGGTCACATGACCGCTAATCAGGGAGAAGGAATAAGGTATTTAGAAGAAGAATTTTACAAAAAGGCATACAGTATATACTACATGTTATACTAGCAGTGGGGCTGCAGTTCTTGTGTGCCGTAATGTGTGCACTGCTTGGAGTGTTGCTAAAAGGGGTGGGGAGGGGCTGCTCACACAGACTAGTTGGCAGGCAGGGAGGGGAGGGGGAAGAGGACAAAGGGAACACAGGAGAGCAAAGAGTAGGGCTGTGGGTGACGGAGGTACGTAAACTGACCACAGTGTCAGGACTCAGCAGCATGATAAATCGTGGTCAGTTTACAGAGGGGAGGGCAGACACTGGCAGTATCAAATAAGTATTTTGATTGTTACAAGGGGCCAAATTACACAGCACAAGCACCGTGCTGTTATTCATGCTTTAAAGCAACAGGATCCTTTTTTTTTCTTTTTAGGTTAACAAACGCTTTAAGTGCAGTAGCCAAGAGAAACCAATCAGAATTTACTTTGCTTAAGTCAGACCAGTAAAAGATGAATGCTGATTTTTTAATAGGGCTTTCTGTACTTAGGGGGACATTTTTTTTTTATTGAATTAGGTTGTAGATGTTATCATGCAGGCAATGTAGATAAACATATTCCTCTCCCCTTCTGCAATGCCATCAACAACTGACAACATGCAAGGTAAATAATGATTTCCAGCACCATTGATTTTAATATGTGGCGCTGATGACACATACAGATAAGAGAGAACAGATCAAAAAATGAATGTCACATATTCCACAATATGTCTTCCTTTTCCAGTGACTTTACCTTTAGGTTGTGTTCTTTTAATAAGCCTAATCTTATTATAGAAACATTCACTTCAGAGTATGTATAGCATGCCTCCAATGCATGTCACTTATCTTCTTTATTCGTAGAGAAATGTGTTGTTGCTTGTCATAACAGTAAATATTTCTCTCTATGGACGCTGAAGATGTAGAGTGTTACTACTTGCAAGTGCTCAGTGCCTTCCAATGGGAATAATGAAAATTACAGAGTGCTCTTTAGAAATCGTTTGTATCATGGATTTTTTTTTTCTCTTCACCTTTAATGGCCAAATGATACAAATCACCTGATCAACTACGAGCAGCCTTTCTTTTCTGTTACAGATCCACGCAGCAGCTTAAAGCTATCAAACTAGACCAATGACTGTGATGACAGTTTATTAAACTTCTAGACAGGCTTGGATCGATTGCTTTTGTAATGATAAGTAGAGGCATAGAACAGAAATACAATGATAAGATGATTCATGGCATTTATATCAAAAAGAGATGAAAGCTGTTTTCGTGGAGAATGTTGTACCCAAGCACTGTGGTTTATCATAGCAGACAATATTGCATCTGGGAATTCAAAGGTGTTTGGAAAGTGGGAAAATGTGCAAAGGGACTTCCCTTCTGCCTCATATGCCTCTCTGCCTTCCACATTCAAGAAGGGACACTATAATGGTTTATGGATTTTGTCTTCTGTAGTACATAAAACTGTTGGTTTATGATTACAGTCAATATGTATTGGGGTTTATTGAATAAAGATGTGCAAAGAATAATGAATATGTAAAAGCAGTTGTAACCTAGAGAAACATACAGTTGTGCTCAAAAGTTTGTATACATAGAAATTGTGAATGTTTGACATTATTATTGAAAATAACTGATCATGCCAAAAAAACTGTCTTTTATTTAAGGCAAGCAATCACATGAAGCCATTTATTATCACATAGTTTTTTGGATCCTTTTGAAATTATAATGATAACAGAAATCACCCAAATGGCTCTGATAAAAAGTTGACATACCCTGGAATATTTGGCCTTGGTACAGACACAGAAGGTGGCCCACATAGGTTAAAATTGCAAATAAAGGTTCATTTCCCACATTTGTGGCTTTTTAAATAACAATTAGTGTCTGCATATAAATAGTCAATGAGCTTGTTAGTTCTCACATGGATGCACTAAGCAGGCTAGACACTAAGCCACGAGGAGGTAGAAAAGAACAGTCAAAAAGACCTGCAAAACAAGGTAATGAAACTTTACAAAAGATATCCAAAGCCTTGAATATGTCAGTCAGTCCTTTCAATCACTTAATAAGAAGTGGAATAATTGGGGATCTCTTGCTACCAAGCCAAGGTCAGGTAGATCAAGAAAGATTTCAGGCACAACTGCCAAAGGAACTGTTTGGAATACACAGAAAAACCCACAGGTAACCTCAGGAGAAATACAGGCTGCTCTGGAAAAAGATGGTGTGGTTGTTTTTAAGGAGCACATTGCAATGATACTTGAACAAAAAGAGCTGCATGGTCAAGTTGCAAGAAAGAAGCCTTTACTGTACAAGTTTCCCAAAAAAGCCTGGTTACAATATGCCCAACAACACCTTAACCTGCCTTATTGGCTTTTTTGTGGCATTGGCACAGTAAAGGCCTCCTTCTGGCAGCTCAATCATGCAGCTCTTATTTTGTTCAAGTATCGTTTAATTGTGCTCCTTAAAAACAGCCACACTGTCTTTTTGGAAAGCAGCCTGTATTTCTCCTGCTGTTTTTCTTTATATCCTGAGCAATTCTTCCGCCAGTTGTGGCTGCAATCTTTCTTGGTTTACCTGACCTTGGCTGAGTATCGGAAGAGCCCCTAATTTTCCACTTTTTAATAAGTGATTAAACAGTACTGACTGGCATATTCAAGGCTTTGGATGTCTTTTTATATCCCTTTCCATCTTTGTAAAGTTTCATTACCTTGTTATGCAGGTCTTTTGACTGTTCTTTTCTACCTCTTCATGGCTCAGTGTCTAGCCTGCTTAGTGCATCCATGTGAGAGCTAACAAACTCATTGACTATTTATACACAGACACTAGTTGTGATTTAAAAAGCCACAAATGTGGGAAATTAATCTTTAATTGCAATTTTAACCTGTGTGGGCCACCTTCAGTGTCTGTACCAAGGCCAAATATTCCAGGGTATGTCAACTTTTTATCAGAGCCATTTGGGTGATTTCTGTTATCATTATGATTTCAAACGGATACAAAAAACTATGTTACAATAAATGGCTTCATGTGATTGCTATCCTTAAATAAAAGACAGTTTTTTTGGCATGATCAGTCATATTTGCAATAATAATGCCAAACGTTCACAATTTCTGCCAGGGTATTTAAACTTTTGAGCATGACCGTATATTTAACTAGGACTAGTATTTCCAAAGTATTGGATGTGACATTGTGTTTGATGGGTAACATATTTACGCTAGTTGGTACACAGCATATATAGACAACTTAAAGGAGTGGGCAAAGCCCTTGATGAAATATTTCTTATCCACAGTTTAAACAGCTAATAAATGTACCTTTGCTGTACCTCCAATAATCTAAATAAACATGCATAAATAAAGCATACGTAATAAAAATTTATAATATAGGTGGATTTGGTGCACTTTGATGCCAGAGAATGTAAGGAATTCAGAGAATGTAAGGAGTTGGAGTATGAAAAGAGCAGTCTGGTATTGTTCCCTTTAAACTTGCTCAGTCCTTCTCCAACTCCTTACATTCTCTGAATTCCTTACATTCTCTGGCATCAAAGTGCACCAAATCCACCTTTACATGTCTTCACAATGCAATCCCATATGTAATGACTCCCAACATTATTTCACCAATGCCCTCACCTTAAATCTTTGACCTGTTAATATCATATTATAATAGGTCAAATATCGCTTTCCCCTATAAGGGCTCCCTGGCTTTTATTCCGGTGGTATTCCTCTCTCCATTCCCTCCTGTGATACTCCTTTCAGCCCTCCTGTAAATGTGCTGTATGGCCCTTTAAACGTTTGGGTGTCCCTCTCCTGCAGCTCTGGAAACCATCTCACAGAATACAAGAGCCCCTCATGGTGTAGTATGTACTAAAACCTTTTATTAATGCAATTTATTTTAAAACGCCTACAAACATCATGCCCATGGCACCAGCGTCACTTCCGGTCTCCACGTATGTCACCCAGTTCTGCCCAAGTTTAAACAGCTGTGCTTCTTTTACTGCAAGATAGATCTCACAGTAGTGTGGATGTTCTATGTGTGAGAATATGACCATTCTTGGAAAAAAAGTGCACTAGAGGAAGAATAATGTTTAAAAAATAGTATGGATCTATTAACTACTGTGGTCTCCAGTGTCTATTGGTGTCCAGTGTTAGTGTGAATCTGGAGACCTATGGGGTGGGAAATAGAGACTTTGATAACGGCGGCTTTGGCAAGTATGGCTATGGCATATATCTTTCATTGTGCATATCATAGTCTCCATAGTCCACAAAGACATCACTCCAAAGTATGGCAAAGTATAAATTGGCTAACCCTGCTGTAGACAGATCTGGGAGCAATGGTTCATATTCACTGCTAAGTGAACTTTGCAAACTGCAATTGGCCTAAATATGTTGAAGTACATTGCATCTCTATGATATACATCTCTTGGTAAAGCATTATGTAGTTTCCAAGCACAGATATGTATGGATAAATGTGTTATCTGAAATCAAAGAGTAAAGGAAAAGTCGTACTGTTTTATATAAAAAAAAAAGTCCATGTAAGTGTTGTTCTACAATATCAGGAGATATTGAGATGATTAAGATTGTAAAATGCTATCTACCCTCCTCCATTTATAATCTTTGAACTTAGTTGATCCTGAGATTACCTGGATTCTTGGGGATTAGTTTATTCACCTTCAGCTGTAAAGAGATATAGGTAGACATGCGCAAAAGCCTTCAAAAACCTCATCCATCCTCAGTTCATAGTCTACCAATTTTAAATCATGACCAATGCAATCTCCATTATAGTCAGAGCCGACATTAAAATAATGAGAAATGTACTGTAGATGAAAGAAAAATGTGGACATATGTTAGAAAACCACAGCGTAATTGCGCTAAATGGAAATTCACAAAGCTGTATGTGTTATAAACTGTGTTCATTATGCTATCTCCAAATAATTTCCTGATCAAAATATTTAGTTTACATACATAGATATATTGTATCATATAGCTGTAAATGCCATATTTTCTAGTATGAAATAATTATATAAGCATTTCAGACACATGTTTCTCATTATATTTTTTTCTCATGAAGCATTATTTTACCTTCTGAAAGCCTCGTTAAATTGCTCTGTATTTTGCTATCCTCAATACATACACCTGATAGAACCTCAAAAACCTTAGAAGGTAGAGAAAACCTATGCAGCCATTTTTGTGAATTGACTTTTGCAATATAAAATCCTGCAGAAATTGATAGTTAAACCTACATTTCATAAATTCGAGTGATCCAAGCATTTAACCCTTAGGGTCCATTTACACTTTATTGTTCTTGTGCATGCAAATTAATAAAAAGGTCCTGTATTATTTTTCAGATGCAGTGCAACACAATGCATGGTAGAGTGTTACAGAGTTGTGCGCTGCAGCGTATGTGTGTTGGAAGTCCATTGTGTTAGTGTCTTAACCTGTCATTAAAAATGTATGGCACCACAATGCTGTAATGCATGTAACGTGTGTTTACTTTCATTACAGTATTGTCATGTACCTTACTGTGGAGCCAGAGATGACGAGGGTGGCCTCTTGAGCAATTCCCGTCCAAGCACCGTTGGTAGTGGAGACAGGGACTGCTAGGGCAGTGGAAAGGCGCAGGTGCCAGGAAAGCTGTAGTGGTAAGCTGAAGCTTGGAGACACATGATTCCTTCCATTGGTGGTTTGGAGACTGGTCACAAACCTTGCTTAGCGGCAGCCAGGCAGACAGGTGCAGCGGCAGGATCATGTTCAAGGTCAGGAACAGGCAGAGGTTGGTAATGTGCTGGCAGTGAGGTACCAAATCAGGAAGCAGAAACAGTCAGAAATCCAAGCCGAGGTCAGTAAAACAAGCGAGCAGACATACCCGAGTCAGAACCAAGGTTAGTAGACTTTCTAGAATCAGGAACACAGGAACCAGAGCTGAAGACAATCTAGCAATGAGGCCAAGCAGACTCTCAGTTTAAATGGGCTGCTGGGTGCCAGAATCTGTGGATGCATGTGCTCACCTAGTCCTTACTAGTCTTAGGCTTCTATGCACACAACTCTGCGCATAAAAATGAGCACCTACTGCAAGGGATTAAGAACTTGCTGCAGGAGATTCCTGACAAGTATGCACTTTACCACAATGCATTTTGACAACAAAGTATAAATGGAATACATTTTTATAAACAAACAAACTTTTTTTGTTTTTGTAATCTTTAATAGGTGAAATCAATGTTTGTTTTCAACTGTAGTGATAACGAAATTCAAATGAACAGGAGAGAATTTTTCTCTTGAATGACCAAATTTATAACAGTGTATGTGGTCTTCACTCGGTAATGTCTTGGTAAATCTTTTGAACAACATTTGAATTTTCTGAGAATCTTCTGAGATTTTTTGTACAAATATCGTACAACATACTTATCCTAAGACTGTTTTTTCAAAAAATCGCATACAAGGGCATTGAAAAGGTATTCACATCCCTTGAAATTTTTCACATTTTGTCATGTTACAACCAAAAATGTAAATGTATTTTATTGGGATTTTTTATGATAGACCAACACAAAGTGGCACATAATTGTGAAGCAGAAGAAAAATGATAAATTATTTGTATTCAGCCTCCCCTGAGTCAATACTTTGAAGAACCACCTTTTGCTGTAATTACAGCTTCAAGTCATTTTGGGAATGTCTCTACCAGCTTTGCACATCTAGAGAGTGAAATTTTTGCCCATTCTTCTTTGCAAAATAGGTCAAGCTCTGTCAGATTGGATGAAGAGCATCCTTGAACAGCAATTTTCAAGTCTCGCCACAGATTCTCAATTGGATTGAGGTCTGAAATTTTACTGGGCCATTCTAACGCATGAATATGCTTTGATCTAAACTATTTCATTCTAGCTCTGGCTGTATGTTTGGTTCATTGTCCTCCTGGAAGGTGACACCCCCCCACAGTTTTAAGTCTTTTGCAGACTCTAACAGGTTTTCTTCTGATGCCCTGTACACACGACCGGTTTTGCCGTCGGAATAAACTCTGAAGATTTTTTCGACAGAGTTCCAACGGAATTCTGCTCAAGCTGTCTTGCATAAACACGGTCACACCAAATTCCGACCGTCCAGAACGCAGTGACATAAAACACGTACGTATGTATGGGACTAGAAAACGGAAGTTCAGTAGCCAGTAGCCAATAGCTTTCATCTCATACTTGCTTCAGAGCATGCGTCATTTTTGGTGTGTCGGAACAGCATACAGATGAGCGGTTTTTCCGATAGTAATTTGTTCCGTCGGAAAAATGTAGAACATGTTCTCTATCTAAGTCCGTCTGAATTTTCGACAGAAAAAATCAGATGGGGCATACACACAGGCTGAATATACGATGAAAAACTCCCATCGGACTCTTTCTGATGGAAATTCCGCTTGTGTGTACGCGGCATAAGATTGCCCTGTATTTGGCTCCATCCATCTTCCCATCAACTCTGACCAGCTTCCCTGTCCCTGCTGAAGAAAAGCATCCCCACAACATGATGCCACCACCATGTTTCACAGTTGGGATGCTGTGTTCAGGTTGATGTGCAGTGTTAGTTTTCCTCCACACATACCGTGTTGATTTTAGGCCAAAAAGTTCATTTTTGGTCTCATCTGACCAAAGACCCTTCTTCTTGTTTGCTGTGTCCCACACGTGGATTCTTGCACACTGCAAACCGGACTTCTTATAGCTTTCTTTCAACAATGGGGAGATAAAACAAGGTGCGCCAATCTAAGTGCAGTATCCAATATAGCTTTATTAAATAAATATAAACATGAACGGCCAAATGGCTACTCACAAAAATTCAGTAAGGATAAGGCATGTAATAACATGTAGATAGCCCATAGGCAAAACCACGGCGGCTCTCAGTGCAGGATCCCAAGGTGGTTCAAGGTGCTGGGAGGATGTAAGAAGGCTGTCTGAGGTGTGTAGTCCTCTGCTGGTAGGGGCTTTACCATGGGGGGAGCGGAGGAACCCTGGTGTCAGCAAGGTAAAGCCTTCATCTTCTCAGGCACCGAAAGCTGGAAAACGGAACCCGGAACGGGATGAGGACCAGCGTGAGGCGCACCAGTCACTGGAGTAAGGACAGCGGAAATGACGTCTGGACGTGTCAGATGAATGCACCTGCATTTTCTTCAGATCCACATCCCATTCCGGGTTCAGTTTTCTGGCTTCTGGTGCCTGAGAAGATGCCGGATTTACCTTGCTGACACCAGGGTTCCTCCGCTCCCCCCATGGTAAAGCCCCTACCATCAGAGGACTACACACCACGGACAGCCTTCTTTTTTTTTTTCCATCAAAGTTTATTGAAAAAGAATAAAGAAATACATCTATGGAGTCGCAGCTCCACATATTGAAATACAATGCTGGAGTATTCAAATTAACAGTTATTTAACTCTAATAGTGTTTTATGTAGTAAAGAATGAGCTTTTAATATCTTATCTTCTATGCATGTCGATACAAATAGTATAAATCATAGAGTTTCATATTATAAATTTGTCTTCAAGGAAGGATAGGTAGAATAATCATTTTACAGATGGCAACCCTTCCAAACCAGGAAAGGCCCTTTGGGTGCCAGCTTTAGAGGTCTGTGCATATTGTTTTCAGTAAAGGGGTGAAGTTATGATCGTAAATCTGAGAAAGCTTGGGGGTCAGCCAAATCCCTACGTATTTAATTGCTGAGCCTTCCCACTTGAAGGGACAGTTGGACTTGATGGTTTCCATTTTATTTGTGGGGATTGAGATGTTTAAAGCCTCAGATTTGGAGTAGTTGATTTTTAGGTTTGATAAATATCCAAAGATAGAAAATTCTTTCATTAAGGAGGGAAGTGAAATGTGAGGATTTGTTATGAAAAATAACAGGTCATCTGCATAGGCCGCTACCTTGAACTCCTTTCCAGCTATCCCAAACCCCTGTATTGCCCTTTCTGCTACAATTCGTCTGATAAATGGTTCAATTGTTAGAATAAACAAAAGAGGCGAGAGAGGGCAACCCTGTCTCGTACCGTTGTTGATTTTTACTGTGTTTGAGAGGGAACCATTAATCTTAAGTTGTGCAGTGGGGTTTTTGTAAAGCGTGGATATCCATGTCATCATATGGTTTCCCAAGCCAATGTACCTGCAGGTTTCTAGCATGAAGTCCCAGGCCACCCGGTTGAAGGCCTTCTCCGCGTCCGTCGACAGGAGAAGGCCCTCAATATTCCGTGCCCGAGTAGCATGTATAAAGTTGAGTGCTTTAATAACGTTGTCTCTGGTTTCTCTTCCCGGCATAAAGCCTGCTTGCTCACAGCCTATCAGGCTGTGGAGCAGGGGCTTCAATCTGTAGCTAGCACATTCTGCTGGGTTCTTATTTGGCTTGGGAAGGATTGTAATATGTGCCGCTAAGAAATTTGGTGGGATCTCCCTGGGATCTGATATATAATTCAAAGCCCGTAGCAGTGACCCAAGCAGAGTAGCCTGGAAGGTTTTATAGTAAATGGCCGTGAAGTCGTCCGGTCCCTGATATTTCCCTGTCTTAAGATGTTTTATTGTTTGTTGTAGTTCAATAGCTTCTATGTGTCTTTCTAGCTGAGATATATCTTCTGTGGGCAGAGTGGGTAACTTGGATTCTTTTAAATATTGTTGAATAGCTTGTTTCCTTGTTCCCTGAATTGTGCTGGGTTTCTGTGGGTCAGGTAAGTTATATAGGGCCGTGTAAAATTCGTGAAAGTGTTGTGCAATGTTTTTGGTGGTAATGCCCATTTTCCCTTCTTTTGTTCGTATGCCTGGAATGTTCTGTTGTGTTCTTGCATTTTTCAGGGCTCTAGCTAAAAATTTGCCTGTTTTGTTACCATGTTCGTAGTAAATTTTTTTCTGAAAGAATAAAAATCTTTTAGACCTCATGTCGAAAATCTGTTGGAGTGCCTTTCTGTTTTCTAGGAGTTCTATTGCAGATTGTTCTGTCAGAGTTTGTTTATGCAGGGTTTCCAGGGTGTGGATTTTCTCTATCAGGTTTATATATTTTTTTCTCTTTCTTTTTTGCGTTGGGAACCAAGTCTGATGAGTTCTCCCCTGATCGTGCATTTATGTGCCTCCCAGATTGATAGGGGGTTAATGTCTGGTGTGGTATTGTTTTTGAAATAGTCTGTCAGTGAAGTGGCTATTTGAGGTAATGAGATTGGGTCTGTCAGTAGTGCGGAATTCAGTCTCCAGGTGTTTGTTTTTGGTTGTGGTTCTGAGATATTTAATGTTAGGGAAATGGGGGCATGATCCGATAGAGTCTGGATCCCTATTTTTGCTCCTGAAATCTTGTCTAGGTCTCTTTGTGAGACAAAGATGTAGTCTATTCTTGAATATCTACCATGTGGAATAGAGTAAAAGGTATAATACCTGTCATCAGGGTGAGTGAATCTACAAGAATCGACTAGTTGTAGTGAGTACAGTAGTGTTTTGATTTGTTTGAGTATTTTATATGTGATATAGGTTTTGCCTGTAGATGTATCAGTAAGAGGATTCAACGGGACATTAAAGTCTCCTCCCAGCATAAGGCATCCCGAGCTAAATTCTTTGAGTTTTTCCAGTGTACTTCGGCAGAAGGTCAAGTGTGCTGTGTTGGGAAAATAAACGTTTGCTAACGTAATAGGTGTGCCGCAGCATTTCCCTTTCACAAATAGAAACCTGCCTTCTGGGTCAATAAGTTTATCCGAGCGTTCAAAGGAAGCATCTCTACTGATAAGTATAGACACTCCCTTGGATTTTGCTAAATTATTGGTTGTGAGATATGCCTGTGTGAAAAAAGAATCAGTAAGCTTTGGAACTTGTTGAGTCTTGAAATGAGTTTCTTGTAAAAATACAAAACAAGGTTTACCTTTTTTGAGTTCTTTTAGAAGGGTTTTGCGCTTTTCAGGGATATTCAAACCCTTTGTGTTGTGGGAAATCACTGTGGGTTCGTGTCCCAGTGACGAGTAGGCCATATTAAGGACTCAGAGAGAGCTGACGAATCAGTATCTGGAAAGAAAGCTTTAGTTTTTGTTAAAATTTTTGTCATGTATTGCACACAATCTATACATCTTATAAAACCTGTAAGAAAGGTAAGAATAGTGAGATATAAGGGAGAGATAGCAAGAAGTAAATAGAGAGTAAGTGAGAGGTACTGTAATCTCCTTGGATGCCAGATAGGTCCAAGGTAAGTAGAGTAGTGCTCCTTACCAGGTAAATCCTCTCCTGTCAAGGAGCAATTTGTTGGAGCGTAGTGGGTGGCCGCCTATTCGCTCAAATTAGTCTGGTTAACTAAATTAGGTATGTAACACCTGGTAGATGAGCAAAAACCGGAAACAGCCAATATAGGCGAAATATTAGCTATATTGGTCAACTATGCACCCAAGGTGCCCCAATGAAGGAACTGAAACCTCTAACATTCAATAACTTAACTTTAACATTAAGAGATGTCAATGATCTACATGGCGACGTCAATGTTCTGAATAGAGACTACAAGGCCCCCCTCCATGCGGGAATATCATCTTATTATCTTCCAACCAGAGGTGATGTCTAGGGGAAACCTAATATTTTGTATTGTTTCCCTGTTTGTCATTGACATCTCTGTGAGCTATGCTTATCAATGTGCAGATTAATCTTTTGTAGTCTAGAGTCCACCTGTTTCTGCTAACATCCTCGTAACTGTGATGCTCACTAAGATCATAAAGCACGACTAGTATGATTGGCGTTAGTCAGTGTGATGGGTACTAGTAATAGTCCCATTGAGCATTATCTCAATCTGAGTAGGAGAGTCAGTGGGACCGAATTCCGTGTGTTATAGGGCTATGGTGGGATGCTTACCAAGACAATTCCTGCCGGGATGTCTTTAGGTTCTTTGTAATAGAAAGCTTTGGGGTCAGCAAGTGGGGCCTTGTTTTAAGCAAGCTTACTTACATCTATACCTGAATCATGGTAGTCACGGGGAATGCCTTCAAGCCTCCTCAAATCCCCTGGAGGAGTGAGGTCTATTGTTTGATGTTCCTGCTTGAGAGCCGCCTGGGCATGATGATTTCATCTTTTTAGGAAGACGTTTGTCCGGGGATGCAAAAGGTGATCTTTCCACAGGAGGCAACATGAACTCTTGATACCAATCTGGTAGGTCCACTTGTTCCAGTTGGAGTGCCTGACAAAAATCCAGAAGATCTTCTGGTGAACGCAGTGTTTGCTGTCTACCATTGTGATTCACGAGGAGTGCAAACGGGAAGCGCCAAGTGTATCGGAGGTCCTTCTCTCTTAGTTTGTCCAGCAATGGCCGAAGAGCTCTGCGGTTCTTTAATGTGATCTGTGAGAGAGCATGAAAGAGCATGATGGTCTCGCCGTTGAAAACGATCTGATCATTTCTGCGTGCTTTGCGCATAATGTCCTCCTTTAGGGAGAAGTTCTGCAAGCAGCATATGATGTCGCGTGGAGGCATGTTGTCAGGTCCTCTAGCTCTGAGTGCTCTATGTGCTCTCACAAATTATATGTCCGTCTCTTCCAGTCTCTCCAGCAAGCTGTTGAATACCCTCTGTAATGCTGGGGTGATTTGGTCAGCTTCCACGGTCTCTGGGATTCCTCTGACCCTAATAATATTTCTCCTCCCTCTGTTGTCTAAGTCCTCAAGGTGTTTATTAATCTCAATGAGGTGTTGGGACTGTGTGTAGGTGACTCTTTCTAGGCGGTATATCGCCTTGTCCCTGCATTTGCCTGCAGCTTCTACAGTGGCCATCTTGTCTGTGAGGACAAACATGCTGGATTTTAGGTCCGTTATTGCTGCCGAGAAGGTGGCTTTGATGTCAGCTGCAAAGCCTGACATTCCAGCATATGTTAGAGGGAGATCTGGGTGAGAGATGCTCCTACCATTCTCTTTAGCCGCGGATTGAGAGTCCTCACTGTAATCCTTCTCCACACACGGCGTCGCCATCTTGGATCCCAGCAGGCCTTCCCGTGCCGCCGAAGGATTTCGGAATAAATCCTCAATGTTTCTCCCCTTGTAAGCTGCCATTGAGCGGCGAGATCTCGTGCAGGGTGTCCCGAGGTTCCTTCTGCTCATTATGGCTCCGGGTGTCTTGGTTGGTAGAAGACGGGCTTAGGCTGATAGACTGCCGGAGCTCCTGTGTTAAGCGTCCATCTCTGCTGCGCACCAAGCCACGCCCCCCGGACAGCCTTCTTACATCCTCCCCAGCGCCTTGCGCCATTTCTCCCTTGTTGGTATTCTTTCAACAATGGCTTTCTTCTTGCCACTCTTCCATAAAGGCCAGATTTATGAAGTGCACGACTAATAGTTGTCCTGTGGACAGATTCTGCCACCTGAGCTGTGGATCTCTGCAGCTCCTCCAGAGTTACCATGGGCCTTTTGGCTGCTTCTCTGATTAATGCTCTCTTTGCCCAGCCTGTCAGTTTAGGTGGATGGCCATGTCTCGGTAGGTTTGCAGTTGTGTCATACTCTTTCCATTTTTGGATGATGGATTGAACAGTACTCCGTGAGATGTTTAAAGCTTGGGATTTTTTTTATAACCTAACCCTGCTTTAAACTTCTCCACAACTTTATCCCTGACCTGTCTGGTGTGTTAATTGGCCTTCATGATGCTGTTTGTTCACTAAGTTTCTCTAACAAACCTTTAAGGGCTTCACAGATTAAAATACACACAGGTGGACTCTATTTACCAATTAGGTGACTTCTGAAGGCAATTGGTTCCACTAGATTTTAGTTAGGGGTATCAGAGTAAAGAGGGCTGAATACAAATGCATGCCACACTTTTCAGATATTTATTTGTAAAAAGATTTGAAAAACATTTATCATTTTCCTTCCACTTCACAATTATATGCCACTTTCTGTTGGCCTATCACATAAAATTGCAATAAAATACATTTACTCTTATGGTTGTAACATGACAAACTGTGGAAAATTTCAAGGGGTGTGAATACTTTTTTCAAGGCACTGTACTAGCACATTATGAAATACTTACCTTAGAACGAAGCTCCCACAGCTCGCCCTGTAGAACGAGGCTCCCACAGCTGCACGGTTTAGGAGAAATTCACCTTTCATGCAGCAGCTGACATCAGTGTTGCATGCGCGCTGAAGATCCGGTGGCTCGTGACGGACCTTGCCAGAAGGAAGGACTTCCGCACACATGTGATGTCATCGCGGCTCCAGCCAGTCACAGCGCCAGACCCCACGAACCCGGAATAAACACAGAGAGAACATGTCAGCCTCCTCGGCGGTGACACGTTCCATCTGCATTTATTCCAGGTTCGTGGGCTCTGGCACTGTGACTGGCCGGAGCAACGATGACGTCACATACGTGCAGGAGTCCTTTGTTCCTGCAAGGTCCAGCACGAGCCATTGGACCATCAGTGTGCATGCGACGCTGATGTCAGCGGATGCAAGAAAGGTGAATATCTCCTAAACCGTGCAGGTTTAGAAGATATTAATTTTACCTACAGGTAAGCCTTATTATAGGCTTACCTGTAGGGAAAAATGACCAAGTGGACAATACAACCGCTTTAATATAATATTGGTTCTGGTCCTATTAGACTCCTCACTCTAATATGACCTTATTTAGAGATCACACTATATTACATTAAACGAATAGGGAGAATCTAATGAGAGTGATCCTCTTGCTGAATGATAATAATTGGATCATAATTGGATGGAGAGCCATTTCTTTATAAAGTCTGGTAAAAGTGTTGGAGGATGCATGGGGATCACCTACACCTGTAAAAGTGGATATTTAAAAAGCAGTTACAAAAAAAGCCTGAATTGGTAAATTTTGCTAATGTAAGACCATAGACATAATTTGTGTATATGCCAAGAAGTGCTCTGTCATTCTTTAGCCACTATTGTAGAAATCTCTGGTCTGTAAAACTAAATGATAATAGGCAAACCCATGTGGGATTAGTGAACAAGAAAGGCGATTGCATTTACATTCTTTTTCAGTGAAGGGTCTGATAGCAATTCATAGTAAACATACCTATAAATGGAAAGCAGCAATGATTTTCCTTATACATTTTACTATTCTCACATGTGTCAGCTGTTGCCTAGCTACTGTAAGATTTAACGTATGCATAATTTTTTTTTGAAAAGGAATCAATATTCCTACGTAGAACAGTGGAATCAATATTTTACAAGAATACTATATAATTGGTTACTATGCATTAACAAACAAAAAAAAACAGCATATAAAAACATATTTTATGTTTGTAGATAGTGAAAAAGCCTACTTTGTTTAAATATCAGGTTCATCTGCATCTGGTTCTAAAAGCTTTTTAATGTTGAATGTTTTGAAATCTTGACTATCTAGCATTTTTTTTTGCTCAGATATATATAATACAGATCTTTCTTGTACACGGTTCACCTCCTGGCCCTGATCATTAGTGATATGTCAGTAACAGGCATTTGTTTTTATAGTATAACTAACTAATGGATGACTGGTGGACTATGACTGAGCTATGAACTGAGGTGGCAGCAGAAGAATGGGGACATCACAGAGATTTTACAACGTCAAATGGTTCTAAGCATTTTAAAGTGAACCTGTGTAGGGACCCTGCCTTAAAGAAGATCTATCATTATAATTGTCGTTTTACAAATCTGTCCCCATGAGGCAAAGTACATGTAGTATGGCACTTTTCCCCTCCCTCTGCATTCCTCTTGCCATTGCTTGTCTCAGGAAAGTGCTCACAGATATTATAAGCTGCATGTATGCATCAGGCATCTACTTCCTAGCTGTTGTCTCAATTTGGCTGCAGCAGGAGGGGAGGGGGACAGGTCAGTACTCATAACCAGTGGTGGCTGGTGTTCTTTTTTTGGGGGGGCAGAAAACAACCACCCTCCCCCGGTTAGTCAGTTGGGTCAAACGCACCCCCACCCCAGGGGGTCTCACGGTCGGAGGATCAGTGTGACAGTAGCAAATATTTATTCGCTATTGTCACACAACTGGGTGGGCTTGGATTGCACTGCTCTGCACCCTGAACCCACCCTTTTTGAAGCCTATTAGAGCCTCTGCTTCAAAAAAAAAAAAAAAACAACCCATTGGAATCCACGTGCCTAATGCTCTGCATGTAGATTAGGGGGCCGGACTCATGGTTGGGGGGGTGATGCCCATGCTCCCCTAATGGATGGCCTGCACTGTTTGTAACTAGAGTTAGAAAGTGCTACTGAATGTACTCTGACCCACAGGGGACAGCACTTTAAAATAAAAATGATATATCTTCTTTAGGCAGTAGTGCCCTTAGTTTGCTTTGTATCTGATGCAGCTAAGCATAGCTGGAATTTTCTGGACTCCTTTAGTGTTCATAAGATGAGTCAATAATTGCTTTAGTCAGCTACTGCTGCGGAGGCTTCAGGGGTTGTCATCCAATCACTGATGGGTTTGTTGAGTGGTGTGAGCTGGAAAAAGTTGCTAAAAGTTTGAATCAACCTTCCAGAATGGTATTTCTCCATAAGGGCTATACTCTTGGTGGAGCTGAGTTTGGAAAGTTCCTGGATTGTTGTGTCTATGCTTCTCTGGACTCTGTTAGAAGAAAAAACATCCATCCAAAATGACCATTCAAGGATTCTATGCACTGTACTTGAGTCCCCCCTGGACCAGCACAAGTCAGTTCTAGACAGTGCGATCCCCGCTGAGCAAGCGGATGTTCACGGGGCGGATCATCTCGGATCCGTCCCGTGTGAAAGGACCCTAAGTGGAAAAAGAGGGTCAACAATGCCCATCTGCAGCTGCATGCCTCCCTGTGTCCTGTGCATACCTCACTGTGTCCTGTGCATGCCTTCCTGTGTCCTGTGCATGCCTCCCTGTGTCCTGTGTATGCCTCACTGTGTCCTGTGTATGCCTCCCTGTGTTCTGTGTATGCCTCACTGTGTCCTGTGTATGCCTCCCTGTGTCCTGTGTATGCCTCCCTGTGTCCTGTGTATGCCTCACTGTGTTCTTTGTATACCTCCCTGTGTCCTGTGTATGCCTCTGTGTGGCGATCTGCAGCCTTCGTGTTCCGATCTGCAGCCTCCATTGCACCGATCAGCGTGTCATAAAAACATATGGCGGCCATTCCAGTGTTCAAAAGCCGTGCCTCCTCCTCATCTGTGATAGGCAGAATACTCAATTTCCCAGCAGTCGCCTTTGCTGGCCGCCGTCTGTCTGCATGACACGCTGATCATTTAGGCAGACGGCGGTGACTCGAGTATAAGCCGAGGGGGGCACTTTCAGCCTAAAAAAAAGGGCTGAAAATCTCGGCTTATACTCAAGTATATACGGTAGTTTGTATTTGTGACACTTAGACTATGTCACTATATCTGGGGAATTTATAAAATCACGATATTATTGATAAGGAATGTGGAGGTAAATAACAGCTCTTCCATGTTGGAGTAATTTGGACAAAATGTTGGACAAAATTTTACATGGAACCTAGGGAAATGGCTATATGTGACTTCATCAAGTGCAGCGGAAGTGGTCAGATCATCTCCAGTAAGAAAGAAAATCTGGAAAATAAGGTTGTATTTGTCTTATCTCCAAACAGATTTGGTAACTTCAAACTTCTTTTAAGCGGGCCATATATGGGTATAAATTCAACCAGTTCAGCAGGGACCTGACAAATTTTGATCTGTGTTTGAACTGGCTGGTTGAACACAAGCCAATCTATCGATTGACTTGTGTACAACCAGTCTATTGGGTTTTTCCCAAATTATTAGTGCTGCCGGATATAGCAGAGAGCACTGATCATTGTATTCTGACAGTGGGGAAGGCTCCCTGCCATCAGAATATAAGATCACAGCCACCACCTCAAATGTGTTGACTGGGGGAATCGGCTCATTTTTTTTTAGCTCAACCCGCAGCTTGAATGAAAAAAATTAATCATGTATGGCGAACCTTAGACAGGCTCATGGTAGAAGAATGTGTTTAAGGCTATTGTTCTGTCCCAAGGTGCACCTTTTTCACACTACAACAAGACACACTTGTAATGAGTATTTACAACAATCTTTATGAATTTCACAAAACATTTTTTTTAAAAATCTGCTGTTTGTATGGCTGGGCAAAAAACAAAAAACAAAAACAAAAAACATCAATTTTGTGACAGCATATATTACTATCATTCTTGCTCAGCTATATTTGTTTATGTATTCACTGTATACGTTGCCTCAATTTAAAGGCATTTGTTTCCATGGTACATTTGTTTACAGTTCATAAGGGCTAATTCACATCTGTGCAATGCTTTTTACATGACTTACATGCATTTTTTAGGAACATTACCTTTGAACTTTATATAATGTGTGTTCTTGAAAGCGCAATAAAAATGCAGTAAACAAGTTATTTATTTTTTTTAAATACACCGCACCTGAAAAACACATTAAATGCACAGGTGTGAATGGGTGCACACTGTCTGCTGAATGGCTGTAAGAGCACAACAATCCTTAAGGCCTCATGCACACAGGGCCTTTTTACAGCTGCTTTTAGCAGCATCAGCCTTTTTGTTTTGAAGCTTAAAAACACCTCTCCATGTTATTTTATGTGTCCATGTACATACAGGCTTTTAGGAGCTGTAAGTGGCATAGGCGTTTTCAAGCTGTAAAAAAAACCCAGGGCCAGCACGTTCTGGAGAGCGACGTTAGAGCTGTAAAAATGTCTGACACTTGTAAAGGCTGCTAAATGCGACTTAACACTGGACACAGCCACGTTAAGCCTCGTCAAGCGTTTTTTAATGTCAAAATCAATGGTTCCCTAGGAGAACCCATTGATTTGAATAGAAGTCGCACCACAAGTCGGATCATCATGATCTGACTTGTGGTGTGGCTTGTGCGCTGAGGATCTTGAAGGGGAACCCTCATCAAAATGGAAAAAAAATTGGTGTAAGGTTCCCCCCCAAGAGCATACCAGACCCTTCAGTCTGGTATGGATTTTAAGGGGAACCCCCACCTTATCTGAGCATGCAGCTTGGCAGGCCAGGAAAGGGGTGGCCGAGCGAGTGCCCCCTGGACCATGCCAGGTCACATGCCCTTAACATGGGGAGGTGGGTGCTTTGGGCCACCCCCCCATGCCAAAGCACCTTGTCCCCATGTTGATGGGAACAAGGGCCTCTTCCCAACAACCCTGCCTGTGGTTGTCGGGGTCTGTGGGCAAGGGGCTTATCGGAATCTGGATGCCCCCTTTAACAAGACAGATGCTGTCCCCCACCCTATGTGAATGAGTGTGGGGTACATTGTGTCAACAATAAAAATGTCCCCTCAATTGCTTTTCCAGTGACAACTGAACATTTTAGATTTTCTTTTACTATGGGTCTTAACAGCAAAGGTCACTAGGACAGACAAAGAGGGTGAATCTATCCAGCAGGAACAGAGACATAGTATAAACTTGACAGAGGTTCTACCACTTTTTTACACTATCCAGAACAATCAAAAAACATTTGCCAGAGATATACTTTGATAACCGTTATAAAGTTGATTGCTATGCTATCCTGTGCTAAATGATATCACATTATCCAGTTTACATTTTTTTTATTTGATGAAGGAATAGCCACATTTATAAGTATTTAAAGGAGAAGTACAGCCAAAGCTCATTTAGCTGTACTTTTCTTGTGGATCACAGGAGTGCAGTATATTCCGTTTGTGCACTGGTCCAAATCATTTGGTGGAGGGGGGATTATGGTGTGGGGTTGTTTTTCAGGGGTTGGGCTTGGCCCCTTTGTTCCAGTGAAGGGAACTCTTAAGGTGTCAGCATACTAAGACATTTTGGACAATTTCATGCACCCAACTTTGTGGGAACAGTTTGGGGATGGCCCCTTCCTGTTCCAATGTAACTGCGCACCAGTGCACAAAGCAAGGTCCATAAAAACATGGATGAGTGAGTTTGGGGTAGAGGACCTTGACTGGCCTGCACAGAGTCCTGATCTCAACCTGATAGGACACCTTTGGGATGAAC
The DNA here is from genome assembly GCA_037952925.1 of Lithobates clamitans. Classification (NCBI taxonomy): domain Eukaryota; kingdom Metazoa; phylum Chordata; class Amphibia; order Anura; family Ranidae; genus Lithobates; species Lithobates clamitans. The sequence continues at coordinate 3,834,498 of JBBGZY010000143.1, forward strand.
TAGAGTGGAAACTGCAAGCCAGGCCTTCTCGTCCAACATCAGTGCCTCACCTCACAAATGCGCTTCTGGAAGAATGGTCAAACATTCCCATAGACACTCTCCTAAACCTTGTGGACTACCTTCCCAGAAGAGTTGAAGCTGTTAAAGTTGCAAAAGGTGGGCCAACTCAATATTGATCCCTACAGACTAAGACTGGGATGCCATTAAAGTTCATGTGTGTGTAAAGGCAGGCATCCCAATACTTTTGACAATATACTGTAGTGTATATACTTTAGCATAGCATAGTGAGACTCAATAAGAAAAAGAGGTACCATTTATTTGGCTGGCTTTCCATTGCAAATGCTAATTGCCCTTAAAAAACATATTGCGCAGAAGTCTATTTAGAAATTTTTTCACTCAAGATTCACACAACTTTCAGCCGATATTCACAAATTTTTCTAAATAAATGCTACAGGGAAAACGTGTGAAAGTTGTGCAAACCTTGTGTAAAAATATTTTGAAATGGATCTTTCTGTGTTAGGCAAGTCAATCTAGGGGCTGTTAAATGCTCACTTGTAGGAAAATGAAACTGGAGCAACTTGGACTTTGAGGCACTTCCCTACCACTTCCCTACCGTGCATAGTGATATGACGGCGGCAGGAACCCTTTGTCCCTCTGGGCCGCCGTCATATGACGTCTTTTACTTTCTGAGCCTCTAGGGAGCACACGCTCACCGCGTCACTAGGCACCCGATGCCACCAGTCACCCGTGATTGCCCGTGAACACAGCAGGACCGTGGATCTGTGTATGTAAACACACAGATCCACTTCCTGTCAGAGGAGAGGGGACCGATGGTGTGTTCCCAGTACAGAGGAACACCGATCGGTCTCCTCCCCTTGTGAGTCCCCACCCCCTACAGTTAGAATCACTCTCTAGGGTACACATTTAACCCCTTCCTTGCACCCTAGTGTTAACTCCTTCCCTGCAAGTCACATTTACACAGTAATCAGTGCATTTCTAATTGCACTAATTGCTATATAAATGTGAATGGTCCCAAAATAGTGTCAAAAGTGTCCAAAGTGTCCGCCGCAATATCGCAGTCACGATAAAAATTTAAAAATTGCAGATCACCACCATTACTAGTAGAAAAAAATAACAATAAAAATGCCATAAATGTATCCCTTATTTTGTAGACGCTAAAACTTTTGCGCAAACCAATCAATATACGCTTATTGTGATTTTTTTTTTACCAAAAATTTGTAGAAGAATACATATCAGCCTAAACTGAGGAAAATTTTTTTTTTTTTAATGGGATATTTATTATAGCAAAAAGTAAAAAATATTTTTTTTTCAAAATTGTCGCTCTTTTTTTGTTTATAGGGCAAAAAATAAAAACCGCAGAGGTGATCAAATACCACCAAAAGAAAGCTCTATTTGTGGGAAAAAAATTATCAAAATGTTATATAGGTACAGTGTTGCATGACCACGCAATTGTCATTCAAAGTGTAACAGCGCTGAAAGCTGAAAATTGGTCTGGGCAGGAAGGGGGTGAAAATGCCTTGTATTGAAGTGGCTAAAGGAACAAGATTTTACTTATACATCCAAAACTAGTATACAATAAAAAACCTTCATATAAGAACACTTGATATCTTCAAAATTGGATATTATGACGGCCAACAACCTCCATATTTTTTACACCTCTCCAATCACTGTCCGGCTGGTATATTATACTGACTAAAACAGCCATATAACCATTATTATATATCATAGGGTATCCTGATGCTGGTTCCCACAGTCAAAGAGGGGTCTTCTCAACATATTTTGCAATTATTGCCGCTTCATCAGGAGTATCATTGGAGGTGAGATCACAAGGTTTGTATGTTTGTACCCCATCATTGCTGAAAACACTACAAGAAAAAAGGTGGACTAAGGGATCACAAGGCACACCTCAAAATAATAACACCTAATAACATGAGTAACCAACAGTGAATTTCTCAAAACTATGCAGAACAACACTCAAAGATCCCAGTAACTGAACTTCCTGACATAGGACCAATGCAAACAATGTCCAATATGTAGGCAATCACCTAGGTGAACTCTTCCAGGTAATACCAGTTTGTTTTTTGATCCACCACCTCTAGTATGCCAGCGTTCGGTCACCGCCTCCTAATAAAACTTCCCAATGGATCCCAATGCCCATGTGCATGTATAAATGAAATGTTTTTGCTTTAAGCTTTATGTTTGTGGCCCTTTGGTTCTAAGATTTCCAGATTTTATGGATGTGTTCCTAACACCATATAAAGTACATAAGAAGATCCTCATTTATAAGAAACCTCAATTGTACCTAGCTTTGCAGATACTTTTTCATGTACATGCAAGCTACATAACCTTTAATGCACATGTAACATTTGCACATTTGTTTTTCCTTTCAGAAAAGATCTCGATATTCCCCATGATAATGCCTACATTGGTGTTTCCCTGTTCTCTTAAGACCACTTTTAGTTTCTGTAATAATTCTTTTTAATGTGTAAAGCAAACAAGGCTAAAAACTGTGAATGTACTCATATTTTATGTGCTGCGTATACCCTATAAAATTTATTCTGTTATCACCAGGATTCACAGTAACGTTTTTTCCACTGATACCTGACGAAACTGCTCCAATGCTCTTAGTATAAACCAAGGCTTATTTTCTATAAACTACTTATATTGTAAGTGCATGAAAAAACCTCAACTTGCAAACTTCTATAAATGCTCAGTGACGGTAATGAAACCTGACACAAATTTTGCTTTTTTTTTCTCCTTCTGCAACATTTATGCAAATCTTAATCTCCATTTCATAATAACTCTATGATTCAATCCTGATTGATCTATTTTTTCTTCCAAAATTGCAACTCTGTGCTGAATATTAAAACTGACGCAATAATACAAGTAAATAATCTGAATATATAGTCACAAAGAGACACTAGCAATCTGAATATGTTTCACTGTCAAGAGAGTAAGAAAAAATCATTATGCAAATGTAATACACATGGGGAATGACAAGCTATGACAAGATACTTCTTGGATATAACTGGATTATACAAAATACTTTTTATAGCGTTTCTGCTAGATACAGTTGTAGTAGTAGTATTGTCTTAAAGCATACATACATGGCTAATACAGTATATATATATCTATATATATCAATATATATAAATATAGATATATAGATATATACATATATATCTATATATCTATATATAGATAATATGTAGATATCTATCTATATATATATATATATATATAGATATTTATAGATATCTATATATATATATATATATACATATAAATATGGCTTCTTCAAAAAGTTTCTGCGCTTTTTTTATACGTTTCGCAGCCATCTTCACCACAGCGTGACAACTCTTATGCTGCGTACACACGATCGGACTTTCCGACAACAAAGTTTTGTTGGCGGAAAATTTGAGAACCTGCTAGCAAACGTTTGTTGGAGGAAAGTCCGACAGCAAATGTTCGATGGAGCATAGACACGGTCGGACTTTCCAACATTTCCCGTCGGAAAATCCGACCGTGTGTACGTGGCATAATACTAAACTAAAAGGTCAGCCAGCTTACCAGACAAACTAGTCACTTGACACTCTCAAAAACGTCCAATTGCTACTCCTCCTGTGCTCACCGTTTCCAATGAAAATATAAAAGTGCAAAAACATTTTGAAGACTGCTTGTGTGTATATATATATATATATATATATATATATATATATATATATATATATATTTTTTTTTTTAATATGTTTGGCCTGGCTCAGATGGCCAGTCTTAAGAATGATTTGATACAAAGGTAGATTTGATCATGGTCAATGATTTTACGGAATGTGTGCATAATTGAAGTGGCAGCAAAAAAATAAAAAAATCATGTTATTCGAGGATTCAATTGGCCATGTCTTACTCAGACTTTTAGTAATGGGTTTTTATAATCCTGTAGCAGTAGTCTATAATATCCAATCAGAATCCTATGAAACTGACTTCAGCAGAGTGGATTTGATGAAGGCCTCATTCAAATGGGTGCTGAGACCTATACACTGTCAATTGATCATTGTTTTGTTTTTTTGTGGCTGGAGCAGACAGTGTGCATTAGAGAAGTGGTTCTCAACCCTGTCCTCAAGTACCCCCAACAAGCCATGTTTGCAGATTTTCCTTTATCTTGTACAGGTACTTTAAATCAGAGTCAATGGCTTGGTATTTTGGACAGCTATTTTATCTAAGAGAAATTGCCAAAACATGGTCTGCTGGGACTACTTTAGGACAGGGTTGAGAACCCCTGCTCATCCCCATGCCTGTTAAATTAGGATGAACTGTTGTGTCCATTCAGCCGCTGCAACCTCATAGACTTACATGTGCTGCCTGCATGCAGCACCTGATGGCTCCAGCTGCATAAACAGCTGGTCAATTAATGGTGTACAGGCTTTAGTATCTGTGTGAATGAGGCCTTAAGTTAAGTAGATGTAAAAACTAACTGGATCTTACTTAGCTTGCTAAAGCATGGTGCATTATAAACATTTTTTTTTTTTACTGGTTTCAACTTTTGGAATCCTCTTTTACAACCCAATACTGATATTCTCCTCCAGACTCTTTAAACCACATTCTGGCTTGATGCATGCAAGTCAGTATCTTCTATATGTATTTTTTTCAGGGCAGACATCCTGAAAATGACTAAACATGTATGCCCAATAAGCATTGGTACAAATACTTCTAGTGAGGATCAGGGTATTAGTGCAGGAAAGCAGGAAATAGGAGACCAAGGGGCCAATTCACTAAAAACAAGTAGGCTGTGCACTGCGCAAGATAATTTTTCCCAGAGCTTAGTGAATGTGCATAAGCTTTGCTGACTTCTATCATCCAATCACGTGCATTCAATAATGCACTTTTTTTTTCATTTTCCTTGCGCGGAATTGGATGTTCTTTGCAAAGTAAAATTTCACAGCATTAAGTAAGATCTGGAGAAAATTCTCTTGCAAAGTACAATATCCCTTGCAAAGTGAACAAGTTATTTGCCATTATTAAAGTGGTTGCAAAAAAAAACATAAAAGAGATCCTGTTCCCTTGAAGCAGATTAAACAGCACAGTGCTTGTGCTGTCTAACCTGTCCATATCTAAGCTGTAAAAAAAAAATGGGTTGATCCTGCTTGTTTCTGTGTTCCCCTGTGTGGGCTGACAATGGTAATCATGGCTGCTGATCCATGATTACCATGGTCAGTTTACATGACTCTGTCATCCCACTGCTCTCCTCTCTCCCCCTCCCTCCTTGCCTGTCAGCTCCTGTGTGTGTGAGCCGTCTCTGCCCCCTTCCTGCCGCTATTAGCAGCTGACAGTAAAGGTAAAGAAATAGTACTGCCAGCCCCTCTGTTCTATCAATCTATCCTACACCATGTAAATGTTTTTAGAAAACAATGCCTGTAAATACCTTATCTCATATCTTTTATGGCTGGTCACATGACCCTAGGCCCCTCTCCTCCATCTAAGGTCTACAGCGGGAGGGGCTGAGCAGGCCAGCATAGTGTTCACGTGACCTCCCCGGCTGACATCAGAGTGGAATCACGGCCCCTCCCGCTGTAGCACGTAGATCGGAGGAGGAGAGCTAGACCAGCCATAAAAAATATGAGATAAGGTATTTACAGGCATCATTTTATAAAAACATTTGCACAGGGTAGGGTAGATTGAGAGAACAGAGGGGCTGGCAGATATTTTTTTCTTTACCTTTACAACCACTTTAAATCAACCTTAAGTGTTGTCAACCTATAACAAGAGGTACCTGAGCAAGAACCATCAGATTTAATTTTAATTTAATAGAGGCAGTCAATGTAAAAAGATTAAACATGCCTTTTGAAATTTAATTAACACTAAAGATTATATGATTTTTTTTACTTTTTATTTAGGCAGAAGACTTTATAGACTTGGTAACAATGGTGGTATGGCAAGGTAGAACAAGCAAATACAACCAATCCAACACTATGTTGACAAACGTACCTATTAAAAAGAAATATTTAATGGGTAGTCTTGCTAGTTTTACTTTTTAGTCAACAGTATCAAATGTCCTTGTCTGTGAGATATTCCTCTTTTGGACTGGGATCTTAGTGCTGCTGGCTATAGATATTAGATAGTGGTTAAAGATTAAGAAATGATCTGTCATTTCAAAGATTAATATTCCCCCATACTTGCATGGATATCCTTTAAGCAGGTTATGATGTGACTTGTAGCACTATGCTTATCTCTACACTGACAGGATAATGATGGAAAATCAGATAAAAAAAATCATCTCAGTTGATATCTATGCTGTCTCTCGGTTCACAGAGGGTGTCAGTAAACAGAAAAAAATGCACGCTTCAGGTGTTTTTCACTTCGAGCTCTAAAAAACACTGTAGCACTATATCTCAAAGTGCCTATTTCATTCAAAAAGTCAGAGGACATGGAACAGTGCACAGGATATAAGAATCACAGAGATACCATGGATAGAGGAGCACAGATGGCAATGTAGTGATAATTTCTTGCCGTTAAGCCTTTCAGGTTTTTGCAATGTAGTTTTTATAAAATGTAGAAAATTAATAAAGTGGGCCTTCTCCAACAATACAATTTACAGCTGTATGCAGCTTTGTAGACTAATATAAAATCCTTCTGGTGTGTTGAAGAATAAAATTGTCTTACATTTGATTATCACCAACCTCATCTGTAGATATCGCCCAAATCGTCCCCACCACTCCTCCCAGGACCTCCTGCTCTCTAGCTCCCTTGTTACCTCCTCTCATGCTCATCTTCTCCAGAGCCTCTCCCATCCTTTGGAATTCCCTGCCCCAGTATATCCGATCAGGCCCTAACCTGTCCACCTTTAGGAGATCCCTGAAGACTCACTTATTCAGGGAAGCCTATCCCACACCCACCTAACAACCCCATCAAATCCCCGCATCTATTACCTTTTGTACCAATCCCTTTAGAATGTAAGCTCTATGAGCAGGGCCCTCCTGACTCTTCTGTATTGAACTGTACTGTAATTGAGCTGTCCCCCATCTACCTTGTAAAGCGTTGTGTAAACTATTGGTGCTATATAGATTGCGAATAATAATAATAATAATTTATTAGTACTCTCTTCCTGTTTCTCCAACACTGATGATGTAGCCAGGACCTGCTGCCCACTGGGAAGGTTATGTCACCAGTGCCTTCCAGGGAAATCTTTACCAAGCCATGCCAGATCTTGTATGGTGCATATTGCACATGCACTAAATTAGGTGCATGCATTGCATTCAGTTTGACGCAGTTGTCATGAATAATTAACCTTGCCAGATCTAATATGGCACATGTGCGAGATCAGGCAAGACTTAGTTAGTATGCTGGCACAAAAAAAAGGAAGAAGAAGCCAGCTGATGATTACATTTAAAAAAAAATAAGTATGTTTTTCTATCAGCAGGGGAAACAGAACTAAAAGTGTGTAGAAAACCTAACATAAAGAGGTACTAATTGCATTGGTTTGTAAATAAATAGTTTGTCACTGCAGCCAGTTTTATTAAGGAGGGTTTAGGTGCTGTAATAATAATAGTTCAATATGACTTGGGAACATGCATGTCTTCCGCTTTCATTCTTTTTATATTCCCTGAGATCTTAGAATATAAAGGGAGTTGGATACACAGTTAGATGTACACAGGTAACATTAATTTCCAATGCAAAAGGGGATTGCTGTCTCTGCCATAGCTCAGCAAAATGAATGCTACAGGAAACAGCAGCATGACCTGCACTCCTTTTGGTCCTTCTTCTTGATTCCTGATATTTGCTATTTTACAGCAGCTATAGGGATAGCTACAGTATGTGCATTCTATTCTGCCCTTCTAACTTTAAAATACTTCTAAAGACAAAACATGTTTTATTCATTAGGGAAAAGTTAAGGCCCCTGCCATGTTTTTTTTAATTTTTCCTTTCTATAATCCGTTGGAAAGAATTCTCTTCACTTCCTGTCCTGTAGAATTGAAAGCGAGAAGAAATATCTCTACCTCTTTGAAAATTGTCACCTATGTGTTCCCAATAGAAGGTAACCCACTCCATTCTTATTCTGGTGACAACTATATTCTTCATTCTCTCACACTTTAAAGCTTGTTCACAAATTGCATAGAGGGAATGAGTGTTCCTACTATGCGTTTTTCAAAGAACAATTCTCACATGATTTTGTATGTTGCATTGGGCCAACCCATTCACTTGAATGCTCCTTTTCAGACAACAGGCTTCACATGATTTTTAAAGGTGCAGTTTGCCATCATTGCTACATGATCCTATCCTGAGACAATCCTGGCAAAGTTGCACTGCATTTGGGGTGCCATTAAAGAAAAATGCCACCCAAAAGCATGTTGCATGTTCTGCCGTGATTTGGGACAGCAGGCAGAAACACCAAAATTCTGCTCATGATCCCAAATCACAGGATATGAAGGGGGCCTAAATTTCAGAGACAGTGGTGATTAGGACAAACAGAGAGAATGGATCTCCCTAGTGGAAGAAAGTACAAAAACCTGGCACGGGTTCCAACTTCTCACCCCTCCATCCAAAAAAAAAAATGGATTTAGATAGACTTTAATATATTATATCTTTTAATGATTACTCTTCTGTCAATGTTTTTTTATGTGTACACAATATTTCTTAAAAAAATATATAAAAAACATTTGCAAATGGAATGTTATGTAATATGGTAGCTACTTTCTGTTGCTTGTTATAATTTTCTTGAGAAAAAGATGAGTAAAGCTGTTTGGCTTTAGCAGCATTGTAAAACAAGCTTGACTTAAATAGATCACATTTATCACTGTACTTTTGTTTTTCTTTGTGTTTGCTGTCATGTAAGAGAACTTACTGTCTTAATGTAACCAAATATAGGTCAGCCAAGCTGCACAGATCAATCAAGAGACAGAACTTAAGAGGTTGCTGTTTCTTGTGTAGGATATAAAGTCCTATTTTAACCATGTAATTTACAGAGCTGTTGAAACTTTGTTTTGCCCCCAAACCCTCTATAATAGTGAATGTACCAAGCCCAGCCATAGAGAACAATGACTGCCTAGGTCAGTAGATCATTGCATGCACCAAGAGTGAATATTCTCTACAGCAGAGGCTAATAAAGTAATTACAGAGGACATCACGGAAATTAAGGATATAAATCCAATGTTTTTCATTTGCCATCTGCATTAGTATTTGGGAAAGTTATAGAAAAAAAATGTACGTATGGGTGTGTTGTGGGGATACACATTTATGGTAAAATAGCACTCACCCTTTAAGCCTGTGTTAGGGCAGAGTCCAGACTCTTCCTATAGGATTAAGGGATATCATTTGTTCATTGTAATGATTTTGAGGAATGACAGTAGTGTTACTTAAAATTCACATTTCTCCTTAAAGAGCCTAAGGTACTGGGGACTTGCCTTCACTGAACCTGGTTTCCTAAGACAGCATAGTGTTTCTTACTTTGCATTGCCACTTATATCCTCCAACCTGATTTGGAAATGTACATGGTGATACAGTACAGTACACTGGACCCATCAACACTCATACACATGTCCACATGTCTCCAGCCTAGGTATTTAGGAGCAACTGGATTTTCATTATAACCATACTCTTCCTCTATCCAGCCTTAAAAACACTACGTTATCCAATCATTGTAATACATTCCCTTGCTATCTGAAGTTAGGTTTTTGAAGTAAAGGATACCCTCATTAATAATGATGATATTTATTATTTTATTTCTTTTTACTTTAAGGGTTTTCATTATGCTATCTGTGATATCATTCATACCACATGTCAAAAAATATTTTTTAGGATAGTCCCTTCTAGCAGTACGTGTCCCATTTACTGATCTGTATAGGTCACAAAAGTATGGCACGCCATCTGCAACCCTGGCCATCACGTTTTCTCCAGAGCCCTTGGTGGAGCAGAAGCTGTTCTGCTATTGCTCAGGGTCCATTATGCAGACATCTGGTAGTAAGAGATGGCTAGCATATAGCCAAGCACAGTACCAAATCATGGGACAGAAGTTAGATCGGACAGGCTAGTGTTGAGGCAGATGGCAGACAGAGGCGTAATACAAAGTACAAGCTTAGGTCATAAAATGGGAGGTAAATACAAATGCAGTTGTCAGACAGACACAGAAAAACATGAGTGGGCTACAGTGGAAGCATGCAATGGCAGAAATAGTTCAAAGATGGTGGTGATAAGCAATTCAGGAGTTCAAGATCTCTTGACTGTAGCCATGTGGCATCTCTGACCCAAGAGTAGATTGAAACTATATCATTGGATAAGGTTTTCATCTTGCCTGATGGTGGTGCATCTGCCTCATGCTGCTATAGGCACAACCAATATGACACTGGGATAAAGAATCAGCATCACAGTTTTGTTAGTGTCTGTACTACCAGAACAGTCAGGCTTTTATGTGGGAAGATGGTATCACTTGACGCAGACACCTTAAGACACTTAGACACAGGGCTGTGAGGTTGCACAGGGCGTATTTGGAGGCCACCCAGGAGGTTGTCCATTCTCTTTTGCAGTAAATTCACATACTTTGCACTTCCTGAATTGGTGAGTGGTCCTTTGAAAGCTGAAGTCTGAAACTAAATTGTCATATGAACACATTGGGGGGTTATTTACTAAAGGCAAATCCACTTTGCACTACAAGTGCAAACTACAAGTGCAAAGTGCACTTGAAATTGCACTGAAAGTGCACTTGGAAGTGCAGTTGCTGTAGATCCGAGGGGGACATGCAAGAAATATAAAAAACAGCATTTTAGCTTGCACATGATTGGATAATAAAATCAGCAGAGCTTCCCCTCATTTTAGATCTACCCCTCAGATTTACAGCGACTGCACTTCCAAGTGCACTTTCAGTGCAATTTCAAGTGCACTTTGCACTTGTAGTACAAAATGGATTTGCCTTTTGTAAATAATCCCCATTGCAAAGCAACACTAAATGAAGGGGACAAATATAATTCTTTAAGGTAAACAATTACTGTATAATTACGTAAAGTAAAACAGTCATAAACATGGGCAATGCAAACTAAGTATATCATTAAAATGCATAAACAGAGAGTCATAACCAGAAAGAATAGTTCATACAAATAGTACTAGCACAATAAAGTAACAATCTTCCTGTGTATGGAATAGAAGTAATTGCAGCACAGGACCTCAGGGAACTGCATTGCAGTTGAAGGGAAATTTAGCATGTTGAACAAATTAAGTCTAATTCTCCATTGTTGTATATTAATTAAACAGATGTACATTGGCACCTCAGTGCCCTGCCTATATGGAGCAACAGAAAGATTGCCTTGTAAGCACTGTCATGTATTCACAGTGTGCATGTTAAGGGAAAGACAAGCCACTGTGGGACTGAATGATCAGATACACCTATGTGCAGTCACCTTTCACGTTACACGTCAGCCAAAATAAATCAATTACATTTAAACCTATTCAGCAGACAAAGCCTATGTCTTTTCTGATAGTTAAATCACTCTAGCTGTTGATATGCATAGTTTCTGAAAGCTACAGTCTCGTGAATCAGCAGTCACAATATTGACAGCTATGTGACAGGCAACATTTTGTTACCCCGCTGTAGTGCAATTAGGCATAGCCTACATGAGGGTGGCAACTCTCTTCTGGATTCAGCAGCAGTGCAGCATAATTGCCACACCATCACAGGAAGCTACATTAGGCGGAAATTGCTGGCAGACTTAATTGGTATTTGTCGGACTTTGCAGGGGACTAAGAGTAAACCTGTCCCTTGCAGTGGTTTTGCACAGAGCAGCCCAGATCCTCCTCTTCTCGGGTCCCTCTTCGGTGCTCCTGACCCCTCCCCCCTTCCCCCTGTTCAGTGCCCCCACAGCAAGCAGCTATGGGGGCACCCGAGTTGAGCCACAGCTCCCTGTGTCTATTCAGACACAGATCTGCAGCCCGGCTCCACCCTCTTTCTCTCCTAATATGGCTGACTGATATGACTGACAGCAGCGGAAGCCAATGGCGCCAACCTGCTGTATCAGCCACTGAGGAGGGGAGTACTTGGCAGCTGAGACACTCCTGCAACATCGCTGGATCTAGATGGGGCTCAGGTAAATGTTAGGGGGCTGAAGGGGCTGCTGCACACAGAAGGCTTTTTATCTTAATGCATAGAATGCATTATGATAAAAAAACCTTCTGCCTTTACAACCACTTTAAATGCAGATGTACTTATAATTAAAGTGGTTCTAAAGGCAGAAGATGTTTTTACCTTAACACATTTTGTCCATTAAAGGGGAGCTCCACCCAAAAGGGACACCTGTTGAGGGGGAGGGGAAGTGGGTACCTTGTTTTGACAGGTACCCACTCCCACTTTTGAGTGATCTCACCCCAATGAGATCACCCAGAATTTCGGCCCCCCTCCTCCTTCCCCCACCACTGGGCCATTCACAAAGGGCAAAGTCTTCACTGCCAGTTTCCCTTACAAGCAATGACGGTGGCAGCCCCCTGAGAGCCGATGGAAAAATTGGCTGGAGTGAAGACACCGCAGGATCCCTGGACAGGTAAGTGTCCTAATATTAAAAATCTGCTGATTATAATTTTTTTCTGAAGGAGCCTAGAGCTTCTCTTTACGGTAAAAAACCTTCTGCATGCCCCCCCCCCCCCCAGCCCCTCCTTATACTTACCTTAGCCCCATCTCGATCCAGCAATGTGCAGGAGAGCAGAGGCTCTATCCACTCTCTCCTTCCTGATTGGCTCAGAGTCAGCAGCGGGAATAGTTTTACAAAGCAAATGCCTGGGTAAGCTGGCAATACAGTATATTAACCACAGCAAATGCGTAAATACACATATCATGTTCCAGAGCAAAGAGTTTGCACTTGTCCACTATATCTTGCTGTGACATTGAAAGTGTTAAACTGATAAGACATTCTGGCAGGCATTGGGAGATCTCTTGGTGGATTGGCCATGTGTCGCTAGGAACATCTGTTCTCCAGACTTAAAATCTTGGAAGTATGAGCTTCCAGAATGGGGCATTAGGAAATAAAGCAGCATTATTTAAATAGTGTGGTTGTGTGCGTGTGAGTGTGCCTGTGTTTGTGTTATGCAATATCATCTTAATGTAAGTTCTTCTTTAAACTGCAGGACAGCCAAAAAAAAATGTAAATCTATAATAAGGACATTAGCTGGGCAGCAGCACAATGAATCATATCTTATTCTTTCCCAAATAGTGAACTTACTGAATGAATGTAAATTGGACAGTTAGGATGGAGAGGATAAAAGAACTGTTTACTTATTGATAAGGAAGTATAATTCATTCTGCCCTTTGTTCTTCTTGAAAGGTAATTGATTATAAAACATAATTAAAAAGGAATTTTCAGGTAGATACAAGAAATACTTCATCTGCAATTCTAGTTTCAGAAAGAATCAATGAAGATTCTGTATTCTGAATCTTGCTTTAAAGTATTCAGAATAATAATGCATTTAAATATCTTCAGCAAAAGTTTATAATGAAAAGGGAAAAAAATTAATATTGGAACATTATCATATCACCATTGGGAAAATTCATTAGATCAGAAATAAGTCAAGAATGTTATTTTTGAATTTCATGTAGGAATTAATGGAAATCAAGCAGAGTTGTTAAAAACATTTGAACAGACAAGCACAATGAAAACACAGCATTCATGTCGAGTGTATAGAGATCTAAAGGAAAGTGTGTTATAAGCAAGAAAACAATATTTAGAGAATACTGGTAGCGAGTATGATTGTCACAAGTCTTTGGTCTTACTGTGATATTGTAAATAAATATAATACCCAAAGTTGTTTTATTGAGTATAAATAATATGTCTTGTACCCGTCATTCTTTTTGTTATATTATATTATTTCTATTATATTACATTATCTATATATCTCCTGTAAAATAGCTAAACCAACTAAAACATGGTCAGCACCATTTTATAAATTATGTATTAATTTATTAATAATTTATAATTTATTAATAATATCACAAGTATAATACTTTTTTTTGTAACATTTATCCAATTAAAACCAAGATCAATATTCTCTACTAACAGGTTAAATGTTGAAAACCTGTCTCAAATCCAGCTTTTCTTGTATGGGAATTTTATTCTCCTCTACCAAGGCCAGTCAGGCCCTGCCTAAGTATACAATATCCTGTATATTGGTAAGATCTGACCATTACACTATACACTATTTAGATATTAAATCTTTTATATAACTAATAAGCGAACATGAGTTAGAAAATACCATAAACTTAAAGATCACCACCACATCTTAAAAATTGTAGTTAAACCCCCCAGGGGACCAAGTGTACTTAGCACTTGGCCCCACTCTGAACTGTGGCCCTACTGTACTTGCTCTATATGTTTTGAATTACCTTAAATAGGCACAAAGTAACCTGTCTAAGATAAAGTAATCTAGAACAATCCAATTGTTCTGGAATACCTCGTCATAGGCACATTATGCAGAACAGGAAACACACTACACACAAAGGAGAGGGGGCAGTGGTTTCAGTACTGACTTTAGCTTCCCCAAAGGCATACCGATAAATTGGGCTTCAGCTGGAGCTAAAGTAAGCAATAACAGGAAAAAATGTCCTCTTTTTGCACAACCACAGCACAGATTAGAATGGGGTCAAGTGCTACATGCACTTAGCTCCTGTAGTATCCAAAAGAAGTTTTTTTTTTTTAGGTTGCAATGATAACTATATTTAAAGAATAAAGTAGGGGAAAGAGATTGGCAAAAAGAACCGAAATAACACAAGAAATATACACTTACTAATCAAAATCAAGAAAAAAAGCATAAACAATTAACCACTTGACCCCCGGAAGGTTTTGCCCCCTTCCTGACCAGGCCATTTTTTGCTATTCGGCTCTGTGCTATTTTACCTGACAATTGAGCGGTCATGCAACGCTTTACCTAAACAAAATGTATGTCCTTTTTATTTACACAAATAGAGCTTTCGTTTGATTGTACGTGATCACCACTGGAATTTTTTTTTTTTTGCGATATAAATAAAAAAAGACCAAAAACTTTAAAAAAAATGATATATTAAATTATATTTTCTACTATGTTATAAAAAATATCCAATAAATATCCAATAAACTCAAATTTTTATCATAAATGAAATGCTAAAATGCCAGGGCAGTACAAAAACTCCCCAAACTAACCCTTTTTGGCAAGTAGACACCCCAAGCTATTTGTTGAGAGGGATGTTGAGTCCATGGAATATTTTTTTTTTTCCCCCATTTTCTGGAAAATTAAAAATGTTTTTCTTTTCACACAAAGTTCTCACTTAAATGATATTGCATAATACATTCTGCTTCTCCTGAGTATGGGGATACCACATGTGTGAGACGTTTTGGGGGCCTTGCCGCGTGTGGGTGCTGAAAACCATTGACTGCCTTCAGGATTTCAAAGAGTGTAAATTGCTTAATTCACTTCCTCACTACCTATCACAGTTTTGGCTGCCCTAAAATGCCCAAATAGCACACCCCCCGCTCCCCCAAATGACACCTATTGGGAAAGTAGACATCCCAAGCTATTTGTTGAGAGGCATGTTGAGTCCACAGAAAATTGTATTTTTTGCCACAAGTTTCTGGAAAACTACAAAAAAATTATTTTGTCTTTTTACACAAAGTCGTTACTTAACCACTTCAGCCCCGGAAGGCTTTATCCCCAACTGCGTTATTTTAACTGACAATTGCGCAGTTATGCGGCGCTGTAAAATTGATGTCCTTTTTTTTCCACAAATAGACCTTCACTTCTGCAGTTTCTATTTTTTTGTGCTATAAACAAAAAAGAGCGACAATTTGGAAATAAAAAAAAAACAATATTTTTTTACTTTCTACTATAAAACACACCCAATAAAAAAAATGTGAAATCGAATTTCATCAATTTAGGCCAATATGTATTCTGCTACATATTTTTGGTAAAAAAAATCCCAACAAGCGTATATTGACTGGTTGGCACAAAAATTATAGTGTCTACAAACTATGGGGTATTTTTATGGCATTTTTATTTATTTATTTTTTTTACTAGCGGCGATCAGTCATTTTTAGCAGGACTGCAACATTGCGATGGACAAATTGGACACCTAACTGACACTTTTGACACTTTTTTGGGAACCAGTGACATTATTACAGTGATCAGTGCTAAAAATATGCACTGATAACGTACTAATGATACTGTCAGGAAAGGGGTTAACACCAGTGGCAATCAAAGGGTTAAGTGTGTCCCTAGGAGGTACTTGCTAACTGTATGGGGGAAGGGCTGACTGGGTGAACACAGAGATCTGTGTTCCTGCTTAGATCTCTGTGTCCTCCCCTGTCAGAACAGTGATCTGCTTTGTTTACATAGGCAGATCACCATTCTGCCTCTTTGGGGAATGATTGCGGGTGGCCGGGTCTGCCAAACCTGCCGATTGGCTCCCCCTCTGTCCAATGAGTGCACATGTGCACCTTCAGAGGCACGTGCGTGCATGCCACAGTATCTATTGCATGAAATGATGTACACAATCGTGATTGTGTGCAATAGAGTCTCCCTGTCGCAGTATTAATGCGGTAGGCAGTCTTTAAGTGGTTAATGATATGTTGCTCACACATGTCATTAACCGCTTAAAGACTGCCTACCAAAACTTCTTTGCAGCCTAACCACTTACAGGCCCTTAAAATCCAATCACCACCTTCAGGCTTTTAAAGGGTGTATTTCCTCATGTCACTTCCTCACTACTTATCACAGTTTTGGTGGCCCTGAAATGCCAGGATAGTACACCCCCCCCCGCTCTAAATTACCCCTTTTTGGAAAGTAGATATCCCATGGAATTTAATAAGAGGCATGGTGAGTATTTTGCAGATCTCCTTTTTTGTCACAAGGTTTTAAAACAGAAAAAAGAAAAGAATAAATACATTTTTGTTTTCCTTCTTCATTTTCCAAAAAACTTGTGGCAACAAATGAGATCAAATGAGCATGCGCCAGAAATGAAACTGTTTTATAGATGTGTTTACTTCCACTTTAAGTTAAAACTTGTGGCAAAAAATACATTTTTCCATGGAATCAACATGCTTCTCAGCAAAATAGCAAATAGCTTAGGGTGTCTATTGTTCTGGAAATGTTATAGATAGGTTACTTCTATCCTCATATTGATTAGTGGTTTCAAATAAATAATAACTACTGCAGTAGGGAACAGATTGATGTGTACATGATTACGTAGGTATCGCAATAATATTACAACTGCACTTTTATGGTAACAAGGAGCGTAACATAGGCAGGCTAATTCTAATCAGGACTCGAAAGAATGCAACATGTAATGAAAACATTATTCATGATGTGTGCACAATGAGTGCAGTGTGCAATACATAGGCAAACCATACAAAATAGAATACAATGTTATACAGAAATTACAATTTCCTTAACAAACACCATTCTTTTGATCAATATTTTACATTTTGGTCACTGACCATACCTGCTACCCCCCTTAACCTGGACCCTCCTTACATTTAGGCAGAATTAGTCCCAGCCAAAGAGGCAAATTCCATTGTGGAGAAAATAATAGCTGAGAGCAGCTAAAATATTACAAAATTACTTTTCATTGTGACTAAAACTTACATAAAACAAATGATTGATAAAAAAATATTTACAGAGCAATTGGCTGTACACTCCTGTGGCCAGAATGGCTTTGCAACTTAATTGTGGACAATTCCACATAAAATGGAAGACGTATAAAAGACAATGGGGTTTATATACTAAAGAGGGCAAAATTAGTCACAATTCTACATCAAAAACAATCAGCTTCCAGGTTGTATTGCCAAAGCTTAATTGAACAAGCTGAGGTTAGAAACTGATTGATTTCTATGCAGAATTGTTTCTAATGTTGCCCTCTCTAGCTTTAGTAAATAAATCCCAATATGACTTCAGCATGGCTAAACTACTTTTAAAATCACATTAAATATGTATACAGTATATTTGTATCCCTTACAATTAAAACATTTGAATAAATAGTACCCCAGACTGTGATTTCAAGAAGAAAAGTAATAAAAATTATTAATAACTACTGCAGTGGGGAACAGTTATTTTGGAAAGATGCTGAGTGTATCTTTTTGTGTCTGTTCCCTACTGCAGTAGTTATTATTTATATGGAACGACTAATCAATATGAGGATAGGAGTTGCCTATCTATAAAATCTCCAGAACACTACTTTCCAAAAAGGGGTCATTTGGGGGTGTTTGAACTGGAAAATTATTTTAAACCCCCAAACATTATAGATTTTTTTTAAAGCAGAGGCCCTAGAGAATAAAATGGTGGGTGTTGCAATTTTTTATGTCACACAGTATTTGCGCAGTGGTTTTTCAAACGCAATTTTTTTGGAAAAAATACCTTTTTGATTTTTAATGCACAAAAACACAATATATTGCCCAACTGTTTGGTAAAATATAAAAGATGATCTTACGCTGAGTAAATAGATACCAAACATGATATGCTTTAAAATTGCACAAGCCCATGCAATTGCGACAAACTACGTACATTTTTAAAATCCATAGGCAATGTTTAAAAAGCCTTTACAGGTCACTGCCCTCGATCTGACTTTCACAGTGATATCTCACATGCATGGTGCAATTGCTTTGTGCCTGGGCATGGGGGGACAGTGGTGCATTCATTTCATTTTTTAATTATTATTTATTTTGCTTTTTTTATTTTATTAAGACACTATCCCATTCATTTTTTTTATCACTTTTATTGTTATCACAAGGAATGTAAATATCACTTGTGATAGCAATAGGCAGTGACAGGTACTCTTTTCGGAGAAATCTGGGTTCTATTAGACTCTACATCTCTTCTCTGCCCTTAAAGCTCGGTGTGATCAGATGATTTCCCAATTTAAAAATGGCGCTGTTTATGTCGGCAAAACTGAAGTGATGAAATGCTTATAGCTTCCAGTTTCTTAAACTTTAGAGATGTTTGGAGCCATTTCTGTTTCTGATCAGCTCTATGGTGGAACCACCGGCTGCATTCTCAGGTTCCCCAGTAGGACAGAAGAGCCCAAAAAAATCCTGCAAGGCGGTGGAAGGGACATCTTCTCCTACTGCTTGTAAAAGCACTCCGGGGGGGCTCATGTGACATCACATGAGTGACACTATCGACATCATGCATGACGCAGCTCCACATGCCTGCACATGCTCTATGCACCTATTGAGGACAATGGGCTCCATCTTTGAACAGGCACCTCAGTGCTGATCTTACAGCAACTAGACCAGACGATTGGAGACCACCTTGGTCTCTGAGTGAGACCTGAGCAATCAAGCATCAACATGGGCAAGCAGGTCTGGATCTCCATGTGTCGCATGCCTGCAAGAGCAGCTCTTTCCCCCAGTGATCCAGGAAGTGGAATAGCTTCCATACAGGTCAGGTGAGCAGATCCATCGGTCTTCTTCTTTTGCCTACAGTGTGGGTGCTTTTCACTGTTGATTTCACATGCATGTGAACTATCTGATGTATATCAATACACATAAAATATGAACAACCATTGTCACAACAGGGTGCTGATACTTCATCCAACACAGCCGAGTCTCTTTTACTTTACCAATTAAGTCACACCATTCATTTACATCACAACTTAGGAGAGGAGTGATTATACTAAGCATGAGTGAACTTATACCCTGTGAGCAACCTGGTGACTACACCTTATTATCCTTTTGCTACAGGCTATAGAGGCATTTTATATTTTTTTTAATTTTTTAATTTATTGTACATATTCATGTATATACTATTGGCAACACTTCCCCTTGTTTGACAGTTAATCATATGCTCTACTTTAGCCATAAGTGTGTCACTTTTGGGTCCAGGGTTGAGCGGGCAGTAGGTGCATTCCTTTGTCAGCAGCCTTCTAGCAACAGCACCTATATCTCCAGAGACTGACAAGTCATTAGTGGACTTAAGGAAACATACAAACTTGATACTCTGGCCATCTTGTTATGCCCTTTCCATCCAGCTGCAGTGCGCCAATGGTTATTTGCCTTTAGTGTTATTCTGTGCTTGTGCATTGTGTGATCTCAGCTGCGTTTATCCTAGACTACATTGTCTTTTTAATATAACCAAGGTGAAGGTGGTGGTGGAGTTTTTTTACCTAGAGTATTGAATTAGCAACTTTTTGAATAAAGTATCCTGTGATTAAGCTGTGTGGCCTGGACCTGTTAACTGATCAGTTCTGGATTGAATCATGGCATCGCTAGGCCAGCAAGTGCGCCCCCGGCTCAGGAACATGGAGGGAGTGCGGATCACATATATATTTATGGGATCCAGCGTGCGGCTGCCACGCTGTAGAAGTAAAACTGCTGTAGGGCAGTTAGCAACTGGTTAAAGTAGTAGATTAGAAAATTAGATAGATAGAAGTAAAGCAATTAGCTCCAGGAAAGAAGAGGAAAGAATACATTTTTGTCTGTATATGTCTTCACTATACTGTATGTCCCAGGGACCCAAAGGAGAAAGGAGGAAAATTGTAGGGAAATTCATTTTAAACTGGCCACAGACTGCTAGATATTTTCCAAAATCAGATTCCTCTATTCATGCTATACTGCATGATTTTTCAGTTGAAGGATGTCAGGTGGGGACAAGGTGCGTTACCAGGGGGTACTTACTGGCAAGCTACACTACCCATGTTATCTAGTATGGTTCAGGAGGTGTGGGGTCACCCACTCACCCACCCCCTTTTCTAGCCTTCCAGTTGTGTGCTAAGGGTCTGGTATGGATCTTGAGGTGATCCTCATCCTTTATGTTTCTTGTTTTTAGTGTTGGGTTCCCCCTTGAAGCCAACACTTGAGCTGAATTTGGGGGGACCCCATGTCATTTTTTGTGTGTGTTCCCTTAAAATGAACAAGGAGATGACCTGCGTGTTTGTTTTCATTTGCCTTTCATCTGGGAATCTCTTGCTGACAGGCTGTTAGGCTGCCAGCCTCACTAACAACAAGTCTGAAGGCAGCTGTCACATTTAGAATCTAAACCGCTGGCTACAGCAGGAAGTGAAACAATTATCAGCAGTATTGAATGTTTCACTTCCTCCTGTAGCTGGTGGGTCAGCTCATCCGAACACTAATTTACTTTGGCTGTTTTCCAAACCTCCGAGCAAGCAAAATTTGTTGAGAACTTGAGTTCAGACTGAGCCAAGAGCTCATCAATACATTCATAGTTTAATAATGATTCAGAAAGCACACTCTGTGACATCATGGACCACTCACCACTGGAAAAGATCCAAAAGAACCCCATATATCACATCACTGGCCAGAAGGTCAGTATATCTTGGACAAAGTAAGTATATCTTGTGCTATGTTGTTCTTTTGGATCTTTTCCAGAGGTGAGTTGTCCATGATGTCACAGAGTGTGCTTTCTGAATCATCATTATTAAACTATAAAACAAAAAATACACACAAGAGGGCTCTTTGCAGAAAGAGGGGGGGTCACAATTCTAGGGTGTTGGAGGTTGACAGGGATCCTGAGTTGGCCTTAAAAGATCAACACAAATAGTATTAGCTAATACAATGCTTAGGACTTATAGGTTAATTTTGACTCTGGGGGAGTGTCCAAAATATGATAGCTTCTACTGTATTTACTTAAAAAAGGTAACATGCACTGGTATGTGTAAGTATGTATATTTTATATTCCAGAATAAATGTAGAAAAAAATGTACAAAGAATATTTGACAATGAATATACTGTAATCTTTTTAGTAGATGAGTACAACACATTGAAGTATATAATCAGCAATAAGAGATTCAGAGTGTATTCCTGCAGTTTAGTCCATTAATGTGTACATAGGAAGTCTAAGTGTGAATAGTGGGAAAGTACTACTTCATAAAAAATGCATTGTCAATATATGGGAATATCACACTTGCATTTGTAAAGTAAATAAAATCATGTACAGAAATAGGCAACATGATAATGGTACGTACAGAAAAAAGAAGTAAAGAAAAAAAGCACCCGTGTTATGCCTGTTCTTTATTTTGCAATTGAATATTGTTTTCAGCAGCACAAGATATCGGTTTGCCCCTGTCTGCTAAAACACAATAAAGTTGTGCCTGTAATTCTTAAATGTAAAGTCACAAAGCTTAGCCAGAAAGAGTTCACTTGTAAAGCAGGTGCTCTGTGTTGTCCTCCACAGACCTGTCCTTTCCTCCTCTCATTGTGGCGCTATAAGGAACAGTAGCATGCCAGAAATGAGAATAACTCTTTATTCATCCATACAAGTGAGGTGACAGCTGAGCCTTACAGCCGTCCTTCAAGAGAAGTGATTCTGTTTATACTGTGAAAAGCCTAGACCTGCAACAGCTTTGGTATTTTCAGACTGAATAATTTAAAATATTTGAGAATGTTTGAATATCTTACTAATAGTTTTGGAAAGTGGTAATAAATAGCATGCAATGCAAACCAATGAGATGCAAATGTTACTATTCAAGTATAATTTAAAATGATCATCCAGTAAAATTGAAAATGACGCCTTGAAATACATGGAGGGAGCCTAGCTACTTGCCCAGTACTTCAGTTTTCCATCCAAGAAAGGTCTTTAAATAAAATTCCCCACAGCCAGTCCCTGTAATCAAAGAGATTTTATATGTACCTCTGTAGTTGTGCGTGTCTCCTATCTTTCCTTCTTTCCATCAATGTAACCTCCATATGACTCTTTGGCATTCAACACTTCTGAGAACAAACCCTTGTTATAAATCATGGTTTTTATCTAGGATCCCTACATCACTCCTGAGTCCAGTAATGATAAAGGGCCAGCTGAACAAGGACATGTGGTGGTATACACAGGCATCGGACACTCCCAGGAGTGTCAAATGCTAAAGTGTCTTATGGAGGCTGCAGAGCTGGAATGGAGGGAATGGGCTGTCACACATGTGAGTATATCTCATCTATTGAAAAGGATTAAATTAAGAGAAACCATACTGGCGTGCAGAGACTGCCATCATCCTATATATATTAGAAAAAGATTGTCTGCAACAAAGTGCATATAAGGGATGCCCCTTTGGTAAGAACCATGCCTTCTATGGATTCGGCGCCTCACAGGGCCTGTCCTTACTTATTTATAAAGCAAAAAACATACTTTTTTGGCCTCTCCTCTTGTGCAATCTTTCCCCCTAATGCTGACATTGTTTGCTACAGGGTGGATTAGGCGTACCTTGTGAAGGTGCCCTTGCGGTTCCGCATGTTGTCGCAGGCGCTCTCCCTGTCACCCTAGGACCCTCACAACCAGCATGTTGATCTCCCTATCTGCTTGTTTTTATTCATGACATGAGCTTCATTATGTAAGTACTATGATTGATGATTTTTTGTTATATAACAATAGCTACAAAGTAGACCATTCCCTTGGTCCCTTTTTCTGCTATGTTACTTATTGATGTTCATATTTATGTTTTAGAGACAGGAAACCATTCTCTTTCACCCATCTGTATGTATAAACAATTCCCCTGAAGAAGGAGTATACAAGTTTGACTACGGTCTTCTCCGAAACATGTCGGGATATATGCACTAGCCACCTACCCCCACCACACTCACCCTGCGTGGGTGGATGGTTTGGGTTCGCTGGCACTGGGTGATTTCATTCATGTTCTATTTATGCTCTACATGTCTTAGATACAACTTTCTGTAAAGAGATTGATTACCTTTTAGACATGCTTGTCTTGTCTTTTTAGACATTTTTTATATATTTTTTTGTATACTAATAAAGTTGGCACTGCTGGTGCCTTTTATGGTTACACACTCTCCATACTCTTTCTCTGCCTTTAAAACCCAAAGGGGCGTCCCTTATATGCACTTTGTTGCAGACAATCTTTTTCTAATATCTCATCTATTACATGACCTGCCATTTTAAAATGTTTACAAACTTAATAGGATCTCTTTGATATAGACATGCTGAGGCTCCCACTAAGGCCCAACACCTAGCTTTTTTCTCACTTTTTTGTGTGTTTTTTTTTTCTTACACATTCTTCCTGTGACACTCATAGTGCAGTCCATTGATTTAAATGGGCTGCCCTACATGACACAAATGCAACAAAGTAACTCATGGAGCATTTTTCTACTTTCTGGTTTGATCATTTTTACTGCACATTTTGCCACATTTGACATGCATTTTGCATGTGACAAAATGCACATTTGCTTCTTGTGTTGGAGGTGCCATTACCAATTAATGGCACCACAAGTGCAATATGCATTTTTCACGTGTTCCTAAAAAGCACAGATGTGAATAGAGCTTAATGATTTCTTGGTGCCTCTTAAATATAGAAACCCTGATTTAAAGACACCACCTATCATATTAACACCTGCCTTGAAATCTTAAAAGAGATTGGTCATACAAGAAACAGAAAGAAAGGAAGCTAAACAATACAGGTTTCCCCTTTTCAGTTCTCTGTGAAAAATATTCTGTATTGTACTATACAAAACTCATATTAAAGCGACGCTATTACTTTGCTCATGAAGGGCAAGGTGGCAGTGTCTCTGGAAAGGGCATATACTCACCTGATGTGTGCTCCCCTCATCTGCAGGCAATGAGTTAATCCAACACTTCCAGGTATGGAGCTTTTAAGCTAAAGCTGAACTCTGGCTTTTGATACACTTTACAAATATTATGTGACATAAAAGATTGCAACAACCAATATTATTTTCTCCAGAGCCTTTGCTTTCAGGAAATATATAATGTTTGGAGTTCTAATAAATTATTTACCAAAAAAAAAAAAAATGCTGATTTTTCAATGTAAGTGAGAAGTGTCAAAATTGGCCTGGGGGTCAAAATGGTTAAATTGCCAGCAAATTACATTCATTGCCTTCTTCTTAAACAAAAAAAAGACGGCTCCCAAAATGCATAGCAGCCCCTTGGAGGGGTCTGTGTGCTGTTTGTTTTTTTGGTTTTCAAACATAGAAGCTGTTAATGACAGCTCTCAATGTAATTTAACAGCAATTTTAAAACATTATTCCATTTTAAACGGTCTCCTGTGACCTCAAGACATTATCAATGGACTGCTGGGAACAACTACTATGATGGACTGCTGGGAACAACTACTACAATGTTCTTATACCCCCTCACCAATGATACCATTCTCTTCATGCACCATTAAAGTCCTCCCGCTGCCTAATTAATTGGGAATCTGTCCAGAAAATATTCCATGACTGGTACTTCACACCTGCTAAACTAGCACACAGTTACCCCTCTACAACAAACACATGCTGTAGAAACTGTGGAAGCTATGGATCTCCTCTACTCATATGGTGGAATTGCCCCACACTCACTCTATGCTGGTCCATTCTAACTAAGCTCATCCTTTCTATTACCCGGACCTCTCTCTCCCTATCACCATAAATGGTTCATTTTTTTGGGTCTAGATATCGACACTTGGCACCAGAGATCCTACACGATCATCTCCCATATTTTCTTAGCTGCCCGCCTAGCTTTTTCTAGAAAGTGGAAATCCCCACAATCCCCATCCATTTTGGTAAGTGATCACGCTCCTCAACAACAACTGCCTGATAGAATACATGTATGCCAAAGCTCATTTACAGTTCCCAAAATGTCATGGCAAATGGGAACTTTGGGTTAAACACCCTAAATGCCTAAACCTCGCGTGACCTATACTCGTTTAATAGCCTTGATGCCTTATCTACATCCAATCTGAATGAACACCCCCATCTGACATAATTTACCTTACTTTTAATCTAACCTCAAATCTGTCCCCCCATATCAATGCTGCAGATTCTCGCCTGTTGAACTCTTTACCATATAGTTAAATTCTATCTTTTGTATACTGTGCCGATACAAAATATTCACCCTCTATATCATTATGTTTTATATTTGACATTTATTTATGAAATCTCAATAAATATCAAGTTAAAAAGAAAAAAAAATAGCTCAATGTTTGAGTTTTGACTATAATGTGAAGTAAATGTACACTTTTGTGCAATTCTAGTGGTAGATACCACTTGCCATAATTTAAGTTGAATCAATGTCAGATCTATGCGGCCTCTACTTGGCCCTTTTTAATATTATGATGATATTATGGAAAGTATAGTAAAAACTGCCATTATTGGCTTGAGACATGGGTGACCCTGTCAGCAGTATCTGGCTCAACAAAAGTTGATTTAAAAAAAGTTTAATTTATTAAGGTTTTCAGATATAAAAACAAGACTTAAATATACAATAAACAAAGTGATTCAACTGTAACAAGCAAATACATATAATCAGATTGATTTTACATTCGACTTTTGTCAAAGGAGTTGGATGAAAAAATGTAATCTGAACAGTGACAGCATCCAATCAGATGCACTCACCGTTCAGGTATTCTGACAGCTGTGAGTGCCTATTGTGTCAGAACTAGACATGTGCATTTGTTTTCGTCCGAATGCATTTTCATCCAAATTTCAGGTATTTTCTTTATCGTTTTAACAAACGATAACAAAAGTGCAGAATACGAAAACCGAAAGATCCGACATAAACAAATGCTTTATTTTCATTGCGACAACAGTTCGATATAGATAAGAGATTCGATATGACACTGACAATAACAATCTGTGTCTATCGAACCTGTGGTCGAATGTGCCTAACCTTAACTCTATTAGTACAAGATTATTCTACATAGAGAGAAAAGATTAGACATAGGGAGAAAAGATTCGACATAGAGAGAAAAGATTTGACATAGAGAAAAAAGATCGCTGCTGGAATTGGGTGGGGGAAGTAAAATAAAAAAAATGATGATGATGAATGTTATTGGCCGATTATAACCAAAGAGGAGGGGCAGTAAAATAGCTAGAACTAAGTACACACTTACAGCCAACTTACTTTCACTTAAGATTTGCTAGCAGAGAGAGACACACACACTGAATCATTTCAGAAGACAGTCAATCTTAGCTGGTCCGTTTGTCAGAGAACCTGAATTATTTAGCAATTAAGCATAAGCACAGCAGAAGAACAATAGTGAAGCAAGCTACAGTTCAACTTAACTTTTTCATAATAATCTGCTGCTATTGTGTTAGTGTTGTGAACTTGATAGTGATACTAGTGTTGCTAGTGTTGTGATAGCCTCAGAGGCTGCCCGTGTTGTGGGGGGGATTTATTATTATAGATTCTATATTATAATGCCATATCAATATCTGACACAACGTTGGATGCCGCGCCCGCCATTGCACTTGGAGATTGAGAAACAAATGTGAAAGTTGGCTGACTGTTGGGGTAGAGCAGACCATTCAACATGAACGACAAAGATTCGACAAAGCAACGAAAAACATACAAACGTTGAATCTTTGGCTTATGGTGTCTGTTGAAAGTTCTAAGAAGATTCGACAGCAGCTAAACTGTACGACGCTGCAATTGTACATTTCGGGTCAAATGCATCCGCCCATAGGCTATAGAAAAATTCTAATGTTGGTTGACTACTAAAATAATTAATAAATATAATTATTACTAGTCATACAACATTAGAATTCTACTACAGCTAGCTTGTAGGTGGAAAATTCGACCGGAAATGTACACGTACAGTTTAGCTGCTCCGTCGAATCTTCTTTGAACATTCAACAGACACCATAAGCCTTCAATGACAGATTCGACCTTAATTAATTTGGATTTTCAGACGAATGCAATTTTTAACAAAAAACAAAATAGATAAAAACGAATTTCTATTACAAAACTTTACATGTATGGCTAGCCTAAGCCATAATAAACAAACATATTTCTACAGTTGGATTGCTGAAAGAATAATTCTCATTGTTTTGTGTTAGAATTTTATCCTTAGAGGTTTTAATTAAACCCGAATATGTTTGTTTAGTTTAATTCCTGTGAGGACTTGTTATCAATTTTGCTTATGAGCTGCAGGTTATAACCTGCTTAAATTTACCCATGGCCTCTGTGGACTGAAGTAACTGTCTGTATGCTTTTTGTTACCTATGGGCACAGAAAAAATAACATTGGTTTCACACATACATCACGTTGCATAAGTGATAAAAAAAAAAAATTGTCACCTGGATACTTAATTTAATCACATTCTATTTATTGCAGCAAGTCAGCTAAATAATAAGTGATATGGTAATAAAGCATTTTTTCAGTGTTAAATGCTTAAATCCTCAAACTAGGGCTATAATACGTACATTAATACAGAAATGCCCTATAATGTTTTCCCATTAAGGCTGATTGTTACACATTTATGTAAATATGTTTATGCAAATAGGCCAGCTTCAATTGTAAATGGATTTGCTCTTCTTTCCTAATTTTGTTACAATTAACAAAGTTACAACCTCCTCATTGCTTAGCAGTGGATTAGTGAACAGTTGTTCTAAACCACAGCTTCTTCAATAGCAATTAATTAAGCTAAAGTGGTATATTTAGATAGTGTAAACAACTAGAAAATAATTAATCCATAGTTATGTTTAGCACACAATAAAAGCAATAAATTCATAACTGCAACCAAGTGCTTCGGGGTATAATATATACCAGAGCGATTCTTACTACTGATCTCATAAAGTACTTATGGTACCTCTGGGAGAGTACGTTTTCAACTTGACCTTCTTCTGATCTCTAAGATAGTAACACCAGCTAAGTGGGAAAAATCCTTGGCGATTTTCTTTCTGTATGCTTTGCTGTGCTTTTCCTATAAGCTAGGTCATGTGCGGTGTGTCAGTCAGCATCTAAATGTTCTTGGCATAATTGTGGCTTTCACTCCCTTCACATTTAGCCCCTTTGTCTTATTATTACTTGAGATCAGTCAAGGTTAGGCCATAGGTGACCCTGCACATTCCATCTTCATAAACCACAAAAGAAACTATTTTCCTTGATGGAAATTCTGCAAACTTGTAGAATTGAAAGAATTGGTCTTTGTATATGAAGAGATTCCATGTTGTTTTTTATGACAAGGTTTAAAGTGGTTGTTTACTTTCTTTAAGATTGCATTATACAAAAACAGGTTGTACTATGGAAAAAAAAACTATAGGCTTCACAGTGACAATCTGATAGTTAAGCTGTCAACACAGACATCACAATTGTATTGCCTATGCATTGAACTTTATCTTTTAAATGTACAATATCTTTGAAGTTCAAGGGCCTCTCAAATCAGTTTATTCGATTTGTATAAATCATATTTTCCTCATAAAAGAGAGTTGATGGTAAGACCAAATGAGAATGTCCCTGATAGTCCATCAGTTTGTAATGTGTGTAGGTAAATGTGTATGTTATTTTGAATCATATTTACAAACACTTATGCATAGTTGCCTCTGGCCTCTGTACTAATGACCAGTTCTATTATACATTAGCTATCAGCAGCTCCCAATAGGCTGATATGAGAGAATGTGTTTTCACAAAAAAAAATGTATTGGGCTTTTTCAGAACCTTGTGCAAAATACTGCATGCATGCTTACTCCAGTTTGAAAAATTACAAATATATAATATACCATCTTTAGTTATACAGTGCTTTGAAAGAGTATTCATACCCATTGAAATTTTCCACATATATTCATGATACAACCAAAAGGTAAATGTATTTTATTGGGATTTTATGTGATAGACCAACACAAAGTGGCACATAACTGTGAAGTGGAAGGAAAATGATAAATGGTTTTCATTTTTTTTTACAAATAATTATGTAAAAGGTGTGGCATGCATTTGTATTCAGCCACCCTGAATCAATACTTTGTAGAATAACCTTTCCCTGCAATTACAGCTGCAAGTCTTTTTGGGTATGTCTCTACCGGCTTTGCACATCTAGAGTGTGACAATTTTGCCCATTCTTTGAAAAATAGCTCAAGCTTTGTCAGATTGGATGGAGAGCGTTTGTGAACAGCAAGTTTCAAGTCTTGCCACAGATTCTCAATTGGATTCAGGTCTGGACTTTGACTGGGTTATTCTAACACACAAAAATGCTTTGATCTAAACTATTCCATTGTAACTCTGGCTGTATGTTTAGAGTTGTTGTCCTGCTGGAAGGTGAACCTCCACCCCAATCTCAAGTCTTTTGCAGATTCTAACAGGATTTATTCTAAGATTGTCCTGCATTTGGCTCTATCCATCTTCCCATCTACTCTGACCAGCTTCTCTGTCCTTCCTGAAGAAAAGCATCCCCACAACATGATGCTGCCACCACCATGTTTCACAGTGGGGATGGTGTGTTCAGGGTAATGTGCAGTGTTAGTTTTCTGCCACACCTAGCATTTTGCTTTTAGGCCAAAAAGTTTTATTTTGGTCTCATCTGAATGTAACATTCTTCCACATGTTTGCATGTTTGCTTTCCCCCACATGGCTTCTCGCAAACTGAAAATGGGACTTCTTATGGGCTTCTTTTAACAATGACTTCCTTCTTGCCACTCTTCCATAAAGGTCAGATTTGTGGAGCGCATGACTAATAGTTGTCCTGTGGACAGATTCTCCCACCTGAGCTGTGGATCTCTGCAGCTCCTCCAGAGTTACCATGGGCCTCTTGGCTGCTTCTCTGAATAATGCTCTCCTTGCCTGGCCTGTCAGTTTAGGATGACGGCAATGTCTTGGTAGGTTTGCAGTTATGCCATACTCTTCCCATTTTTGGATGATGGATTGGAACAGTGCTCTGTGATATGTTTAAAGTTTGGGATATTTTTTTCTAACCCTACTTTAAACTTCACAACTTTATCGCTGACCTCTCTAGTGTGTTTCTTGGCCTTCATGATGCTGTTTGTTCACTTAGGTTCTCTAATAAACCTCAGAGGGCTTCACAGAACAGCTGTATTTATGCTGAGATTAAATTACACACAGGTAGACTCTATTTACTAAGTAGGTTTTATTCTGAAGCAGTTGGTTCCACTAGATTTTAGTTAGGGGTATCATAGTAAAGGGGGCTGAATACAAATGCACGCCACACTTTTCAGATATTTATTTGTAAAAAAAATTTGAAAATCATTTATCATTTTCCTTCCACTTCACAATTATGTGCCACATTGCATTGGTCTATCATGAAAAGAGAAGCCTAGGGCTGCCTCAAAACATGCCCCTGGCAAGAATAG
Source organism: Lithobates clamitans (assembly GCA_037952925.1). Classification (NCBI taxonomy): domain Eukaryota; kingdom Metazoa; phylum Chordata; class Amphibia; order Anura; family Ranidae; genus Lithobates; species Lithobates clamitans. The sequence continues at coordinate 3,865,481 of JBBGZY010000143.1, forward strand.
AAAAAATAGGACTATATCGGTAACTGAGGATTTAACAATAGTTCAGATAAAAATTACATTTTATTTGTAGAAACATTCATATAAAAAAAAAATACAGACTCAAAACACTATAAAAAATCAATGGTTAGAGCCGTATTAATAAATTCAAAAGATCAATAGTCCCCAATGAATACTGGGGATACCGAATGCAGTAGATCTTGACATGGTCCTCGACATGTTTCGTGGTGTGTACCCTTCCTCAGGTAGAGTCAATCATTGTCATCTACAAAATAATAAGTCATAGTAATAATCTTTTATCCGATCAGCTGTAACATAGAGTGTGAGATATGCAAAATAGCAAAGGTAGAGAAGAAAAAGAACAAAAATAAATGGTAAGTAGCATGTAAATTGTTTTTTTTTTTTAAGGCCATACATTGCTTACCCGGATAAACCAGTGAGTGGTAAAGGCAGCACGGCAGAGGCACCCAGAGGTACATGGGGGACACTGCTGTGCTGCCTTTACCACTCACTGGTTTATCCGGGTAAGCAATGTATGGCCCTAAAAAAAAACAAATTTACATGCCATTTACCATTTATTTTTGTTCTTTTGCTTTAGCACCAACTGCAGTAATTTGTTGCAGTATAGCACCTTTTGTAAAAGCTATATCAACCTTAGAAAACAGCTTACAAATTGAGCAGTGGCATGCTAAGTGTGCTCTAACAAAAATATGTATGGCTGAATAGGCATGGTTTAACAGGTAGGGATAATTATGATTGACATGGTAAATTAAGGAGATGTTAGTAGAGACTAGTACCTGTTTTACAAAATACAAGGCTCTCAACAGGTCTTTAAAAATGGGGGGGCTTACTCTGCCTGTAAAGTGGTGCATCTGTAGCATGTATCCAAAATGCTGCTTCAAAGATGTAAGGCTTTAGAGAAAACTTACAAATCTACATTGCAGCTGCAAGATTTTAATCCCAAACAAAAAAAAACCTGCCCCCCAATACATACAAGGCCATTTGGGTCTGTTGAGACTTAAAATGAGAACCCCCGCATGAAAAACACCACCCCAAACTAAAAAATGTTGTGCCCCTCCCACACACTAACAAACCCCTAGCCAAACACACAGCAAGCCAGACCATGAAAGGGGGGTGGATGCTTGGGGGCAGGAGGGGCTCGGGCACCCCAAAAGTCAACCACCTTGTTCCCATATTTAGGGGTAAAGGGACCTCTTCCACACAACCCTAGGCTGGGGTTGTGGGGGGCTGCAGACAGGGGGCTTTACGGAAAGTGGGAAACCCCTTTAAACTAGTGGGTACAAGGTGCTTTGTGGTTGGTATTGGGCTGAGCCCAACATGCCCCAAAGGCAGCCAGCTATGTTGAGTGCATGTGGTCTTGTATGGTTCAGGAGGGGGTTGGGCGATTGCTCTTCTCGAATGAATATAAAAGGTGTAGAAATTGCGCCAACTCCTAAAAAATATATAGTGAAGCAGCCAACACAACAATCTGACCGTTGTAAATGTAAAAATGATAATAAAGTGTGGCGCTAACAAATAACAAAACACGTGTTATTGATCAGATAACAGTGATGTCTATAGAGGGGTATCAAATTCTGAGGTGTATACCTATTGTATTAGTGATGATTTCTTTGCAAAACACCAAAAAGAATCAAAGCAAGAAATAAAATAAAATGTGAAAAATATCCAACAGCGATAAATACTTAGGTGTGCGAAAACACATACAAATAGTGGGTACTGTATTTTAACCTATATACCCATTGAGTATGAATGTTATACATAGGGTAACATATTCCAAAATTAAGTGCAATAATATAGGTGAACGGAGTATCACAGTGTATTGTGTGTATAACTCAGAAAAAATAGTATTCATCAGGACAAAACCAGAAAGTAAAAAGTCCATAAAGAGGTGAGTATGTGTAAATACTGATGCGACAATCCGTGTGGTGATCTTATGCGGAGTCTCATCAGATGTCATCGGATGGTGTACCAAATCGGAATCGGGAACCTCCAAGATTCTATCAATTAAACAACAGGCATCAGCTGCCATCAGGTCTTGCTCTTGCTCTTCTCGCCGCTTTCCTAGCTGGCCCTATTGTATGCTCTGAAAAAGGACGTGGTTTGGATTGGTGAAGGCAGCTCACAGGCTTTTGAGAATAAAGTGGAGTGTGGAGTTCCCTTTTAAAAGCAAAATTTAGCCCATGGAAATCATACGCATTAGAGGGGGAAGGTTAAATGCCCTTTTAGGAGGAGCTAGAGGAGCGAGAGTCTTTTTACATCATTTTAACAAGGTGCAAGTCACATGATGGCAATGTAACATGCTAATATGACCTGTTTGCAAATCTCCTTAAAAAAATACATAAAGGTGAACCAGCGTAAAAAAAAAATGAGTCAAGTTTAGAGGTGCGCCCGTTCAACCCATGCAATTGGATGTATGTTGCTTAACCCCTACTAAGATTTTGACCGCGCAGTGAACAAACAGATGTGAATGAGCGCAACAGCCGCTTGTGCATGTGCACTGCTTACATTGATCTCACGCAGTTCTAAACATACTTGCGGGCACAGCAGGCTTTCTCTGAAAAAGTTACTTTCTCATTCAATTTTGTGCATATTTGTTACTTGGGCAGTTGTTACTAAACTTCCTCACATCACCCCATAATATTGGCACCTTCATCTTCTGTCAATATTGATTTGGAGATGCCGCGTGCCACGTCCATAGTAGCGCACAGACTGCATTCTTCCATGCACTATAGTAAATGGGGGATTCGCGCTCTGTTACCGGTGCACCATTTCGTACATATGGAAATGTGAGTTGCGCCTCTCCATGCAAACGGCTTTTGTAAATCCCCCCCAATGTCTTGTAGAGGAAAGGGCAACCCGGTATTCTGGTCAATTTCTGCCACATCACATAGTGTTGTTTATTGAAGACTGAAAGCCTTCCGACATGACAGGAGTAATGACCATATTAGTGCACTGCAGCTCTTTCATTGTCCAGGCGAAGGTCGTTGAAGATTTTTTGACTGCTATGTAATAATGTAATTTGCCAAGGGGAAGGGGGTGTATTACAAACCTAGAAACAGAATCATTGAAAAAAGGCTACATTTCATAGCTATCATGTGGATATTTAGTTTTTTTCTGGAGTTCATCTGTATTTGCACTATATTGAGGATTATTGTAGGATAAACTTTCCAGTATCGTGCAGTGATCTACTTCCATATGGAACAGGAATTATATGATTGGCAGACCACAGGAAACTGTTCTTAGCATCAAGAGTGACAGTGGGAGATGGAAAGTTTTGTTTGATATTCTTTACCTTTTTTTCTGAAGCAGAGATAAAGAGAGATAGCCTGGCTCTTCATATTACTACCTCATAGGAATAGAAGACATGCATAGCAGGTGTAAAGTAGCACATCTGAAGGTCCGGTCGGTGAGTGCCAAAAAGATTTATCTGTGTATGGTCCTCTTTACCTTCTATCCTACCTGCTCAGTTGACCCAGTAAGAGTTCAAGAATCCTATTTGAAGCTAATGTCTGCAATTGGACTTGTCCTGAATAATCACTTAAAGCAGTGGAAAAATTGCTTTCTGTAGCACTGTACAATACCTATGCTGTGCTTTGTATAAAAAGTATCTAATCCTTTCTAGAAGCAATTAATAGTACAATTGCTAGGGCATAGTCTGTTCTATTTGCTCTAAGTAAATGTTTCCCAAGGACATTCTAAATCACATATAAATGTGTATAGACCTTTGCTGGTTATTTTCATCATAGCTGAATAAGTGGTATATTGAAAATCACATTTAGAAAAGTGGACATCTGTGACTAGAATATATTTAATAGCTGACCATGTTTCCCTTCATTTACTTTATTGTACAGAAAGGAAAATATATTCCCCACGCTTCATTGTCATTTGTATATTGGAAATATAGCAAGAGCTAAAACCCTTTAGCAAATGTTAAATTACTGAAAGAAAAAGAAAACTATTAGGAATGCACACCTGCAATACTGTGTTAGTATTTCATAATGGGTATTGTTGTAAGCTTGAAGTTTTAGAATTGATTACTGTTGTCTGTGATTAATAAAGCTCCAGTGACTCATAAAGAATTGTACAATTTTTAATGGGTTTATATATATAAAAACTCAAAACCAAAATGAAGAGGAGCCTTGCCCATTAGAGACAGAAACAAGTGGGATATGAATGAAGTCAGGCCGTCTGAGTTTGAAATGAGGACTACTTTCTTTTCAGAAATTCACCTGCTTATTGAATCCTTCTGCTGGCCACACAATTTTGAACATTCATTCGGATTTAGACTTTTTGATAAAAAGTGCCAGCAAATAAGGTGATTCAGTCTGTTTCCTTGACTGTCTGAGTCAGCCTTCTCCAGCAATGGAAGGTCTGACAGCTTTCCCTGAATCCACCCTGGCTATTGGCCATGCCAGAGGTCTCCAAACTTTCTATACAAAGGGCCAGTTTACTAGGCTTGTGCAATTCGTTTCATAACAAATTGAAATTCGTCCACATTTTGCATCTTTCGGGCATTCAGGTGCATCCGAATGTCCGAATTAAAAAATAACGAATTTCAACTAATATGAAAGAAATTATAGCGGATATAATGAGTGAATTCGACATGATTTGGTAATTCATTAACGATCTAATGAAACAAAAGGTAAACTCAAAGTAAATCTTACAGTCCAATCAGCTGATTAATTTTGTGCTGGAGGTTGGATTACTGGCAAAGTGCATTCCTGAGAACTGAGTGAGATGGGTGTTATATTGTATTTGAGCAGAGGAGAAGAGTTATTGTCATTTTGTGTGTTAATAGATTCAATAAACAAACGACTTTCCAAACTATGAATCATTATCACAAATCAATATACCTACATAAATATTGAATTTCAACTAATATGAAAGAAATTATAGCGGATATAACATATGAATTTGACATGATTCGGTAATTCGTTAAAGATCTAATGAAACAAAAGGTGAACTCAGAGTAAATCTTACAGTCCAATCAGCTGATTAATTTTGTGATTAAGTTTGTGCTGGAGGTTGGATTACTGGCAAAATTTCCAAACTATGAATCATTATCACGAATATATATACATACATAAATATCGAATTTCAACAAATACGAATGAAATTATAGTGCATATAATGAATGAATTTGACATGATTCGAGATTCGGTATAAAAAATATCGACACGCTACAGAAATAAAGAATTATCCAAAAATGTATTAACGTAACATAACGGATATAACAGAATGAAATTATCTATTTTACGAATGACAACGAACCAAAACTAAACAAAATTTTCCGTTGTGCACAAGTCTGCAGTTTACTGTCCTTCAGACTTTAGGGGGAATATTGAGAGTAGAAAATATCCCGGCAGCAGTGGGAATAAACGCCCCATCTTTGCTGTCAGTGAGAGGAACTGTAGAAATTCGGGATAAGCCTTTTCACACTGTTATCCAGAATTCTAGTGTTGTCACACCCCTTTACCACCTTATAGATTATATGCATGTACAAGCTATTGGGATTTGAGCAAAGGTATATCTTGTTTCTAGCGAGAGGAACTGTGCCCCATCATTGGTATCAGTGAGAGAATTGTGCCTCATCATCTGTGTCATTGGGAGGAATCATGCCCCATCGTTAGTGTCATTAGGAGGAATTGGGCCCCATCATTAGTGTCATTGGGCCCCATTGTTGGCGTTATTGAGAGGAACTGTGCGCCATCATTGGTGTCATTGGGAAGAATTGTGCCCCATCTGGTGTCATTAGGAGGAATTGGGCTCATTTTATTGGTGTCAATGGAAGAATTATGCCCCATTGTTGGTGTCAGTGGATGAAATAGTACTTCAAGGCCCAGATAAAGGCAAGCAAAGGGCCTCATCCGGCCCTCGAGCCACAGTTTGGAGACGACTGAGCTATGACAATAATGACATAAGGATGGATTTAAACACATAGGATTAAGTTATGCTGTTAAAAACTAACAAGATGTCTTGAAGTTGCACTGTAAATACACCAACAAGTTAAAATATCTATATGGTCAAAATGTAAAGTCATGTATTTATTTCCACATTGTATTTAAATTATTTTGAGCCAACTCTTATTACTCTGAGCCATCCTAAAGTTTGTAAATAGGGATGAGCTTCGCGTTCGAGTCTAACCCATGTTCGACTCGAACATCGTCTGTTCGATCGTTCACCGAATTGCGAACGATATGAGCCGTTCGCGCCAAATTCGAGTGGCGTGTCATGGCCCATAATTCACTGCGGCATTGCAGTGCATTGCTGGCTGATGATTGGCCAAGCATGCACTATGACCCGCATGCTTGGCCAATCACAGCTCCGTCAGTAGAGAGAGCTGTAATTGGCCAAAGCCAGGCTTTGGCCAATTATGGCTCAGGGGGTTAGAACATGCCCCACACTATATAAGGCCGCCTGCACGGCGGCCCTGTGTAGTGTGTTCCGGCGTGCTTAGAGAGAGAGACAGTGTGATTTCATTTGAGTTAGCTAGATTAGGCAGGACAGTCAGTGAGTTAGCTGCACGTACAGTGTATTGTGTATATATATGCATCCCAGGTGTTGTATATATATATATATATATATATATATATATATATATATATATACACTGTATTCAGTTTAGCTAGATCCGTTCCTGTTATCTTCCTACTGATAGGCAGGCTTGTCTTGTTACAGTATTAACAGCTACCTGAAGAAAATTGCTGGTGTTCTTTTGATCCTATAAGTACCACATTCAGGCAGCTAGACTATTTAGAGTTAGTGTAGTGCGTCCTCTGAACAGTGTTCAGTTAAAGCTACAAGTTAGTGTAGTGCGTCCTGTGAACAGTGTTCAGCTAAAACTACAAGTTAGTTTAGCGCGACCTTTGCACAGTGTTCAGCTAAAGCTACAAGTTAGTGTAGTGCGTCCTCTGAACAGTGTTCAGCTAAAACTACAAGTTAGTGTAGTGCGACCTCTGCACAGTGTTCAGCTAAAGCTACAAGTTAGTGTAGTGCGTCCTCCTCACAGTGTTCAGCTAAAACTACAAGTTAGTATAGTGCAACCTCTGCACAGTGTTCAGCTAAAGCTACAAGTTAGTGTAGTGCGTCCTCCTCACAGTGTTCAGCTAAAGCTACAAGTTAGTTTAGTGTGACCTCTGCACAGTGTTTAGCTAAAGCTACAAGTTAGGGTAGTGTGTCCTCCTTACAGTGTTCAGCTAAAGCTACAAGTTAGTGTAGTGCGTCCTTCTCACGGTGTTCAGCTAAAACTACAAGTTAGGGCAGTACGACCTCTGCACAGTGTTCAGCTAAAGCTACAAGTTAGTGTAGTGTGTCCTCTGAACAGTGTTCAGCTAAAGCTACAAGTTAGTGTAGTGCATCCTCCTCACAGTGTTCAGCTAAAACTACAAGTTAGTATAGTGCAACCTCTGCACAGTGTTCAGATAAAGCTACACGTTAGTGTAGTGCGTCCTCCTCACAGTGTTCAGCTAAAGCTACAAGTTAGTTTAGTGTGGCCTCTGCACAGTGTTCAGCTAAAGCTACAAGTTAGTGTAGTGCGTCCTCTGAACAGTGTTCAGCTAAAACTACAAGTTAGTTTAGTGTGACCTCTGCACAGTGTTCAGCTAAAGCTACAAGTTAGTGTAGTGCGTCCTCTGAACAGTGTTCAGCTAAAACTACAAGTTAGTGTAGTGCGACCTCTGCACAGTGTTCAGCTAAAGCTACAAGTTAGTGTAGTGTGTCCTCCTCACAGTGTTCAGCTAAAACTACAAGTTAGTGTAGTGTGTCCTCCACACAGTGCTCAGCTAAAACTACAAGTTAGTATACTGCAACCTCTGCACAGTGTTCAGCTAAAGCTACAAGCTAGGGTAGTGCGTCCTCCTCACAGTGTTCAGCTAAAACTACAAGTTAGTTTAGTGTGACCTCTGCACAGTGTTCAGCTAAAGCTACAAGTTAGTGTAGTGCGTCCACTGAACAGTGTTCAGCTAGAACTACAAGTTAGTGTAGTGCGACCTCTGCACAGTGTTCAGCTAAAGCTACAAGTTAGTTTAGTGCGTTCTCCTCACAGTGTTCAGCTAAAACTACAAGTTAGTATAGTGCAACCTCTGCACAGTGTTCAGCTAAAGCTACAAGTTAGTGTAGTGCATCCTCCTCACAGTGTTCAGCTAAAGCTACAAGTTAGTTTAGTGTGGCCTCTGCACAGTGTTCAGCTAAAGCTACAAGTTAGTGTAGTGCGTCCTCTGAACAGTGTTCAGCTAAAACTACAAGTTAGTTTAGTGTGACCTCTGCACAGTGTTCAGCTAAAGCTACAAGTTAGTGTAGTGCGTCCTCTGAACAGTGTTCAGCTAAAACTACAAGTTAGTGTAGTGTGACCTCTGCACAGTGCTCAGCTAAAGCTACAAGTTAGTGTAGTGTGTCCTCCTCACAGTGTTCAGCTAAAACTACAAGTTAGTATAGTGCAACCTCTGCACAGTGTTCAGCTAAAGCTACAAGTTATTGTAGTGCATCCTCCTCACAGTGTTCAGCTAAAGCTACAAGTTAGTGTAGTGCGTCCACTGAACAGTGTTCAGCTAAAACTACAAGTTAGTGTAGTGCGACCTCTGCACAGTGTTCAGCTAAAGCTACAAGTTAGTTTAGTGCGTTCTCCTCACAGTGTTCAGCTAAAACTACAAGTTAGTATAGTGCAACCTCTGCACAGTGTTCAGCTAAAGCTACAAGTTAGTGTAGTGCGTCCTCCTCACAGTGTTCAGCTAAAGCTACAAGTTAGTTTAGTGTGGCCTCTGCACAGTGTTCAGCTAAAGCTACAAGTTAGTGTAGTGCGTCCTCTGAACAGTGTTCAGCTAAAACTACAAGTTAGTGTAGTGTGACCTCTGCACAGTGTTCAGCTAAAGCTACAAGTTAGTGTAGTGTGTCCTCCTCACAGTGTTCAGCTAAAGCTACAAGTTAGTTTAGTGTGGCCTCTGCCCAGTGTTCAGCTAAAGCTACAAGTTAGTGTAGTGCATCCTCCTCACAGTGTTCAGCTAAAGCTACAAGTTAGTTTAGTGTGACCTCTGCACAGTGTTCAGCTAAAGCTACAAGTTAAGGTAGTGCGTCCTCCTCACAGTGTTCAGCTAAAGCTACAAGTTAGTGTGGTGCAACCTCTGCACAGTGTTCAGCTAAAGCTACAAGTTAAGGTAGTGCGTCCTCCTCACAGTGTTCAGCTAAAGCTACAAGTTAGTGTGGTGCAACCTCTGCACAGTGTTCAGCTAAAGCTATAAGTTAGTGTAGTGTGTCCTCTGAACAGTGTTCAGCTAAAGCTACAAGTTAGTGTGGTGCGTCCTCCTCACAGTGTTCAGTAAAACTACAAGTTAGTTTTTTGCGAGCTCTGCACAGTGTTCAGCTAAAGCTACCTGTAGAAGATTGGTGGTGTTTTCCTGATCCTATCAGTACCACAGGCAGCTAAATAAGCTACAAGTTATTTTTTTGCGAGCTCTGCACAGTGTTCACCTAAAGCTACCTGTAGAAGGTTGGTGGTGTTTTCCTGATCCTTTCACTACCGCAGGCAGCTAAAGAAGCTACAAGTTATCTTTTTGCGAGCTCTGCACAGTGTTCACCTAAAGCTACCTATAGTAGGTTGGTGGTGTTTTCCTGATCCTATCACTACCGCAGGCAGCTAAATAAGCTACAAGTTAGTTTTTTGCAAGCTCTGCACAGTGTACAGCTAAAGCTACCTGTAGAAGGTTGGTGGCGTTCTCATACTACAGGCAGGCAGTTGATTTTGCTAGCTGCAGTGTATATATATATATCCCAGCTTAGTGCAGATACAGGCCATTAGTATGTCTGGAAGGCCAACAAGGAGAGGCAGACAGTCACAAGCCAATAAAAGAGGGCAAGCAGGCTCTGTGTCTAGAGGCAACAGTGCTGGTCAAGGAGACGGTGCATCCTCATCAGCACATGGCCGTGGGACACGCTTGGCCTTTTTTTCGTCAGCTGGCCGTGTTTAGCCATAACATGCGGAAGACTTGGTCAAGTGGATGACCAAGCCGTCCGCATCCTCCTCATCCTCTCTTACCCATGCTCAGGGTACTTTGTCTGGCAAAGCAGCTGCCAACACGGCCTCTACCCTCGGCTCAATGGCATCATTGACTCCTTCCCTAGCCCCACCACGTCCTCCTGAGGAGTCCCTCAAACTGTTTGACCACAGTGTTGGGTACATGCTCCAGGAGGATACCCAGGGTTTAGAAGGCTCTGATGATGATACTGAGCTAGATGAAGGCAGTAACGTGAGCATGGACAGAGGAGGTGCCTAAGAAGGACAGCAATTTGGCAGTCATGCTCCCCCTGCTGCAGCATACTGCCAGGTTTGCTCCAGTGATGAGGAGGGAGGGGATGATGAGGTCACTGACTCAACGTGGGTGCCTGATAGGAGAGAAGAGGAGGAGGAGGAGGCACATCACCAATGAGGCAGGATGCCCTCCAGGGGCCAGCCTAAGGGCAGCACACTGACTGCATCACACCCCAAAGCTCCGCGTGTGCAGGGCTCTGCTGTCACTGCGCATTATTCCAAAAGTTCTTTGGTGTGGGCCTTTTTTGAGACAAGTGCATCAGACTGCACCGCTGCTATTTGCAACATATGTCTCAAGCGTATCTAGCGTGGCCAAAACATCTCCCGCTTGGGCACCACATGCTTGACCAGACATATGTTGACCTGCCATGCAGTTCGTTGGGAAGCGTATCTAAAAGACCCACACCAAAGAACAAAGAGGACCTCTCCTTGCTCCTCATCAGCTGAGATCTCCAACCCCAATATACCTTCAGTCCTCTCTGAGACCTGCACTGAGAGGAAAGAAGGTGTAAAATTAGGTGTGTCACAGCCAAGTACTTGTGGGCAATCTGCTTTCGGTACACCAACGTCAGATTGTACCAGGCAAATTTCCCTGCCCCAGCTGCTGCACCGCCGAAAGAAGTTCGCTCCCAGCCATCCACATGCCCAGCAGTTGAATGCTAGCTTGGCAAAATTGCTAGCACTTCAACTGCTGCCTTTTCAGTTGGTAGACTCTGCCCCCTTCCGTGAGTTTGTGGAATGTGCAGTTCCTCAGTGGCAGGTACCCAAACGCCACTTTTTCTCACGGAAGGCAATTCCGGCTCTCTACCGGCATGTGGAAGACAATGTCTTGGCCTCGCTGGACAGGGCGGTCAGTGGTAAGGTGCATATTACCGCTGACTCCTGGTCCAGCAGGCATGGACAGGGACGTTACCTAAGTTTCACCACGCATTGGGTGACTCTGTTGGCAGCTGGGAAGGATGCAGGACAAGGTGCAGTAGTGTTGGAGGTTGTTGCGCCACCATGCCTCCAAAATGCCACTACTAATGATTGTGACACACCTCTCTCCTCCAACCCCTCCTTTTCTTCTTTCTCCATGGCCTCTTCCTGTGCTTTGTCCTCGGAACCAGCGGTGCTCTGTAGCCATTCAAGGAGCTACGCAAGTATGCAGGCCAAAAGATGCCATGCGGTGCTTGAGCTGGTGTGCTTGGGGGACAGGAGCCACACTGGGGCAGAGGTTCTGTCAGCTCTGCAGGGGCAGGTTCAGAGGTGGTTGACGCCACGCCAACTTAATGCAGGAATGGTGGTTTGCAACAATGGCACCAATCTCCTCTCTGCCCTCCAACAGGGACAAATGACCCATGTGCCCTGTTTGGCTCATGTTCTTACCTTAGTGGTGCAGCGGTTCTTGGGCAGGTACCCAGGCTTACAGGATGTCCTGAGGCAGGCCAGGAAAGTCTGTGTGCATTTCCACCGGTCATATAATGCCAGTGCTGTGCTGGCAGACCTCCAAAATGATTTTAACCTGCCCAAGAACCGCCTAATCTGTGACATGCCCACCAGGTAGAACTCAACGTTGGCCATGCTGCAGCAGCTGCACACGCAGAAGAGGGCCATCAATGAGTACCTGTGCGACTATGGCACCAGGACAGGGTCAGGGGAGCTTGGTTTTTTCCCCACGCCAGTGGGCCATGATCAGGGATGCATGCACTGTCCTGTCACCATTTGAGGAGGCCACGAGGATGGTGGGCAGTGACAGTGCATGCATCAGTGACACTGTCCCCCTTGTCCACCTGTTGGAGCACACGCTGCGTGGAATAATGGACAGGGCACTTGAGGCAGAACAGAGGCAGGAAGAAGAAGACTTCCTTAGCTCTCAAGGCCCCCTTTATCCAGACAGTGTTCCTGCGTGCCCGCCGATCACACAGGAAGAGGAGGAGGAGGAGGAGGAGGAGGATTGTGTCAGTATAAAGGTGGAGCCTGGCACTCAGCATCAGCAGCAGTCTTTAAGGGATCAGTCCCAAGAAACACATGGACTTGTACGTGGCTGGGAGGAGGTGGCTGCGGACCATGTTGTCCTTAGTGACCCAGAAGACTCCGGACCGAATGCCTCAGCAAACCTATGCTGCATGTCCTCCGTGATCCTGCAAAGCCTGCGTAAGGATCCTCGTATTCATGGTATCAAAAAGAAGGACCAATACTGGCTGGCAACCCTCCTTGATCCACTTTACAAGGGTAAGGTTGCGGACCTTATCTTGCCGTCGCAGAGAGAGAAGAGGATGAAACATCTTCGGGAGGCCTTGCAGAAAGGTCTGTGCAACGCGTTCCCAGAGACTGGGAGGTTACAAACTCCTGTTTCTGGACAACGTGTTGCTGAGGCTTCGGTCAGTCAAAGAAGAAGTGGTGGAGAAGGTGGCCGTCTGACTTATGCGTTCAGACAATTTTTTAGTCCGCAGCCCCAAAGTATGATCGGTTCCAGCAACCGTCAGCATCTGTTTTACATGGTGCAGGATTACCTAGGGTCAAGATCTGACTTGGACACCTTTCCCACCGAAAATCCTCTGGGTTACCCGGTCTTGAGGATGGATCACTGGCCAGAGCTTGCACAGTATGCAATTGAGCTACTGGCCTGTCCTGCATCCAGCGTTCTTTCGGAACGCGCATTCAGTGCTGCTGGAGGCTTTGTAACCGAATCATTTTTTTTTAAATCTCAGATTCCTTCAAAGACTGCGTATGCTGATGCTGAGTGAATATCCTGATTAATTATCCTCTTCCTCCTCAATGATCATGCTGATAGCTTGTAAGAACATTTTTGGTTCTGGGCGCCACCAGCAGTGCCTAAGGCCCAATTTTTCTGCACCTGTTTAACAGGGGCGTGTAATTACAATTTTTGATGCAATACTTTGCAGCAGGGCTCGTTTCTGCGTTCCAACTAGAGTATCTGTGAGGGGTTGCAGTGTTGTGGCACCAGCACAAGGGCCTAAGGCCCAATTTTTCAGCCCCTGTTTAACAGGGGCATGTAATTACAATTTTTGTTGCACTATTTGCAGCAGGGCTCGTTTATGCGTTCCAACTAGAGTATCTGTGAGGGGTTGCAGTGTTGTGGCACCAGTGCCTAAGACCCAATTTTTCTGCTCCTGTTTAACAGGGACGTGTAATTACAGTTTTTGATACAATACTTTGCAGCGGGGCTCGTTCCTGCATTCCAACTAGAGTATCTGTGAGGGGTTGCAGTGTTGTGGCACCAGTGCCTAAGGCCCAATTTTTCTGCCCCTGTTTAACAGGGGCATGTAATTAAAATTTTTGATGCAATACTTTGCAGCAGGGTTTGTTCCTGCGTTCCAACTAGAGTATCTGTGAGGGGTTGCAGTGTTGTGGCACCAGCACCAGTGCCTAAGGCCCAATTTTTCAGCCCCTGTTCAACAGAGGCATGTAATTACAATTCTTGATCTAATATTTCACAGCAGGGCCTGTTTCTGCGCCCACCAAGAGCGTGTGAGGACTTACAGTGTTGTGGCACCAGCACAACCACCACCAAAGGCCCAATTTTTCTGCCCCTGTTCAACAGGGGCATGTAATTACAATTCTTGATCTAATATTTCACAGCAGGGCCCTGTGAGGGCTTACAGTGTTGTGGCCACAACAACACCTAAGGCCCAAATTTCTGCTGAGTATATAGGGCAGGCCCCTACTTTCAAACATCCAACTTACAAACGACTCCTACTTGCAAACGGAAGGAGACAACAGGAAGTGAGATGAAATCTACCCCTAGGAAGGGAAATTCTCTCCTGTAAGAGTTAATATGGGGAAAACATTTCTCCTTTCCACTGATGCTTTATCACCAATCCTTGTTTCACAAAAAAAACCAAATTTTTAAAAAACATTTGTCATTGGGACAAAAAGTGAGGTGAAATCTGCTGAAGAGGAGCACAGACAGCAAAACAAATGTCACAGGGTTGATAACCCTTCCCTATGTTTTCCAAAAAGCTTAAAATAGATATTTTGGCTGGAGCTAAACACGTTAAAGATGTACCAGTTCAAAATTACAGATTCTACTTAATAACATACCTACAGTCCCTGTCTTGTTTGCACCGCCTGTATACTGCTGTTCAGAGTATATAGGGCCCCACAACTTTCCTTTATTAATTTGGGTGTGGGGTTCCCCTTAATATCCATACAAGACCCAAAGGGCCTGGTAATGGACTGGGGGGTACCCATGCTGTTTGTCTCACTGATTTTTATCCATATTGCCAGGTCCCGACATTACGTTAAAGCTGCAAGCAGTTTTGAATGACTTTTTTTCCTTTAAAGATGTCTTTTTGTGCAGGGACTGTTCTAAGCATGGGAAACACGCGCCACTTTAAAGGCATACTATAGACACCCCCCAGGTCCGATATTTAAAGGAATATTTCACTTTTTTTCTTACTTGTATCAATAAAATCACTGCTCCCGAAAAAATGGCTGTTTTTAAAAGTTCTTTTGCATTGATACATGTCCCCTGGAGCAGGACCTGGGTCCCCAAACCCTTTTTAGGACAATACCATGCAAATTAGCCTTTAAAATGAGCACTTTTGATTTTGAACGTTCAAGTCCCATAAACGTCAATGGGGTTCTAATGTTCGTGCGAATTTTCGGTCCGTTAGTACAGGAATCACTTTGTGCAGGCAGAAAGGTACCATGGGATATGTGGTCCTTGGAGATTGAAAATACACATGAGAGGAGACGCTGCAAAGCATGTAGGAAATCCAGGGAGTTGTGGAAAGAGATTGGCAACAGACAGCCAGAACTCACAACATGAAAAGTAAACTTTCAAGTAAGCTTATATTGGATTGTCAAAAATAATGTTTGTATTACTATTACAGTGTTGATGTTATAAAATGAAAGTGTGTGCCATAACTATAGAACCCCTTTAATTATATAAATTAAATCATTAACTAAATGTAACAACAGAATAATAATGTAGTGGCAATGTTTTACACCGTGCCACTAAAATATGTCCAAAATCTATGTCTGTGCCCTGTATCAGGGCTGCTGCTAAAGCACAGAGTCTGAATAATCTCATAATGATTTGTAAAAAAATATGTCAGCTTTTGACAAGTCTGAAAACATGTAATTCATTTTTTTCCAAAATACTGTTTAGGTGACATAAACAAAATGGAGTGCTGTCACACTGTCTTGTAATATACAGTTTTCACACATGTAGAGATTTAAAACAACATTCACACATTTTTATATATTTGCATCCCAAAACTCATATTAAGAAGATTTGAAATGAATACTGTCTGTTACTTTTTGGCAGAAAAGTAAACAGAACTTTCCCAGGCTGGCCATATATGCTATCGCAGAAGCAGCAGTACTAGGATAGCTAGCCAGCTACCTTTTTTTAAATCTGGACAAAGTTCAGTTCACTGCAGTATCCATTGTTCTCATCTATTTGGACTATAATGGAATGGTTATCACCTCTGTTAAATGCATATCAAAATTGTATTTATTGAAACTTACCAATCCTTGGACGTTGTGCATTTATTTTTATTTATTTTTTCCCCCTTATTATTCACCTAGTGAGCCTGCCAGTAACACCCTTTCTTTCCCAGGATGACCATGCTCATCAAAGCTGCCCATGGATTATTTTTTTAGTTTTTTCAGCTGTAAAGTGATTGTAAAGTCTTGTTTTCTTTTTGTTAAAAATAATAAACATGTTATACTTACCTGCTCTGTGTAATGGTTTTGCACAGAGCAGCCCAGATCCTCCTCTTCTCGGGTCTCTCTTCGGCACTCCTGGCCCCTCCCTCCTGAGGAGTGTCCCCACTTCAAGCAGTTTGCTATGGGGGCACCCCAGTCGAGCTACAGCTCTGTGTATCCATTCAGAAATAGAGCTGTGGCCCGGCCCCCTTTCTCTCCTCGTTGGCTAACTGACTTTGATTGACAGCAGCGGGAGACAATGGCACCGCACTGTCGTTTCAGCCAATGAGGAGGGGAGTCCTGGGCAGCCAAGACAATCCTACAACATCGCTGGATAGAGAGGGGGCTCAGGTAAGAATTAAGGGGGCTGCTGAACACAGAAGGTTTTTTTATCTTAATGAATAGAATTATTTAAGGAAAAAAACTTTCTGACTTTACAAGCACTTTAAGGCTGAAAAAAATAGGGTACCCCATCCACACAAGAGAGGTGGATAGAGGAATCCTCCCCTCTGAGCCATTGTATTCTCACAGCGGGACTCCTTCACTGTCGGAATACACTGACCAACATTCCTATTCCACAGAAACCAAATTGTTTGAGATAATTTTTTGAGATTTTGGTTCATTGCGTAAGAAGTTACCATGGCACTGGGTTTCTGGCAGGATCAAGAAGTACATTTATGTACTCGCTGAAAATGTAATGCAACCACCACATCTGAGGACTGGTAATCTCCAATATACTACTTTTTTTGTTCTTGGATTAAGCTGTACTTCAGGAACCTCCAGTTCTAACAAATGGTTAAAGGTTTAGAGGCTGGGCTTCTTGCTTTGTATGTTAAGGAGGACAGACTTAGGATATCACTCCGACATTGTTCAACACTCGTTACAGTCAGCCATGACAACTCGTTCTGAGAAACATGTAAAAGAAGTATATACAGTCAGGTCCATAAATATTGGGACATCAACACAATTCTAATCTTTTTGGCTCTATACACCATCACAATGGATTTGAAATGAAACAAACAAGATGTGCTTTAACTGTAGACTTCCAGCTTTAATTTGAGGGTATTTACATCCAAATCAGGTGAATGGTGTAGGGATTACAACAGTTTGTATATGTGCCTCCCACTTTTTAAGGGACCAAAAGTAATGGGACAGATTAACAATCATCCATCAAACTTTCACTTTTTAATACTTGGTTGCAAATCCTTTGCAGTCAATTACAGCCTGAAGTCTAGAACGCATAGACATCACCAGACGCTGGGTTTCATCCCTGGTGATGCTCTGCCAGGCCTCTACTGCAACTGTCTCCAGTTCCTGCTTGTTCTTGGGGCATTTTCCCTTCAGTTTTGTCTTCAGCAAGTGAAATGCATGCTCAATCGGATTCAGGTCAGGTGATTGACTTGGACCTGACTGTATATATATATATATATATATATATATATATATATAATGGTATGCTCCTCGAAAGGGAACACACAAAAAACATATAGGGGTTGATTTACTAAAGGCAAATCAACTTTGCATTGCAAGTGCACTTGGAAGTGCAGTCGCTTTAGATCTGAGGGGAAGATCTGAAATGATGGGAAGCTCTGCTGATTTTATCATCCAATCATGTACAAGCAAAAATGCTGTTTTTTATTTTCCTTGCATGTCCCCCTTAGATCTACAGCGACTGCACTTCCAAGTGCACTTGCAGTGCACTTGTAGTGCAAAGTGGAGTTGCCTTTAATAAATAACCCCTATAGTGCGGTTTTCTCAAGTTTGACTCCAAGAGTGGAAATACTCTGTAAGCAGCATGTAAAAGAAGACCAGTACTTACATTTATGGCAGGTGCTGTGTGAATTCTTCACTCTCTTGCAGAGAGTCACTTTTGCAGGCCACAGATGATGCAATTTCCTTTCCTGCAACGAAAGGTTGCAGGAAAGAAGATTGTTTGGTTCCCCCCACAGCACAGTTAGAATTGATTGGGGAATTCCACCCACCGAGGAATTGTTTTCTCGTGGTGTGTGTGTGTGTGGGGGGGGGCACAGGGAGCGCAGGCAATAATTGCATGTGAAAATCCACCATGCTAGTTAAAATCAGCCTGCCCATAGATGGTTCAAATCTCAGGGACTGGCTGAGATTTGAACCATCTATGGATCTATGGCTAGCTTTAAAGTAGCATAACAATACATTAAAACATGTCCTTACTAGGCATTAGTCTAATAAGGAGATATAGTTCTTTCTTATTAGGAAAGTGATGTCACATAAGGAGCTTCCTGTGACAGAACTGCTTTAATAAGATCAGAACCTAAAACAGTGCTTCCTGTTTTTAGAGGTTAGCTGCCACCCTTTTGAATCAATTTATCAGTAATTGAGTGAATCAGTTTTGCCAGCAAAGTAAATTGTCACTAACTAGTGAACCCACATTTGGAGAAAACTAAATAGATTTGGTACAGGTTTTCTGACTTGGTAAATTAATTTAATCATCCCTAAATGCTGGTTCACAGAGGGCATGCAGTGCAGGAAACCTGTCTTCCATCTGCTTTTTTTCTCGCACCAAGTTTAAAATGCGCTGTGTTTGCGATCTGCATCATGTGCCAGTGTAAAGTTAACAACACCCCACATGCAGATAGCAAATGCAGTGCAAGATCACAAGGTATCAAAGTGCCATGCATTCTGGTTGCAGTGCCTTTTCAATAGTGCATGCACCATTTTTAGTGTGATGCAGTGCAATTTCAGCCCATTCAAATTAACACACAGGGATTCCTGTGCGATTCCTGGTTAACTGGCCCTAAAAGCATGCACATTGTAGACTAAAAAAGAAACTGATTCTCCTGTGCTTGAGAGAGATATATATGCGGCTGGATATGATTGTGTATCTCCATCTGGTTCAACCTCCGCATTGGCTGTGCTGCCACTCACAACAGGTCGGGGAAACCCAAGTGTAGGACTCTATAAAGATAAGGAACAGAGGGTGCACCAGCCTAGTGCATTACTTTTGAAACAGTTATTTTAAAAAAGTATATATAAAAATATACTCACAACGTTATGGATCAAGCAAAATGTAGTCCACAAGGTGCTCCACCCAGCATGGTCTGCTGACAAGTGCCAAATGTAGGATGAAAAGTCAAAAAATCTGCTGCATTTCGAAGGGGTCCCCTCTTCTTCAGAGCTAAGTTTGGAGTACAAGTAGCCGGTTTTTATATACTGTGGTATGTGGTCTGACAGGGTCCCATGTGACCTCAAGGACAGACTTTTCCCCTCTATGGTTGGGCATATGGTATGAATCTAGTGCACCTGCTTTTAGGAAAAACTTTTCAGAAAGAGTGGAGAAAGTATCATCGATCAGAGAAACATGTGCTATTCCGTACCATCATTGAGCGCATGTGCAGCAAACATTACCTCTTAAATCATTAACTTAAGCCAAACATGTGCCAACGTGTAGTCCTTTTAGCACAGGACCCTCTGGGATCCCCTACCATAGATGGAGCAACACTAAGCAGGTTAAACTTCTTAGGGAATCCTAGGTTAATCCAGCCTGGCATAACCAGAGTACAGTTCCATTCCTTGACCACATCTGCCCCTTCTTGTGCCAGCACCATTGATTTCCAGAGTAGAAACATGTAAAAAGAGTAGTCCCCCAGTGAGGGAGATTGAATAGAGTTCACACTAATGTTTTCCTAATATAGGTTGTATCTATAATAATTTAAAGGGGTTGTAAAGTCTAATTTTTTTTTAGCTTAATGCATTCCTTGCATTAAGATAAAAAATATTTAGGTGTCAGCATCAACCCCTCAGTCGCCTTTACTTACCTGAGACTAGGGATGGGCTTTATGTTCGGGTCAAACATGAGTTCGACTCGAACATTGGCTGTTCGCCAGTTCGCCGAACAGCGAACAATATGGGGTGTTCGTGGCAAATTTGAAAGCCACGGAACACCCTTTAAAAGTCTATGGGAGAAGTCAAAAGTGCTAATTTTAAAGGCTTATATGCATGGTATTGTCATAAAAAGTGTTTAGGGACCTGGGTCCTGCCCCAGGGGACATGTATCAATGCAAAAAGAAGTTTTTAAAACGGACGGTTTTTCGGGAGCAGGGATTTTAATAATGCTTAAAGTGAAACAATAAAAGTGTAATATTGCTTTAAGTTTCGTACCTGGGGGGTGTCTATAGTATGCCTGTAAAGGGGCGCATGTTTCCCGTGTTTAGAACAGTCTGAAAGCAAAATGACATTTCAAAGGAAAAAATCATTTAAAA
The DNA here is from genome assembly GCA_037952925.1 of Lithobates clamitans. Lineage (NCBI taxonomy): Eukaryota > Metazoa > Chordata > Amphibia > Anura > Ranidae > Lithobates > Lithobates clamitans. The sequence continues at coordinate 3,885,698 of JBBGZY010000143.1, forward strand.
CTACTCGCGGCTATTAATGAATTGTTGGCCCGACAATACACATAAAAGTTCATTGATGAAAACGGCATGGGATTTCCCCACAGGGGAACCCCAAACCAAAATTTAAAAAAAATGCGTGGGGGTCCCCCTAAATTCCATACCAGGCCCATCAGGTTTGGTATGGATATTAAGGGGAACCCCACTGAATTTTTTATTAAAAATGGCGTGGAGGTCCCCCTAAATTCCATACCAGGCCCTTCAGGTCTGGTATGTATATTAAGGGGAACCCCGCGCCAAAATTAAAAAAAAATGGCGTGGGGGACCCCCAAAAAGCCATACCAAACCCTTATCCGAGCACGCAACCTGGCAGGCCACAGGAAATGAGGGGGGATGAGAGAGCGCCCCCCCTCCTGAACTGCACCAGGCCACATGCCCTCAACATTGGGAGGGTGCTTTGAGATAGCCCCCAAAGCACCTTGTCCCCATGTTGATGGGGAGAAGGGCCTCATCCCCACAACCCTTGCCCGGTGGTTGTGGGGGTCTGCGGGCGGGGGGGCTTATCGGAATCTGGAAGCCCCCTTTAACAAGGGGACCCCCAGATCCCGCCCCCCCCCCTGTGTGAATTGGTAATGGGGTACATACCCCTACCATTTCACAAAAAAAGTGTCAAAAAGGTTAAAAAAACACAAAAGACGGTTTTTGACAAGTCCTTTATTAATTTCTTCTTCTTTCATGTTCTTTCTTCTGGTCTTCCTTCGGTGTTCTTCTTCTTCCTCCATCTTCTTCTTCATCTTCTTCTTCTCCATCTTCTTCTTCCTCCGCTCTTCTCGTTCCGCATCTTCCTCCAGGCTTCTTCTCTGCTCTGTCCGCACGATCCGCCTCAGTGGGAGTCTTCCGCCGCGTGACGCTTCGGTTCTTCTGACATTTCATATATAACGGAGGGAGGGGCCACTCAGTGACCCCGCCCTCCTCTGACGCACGGGGAACTTCCCTGTGGCTTTCCCCGTGTTGTCAGAGGGGGTGGGGTCACCTGTTTGCGTACCCAGGTGACCCCGCCCCCCTCTGACAACACTGGGAAAGCCACAGGGAAGTTCCCCGGGTGGGAGCGGGAGACCCAAAAAGAGGAGGTTCCCACCCAATCTGTGCGATTCCATTGCACAGAGTAGGTAAGTATAGACATATTTGTTTTTTTTTATTATTATTTACATTTACAACCCCTTTAAGTTACCAAATGAAGGGAATTCACCATAACTTCACCTAAACTCCAACATTTCTGAATGAATAGATGCTAACCTGATGCAATTACGCTAGTAAACTATTAAGATCAAAGCATCACCATGACAGCCAAGTAACAAGCATTGTCAGGAGAGGTAAGCAGTGAAAAACTACAGATTTCACCATTAACGGGTTTCCTAAAAATATGATTTGTTACGTCACAAAAATCAAATAATCTTATTACAATGAAAAATATTTTGTATACTGTCAAGGTACTATTGGATGTATGTTTTATTTTTGTTTCTTAGAGTCTAGTCCTCTAATATATTTTAGTTAAATGATAATAGTATCATTATAGCTAATAGTATCATTATGGCAAATAGGCAAAACACCAATATTCCTCTAGGGATTTTCATGTTTGACTACAGGGGCTGAATTATAAAAAGAAGAGTGGTGCACATAATTTAAGGCAGACCCACACCTTATATAAATTTGTCAATCATCTCCATCTCCCTCTACTATCACTGACTGGGCCTCAGACACATAATGCAAATTTAAATCATAATGTTTTGCTATAGATGGAATCAGTATCAACACTGCAGAATCGGTAGTGACTCAATGAAAAGAATAGTGGGAAGCAATTGTCCCTTAAACAGCTACCACTTACTCAATAATAGCCTTTATAAATTACCTCTTTGAAACTGAATGTGAATATAGCTAGCTTAAAAATGTGAAGAAGTGACAAATGACATTTACCTATTGACCCATTGTATGAAATCTAGAAGTTAATGATATAATAATTGTGCTCTCTATGGGTTGGTTGTATTTCTAGCCCTTGTTGCTGTGTTCGATTGCTGAGGAACCATTGTAAGATTTTCTCAGATAATTATGGCTGTTTTCAGAAATGATTTTACCTTCACCCATTTGAAAAAAAATGACTTATCTGACATTTATTATACATACTGATTATTTATTATCCAGTTTAAAGAAGAACTCTCACAAATAGACATATAGCAATTGGTCCCATTCTGATTGGTGGTACCATTGCACATTAAAGTGGAACTAAACCCACAAATGTAATGCTTTCTCAAAACAAGAATTAAATAAGGATCCTTTTTAACACATTATGCTATGTAGTGGGTTGTACTTAATAATTCTTTGGATGTAGGGATTGTGTATTTGGAAATGTTGGGAAATGCTTCAAGAGTGCTCAATAAATGCTTTTCTAGTAGGAAGTGCTTAAAGGGGAAGCAATGAAGAAGAAATGATCTAATTGGATTTGGAATATATTACAATAACTATATAAAATGAAAAACAGCAGCCACGTATGATACTCACTATTGCTGACATGGGCCCTGAGGGACAGTTTTTCCCAGTCTAATGATAAAACTCCCTCGGTGATAATACTCCCTTGTATGCATCACAATAGTTCGCGATACTTGGGTCATTAACAGTTTATTAAAAATAGTATGTAATATACTGCATTTTTCACTCCCTAAGATGCACGTGACCTGACCATAAGACACACCTACGTTTTAGAGGAGGAAAACAAGAAAAAGAATATTCTGAACCATATGGCTGCATGTCCTTCTGGGAGCTGGCCACGGACCTGTGGCTCCTGCTGGCTGCTGGCCTGTAGGTCCTGGTGGAAGCTGGCTATGGCCTGTGGGCCACAGGCCATGGTCAGCTCCCAGCAGGACCTACAGGCCAGTGCCAGTAGGACACACAGGCCAGCAGGATCCACAGACCATGGCCAGATCCCAGCAGGACCCACAGTGTTGAAGGCTATTTTGAGGTTACTGGCTGGACACTGGGGCAGAGTAAATCGGGTATATGGTCGGAGATAGACGGGATGTGGGTCTCAGCTGGACCTGGGGGTGTCAGGGTCTCTCACCTCAGTGATAGCAGCTGCTAGTACCAGCTCAGCAGGTCCTTGCATGGGGGGGTGATGCTCCTGTCCTGGGGTCAAGCAAAGTTGCAGCCTGAGCCAGTCATGTTAGTCCTAAGTCTTGACTCCCTGGCGCACCCTGTCTCCAAGATTCTGGGAGTTGTAGTTCCCTGGTTGTGCTGCACTGCTTCTCCACCCACTGGTAGAGCTTGAGCATGAGCGGAGTGGACTACAACCCCCAGAATGCAACAGCATCAGCATGCATCAGCTAGTTGGTGGCCGGCCGCCGCAGCTACATGACGGCTGCGGTGGCGACGGGTCAATATTCACTCCATCTTTTGGAGCGAAAAATATGGTATATTTACATATATCACTTAAGGCCGGGTTCACACTTATGCCAATTGGATGTGGGTTTCCCTTCATCCAGTTCACATGACAGGAGACCGTGACTGGCTCTCAATCTCTGCACTGGAAAAGGGTCCTGTGCATGTTTGGCTCCATTTAAGGTTCGAATTCAGACAAGAATGTGGACCTGATTCACCCCTGAAAGGGAGACAGGGACGCACCGGACCCCCTGCTGCGGCCGCAGCTAGTGTGAACCCAGCCTTAAGAATGCACAAAGCGGCCAGCATACCTCCTCTCCTTCATAACAACAGTGCAGCAGTGGCTCTCCTAGTGTATCTGACAGTCGTGATGACAGTCTCCATTAGAGCTGTCTAATAAGAAGGCCCACCACTAGCTCTAATGGAGAGTAAGAGGGCATTCCTCCTTTGACTCATTTAGCTGTCTTACTGATTCCTCTTCTGGGCTTGTTGCTGGATTGCATGATACAGTCAGTGTAAAGCTTTCTGTGATTCAGTCTGAGTTCACACTGGTGTGAACAGAACACAGACAACGCTTGAGATTCACACCAAATTACTGTGCAGATCACATGCGATATCTATGCGATGCGATGTGATTCAGCCATACAGTTTGTATGGCCGAATTCTCATTGCCTTAAGACCAAAATGGTACAGGACCCTTTATTGGTCTGCACTGGAATCGGATCGCATGGGTGTTCACACCCATGCGATCCGATTCCTGTACTATTTCACAGTACACACTGCGATCTGCGAACTGGTCTGGGGGTGTCATTAACTTTACATTGACATCTGCAGCTGTTCGCAGAGGACAGAGTGGACTGTTTGCCAGTGACATGCGATGAGGGAACCCACACTAGAATCACGCTGGTTCCCACATCGCACAAGTGTAAACCCAGGCTCAGACCTGAACTGAGATCTGGAGCACAGCTGGCTGATTGCTGGACGCTGCAGTACTAATAATATTGTACAACTATAACCCCATCAGGCATAGCATTTATTATATTTTACACAGATATGAATCCTTTTGTCAATATAAAACATTTTGATCAGTAGCATATAATGCTTATGCAAGTTTAATTTTTTTCTTACCTGGAAAAACACAGGTTCTAATCCCTTTCACTTTTCATTTGTAAATGTACTTGTTTATGGCTGCAATGGATTTGTAAAGAGCACATCAGTTATTTAGAACAATGATTTTAAATGGAAGACATTCTCTTACATCTCATTTCAAATATTGGAAAGAAAAACAATTAACAGTAACATTCTCACATTCAGCATCTGCAATCAATACAAAAGTGCAAAATTGTAAAGTTCAATGAAGTCTAATAGAAAGTTACCGGTTATTCTTTCCAACTCTAGACTGAAAAAAATCTATTTGTAAATGACTTTTGAAAGAGTTCATGTGCATAGATAAGAAACTAATGTTATGTGTTAGACAAGGTAAAGAAGCGCAATAGCTAGATGAATGTGTGTTTTTATCTCAATAGTTTTGATATATTCTGATAGAATATATCAAAACCCCCCAGACAGCTAAGCTGTCTATGAGTAAGAAAGTAAAATAGTTACCACAACATTGAATTGAATTGAAACCTCTTTTCGCTATTTCTGAATTATTATGCTTAAAAAAAATGTATTCATTGATCAATATATATATATACTGTGTATATATAGTATTCATTGTTTGATATTATTTGGGTAATGATTTGCAACGTACTGGGTCTGTTGACCCTGTGACAGGTGATTGTATGTGTAACAGGTGGAAAAAAGACAAAGCCCAATTGTTATTTGTGCCCTATCTTGCAGTCCATCTCCCCCATTTAAAAACTCTACATTGAAGCAATAAAAACAAGTTGGAATAAAAATGTAAGAAATACTTGGTTTCCTATGCACTTACCTAGGTGACATTAGTGGGCCTCACCACCAGGTCTTTGGAAACCTGATAATTCTAAAACCCATGAGAATGTGCTCTTGCACAGTGTTGGTGATGTCAGCAGTGCCTACAGGAAAATGGTGGAAGCATAGTAAGTAGTTTGGCTGTGTGTCTGCTAAAGGCAGCCACCACTTGACCACTACAACAGTCTCCCTAATGGACTCTTTCTCTTGTGCCTATAAATTATTTTGGAGATACTTTTAAAGCAGCAGCTTCTAGTAGGTCCCACAGGAAAAAAGAAGGAATGAGGACAGGTAAGTGTAAAACTTTGTTAGGGTGCTGAGGAGAGGGGGATCCCTACTCAAGGCTAAAATTGTTTCCCCGGCCCACAGCTAACCCCTCCTAGTAGGTTTTTTACCTCTTACTTTTTGAAGCGGATATACCCACCTAATTCTTCCCTCCAAGTCTTTATATGCTGATTGTTCTGGTTGTAAGGGACTGCAAATTCAGCATTGTGATGGAGCATGAGATCACCGATAACTTATCACCTCCTGTGACTGCATCAGTCCTCTAATGGATCCTGAGAGAACCCCACCACTGGACATTCATTAGGAAGTGCCAATGTCATGAAAGCACTAACATGGACCCAAGTAGGAAGTAAACAGAAGAAGCTTCATGTGAGGTTAAGGTAAGTAAAAAGGGGCATTTTGATAGGGATTTTTTGACCCAGTAATTAGATAAAGGAGGGTGGGAAAATGTATTTCTGAGAAGAGCTTTAAATGATAACAGAAATACAGGGAGAATGTATACATTTATAAACAGTGGTGCTCATGATTCCAGTGTTGCATGATAAGCATGTTTACTACTTAATCATCACATTGAACAAATAGCTCTCAAATATACTTACCATCTATTAGCATTCTTGTCAGGAGAGGGTGGAGATACAATACATTTAATGCAGAAGACAATAAAAGTATATTACCTAAAAACATGGTTTTGTATTATCTCTGAAATATGAAATGCTGCTTCTAGCACAATCCCTTATACTTCAGACAAAATGTCTAGACTTGATGAGTAATGCATTGTGTTCTCTGCAGAGGAACATTAATGAGATAATAGCGTTGTTTTTGGAATAATGCCTGTTCTCACACTTCTATAATGCAATTGTCATTATGTATTGATGCTCCTCAGCAGTCTTTTGATAATGGATATTGTTTCACTTATTTCAACATCTAAAAAGCTAGAGGGTTATTTTGACCCATGGGCCAATAAAGTGTTGTGCTACTGACAACACAAAATTTATAGATTTTTATTTTTTTTCAGCCTCTGGTACTAATTTCCTTTATCCATTTTGTAGCATCCAAAGATAGACTAAAATTCATTCATCAAAGGTCATGGCTCACATAAAGAGCACACCTAAAGCTTTTACATATACTGGATTAATTAAAGTAGACAATGCGCTAAACACAAACACCCATTTTTTTTTTTAATGGCAGTAACCTGCCCTCAATCACAAAGTACTAGAAAAAAGCAGTAAATAATACAAATCAAAAAACAAGATAATCACATTACTCCCTAGATTCCACCTGGATCCTAATGCTGACAAGATGCAAAACTTGCAAGTAGATGTCCTAGCACTGACATAAGTGTATTCTAGTGAGATCCTCAGCTTTCCCAGGATCCCATGTGAAGACCCAGGATTACGCTCACCTAGGTGAGCTTACAGGAATTCACGCTTGAATGCTTTTCTTTTCGTGTTTCTTTTTTTACCGATTGCCTCCAGCATTTTGCAATTAGGAGATGGGTTTGCCATATAAGACAGCTTTGTGCTTTAGCGCTAAGTAGAGGTCAGGTTTGCTATTTGCCAAACAAGAGAACTAAATAGCCTGTTCATTTGCCTGCCAAAGCCAACCTCCGGTTGCTGCAGGAAGCCAAAAAAATAGTGGTGGCATTTCTTCTATCACGAAATGTGACAGCTTTCCACTCAGGAAAATGTGTCTGCCCCACCCTTTGGTTGCTGGGACTCTGATGACTTCCTGCGGCCAGCAAGCTAGGTGATATGGGGACCACCTGCCTCTGTCCTAATAACAAATTATTAGGAGCACGGGACGCTGCCACACAACAGCTGATGTTACGAGCACGGCGCTCGCGGAGTGTTTTACCCCCCAGCTGACAACTTTTGTAAGTTTATAGTGATTTTACTTATACAATAAAGTGTGTTTTATATACGGGATTACGCTATATGCGGTTTTCTTGTCTTGATATTACACCACTTATATGACGTATGACGGGTGGTAAGCTACAGGAGACGTTGGAGGGTCCTTTGGCCAGCGGTGTGGATTATACGAGTTCGGCACTCGTGGTTTGAGGCTTGCACTCATCTGTCACAAGTGAGTGCAACCCTCCCTCATCTCCCTATTGCTAATTTCAAACGGTATCACACCATATGCCGGTCATCTGTTTTTTTCGCATACGATACCACTGCATTTGTGAGCCATACCATCTGCTGCCATTGTCTGGATTTCATCACTTACTGGGCGTCTAATACATATGCTGTATACCTTACAGCTGTAAGGTAAGGGGCCTGTGTACACTGAGGTGCCCCCATCGAAGACCACCCCTCTTCCCCTGTTATATTTTGGGTTATTTGGACTACGACTCAGTATTATCACACCTGGTGGCGGGACTGTGTTTTTCTTATATTCAACACAATTTTTATTCGGTTTTTCATATGTTTGCAATTTTTTTCTGCCATTAATTATTGATTTTTTATGTTTTATGTTATACTCCATTTTCATGTTTTCACTGGTCGAGTGCCTCTGATTTATGTATGAGACCATTTGTTATCCATCATTTATTTGTCCATTTGTGCACTTAGTGTCGCATGCACTGATTGTTTATTATTATTATTTTTATTATTATTAATATTTTTAATATCTCATTAGCTTGATTGCCCCTTTCATCATGTGCATTACTCACTTCCATGTGATTTAATTCCACTCTCCCTTCATGCCAACACTTTTTAGTGGTATTTTTCATTTGTTTAATATATGCACTAGTCAGTGTGCCTTTTCAGTCGCTCACTTTATACACTTATCAGTGTGTTGTTTATTTTTGTTTTATGGTTTTCTTTAGGTCACTTGGCATGTTTGTCACATGCACTTCAGTGTAGTCTCTCCCTTTCCTTATCCCCCTTCCCATCACAGCGCAACCACCACCCCCCTAGTATTCAAATTACATATGTGGATGCTAGGACACCGGTGGCCACCCAGTCATTGGATGGTATGGTGCAACATAACAACCAATGACTCGTGAAAGGGGAACATGAAGCAGCTCAATGCAACTCAGAGTAAGTTTGAAGCAACTAATTTAACAACAGAAATTTATATCAAATCAGAAGCACCTGGAAACGCATAATGCATATGATATTTTTTTCTGATTCTGATGTTTATGTGTATGGCCCATTAGATCCGCTAATGGGGCAAGCATGTCTCACACTTAATAAATATTTGATAGTATATAAAATAGTTGGGAGGGAAAAAGTGCATGCCTGTCCATTATGAACACATCTGTCTGCATGCAGTGACTACTTCTACTATCCCCATGATAATTAATACCATTCATATTTGGCCATAAGCATACATAGGCATATCTCAAATTCCTCTTATGTCTTGTACTGTCAGGGGAAGTTTTTTTTTTTTCTTACTGATGCAGTGCTAAATCTGAAGAGCGAAGGTGGAATTATGAATCAAGTTTGGATATTAAAATATGCTTGCTTCAGTGCTCCTGTTTTTCATTACTTTGTTTTGTAGTACAGTTGATAACTCTTTCAAATGACTCATGGACTGATGTTGACAGGTCTGATTTTCGACCTGTAAAATGGTAAGATTATTCACACTTTTATCCATGTATCTTACAATTAAAAAAAAAAAACAATCTCTGAATATGCAGGTAAATAGGGTCATATCAGACATATATCTGGTAAAGAAAACAAGGCCAAGTCTTCTCCATTTTCCATTTGACTATACTTGCTTACTACAGGATAACTAGCTTGTACAGACAGAAAATAAACAACATTGTTCTACACAGGTAGGGCCAGATCAATTTAATAGTACCTTATGACACCTTTGGGTACTATGAAGCACCAATGGTTCATCTGCTTTCTAGGGCAAAGCAGTAACATGGCAAATAGTTACTTCTTAAATGTTCCACTTGTAACATTCTTCTGTCTTTACTTTAAGCAATTAACTATCCAAGTGCAGATATTCAATACTAACCCTACACATTTTGTTGCATTGTAAAACCTTATACATTGCTATATTATTATTATTATTATACAGTATTTATATAGCGCCAACAGTTTACGTAGCGCTTTACAACTTGAGGGTAAACAGTACAAATACAATACAATTTGAAAAATTAAAAGCCAGCATCTACACATACTGCAGCTGCTGACTTTTAATAATAGGACACACCTGTCCTGGAGTCCAGCGATGGCATCGCAGCTGATGATTCCACCAGCTGTCGGGTACTCCCGCAGCTATTACAAGTAAGGAAACCCGTCAGGAAGCCGTAAGGAACCCTACTGTGAATGTGCGAGGCTCCACTCCTCTCTCCTACTGGCCCGGCGGCAGGGGAAGGAGGAGGGAAGAGGTGGGATCCAAGCTGCTGGCGTAATTCCCTGTGGCGGGGACTCCCGGAAGTGGGGACAGGATACCTGTCAAAGACAGGTATCCTCTCCCTCCTCCCCCCCAAAGGTTCCAAATGTGGCACTGGAGGGGGAAGGAGACAAATGAGTGGAAGTTCAACTTTTGGGTGGAAATCTGCTTTAAGTTCAAATGAAAAATTATGGGCAATTTACTTACACCTCAAGTGAGCACACTGCCATTTCTTTTGTAAATAGGTCAGGGGATTCCTCTGGGTACTTTATATATTAACTACATCTAAGAAATGCTTTAAAAATGTACCTGTTTTTAAAATGTTATTCAGAGGTGATCAAAAATCTCACCCCAAACCCCTTTGACCATTTTGGTTAAAAAGTTTGATGATTCTTATAGGGTAACCCCTTCTGTAAAAAATTCAACATTAAACTATAGTATAACTGAATCTAAGATTTAAAAATAAAGTAAAAAGAAAATATATCTTCGCTATCAATAGATACCAATTAGGCATTTTGAATTATAAAGTTTATATTCCTCATATGAACTATGAGCTATGATTTACCAAAGCCCTTAGGTGACCTTAATGATAAACATCTACTATTAAATATTTCTGTACATCTCAGCAGTTTACAATTTGTGGTGTACAGCAAAGTTACAAAGATGTACTGTAATGGCCTCCGCAATTATCTGCCATAATAGTAATAATTCCAAGTTTATTTATAAAATTGATCTAAGGCTAGAACTGCTTGGCTAAAAAAAAAAAAAAAACATAGGTAGTGCTGCTTTTTATGTTTTTCCTGTACAGTAATTGTGTGGCGTAATATTTTTTTGTAATATTTTCTCCCTTTGTAGCTAGGACAAAACAGGGAAGATAAATGATGGGAGTCTAGCATTGAGAAAAAGGTGCAGCATTCATTGGCGGGAACAGAACAGAACACTGATAGACACAGGACAAAAGGTGTGGGTGTAGTGGTGAACAGAGAGTAGGAAATACAGATGATGGTGGTAGGAACAGAACAGGAGGTGGAAAAGCAAACTGCTGCCACAGGGAAACCATGTGGGTATAATAATTCATGGTGCAGAGGTGTGGGGAATTTTACAACTACTTGATGACAAAAATTGAAGATGAAGATGATGGCATCAAGACAGAAAACAGAGGTCAAAGAAATGTGAGATTCTCATTTCATGAGAATTGCTCCGAGATATCTGCTGGTGGCTACAATTGGGAGGTAATGTTTGGCGCCCTGTGTCAGCTGAGCACCCTCACCAGTGATATACAGGAAGGTCACCTCTTCACATCTACTATGAAGAATTTGAGAATGAGCTGATGACGATAATTGGCCTCAGTGTGTCTATAAGAATATCTGGAAAATACTTGGATTCAGATCTAGCAAGTAAGTTTTTTTTTCCATGTGTGTTTGTACTAGTGTATGCTCACATTACTGTAGCTGTTTAATAATTATCATCTTATAATGTCTGTTTTATTGACCTGGATTTTACTTATTTTTGTTCTCTTATGTCTATAGATATTGCATCAAAAAAAGGTCCTGCCAGAGATCCAACTGAATCAGAGGAAAAGTATGACACTTTGCAAAGAAAAATTCCAGGTAAAAGCTATATAACTATCCATCACCCACATTCATTTGTCATTCTTCCCTTAATTTATTTGTTCACATTTACCTTCACATCCCCTCCCCTCTAGATATTCTTGACTGCATTCTATCCTGTCTTATCCATACTTCAATTCATCCATCCTTGGATCCATCCATCTTTATCTCTTGCCTGAGAACTGACATACAATTTTAGCTTTACTTGTGAAACTAAAAAATAATTTTAATTCTATTTTTAATAAATTAAAATATTTAAAATTAATATTTTTCTTTAAAATAAATTTATGTTAAATTAGAAATATGCCAAGAACGGAACCATGCATATGCATTCTGCAAGGTAGTTCCTGTAATTTAAAAAGAAACATAAAGTGAACACATGTTGTAATAAATAGCCAAGAAAAGTTCACCTTGGAGAAAAAAACTGCACTGCCCATCCTCTTGTTAAAACAAAAACAGCTATGGCTGCTAAAATTCTCTATTTCATTGGCACCATCTATTGCAGACCCACTGACCAAGAGCTACCCATTTTCTGGGTTGATTGATGTCTAGATGTGTATGGTGTGACTCTTTCCTATCCTTAATTACATAAATGTATCAGTGATTTTCAAAGCAAACTTGTTTCTGATTTTACAGATGGAGAGTGTGATACATATTGCTTATGCTTTGTGTCCTTTCCTGCACATTTTGATAGTGGTCAGCCAAGACTGACACATTAGAATAAATACTCCTTTTGAAACCTCAAGATCTTCCCTGCAAAAGTGTGACTAAGTACTGTCCTGGGAAAATGTCTTGCATGTTATGCTTTTTAATTTGCTTAAGTGTTACTTTGTTTCTATGCAATTATTATTAACTTTATTTTTTTTTTCACAGGAAGTCCATGATCTAAAGACATTCATGAAGACCCATGTAAAAATGAGAACATCCTCCCTTTTCAGCCTGCCAACAAAAGTAGATAAGATGCAGCCCTTACAAGTACAGGACCTGCGGTGGGTGAAAGCTCCACTCCTACCCAAGGAATAGGAACACCTTTTCTGATCTTAACTTCAACAGTAGGATTCCTAGGAATGTATGTACTGTAATATACAAGCTACTCTCTATACAGCACAGCAAAACCTCAATACAGAAAAGCATTAAAAAAAAAAAAAAAGAACAGGACATTAAAAACTTTCATAAAAAATGACCTTCCTACAGAGAGTTTCCTTTTGTATCTACATAAACATATAACCAATTCAAACAAATATAATGTTACAATTGTTCAACATTCCATTGTGTTATGCAAAATGAAAACACCCATTCATAGCAGGAAGCTGAACTGTATTGCCAATTTATGGCCAAATGTGATAACGTTATTCAACTACTATTCTCTATAGATAGAAGAACTCCACTGTGTTAACAGTGTTAATATGTATTGTATTATATTTATATATGGTTTATATTACTTGCAGAATTTTCCACAATGTGTCTGCACTGCACAAAAATGTCTTGACTTGTAATTCACTTTTGTCTATTTTGGGATTACTGATTGACATGTATTTACTCTGTTACAATCTGATGTAAAATACAGATCAGTAATTGTATGTTGTAAAAATGTAGCTTTACAGAAAGAAATTGTTTTGCTGAATAAAAATGCAAAGGCATTTTTGTTACTCTCTCGCTAAAAAAAATAACAATAACAACAAACAGGTAACAACTAAAAAATATTTTGTTTGAAACATCATTTGTGTTGTATTTTGTGTTTTTACTTAATAAAAATTTAACACAAAAACAAGTAAAAGTGCCATTTGAAAAGCATAATTTTTTTTACCTTTTCTATTACTCACAACTTAGAGCTGTATTCCAGGAAGATGTAAAATACACAAAATGAATGCAGACAGGGATCCACAAATCAACTAATGAGGGAGGAACTGTAAATCATGGAGGGATCACCATTTCAGAACTAGAGAAACAAAAATGTTTTTTTTTTTCTTAATATGCTTCCTATAGATACACAATTTTTGATTATGCAAAGGTGTAGTAAGAGAACTATGCAGTCCTTAAACACGTAAAGTTGAATTTTAGACAGATAGTGGAACTTTAATCAGAAAATTAAAACTTGCTAGATCACTTCATGCTGGCTCCTTTTGCGGGTATAGCTATATAAAACTTTCAAAAATAAGAGTTTAAAATCCAGTAATATACTCTCTTTTCCTGCTCTGCACATGCTCAGTTGCTCTCTATTTTGTGGTCCTGTGCAGAAAATCAGAGCTAGAAGTCAATCTGCCAACAGCCGAAAAATGTACTGCTGCCTAGGGGCTCTGGGCTATAGCAAAATGGCAGCCTCTGGCAAGAAGAAATAGCAACAATGCTGGAGCCAATTGACACGGCAATTCTGGTAGCATAATTATTAACATGAAATGCATGCTCCTTACTAGAGAACATTCATTTTTATCAGATAACATTGTGTGTAAGGGCTCTCTGAGTAACAAGACTAAGCAGAATATTGTCTTTTATTGGAGGTGAAGGGGTTTGAAAAATGAGGAGTCTTCAGTGCACTTAGGGCAGCACTCGAAAAAGACATATAGGCTCGAAGAAGGAACCAATCAGTAGTTCCGAAAAGCATCCCTCTTTGATATCCTCACTTCCGGTTTGTGGTCCACGCTGGTTGTAGGTCCCCTCCCCCTGACGCCACTTCCAGGATTCACGTCCAGCACTGATTCTGACAGCACGGCCAATCAATTGGTGCCTTCAGAGCTGTGGCGTCCTCCTGCTGGTCCTGCTGGGGCATTCTTATGCTGCATAGCGACTTCTCTGGGAACCCCTGACATACACTGGGACCACATGATGCCAGATCACCTTCATTATACATATGATGCATTCCTCTCATCATCCATCCTGTAAGTGTTTTTAATCCCTTTTGAGATATTAAAGGTTTTTAATATTGCACTTAGAGGCACTTTTTTTTGTTTATATTCATTTTTATCAAGTTGTTATGGGTAAAGTTCTATCTTAAGACGTATCAACAAGTGCAGTAAATTACTTTCTGACAGTTTCTCCAATGGTGCTTATTTTAGTAATAAGACATCCTAAAATAAATCTCTCATGAGAAGATTTCCTTCCTTTGCATCCTAAAATCCTAGTTGTCAAATGTCCTACTCCCACATTTGCTTCATTACTGTGGCATTGCCCTTTGAGTCACCAGGACAGGAAGTCTTTTGAATAGGGATTCAGATATCCTTAAAACCCTAAAAGAGGTTAAAATCCTGTGCTACAATTAAAATAAATAAGACTAGAAATCCACTTTATTTACTTGATTTTCTAGACATATCCACACATTTCACTCATTTCTGTTTCAAAGCATTTTTTTTTTTGCCTGAGATTCGCTCCTCCTGTTCTACTTATTTTAGATTACAGACGAAGATGTGCTAAAAAAATTAAATAAATATCTATCTATATATATATATATATATATATATATATATATATATATATATATATATATATATATATATATATATATATATATATATATATATATATAGTACATCTTAGTATCTTAGCTGTTCCAGGAAAAGACCAACAATTTGCATGTTGATTTGTGAAGTCTAGGTCAGAACTGTCAAAAAATCCAGTCAGTTAATGACCATGATCTACATGATTAAGAAGCCAAAAGTCTTTGCATTAAGTGAGCATTATCTGCTTGCTCACCCCAGGCCTTGTCTGTCTAATGTAGTGGCAAACGTTTAGCTACATGAGACATAATTCCAGTCAATGAGTTCTCAAGCCGAGTGTTTGGCTTTTTTCCATGTATAGGTAATTCTTCCAGTAAGGTTTCCTGCACATCAGGCAATTGATATAGTGATCGTTGGGTCACATGTGCATTAATTCATATAATTATACAGAGTGTAACACAACAATATCAATCTACGACATGTATATACTTTACATATGACTGTTGTTTAAGCATGTCATTGCAAACAAAAATAAAAGGAAAATGTACACAACAGCTGTAGATTGTACATGTTGCAGCTGAACTTTACTTGAAGAATAAACAGTTATTGATCTTTCAAAGTAATCAATAAAACATTGTCTCATTTATAGTCAGTATAAGGGTAATTTGACATTATTTTCTCTGTTCGTGAATTCCATCTGATATTTAATTTCCCTGTCCATTGTCTCTCATATCCTATGCTCCTATGCTGTTTAATAAACATTTCAACACTGCAACCCAGAAATGCATTGCTTGGACATCCATTGTTTACACCGTGGGAAGTGGAAAGATACCTACTATACTGGCCAGGCTCCAGCTGCTCTCAGTCTAGTCTGTCAGCAAAATGGTGGTGGAGGAGAAAAGATTGAATGAAATCCAACGGCACTACTGGCCCCAGTGTTAGCCATTTTCCATTGATTTCAGTGGCTGGGTACAAAGCAACTTATCCTGTGGAAATTCATGAGTGCATATTGCTACTGATTTTTAACATAATAAAGTATTTTTTTTGTTTATGTGCAAGATCTGCACACTTCCAATTTCTCAGTTTTTTATTTATAGGCTCTCCATGCAACCTTGTGCACCTGGGGAAGCTGCAAGTTGATCTAGAAATATAGCAATAAAAAGATATAAGAAAAGGAAAAAATGGTCTGGTGTCAACTGAAAAACTGAAAAGCAACTCTATCCCTAACTTTAAATGAGGTGAATGCGATTTGCAAGTCCAATGACATAAGTAAATACAAAATATTGCCAAGCCGATCTGCTGATACATACAGTGTAAAACAGTATCATTACATGTATAGCAGTATAAAGGTACGTAGCAATATACACAGGCATAGAAAGGTTTTCAGACTTTTTTACAGATTTAATACACACGCATCTACCCCCGATGAAGCAATCTTGGTCTTGCGAAACACGTAGGGTCACTTTCTATGTCTGTGTATATTTATACTGCTATATGTGTAATGATATTGTTTTACACTCTATGTATCAGCTGACCGGCTTGGCAATTTTTTGTTGTTCATGTATGCGTGCCAATTTTTGATAAACTTTGATACTGTGTTTACTGGTGTCATGTGACTGGCTAATCGCATTTACCTCATTTAAAGTCCCGGGGCGACTTTTTGTGTTTTGTTAAAAAGACACAAGGAGATGCCAACTAAGTGCAGTATTAAGGATAAATTTAATGCAGCAGTCAAATGCAAACTCACATAAATCCACAGAAAAGCGCATGTCAGTGTACAGTAATAGCAGCTGTTACAGGGGTCATTTCCCAAAAGAGGCACATAAGCGGTAGCAGTTGGGATTAATGGGAAAGCCAGGGAGTCACTTGTCAGCCAAGCTAGGAAGTCATCGGGAACCACCATGGAGCATGGAACCATAAGTGATGTCATATGAATATAAATATAGCGTTCGCAAACACAATGGGTGAAAATACAATAAACAGCGAACAAAACAAAGTCCAAATAAAGTGACTAAAGGTGCTCCAATCCAAAGTGAAGGAAATATAAGGTGTTTCAGAAATATTCAGATGTACAACACCCCCTCATGTATCCCCACTCACCAGATCAGAACGACCTCCAGCTTTTCAGTCTTGTGGGTCACTTAAAGCTTGGTAAAGATATCCTGGGATGGCGGATATGGTGTCAAGTCATCAGGCTTAGCATTCCTTTATGAAGTTTCTCAGCCAGACAAACAGGTACCCATAAGTAAAAAAGAATGGAACTGATAGTGAAGTACCATTTAAAAAAGGTTTTATTGTAAAAGGGAGTGGGTACTTATAAAAGGTAGGATCAAACAAGCCTCAAACATGGAACTGTGAGTGTTAACACGCCTTTCCTGGCGTGCGTTCCACAGGACCGGGAGTGACGTCAGTAATACCGGAAATTGCGTCAAGGTTTCACCCTCCCACAGGGCGTCATCAAGGACCTAATTTCAGGCTAGTTGAGCCATCATAAATAGAGGGAGGAGGAGAAATGCCCCTACATAGGACCAATCAAATTTGACATAGGGGCCATTTTTTTGGTTGGATAAAAGCGTCGCTCCTAGGGATAGAGCACAATCCATAGGAGAGAAAAAAACACCATTTTGTTGGTTTGTTCAAATCAAACAAATACTTCTAAGGAATCGTTAGACATCAATTCAGGCTAAATAGTGGAACTATTGACAAAAAACCTTTATACAAACATAAAAAACATTAAAAATTACAAAACTAAAAATATGAAAAAAAAAAATAATAAAAAGAAGAAAATGAAAATAAAGAAGGAATAAAGATAACAGTGAAAATAAAAATAAAAATAAATATAAATGAAAATAAAATAAAAATAATAAAAATAAAAATAGAAAATAAAAATGAAAATGAAATTAAAAAAATGAAAATTAATCATAAGTGATGTCACATCAGGGGATGGCCTGTAACCAAGGTATATAGCAATATAGCAAAGACTTGTGTGGATTTTGGGACTTTGCTTAGAAGGTAAAGACTATTACAGAACAGAATTTATCAATGTTTTCTTACAGCCCAATATTTGACTATTTTAAGACTCATCTGAGCATTGCTTGTGCGTGTATGTCAGCAAATAATGTCCATGCATTTACAAGCACTTTAAGGGCAGTGTTTGCTTATGGTTAAAGAGATTTAGCAACATCCTAGTGCAACTAATTAAATGTGGAGATAAGTGAGCTGATCTGTTAAGGTCAATATTGCACCTATATTGGGTCAGTTTGCAGTAAGTGGAGTTGTATAAACATAGCCCATTGTGCTGTTGATTTGCCATCATTTAACCCAATATCAATCCATAATCACCTTCTACTGTACATATGCCAGTATGAGACATCAGGTATAAAGGCTTGTGTCTCCATAGAAGAAAGGCCATTAGTATGTTGACAATCTTGTTCTTTTCTGTACCATGTCAAATCTTGAATGTCCTTTTGACTCTCCTTTTAAGCACCAGGTCAGTGCCGATGGGTATCTGCTTCTTCCACACCCCATTTTCCACAAGAAGTGATTCAGGTACTTTAGGGTTTACGTGAAACTCTTCACAATCTCTAAAAAAGCTGTCTCTAAGCTACATCTGAATTTGTTTCAAGAAAAGTCATTGTGGTGATGGGATTCCCTCACTGGAAAGCAGTTAAAAACTCACCCACCCTCCAGTGTAAGCAAGAGCAAGGTTTTACATAAGCACCCACATCCTGTACCATTAGTGATTAAGTGTTTGTTTACACCAGACTGTTAGTTAAAGAGGAGGGCTGTTAAGAGAAAAAAAGTTTTGGAGTTTGGTAGATTCCTTTTATATGATTAACTCCTTTAGGAAAAATCACAAAATGATTTATAGCTATTCAACTATTTCTTGTCAGCAGCCATTTGTGCACTTGTAAAGGAATATAGTGCTTCACCACATGTATTTGGACCATGTTGGGCAGAAACTTCTGATGCATCCTGGCGATATGCCAATTTGGTGTTGATGGTTAGATCTGTCAATGCTTATCACTCTCTTTGAGAACTCTGCATGTCTTAGGACCAACCTGAGATTAATGAATACTGACACTGAGCTGGAAAAAAGAGTTGAGCTAGAGCTTTTTCATTTTTTAAAATAATGTTTTACAATATTTTTTAGTAAAATAAGAAACTGGTGCATCAAAAAAATAGTAGCGCTGATAAATATGATTAATAGACACATTCATGTGAATTGCCTTTTAAGTCCTGTACAAGAGATAATGAATCATAGTAATTTGGTTTCTGACATGTTTTCTCCAAAACAGCAACAACATCATTCAGCCAGAAAGCATAGCACAACAGCATCTTTATTTTATAATGGTGTAAGACTATACTGTACATAAGTAACAATTATATGTTCTAGTACAATTAGACATCCTCCACTTTCCAGATCCTGCAACTGAAATATTGGGTAATAACCATATATTACATAACCTGCAGTCACAGGAGGACCTGTTGAACAATCATTATAGAATGCCCAGTGCATTTTTTTTAGAGGTTGGGCAAGGATACCTTTTGCAATGTAATCTATATTTAAAGCTTTGGCATTTCCGAGAGTGTGTTATAGAAGTTATTTGACTACAGCACCTGCAAATAAATGATAGAACATTTCGATGTGAAGGAAATTGAAGCAGATTATGACCTTTTCTATACAGTGGATGAGAAGATTTAGTGTAAAGAAAGTCTTTATGACGCCAGACATCCATAATTTTGATTAACTTTGCAATGTTTCAGAGCAGGGTCATGGTATTCGGCTGGTACCCTTTGAGATGTCAGTCACATTTCAATAACTTTCCAGTGTGAGCTTGTAACTTCTCTCTTTCCGCTAAGTTGAATGAGGCAGGTTAGCTTATGAATATAGCATGAAATGTCACTCAGAAAATTTTGTATTATGCTATCTATTGATTGGCATGTTTATGGCCACAAGGCTATTGCAAGGCAGATATATAACCCACTGTCCATGGATGATGTGCATTTTTATTCCTTTTGTATCCTGAATACTGAAGCTTAACACATTGTATTTTTATAAAAGCAGTGTTTTTTGTGATTTGTTGTTTTTACATTTTAATGACTCAGATACACATGCTGTAGGTGTTATAGAACAGTGTTCATTGAAGCTCAGCATAGAATCCCATAAGCTTGTATATTGAATGGTACGTTTTGTTTTTGCTTTAACTGCTGCCTAATTACAGTTGTAGAGCTTTTGAACAATACAGACAAGAAGCGCAAGACATCTCTGCCTGCTAATAAAAACAGTAATGACTAAACCCTCAAGCAAAACATCAAATTCCCTCAGCAGATAGCTACACTTTTAGTTCACTTAAAATATATTTTTATTGGTGATTTTTAGCTAAAGTATATTTATTAGCTACTGTACTGCTATTATTATTGTTAATATTGCTAATTTTATCACAATTGCCATCCTTTACACAGTGCCAACATATTACAAAGCACTATACAGGCAACATTTTATGATTCCAATTGTTTACTTCTACGTATTTTCCACATTCTTGTAGCTCCTTTATTCACCATGGTTGCTTTAATTGAACATACAAATATGCATTTTTTTAATGAAAAGTGCATACATGCTAAGCACGATATGTAGGTATGTGACACTTCCAAGTATTTATTGCCTCTCATAGGAATCACGCTACTGTTAAAAACACCTTTATCTTCCTTTCTTTTCAGGCGACTGGCACCATCTTTGTTTAGGCAACATCTAAGGTCTAGGATGACACAATCATGTAAATAAAGGTGTCTTTGTATTCTTAACCCATCTGTGTACTAGCTGATGTACACGATATGTGACTTACCAGACAATTACAATATACAGTCTAAATGACTATATACTGGAAGAAAGTAAATATATCCTCCTATCTGCAGCAGAGTTGGATGACTTCAACCCTCAAGCATTATTTTCCCAGGCAAAACCTTAATAGACAATAAGTAGGTATAGTCATTTGACTGGAGGTCACAGATTGAGATATATATATATATATATATATATATATATATATATATATATATATATATATATATATATATATATATATATATATATATATATATATATGCGTGACTTCCACTTTCTGGGCCTAGACACACAGGGGCTTCCTATTTGTCTCCAGCCTCTGTGCAGTATCTGTCCTGTAAACCCTAGCAATGTTAAATGTCTAAATGCAGAAAATACTTGTTAATCCTAACAGAAATCTTGTCAGCACTCTACCTGTGGTGCACTCTTGTGAGTTAGCATTGTTTTCTTCTACCCCCATGTTATGGAGAAGAGGAGAGAGGAAGAAAGTCTGTGGTCATAACACAATGAACCTCCCACATATAAGGAGTGCTAAACTGCAATATTTTGTATATTTGTTGTTGGGTTAAATCATTTTTATTTCTAAAGCGGTATTAAACCCAAAACCCAACATGTAATATACTAAAGCTTACCAATTATTGGATATGGTGGCTGCATTCATTTTCTTTTTTTTAGGTTTTATCCCTCTGTTTTCACCTGGTGATCTGGCCAGTTACTCACCTCCTGTATTAGAGTGCCTACACTTTGGATGAAAAAACAGAGACACATTTGGATAGCAGCATTGTCAGTTTGATGGGAGGGGAGTGTTGAGATGTACTAGCAGATTTAGATACACTACAATAGTGATGAAGTTACAGCAAACAAACAAATTTATTTAAATAAAAGCTGATCATTGTACGCATCCCTGTCAGTGTTAAATGGTTTGTTCCAAAATGATACATCTGCAGGACAGTTTGTTCTGTTGAAAAACAATAGGCATATTGGCTGGATAATCAGGTGAAGATAAAAGAAAGAAAGCCTAAAAAGAGAAAATGAATGCAGCCACCACATCTAAGAATTGGTAGGCTGCAATTCAATAAATGTTCGCCTTTATGTTTAATACTGTTTCAACTAATCCCCCTCTGACTTAAATATGACTCAGACTGTCAGCGCGAAAGTCTCATATATTTTCCTGCTTATTCATCTCCACTCACTGATGTGCTGTTAAGACACTGATTTCTCAAATTTGAGGGTGTCATTAAACTGCTAACTCCTGTCCCACTTAATCTGTTCCAGCAGAACTCTCCTCTCCCAGATAGTTCCACCAACTGCTACTCTTTCTAGGTTGGCAGCCTCCCAGCTGTTACAGTTACACTAATGAAGCTAAATTACATCTACTGTACCACCAATATTTTACTTGCATACATATTGTGACATTGGTAGGCCCTACTACAATGTAAACATAGGAAAAATGCCCACAGGATTCAAATCAAGGCTAAGTGTGAAGCTCCAGAAGCTCCAAAGCATTATGTTTGCATGGCGAAGTCTGGCTTGTCAGTTTTGTCTGAATCTTGAAGGTTTTAAATTGTCTTAGAAGGATTAAAACCTTCAATCCTCTGTCTGGGTCTTCTTGGAGACCTGCATGATGTGTGAGTCTGCAGGTGTGCATGCTTATTATAAGGCAAGCCTCAGCATAGCTCAGAGCTCACATTTTGGAGGGAAGTGTGTTCCTGTTGAAGACTGCACTCCATGTTGGAGGGGTTCCTTGTCACAGGAATGGGAGAGTCAAGACAGCTGTGCAAGTCTGTGACAAAATCAGAAATCTGAAGTGGCTAGTAAGTCCTGGAGGCTGGAGAGAGTCTATAAAAATTTGGAAGAGTTAGAGAGCCCGAGGTGTTAGGAGAATCCTATCTAGAGGCCAGTAGTGGGCTCATGCAGTGAGGTGCTATATCAAAATGCAGAGTGAGCCAGGAGGCCGAGAGCCGGGTCTGCAGTAACATGATAAGAAGAGTGGTGCTGCTGAAGAGGGAGCCAAGTGGTTTGTCATTTTCAGTTTCTGATTTGCTTTGTGAAGCTGAGACCCCAACTTTGTGTTGGACTTTGCTTTTCCTTTAAAAGGCTGCCCAGACCTTGAATACAGTTTGAATAGGCACAAAAAAGCAACCACCACATGAGCTAAACATCCCCCAATATCACAATATGCATAGTTTTAATGATATGATACTCATCTAAGAGAAAAGGGGTCATTATACATTAAAGGAACAGGCTCATTACATGACAGCATGTTAACCCCCTTTACAACGTTGCTATACACATTCAAGGAATTTATTCATTCAGACTTGTAGAGTTACTGCTGGTTTCACTTGAAGGTTTCAGTTCACCAAGGCACCAAAGCTAATATACCACTGTGCTTTCAATGCTATTTTCAGACCAGATAAGACTGGTCATACATGAGTCTTTTTTTGTTTTTGTTCAACCAGTGGGTTGAATGAAAGAAAATAACTCAATTCCCCCATGCACACATCCTCTGCGTTATTGCATTCTGACAGCAGGGAGACTTCTGCCATCAGAATACACTGCTCTACACCACTGGCTATAGCTGGCTGTGATGATTGAGAGAAATTTTTCTACAGAAGTTGCTCAATAAATTGAATTCTGTAGAACCAGCCTCTCCATACGTGGATTCAACTTTGACCGTTCCCTGTTAAAAACGGCTGAATTTTGAAATCACATTGCTGCATGAATTCTGCATGAGACTGCTTGCTATCAGCACAGATTATCCCAGTCTTGGACAGGTTCAGTACGAAGCAGTTTAGTTTATTATGGCTTAGTTAGGTCAACTGGATGTTAGACTCCTTTATATGTCAGGTTACATGTTAGGGTTAGTGTTAGGGTTAATTTTAAGGATATCTTTAAAGCCCAACTTTTAGGAGCACTGCAAGGGTTAAATGGTTGTTAAAGTATAACTAAAGGCAAAACTTTTTTTTTTAGTTTCGGATAAAGTGCATAGGGATTAGAACACCTGCCAGTTTTATTGATTTCTGTGTCCCTGTTAAAGAGATTCACCCTCTTTATTATTTTGTTTACCACTATCATTGAAAGTGAAAGTAAAAGAAAAACCCACATTTTGGGTTGTCCCCAGAAAAATAATAGAGGGGAAATCTTCCAATGGGGGCACTAGTTCTGGTGAACTGGGGGTCCCAAAGGAAATCCCTCAATTTGCAGGGATTTCTATTCACTTCCTGTTTGGCTATGGGACAGGAAGTGAAGGGAAATCTCCATAATGGGACACAGATGGCGAAAAAAAAATCTGACAGGGGTTATAACCCTCCCTTGCGCTATCCAAAATGAAAAAAAAAGTTTTGCCTATAGTTCTAATTTAAACCTAGGGGATGAGAAATAAGGTGTGATGCTTTCCTTATTTCTCGCCCTGGCACACTCCCTCCTTCTATATGACCAGTCCCCCAAAGCATCTTCTTTTAGGCTCTTCGGGCTTCGATTGTGCAATTACATAATCAAGTACAATGCAGAGTTAATACTGCCTTAAAAGATGAAGGTAAACGTTGGTTTCAGAGTGCTTCAGAGTGCTTAGAGCATATGGTTTTTGCAAAAGCTGTTAAAGGTATGGATGGGATTTATGCAGCAGGACAACTCAGAATATGATCATTTAAGGTAATGTCAAAATGGACAACTGCAGATAGACAGGAACATACAGCATGTTAGCATATATGCTTGTATAGAAAGGGTCTGGATAAGAAAAAATATCAGTCAATCATATGAAGAGTGCAATAATACATATGATATCAATTAGGTACATTTTATCATATTACTGTTGTTGTTATTATTAGAAATGGACAAATATCCGTGGGTTTGATCTGACAAGGATTCAGAAAATTGTGTTTGAAATTTGGGAACCCAAACCTAGAGGCAAATCTCACTGATGTCTATGTGAGAGGTGAGGGTGCGGAAGAATTGTGTTTTTCTGGCTAATAGGCAAACTACTGTAAAAAGTTAACTGGGAACAGCCATCAGCAACATGTGCCAAATGTTTTTAAAGTACAGTGTGGAAAGGTTATTTTCATTCAGATCCAAGAGCAACATTAAAAATACACAAATTATAGACATACCATGCTTTAAAGCAGTAGATGGTATTATGAAGCAGTACAATTTTCACAGGAGGTGTTACATTGACAGTGCATATTTTATTGTGGAATTTTTATTTTCTTTTACAATCAACTTTGTATACATACTACAGTATCACCTGAATAGGATTCATTTCAGTTTAAAAGGAAGCTTTTTTCAGGTAATGTTAGCAGCCACTCTTTTCCATGCGTTTTCCGTGCATTTCCATCAAATGGTAATAGGTCTGCTTTACCAATTTTACCAATTTTAAACAGCAATGCAAGATTTAAATGTGTTAGTGACAAAGAACATAGCCTGGTGCTTTACTACAATAATGAATATAATGCAGAGGATATAGGTTAAAAATTGACCAGTAGCAGCACAATTTTATAATCTGGGATAATTGGTAAAATGTACTAGAATCTAGGGGGTCTATGTATAAAAAAAATTGCTTTGCAAATGTTTAATCATTCATGCAAAACTAACAAATAATACCCATAATGTTTGTAATATGTCAGTTTCTATTAGTTGCCTTTCGCTGGGTGACAAATAGAAACTGACTTACACATATATTAAAAACATTACAGGTATTATTCATTAATTTTGCGTGAATGATGACACAATGAGAAAGAAAATTGTATTCAGTGATAATAGGCCTAACTAAAATCTGATTTTTATTTTGTCTACACGAATGGGTTGATATAATGAGAGGAGGTTTAGATGCTCTTTTCTTTTATTTCAACTGAGGCAGTGCCATGCTGCCTATAAAAGGCAGTTCAGCCACTTATACTTTCACCCCTTCCTGTCCAGGCCAATTTTCAGCTTTCAGTGCGCGCTTTGAATAACAATTGCGCAATCATGCAACACTGTATCCATATAAAATGTTATCACTTTTTGAAATCAATAGAACTTTCTGTTGGTGCTTTTCAATCACCACTTGTTGCTAAACAAATGAAAAAAAAAAAATGAAAAAAAATGTTTTCTTAGATTATATTATACATTTTTGTATATAAGTAATTTTTCTACTTCAATGATGTGTGCTGATGAGGTTGCACTGATGGGCACTGATAGGCTGCACTGATGGACACTGATGAGGAGGCACTGATAAGGCTGCACTGATAGGTGGCACTGCTTGGCACTTATAGGCAGCACTGATTGGCACTAATAAGTAACACTGATGGGCACTAATAGGTGGCACTGATGGGCACTGAAAGGCAGCACTGCACTGATGGGCACTGGTTAGGAGGTACTTATAGGTGGCATTGATGGGTGGAACTGATGGGCACTGATAGGATGCACTGATAGGCTACATTGGCGGGCACTGACAGGCTGCACTTATGGGCACTGATTGGCACTGATGGGGCTGCATTGATAATCAGGGCACTGATGATCATTGTCCTAATTATCAGTATTAACAATGTGCTAACAGGCTTGCCAGTTACCATTTCTCCTTTTTCCCACACAGACACAGAGTGGCAGGAAAGGACTGCTATGAATGGTCCTCTACCACAATCTGTGATCAGTTGTGTCTGAAGGACACATCATTTACAGAGCGTGTCAGATGTGAACCCCAGGGGGTGTGGCGGAAGGTGGGGTTTTGAGAGGATGTCTATGGATGCCCTCCCAGAACTGGATGACCATGCTGTAGCTGTCTTTGGGTATAGTGTGGTCGAGAAGTAGGTAAAGACCAGATGGTCATTAACAAGTAAAGGATGTGCTTTACACCACACATTAAAAATAGCCCCTATCCAGAAGAAAAAAGAAAAAAAAAAAAAAATACGACCCCTGAAACACACCCACTTTTTGTTAATAAAAAATAAAAAGCAATGGATGAGACATCAGCTTAATAGTGACTGCTGACCTCAAATCAACAACACAACAAAATGAAACACAAAAAAGCCCCAATAATAAGAATAAGGGTTCATTTCTCAAAGAGATAGCAATCAGAATTAAAGTACAGTTTCCTAACTGACCCTATGCTCTCAGTATGCAATTTGTGATCATTCTCTCTGCTTTCCCTACTACAGCTTTCAATTCCCTGACACTATGGCTTCTCTGTGCCCCCCTTTTTTTTATAGTGAAGGGGATGGCTTATCCAAAATCCCCCTTTATTTGCTCCTCCAAACCTGGTCATAGTTCAAATGCATTATGGTAATAGAAAGTGAATTATGGTAATAAAAAAAATCTTCTGAGCAAATCTATTATTATTATTATACAGAATTTATATAGCGCTGACAGTTTATGCAGCGCTTTATAACATTAGGGCAGACAGTACAATTACAATACAATTCAATACAGGGGGCAATCAGAGAGCCCTGCTCGTTAGAGCTTACAATCTAGGAGGGAGGGGCAAGTTATACAAAAGGGTAATAGTTGTGGGAGATGAGCTAGAGGAGAAAATAGTGTAGTTGTTAGATAGAGGCAGGATAGGCTTCTCTGAAGAGGAAGGTTTTCAGGGATCTCCTAAAAGTGGATAAATGTGGAGACAGTCTGACAGATTGGGGTAACAAATTCCAGAGGATGGGTGAGGCTCGGGAGAAATCCTGGAAGTGGATATGGGAGGAGGTGATGAGGAAGCTAGAGAGCAGGAGGTCTTGGTAGGAACGAAGATGGTGATTAGGTTGGTATTTTGAGACTAGGCTAGTGATGTCGCTGGGGGCAGAGTTGTGGATGGCTTTGTAACTAATTGTTAGTATTTTGAATTGAATTAGTTGGGTAAGTGGCAGCCAATGGAGGGATTGGCAGAGAGGGGTAGCAGACACTGAGCGGTTTGTAAGGTGGATGAGACTGGCAGCAGCATTCATGATGGACTGAAGGGGGTATAGTCTATTTAAAGGTAAGCAAATGAGGAGGAAGTTGCAGTAGTCATGGTGAGAGATAACCAGGGAGTGAATCAGGAGCTTTGTGGTTTCATTGTTTAGAAAGGGACGTCATTTAGAGATGTTGCGGAGGTTGAGGCGGCAAGCTTTGGAAAGTGATTGGATGCAGGGCCAAAAGGAGAGTTCAGAGTCCAGGATAACACCTAGCACGCTGACATATCAAGATGGGTGGATGATTGTGCCATTGAAGTCAGGGGAAGAAGCACGTGGGGCAGAAAATATTATAAGTTTGGTTTTGGACAAGTTGAGTTTGAAGAAGTGGTGTGACATCCATACAGATATGTCTGTATCTACATCTATGACAGCAGTGAACACTAACCTAAAAACCTAATGATGATGATGATGATTTTTATTACTGCTAGGCTGAATTTCAGCATAAATGGGTGGTAAAGAAATAAAAGCTTTTTCTGACTTTTACTATGAAGTAAGGTTTGTTTGTTTCATTCACTCAAAACATTCTCAGGGGCAATAAACTAAGACTTGTCATCTTATCCTTTATGAATGTTTTAACCCTCCAGTATTGGTAGAGAAAGTAAAGAATTGGTAAAAAAGAAAAAATGCTTTAGGAATAAAAAGCACCAGATCACTCTAGGGCAACACTAGAAATACAAACAGCATGCATTTTAAGTTTTGTCTGCTGACAAATTTGTCTCCTAACATCTCCCTTTTCTTAGATAAAAGAATACAAGTAATGGCTTACATTGACAAAGGAAATATCAAAATAATCCAACTTAGAAAAAGACGATGCTTGGAAAAAAGACACAATGTCATGTCAGTTATTTTAAGGATGGCAGTGAATGAATGCAGCGCCATCCACATTTATGTGATAATGTTTGTTTACCAACCGTTGAACTGCACTTTTTAACATACTGAAATGCAGTTCTGGAAAACAAATCTGTACAGTAGTTATGTTCTTATCAACTTTTTATAGAATTTTAAAATGATCAATCTTTCTTGTATGGCACAAAGCTGTGTAGCCCACAGTAGCAAATCTTCTTGCAATTTAAAATAATGAAATGCATTATTATTGTTTACACCCACAACCAACATTTCTATTATAAAGATGCTTTAAATGCAGCATTACCAAGAATAGATATACCAGCCTTCCATATTTTTTCTGTAAAACAGTGGTAGTTAACTTAGAAAGTGCAGCCCCCAACGTGTTCACAGGGCCACATGATAGTTTTGTTTTTATAAATTTGCTAATGCATCCCTAGGGGTGAGTCCATTACAGCCTTGTGCAGTCATTCAATCTAGAAGACAAACAACACTGGATGAACAGCACCTTGGTTAAAGTGAGTGTTGCAGTGAAAGCTGTTTTTTTTTTAATTTTACCTTTATAGGTACAAGGGAGAGTATTAAGCAAAAATATACAAAAATCACTTAAGAGGCCACAGCAATGTACCCAAGATAGTTAAAAAAAATTCCTTGTGTTGTTTTTGCATGTTAATTGGTATATTTTGTTGTCATTAGTGACAGTTGATAAATTGACAAGAAAAAAAATACCAAAAGGGGTACAAAATAGCAAATTTTGCATTCTTAACACTGGACACATGCTTGTGCAAATGTATCTTTAATTTTTTTTAAAGTGGCTATTTGCGCTTACAGAAAATTTTATACCAAAAAATATACCTAGAGGAGACATAATTAAGATATTCATTTTTAACAAAAAAATAATATATTTTTCATAACTTTGTTTTGTTAGCATGCACTCTGCTGTGAAGTGAGTACAGTGGATAGTCACCATTGTCACATTGTCATTAGTTCATCTGCTGACATGCATGTCTTTGTTTACCCTAAAACCCATCAATAAATTTTGAATGAGTCAAAAGATAAACAAAAAGTCACATGCATATAAATTATTGCGGCGATGAAAAGTTCAAAATGAAATTGAAGAGTGGGAGGAATCCAATTACCAAATCTATAAACAAAGCAATAATTTATATGCATGTGACTTTTTGTTTGTTATCTACGAACTTTGCTGGCCGCTTGCTTTTTACAGTTCAGCGCAAATTTTTACTTGTGTTTTGCCAAAAGATAAACAAACCCATTAATACCAGCAATCTGTTGTGTATGTCAGGTTTAATAGAGGAGCAGTAGGACCGGGATACAGGTGGCTGAGAATGATCTGACTGGGGGAAACAGTGGTAGAAAAGAAGAGTTATTTGAATGGGGTGAGAAGACTTGGAGAGGAGCAGTCTGAGAGGGGGAGAGGGGAAGCGGTGTGAATGGCAAGGACATGGTCAAGGAGAAACAGTTGATAGGGGTGAGGTGGCCAGGGAGAATTGTAAATAATAGATTTGTGTTGCATCCATGTCACATTGTTCCTGAACTATCAGTGCCAGTGTGCTCACCTATACTGGACCACTGGTAGAGACTACTGTATATGTATAAACAACCCTTTGCTCCAGATCAGCTCCAGTATCTCTACATATAATTTAATGTGTTAATCTTTTATCAATATTTTGACAGGTTGACTGACTGCTGTAAGCTT
Source organism: Lithobates clamitans (assembly GCA_037952925.1). Taxonomy (NCBI): domain Eukaryota; kingdom Metazoa; phylum Chordata; class Amphibia; order Anura; family Ranidae; genus Lithobates; species Lithobates clamitans. The sequence continues at coordinate 3,916,030 of JBBGZY010000143.1, forward strand.
TAAATTCTAAATTCTGTAAGGACGACCTTACATGAGCAATACTACATCTGTTCGCTCATAAAACAACAGTTTAGCACCAACAAGCTGGACACTTGCTATAACCTAAAGGAGAACTCTACTAACTCTACGAACAGCTATTACATTTCAACAAACATATATAGCAAAAACTCCTATTGATTTACTGACAAATGTTAAGCACTTCAAGGCTTCAACACATGGATCTCCTAGTTACAATTGTCATTATTCCTCTGTGGACAGCTGCTGGCTACTTTCAGCACATCATTTTTTAGAATAAACTCAATTCTCTAAAGCCTTGGGAACCAGCAGAAAACATGATGTAATCATAACATTTGCTCTTGATTATTTTACTGTGTGCTGTGTGACTAAGTTCCATTCAAAATTGAGCCTGTGCTAAGTCATGGCTTACAGCTATCTGGATAAAACTGTTGTCGATCAAAGATTTTGAAAAGATCTCCTATAAACTATTGTATCTTATTATCTCCTTTACAGTCTGTTTACAGTCTGTTTTCAGTTTACCATTGACTGTCAACACAGTAAAAGGACCAGTGAAAGGACAAGAAAAACATATACAAACATAGTATTAACCAGAATTTTCAATGGAACACTACTCATTTTACCAAACTATTTCTAAGTTTAGTATGCTTATTCTCTACCTATTTTTTTTTTATTTCACTGCTTAATATGTTTTTTATATGCTTTAAAATAAAAGTTAGCCCCTGTGCAATGTACCATGAAATGCACAGGAAATAACGCTGACTATGTTACGTGCTACGTTTGCTAACGTTCATCCTTTTGAATATCATTCATCTTAATTCCTTACTCCATAAAAAACAACACTACCATACTTAGGATATATAAAATGCAAATACGATTGTGCAATCTATCAATGATTGATTTGCTTTAATAACGTTCGTGTTGATATCAGACCTCTAGTAATAGCACAGATGCATTTAAAATAGGTTACATGGGAAGCAAACCCTATAAATTAAAGATGAGAGGTACTAACATCTGAAACATAAATCAAAGGCAGCGCAATAAAAAGAAACATGAAGCAAATGTTAGGTCTCAACAAGCCTTGCATATGTTACCACAAGGAACACAATCAGCAAAGAGCCTTAGTATCCTCATTTAAACTGTTCAGACCGAGAGGAAGAGATATGGTTCCTCATCAAAACAAACTTTCTGTACCTTCTGTCTTTCTACTTTAAGATCCTATTGATAACACCCTAGATGATTGTTAAAGCAGAACCTTACAATAAAATGCAAGGTCCACTTAAAATGTCCAGGCATTCTCACCTTCACAAAGCTATTATTAGTGGGTATAAAATGTACCTTTTAAAAAAAATTCCATTATACTTATGTAGCACTACCCCCAGAGGAGCTGCTGAATTGTTTTGTGATTTTTCTGCTCACCTGAAGATAACACATATCACTCACCCAGCACTTACTAACACACCTTGAAGTATTTCAAAGAATTTATTAGGCCAAGCATAGTCTAAAAGAAGAAATGATTAGGAAGTGTAGTAATACAAACAATTAATAAGGCATTAACTTTACTCTGAGAGATATGGTTAAACATCAGCAACATTTTGATTAACAGTAATGAACAGAACTGAACTGTATTTATCTAGAAGCCTTATATAAAGACAGTCCTACTTTGCTATAAAAGTCTCAGTTTTATTCCATTGGCCCATGATTGATGGAAAAAAAGTTGACTAGCAAAGTTGAGGCCCTTGAAGAAAGTACAACAGTTCTCAGCTGACAATAGATTAACTTGTACAATGTTAGTCTCTTACAAGTCCCAGGGAACCCTCTTCTGGGTCTCTGGACACATTCTCTGATTCAGTAAAAGTCAAGTTTTAAGTCAGACAGTGATAGAAGTTGCTGTGATCTCTTTTTCAATTCTGATGAAACAGTCCCTCTTTTCACTCTTTACAAGTGGTAGGAGTGCTCTCCAGTACAGTCTTTGAAATCCAAAGGGACGCTGGATTGTTCTCAAAATAAGGGGGAATTATAGTAACCCCACTGGGGTAGAACAATTTCACAGAACCAGGAAACAAGAAAAGTCAGTGGCCAAGAGAACTCTCACTACAGTAGACTCGTTTCAAACTTCAGGTGTTTCAATGTAAGTTTATGAAAGGGTCCATCCTTACAAAACGGCACCAAGCAGTTGTAGCCTGTGATTTTTCTCCTGATGGTCAGGGTTACTCATTGCATGATGCAAATTAAATACCGATCCCCAGTGTGGGCTCTCAGAATTTAGTTCCCCTCACATGTAGCATTGCAGAGTATGATGGCAGCAGTAGTCTTTGATCAGCACTCTTCTCCTGAGCAGCACAGCATCAAATAGCTCTGACACACTCTGGCCACACCACTGTTCCCCCTTCATTGCAACCTTGTAGTGCTCTCTCCCAGCTGCTAGGCACAGGAAATGGTTGCAGCAGCACATGGTGCCCACTGTGGCTACCTCCCTGCATTGTGCAGGCTGGTGGCACAACAGAGCACTCTTTATCCAGCATCACATTTCACTGTTTCCTTGCTATTCTTCCCCAGAGGCACAGTCCCCACACAATGGCAGCAGTGCTTATCCATCACTCTGATTATCTCAAAATGTCTCCACATCTCTCTCACTTCCTCTCCAATTGAGCCCATCAGTTGCCTCAGCCCTCTGGGAGCTGTACCACCTCTTTTCCTCCCAAAACCAGGATTGTGCTACTTTTTGTATTACATTACCCAGGAGCCTACATACAAGTCCTCCTTGCTCTGTTGCATCAGACAATCCCTCAATCCAGACCCAACAACGGTGGCTGTCCCTGCACTGGAGACACTCCATAGATGAGCATTGTAAAGTGGTCTCCTTAAAGATGGCTGTTGTGCTTCTGCATTAATGAATATTCAGTTTACCCTTGTCCACTCTATAGAAGGATAATACAGCAGCAACAAAGGGAGAAGATCTACAGCAATTACTAGCTACAGTCCAGGTTACACATACCATAGCCCTTTCTTTTGCATCCTTGAGCTTTATGTCTTGTCTTTCCAAAAAAAAAAAAAAGAGGCTTCAGTTTATTGCAAGAGTAAGTTCTTCCAATGTTTTGGCTGATCTGTATTCCCCAAGATCTAGCTGCAAGGAATGTGATGTTATCCTCACCTAGGCACCACAAGGTTGAGGTATGTATTTACCCTAACTATTTTTTTTTATAGGTACATTTTACAATTGCTAATAGGAAGTATTTGTGAGCGGGGGGAGGGGATAATATAAGTGTACCTTGTATTTACTGTAGGGACCACTTTTTTGGCAGCCCCAAGTTGAGTAAACATTTTACCATACCAACGTTTTGTAAAGTAATGTAATTGCTACTGCAAGCCACATGCCCCTGCATTTCTTTTTAGCTTTGCAGTATTGAATGACAACTGTTTCAAGTGCTAACTTTCTGCAGATCTGTTGCCATGCCCTGTCTTCTGCCTGCTTAATGGGACATAATTATACATGTTCATTAGGTATGAGGAAATAGGACTGTTCCCCCAACTGGGAACAAAAACTCCTTGGTATACAGTGCCTTACAAAAGTATTCACCCCCTTGGCATTTTTCGTGTTTTGTTGCCTCACAACCTGGAATTAACATGGATTGTTTGAGGATTTGCATCATTTAATTTACAGAACATGCCCACAACTTTGAAGATTTTTTTTAATGTGAAGTAAACAACAAATAGGACAAAATAACAGAAAAAGTCAATATGCATAACTATTCACCCCCCGGAAGTCAATACTTGGAGAGCCACCTTTTGTGGCTATCACAGCTCCAAGTCACTTTGGATAAGTCTCTATGAGCTTGCCACATCTTAACACTGGGATTTTTGCCCATTCCTCTTTGCAAAACTGCTCCAGCTCCTTTATGTTGGATGGTTTGCGCTTCAGCATCTTTAAGTCTGACCACAGATTTTCTATTGGATTGAGGTCTGGGCTTTGACTAGGCCATTCCAACACATTTGCATGTTTCCCCTTAAACCACTCAAGTGTTGCTTTAGCAGTGTGTTTGGGGTCATTGTCCTGCTGGAAGGTGCATCTCCGTCCTAGCCTACACAGAATGGTACAGGTTTTGCTCAAGAATATCCCCTGTATTTAGCACCATCCATCTTTCCCTCAACTCTGACCAGTTTCCCAGTCCTGACTGCTGAAAAACATCCCCACAGCATGATGCTGCTGGTGTTCTTTGGGTGATGCGATGTGTTGGGTTTGCACCAGACATAGTGTTTTCATTGATGGCCAAAAAGTAAAATTTTAGTCTCATCATACCAGAGCACCTTCCCCCATACATTTTGGGAGTCTTCCACATGCCTTTTCGCAAACTCAAAATGTGCCATTTTGTTTTTTGCTGAAAGTAATGGCTTTCTTCTGGCCACTGTGCCATAAAGCCCAACTCTATGGAGTGTATGGCTTATTGTCGTCCTATGTACAGATACTCCAGTCTCTGCTGTGGAACTCTGCAGCTCCTCCAGGGTTACCTTAGGTCTCTGTGCTGCCTCTCTGATCAATGACCTCCTTGCCCGGTCCGTGAGTTTTGGTGTGCGGCTGTCTCTTGGCAGGTTTGCTGTTGCGCCATATTCTTTCCATTTGGTTATGATAGATTTGATGGTGCTCCTAGGGATCATCACAGATTTTTATATTTTTTTATAACCTAACCCTGACTTATACTTCTCAACAACATTGTCCCTTACTATTTTGAAGAGTTCCTTGGTCTCCATGGCAGTGTTTGGTTAGTGTTGCAGCCTCTGGGGCCTTTCAAAAAGGTGTGTATATGTAATGACAGATCATGTGTCACTAATGCTGTGTACACACGACCGGACTTTCAATGGACTGAATCACGTCGGACTTTTCGTCGGACTTTCGACAGGCTTCCGTCGAATCAGACTTGTCTACACACACTCACACCAAAGTCCGGCGGTTTCGACCATGATGACATACGACCGGAATAGAATAAGGAAGTTCATAGTCAGTAGCCAATAGCTGCCCTAGCGACGGTTTTCGTCCGTCAGACTAGCATACAGACGAACGGATTTTTCGACCGGACTTGAGTCCGTCGGAAAGATTTGAAGCATGTTCTAAATCTAAAGTCCATCACATTTTCAACAGAAAAGGTCCGCTTCAGGTCCAATGAAGCCCACACATGGTCGAATTGTCAGACGGATTTGTTCCGTCGGACAAGTTTGGTCGAAAAGTCCGGCCGTGTGTACACGGCATTAGATTGCACACAGGTGGACATCCTTTCACTAATTATGTGACTTCTGAAGGTAATTGGTTGCACCAGAGCTTTTAATGGGCTTCATAACAAAGGGGGTGACTACATACGCTAATGCCAATAAACAGTTTTTTATTTCTGAAAAATAGTTTTATGTATATATTTTTCTAATTTTACTTAACACCAACTTAGACTATTGTGTTCTGATCCATCACATATAATTCAGATGAAAAAAAAACAACATTGAACCAAAGGCTGTAATGTAACAAAATAGATAAAAAGCCAAGGGGGGAATACTTTTGCAAGGCACTGTAGATAAGGGCCTTTTGTGGTGGCTTTTGTTTGTGTCAGAACTACTTCCCTCCCTATACAAGTTAATAGGAATACATAAACAGCTTGAAGCAGGTTCAATGGAGGTCAGAATACATTCAATTGTGGACAGGTGCTCCTGTCAGTGAATTCTGTATGCCCATAGGTCCAAACCCAAATCCTATTGACACAGGCCTTAAACAGCTTTAATTAACACATGTGAGAACAATTAAAACAATAACTGCTTTGTTGGACAATTCAAAAAAGGGACATATGCACAGTAGACCAGCATAGATAGGTGAGTACAATCCAAAAATTGAATATTCAAATGAATAAATTACATGAATATATTCAACTAAGACATAAAACAGTTAAATAGCATTTCTTGGAAATTTTAGCAGAAGTTGAAACCACCCTTGTAGTTTAACTAAAGTCCCAAAAAGAAGCGTTCATTAGATGTAATGCTCATTAGCAGACGTCCAAGTAAGATATGGTTTGTCACAGGTTCAGATTAAGGCAGTAGCAGGATATAAAGGGTAATGATTATTAATAAGTGGCACTAAACCCTCCTATCTTTTACTACCAAGCAAGCTGCCATCATAGTCTCTGTTTAATTTGCATTTGTCATGGTGCTGCACATGTAATTAGATATGATACCAGCCATTTGATTACTCAAAAGTTCAGTTAAGAGCTAACATAAGCACACTAGTAACTGTGACAGTTATCAATCAAGGCATGCCTTAAATGTAACTATGTTGGGAAACCGTAAAGTTGGCGGTTTTAGTTCCATTTTAAACTGCACTCAGCAATGCACAAAAAAATGGTCACATACTACAAAATGGCAGATAATATGGTACTAAAGGAGTAGAGCAAGTTCACTTTGAAAAGTTGATTTTCATTTACCCAATCAAAATAAAAAAAATTATTTGTCTTTTCACATGATTGGGTCAATTTAGCGTCACCCAATTCACAAAAAAAAGTGAAAAATCTCTTTGCAAAGTCAACATGCACTATTCCTTTAGTAAATCAAACTAAATGGCTCTCATAAAAAGACCCGCATTTTTTACAGTCACCGCTGATTTTTTCCAGAATTTAGGAGGGTACAGTTTTATTACACTTCTTAATCTCAATGACATGTCATTATTCTCAGGGTCATGTACAATTATCCAATTGGAAAGATCACCTGGTATATACCCTCATGGCTGTGATGGCTGCAGTGTCCTTGAATTTCTGTTTCACCAGTCTTATATTAAACACACCACTAGTAAAAATATAGAGATTTCAAAATATGATACTTTATAACAGTTTCTTCTTTTTCAAACCATAAAAAGTTCTCTATCAGCCTGACACTTTTACGCCACCAAATCCCTTTTAATCTACAGTCTTAATTAGTTCCCATTAAGAAAGGTGTTTTATTTTTGAGGTAGTCATCCATCTATGAAAGTGGACATTTATATTATCACCTTGAATAAGTTATGCTCTCTGGAACTGAGAATCTTTGATGCATTTAACAAGTGTAATTTCATAGCATACATGCTTTAGACAACATACATAAATAGCTTCCAGTGCAGCTTGCCTCCAATCCATAAAATTATACTGTCCTGCTCTCTCACATTCATTTGCATGAAGCCGCCTGTTGGATGAACTTTATGCCTAGTGCATTCAAATTTCATAGCTGTACCTCTGGCCTAATTTTCACTTGGGAATGTAGTGTGACTTTCACCATCAACTTGGCAGACTTTCTTAATGAGTGAAAGGGAATACTTCAACATGAACAATGCTGCTTTTGTGGGGAAAAACAAGAAAAAGATGCAAGTGAATACGATTAGGTTTTCCACCACTGCTCTGAATAACGTAATTCAGTTCAGGCTTCCTTCTATGAATCTAATGATTGGCAACTTGTTCAATAAAATGAAGATGATCTTCTGCCTGATTTTACTATCAATAGGGGTTCTACAATTTTATGAATCAGTAGTTATTGAAGCTGATTCTCCTTAAATGCTCCCAAGAATAAAACTATTTTACTCTGTGAAGCTTTTTTTTTGTATATAAAGAGCATAATAATTACCATTTTAATAAAAAGAACACATTATTATTATGGGTTTTGATTTATTTCACATTGCCGCCTATGATAATGTCTAAATTGTTACAAATAACAAGGGTGTATCAAAGAGATAAAATGTTTCTGGTTGTATATACAGTTGCATAGCAATAAAAAATAGCACTGAGAACCAGATATGTATTACAAGGGGACATTTTTTTTCATCTTTCCATGCACTTTAAATAGCCAATGTCAATTCTATGACATAAAAATGAATGGCTCAGTACATGTACAAAAAGCAGAATGTGTTCCCTTGATTTGCTTTTGTCATTTTTTATCTTACCTGCAATGTTTGTTTGTGGTTGGCAGCTTCTGAAGCTTGCCAATGCTTCAATTCAGTTCTAGGGCAGCATGCCACAAACATGCTCCAGATACTCGTAAGGCATTGGCGAGCATTTTTTTGCCACTCTAAATGGTTTTCCTACAAAAAAAAAATTAAAAAATGCAAAAAAAAAAAAGTTTTACAAGGTGCTTTAAATGCTTTACATAACAATTTATGAACACCCCTTAAACATATTGAAAATGTGTACTAACACTACAGGATTTCATGGCTGTTTTTAAAACAGTTTTTTTCAACAACCAAAATGTTAAGTGTGCCAAACCAGTACCTTGAAGAAAATGTGCTTTTGTGTGAGATTTTTCAGAAAAATGGCAGTGCACTTCCTGGTATATGCGTGTTCCTAGGTACTCCTGTGCTCACAGATTAATTTTTTTTTACACTGTTGGTTTGCTCAGCAGTCTCTGACAGGTATTTAGGAGGTGCTACTATTGCCTCCTGATCCCTTTTTTCCTTTTTTTTTTGCATTGCCGGATCATGCTGTAATTGCACTATGATTGATTGCACTATGGCCCCATTTATCTCAATGGGCGAGTTTGACAGGCAGTGCCACCTGTCAAACTCTGCAGCCTAAGTTAAATACGCCGCAGCTGCAAAAAAAGCATTGTGACCACAGCATGTGTACAGTCTTGCCAAGCTGTAATGTTATCATTCAGCTATGGGTGGTAAAACTGCAACTCAGCTGCCTCTGTTTACTGTTCCCCAGCTGCCCGTGTGAAAAAGCCCTTTCTGCAATAGATCTGCAGTGTGAAATGCAGGAACTACTGCCTTAAAACAGCTGGTCTCAGTAGAATTGGTAATGTCACTGCTATGCAGCTCACTGTGCTCCTACCTGGAGACTCTGACATGAGAAAGAAACGTCCTGCCTCTCCCAAGATGGCTACCCTCACACAGAGACATAGTGCAGAACTAGGCATGGTACGTCAGTAATGGGGAAAAGATCAGTTGCAGGGAAACCACATGCCATACTGGGGGCCCAGATTTCAGAGTTCATTTTATCCTTACTTCATTGTACTAGCTTGCAATCATATACATACAGTGAGAGAAAAAAGTATTTGTTCCCTTGCTGATTTTTTACATTTGCCCACTGACAAAGAAATTATCAGTCTATAAATTTTAAGATAAGTTTATTTTAACAGTGAAAGACAGAATAACAACAGAAAAATCCAGAAAAATGCATTTCAAAAAAGTTATACATTTATTTGCATTTTAATGAGTGAAATAATTATTTGACCCCTTCGCAAAACATGACTTGGCCACCAGGTTTGCACACATCTCAGGAGGAATTTTGTCCCACTCCTCATTACAGATTCTCTCCAAGTCATTAAGGTTTCGAGGCTGACGTTTGGTAACTTGAACCTTCAGCTCCCTCCACATACAGTCAGGTCCATAAATATTGGGACATCAACACAATTCTAATCTTTTTCACTCTATACACCACCACAATGGATTTCAAATAAAACAAACAAGATGTGCTTCAACTGCAGACTTTCAGCTTTAATTTGAGGGTATTTACAGCCAAATCAGGTGAACGGTGTAGGAATTACAACAGTTTGTATATGTGCCTCCCACATTTTAAGGGACCAAAAGTAATGGGACAATTGGCTGCTCAGCTGTTCCATGGACAGGTGTGTGTTATTCCCTAATTATCCCATTTACAAGGATCAGATAAAAGGTCCAGAGTTAATTTCAAGTGTGCTATTTGCATTTGGAATCTGTTGCTGTCAACTCTCAATATGAGATCCAAAGAGCTGTCATTATCAGTGAAGTAAGCCATCATTGGGCTGAAAAAACAAAACAAACCCATCAGAGAGATAGCAAAAACATTAGGTGTGGCCAAATCAACTGTTTGGAACATCCTTAAAAAGAAAGAACTCACCGGTGAGCTCAGCAACACAAAAAGACCCGGAAGATAACGGAAAACAATTGTGGTGGATGACCGAAGAATTCTTTCCCTGGTGAAGAAAACACCCTTTACAACAGTTGCCATATCAAGAACACTCTCCAGGAGGTAGGTGTATGTGTGTCAAAGTCAACAATCAAGAGAAGACTTCACCAGAGTGAGTACAGAGGTTCACAGGGTTCACAACAAGATGTAAACCATTGGTGAGCCTCAGAAACAGGAAGGCCAGATTAGAGTTTGCCAAACAACATCTAAAAAAGCCTTCACAGTTCTGGAACAACATCCTATGGACAGATGAGACCAAGATCAACTTGTACCAGAGTGATGGGAAGAGAAGAGTATGGAGAAGGAAAGGAACTGCTCATGATCCAAAGCATACCACCTCATCAGTGAAGCATGGTGGTGGTAGTGTCATGGCGTGGGCATTTATGGCTGCCAATGGAACTGGTTCTCTTGTATTTATTGATGATGTGACTGCTGACAAAAGCAGCAGGATGAATTCTGAAGTGTTTTGGGCAATATTATCTGCTCATATTCAGCAAAATGCTTCAGAACTCATTGGACGGCGATTCACAGTGCAGATGGACAATGACCCGAAGCATACTGCAAAAGCAACCAAAGAGTTTTTTTAAGGGAAAGAAGTAGAATGTTATGCAATGGCCAAGTCAATCACCTGACCTGAATCCGATTGAGCATGCATTTCACTTGCTGAAGACAAAACTGAAGGGAAAATGCCCCAAGAAAAAGTAGGATTTGAAGACAGTTGCAGTAGAGGCCTGGCAGAGCATCACCAGGAATGAAACCCAGTGTCTGGTGATGTCTATGCTTTCCAGATTTCAGGCTGTAATTGACTGCAAAGGATTTGCAGCCAAGTATTAAAAAGTGAAAGTTTGATGGATGATTGTTAATCTGTACTATTACTTTTGGTCCCTTAAAAAGTGGGAGGCACCTATACAAACTGTTGTAATTCCAACACCGTTCACCTGATTTGGATGTAAATACCCTCAAATTAAAGCTGAAACTCTGCAGTTAAAGCACATCTTGTTCATTTTATTTCAAATCCATTGTGGTGGTGTATAGAACCAAAAAGATTAGAATTGTGTTGATGTCCCAATATTTATGGACCTGACTGTATTTTCTATATGTTTAAGGTCTGCAGACTGGCTAGGCCACTCCAGGACTTTAATGTGCCTCTTCTTGAGCCACTCCTTTGTTGCCTTGGCCATGTGTTTTGGGTCATTATCATGCTTGAATACCCATGCATGACCCATTTTCAATGCCCCATCTGCGGTAAGGAGGCTCTCACCCAAGATTTGATGGTACATGGCCTGTCCATGGCCTGTCCCCCCTTCCTCTTTACTCCTGTGAGTGTCTTCCTTTCTTCAATCATGGCCTGTCTATTGTCCCTTTGATGCAGTAAAGTTGTCCTGTCCCCTTAGCAGAAAAACATCCCCAAAGCATAATGTTTCCACCCCTATATTTGACGGTGGAGATGGAGTTCTTGAGGTCATAGGCAGCTTTCCTCCTCCTCCAAAAAAGCGAGTTGAGTTGATGCCAAAGAGATCGATTTTAAACTCATCTGACCACAATGCTTTCACCCAGTTCACCTTTGAATCATTCAGTAGCAAACTTTAGAGGGCCTGTACATGTACTTTCTTGAGCAGGGGACCTTGCGGGTGCTGTAGGATTTTAGTTCTTTACGGCGTAGTGTTGCCAATTGTTTTCTTGGTGATTATGGTCCCAGCTGCCTTGAGATCATTGACAAGATTCTCCTGAGTAGTTCTGGGCTGATTCCTCACCATTCTCATGATCATTGAAACTCCACGAGGTGAGACCTTGCATGGAGCCCCAGAGCGAGGGAGATTGTTTGCAAATGGAAGAAACACAAAATAACTGCCAATCACACCAACTGTTGTCACCCTCTCACCAAGCTGCTTGGCTATGGTCATGTAGCCCATTCCAGCCTTGTGTTGGTCTACAATCTTTTCCCTGACATCCTTGGACAGCTCTTTGGTCTTGGCCATGGTGGAGAGATTGGAACTGATTGATTGTTTGCTTCTGTGGACAGCTGCCTTTTATTCAGGTAACATGCTGATATTAGGAACACTACCTTTAAGAGAGTGCTCCTAATCTCAGCTTGTTACCTGTATAGAAGACACCTGGGAGACATAAATATTGCTGATTGATAGGGGATCAAATATTTATTTCACTCATTAAAATGCAAATCAATTTATAATAGTGATGGTGTTTCCGCTGTGGGGGAAGGTGGGAGGAGTGTTTGCCAAAAAAATACTGGTGAAAGTTGAAGTGGTAATAGCAACTAAATAAGTGTATATCAAATTCAAGTACATAAAATAATGACTGGTGCAGTAATCATAAAATATAAGACATATGGAATATATGCCAATCCAGTGTAACTTATATAAAAACACATAAAATAAGAAGTCCTTGTGATAATAAAGAAAGATGACAAAAGTCCGTGTCAATCAAAAAAGGAACAATCCCACCACCAGGAAGCACACGTGTGCCAAATGCAATCTTCAGTGATGACACCTCTGTATCTGCAAGCAGCTCACCTTACTGCTGTAAGGTGTACAGCATATACTGGTCACAGATCACAGGTAAGGATGGTTGATGAGAAGATAGAACAATATCCTATGTATTGCTTGGGCAGTCCCAATAATGGATATATGGGATCATACGGAGAAACATAAAGAGTATATAGCATAATACCACAACAAACACAGTGGGACAGGGGCGAATCAAACGATGATGCACTCACTTTTTGAAAAAGGAGCATAGGCGTCAATCCAACAAACACCGAGTTCGTATGTCCTCAGTGTGGCATCTAGAGTTAGCTCCTGCTCCCCAGTGTTTTTCAGGTGAACACAGTAAATGTTGGTATAAAACATGAAGAGATATGCATATAGTGTAATCCCGTATACAAAAACCAATTTATTAAAAAACGAAGGTAAACAAACTCACATAAAAAAGCTGTTTGGGGTAAAAACATCCACGAGCAACAAGCTCGTCTCCTGCCGGCAGGCTGTGTGTGTACCCAGTGCTCCAATCCCAACGTGTATCGTGACGCAAATTAGTTTATAACTTTTTTTAAATGCGGTTCTCTGGATATTTTTGTTGTTATTCTGTCTCTCGCTGTTAAAATAAACCTACCATTAAAATTATATACTGATCCCTTCTTTGTCAGTGTGCAAACATACAAAATCAGCAGGGATCAAATACTTTTTTCCCTCACTATAAGAATGAAAATAAGAGATAAGGAAATGGATATATTTTATATAAGATATCTGAGGATGAGGAAGCAGTGCTGCATCAGTAACAGAAGAGCATGACTTATTTTAGATTATGTGCTTGACTGATGAGTTTTAATTAACAGTAATTTTTTAAAAAAAGTACTTTGTAAAGTAACCCCCTTGCATCTAACTGCCTAATACATGTACATAAATTTGAATTTTTAGTGGTCTTTTTCCACACATCATAGCTGAATAACTCTGAAACAAAATAAAATAAGCTCCCATGATGCTTTGTTCTAACACAGCCTATGCTATTGAGTGCAAGTAGACACAGACACATATTTGTGAAGTTATTAGATATATTAGGTAAAGAAAAGTTGTTAGTTTGCATATTAGCTGTTATACTGTTGCAAAGTAGCTAAATGTGTTAATTGGTTAAAATTCTAAATATTATTCTATTTTTAATTAGATCACAAGTTTTTGTTAATTCTTCATTTGTACTTCTCCATGTGGAGGAAACCTTTAATAAAAACATTACTAAAAATTAATGTAAATGAAAAATTCCCCAAGAGAAACAGTATTAATAATACGTTAGCATTTAATGTTTGCTACAGTGGGTTTGATGCCTTAATTCTATTTCTTTGGTGTATACATGTTTGCTTGGGGAAATCTTTTGTATTGGTTCAACGGACCATGAGCCCGTTTTGTGAGTTCTGAATTAATTCATCCCACACAGCTGCTATCAGTGTGTGCATATTTTCCAGCTAACACTGAAATAATAAAGCATTTTTTTAATAATAAAAATAAATAAATACATAATTAAAAGTAAGTTTGACGTAAGGAGAAAAAAAAAAAAAAAAAAAAATATATATATATATATATATATATATATATATATATATATATATATATATATATATATATATATATATATATATATATATATATATATATATATATAAATAATGTACCTTACTTTTATGATTATTGTTGATAATTTCAGCACAAATTCAGACATGTTTGCAATGTTTAGATTTTGCTTTATTTTTTTTACTATATTAAGGTCTCAATGGCTCTTTTATTATTGTGCGCACAAATTACAAATCAGAAATTATCTGTGACTGCCTAAAGAATCATTGCTCAATTTGCAAACTTGCACTATAATACATACTCTAAAGGTTTTTATTAGCTGTCTGCAAATAGTTTGTGAATTTCACCAAGCTAGGCTAAAATACACTAAGGTATGATGAAAGTTGTTCATAACATCTAGACAAAAGATGACACACTGGGTCAGATTTACTAAATTATGTAGTGAGCTGAAATGAACTTGTGCTTACTTCAAACATCTAAGCATATGAACAAGCTGCTTTTCAAATTCTCTTGCAATTGATTGAATACTTGGGGTGAATGCAGGTTCATTTCAGCTTCAGTTACAGTTAAATAAATCTGTCCCAAGCAACCACCACTTCACTAAACTTTATCTCACCACAAAACCCATCAGAATTTGATAAATTATGACTACTAGAATGATACAGTAGATTCCTGAAGCTTAATAATGCATTTCCAGTTTTTTTTTCACAGTGGGGTCCTTAAATATTAGTGCCTACAGATCCTCACTTCTCTGTCAGTAATTACATTCCTTATGGGTAGCTCTAAATTCTAGAGCAAAAAATGAGACTTCTTTATAAAAAAAAGATGTAGCTAGCCACATGTATAGCAGAGAATACCCACATGTAGCCATTCCCACACTTTTATATATGTATATAACACATTTTTGACATAGACATCGTGATATATAAACATCTTACTTCAGAAGGATGTCCTCATGAGTACAGATTGAGGATAACAAGGTTGTTAGGCTACATCTCTCTACATGTATCACAAAGAGGATTTTTGTATCTATAATTTGTTTGTATTTTTTTCTCTAAAGTGTGTTGCACCTTTAAAGTCCCATTTTCTGCTCCAGAGTTTGGATCTCTGTTGTTGATGTTTCTGGGCATGTGATGCATATCCTAACCTTCAATGCCATCTCTTATATAGTATACTTTAGCTCTGTTGATGGTATAAATAAGTAGGAATACTCAGGTATGGGTGGAAGACCCAGTGGAAACGAAGGATGCAGAGAAATGCCAATAGTGCTTTTGAGTGAGGGAAAGCCAGGATGTAATTAAAGCACCCTGATTCTAAATTAGAGAGACCCTGAAACATTTCCACCTACTATATGCACACTTGTGAGTCTAAAACCTTTTCCAATAGATAACAGTTGTTGTCTGCATCACAGAATAATAAACCTGAGAAATTAAACAAAAACTAACATGTCAAGGAGTCTGCCGCTCACCCGTACCCCCCCAAAAAACCCTTGGGAAGCAACCAACCCAGAAAGTATGTGATCATAGGTGGACACAACCCAATTGCAGGGGTGTATAAAACTGTACAAATGTGATCTCCTAAGGCAGGTAACAGCTGGTATAAAACAGGGAGTAGGCATACTTACTTATAATATATGAAACAATATACGCAGGCAAACCTGGCAGGATAATCCACCAATCAGCGGTTTCTCATGCCGTAAGCAATATAGGGCTCTGGAAGGAAGTGCACAAATATGTATGTGTGTATACATATAGAAAAATTAGGCACAAGAGAAACACCCTAACTGTAAGAAACAGCCAAGGATGGTGTATAGAGTTCAAAAGGTGCTTACCGAAGGGTCCTTATAACATGTGTGGGGCGGGGTTAATGACCATATCCTCAACAGCCAAACTAGGCAACTTTGAACTAGGCACTAGTACCATACACATGGAAAGGGGAAGCCCAATATGGCTATACATATGTAAAGTCCACTTTAAGTGTAGGGGGGCAGTAGAGCTTCAACAGTGTTAAGGCTAAAAGGAAACAGATGGAGGAGTTTCATCAGTAACCTAGAGCCAGTAAATGTAACGAAGACCCCCTGTCCATATCTCTCCAGACAGAGTAAATCTGTCTCTGTCTAAAAGGTGATGTGGCCGAGTTTATATACGCCCCGACCAGAAGTGCATCATCCCCGAAACCCAGAAGTGACGTAAACCGGAAATGGGTCATCCCCAAAGCCGGACGGAAGTGCGCCATCCCGAAGCCGGAAGTGACGTCACCCGGACTGACTGCACGCTGATGTGCATGTGCACTCCCCACTGATACAGAGGGGGTGGGACACTGCAACAAAAGCAAAGAAGGACCAATTCAAACAGAACGAGTCCCTCAGGCGCCGCAGTCAGGCAGCAACATGTGCTGCCGTACATATGGTTCTGGGAGGCCGTACAATTGAGAGATAGCATCCATCAAATCAACCACAGACAGCCAGGCAGGCCACCAGGAAAGGGGGGCTGAGCAGACTGATCGACATGTCAGAAATATTAAATGTAAAAATAAAACAAATATTAGTAGTAAATATACATAAATGTTTAATTGAGACAGCGAACAATCCAGCATTAAAAAGTAACAGCCCAAATAGTTTTTTAGGTCATTATATAGCAAATATTTGAGAACTTTACTTCTTAATACAGGGCAGCAATGGAGATAACCATTTGAGAACAAGCATTGTTTAACATCATACCAGAGTCAATCTAGAAGCTGTCATAGAGTATAACTCAACAGGGACCAGTCAACTAAATCAACCATAGCAACAAGTGTAACTTAATGATTTTAATTATTTATATTTATTATAGAGTGAAGGAGCATACAGCAATTAAACTCTAATATGTCAAGAATTAAAATGGGTTCTAAACACTAATTATAGGTTAAGGTGTAATTGTATAGCACCCAAACGTCAAATTTTAAAGGAAGGGTTATATGACTGGGTTTCATTTATCCCTGGAGCATATGTGGCCTCTAAACGCTCAATCCACAATGTCTCCTTTTGAAGGATAAGTTTATCCCATTCTCCTGCTCCTGGACATTTGGGAACGACGGCTAGAGCAATAAACGAGACATAGGATGTGTTGAACTTGGTACAAATTCAGATGTCGACTCACTGGAGTCAGCATTTTTCCATTTCCGATAAACGTGATCGTTTATCCTCTATCTGAATTGCCTGGCCATCTTGCCCACATAGAAAGCTCTGCATAGGCAGAGCATCAAGTAGACTATGCCCTGTGTGTCACAGTTGACATGGAATTTTGGGACAAACATTTCCCCATTGGGAAGCAAGAACCTGTTACCTATATTCACCCATGGGCAGAATGTGCATCTGCCACATCTATAGATGCCTCTGGGGAGTCAACGGGCTTTGGAGTCGGCAGAGTAGTGACTACAGACAAGTCTGTCACAAAGCGACGTGGTTCTCCTGAAAGTTATCTCAGGGCATAGACCAACGTATTTTCTCAAAATTGGGTC
The DNA here is from genome assembly GCA_037952925.1 of Lithobates clamitans. NCBI lineage: Eukaryota > Metazoa > Chordata > Amphibia > Anura > Ranidae > Lithobates > Lithobates clamitans. Next base: position 3,933,560 of record JBBGZY010000143.1, read on the forward strand.
CTCATGTAGCAAATGCCAATGATTGTTCATAATATGTCTTAATTCAAGGTTTTAAGAAGAGAATCTTGTGACATATTTAACTGTAGACTAACTATCAGAAATCCTAGCTCTATGCAACAATTCATTGCGAGACTGACACATTTCTTTATTGTATGCCTGACAAAGTAGAGTCTTGCTGTACCCCCTTTCCAGGAAACGTAAACATAAAGACTTAGCTTGTCTTTGAAAGTCTATTAAGTGCGTACAATTGTGTTGTAATCTAATATACTCTGCATTTGGAATGCTTCAAATAGGGCCGGTGGGTGAGCACTTGATGCGTGTAACAGATTGTTTCCTGCTGTTTCCTTTCGGAACAAATTGACGGATACCATCAAGAATGAGACAGCAGCCTGACATATACCCACTGAGCTGAAGAAGTTGATCACGTTTGCCATCCTCATTGACTCCAGACTCAGAAAAAGACCCTCTTTTAAGGAGCGCTTGCGGAAGCCTCATGTATGTTTGTCTCTGAACTTTGCAGTGCCACCCGTGCCTCTATCACCTCCTATGCCTCCAGGTACCGAGTCGGTCAATGAAGGTGAACCCATGCATTTGGGTTTCATGTGTCTTGCCATTGAGGCTCTTGACGGGAGACCTCTACAGCCTGCCCATGTGACTCATGAGACGTTTCCATTGTACATGGCCGTAGGGGCTCTTCACCATGAGATAATCCAATTCCAAGTTATTTCCTCACCTAAGTTTCTGCTGGTTATTGGTTATCCTTGGTTACAGAGGCACAACCCCTTTTTTGATTGGCTCCATGCTTAAGTTCTCTCCTGGTCACCACAATGCAGTGAGACATGCTTCCAGAAGGTAGCCAAGGTCCTGTGCACCTCTTCACTCTCCTCCCTGCCGGAGGAGTACCGTGATTTTAGCGATGTCTTTGACAAAAGTCAAGCTGGTAGTTTGCCTCCACACTGCCTGTATGATTGCTCAATTGACCTTCAACCTGGTGCCATACCCCCTCGTGGCCGGGTTTACCCTTTGTCGGTCTTGCAGGATAAGGCCATGGAGGAGTATGTTGGAGACGCATTTTCTTGAGGTTTCAGTCCCCAAATCCTCGTCTCCTGCTGGTGCTGGTTTCTTCTTTGTGAAGAAGAAGAGTGGTGAACTAAAACCTTGTATTGATTATAGGGGGTCTCAATCGTTTCACGATTATGAATGCCTATCCGATTCTGTTGATTACGGAGTTATTTGACCACCTCAAGGGAGCAACGGTTTTCACAAAGCTTGATTTGAGAGGGGCATACAATCTTGTGAGGATTAAGGAGGGCGACAAGTGGAAAACTGTGTTTAATACCAGAATAGACCATTATGAGTACCTCGTAATGCTTTTTGGCCTTTGTAACGCCCTGGCTGTTTTCCAGGAATTTATTAAAGATGTCCTCCGAGATTTGTTGCAGTTATGTGTGCTGGTTTATCTCGATGATATCCTCATATTTTCCAAGTCCCTGGAGAGCCACCACACAGATGTCTGTCATGTGCTTCAGAAACTAAGAGAGAACAATCTCTATTGTAAACTGGAGAAGTGCGAGTTCCATCGTGAACAGGTTAAATTCCTGGGCTATGTAATTTCCACTGCTGGTTTTTCGATGGACCCAGAGAAACTTTTGGCAGTTCTACAGTGGTCCCGACGGGTGGGTTTACGTCCTCTGCAGTGTTTCCTGGGCTTTGCCAAATATTATCGTAAGTTTATTCGTAACTTCTCGTCTCTGGTCAAGCCCCTGACTGATATGACCAGAAAGGATGGTAACCCACAGAGTTGGTCTCTGGAGTCCATTAAGGCCTTTGAAAGCCTCAAGGCTGCCTTTGTTTCTGCGTTGGCACATCCTGATCCTACGTTACCTTTTATCCTTGAGGATGATGCTTCTGGCTTGATGTCCTACCTCTGAGAGCTCTATGCATTCTTGTGGCTACTTTTCCAAGATATTGTCACCTGCTGAGTGCAATTACGAGATTGGTGACAGAGAGCTGTTGGCAATCATTTTAGCTCTGAAAGAATGGAGACATCTCCTCGAAGGTACCACTGTGCCGGTTCTCATTCTTACTGACCATAAGAATCTCACGTTCTTGTCTGAGGCTAAACACCTCTCTCCCAGAAGGGCGCGATGGGCTCTTTTCTTGTCAAGTTTCAATTACATTGTTTCCTTCTTACCCGGTACTAAGAATGTAAGGGATGACACCTTGTCATAACAATTTTCCTCCATTTCCAAGTTTGAGTCGGTTCCAGTTCCTGTGATTCCTCTTGATCATATTCTGGCTACGGTTCGCACCAGTTTCACTTCTCCTTTGGGTGACAAAATTCTTGCTGTTCAGGTCCATGCTCCTCCTGAGAAACCTTGTGACCGCTGCTTTGTCCCAGAGTCTCCATAGTGCCGTGCTCCAGACTTACCATTCTCCCAAGGCTGCTGGCCACCCTGGGAAGAATCAACTCTTTTGGGCCATTTCCCAACAATTCTGGTGGCCTAGTCTACGTGCTGATGTAACTACCTTCATAGCTGCCTGTCCGGTGGTGGGCTCAGATTAAGACTCCACGACATCTTCCAGTGGGCCTCCTACAACCCATACCCAATGGAGAGAGGCCCTGGACCCACCTGTCTATGGATTTCAATGTGGTGTTACCTAACTCCCAGGGCAACACAGTTATCCTTATTGTGGTTGAACGGTTCTCAAAGATGTGTCACTGTATTCCACTTAAGAAGTTGCCCACTTCTAAGGAACTGGCTTCCATTTTTGCTCGGGAGATCTTTTGCTTAGATAGGCTACCCAAGGTGATTGTCTTGGACAGGGGTAGTCAGTTTGTGTCCCGGTTCTGGCCAGTCTTTTGTGCACAGTTGGGAATTCAGCTTGCTTTCTCCTCTGCGTATCACCCGCAGTCTAATGGGGCTGCAGAACAAGCCAAGCAGTCCTTGGAGCAATTCCTACGTTGCTATATTTTTGACCATCATAACAATTGGTCAGACCTTTTACTGTGGGCAGAGTTTGCTCACAACAGTGCCTTGAATTCTGCTTCCCGATTGTCCCCGTTTAAGGTGAATTATGGTTTCCAACCTTCCATGTTGCCTGAGTTGTTTGTTCCGCAGAGTATTCCTGCGTTAGAGGAGCATCTCCGTGGTCTTCGTTCCACTTGGGCACCAATCTAGGAGGCTTTGCGACATGCTAATGAAAGGTACAGACTCTATGCTGACCTTAGATGCCTGCCTGCGCCTTCCTACCAGGTTGGGGACAGGGTCTGGCTGTCATCTTGCAACCATCGTGTTCCCTCACTGAAGTTCGCACCTCGGGTTATTGGGCTTTCAGTATTTTTTGTAAGATTAACCCAGTGACTTACGCATTAGACCTTCCTTCTAATATGCGTATTTTGAATGTATTTTATGTCTCCTTATTAAAACCTTTGGTCTGCAACTGCTTTACCACCTCAGTGCTATGTCCTCACCCTGTACAGGTTGAGAACCATGAGGACTATGAAGTACAGTCCATTGTTGACTCCCATAGGTTCCGTGGGAGCATACAGTACCTGGTGCATTGGAAAGGGTACGGACCGGAGGAACGCTCTTGGGTCTCATCCTTGAACGTATATGCCCCTGTCCTCCTCCGTGATTTCCATAGACGTTTTCCCCTCAAGCCTGGTGGTCCTCCGAGGGGTCATTGAGAAGGGGGTACTGTCAGGGCTGGGCTCTGTCCTTCCTTCTGAGCTGGCTGCTCAGCTGTCGGCTAATTGCCAGCTCTTATCTCTCCACAGTTACTCAGCTGTTGATGATATCCTGCTTGTCAGTCCTGCCAACTCAAGCCATCCAGTACAGAGGATCTCTGCCTTCGCCTTGGTCAACATCACAGAAACGATCTCCTGCAATCCTGTTCAAGACTTGCTTTGCTGACATCCCTTCTGGCTCCAGATCCTGCTTGCTGTTCCACTACATTGATCCCTGACTTCTGGCTTGGCTGACTATTCATTCCGGTTACTGAACTTTAGCAATGTTTTGACTATTTTTCATCTTTTTACTTTTATTATTAAACAAGTGTGATTAAAATCTACTTCTGTCTCGGCCTGACTTCATGGTTTCTGACACAGACTCAATTACAATATTTGGCTGTCTTTGTTTGTTTTTTTAAATCATTTTTAATGTTTCCATGTATATATTAGACTGCAATCTCCTGAAGAAGCACTTAAGGGCATGTAACATGTAGAGTTTTCTTCACTACATCTCTACCACCAACCAGCTGCTGCTTCTATTTGACATCATCTCATTTTGAATCATTATTGATCGATCTGTTCCACTGTGGTAATAGCTGGTTGTGTTAGGTGATGTGAGCGTCATTTAGACCAAACACCATGTTTTGTTTTTAACATGTCATGTCAATAATGTGAATTTTAAAGATTAATAAAAGTTCATTTTGTATTTCAACTCTACTACAGATGTGCCTCTAAAGTCCATGTTTCCTTCTTTTGATTACATGTTGCAATATATTTAGGAAATTGGCACACTCTTACTTATCTGTATCCACAATGCCATCTTGTGGTGATACATTTAAATTATTTTTTTTTTTACAGATATACTATGTCCTGAAAATGTGAGTATACCAACAGAGTTACTCTAATGAATTACAGCTGAGTTAATGCCAGAACATCTATTTAGATAACTTTTTTTTAATAGCTTTGCTTTCAGTTATATTTTAAAAGCGCTCCTGTGCTACCCCAGTTGCCACCTCCCCTGCAGTCTGCTGAAAATAAAGACTGTTGCACTATGTGTGGGAGCTATTGTCTACCTCCAGTGGTCTTGCACAACCCTTGCATAGTCAGCTATTGTGTACTGGGAGCATGCAGAGCTTGTGTTAGACTACTAAATATAAACTACTGTTCTTGCACAGAGTGCAATGCTCCTCACTTCAACAGGCTGCCAGGAAAAGAGAGTTTTGGTAGCATAGGAGTTCTATTAAAGACAAAAAAAGCAAGACTATAAAAGTGTTAACTTTTTATTCTACGTGGCTTTGCCTAAGTTGTAAAAGCTTAGGCTACGATTGGGCTTCAAAAACAAGGTGCAAACAACAGACTAAACAATTACATATTGCATATGGTTCATACATTTCTGGTTATTGGTTAACCCCCTTTACTACTACATTTCCATTCTATTTCCATAATAACCTACTATGAAATAATATTCAGTGACGCAAAACTGCAGTGCAGTTTTCCTGTTTTTGAACAATGTCTCAGAAAGGTAGAATTGATGGTAGTACAGCCATTATATCGTTAGAGAATGCATTAGCTCTGAAATCAGCAACAGAGCTGCTAATTACAGACTGGGAATCACACTGACTACATGCTTTATATTGGGTAAAGAGGGAGTACAGTTTTGTGCTTAAATCTCATAAGAAAGCTAACAATAAGAATAAAGCCATTGAAAAATAGCTCTGCCTGAATATAATGTTAGCCTTGGATTAGTGACGAGGTTTTAACAGCAAGAGTAGCTACCAGCAAGAAAACTCCAAGGAAGTCATATAGAAAACTAAACTGACCTTCGCATATGACAGTAAGATTATGGTCTTTCATATGTGACAGAGAACAGGCCAGGAAATGAATATGTGATGCTTTTTCAACAATACCCATGGCAACCTCATGACTTGAAAATTGATGGTATCACAATGAAATGCTGTTAGTATATCTTGTGCAATATCTCAAAAGTGAAATGATCTGGCCGTCTAACAACCTGATGCCTCCAGGACATTAAGACGATATTGTATTGCCCTTAAAAAAGCATATGGGAATAGCTAAGACGCAGCTTGGACATATTTTTTAAAAGCATACTGTAGATTCTTTTCTATTACAGTTTTTGTAATAAAAACCTTTCTGACAGATTTATTTGAGACAATTGCCCATTTATCAATGTTACCAAGACTAATAGAGAAAAAAAATGTGCATCAATGTTCTCTTATGAAAAGGATGACTGCAGTTAGATGTGAAAGTTGTTAGTTTAGACAGGGAACTTTATTTTTCTTAGTGAAAGCTAACACCCCCCCCCCCCCTCTCTATCTACCTATAAATAAATACACAAATACATGCATACAGATGATAGTTGTCACTGGCCCTGCATTTTCACCAAAAATAATAATGATGCATTTTGGCCACTTTTTTCTTTTATAATTTACATTTTGGTAAGACAAGCAGCGATTAATGAGTCGCATATTTGAATCTGTTATTTGCTTTTATATTAAAAACTGACAGTTGGTATTAATAGAACAAACAAATGCTGATTGCACCTCCATCATAATATTGTGTGTTCGTTATTTAATAATTGCATAAACAAAAACATCCTAGCTTTTTTTGAATATTAGTCTATGAATTAACATACAATATGTTAACTAAATAAATGTAAAAGGGTTTATGGGATGACATCAGGAGCCCTAGTTAGGCTGTCTCTTCCCAATATACTAAATACAGAGTGTTACCATCCACCACCTGGAAGCAGTTTTGACTTGGGTCAATAATTGTTCTTTCTTAGCTGTTCTCCCATCTCTGCTTGACATTGGAAGGTCTGAGATTTCTGCATCCTAGATCAGCTTGGACTATCTGTGTTACATATAGTAGGCATGGCATCAGGGCCGGTGCTACCACTAGGCGGACTAGGCAACCGCCTAGGGCGCACTTCCGCCTAGGGCACCCGGCTGCATGTTATTTAGTCCCACACTGTCCTCCAGAGAGCTACCGCACTGACATGTCAAGCAGCGCCGCCGCCCCCGCCCCGCTCCGCTCTCCGCTTCCAGTCCAGACTGTAAATAATCCGATTCCCCCCTCTTCTCTGCTCTTCTATCATAAGTGTGTGTGTCACAGACGTCCAGCAACCCCCAGGGCGCTCTGGCGCTCTCTGATGTGTGTGTCAGGCAGGCGGCAGCAGCAGCCCCCCTTCCTCCCCCCTCTCTGCGCTCTCCGCCTGACACTGTGATGAATGTAAAATGTCCCGCCGAGGCCGCTCTCCGCTCTACAGTACAGTGTCCATGTCACTCAGTCAGTGTGTCCAGCAGCCCCGCCCCCCGCTCTCCTGGCTGTGTCACTACTAGAGCGGAGGAGTACATGGATGGAGGAACTTGGAAGCATCATGGGATAGATAAGAACATGGAGTGGTGCCTGGCAGCGGCTCTCCAGGCTTGGGGACAGGTGGAGCCTACCTGGGCTGGCTGGAACAGAAGCAGCAGGCAGGTACACAGGCAGGAGTGAGGACAGCAGAGTTGGTGCAAGTGAGAAACAGGTGTTACTGGTGTGGTAAGTAAAAACTGCTGCTTTCTCTCTGACTTAATGAAATTGTATATGTGATAACAATGAAATGTAGTTTTAAAATGTGTTTGTATTATTATGTATGTAAATTGATGTGTGTGTAATATTATATGTATTATATTGACTGATCTACCAAATGGCCCCCCCTGAAGCTGTATATGATGGGCGCTGGTGAAGCTGTATATGATGGGCGCTGGTGAAGCTGTATATGATGGGTGCTGGTGAAGCTGTATATGATGGGCGCTGGTGAAGCTGTATATGATGGGCACTGGTGAAGCTGTATATGATGGGCGCTGGTGAAGCTGTATATGATGGGCGCTGGTGAGGCTGTATATGATGGGCGCTGGTGAGGCTGTATATGATGGGCGCTGGTGAAGCTGTATATGATGGGCGCTGGTGAAGCTGTATATGATGGGCGCTGGTGAAGCTGTATATGATGGGCGCTGGTGAAGCTGTATATGATGGGCGCTGGTGAGGCTGTATATGATGGGCGCTGGTGAAGCTGTATATGATGGGCGCTGGTGAAGCTGTATATGATGGGCGCTGGTGAGGCTGTATATGATGGGTGCTGGTGAAGCTGTAAATGATGGGCGCTGGTGAAGCTGTATATGATGGGCGCTGGTGAAGCTGTATATGATGGGCGCTGGTGAAGCTGTATATGATGGGCGCTGGTGAGGCTGTATATGATGGGCGCTGGTGAAGCTGTATATGATGGGCGCTGGTGAGGCTGTATATGATGGGCGCTGGTGAAGCTGTATATGATGGGCGCTGGTGAAGCTGTATATGATGGGCGCTGGTGAAGCTGTATATGATGGGCGCTGGTGAGGCTGAATATGATGGGCGCTGGTGAAGCTGTATATGATGGGCGCTGGTGAGGCTGTATATGATGGGCGCTGGTGAAGCTGTATATGATGGGCGCTGGTGAGGCTGTATATGATGGGCGCTGGTGAGGCTGTATATGATAGGCGCTGGTGAGGCTGTATATGATGGGCGCTGGTGAAGCTGTATATGATGAGCGCTGGTGAGGCTGTATATGATGGGCGCTGGTGAGGCTGTATATGATGGGTGCTGGTGAAGCTGTATATGATGGGCGCTGGTGAGGCTGTATATGATGGGCGCTGGTGAGGCTGTATATGATGGGTGCTGGTGAAGCTGTATATGATGGGCGCTGGGGAGGCTGTATATGATGGGCGCTGGTGAGGCTGTATATGATGGGTGCTGGTGAAGCTGTATATGATGGGCGCTGGTGAAGCTGTATATGATGGGCGCTGGTGAGGCTGTATATGCAAAACTTTAAAATTTTCACAATTAGCTGGTCTAGCAAAGTGTTGCATGCAAAATAGTAGTGGTCATTAAAAAGGTGGGGTGTACATGGGCAGGGCAAAGGGGGTTGAGTCAGGGGTGGAGCCAATGGGGGGCGGCAAAATGAGGTTTCGCCTAGGGTGTCAAAAATCCTTGCACCAGCCCTGCATGGCATTTACTAACAAGCAGAGGAGAATTTTACGAAGGCTGGAGCAGCAAGATTTTGGAGCAACTGTTTATGACATTCAATTAGCTTCTATATTTCATTTTACATCTTTTACACGTTTTAGGGATGTTGGTACCATATCATGTTGAAGTTTTTTGGAGCTGAACTCTGCCCATAATTTTGACTCCTTCATTTTAAAAGCCTAAAATGGTTCTAAAGATTTTTTTTTTTTACTGAAAATAAAAAACATGTTATATTACCTGCTCTGTGCAATGGTTTTGCCTTGAACCTTCTCTTCTGGGTCCCCAGCTGGAGCTCTCTGTTCTTTATCTTCTGTGTCTGCCCCATAGCCAGCCACAGATGTTTAAACTTGCTCCCGACCAGAGGTGTGGGCTGTGTGCATCCATAGAAACATACAGAGTAGCTCAGCCCTGCCTTCCTCTCTCTGCTCACGGGATTTGATTGACTGCAGCAAGAGCCAATGGCTTCTGCTGCTGCCTCTGTCCTGTGAATGCAGGGAGAGGAGAGATAGAGTCACTACAGTTGGGCACAGCTCTGGATCGAGTTGGGGGGAAGGGGGAGACAATATTGCTACTGGAACATTTTTTGCCTTAATGCAGGGAATGCATTATGACTTTTTAAGACTTTAGAACCACTTTAACTGAACAAGTTGAAGATAGAAACAGATTGGTTACTATGCAGAGCTGCTCCAGATCCTGTCTGCTCCAGTTTTAATACATTCCCCAGCAAAATATAAGAAGGGCCCTTTCATATCAAGTTCAATTACATATTGTTTACTGAAAGGAAACTACCTGTTAAAATACAGTTATATCAATGGCACCATTTTGTTTGCTGAAGGGAAACTGCCTGTTAAATGCAGTTATATCAATGGAACTATAGTGATGCATTGGATAATAATTTTAAAATATGATTTCATAATCCCATTGCAAAACACATGGCAGCATTCTTAAACTGAACACATTTCTACATGCAATTTAATGACATCCATTGTGAATAAACTATGATCATGATTCATGGAGGTTGATTTGCTAAAGGCACATAGACTGTTCCCTTTGAAAGGGAAGTTGCACTTTGTAAGGAATTGTGCCTTATAGCAGAGTGCATGTATTCTTTGCATTGTGAAACATCACCACATTCACTCTGGAACAGTAAATCAATAACATGGTCTTGCAGCATAAGCAAAGTTGCAGGCACAAAAACTTGTGTCCACTTGAACTCCTCTAAATTACAGGCAGCCATGTATAGCAAGCAACTAGAGATAAAGGCATACATGGTCAGATATTATGTGGAGCTCACTGGGAACCCTGAAACCTGCATGATCGAATACACAAAATGTGAATTTATATCCTGAATCTATTTTTGGTCCTACTTCCTCTTGCATCCTGTGGCTACTTAGTGCTGACCATAAGAAGAGAGAGGATGATTAAGCTTCAGAGGCAGAGTGAAATGTGTTGTAGGGGGTGGCCTGGTTGAAGCCTGGGCTGAGGCTGTCATACACAGGGTTTTGCTGTGATGTGCAACTTTTAGGACTTCCTTCCTACTATATATTTTGAGCTGGGATGGGCTCTGTCCTTATCGGCACTCCTGGCAGTTTGTCATGCAAGAGGACCTGGTGGAGCCTTGAGTGGCACCTGTCATTTTTGTTGTGGGTCACAGTTCATAAGGAGAGAGGACTCTCATTTTTTTAAGGAAGGAATATAAGAGTTGGTAGTATACAAGCTTGGCATTTCCTTTCAAAATTGACATTCATGAATTATGGGCATTCAGGCATTCAACTTGGTCACAGATTCTATTTTAGATGTTTGATGGTAAAATAAAGAATAACGAAAAGCTATTAACTTTGTTTAATGTATTAGCAACTATGTTGACTAAAAGGAATATCCTATGCAACACACTTATTGAAGGACAGTCTTTGTAATAATACATTTAGGAAATGTAAGAAACAGTCTTTGTTCTTCAGTACTTTTTTTTCTTTTTCTACTAAAGTAGAAGATCCTCAACATCCTTTCAAAGCATGAGATGCATAAAACATACAAACTTCAATTATAGATGTGAAAAACAATCCAGCTATTGCTCAAGTAGTCCCATTTCTTAGCAGGTGATATATGCACCTCAAGCTTAGAAGAAGTGAGATCTGTTATTCATAATCTCTCAGTAACCCGCTGCATACTGCTTGTTGGTATTCATCATCAATACCTTAGTGACTGTTGTGGTTGGTTCTATATAGCCAGGTGCTTTGTTACATTTTATATTCTCTATGGCACTGCAAAGTCAGGAGATAATTGATACCCTTTCACAACACTGAAATTACCATTATTAGCTGTCTGTGATTGTAAACAGCTTGCCTGTGGCAGTCTAGTAGACCTAACTTCCCATTTATATTATTTATGGAAGCTATATATATATATATATATATATATATATATATATATATATATATATATATATATATGAATGAAATAAGCTAAATGCATTTGCTCTCTTTACACGCTAGTTCACCTTTCAATTTGTCAAAATGTTCTACCTTTTATTTTACCTTTTAGAGTTTTTTTCACAATATATATCATTATTTCTATTTATATGTGATATAAATATTCAATTTGCATGAAACATGCTATAAATAGTTATGATCTATACTGATGCAAACTTTGCACACAGCAATACATTTCAGAGTTGGTGTATGTTTATCTTATGTAACACTGAAATGTTTTAAAATAGAAAAAGAAAGGGGTATTCAGATAATTCCCATCACAAATGCTGTCTTTCCAGACAGGGGAATTGGCTGCTACTCTACAAGTACAGACCTCACCCTCTCTCTGGTAGAGCTGGTATCTGGCACCATAGAATTACAGTGCTAATCCTGTTAGTAATCCTCCAGTTGAACAATTATGTTCAGCTTTTTTATACATAGATCTTTGCCCTCATCCTGTATACATTTGCTGTGACTCACAATCCAATGTATATCCTGGAGGAGCTGGAGAACATAATGGTGGGCAGGAGCACCAAAAGCTCCCAGGTGGACGAGAACAAAGTCAGGGATTAAGGCAGGGAAATTTCTCTTTTGTAACCAAGTCATGTTAGAAACCTGACTCAGTTTAGTTATAATTGGAGCCTAGGGGGATATCGCTTTTAAGTGGACTAACTCTTAAATTATGCTGTTTGTACGTATATACTCTCTAATAAAAATTATATTTTCTATGCTATTATCATTGTATGCATGGTGCTGTGCTACGTCTCAAATCTTATGTGTACACACAAACACCACAACTAGAGAAATGGTAAAGCAATTTACTTATAGCACTTTCTTGAGTGCTTCTAGAACCAATATTTGTCATACACAGCATTCATCATGGGTGGTTCTCATTCATTGTCATTCTCAAATCAGTCAATTATATCACAGTGCATTTTCTAAATTGTTAGAGTTTGCTACAGCTGTCAGTGCAGTCATTGTCAAATTACAAAAAAAGTCTATCAGAAAAATTAAAAACATTTATTTGTCAAGATAACGATTTTGCTTTGGTGAAAAGGCTAAATTCCCCTTTTCCATAAAATAGCTTATGCAGTCAAGTGGCCCCAGTAGATATTAAAAATCGGTGCCACTTTGTAAAATGATCATTTGTTTTATTGTTTTAACTGCAGGCCATCTGTGTTTCATCAGAAGCCTGACTAATAAATTCCTAGTTATCACCTTGCACATTCTGACTCATTGTTAGGATATGAAAACCATTGATTTTGAGTTCTGTAATGTTTGGAGAGGGTATCCGATGGTTTTCACATCCTAGCAACAAGTCAAGATGTGGGATTGCTAACTAGGAGTTTTTAGCCAGCCATCTGATGGGGCAAAAATGCCATACAGGTAAAAATGTATGATCATTTTACAAAGCTGCCCATATTTTTAATATCTACTGCGACCCCTTGACTGTATAGGCTATTTTCTGGAAAAATTGAACTTAGCCTTTAAAGCTTGTGAATTGAGTCTTATGTCTCTTTTGCATAAAGAAAAAGCCTAACAATTAAAACAAAATAAGAAAAAAAATGACACTGACTGTGGTGCATGCACAGCGAAATGTACAATCAACATCTTTAAATGTTGAAAGTTCAGCTGGGTGGCAGAATAATGCAACTCCAGCAACCATGGTGTGCTATCCTCAGTGGCCACATAAAGAAGATGCCTGGTCAGAAGAAGTGGCAGAATATGATTGCAGTGGCAGATAGAGCTGCCACAGAGAGCGAAGACCTGTCAGTACTGGAGGTGGGCAAAGTAATAGGCAAATCTGTCATTCTGTGAAAATGTTTACTTGGGCATTATGGCAAGAGCACCTGAGACAACTGGGTGCTTAGTTCTACTTTAAAAGTGGTGTTAAAGCAGCATCAAAATTGCTTACTTTTTGGGATAGTGGAGTTGTAGTAGCGAATAATGAAGTAAAGGTAAATGATAGGGCCTTTTTTTTTAAAGTTGGCCATTGCAGTTCTCAAATTTCTGTCAATTCAAGCAATATAAACCTAAATCTGTTTGTTAGATTCAAAATAAATTCTGAGAAACTATGCTTGTAACTGCATACTTATAGTGACTAAATATTTTAATCTGCAGTACATTCTGCACAGTCCACAGCTAAACCTAAGGTAACTGAAGGCATTTAACACTGGTGATAGAAAGCATGCTACCTATCCACAAACCCTGTAAATTCCTCCCATAAAGCTGACTTGATCCATAAACATCTGTTTGCCAAGGTACGAATATAATTGAAATTTTATATGCAAAGGCTAGAAAATTAAACCTCTAGCACATTCAGAAGAAGTTTTATATAAACATGCAGGCATTGATTTTATTCCGATGAATTAAGAAAATGTATTACATTTCCAACGGAGCACTCCATAGCTATGAAAGCCAGTTCCAGGGAGGATAGGCCATTATAATGAAACATGTATGGAAGGATGTTTATTGGATTAATGACTGTGATTAATCAAGGACGCTTTGCACGTTGTTTTGTTACAGAAGCTAAACCATTTTATGAATGTGCATAAAAGATTCTCAGGAGTTATGAGAAAAAAGGACAAAGTGAGCCTTTTTCTAACCCCTGTTGTTTTGCCCAAAGCATGTTTAATCCCTATGGAAACGCTGAATTGAGAAAATTAAATTATCTATGACTTGGGACTTGTATGATGAAGTGAATGAGCAAGCTGACACTCGGAATAGCTGTAAATCAAATAAGTGTGAGTTTCATAGTTAGAAAAACTCAGGCTGCAGACTCACTGAATTAACTTTGAGGCTTTGCTGGCAAAGTCAAATGTTGCTTGGCATGAGACTCTATTACCATTAGAAAAGAGAGTAAGGAGATAATAGAGATAAAAGGGAGCCAACTGAGGTAAACAATACTTACATTTAATAGGGATAAGAAAGGGCATTAAACATTTGATGATGAGACATGTGCAAATATTTTAATGCAACTAATAATATTCAAAAACATGATTTCAATTAATTCAATTTATAATTGCTGTAAGAAAAATGTTTTTAACAAATGAGTCTAGATTGCTCAAATATTACAGGAGCTAAAAAACAAAGCTGCAATAATATTCCTCCTCCTGGTTGGCTGTCCTGATGTAAGTAGTATATTAGCTCTGGTTGTTATCAAAAAATAATTTCTATATTGCACAGTCATGCAAAAACGTTGCATTGCTATGATTCACTCCCTTCCTGCCCAGGCCAATTTTCAGCTTTCAGTGTGAATGACAATTCACTTTGAATGACAATTGCGCAGTCATGCAACACTGTACTCATTTGATGAGCAATGATAGGCACTGATTAGCGGCACTGATGGACACTGATAGGCGGCACTGAGGTGGCACTGATAGGCACTGATTGGCAGCACTGATTCACTGATTGGCAGCACTGGTGGGCAATGTTGGGGCTGCACTGATAATCAGGATGCTGATGATCATTGCACTGATTATCAGTGTAGACGCCCCCTTTACACTTGCAGATTACAGGCTTTCCACTCCTCACGCCATATCAGCACGAGGAAAGGAATGCTGATAACTGGCAAGTGTGTTTTAATTGTGATCAGCTGTGATTGGACAGAGCTGATCATGTGGCAAAGGGCCCCTGTGATTGGCTCTTTACCCTGATCACGCAACGTGCTGGATGCACACTGCATCGGGTGCGGTGGGGGCGACTCTGGGAGGACGTCAATAGACACCCTCCCAGAACAGGACAACCGTGCTGTAGTTGTCATTCAGCTATAGTTCAGCTATAACTTGGTCGGCAAGTGGTTAAGCTTTGTAACTTGTTACTTAAAGTGATAGTTAATGCAAATTAAAAAAATAAATAACAAGCAGGTTTATACTTACCTGCTCAGTGCAATCCTCTTTTTGGGTCCCCTGCTGGCACTTCTGTTCTCTTCCTCTCTGGTGACTACCCCCATAGGAAGTGGGTTCCTATAGGTGCAGTCATGTGGGCCCACTCCCAAGCTTTGCAGTATGCGTCTATAGACAGACAGCAGGGCTCGGCCCCACCCCTCATCACTGGCTTTGATTTACAGCAGCAGGAGCCAATGGCTTCTACTTTTTTCAGCAAAGCCTGTGAGACCAGGGAGATTAATTGAAGATTGCATGAGGGATCAGGTAAATGTAAGGGGGGGGTGAGGGGGGATACTAATACCTAAACATTTTTACCTTAATGTGGATCCTCCTTGGCAATTTTTTTTCAAAAAATTTTCAAAAAATTTTTTTTCAAAAAGCATTCTCGTTAATTGTACAATATAATTAGGCTACTGTTGTCAGTGTAATCCTTCTTCTTACTTATCAATTTGTCATTATCCATGGGTTCCCAGAAGGCAGGCAGCGACCATTGATGATGTTCCTATTAGCTTCCAGGATTCTGAGCAGCTGGCTTGCACCTGCGCAGTAGTGACACTGCGTGGCATGTTGTTTACAGATTGCCATAACTATGGCGACATCAGCAGCATTTTCCGCCCCATTGTTATGGCAACCTGTCAATCAACACAAAACTTCCTGTCTCAAAATACCAGAAAATCACCCATGTTAACCATCCCTAGGAATTCTGGGATAGACGATGCCGATATCCCAGGAGTCCTAGGAAATTGCCTAAAGATAAAATCACCTAGGTGGCCGGGACAGGTAGTACAGACTTCACAGAGAAAAAACAGGTATTTAGCAATACATTTTTAAACCATCCACTGCGTGATTAATGGTACCGTTGAATAAATAATTATACTGGAGAGTATATAGGTAAGAAGCAACTTTAACTTGTGACTTAAATGACCAGAAACAACCCAACAGTTGATCAGCGGGGCAGGCTGGGACAGGGTGGCAATGGCCCCCCAGGCTGCTCTGATGCTGGGTAAAAAGGCTGCACTCAGGGCTGGATTAATACAGTGGCGGGCAGCCAGACACTATATACAGCCGCCGGCCATCACTACCTAGTGTTTTTTATGTGCAGAGCAGCTGCAGTGGAGCGATACGAGTGTGCTGAGTGCACTTCTGCACCCGGCCGGCACACTCAGTCACTTCCCTGTTAGGTGGAAAGGAGCTTCCTAGGCCCTGTCTGGCATGATGTCCATTCAGAGGCCGAGAGCACGGGATGGAAGGGGAGGAGTGCTGCCTCTGTGATCCATGGACAAGTGAGTGAGCAGAGGCTCAGGCTGATAATTTTGCTGCACTGCTGTGTGATCCCACTCTGAAGTGTTTTGGGGGGGAGGGGGATATTAATTAATCTACATTGGTATTTGTAATATGCAGCATCGAGGGGGTTAATGTTTTGCCATTGGTCACTGATGCATTAGTGACCAGTGGCAATAAATTAACCCCTTTGTGCTGCATTAGAGTCACCAGTGTCAGTGTTAATTGCATGCAGGGGTTAATTAAGACTGACACTGGCACCACTAATGCAGCACAAAGAAGTTAATTCATTGCCACTGGTCACTAATGCATCAGTGACCAATGGCAAAACATTAACCCTCTCCATGCTGCATTCTACAAATATCAATTTAGATTAATTAACCCCCCAAATGGTTAAAGTGGTTGTAAAGTCTGAAGGTTTTTCACCTTCATGCATTCTATGGGCACTGATGAGGAGGAACTGATGGACACCAATAGGCTGCACTGATGAGGCTGAGCTGATAGGCACTGATGAGACTGCATTGATGGACACAGGTGAGGCTGCATTGATGAACACAGGTGAGACTGTATTGATGGGCACAGGTGGGGCTGCACTAATGGGCACTGGTGAGGCTGCACTGATGGGCACTGGTGAGGCTGAGCTGATGGGCACTGATGAGGCTGCACTGATGGACACTGGTGAGGATGCATTGCATGGACACGAATCAGACTGCATTGATGGGCACTGATCAGGCTGCATTGATGGACACTGTTGAGGCTGCGTTGCATGGGCACTGGTGAGGCTGAATAGATGGGCACTGATCAGGCTGCATTGATGGGCACTGGTGAGGAGGCATTGATGGGCACTAATCAGGCTGCACTGATGGGCACTGATGAGGCTGAGCTGATGGGCACTGGTGAGGCTGTATTGATAAACACTGATCAGGCTACATTGATGGGCACTGGTGAGGCTGCATAGATGGGCACTGATCAGGCTGCATTGATGGGCACTGGTGAGGAGACATTGATGGGCAATAATCAGGCTGCATTGATGGGCACTGATGAGGCTGAGCTGATGGGCACTGGCAAGGCTGCATTGATGGGCACTGATCAGGCTGCATTGATGGGCACTGGTGAGGCTGCATTGATGGGCACTGATCAGGCTGCATTGCCTGGGCACTGGTGAGGCTGCATTGCCTGGGCACTGGTGAGGCTGCATTGCATGGGCACTGGTGAGGCTGCATTGATGGGCACTAATCAGGCTGCCCTGATGGGCACTGATCAGACTGCATTGATGCACACCGATGAGGCCGCATTGATGAGCACTGATCAGGCTGCATTGCATGGGCACTGGTGAGGCTGCATTGATGGGCACTGATCAGGCTGCACTGATGGGCACTGATGAGCCTGCACTGATATGTTACTTTTGTTAAACCTCCTTTGTTGCTATTAACATTAAATTATGTTACCACATTGCATTATATTTGTCTTGCTTCATAACATCAATATCCATTATAAAACCAGATGGGCATGGATGGTGAGCTGATTCAGTGGTTCAATGGGCCACTTGACTAAACTTGCCCCCCAGGCATAAGGCTGCCAGCCCTCCCCTGATCAGGATGGTCAAGGTGCAGGTTTCTTAAATACATGATTTAATTACAGTAAATACTAACATGCAGCATAATATATATATATATATATATATATATATATATATATATATATATATATATATATATATGTTTATACTGTTCCGCTCAATAATGCTGTTTTGAGAGTGACTCATAGGTGTGCAGCCCTTTTGCTTGACCTGGGGATTATCTTAGAAAATATATATAAAAACAATGTTTCAAAAACATAAAGTAACAAAAATATTTATTTACTAGCACGCTGCCCCTTAAATGTTTATATATTCTTTTTTTTTTTGTAACACAAATACATGCCATTTACTGTGTGAGAAATCCAAAATATTCAAAAAATCTTATGACTATAAGGAAATGTTCACTGTTTGCTGACACAGGCTGAATTACAGAGATCAATTAAATAAGACAAATATCTGAGGAGTAGAGTTTATGAATTTGTAAGTAACATGCAAAAAAATAAAAAATAGCAAACACGCTTCTTACTACCATATGGAAGAGTCCTAATTGCAATATAATGAAAGACATATGAAAAAGCAATTAGTATGCCTAAAGAATATAGAGTAACAAAAGAACTGAATGATGCTACATTTATCATGCTTTTAGATGTTGCATTATGAAATACTATATGTTTTCAATACTGTTCGGTATAATTTAAGGGTCAGTTTAGTGATATTTTATTTATTTATTAATTGATGTATTAATTTATTATGGTAGAGTTTGAAATCCTTTAAGCTTGGCCCCACACCTTAGCATTTGCAAAACACACAGTATATGGGCATTGCAGTATATGCCATTTATTCTGGCATCCCAATATCATAGCCAGTAAAACCAAGTACACCTTTTCTAAAGTGCATGAACCACAGCACACAGATACTTGTCTGTCCACCCCTTCCCACCTTGGAGTATCCCTCTACAATGTCATATACATTTTTCATACTTACATTTTCTGGGTGCCTTCAGGGTGGCAGATGTCCCTTTCTCTTTGCCTCTTCTCTATTGGTTGATGGCCCTCAGTGATACAGAGGGCATTGCTGATGTGATTATGTCAGATGCTTTTTCTACATCATTACACTGTGATTTTAGGCAACTGTGATGATGCCAGATAAGGTCCATAAAGGCCCTGCACTCAAAGTATGTCCTCGGTCTTCACTGGGAGTCATTCTAGCCAGAAGACTGAGGGCATCTTGTGGCAAAAAGGGGTTATTGCAAAGAACAGAGAGAATGGAGAGAAGGTAAATATTGCAGCCAAAGTTGTTTTTTACTTTTAATTCAGCTCAAGCACCATCTTTTATTTTGAATTTAACAACAGATAGATACATGCAATTTAGTAGTATGTAGTGCTGAATTACAATTAGAAAACAGTAAAGTGCATATGTTGACTGTCAATTCTATGAACTGGTTTGTAAATAAGATGCTATATCTGATTGGTGAAAATAAGAGTGGTTGTTTTCTCTGATATTTGTTGCAGTCTTCCCAGTGTGTTTGTTCTTTGTTTTGTGTGTTCTTTTGATGACCTAAAGAGACACTGCCACCTTGCCAGTGCAGGGTGAATGACAGTGTCTCTAAAAATTGGACCCCATATAATCATATTACTTGAACTTCCTTGAACTTCCTTGCTGCTCCTTGCTCCCTCACAGCTGGCCCTGAAACTGGCTCCAGGAAGACCTAACATCTTCAGTCACGTGACAGTGCATAAACCTAGTGAATGGTTGCTAGACCTAGGCAAGTAACAGGGGAGGAGTTCACATGCCTCTCTATACCCAGTATGTACGTGGTAGTGTCATCAGCTGTGGAAGAGCAAACATGTGCAAGGGAACACAAGTTAGGTAAGTAAATGGAGGTCAGGATTTTTTTAACTTTCTGGATGCACTGTGTCATTGTCTTGTATGGACATAATGACAGTGTTGTTTAAAATCACATTTTCTGTCATTAACAAGTTTTAGATGTGTGTATGTGTTCTCAATCCTAGGTAGATGGATTGAATTAGAAAAAAAATAAGTATTCTAAGAGTAGAACACAAGTAAAAACAAAGTTGAAAAATAAATATGTTTACTGATTTAGGGCTCGTTCAGACCTTAATAAAGTGGTTGTAAACCCTCCTATATACCCAATGAAGTGAATAGCCTCAGAAGATACATAGTGATGAGACAAATCCTCTTACATAAGTTTAACTTTTTTATCTGCAGTCTTCTCTTTTCTATATCCCTTCAAAAGTGCAGAGATTCTGTATCTGTAAATATCACAGAGGAGGGGGTGGAGATCTACAGTTACAATGTGTGAGAGATGATTGGATGAAAGTGACACATCCCCCTTCACACATGGCACAGGAACAAAGGAAGCATATAGAGCTGTGTTCTGAGCAGACAAGATGTGTGCTGAGCTCCCTCCCCATCACAAATGTATCTCATGTGTTGGGAAAACTTCTCAGAAGTGACTCATGCTGATAACAGAGGAACAAAGCATCAGAGAGAAACTACACTTTAGAGATAGACACTACAGACATACAATATGTGTTTTGTTCAGATTTCTTGACTGAGGTTTACAACCACTTTAATCTTAGGATAGCCTGTGATATTCAAAATAGTGGACTTAGGTGGGTGGTTTCTCAGAAGAACATCACAGCCAACTTAAAAATAAATTGTTAATTCCATAGTTTTTAAAAAAAAAAACAAATAGGGGACATGCCTTCCCCTTTTCTTTAAAAGCAAAACACACATATGTGCCCAGTTCTATACAGAACATCAACCCCTGAAGACTTAGTATTTTTTTTAAATAAAAACTACTCATTTACAATAGTATTGCACCAAATCTTTAGTTGTCTTAACTTGATCCATAGAGTGTTGATAGAAACATAGACATTGCATAGCATAATTCCCAACGTATTTCACCTGGGAAGGGCTTCCTCAGGGGATTTAGGGTGTTTTTGTTCTGTCCAATCCTCTAACATCTATTGCAAATTAAATCAATAATATGGTAACTTAACCAGACCAAAAAACAGCTGTCAGAGTGCACACAGCCACACTCACTGTGTAGGTCCAAATACATTGCACCCCCTGTTATGGTTTGGTTTGTAGGGAGGTGCCACTGAGCAAAGATTGCACAACATATATTTTACCTACACAGTGAGAGTGGCTGTGACCCATTACTACTGTACCATTAACAAATGTAAAATTATAGACTTCCCTTCACTTTCTGTCCCAATAAAAAATGTCTCCAGAATAGAAAGTAAGAGTAAACAGCCAAAACAGGGACAACCTGATTTCCCTTTTATCCAAAACCAGACACAAAAAATACATTTTAAGTGCATAAACCATACCAGTAGCACTCAGTCTGAAGTCAGACCAGTAGATGGATTTTGATTGACTGCTGACCATTGCGCTATAGTAAAGTACCCTAGAAAATGATAAAGCTGTAAAAGAAGACAATAAAGCTGCGTACACACAAGCGGAATGTCCGACAGAAAAAGTCAGACAGAATCTTTTCATCGTATATTCCGAATGTGTGTGCCTCATGGGACTTTTTTTTCAAAAAATTCTGACGGACCTAGAAATGGAACATGTTCTAAATATTTCTGACGGAACCAATTCCTATCAGGAAAACCGCTTGTCTGTATGCTGTTCCGATGGATCAAAAACAACACATGCTCTGAAGCAAGTACAAGACGGAAGCTATTGGCTACTGGCTATTGAACTTCCTTTTTAACGTCCCGTTGTATGTGCTGTACATCACCGCGTTCTGGACGGTCGGACTTTGGTCGGACTTTGGTTTGACCATGTGTAGGCAAGACCGCTTGAATGGAATATTGTCGGAGTTCCGTCGGAGAAACCTTCTGAGTTTATTCCGACGGCAAAACCGGTCGTGTGTACGCGGCATTAGTATTCACCTTTCCTGTTGCCTTTCCTGTCACACCACCAAACACTGCTCCATTCAGTGGAAATCATCCAATGAAGTCCACACACAAATCAGTTCTGGGAGTGTCTCCTGGGGGCCCCACAGCACTTTAAGGTGGATCTAAAGGCTCAACATTTTTTTAACTTAATGTCCCAGTAACTGTATCACCCCTTCACTTCCTTAAATACTTAGTGACTTGATCCAGTGATGTGCCCATCTTTAGCAAATATCTACTCTCTCTCTCTGCTTACATAGGCAGCAGTGAGAGCCATTGTCTCGTGCAACTGTTAATCAAATCCTGTGTCAATAGATAGAAAGGGGAGACCCCCACTATGCCAACATCCAATAATTATATGAAAGTATTGAATAAGGTAAAAGAAACTCTATCAAAACAAGGCAAACTTTGTGAATAAATATATGCAAAATAATCCTGCGCTGCTCATAAGGGAAAAAAAGCAGCTAACACAACCAGCAAAGTGTATATGCAAAAAACAACAAAAAGTGTAGTGCTAAACCTTATCATACATAACCCTAGATGGGTAGGTATACAGTAAAGGGGATCACCAATATAAGGACCTATTCATAGATGGGAAGTCCCGTTATAGGTGTTTATGACTAAAAATAACAATGTTTAGTCCTCAGGTAAACATTTTATGAATGGGTAAATCCAGTATCCCAAAACGGCAAATCAGCTCACTACCACTGAGAGAAAGGAAGGCTTACCAGATGTGGTGGACCCGACAGGGCATACGCCGAATTGGGTCAGATAAGGCTTAGGTGGTAGGAGGCTGTGGATGTCTGTGGTATCGCAGATTGCTGGATTCCTCCAACTGGTGCCCGGGTCCTGGAAGGTGTGTGGAGTCCCAAGAATATGGATGATTCTGTAAATCTCAGGGGGGAGGGGATGAGGTGTTCCGTGGATGGATCCCTCAAACCTCTCTAATACTTTTCATGTATTCAGCAACCAGCAGTTCCATCATTTTTTTGGTGCATCTCTGCAGGTTTTGTTCCCGTGCATTTATAGTGTAGGTTAAAAACAGCGCTTTAGAAGCAATCAGACTGCAGTATAGGGTTCCTCTCACCGCTCACACAATGTGTCATGTGACGTCACTGGCTCCTCCCGACACGTTGCATCACATGTCACATGACTTGATAAAGTCACGTGACATGTGACGCAACGTGTCGGGAGGAGCCAGTGACGTCACATGACACATTGTGTGAGCGGTGAGAGGAAACCTATACTGCAGTCTGATTGCTTCTGAAGCGCTGTTTTTAACCTACACTATAAATGCACGGGAACAAAACCTGCAGAGATGCACCAAAAAAATGATGGAACTGCTGGTTGCTGAATACATGAAAAGTATTAGAGAGGTTTGAGGGATCCATCCACGGAACACCTCATCCCCTCCCCCCTGAGATCTACAGAATCATCCATATTCTTGGGACTCCACACACCTTCCAGGACCCGGGCACCAGTTGGAGGAATCCAGCAATCTGCGATACCACAGACATCCACAGCCTCCTACCACCTAAGCCTTATCTGACCCAATTCGGCGTATGCCCTGTCGGGTCCACCACATCTGGTAAGCCTTCCTTTCTCTCGGTGGTAGTGAGCTGATTTGCCGTTTTGGGATACTGGATTTACCCATTCATAAAATGTTTACCTGAGGACTAAACATTGTTATTTTTAGTCATAAAAACCTATAACGGGACTTCCCATCTATGAATAGGTCCTTATATTGGTGATCCCCTTTACTGTATACCTACCCATCTAGGGTTATGTATGATAAGGTTTAAGGCGAACTTTGTGGCCACAACATGAGGCAGTAATTTAAAATAAGTGTCTTCTTTTACAAAATAATTAAAATAACGTTGAACAGACAAGAACACCCTACTAAACTGACAAGATCAGCAGATACCAAATAGAAAAGACCTGGAAGTGTGGATCTGAAATTGTGGTATGTAAGATCCGTAATGAATACAAAAAACTGTATAGAATTATCAATGAGTAGGATCCATAGACTTCTCCATGCTTTCGTGTCAATGCGTTTCACAATTTTAATAGCTTCCTCAGTACATACTGGGTAGGTGCTGATGAACCTTGAGACCAGGTATAGAGTAACACCACACAAAAGAGATTACGGACCAAGATCAATCCTTCCCACCAAATCAGTTGACAAAGGTGGAGAGTGAACCAGATGTTTTGTGACACTTAGGCTAAGGAGGAGAGAATCTCACCTCCAATATAACCAAAATCAACTGACCATTCTATAAATAAGGAATAAGTTGATTCAATCAGAGTGGAATGTTGAGTAAAGAATAAAAATGTATATCAATGTTCACAATGCGCATGTCGATATCAAGATACTTGTGTGATCAACCCTGAAGGGGGGGGCACAGCTGCTACATGAATATATCCACCCGAATAAAGTCTCAACCATTTATTTAGTGTATATATATATATATTATATATATATATATATATATAGCCTTGTTTTTATGTATCAAAAGGTGTCCCCCAGGTCCAGGTGATGGCGGAGAGACACCCATATCACCAATCCTTCCCGTGGCTGTGGCTCTACAAATAAGCCCCCCTAATATGAGTAACTGTTTGATACATAAAAACAAGGCTATATATATATATATATACTAAATTGATGGTCGGGACTTTATTCAGGTGTATATATTCATGTAGCAGCTGTGCTGCCCCTTCAGGGTTGATCATACAAGTATCACCTTGAAGGGGGAGGATCATATTTATTGATAATTCTATACAATTTTTTGTATGCATTACAGATCTTAAATACCACAATTTCAGATCCACACTTCCTTTTCTATTTGGTATTTGTTGATATTGTCAGTTTAGTAGGGTGTTCCTGTCTGTTCAATGTTATTTTAATTATTTTGTAAAAGAAGACACTTATTTTAAATTACTGCCTCATGTTGTGCTCACAAAGTCTACCTTGTTTTGACAGAGTTTCTTTTCTTTTTACTCATTCAATCCTTTCATATAATGTGTCAATAGATGTACACAGCCCACCTCAGGAGTGAGCCCACAGGTGTGCCCCCATAGCAAACCAAGACCAGTGGTGTTTCTTGAATCACAAATTAAATTCCTAATATATTTTATACTGTGTATGCATGTGTATATATATATATATATAGTTTTATATTACTACATGTGGTCAGCATATATGTAGAATTCTGCAGAATGACATCCTTATACAAATTAATCAGACAAGGTAGTAGTGTGAAAGAGGACTCAGTGGTATATTCAAAGTATAATGAGAGTGTTTAATTGAGCCTTAGGGAATATAAGACATTATTAGGGAATACAGATGCTTCAGAGGAACGGGTTGAGGCATTAATAGAAGCCATAAGAGGGTCAAGCAGAGGAGCAGCATGTCATATGGAGTAAAAGAAAACATATCTAATAAGAGTAAACATCTTGTAATTTCCCTTAATGTCATGGCATCCTTTGTTAGATTTATGTGCTGCACAATAAAGTAATAATGTGATAGTAATACAAATCTGGTAATAAGAATCTCATAGCATGTTGTATGTAATCTGAATGTGAAATAAGATTTGGTCCCACTTCCCTAAAAGATAGTATTAATCAAATAGTAAATAGTAAAAGCACAACATAACAGAGAACAGAAACTAGGTGGATTTTGTGTGTCACCAATATATTGGTAACAGAAAAAGAAGACCTGAATAGGTATTAGAAAGTGTTGAGCAATATAATTTTTTTCTCACATATAGCGACATTTTCAGACATGCAGAAAAATTAGCATTGTAGCTAAAATGGAAAAAAACAAGCTTTGCCTTTTTTAAGGTTTAAAATGTATTAAAACATTGCTGGTCAATTATCAGTGGAAAAATCAACAGCTTTGACATTGTCTGCTAAATAAAACATGGTATTACATCAAGTACTTAGTATACCAAGGATGGGGTTCTTTCTTTTTTAATTATCTTGTTATTGAAGTTTTAAAATACAAAAGTGATGACAATAATAATAACATGCCAACCTGTCTATCATTAAACATAATGACAGAATACTTTTATTGGTAGGCTTATGCAAAACATATCAAAGAAGGTATTGAAGAGACATTTAGGGAAGCAAGTTTGCAGCAACACAGGGTTTGGCTGTAAATAATCATAGTTGTTTAAGACTGGTTACCCTACTACCACAAAATGTGACAACTTCCCACTCAGGGTTAACCTAACAAAGCCAGCTATGAAAGTAGAGGAGATGTTGGGTTCCCCCCAAATCAATATCAAATCTGGCTGGCCAGGAAAGGGGGGCAAACTCTAACCATCTGAGGCTACATGCCCCCAACAGTTAGTTAATCACACGAATGAAACCCTCCAACCCACCGAAACAACACACGGTATGATACGTTCCCAAAAGACTTTCGACACAAGTGACAGTGCTAATTTTTATTTTTTATTTTTCAAAGAATCTAATGGTTGTGCTTTACAGAGCTGGTGTTGACTGCAGAACAAAATATGAAGGAAATTCTTCCAACTGGGATACTTGTTCAATTGACTAACAATGTAATTACATTTACTATAAGGGTGCTTTAAAATTTATGGTGATGCTTACTGACCTCTGAAAAGCAGCTGAGAATAATTCAGGAGGATTTCCTTTTTTCACCTTTTTTAATTGCCTAATGAAAGGGTTTCAATGTGGCACAGTTGATCTCAATGGATGAGGTTTATCAAACTCTGCATCCTGAGTTAAAAATGGCGCTGCTGCAAAGTAAAGCATCGCAGGCATGGCATGTACACAGCCCTGTTAGGCTGTAATGTTATAATTCTAGTAGGTGGCTGAGGTGTGGTAAAACCATGATTCAGCTGCCTATTTTTACCACCACCAGATGCCTGTGTGAAAGAATCAGTAGAGTTTACATATAGCCAAAGTTTTTTTTAAATATTCCCGTAAGTTTTCTTTACAATATGTTAATATCCCAAATACAGCCAAAAAAAGTCCCAATCATGGGTATCAACCCCATTTGTATGCAAAGCGCTACCCACATTTATTCAAAAAGCTAAAACATCCCCTCCAACAAAGGAGTCATACTCAATTGAATGTTGAGTCTAAATTCCTTAGCTCCTTTGTTGGGGGGGGGGGGTAGCTTTTTGAATAAATCTCAGTTTTTATGCTTATTTTGTGTCTATACTTACCTTTCCACTTTTTTGGGGTATCACAAAATCCCAGTGCTCCCCACCATTCCCCATTTCCCTGGTGGATGGTGTTTTTCTTTTCTTTACAAGCAGCCCTTATTTTCAAGTTTGTATTAAAGCTGCAATTGTTTTAAGTGGTAATATTTTACATTTACCTGACATTTAGTTTAAAAAAGCAGTAAATGCAGTAATGATGACCTGATCCCCAATGCACCTCTGCAGCACTGAATCTCTTATAATTGTGATCTATTGGTTGTTGTCAGTAAAGTGTAGGGATGAGCTTGATGTTCGAGTCGAACATAAGTTTAACTCGAACATCGGCTGTTCACCGTTCGCAGAAGAGCGAATATTATGGGGTGTTTGCAGGAAATTTGAGCGATGCGGAATGCCCCATAATGCACTACGATCTCACAGTGCATTGCTGTATGATGATTGGCCAAAGCATGCACCTGACCTGCATGCTGTGGCCAATCACAACGTGCTCTGCTGAGAGAGCCATAATTGGCCAAAGGCAGGGTGCCTTTGGGCAATCATGGCTCAGGGGGACTATATAGGGCTGTAGTGTTGTTGACATGGACAGAGAGATAGCTTGATTTATATATATATATCAGGCAGTGTACACAGTATCTAATATAGTGTGTACAGTTTCTACTACACTTCTGGTAGTGTACACAGTATCTAATACACTGTGTACAGTTTCTACTACTTTTCTGGTGGTGTACACAGTATCTAATACAGTATGTACAGTTTCTACTACACTTTTGGTGGTGTACACAGTATCTAATACAGTTTGTACAGTTTCTGCTACACTTCTGGTGGTGTACACAGTATACAATACAGTGCAGCCGTAGTACAGTTTCTAATACAGTGCAGGTGGTGTACACAGTATCTAATACAGTGTGTACAGTTTCTACTACACTTCTGGTGGTGTACACAGTATATAATACAGTGTAGCCATTATACAGTTTCTAATATAGTGCATGCGGTCTACACAGTATCTAATACAGTGTGTACAGTTTCTACTACACTTCTGGTGGTGTACACAGTATCCACTACAGTCTGTACAGTTTCTACTACTTTTCTGGTGGTGTACACAGTATCTAATACAGTGTGTACAGTTTCTACTACACTTCTGGTGATGTACACAGTACACAATACAGTGCAGCTGTAGTACAGTTTCTAATACAGTGCTGGCGGTGTACACAGTATCTAATAAAATGTGTACAGTTTCTACTACTTTTCTGGTGGTGTACACAGTATCTAATACAGTGTATACAGTTTCTACTACACTTCTGGTGGTGTACACAGTATAAAATACAGTGCAGCTGTTGTACAGTTTCTAATACAGTGCAGGTGGTGTACACCGTTTCTAATACAGTGTGTACAGTTTCTACTACTTTTCTGGTGGTGTACACAGTATCTAATACAGTGTGTGCAGTTTCTACTACACTTCTGGTGATGTACACAGTACATAATACAGTGCATCTGTAGTACAGTTTCTAATACAGTGCAGGCGATGTACACAGTATCTAATACAATGTGTACAGTTTCTACTACTTTTCTGGTGGTGTACACAGTATCTAATACAGTGTGTACAGTTTCTACTACACTTCTGATGGTGTACACAGTATAAAATACAGTGCAGCTGTTGTGCAGTTTCTAATACAGTGCAGGTAGTGTACACATTTTCTAATACAGTGTGTGTACAGTTTATACTACTTTTCTGGTGGTGTACACAGTATCTAATACAGTATGTACAGTTTCTGCTACACTTCTGGTGGTGTACACAGTATACAATACAGTGCAGCCATTGTACCGTTTCTAATACAGTGCAGGCGGTGTACACAGTATTTAATACATTGTGCATAGTTTCTACTACACTTTTGGTGGTGTACACAGTATAAAATACAGTTCCGCCATTGTACAGCTTCTAATACATTGCAGGCGATGTACACAGTATCTAATACAGTGTTTACAGTTTATAATACACTTCAGGCAGTGTACACAGTATCTAATACAGTGTGTACAGTTTCTACTACACTTCAGGTGGTGTACGCAGTACACAATACAGTGCAGCCGTAGTAAAGTTTTTAATACAGTGCAGGCGGTGTACACAGTATATAATACATTGTGTACAGTTTCTACTACACTTCTGGTTGTGTACACAGTACACAATACAGTGCAGCCATAGTACAATTTCTAATACTGTGCAGGCGGTGTACACAGTATCTAATACAGTGTTTACAGTTTCTACTACACTTCTGGTGGTGTACACAGTATAAAATACAGTTCAGCTGCTGTACAGTTTCAAATACAGTGCAGGTGATGTACACAGTATCTAATACAGTGTGTACAGTTTCTACTACACTTCTGGTGGTGTACACAGTATACAATACAGTGCAGCCTTGTACAGTTTCTAATACAGTGCAGGCGGTGTACACAGTATCTAATACAGTGTGTACAATTTTACTACATTTCTGGTGGTGTACACAGTATGTAATACAGTGTGTACAGTTTCTAATACACTTCAGGTGATGCACACAGTATCTAATTCAGTGTAGTGTGGTGTTGCAAAACAAAAAATACATCATGTCTGGAAGGCCACCAAGGAGAGGCAGATGCTCACAGGCCACTAAATGAGGGCAAGCAGCCTCTGTGTCTACAGTCAACAGTGGTGGTTGTGGACATGGTGCATCCTCTGCAGGTGACCGTGGGGCACGATTGTCCTTTTTTTCTGCTGCTGGCCATGTTATTGAGCCACAACATGCAGAAGAGATGGTGGAGTGGATAATAAAGCCATCCTCATTACACCGGCTCCTTGTCCACAGTCACTCTTTCCGTAGCCCCACCATCATGCACGGAGGAGTCCCCAAAATTATTCGACCAACATGTTGGGTACATGCTGCTGGAGGATGCGCAGCGATTTGAAGGCTCCGATCTTGGTTCCTAGGTTAAGGAAGGGAGTAACGTGAGCCTGGAGAGGGGGCGTGCCACAGAAGGACAAGAAACTGGTAGTCATGTTCCCCCAGCTGCAACATACTGCCAAGTTTGCTCCAGTGATGAGGAGGGAGGGGATGATGAGATCACTGACTGTATTTGGGTGCCTGAGAGAAGAGAAGAGGAGGAGGAAGCACAACTCCAATGAGGCAGGATGTCCTCTAGGGGGGCAGCTTATGGGCAGCCATCCTATGCATCACACCGTAGAGCTCCGCAAGTGCAGGGCCCTGCTGACTCCCCGCTGACTTTTAAAAGTTCCTTGGTGTGGGCTTTTTTAGACACGTGTGCAGCAGATCGCACTGTTGCAGTTTGCAAACTATGTCTGAAGCAGATAAAGCGTGGCCAGAACAGCAGCCACTTGGGCACCACATGCTTGACCGGACATATGACGACCTGCCATGCAGTCCGTTGGCAACAGCACTTGAAAGACCCACATCAAAGAAAAAGGCAGACTTCTCCTTGCTTCTCATCTGGGATCTCCAACCCTACTATACCTCCAGTCCTTTCAAAAACCTGCACTGAGAGGAATGAAGGTATAGCAATAGGTGTCCCAAGTACTTGCAGCCAATCTGCTAGCAGTACACCACCAATTGATTTTAGCAGGCAAATTTCCCTACTCCAGTTAAAAAGAAATTCGGTCCCAGCCATCCACATGCTCAGCATCCAAATGGTAGCTTGGCCAAATTACTAGCGTTGCAACTGCTGCCTTTTCAGCTGGTAGACTCTGCCCCCTTTCGTGAATTTGTGGAATGTGCTGTACTTCAGTGGCAGGTTCCAAAATGCTATTTCTTTTCACAGAAGGCCATTCTGGCTCTCTACTGGCATGTGGAAGGCAATGTTTTGGCCTTGTTTGACAGGGCGGTCAGCAGTAAGGTTCATATTACCGCTGACTCGTGGTCCAGCAGGCATGGGCTGGGAAGTTACCTTTCCTTCATGGTGCACTGGGTAACTCTGCTGGCAGCTGGGAAGGATGCAGGACAGGGTTTAGTGTTGTTGGAGATTGTTCTGCCACCACGCCTCCAAAATGCTAGTCTGCCACAGCTCTCTCCTCCACCCCCTCCTCTTCTTCTTCCTCTATGGCCTCTTCTGCAGATTCAAGGGGCTATGCAAGCAGTCAGGCTAAAAGATGCCATGCGGTGCTTGAGTTGGTCTGCCTAGGGGACAAGAGCCACACTGGGGCAGAGATTCTGTCAACTCCGCAGGGGCAGGCTCAGAGGTGGTTGACCCCACTCTAATGGCACCAACCTTCTCTTCGCCCGCCGACAGGGAAACATGACCCATGTTCCATGTTTGGCACACATCCTGAATTTGGTGGTGCAGCAGTTCTTGAGCAGGTACCCAGGCTTACAGGATCTCCTGAGGCAGGCCAGAAAAGTCTTGTGGTCATTTCCGCCGGTCATACAATGCCAGTGCTCGGCTGGCTGACATTCAAAGGGTATGCAACCTGCCCACCAACCACCTCATAATTGACATGCGCACCAGGTGGAACAAAATGTTGGCAATGCTGCAGTGGTTGCACACACAGCAGAGGACCATCAATGAGTACCTGTGTTAGTATGGCACCAGGACAGGGTCAGGGGAGCTTGGCTTCTTTTCTCCACACCAGTGGCTACTGATCAAGGATGCGTGCACTGTCCTGTGACCATTTGAGGAGGCCACAAGAATGGTGAGCAGTGACAATGCATGCATCAGTGACACTGCCCCTCTAGTGTTCCTATTGGAGCACACGCTTCGTGGAATCATGGACTGGGAACTTGAGGCAGAACAGCATGAGGAAGAGGATGACTTCTTTACTTCTTAAGGCCACCTTTACCCAGATAGCATCCCTGCGGGCCTGCCAAACTCACAGGAAGAAGAGGAGAAGGAGGAAGATTGTGTCAGCATAGATGTAGAGGATAAAACTCAGCAGCAGTCTTCCATGGATGGTTTTCAGTCCCCAGAAACCAAAGGAATTGTACGTGGCTGGGAGGAGGTCGTTACGGGTCATGTGATCCTTAGTAACCCAGAGGACTCAGAATCTAATGCCTCTGCAAACTTATGCTGCATGGCCTCCCTGATTCTGCAAAGCCTGCAAAAGGACCCTAGGATTTGTGGTATCAAGGAGAGGGATCATTACTGGCTGGCAAACCTTCTTGATCCACGTTACAAGGGTAAGGTTTCAGTACTCATCCTGCCTTCGCAGAGGGAGCAGAGGATGAAACATCTTCAGGAGGCCTTGAAGAAAGGTTTGTGCAACGCATTTCCAGATCCTGGGAGGTTACCATTTCCTGGTGCTGGACAATGTGTTGCTAAGGCTTCTTTCAGTCAGAGGAAGAGCAGTGGAGAAGGTGGCCGCCTGATTGATGCCTTTAAACAATTTTTCAGTCCTCAGCACCAAGGTCTGATTGGTTCAAGCAACCATCACCAGCGTCTGAATGATATGGTGCAGGGATATCTAGGGGTAAGAGCAGACTAGGAGACCTTTCCAACAGAGCATCCACTGGGTACAGGGTCTTGAGGATGGACCACTGGCCAGAACTTGCTTAATATGCAATTGAGCTACTGGCCTATCCTGCATCCAGCGTGCTTTCTGAACACACATTCAGTGCTACTGGAGGGTTTGTAATGGATCAAAGAGTGCGCCTGTCCACAGACTCCGTTGATAGGCTCACATTCATAAAAATGAATCAGTCTTGGATCAGCAGCTATCAAACACCTGATGCTGATGTAACTGATTAAATTTGCTATGGATGTGGGATCCCTTGAAGACTGCCTATGCTGACTGTCCTATTCCTCCTCAATCTTGATGATGCCAGCTTCCATCAATATTTGGGTTTAGGGCACCACCACCACCACCCAAGGCCCAATTTTTCTGCCCCTGTTCAACAGGGGCATGTAATTACAATTTTTGATACAATATTTCAACACAGGGCCCATTCCTGCACCCAACAAGAGTATCTGTGAAGGGTTACAGTGTTGTGGCACCACCACCACCCAAGGCCCAGATTTTCTGCCCCTGTTAAACAGGGACATGTAATTAAAATTTTTGATCTAGGGGGGGTGTGGCCGGCCGCAGAATAAGATGGACGCCTAATCCACATGCTCCGCTCAGCCCTGGGACAAAGAGAAACCCTCCACCTGACACAACAGCCTTTCTCCCCTCTCTCCTACACCGGAGGGGAGCTGGAACTCTGCTGATCACAGTGGTATGTCAAAAAAGAAATACCGCTGCACAAACAACTCGCGCCACCTCACTGACTTCTTTACACAGAGAGGCACAGTCACTGGCATGCAGCGCCACCAAAATGGCGCTGGAGCGGCGTCTCCCCCTCCTCCCGCCCAAGCAACAGAGGCACCACAGGGGCCAGCAGGCTTTCTGGAAGATATGGACAGCACCGAGCCAGACCTCTCACCTCTTCAGAACTCACCTGCTGCTAACCAAAACCTCCTCATCATTCCAAAATATCGCTACAAAGCAAAGGGAGAGCGAAGATTCGCAGTCCAAGGACCTCGACTATGGAACGCTCTTCCGACCCACATCCGCATGGAAGAAAACCATCAGGCCTTCAGGAAAAAACTAAAGACCTTCCTGTTCTAAGAAGCTGGCAACAGAGAACGCATTATAGCGCCTTGAGGCGATTTAGTTCGCATTTGCAGCGCTCTACAAATCCTTCATTCATTCATAGAGGTAAGTGGGCAGCACAGTCTCCAGCACCCTCTCCCTCCAAAGCCCCGCTGTACAAGAAACAGCATTGGGATACACCTGAGGGAAGTGAGAACACACAGGAATCCCTGGCTGCTCTACCGGCCAGCGATCAGCCTGCCTCGGAACACACCCTGAAATTGATGCTACTGTCCTTGCAAAAGAACTTGCGTAATGAGCTCCGCTCATCCCTATCCTCCTTGCATTCCAGAGTGGACCAAATTGAGGAGCGTACAGACGTGATTGAGAGGCAAGTCACAGAACATACTGCTGCCTACCATGAAGCTTCTGAGGCATACCACCAGCAAGCCCAAGAAATCCAATACTTACAAGCTAAAGTGACCAACCTCAAGGACCGCTCCAGGAGGAACAATATAAAGTTCAGAGATATCCCTGAGACTATCAAACATCCAGACCTCCTCCACTATATCCAGCAATTGTTCCTCAAGCTTTTTCCCCAACTATTACAAGCTGATCTTTCTATAGACCGCGCTGACAGGACCGCAAAACCGAATTACCTACCAGAAACGGTCCAACGAGACATGCTAGCACGTATTCATTTCTTTCAAACTAAAGAAAAATTCATGTCTGCAGCCCGCACTAATGCTCCCCTGCCTGATCCTTACTCTTTAATTTTGCTTTACACAGATATGTCGGCTGCCACAGTGCAAAAGCGACGAGAATTTGTTCCAGTCACTACTGTCCTCCATGACCGCAACATCACCTACAAGTGGGGTTACCCCACTAAATTGATGGTGACATTCCAAAATCAATCCACTACCATTTTCACCCCTAAAGAGGGCATCAAAAGATTGCTAAATTGGGGCCTCATCTCCTCACTCCCACCAGTGATGGACCCCTGCCGACAACAATCATACAAACATGGCCGTGACATCATCAACCGTGCCTCATCCCACTATTAACACTTACGCTGACATCAAAATCTCACTCGAGGCCAACTATGTTCCTAAACGAGTGATTTGGACATCACTTCTCTCCGTAACAACTGAATGTCTCAGATGAGTATTCCATGTTCATTTTAAATTTTTGTTTTCTTCTTTTTTTTTTCTCTTTTTTTCTCTCACACTTCCCCCCTGGATAACATAGAGTGCTAAGCACCCTATTACAAGTTCTATACTGTACTACAAGTTCAATAAGCTATCTTTATTGCTTTTTTTTTACCTATTGTTATATCAGTAATCAATAAGTACTATTGTTACATATTGAAAAAAGTTTAGTGCGTGAATCAATAGGTGTTCTCATCCCTCCCCCCTTAAGCATCCCAAAACCTTGTTTTCAACATACCGTATATACTCGAGTATAAGTCGTTCCGAGTATAAGTCGAGGCCCTAATTTAACACAAAAAAATGGGAAAAACTTATTGACCCGAGTATAAGACGAGGGTGAGAAATGCACAGCTACTGTAAGTGGAAAAGAGGGTCAACAATGCCCATTTGTAGCCTCACTGTGCCCATTTGCATGCCTCACTGTGCCCATTTGCAGCCATAGGTCCCCCGAACTTCAAACTCAGTAGTTAAGTGTTCCTAGATGCCTCCTAGCTGCAGCCAAAATTTGGGGTCTCTGAACCCAAAGTGTCCCGAAATGACATTGCTACAGATGGACACAGTTGACCGAATTTGGGGCCCCGTATCTTGGGGCCACTTAGTGCTAGGAACCCCAAATTTGGTGTGCAAACCCAGTGGAACTAGCTCCATAAAATATCTAAAGCTGGGATTTCTAGAACCAAGGGGCCCCGAGATACAGGACCCCAAATATTGGTTCAGAAAATGTCAAGCACTTTTCTGCAGCAGAGAATGACATTTTCCGAACCTATTTTGGGGCCCCATATCTCGGGGCCACTTGGTGCTAGGAACCCCAGCTTTGAATATGTTATGGTACCCGGTCCACTTGGTTTGCACACCAAATTTGGGGTTCCTAGTACTAAGTGATCCTGAGATACAGGGCTCCAAAGTCGGTTCAGAAAATGTCAAGCACTTTTCTGCAGCAGAGAATAACATTTTCCGAACCGATTTTGGGGCCCCGTATCTCAGGGCCACTTAGTGCTAGGAACCCCAAATTTGGGGTTTCTAGCACCAAGTGGCCCTGAGATACGGGGCCCCAAATTCGGTTCGGAAAATGAAATTTTTTGCTGCAGAAAAGTGCTTGACTCGAGTATAAGTCGAGGGGGGCACTTTCAGCACAAAAAAAGGTGCTTAAAAATTCGACTTATACTCGAGTATATACGGTACTTACTATGGATCTTAACATTGCCTCCCTGAATGTCAAAGGCCTCAACTCCCCCTTTAAGCGTCATTTACTATGGAAAGACACAGATCTCATGTGCATACAAGAAACCCACCTCTCCTCTCTTAAACCACCATCTTGTTCTCATAAACAATTTCCACACTGCTTATTTGCCAACTCCCCTAAGAAAAAAGCTGGAGTCCTCATAGCTATACGCTCTACAGTAGCATTTCAGCTGATACATTCAGAGTTAGACATATTTGGCAAGTATATCATACTATATGCCTCCATTAATAACCATACAACAACAATTGTCAATCTATATGCCCCCAGTAGTGGCCAAGGCCAGTTCTATGAAACCGTCCTGGGGAAACTAACACCTTTCCGACAGCACCCCCTAATCATTTGTGGGGATTTTAATCAAATTATAGACCCAGTCCTCGACTCCTCCAACCCAACAAGGAGACAATCCACCGCTTTCTCATCCCTACTTCATTCTGAAGACTATATGACCCATGGAGATGCCTACACAACACTGAGAAGGATTACACCTTTTATTTGCACACGCAACAATCCTATTCCAGGATAGACATGTTTCTGGTAGACAAATATACCCTCCAA
Source organism: Lithobates clamitans (assembly GCA_037952925.1). Lineage (NCBI taxonomy): Eukaryota > Metazoa > Chordata > Amphibia > Anura > Ranidae > Lithobates > Lithobates clamitans. The sequence goes on from JBBGZY010000143.1 coordinate 3,970,237, forward strand.
ACAGTACAAAACGCAACAATTGACACCATCACGTGGTCTGACCATGCCCCTATTCTGCTCAAGCTTTTTCCTCCTAACCCTAATCAATTTAAGAAAACATGGAGGCTTAACACCTCCCTTATCTCTCACCCTCATCTCCAGAAACACGTCGCATCCGAAATTGAAAACGAATTCCTGCTAAATAGCGATTCTGTATCGAACCCCATTGTTTGCTGGAATACGAATAAACTGTGTCTCAGGGGTCTCCTTATTAAATTAGGAGCACATGAAAAAAAGGAACGCAGTGCTACCACCACAAAATACTAGAACAGCTACGCTCTCTTGAAAGTGCACACAAAGCCCAGCCCTCACCACTCCTACAAACCGAACACTTATGCCCTGTACACACGGTCGGACATTGATCGGACATTCCAACAACAAAATCCATGGATTTTTTCTGACGGATGTTGGCTCAAACTTGTCTTGCATACACACGGTCGTACAAAGTTGGCGGAAAATCCGATCATTCTGAACGTGGTGATGTAAAACACGTACATCGGGACTATAAACGGGGCAGTAGCCAATAGCTTTTGTCTCTTAATTTATTCTGCGCATGCGTGGCACTTTGTGCGTCAGATTTGTGTACACGCAATCGGAATTTCCGACAACGGATTTTGTTGTCGGAAAATTTTATAGCAAGCTCTCAAACTTTGTTCCTATGGAAAATGTATGATGGAGCCTACACGCGACAACAAGGTCCTATCACACATTTTCCATCGGAAAATCCTATCGTGTGTACAGGGCATAACACTCCAATTTTGACCTGTCTTTGAAAAAGTTAAAACTACATTTTTACGCACACCATAACAAACCAGAAGCCTGCCTTGCAAAGCAGATCAAATGCCGCCTAATGCACACCAAAATCTCATACCTCACATCCACTAACCACACTCGCCTCACTAATCCCAAAGACATAGTAAATCGATTCAGTCAATTCTATGCCAACTTATACAACTTAGCCATCACCAGTGAAGCACCCTCTCCCACACCAACTGATATAGCACAATTTCTAGACCACTTACAGCTGCCATCACTATCTCCCAACCAAATACACTCCATTACATGCCCCTGCTTAACAGGGGCATGTAATTACAATTTGTGATCTAATATTTCACAGCAGGGCCCTTTCCTGCGCCCAACAAGAGTATTTGTGAGGGGTTACAGTGTTCTGGTACCACCAACAGCTAAGGCCCAATTTATCTGCCCCTGTTTAACAGGGGCATGTAATTACAATTCTTGATATAATATTTCACAGCAGGGCCCATTCCAGCACCCAACAAGAGTAACTGTGAGGGCTTACAGTGTTCTGGTACCACCAACAGCTAAGGTCCAATTTTCTGCAGAGTATATAGGGCAGGCCTTATAGTATATATACTGCTGTTCAGAGCATATAGTGCCTGGGTGACCCCCACATCATTTTTTTTTTTAATCTTGGTGTAGGCTTACCCTTAATATCCATACCAGACCTGAAGGGCCTGGTATGGATTTTTTGGGGGGACATCCACGCCATTTTTTGTTTTTTTGGTATCTTTACTTATATTGTCGTGATCCTACAATACATTACAACCGTGAGTAGTTTTAAATTACTTTTTTCCTTTAGAAATGTCATTTTGCTGTGGCACTGTTATAAACATGACAGAGATGTGCTAGTGTACAGGCATACTATAGACACCCCCAGGCACGATATTTAAAGGAATATTTAATGTTTATTGTTTCACTTTAAGCATTATTAAAATCACTGCTCCTGAAAAAATGGGAGTTTTTAAAACTTTTATTTTGCATTGATACATGTCCCCTGGAGCAGGACTTGTGTTCCCAAACACTTTTTATGGCACTAACTTGCTTGTAAGCCTTTAAAATGATCACTTTTGATTTTTCATGTTCGCGTCCCATAGACTTTACAGTGTTTGCACAAATGTTTTGCCTGTTTGCATGTTCTGCTGTGAACCGAACCGGGGGGGGAGGGGGGCGGGGATCTTCAACTCATCCCAAGTAAAGAGCAAAAAATTACCATAAGCGTAATCATTTCATGTAGGGGGTGGGGGTAGCTGGATCATACAAATCACTGGAAAGGACAATGATGTTGGGTATGGCCTATCCTTTTCATATCACAAATGAGGCAGTAACTTGGCTTATTCTCCTACATAAAGCTCTTTAGGAGTGCTTTCTATCAGGATATCCCAAAGCCAATCAATTAAGCTCTTGATCTGTGTATTTCAGCCCTTTACTTATAGATAAGTTTTTAAAACCCTACCTGGGACTCATATAGTTAAAATGGCCCTAACAATAATGGAATTAATGCTACGTACTAAGGATAAGGGGATTTTAAAAACACAGTCTATCTCACAAATTGAAAGCATATGAATTGGAAGGTCATGGCCATGATCATCTCTACTATGTACATTCAAGAAACACACAGTTGCGTCAAACTGCAGGCATCCTTATCAGTGACCCTTTAAAAATATTTGAAACTCATTATATCATTGCCCATATCAGAGCTTACAAGGCTGTTTCTAGTACATTTTGTGATTTTTCCATCCATGACTCATTCTTTGCATATCTACCCATGATTCTTGCTGCCAAAGATGATTTTTTTTCTTAGTTTATCATAGCCTTTTGAACTGGACTAAGGCCCTTGATACACACTAGACTTTGATAAAATTTCCTTTTAGGCTTTTTTCATTTATTGATTATCCGATATCCGTGATCAAATATTATAGCTATGCATATAAACCTTGGGTATATATTGACTGCAAGCAATCAGCAGGCATATCAAGTTTTACGAGCAAGCAGAGTGCTATAGATTTGGGGTCTCCAAACTATGGCCCTCCAGTTGTTCCAGAACTACAATTCCTGTCATGCTTAGTCATGTCTGTGAATGTCTGTGAGTTTTACAATGTCTCATGGGACGTATAGTTCCGCAACAGCTAGATGGACATAATTTGGAGATCCCTGCTATAAATGATGGCCACAATTAAAGGGACTATAGTATCTAAGACAAAACTGAGCTTTTTTTCAGTAGCTTTAAAGCTTAAAAAAATAAAAATGCCAATTTCTGTCACATACCTGAAGGGAGACTGAGATGATGAGGTCGGCCTCTCTTGTATCTCCAACCCAGGTCCCGCTAAGAGTGAAACAGAGGGAGCCAAGGGACAGGAGGAACATGAGTGCCTGCAGGTGTAGACCTGGAAACTTGCAGCAGGAGATGCGACTTTGAGAAGGGAGAAGAACCATCAGGTCAGGAAGGGCAGCCGAGCATCATAGTTCAGCTCAGGTTAAAGAGACACTCTGCTTGTACTGCAAGACTGGAACATCTGGCGGGGTAGAGTTTCTGCCAGGCTTGCAGCAGGAACTCACAGCAGGTCGCAGTGCCATAATCGCAGACAGCTGGGCAGGCATTGGGAGGAGCTGGGAAGCTGGAGTCAGCAGACAGGAGCAGGGTTGTGGGATAGCCAAGGTCATCAACATGCGGGCAGCGAGGTACAAAATCAGGAACGGAGCCAAGTCAGGGATAAGCCGGGTCAGGAGGAGGAGCCAGGTAACAGGTGGCAAGGTGGCAAGCTTAGCTCAAAGGCTACTGCATTAATTTTTTTCTTTACTGGAAATTGCCCAATGCACCCTGGCCCTAATTTCTTTGAGGGGCAAGCCAGCTTTAAGTTTGCAGTAGATAGGAATATCTTATCCCCAGTTTTCAGGTCTAGATTACCCCTCCTCCTTTTATCATAGAACCTTTTATTATTTGCCTGAGATTTGATAATAGCTTCTTGCAAGAACTGGTTATTGGATCTACAGAATTCCAGCTGATCTGGCAAGAAGGACGGGTGAAATCCATAGTGTGCAAAGAAAGGTGTTTGATAGCAGAATGTATTGTGTTGTTTTAAGCAAACTCTGCTAACGGCAAAAGAGATGCCCAATCATCTTGTGCAAAAGAAGAAAAACAATGTAAATATTGTTCCAGGGTCTGGTTCATTCTCTCTGTCTGACCGTTCATCTGTGGGTGATAGGCTGTTGATAAACAATGTTTAATACACAAAACTTCACATAAGGACTTCCAGAATCTGGAAGTAAATTGTACCCCACTGTCTGAAGTGATATTAACAGGAATACCGTGTAGACGTACTATTTCCCTGATGAAAGAAGAAGCAGTTTCTGTAGCGGCAGGGGTACCTTTCAGGGGCACAAAGTGTGCCGTCTTGGATAAAAAAAGATCCACAATCACAAAAATGGTGGTAAATCCTTCAGACGGGGGTAATTCGACAATAAAGTCCATAGAGATCATGCTCCATAATTTGTCAGGTACAGGAAGAGGTTCTAGCAGATCCCTATTTTTTCTTCTTTTAGACTTGTTCCATAAACATTTAACATAGTCTCTGCAATTCTGTACCAGGTCTGTCCACCAGAAGGAGCGAACAACTAGATTTGAAGTTTTATGTACTCCAAAATGTCCAGTCACGGGATGGTCATGGCACATGTAAAGGACTGCTGTCCACAACTGCTCTGGAACAAAGATCTGCTCACCATGGAAATAGAGACCCTCCTTCAGACTCCATCATTGGCTGACTCGTACTGTCACGTACCTGAAGGGAGACTGAGATGACAAGGTCGGCCTCTCTTGTATCTCCAACCCAGGTCCCACTGAGATTGAAATAGAGGGAGCCAAGGGACAGGTGGAACACAAGTGCCTGCAAGTGTACACCCCTAAACTTGCAGCAGGAGATGCAACTTTGAGAAGGGAGAAGAACCATCATGTCAGGAAAGGCAGCTGTGCATCATAGTTCAGCTCAGGTTAAAGAGGCACTCTTGTACTGCAAAACTGGAATATCTGGTGAGGTAGAGTTTCTGGCAGGCTTGCAGCAGGAACTCGCAGCAGGTCGCAGGATCGTAATCACAGACAGCTGGGCAGGCACTCGGAGGAGCTGGGAAGCTGGAGTGAGTGTAGAGGAGCGTGGTTGTGGGATAGCCAAGGTCATCAACATGCGGGCAGCAAGGTAAAGACTCAAGAATGGAGCCCAGTCAGGGATGAGCCGGGTCAAGAGGAGGAGCCAGGTAACAGAATCCAAAATCAGAAGCTGAGTCAAAAACCAAGGGAACATATCAGAAGTAAGCAGGATTCAGGGAACAGCCGAAGACCAGACAGCATTAAAGCACAGACAGAGTCCTCCTTAAATAGCCCACCTAGCACCAAGATGCCTCATGCGTGCGCGTATTCCCACACGCATGTACACTCCTGTGCGCACTTCTGTTGAGCAAATGCGCATTCATATTGGCAAGATGTCTTCTAGGAATTCCCTGAAAGATTCCTACAACAGAAAAGCTGTTCCTCCACGGTGGCCACTATTAGATTCATCTCCTCAAGGGCCCATACTTCTCACCCTTGAACCATTCCTGAACAGTGGCCACTGTTAGACTCATATCCCCAATGGCCCATATTTTTCACCCTCGACCCATTCCTGAGCAGTGGCCACTGTTAGACTCACGTCCCCAAGGGCCAATCACTACTACCTTTGAGCAATTCCTGTGCAATGGCTGCTGTTAGACCTCCAGCATTCAACACTTTAGGTGTGTTGATTGCCTTTGTCCCCCTGCCCAATACTGTGGTTTCATTATCTGATCCTCTCCCCCACCGGAGTTGAGTAGCTCTTCTATTACTGGAAATTTACTTTTTTAGATGATTCTAACATAAAGTATGACTAAATCAAGTTCAGACAGTAGGACAGCCATCAGCATAGTTAGTACATTACAAGGGACCAATACTGCTTTTATACTAATAAAAGCAATAACAATAACCAAAATTATATCAGCTTTCTTATACGGTTTTATACAAGAAGAAACATTGGGGTTTTGACTACAGGCTGGACTGGCTCCAGCCCAAACTTTTCATTTTATTTTGGCTAGAGCAGGGAAGTCATACAGTCAGTGTTGGGTTTTTATTGCTGTCTGTGTCCTTGTTGGAAAGACCCCCCCCCCCTCACCAGGACAGGAAGTGATGGTGAAACTCTAGCGATTACCCTGACAAAAAGTTTAAAAGATAGGGGAAGTGTAAAAACTTTTAACAATGGTTTAATTGATGTAAACCTTCTTGCCTTGGTGACAACTGCACCCTAACACATGTTATAATAACAAACCACAAAATATCTCCCAAATAGCATCACCAAAAAAAAAAAAAAACTGATTAAAATGTTAGCTCTTTCCCACTCTGGCTAAGGTTCAGGCTTAAGAATAAGTGTTTCTTTTTTTAGACTGTTGTTTGCTTCCTGGAGGCTTGCTGTTCAAGAATTAAATCTGATTTCACTTATACTTTTCCCAGCAAGTTCCAATTTTGTTGATATTTAGGATATTTGCATTTGCTAAATGTTGCCTGGCTATAAGACAGCAGGCAGATTTATTAGTAAAGACTGGAAACAAAATGCAAAGTGTAAAGAGCTATGTGTAAACAGTGCAGCAAGCAAGAATATAACTTCTCATGCCAACTGTCACCCATATAAAACCCCAAGCTACCCTACATTGCTGTAAACAGGATTATAAAATAAATTGATGATAGTTTCTATTTAAAAACAGCACTATATCTGCTTTTTAGGAATGCAGCTTGACAGATTTAAACAGAGGTTTCTTGAAAAAAGTGCTGATGCGCAAAATCGCCATGATCTACTGTGCTTCAGCCTGTGCAATGCAGACATAATTGTATACTTGGCAAAAATATTGATATTTTTTGAAAGCTCGGTTTTAATGCAATACCTAGTAAATGACAGCATTTTAAAGCTGGTAGGATGACAAGTGCTATTTTTTTTTATATAAAATGTAAATGAAGCAGTGTCATTAACATGTAAACATAGATGATTATTGTAAAACAGATGATTTATGTAGGCTAAAGCTTACATGACACAGTACATCATCACAAATGTTTACATACACACTCATTTCAGTCACTGTTCATCTCAATGACTGATGCCCAATGAGGTGCAGGATTGCTGAAGCATTTATAGGTGGAACTCCAGAATGCTTGCCTAAAGCTATCATACAAGGACCACTTATTTGGTAAATGAGAATTTTTTTAGATTTATTAAATCAATAACTGACCTGTGGAGAGCATATAACCTACCCAACTGGATATATACGGAAACTACAGCATGGAAAAACTGATCCAACAATGAGTTGTCTGTCCTTGTTTATAATCATAATCTGTCACACTTTTGAGCGAGAACAATAGTTCATACACTTTGTTGATATCTAAATGTACTGGAGGAGCAGCTTCCTGCACTGATCACAAAGATGGTTTGAAGAGCTATAAGCTAAAAGCAGCCTTACATCTGCCCTTTTCTGACACATTATTAATATATCAGGGGACATTTCATTCATGCTCCATAGCCTAGATCCACTATGGCAGCACAGCAACTGAGATATAAATTAAGACTCAGCACTTTCATAAATGAGTTGTTTACGATCTTTTCTCTTGCTAATCCAATTTGGTACTTTGGCTAGGATGCTGAATCAGGTGTGACCTTATCTAAATACCAAAATCACAGGAACCAGAGCTCCCTGATATAAGGATAAAGTTAGACATTTGATTATAAAAGCATTGTTATATCTCTCTAACACATTTTATCGTAAGTAGAAAAGGATTCCCTCTGAAACCCATAACAAGCTGATATTGCATTTTTCAGGTTAGCGTGGAGAATGCACACTGGATGAATGCCTTTGTGACCACAATCTGCATATTTATGCACAAACTGACTGGGTCATAATCTTACAGCTTGCTGTGCACTGTAAAGGTTATTAAGATTCATTCAAGATATGGCAATTTTCATACAGTTACAGTACATTGGTCCAGCTTGGTCCAATATAAGTATGTATGTTCCATTCCTGTGGGATCATTGTGGTAGACACTGCTAATGTAGTGATCTCCACTAGCATCTGGGTCCTATGCTCAGCACTGCAGTTACCATGCTGCATTGTGGAAACAGAATGCCACTTGCTTGGCATGGGCACAGTTCACATTGCATTTTCCCTGCAAATTATTCTCTGATTGGATAAGGTGGAAAGGCAGGCGGGCGAAGCCACAATCTTCACTTCGTCTAATCAGAGAACATTTTGCATTCACTAAGCAGCAGGGCAGCTACTCGCCATGGGAACCAGAAGTTATGGAGATCATTGTAGTAGCTGGATCTCACAGGTATGGCTCATACTGTACATACATAAATAATAGTGCTCTTCTGGTTACTATGCAAGAAATTAAATACTGAAAATAAATACTGAAATATTGAAAATACAATCAAACAGTGAATTAAATAGTCTATAAAGTTCAATATGTAAATAAGCCCATGTGCCAATAGCCATGAAAGCATATAGTGGAATGAAGGTGTATCTAATTCTTCTCAAGATAATGATATATCCCACCGGGTGGCAAAACACATCAATTGTTAAGGAATTCCACCATACAAACATGCCCTCCACCATAATCAAGCCTCTTACCAGATGGTTGTGACCCCCAATTACAGAGATCAAACACATGAGAATAAATGGACCCCTCCAGGTGTCGCTAAATAGGATCAGCATGATCCACTGGGTTTTAACATATGATATTCCCCGATACCAACACCACAACTTTGGTTCCAACTCAGACAGGCGCCATAGAGGAAAAGGAACATAGCATATAGTGTGAATACTTCTAGTACACGCTGATGCCGGCTGTTGGTGAGGCTCCATGCAGTATGAATGCTTTTTATTGTCCTGAATTATGTGAGTACTTTGTGGTGTTTATAACAATAAACGTGTACTAGCAGTATTCATGCCCCCCCTTCTGCAATGCAGTGCCAAATTATCAGCAGTTCTGACCAGTGTCACATGGGCAAATGGGGCAATAGAAAGTAGTTGATTACTACTTTGGCAAAGTTTTGTGATAGTACTTTTAAAGATTATGCTGTCAACTATTCGTTTATTGGAGTTTTTGTTTTTACCCCTTTTCATGATTTACAGTTGTTGAGAATGTGTTTATTTTTTAAATTATCCTCGCATGTGTACACAGTAGAACAGTTATGTAAACATGTATGTGTATGTAACTGAGAACTAACTAAACATCTTGTACATTCTAATTTTATTTTTTTTCTTTTGCACAGGTAGGTTACAAGTGCATAATCTCCACCGATCACCAGACTGTCCATGAGCTGTTGAGGTTTGGTCATCATTGTGTATAAAATGTATTTGATCTGTATTTTTATGGTACTTTAAAGTTCAATATATAAAATATGCAAATTAATTGTATCTATAAAATAAAAAAATGGTTATAATTTAATAAGGAGACAAGCAACTTACGAATGTTGGTAACTCATAGCCACCATCCAAGAACCATTACTTGTTTCGCTATTCTAAATTTAACCTGGAAGCTTGATTATTGAAAGCTCTAAGCAGGCCATACATGGATCAAAATTTCAATCCATGGATGGGCAAGCTGGTTGTACACAAGTTGATCTCTTGATCGACTTGTGTAAGACTAGTCTGTTGGGTTTTTTGCCGATTGATCAGTGTGACTAGTTTTAGCCACACCGATCATTGTATTCTGATGGTGGAGAAGTTTCCCAGCTGTCAGAATACAATAGCTTAATGATAAGGATTCCTCCATCCACATCAAATGTATGGAAGGGGGAATTGGATCGTTTTTTTCCGTGTTCAACCTGCTGATCTGTCACTACTATGAATGATCAGCACTGTTTGTTGATTAATAAAAGTAAAAGATAATGTATTTGTGGTTGTTTTTACTTTATACAGGGTGCTAGGAGATATTTTACACAGAGCCAAAGTTCTGAGGAATCTTTTAGCATTATGAATGGACAAGCAGTGCTGATTGTTAAATCATAATAATGACAAATCACTCACATTTGGGGGGAGGGGGGGTCTCTGGCTGGCTGCACCCCTCCACGTGAACTCCCATAATTTGGATTTTACAAAGGGCATGGAGCTACAGCCAGCGTATAGAGGTACATTTTGTGGACAATGCTGGAATCACTTGGTGCCCTGGGGAGTTAAAAAAATGCACTAGTTTTTTTCTAAATTGAAAGAGACAAGGAGAGAGATGCCTCTGGATGTAGAATTATGACAACTTTAATTACACTTTAAAATGGCAACTCATATTTAAGAAGTATATGATAGGCACATCAATGGTATGATCCCAGCAAAGGGAGGGGGTCATCGGCATGCAGTCCAGTCCTAATACTCCATTGTAGAAGAGCGCTGTGCTCGCTGTGGACACCGCTGTGTGGAAAAGCCGGCTATGGTGTGATGGCGAGAAAGGATGGCGCCACCAGTGACGCCATCCTTTCTCGCTATCACACCAGCTATCACACCATCTGCGCTCCAAGCCTCGCTCTGAGTGCTCTCCACCGCAGCCGGCTCTTCCACACAGCGGTGTCCAGCAGTGTTCTACGATGGAGTATTAGGACTGGACTGTCTGCAGATGACCCCCTCCCCTTGCTGGGTTCATACCATTGATGTGCCTATCATATACTTCTTAAATGTAATTTGCCATTTTGAAGTGTAATTAAAGTTGTCTTAATTCTACACCCAGAGACACCTCTCTCCTTGTCTCCTTTAGTTTCACTGGAACCTGGTTTCTGTTCCTAAATGACGGTAGCCCTGAGTGTTTGAACTTTCTCTACTCCCTATTATTATGGACTTATTAGACTGTCTTTTTTAGACTGTTTTTATATATACTATATTTGTGGGATATATATTTTTCTAGTTTAGAGCCTTTACTTGTCTATCTTCTTTAAAATGGTCTTTGATTTATGACCTTTTGTGTATATGAGGCATAACTGTATCCTTGATAGCAGCATGTATATAGTCTAATTTTACAATTATGGATTTGTTACACAGTTTTACAGCCAAATATTTAACAGACTAAAGGCAAACACATACACACACTATAGAAAATGCTTCTGAGCGTAATTAAGGAGGCCAAAACACCACCAAGTGCAATCCAACACATATAAACTCATGCTTTTTTCTCTGTGAATAATAATTTTTCCAATTATGCTCTCACAACAGGTCCTTTTTATCGCAATGTTTTTATTATCATTGTCTACATGAGTCTGTATTGTCTCTCCTGACCCATTGTTGAAAGAATAAATAATTTTCATCATCAGACCAGGTGTACTTTAGTGCCCAAATATGCATTGCATTTGCATTGTTATCAGCTCTAATTTTATACTGATATATTGCTCATTAGCACATCATTTTCTTTGGCATTAAGGCTTTTAAAGCTTAAGCATGCAGCATTTCAGAATTTAATAGCTAATCCGCCTATTTCTGAGCCACTCGTACACACTTAAAGAGAGTGGCAGAGGCTTTTCTTGCTGTGGTTACTGGTCATTGTAGACTTGTGTTCCAGGGCTATAAATTAATACAAACAGACACAATGATCTTTATTTTATGCAAAATATTTCTCCGGCAGCCTTCTGCCCATGCCATCCAACAAACAGCTAAAAGCAACCACTTTAATAATTTGATCACAATCTCTATCCAACCATGTGCTGCTGAGTAAAGCACATACTGAAATCTGGCAGCCTTTTGTACACAAATAAATATTAAACACTGGCTGTGAATAGAAATGATCTCAAAGCTCATACAGCAAACCATGAGGGAATACATGTATATGTAAGAACTGGCTTTCCTGTATTCTGCCAGTACTAAGATTATAGTTAATTTACCCATTACCCATTATGCCTGAGGCTGCAAGACACTAGTCTGCACCTAGTGAAAAAAAGGTTTCATACCAGGAGTATGGGGCTTTGTGGTACATTTTATTTCGGAAACACTGCGGAGCCTGGACCGGCACTGTGATGTCAGCGGTCAGCTGAACCTGGGTCACAGGAGTACAGACCTAAGTGCACTCCTGTCACCTACAGGAGAAGTATGGCCAAAAGTGCTTTGGCCTTACTTCTCCTTTACTGAAACAGGATTTGATGATTGTGAGCACATCTTAACCTTATTTACTAAGCAAACGGCCTTTATGTCTTAGTGGATGGACCCAGAAAACAAAATTAGCCAGTAAAGTATAGAAACCTCTGGTATGCTCATTTTTGTTTCAGGTCAACCTACTAACTAGTGAAGCCTGATTCAGGATGACAGTGCTGGACCTTGCACCTTTAAAAACAAGTCAGCAGTGGCAACTCTCATATTTTTTCTCTAACAGTTTCCTTTTTACGTAGTGTTGTGGATTTGTTTATACATGCCTGCATTGGCAGAACGATCTTAATTCAAAGTCTAGGTCACAGCATCTGGTATACTGCTGATTGGAGTCATATATAAGATGCAACCAGTATAGCCAGTGAAAATATATATAGTATATAACACCCCAACAACCAAACACAGTGAGCTTTTATCAGTATTGTGAAACTTATTACATAAAACCAAAAAATCGTTTACACTATGTGCAGGGACTGGCATTTTGTTTGCATTGTCCACTGGATAAACCCCAGTCATGGCAAAGTGTCCTGTAAGCTCCAACCAGACCACTCCCCACAACATGTTTCGCTCCAGCCCGGAGGTTAATCATGGGAGATCCCCTAATTAACCACCAGGGTGGAAAAAAACATGTTGGGAGGTGTGGCCTTGTTGGAGCCTGGGCTGAGGCTGTTACTCACTTTCCTATACAGCGCTTGCAGTGATGTATGGCTTAAAGGACACTTTCTTTTCTATACACTGAAGTTTGGAGCCGGGGTGAGCTCTGTCCTAGCACAGATTAGGATCCTTTGAAAACTGAGCAGCACCCACAGTTTTTGCTTTTGGTTAACAGCGATGTGCGGCTTACAAGAAACCTTTATTTCTATACACCAGTGACAGCAAAAGCGCATAAAAATTGTTTCACATACCAACGCTGGTGTGTACGGTGTGATGCAGTGCAGAAAAAAATCTGCAGCATAGTGGGCACCATACTGCAGCAGAAAGCACTGCTGTGCAGAGACATGAATGAAGTAACACACAATAACATTAAAAAAAAAAAAAGCCTAAAATCCATATGTGAGCAATGTAGATTATTATATATTTGAATGTGTACATATAGAGTATCTCACAAAAGTGAGTACACCATTATTTCCAAGCGCTGCCTTAAGCCTCTTGGGCATGGAGTTCACCAGAGCTTTACAGGTTGCCACTGGAATCCTCTTGCACTCCTCCACGACGACATCACGGAGCTTGTGGATGTTACAGACCTTGCGCTCTTCCACTTTTCCGTTTGAGGATGCCCCACAGATGCTCAATAGGGTTTAGGTCTGGAGACATGCTTGGTCAGTCCATCACCATTACACTCTACTTTAGCAATGCAGTGGTTGTCTTGGAGGTGTTTTTGTGGTCATTATCATGTTGGAATACTGCCCTGCGGCCCAGTTTGCGAAGGAAGGGATCATACTCTGCTTCAGTATGTCACAGTACATGTTGGCATTCATGGTTCCCTCAATGAACTGTAGCTCCTCAGTGCTGGCAGCACTCATGCAGCCCCAGACCACGATACTCCCACCACCATGCTTGACTGTAGGCAAGACACACTTGTCTTTGTCCTTCTCACCTGGTTGCCGCCACACACGCTTGACACCATCTTAACTAAATAAATTTATCTTGGTCTCATCAGACAACAGGACATGGTTCCAGTAATCCATGTCCTTAGTCTGCTTGTCTTCAGCAAACTGTTTGTGGTCTTTCTTGTGGATCATCTTTAGAAGAGGGATGACAGCCATGCAGACCAATTTGATGCAGTATGTGGCGTATGGTCTGAGCACTGACAGGCTGACCCCCCACCCCTTTAACCTCTGCAGCAATGCTAGCACTCATATTGACAAAGCAACCTCTGGATATGACGCTGAGCACGTGCACTAACTTCTTTGGTCGACCATGGTGAGGCCTGTTCTGAGTGGAACCTGTCCTGTTAAACTGAATGCTAATTTGTAGTCCTGTGAGCCTCCAGGTAATTGACCAAATCTGGTCTCCAAAATAGTATATCTTTGCAAATGATCAGCTGCTAACGTTACGCATGTCTCATAACCATGCAAAATAGTTAAACCAAATTGTACACACGCTGCGCTTGTCAAAATAAAAAAAATTAAAAATCCACTAAAATATTAATAAAGTGATATTGTTCTTAACATATACAAAATCTATTAACAACTATTAATACTATACGTTAATGTGCAATAAATTTCAATGAATAAATAAATAGGTAAAAGTGCTCCAATAAGCCTGTGTATTGCAAATATTCCACAAAGCTTGTGCAATTTTCAAACATTAATAGATCATTTAACACAAACATCCATGCGATTTAGTGTTGCATCCAAGCATATCAGTACTGCATCTATGCAATATAGTGTTAGTGCAAGGCTCGAACAATAAAAATTTAAAAAAATACAAAAAAACGCATCCATGCGATTTGGTGCTACATCCATGTGATTCTATGCAATTCTGTGCTGTGTTGCTGTGCAATGATTAAATTAACAGTCCGATTTTGTGTTGCATCCATGCATTTCAGTGCTGCATCTATGCAATATGGTGTTAGTGCAATGTTCAAACAATAAAAAGTTAAAAATACAAAAAAAAAATGCATCCATGCGATTTGGTGTTGCATCCATGTGATTCTATGCAATTCAGTGCTGTGTTGCTGTGCAATGATCAAATAACAGTCCACAGATCTTCCACAATCCATTCATGTGTTATGGTGAACACAAACTAAAGTGCTGTGCGCTCATACAAGTGCTCCCCCCCCAGGTGATAGCCCCTCACCTTAGGGCGTGCGACCTTGCAATTAAGCTTGGTCAGAATGCGCCTTAGAACCTCTCTGGGTTCGATGTTATATGCAGGCTCCTGGATAGATTTGCACTGGTGTCTCTGTTCCTCACAGCAGTCCCGTTTGTACCTCAATATATCAACATAAAAAGGACTTCATGGTGCAGTATGTACTAAATTTATTAAAATCATAAACAAATCCCACAATGGGTACTCACAGTAACAAGGCGCTTCAGGGCGCCACACTAAAACAGCAGAGACGAACAGGCAACAGCGGCCGGTATGGGGTGGTGTGCTAATCTGTCCCAACAGGTTGTATGTATAACGTTCCGTCCTGTCCCCTTCCCCTACGTGTGTTCGATACAAGGGGTATTTCGTAGACCCCCTGATGAAGCTACGAAATACCCCTTGTATCGAACACACGTAGGGGAAGGGGACAGGACGGAACGTTATACATACAACCTGTTGGGACAGATTAGCACACCACCCCATACCGGCCGCTGTTGCCTGTTCGTCTCTGCTGTTTTAGTGTGGCGCCCTGAAGCGCCTTGTTACTGTGAGTACCCATTGTGGGATTTGTTTATGATTTTAATAAATTTAGTACATACTGCACCATGAAGTCCTTTTTATGTTGATATATTGAGGTACAAACGGGACTGCTGTGAGGAACAGAGACACCAGTGCAAATCTATCCAGGACCCTGCATATAACAATGAACCCAGAGAGGTTCTAAGGCGCATTCTGACCAAGCTTAATTGCAAGGTCGCACGCCCTAAGGTGAGGGGCTATCACCTGGGGGGGAGCACTTGTATGAGCGCACAGCACTTTAGTTTGTGTTCACCATAACACATGAATGGATTGTGGAAGATCTGTGGACTGTTAATTTGATCATTGCACAGCAACACAGCACTGAATTGCATAGAATCACATGGATGCAACACCAAATCGCATGGATGCGTTTTTTTTTTTGTATTTTTAACTTTTTATTGTTTGAACATTGCACTATCACCATATTGCATAGATGCAGCACTGAAATGCATGGTTGCAACACTAAATCGGACTGTTAATTTAATCATTGCACAGCAACACAGCACTGAATGGCATAGAATCACATGGATGTAGCACCAAATCGCATGGATGCATTTTTTTGTATTTTTTTTAACTTTTTATTGTTCGAACCTTGCACTAACACTATATTGCATAGATGCAGTACTGATATGCTTGGATGCAACACTAAATCGCATGGATGTTTGTGTTGAATTATCTAATAATGTTTGAAAATTGCACAAGCTTTGTGGAATATTTGCAATACACAGGCTTATTGGAGCACTTTTACCTATTTATTTATTCATTGAAATTTATTGCACATTAACGTATAGTATTAATAGTTGTTAATAGATTTTGTATATGTTAA
Source organism: Lithobates clamitans (assembly GCA_037952925.1). Classification (NCBI taxonomy): domain Eukaryota; kingdom Metazoa; phylum Chordata; class Amphibia; order Anura; family Ranidae; genus Lithobates; species Lithobates clamitans. The sequence goes on from JBBGZY010000143.1 coordinate 3,986,453, forward strand.
GCACAATATCACTGTATTAATATTTTAGTGGAAATTTTTTTATTTTTTATTTTGATAAGCGCAGCGTGTGTACATTTGGTTTGTCCTGTTAAACCGCTTATGGTCTTGGCCACCATGCTGCAGCTCAGTTTCAGGGTCTTGGCAATCTTCTTATAGCCTAGGTCATCTTTATGTACAGCAACAATTATTTTTTTCAGATCCTCAGAGAGTTCTTTGCAATGAGGTGCCATGTTGAACTTCCAGTGACCAGTACTGTATGAGAGAGTGAGAGTGTTAACACCAAATTTAACACACCTGCTCAATATTCACACCCGAGACCTTGTAACACTAATGAGTCACATGACACCGGGGGGGGGGGGGGTAAATGGCTAATTCGGCCCAATTTGGACATTTTCACTGAGGTGGGTACTCACTTTTGTTGTCAGCGGTTTAGACATTAATGACTGTGTGTTGAGTTATTTTGAGGGGACAGCAAATTTACACTGTTATACAAGCTGTACTCTCACTACTACATTGTAGCAAAGTGTAATTTTTTCAGTGTTGTCACATTAAAAGATATAATAAAATATTTACAAAAATGTGAGGGCTGTACTCACTTTTGTGAGATACTGTAGAAAGGCATTATTTCCTATGGTGTATGAAGCTCTTTTGTCTTTGCTTACCTATGCTTACCTATGCCTACCTCTAGGCTTACATTTTTCCCTTGTATTGGTTACCTTTTGTGTCAATAAAAGTTATTGAACTTAAAAAAAAAAAAAATAACTGTGTGATGCACTTAAGTGCTTAGCTCACCGCCCTCTAACCTCACACTGACAGCTGCCTGCGTGGTAAACTGTTTCCCTTTACCATTTGAGCAAGTGTGAACAAGCTTTTAAAGCGATACTAAACAGAGAAGTGGCAACTGCCTTAATTCATTCACATAAATCTTACATATCATGCCACTTTATTTATTTATTTATTTTTAAGCCTCTAAGTACCTCATTCCCGTGCTGTTGTGTGGTCACATGATCCTTCCCTGTTCTTTGGCATCTGCAAGGAAAGATCCTTGGGAGGGTATTCTATTACTCTGCTCATGTATGCTCTCTACAGTATGTATCTGTACAGCACTGAGGTTAGTCACATGATTTAAAAAAAAAGCAGTTTCAGAAGGGTAATTCAAATTAGATTATAAATATCAAATAATATTTTAAATACTGATTTATATTGAAGTATTGAAGTATTTTACTGAGTTTCTTAGCGAATGCAGTCAATCAGCATACTATATCCTGCCCCCATAGTGTTTAGCAATAAGAAGACATGGAGGAGGAGGGAGTGTCATTTACCACTGTGTATACACCCACACGTATGACACTATAGTCACATGGGCTGCACTGATAGGGAAAAGGAGGAAATGAAGAGCTTAGAAGGGAACTTGAATGCTCTAATATTTAAAGCTCCCATTACATGATCAGCCACAGATGGACTGAGATCATAGAGATCTTTTATAACGAAGAGCGATATTTCTCTCTATTCTCCATAACACCACACTTTCCTATGCACATTGTGGCCCATCCCATTCATAAGAATCAGGTCATGCTATGTAACTCGCTGGGTCCAGTGGAGTTATTTGTGCTAAACAGAGCAGAGAGAGATCTGTGACTAGGGAAGAAATGGTCATCAGTCTTTGAACTCGATTTGGCTCTTCTCCTGATTTTTATTTAGTTCTGTTGCGTTCCATCAGCTTCAGAGTACCAAAGCTGGAAGCGCAGAGCAAATTTGTATATAAATGTGCATTTTTTAATTTTCTTACAGCAGCAGTATACTTCTTTTTGAATGACCCACGTGTCTCAATGCTGTATATGCAGAGGTGAAACCCTGGAGATTTAGTAACTGGACATGTGCCATCAGACTAATAACTTCAGCTATGTTGTTGATCAATTCTGACCTGTGTAAATCTTGGACTTTATGTAAATAAGGTTCACTCTATAGTCTGTGTACTAATGTCTATCTATCTATCTATCTATCTATCTATCTATCTATCTATCTATCTATCTATCTATCTATCTATCTATCTGTGCATATTGTTTTGTTGTGGTGTAAGGCAGAGTGTGCCTATGGAGAATGGACTGTAATTTTATTTCATCATAATTTTGTGTGCTGACACTCACTGGTTTTCCACTCTGTTGGCCATGCTTACATATCCTCTGACACCCTCAGGGATCAATCAGGGATTCAATTCTTCGTGGTCTGAATACCCTGGAGAAATGTACTATTTTTCAAATGATTACTTTTCTCTCCCAACAGTATTCATGCTCAGCTCATTTTTTTTCAAACTTTTAACTCTTTTTCTAGTTAATAGTCTTGCGCGCTCCAAGATTTTCCAGAGGTGCACTGTGAACAGCCTGAAGTACAGATGTTCTGCTTGAGCTATACAAGTTCAGAGGGAATGAAGAGCTTAGAGCAATTTAAAAGCAACCAAGCAAAGATAGAAATCCACAATGAAGCAGCTGATGTGAGCATTTTAGCCATAGACTGGAAGGCATTGAGAGGCACAGAGAGAATATACACACATGCTCACATGTGTACTTGCTCATACACACTGTACTATTAAGGCTCTCAAGAAGAAGCATCAGTTAATTAATTATCCTTCTTAGTAATAAATCAATGGTTCATTTGACATTTAATGAATACAGTTAATTTAAATTTGTGATAGCAATAGCAATCTTTCATACTTTGAAACACGATTTTGCACTGTGAATCTTTTCCATTACCACTGTATCATACTAAAGCATAATTCCACTTTAGGGATTTTTAGTCATAGAAAAGTTGTTTTGAACTAGAGAAAATGACACTTTTCTTTTGTTCTGGTAATTGATCAAATAATAAATGACTAAGGTTTGCTTTATATTAATAAATCCCAATTTTCATCCCATTGCCCACCAGCTTGTAAACAAGGCCTAGGGTATCTTGAGAAACATGATTTTCCAAATATGGTTGTAACCATATCTAGACAACTAAATCAAAGGATGAGGACTGCACCTTTCAGTGTTTGACCTTGATGATAGATGGGTGCTTGTAGTGACTGTAGTGGATGGCGCAAATCACAGTAAAACAATGAGATATCACCAGCACTCCATTGAAAACATATACACTCATTTATTAGTGCAATGTACATTAGTCAAATAAGCCAACATTTCTGGGTCTTGTAGGGTCTCCTTCTCAAGGTGACATAATGATAACATCACCTTGAGGAAGCGACTCATCTTGGCCCCCGAAATTTGGCTTTTATTACTAATGTGACATTGCACTAATCAATGAGTGTATATGTTTGCAATGGAGTGCTGATGACATCTCATAATTTTACCATATTTGCTCAATAAGGTCAGACAGCTCCCAGTTTACATCGAGACCGGAGCTGTCAGTTGTGACGTGACGCCTGAAAGGCTTCATTGGGCATAATCACTGGTCACATAGTCACTGTTTTTTCTTTGATGGGTCATTAAGAACATTTCTCATCCTGATTGATCCTGATTGATGAGGATCTGCACTGCTGCACAACATGATTAACAATGTATTTATATTGTGAGATATGTTTTTGGTATTAATATTTTTTTTTAAATAAAGGAATTGTCAAAGGTGTTTGTGTGGTAATTACATTGCAATTTTTTTTTAATGCGTAACCAGGGGTACTAAGTATGCCCTACTCATTTATGTAGTGGGATGGCAGTATCTGAGTGCTTCCTTTTTGAAGGGGGCTCCCAGATACTCATAAGCCCCCTGCTTGCATGCTTCCACAATCACCAGGCCAGGGTTGTGGGTAAAGGGGACCTTAACTTGACAAGGTACCCTCCCCATGTTGGGGGCATATGGTTTGGTATGGTTCAATAAGGTGGGGTGCATGTTTTTTTTTCCCCATCTCTCCTGGGCAGGCTGGCTGCATTCATGGATAAGGGTCTGGTATGGATTTTGGGGAGCCCCCACACTTTTGTTTATGGGGTCTCCTATAATATTTCTACCAGACCCTCAACAAAAATAAGGATCTGGTATATCTTTAAGAGTAAGCCCTGTGTCTTTTTTTTGCGTGTGGTCCCTCCTTAAAATCTATACCATGCCCTCAACGTTCTGGCAAAATTGAAAGGAATCTTCAACCACTCAATCAAAACAATCAAAACAAAGTGGCAGGGAAATATAATTTACCAGCAATTGAAATTATTTTTTCCCTAGTCATGTTATTTAAAGAGAATTGGCATTAGGGTTCACTTTGGGCATTATTAAAACTGCTGCCTCCACCAAACAGAATTAAAAAAGAAAAAAGTGGCATTGTTACATGTCCCCCAGGGGAGTGTCCAGCTCCTCGTGCCCTTTGTTTAACAATCCTTTACCTATTAGCCTTAAAAATGACTAGCATTGATTTCAAAGATGTGTCTCCCATTGAATTTAATGGGGCTTGGATTATTATTCAGAATTTCAGCATAGTTCAGCAAGCCTCCCACTCATATCCACTTAAGACAAAGGATATGTTTTTAAGACTGAAGCTTTTACATTTCAACACACTATTACACCAGCCATTGGAGGGTTTAAAAAATCAATTGAAAACTCACATTAGCACACTGGCAACTGTGACAGATGTCACAAGTGGCAATAATATAGCATACACTGCACATGCACTAATAGGCAGAATGTAAATGAAAACACTGCAGAAAATAATATTGGTATGTATAAGAATTTAACATCTATTGAACATTTCTTACTTGAGCTTTTTTCATCAAAGCAGTTGGGAACTATTTATCAACTACTTAGCAACCAGTGACTGTTGAGAAAATAAAAACCTTAGGAAGTAGTGTGTACTGTACAGCACAGCTTACAGAGATTAGTAGTCTAGAAAGGTGGTGCTTAAACTTTTCAAGAGCAATGCCACTTAAGTGGTTTGGTAATCAGTCACGGGACACAATGAACTATGGGATTTTACCAACCCCCAAACTGCAAATGTAAATGAGCCCTTACTGTCCTGATCCACTATAAGGCTGCTTTCACACTGACATGTTGCAGTTTACCCACACCGCAGGTACAGCACATTGCACCTGTGGCTTTCCTACGGGTTAGCTGCACAGAGTCATATAATTATATTAAGACTTGTGCTTTCAGAGCGCACCAAAAAAAACCCAGATATAATAGAAGTCTATGGCTCAGTGCAGCCAAACCACAGGGATGTGCTAATATACCCATTGCAAAAGTGCAGTGTATATGATGTTGAATGCACTGACCTTTTACTCTTTCAGCTTCTGCTGGCATCGCCCTCCAGGTTACTATTATAAAGGTCTGAGGTTCACCTTTAAATCACTCCACCTGTCACAGGAGCTGGTACTACAGAGGAAGCATTGGTACATGTGGCCCGCAGGCCAGGGGTTCAGAACCCCTGGTTTAGAGAATGTTATCTGGTCTAAACTGCTGGTTAGTGGGAGAAATAATGTTCTGGTGTCAACAGTCCTTGGAAGGAAAAATGTCCAAGAGTTAAAGCACAGTGGAAAGAAGAATGCCTGAGCACCAATGGTTAGTGGAAGGGGTAATGCCCCAGGGTCAGCAGTGGGGGTTGGGGGGACCACCCAAATAGTGGTGTCAGTGAGGTAAAAAAACTCACCAGTAGTAATTCCAGTGATCTCTTTAACCTCTGCCTGTCCACGCTATCACCAAAAGATGGCTACAGCGCAGACCTAAATTGCCGGGAGGGCGTCCATGTACATCCTCCCATGTATGTGCAGCCTGCAGGGTGTGGGCGCCATGCTCTGTGATCAGTGAGTCTATGAGACTGGACTGATCACAGATGGGAGTAAGGAGCAGATCCTGACCCCTTACCATGTCATCAGCTGTCAGCCAATAACAGCTGATCACATGATATAAATAAAAGTCGTAATCTGCTTTTTTCCCTCATGCTGATAGCGTGAGGAGAAAAAAAAGCTGATTAACGTCTTGTGTAAATGGGACATCGATCCCGCACACTCCATACCCACTGCTGGTAAGCAGTGCCAACTATTAGTACCCGCCAGTGCCACCTACCAGTGCCCACCATTGCCACTTATAAATGCCCACCAGTGCCACTTATAAATGCTCACCAGTGACACCTATCAGTGCCTTACAGGGCTGCCAATCAGTGCCCATCAGTGAATCATTATCAGTGCCACCTATCAGTGCTGCCTATCAGTGTCACCTACCAGTGCCTATTAGTGCTCATCAGTGCCACCTATCAGTGCCCTTCAGTGCCGCCTCATCACTGCCCATCAGTGCCACATATCAGTGCCCATCAGTGACAAATATCAGTGCCCATCAGTGACGCCTTACCAGTGTCTACCAGTGCCCATCAGTGCAGCCTCATCAGTGCACATCAATGAAGGAGAAAAATTACCTGTTTGCAAAATGTTATAACAAACTATAAAAACAGGTTTATTTCATTTTCAATTTTCGGTCTTGATTTGTTTGTTTAGGAAAAAAAAAACCCCAGTAGTGATTAAATACCATCAAAATAAAGCTCTATTTGTGTGAAAAAAATTATAAAAATTAAATCTGGGTACAGTGTAGCATGACCGCGCTGAAAACTGAAAATTGGCCTGGGCAGGAAGGGGGTTTAAGTTCCCAGTAAGCAGGTGGTTAACTTGTTACTGGGAGCTCTGTAAAATTTGATGTTCAGTGGCGTACAAACTGTACCTGAGGGACAAAAAACTCTATGTTGTGCTCTGTCTCTTCCCAACAAGTGACATGAGCAGCGGAACTATGAAGGCACTGTCTGCCAGTATGCAACTCATCCTGACTGAGTTGAAGAAATAAATGAATTAACAATTAAATACTTGAAAAGTTGGATATATTTCTTGCTACTGCAGCCAGCAAGGTAAGAGTTATTGAAAGAGTGAGGAAATAACTGATAAAAAAAGTAAAAAGTAAAAACACAAGAGATGCTTCAAAAACTGCATCTTAAAACACTTCAAAATTTTCAAGTGGGGAGTAACTTACTAACTTGTAGAAGTGTCTGTAGTTTAATTTTACACACCTCTTTTAACTTTATTTAGTGTTCAAGAATACATGAAAACAGAAACAGAAAGGAAAAGATCTTCCCCATGGTATGCATAAAATATAATACTTTGTTGGCTGCATGAAAACAAATTCTGGCATAGGTTGTGTTTTATAGCTGTTCTCAATATTCCTTTAAGACTATCGTATAAGCAGTCTTGAAATGTACATTTGTTTTTAGAAATAGGAACTGTAAAGTGATGGAAGCAGGAGTAGTTATCAATTCCACAGTTTACTAATAAGGTACAAAAATTATTAGAGGTATTGCTTTGAATTGTCTATATTTAAAATGTCTAAGCATGGTTCTGCTACACGTCCGGCCACAGACCATGCGGGCCAAGATGGCGGCTTACCACCACAGCTGGCCAAGAAGTACAGGGAGGCAGCCCAGAAGTTCTTCGCTAAACCAGTGCCATAAGAGCAACCCACACTATTCGACCCTCTGGAGGTTTTTATCGGTAATCAGTCCGAGGCGAATGATACTGTACCGCTGGAAGACTACCTCCCTGCTAGTCTGGGACACAGTGAGTGCTCCTACTGACACCCTGGCCATGGAGCCTGCTCAGACTCCAGACCCGGAGGGGCCAGAACTTACCCTGAGGGACATATTATCAGCTGTTCCTCTATCACAGATACTTACATCAGAAATTAACGCGGTAAAAGCTGAAATTTCCTTTCTCCACCAAGACATGCAAAACTTAAAATGGGATTCAGGGTGGATGTGATTTAAAGGCATAGTTCACCTTTACCAAAAAAATGTAGATAAGGGGCATCTGTATATAAAAACAAACTGTGCAACTTTGACCAGAGTTGCATATTGCCCTTGCTATAGGTGTAGACCATGTACATACCTCGTGAAGCCTGACTAAAAAAATCCCTGAGATTGCATTTCCCAATCCTCACCACCACAGGAGTAAGCTTTCAAATGCTGAGCGCAGAACTACTGCATCACAGGAGAGAAAGTGCATTATGTGAGGGGGTTTAAATCAGAGAAGGAGCTTGCTCCTGTGATGTGATGGTGGAAGTAAACAGTAACAGCTGGGCATGTCTTAGCAATGTGCTAACAACAAGGCAAGATGGAAGTTTTTTTTATCTACACACTCCCCCTACCTGCATAGCCATTTTGTATTGGTAAAGGTGAACTACAGTATGCCTTTAAAGAACAGAGGTAGAAAGAAATAAATAGAGTGACAAGGCGCTGGAGGAAAGAGAAATAAGGAAGTTCCTAATAATAATTAGGAAGGAAAGAAAGAGAGAAGGATTGAAAGGTAAGAATTACTGTAACAGAAAAGTTTAAGATTTAAAAAAAACAAGAATACTTACTCAATTGGATTCAGCATCGATCTGATGCTGCATCTGTTCCCCACTGGCTCTGCAGTGAGAACTGAGCTCTCAAACATCACTGAACACTCAGTTCCCCCCTCTGCTATAAACAGAGAGCTATGGCTGTCAGTAGGCGGCTTTCTGCTATCCCCTTCAGTGCTCACTGGAGCGCTGGGCTATGGTGGAGGTGATAGGCTCTCACCTGAGCCAGGTGCCGTTCCAGGCATCTGAGTGGATGCTGACCATATTGTCTGGATCTTTTCCAAGCCTGGACTGTCTGAGTCCGCTGTTGACTAAAAAAGGGGTCACAAGAGTGGAGAACAAACTGCACTCCTGTGATTCATGGGAGATGTATATCCACAATATACTCTAAAAAGGGAGTGGGGGGAGGGTGCAAAAGGGAGGTTTGGGATCTGGAGCCTCCAGAGATAAGACGTAAGGAAGCGGAATGTTTGAAATGGGACTAAGAATATACAGTATATGTATGATAGTGCCAGAAGGAATGTAGTGATGAGGAAAGGGAGAGAGGAGTTAAGTTCTTAGATTTTTTCACTGAGTGTTTGAGAAGGTGAGTTGCAGCCATGTATGTTATTGATTGTCTTTTGTGTTGGAAAAGTATGATGATGCTGCTTTATGAATGAATGGGTTGTAATGTTTTCAGACTGACCTAATAAGTTTAAAACATTCTAAAGTATCAGTAGAGATACTTCCATCTGGGCTATATGGTGTACTTTAGTCTTCCAGTCTGTATTGGGGAGGGGGGTTTTGGATCCCCAGTGTAAAACAATCAATGATTTAGCAACATTAAAAATGTGGAGGCATACAGAGTTTTTCCAGTTGTAGATTAAGTCTGAAGTGTTGTGTAAAAGGTTATTGTCAGGGTCAAGTAGGTGAAGATCTCCCATTGTCTGAGTGATGTATTTATTTATTTGTTGCCAAAAGGGTTGGATATTTGTTGATGTCCACCATGATCGTGTTTTCACAGACTTTTCAGTATTTTTGTTGTCCTATTGGGGAGGATATTAGTCACGTATAGACCTGAGATATGACATGTGTGAGACTTTACCTTTAGCACACAGGCTCTCAATTGGTCTGTGGAGGAGTTTCTTTTTACGTCTGTGGTTGTAAATTATGTTTTTGAGTTGAAGGTAAGACCATAGTACTAGTGGATTTTTGAAATCAAGAGCATTTCTTGGTTGGAGACCTTTGTCATTGGTGAAATCAAGAACCATAAGGAGGCATACTAAGTTCCAAACTCATAAAAAGTTGGGAGACATGCCCGGTGGGAAATTTACATTTCCTGTAAGTGGGATTTAAGGGCATAGGGCAGTCATGAGGCCCTCTTTTACCACAATCCTAGAAAGGGTGAGTTGGGGTAGGTCAGTGAAAAGGGTAAATGGCTGGATGGGTAGGGCTTGCTGCCTTACACACTCACTTTTCTGACATATATACTGAAACTCAGCAGTTGGAGTCCATATACAGACACTTGCAGCCTCTCTTCATATTTCGTATGTCAAGCACATGGAAGTAGGAAATACTGTCCTATTTTACATGCTTTCATCTAGTTTTTTTTTTAATCAAACTGGAGAACTCCTAGCTCTGGGTTCTGAAAAGTGATTTCCTCCCCTGAAAGTGTTCACAGGGATCTGGGTCAGTTAGCAGATATGATAAAACTATATAGAAAGCTGGTGTGCATGGTAGGCATTTATATTATTAGAAATGAGATCCTGAAGAAGGGGATTTGCAAATTTATACTGCATTAGTGCTTGGAATAGCCCATTAAAGACCTTGATATGGACAAATAATACATTATTAAATGTGTATTTTTGTTTTACATTAGCTACTATAACATATATTAAAGATCAAAGTTTTACTTTGTTTTTGATTGAACAGAGAACATTTAGGGGTCTCTGTTAGGTTTTATTGATGCCTATTTCCCCTTTGGGGAGACTTCACCCCACTTCTTTTAAGGACAATACGTGATGGCAAATCTTTCAAATGTAAACATAGATGGAAAAATACTTTTAGTATAGTGGGGAAGGGTTTGAAACTCTGGCAGTATGTTCACACTTTCTTATGACACCTGCTTCCTCCATTTCTTACACAAGTATCACAGTAAAGGAAACTGAGGGAAAATCTCCCCAAAAGCGTCCCACACAGAAATAAAAACTGAAATTGTATATTATCACTGCTATCAAAAACTAAAAAAATGCATAGATTGAAGTTTTGAATTTAGATTTGCATATTTTATGAGAAATCCAAGGATTAGAAAAATGGTTTCCTAAACAGGGGTCACATTGGTAAGAGTGTTCCAAATGATACTACTGGGTTCAGTGTGATGTAAGCTCTCTTTAGGCTGTCATAAACAAGTCAAATGTGTGACTTGTGTTTTCAGTAGTCAGAATGCAATTATAATATAGTAATTAGTTATATTTCTATACTGAATAACAGTAGGCTTGCCACAACACTCAGAAGCCAAAATAGATCTACATGTCTCGGCTGGTGGAAAGCTATAAACAAAGTGCTTGCCCAAACAAACCAAAAATACAATGAAGCTGAAAGCGTTTTCAACACCCACAGGAATTCTGAGTAATATGTAGCCCAGTTTATTATCAGCACCCGGTTCTAGCTAGTCCACTCATTTGTCTCACTGAAACCTGATCCAATTCCCTAAAGCAAAGAGAAAAATAACACTAGCACATAGACATCCACACAAACCATTAGCTCAGTGAACAGTAAGCTGGTGAGTCCTTGCAGCAACATGAATTTTTTTATGCTGCACATCTTTTATTATGATTCAGAAAAGAACATTGGGTTATCTAATGCTTCAGTCTGGTATTCATTGACTGAAATACTTATAGACTGATGAGGAATATAATCCTATAAAGTATACTGTATAAAGAGATCAATATTATGATCCTTTTCATAGGGATAATAGAGCTCATGTCCACCTAAGAGACAGTGCTATAGAATTGTAGTTCAGTGTATTTTGTGGTCCATGAGCCACTGGGGGTTCACCTGTTTATAAATACAGCTAGTTTATCTATACAGGAATTTTCCTAAAGGTAACTAAATGAGAGTAAAAGATATTTTTGATGATGACATCAATTGTTAAGCAATGGTGTCAACATCAGGACATTCTTAACCTCTTCAGATCCACGCTATGGCGGCTACATCACAGAACTGCTTCGCCAGGCAGCGCACGCTGTGCTCACCGAGTCAATGAGACTCGGGTGATCACAGATCGGAGTAAGGGGTCAATCCCGGCCCCTTACCACGTGATCAGCTGTCAGTCAATAACAGCTGATCACGTGATGTAAACAGAAGATCGGTAACCTTTTTTTTTCCTTATCACGCTGTCAGCGTGAGGAGAAAAAAAAGAAGATCACCAGCTTCTGTTGAAGGGACATCGGTCCCGAAGAGGCAAAGCAGCCTCATATGTGCCCACCAGTATCGCCTGCCAGTGGCACAAATCAGTGCCCACAGCGCCACAAATCAGTGCCCACCAATACATAAGTGCCAGCAAGCAGTGCCACCTATCAATGCCCACGAGTGCCACCTTTCAATGCCCACCAGTGGTGCCAATCAGTGCCTCATCAGTGCCACCTAGCAGTGCTGCCTATCAGTGTCACCTACCAGTGCTGATCAGTGCCCATCAATGCCACTCAGCAGTGCCCATCACTGCCACCCATCAGTGCCCATCACTGCCAGGTATCAGTGCCACCTATCAGTGCCACCTATTAGTGCCTATCAGTGCCACCTATCTATGCCCTTCAGTGCCGCCCATCAGTGCCACCCATCAGTGCCACCCATCAGTGCCACCCATCAGTGCCAGCCATCAGTGCCACCTTTCAGTGCCCACCAATTCCATGTCATCAGTGCCCACCAGTGCCACCTCATCAGTGCCCCCCAGTGCCACCTATTATTACCCATCATTGCTGCCTTATCAGTGCCCATCAGTGCCACCTTATCAGTGCCCATCAGTGCAGCCTGTCAGTGCCCATCAGTGCAGCTTATCAGTGCCCATCAGTGTAGCCTCATCAGCCTACATCAATGAAGGAGAGAAATGACCTGTTTGCAAAATTTATTAACAAAATATAAAACAGTTTTGTATTTTTTTTAAAAATGTCAGTCTTTTTTAATTTTTTGCAATAACAAATAAAAAAACCCAGAGGTGATCAAATACCACCAAAAGAAAGCTCTATTTGTGGGAAAAAATGATAAAAATTTTATTTGGGTACAGTGTTGTATGACTGCGCAATTGTCATTCAAAGAGTGACAGCGCTAAAAGCTGAAAATTTGTCTGGGCAGGAGGGGGGTTTAGGTGCCCAGTAAGCAAGTGGTTAATTCATTGGTATGTGGTTCTGGAGAATTGTGATAGCTAATTGCTAAGCAGTAGCAATGAGAAAACTGGCCTGGATTTGCAGGAGGATCCCTGAACCTAGCCTTAAAAAGAAACAATAAAAATGAAATATTCCTTTAAATATCATGCCTGGGGGGTGTCTACAGTATGCCTGCAAAGTGGCGCATTTTTCCTGTGTTTAGATATATAGATATAAATAAAACTCATTGAAAAAAGAGAATGGGTCCCCCCTCCCCCAGTCCATTACCAGGCCCTTTGGGTCTGGTATGAATATGCTCTTTTTTTTCAATGAGTTTTATCTATATTGCCGAGACCCAACAATTCATTACAGCCGCGATCAGTTTTGAATTACTTTTTTTCCTTTAGAAAAGTAATTTTGCTGTGGTACTGTTCTAAACATGGGAAAAATGCGCCACTTTGCAGGCACACTATAGACACCCCCCAGGTACGATATTTAAAGGAATATTTCATTTTTATTGTTTCACTTTAAGCATTAAAAAAATCACTGCTTGCAAAAAAACAGCCGTTTTTAAAAAATGTTTTGCATTGATACATGTCCCCTGGGGCAGGACCCAGGTCCCCAAACACTTTATAAAAGCCTTTAAAATTAGCACTTTTGAGTATTCATGTTCGTGTCCCATAGACTTTAACGGTGTTCGTGTGTTCTGCCAAATTTTTTGCCTGTTCCCATGTTCTGTTGCGAACCAAACCGGAGGGTGTTCGGCTCATCCCTAACCCTTACATATATCTAGTGAAGTGACTAGCCTCAAGTGATACACAGATATGAAACAAATCATCCTACATAAGTTGTACCTGTTTATCTGCAGTCTTCTCTTTTCTACATCCATTCGAAGTCCATCATTTTTAAAGATTGTTTGAGCTGTCAGAAAAAAGGGGATGGAGAGCTGAAATTGTACACTGCAGAGCAAAGTTAGAAGAGCTCTGAGAGCTTATTGGAGGAAAGGGACACACCTCCCTCCACACAGCACACAGAAACAGAGCTGAAGCTGCCAATCAGATGGAGATCCCTCCTTTGTCACCTTTTTTTGTCTTGGTGTCAGGAAAACTTGTCAGAAGTGATTAATGCCGACATTAGAGAAGCTACGCAGCAAACAAAAATGACACCTAACCCCCATGCACACAATCGGACTTTCCGACGGGAAATGTTGGATGTCAGGCTGTTGGCGAAAAATCCGACCGGGTGTGTGTTCCATCGGACAATTGTCATCGGACTTTCCGCCAACAAATGTTGGCTAGCATGTCTTCAAATTTTCCACCAACAAATGTGTATTGTCTTATTTTCTGTTCGTGTGTACACAAGTCCGTCGGCAAAAAGTCTAAAGTACAAATACGCATGCTCGGAAGCAGAAGCGGTCGGTCTTGTAAACTAACGTTTTTAATGGAGAATTAACATTCGTGACATGGCAATTCTGAAATCACCAAATGCAGCGCACAATTCTCTTCCTCTTTAATGGGATAATAATGAAGCTGCTTTGCTGGTGATACTGATGGAGTTATTGCAAACAAATTTTCAAAGGCTTTTTTTTCTAGTGATATCAAGAATATTGTTATTATTATTATTATTATTATTATTATTATTTATTTATTTTTTTATTTGGGCAAGTTACCACATCACCATTATCCTGTAGTTTATAAGATCAAAGATACAACTATGTTGTAATTTTACATTGTATTTTTAAAATGTAACTGCCTACTCTCAAACTGTCATTTGAAGTAAAACACATAGCCAAGTATTTTTTTATTGTGCATTAAAAAAAATAGACATGCTATTTGCCAATAGAACTTAACCAAAAAGTGCATTCTATGCATCCAAAAATATAGAAAATATAACAAATCAAATCATTATTCAACCAAAAAAAAAAAAAAAAAGCGCGAATCAACACTCACCAAACTTCTACTAACACGAAAATTAGCAGAAGGAGCCCAAAGGGTGGCGCTAAAGAGCTGAAAAACGTAGTACGTCACTATGTTCGTAATTGTTGGCCAACATTTGTGTTACTGTGTGCATGCAAGACAAGTTTGAGCCAACACCCTTCGGACAAAATTCCACGGTTTTGTTGGTGGATAGTCCGATCGTGTGCACATACTATAGTAGAATTTGCTTTGTTTATACTTCATGTCTCAGGTTCAATCATTTTAAGATGAAAAACATTGTATTGGGTCAATATATTATTGTATGTATCCATACAAGGCCCTTATCCATTAGAATGGAGTCTTGACGGGTTTTGAGGAGAACCCCAGGCACACAAAAAAAACATACCCAGGGCCTCAGAAACAGCCCCACTCTGTCTGGAAGCTTACGGATGGTTCACTACTTTATCCACCAGTACTAGCCTTAAGGCTCTTGGATCCCCACAGGATTCTGATGTTCATATTGGATGTAAAATAGGATAGTCCAAATTGGGTCATTCTTTGAAGGGTTCCGGGACTGGCTGATTAGTCTTTGGTGGTTACCGCCGTCCCGAGCAATATATGAGGAGACCTGGATTTATACAATTCGGTTAAGGCATACAAAGCTTGGGATTGGTGGATTTCTCTGCCAGACCCTCTGCCTATACTACCTTTGTTATGTAGCACCTTTGCAAGCTCCTAAAGAAGCGCTTAAAGGCGCGCAACATGTTTTCTCCATTACGCCTCTGTCACCAACCATCTCCTTTTCTAATACTATCACCTAAGTTGAATTATTCTTGATCCTAGTACTATGGTAATATTTGGTTATATAGGTGGTGAGAGTGCTGTATAGGTCCAACCATATTATGTTTTTAATATGTATGTCAACAATGTTGTTTTTTAATCATGTTTAAATAAAAATGTATATTTGTATGGGTGTGCCTATAAAGTCCATGTTCTTATATCCAAATATCTTTACAATCATTTTAAGATTTCCATTAGAATGGAGTCTTGATGGGTTTTGAGGAGAACCCCAGGCACAAAAAAAAAAAACATGTAGGCCCCCCTAATCCATAACAGACCCTTACCCATTATATTACTATATAGAAGTGCTCTTGCGCTGCCCTCTAGTGTCTGGTACCAAAGACAGCTAGCTAACACTAAATGTGTTTCTCACATAAAGATTATCAAAGAATCATGAATAATGCAGTGCAACGCTGTACACTAAAACATACAGTGAATATATATATATATATATATGTATATATATATATATATATATATATATATATATATATATATATATATATATATATATATATATATATATATATATAAACTATTTAAAAATATGTGTATGTGTTCAAATTCAATTACAACCGTGATGTGATAAAAAAAAAATATGAACTCCATATTTGCGATGCACAAAATGTCGGGGCCGGGTTGAGGCTCTGTGTCTGAATGGACACATGAAGGTGTGACTTGACTCAAGTGCCTCCATAGGAAACTGCTGACTGTGGGGGCACTCGATAGGAGAGAGGGGCCAGGGGCAGCAAAGAGGGACCAGAGAAGGGGAGGATCGGGTCTACTCTGTGCAAAACCAACTGCACAGAGGAGGTAAGTATAACATGTTTTTTATATAAAGGGTAACTCCACTTTCGTAGGGAAAAAATAGCAAATAAATAAAAAATAATATAGCACATATAATTGTGACACTAATCATATTGTAATTGAATGTTATTACCTTTCCTTTTCAATCTGCAGCTGCTGTAATTTTCTCAGAATGCATTGCAACATGGCTACATGAAGATGTTCTGTACACAGAGTGTGTACTGACCACTGCCCAGAAACATAATTTCCTGCTTGTGTGATTAGCTCACCAATTTTCCCAAAAGTCTGCCTCGGATACAAGTCAGATTTCAGGCATCCCCTGCATCAAAATTTTAATTTTTGGAGAGAAACTTTCAAGCACGTCTTAAGGGATGCAGGCCCAGCATATTTTCTCATTAGTGCCCTGCAGCTGCACACCTGACAGTTAATTATGAAACCACTCCCATTTCACCCACTCAGTACAGAGGCACAGATTAACACCCATGGATTACTTCAGAATAACAAAAGGTAGGACTCTGCAGCAAAGGTTGTTATAACCCTTGCAATGTACATAGATCACCGAGAGGTGAATACTTTTTTCTCACCAAAAGTGGAGTTGCGCTTTAACCCCTTTGCTGACCAGCTCACGCCGATATACACCGGGAGAAGGGCACGTGCAGGCATATTAACATACCTGTACGTTGCCCTTTAAGACGCGACATTGTGGGCACCCGCCGTGAGCTCCGTGAGTGTGATTGCGGGTCCCACGGACTCGGAATACCCGCGATCATCTCACAGAGAGGAAGAATGGGGAAATGCTGATGTAAACAAGCATTTCCCAATTTTTCCTAGTGACAGGGCACTGATCACAGCTCCCTGTGATCGGGAGCGGTGATCAGTGTAGTGTCACACGTAGCCCATCCCCCCTACAATTAGAACACATCCCTAGGGAACACTTAACCCCTGCAGCGCCCTCTCCTGGTTAACCCCTTCACTGCCAGCCACATTTACACAGTAATCAGTGCATTTTTAATCGCATTGATCGCTGTTAAATGTGAATGGTCCTAAAATAGCTCCAAAAGTGTCCGATCTGTCCTTCATAATGTCGCATTCATGATAAAAATTGCAGATCGCCGTCATTACTAGTAAAAGATAAAATTATTAATAAAAATGCCATAAAACTATCCCCTATTTTGTAGACACTATAACTTTTGTGCAAACCAATCAATAAACACTTATTGCAATTTTTTTATCAAAATTATGTATAAGAATACTTATCGGCCTAAACTGAGGAAAAAAAATGTTTTTTATATATTTTTGGGGATATTTATTATAGCAAAAAGTAAAAAATATTGCATTTTTTTTTTCAAAATTGCTCTATTTTTGTTTATAGCGCAAGGAGTAAAAACCACAGAGGTGATCAAATACCCACCAAAAGAAAGCTCTATTTGTGGGGAAAAAAGGACAACAATTTTGTTTGGGAGCCACGCTGCACGACCGCGCAGTTAAAGTGACGCAATGCCAAATCGCAAAAAACGCTCTGGTCTTTGGGCAGCCAAATGGTCTGGGGCTGAAGTGGTTAAAAAAAAAAAAAAACAAGACTTTACAATCAATAAATATATAAACATTGTCCTTAAGTAAATTTAATATCAGTCACATTGTCCAGCTTTGTTATCAATCATGAAGTGGAATTTTTGATAGGACCACCCCTCACCTCATCCAATCAGAGAATGCCTTCATTCACTAAAAGAATACAGGGGGTTGATTTACTAAAACTGGAGAGTACAAAATCTGGTGCAGCTGTGCATGGCGGCCAATCAGCTTTTAACTTCATGTTGTTCAATTAAGCTTTAACAAAAAAAATCTCATAACTGATTAATTTCTATGGAGAGCTGCACCAGATTTTGCACTTTCCAGTTTTAGTAAACCAGCCCCACTTTGTTCTATGAATAGCAGCAGTGCCAAGTGATTGACCCCCTGTGGTCAGTGTGCGAAGGCAAAGCCACTCACAAAGAGTGATCCTGGAATCATTGTAGTAGCATTGACTCAGGCCCATCAGAGATGAGATATGCATACTTACTTTATGCCAAGCCATAGCAATGTAATGTAATGTAATACAGATGATTTATAGAATTCAGCTTTAAAGTGAACACTTAAAGTGGAGTTCTGCTTACAAAAAAAAAGAAAAAACAGCAGCTACAAATACTGCAGCTGCTGACTTTTAATAATCGGACACACACCTGTCCCACGGTCCAGCGATGCGGGCGTATGAAGCCCCACTCGTCTCCCCCTCCTCTCTGCAGCGCCGCCATTGTAAATTTCAATAACAAAAAAAACTATAACAGTATACAAAAGAATAGTATATTGTAAACACATAGAAGGTATTATTATGCATCACTCATACCATCATTGGACTGGAGTATCAGAACTCACCAAGAAGTGGAGAATTGCTAGCCCCATCACAGATCCTGCCAGAGACACCCAATTCCTCACTGCAGCAGGTATGAGAGCAAACAAGAGCCAAATAGCAGGCCGCTAAAAACTAAAAATTAAAGCAAAAACGAAAAATTAAAATCAAATTCCCTATTAGTCCAATGTGACTGCAGTGTCCACACTAGATTGACACATGTTTCAAAACAAACAAGTGCCAAAAAAAGATCAGCACACCCACCAATAGAAAAATATCCTTGGCGCATAGGAGATGGACCCTGAGCAGTGAGGACAATTATATATCTAAATGTTTGAAATAAGTATCACAGTACTTGAGCAAAGGGAGTGTCAGAATATGCATCCATGTATGCATTCACATAGGCCATCTTAAGCACTCTCTAACAGAAAAAAGAGAGAGTAATTAGCCCACATACTTGGGGAGGGAGGGTCTAAACACACCAGCAGAATTCACACTCCCAATTATCAGGAAACAACCTGGCGGACTAGCTGAGGGTTATAAATCTCAGCTAGTCGGCCAGATTTGTATTTGGAATTTTTCAAATTTTGTTCAAATTTAATATTTTTTTTTTTATTTGAAACGTTACATTTTGAATCTTTAGATTCTTTTTTTTTTTTTTTTATTCGAATGTCTCAAAGTGAAGACACAAAAGAAAAATCTTCATCAAATGATTACAATGACTCTTTAAATCACCCTTGCCTTAACTAAAATAGCATTATTTTGTAATGATACTCGAATAACACACACAGTCTTTGATTTCATCAATATGTGTACAGTTAGAATTCGACTGGAATTAGATGTAAAATTCAATTTGAATTTCAGTCCGAATTTCTGCAATTCAGACAAATTTCGTTTTGGTTTTGGAGCATTCAGTACAAATTGTTTATATTGTAATTTGGGTAATTCGGGTATTCAGATATATCCAAATCTCCAAATAATGAAAAATTTGTCCGAATATTAATTCGAAATGAACCACACATGTCTAAGAATCATACCACCATATGGCTCGGTTTACACTGGCAGGACTTGTGATCTTGTGAGAGCTGTGAAATCCCATTTTAATCTATGAGAGCTGTCTTAAGTAGCACTACTGAAGTTGCTCTGACTTTAAAAAAGGTTCCTGTACTACTTCAAGGTGACTTCTATCCTACTTGTTCCCATAGACTTTAATGGAAGTGGCCACCGAGTCAGATTATCATCTTAATTGATGTGATTTGGATCCGACATTACAGGAAGATTACCCAGGCATTCCCTAAAGTTGCTTCAAAGTCACCTCAAGTCACACCAAGTCGCACTGAAGTCACCTGGCAAAGTTGCACTGTAAGTTGCGCAACTTTCAGGTTGCGGCAGTGTGAACTGAGCCTAAGAGGTAGATAGATAGAACAAAAGATAACATCAGTAATCCTATTGATGTAGTACATAGTACCTCTCTATATGCCCCATCCATACAAGGGTCCGCTCCAGTGCACCATCCACAGGCCAGATGCACTGGTAGCCCTTAGACACCTTTCACACTGAGGCAGTTTTCAGGCTTTTATCCCTAGAAATACTGCCTGAAAAGCACCTGAAAACTGCCTCCCATTCATTTGCATGAGTGCTTTCACACTCAGGCTGTGCACTTGCAGGACATTAGAAAAAGTCCTGCAAGCAGCATCTCTGGGGTGCTGTAAAAAGCGCTCCAAAAACGCCCCTGCCCATTGAAATTAATGGTCAGCGCTTACTGAAGCGCCCTAAAAGCATTTTGAAAGCCCCACAAAATGGGTGTTTTTTGATTTTTTTTAAGGTCACGTGACAACGCTTCGGTGTGAAGGGGGTCTTATATTGTTCCATGTCGGCGCGCACAGCTGGCGAGTGCGCCTGTGACAAGTGCGTGCATACATGGATGCATATTGTGATGCTCCCTTTGCTCAAGTACTATGATAGTACTGTGATTTTTTTTTTAAACTGCGTCCATCTAGCGAGGATACTGAGGTCAATTGGACTAATTGGGAATTTCTCCAATGTTTGCTTTGATTTTTAGTTTTTAGCTGCCTGCTATTTGACACATGAAACGTAGAGGAACTACAAAGTGTACTCATCTCCCATGTATTCATATGCATCTTTTTGTTATCACCCATTGGTTGTGACATTGTCTAAAGCTAAATTTGGTTTTAATAGCTGTATGATTAAATTGCATGTGGACAAGTCACAACTGTATGAGAGTCTTTTGAGGAGGCTCACTATGTGCTCATGTTTTGAATCACATTTTATTATAATAAAAGTTTGTATCTTTATAAAATTTGGAAATATTGTCAATGTTGTGGAGTCATACCTTGGGGGTACCGAGAACATCCCCTTTTCCCTTATTCTGCATATAGTTTTTTGCATGGGAAAAGTACAGGTTTGCTTTTATTGATTGCAAACCAAGGACACCTACAGGTATGCTTATACAGAACTATTCATCCTGTGAATCTGTACATACGTTCCCTGCAAATGAGGCAAAATCAAATGTTATTAGGCTTTTTCTCTCCAAGTTGAATGTTATTAATTCATTGACAATAAAGTGAATCAAGAAAATACCTAATTATGGTCCCTAAATACAGCTGACAATTATAGCAAATACATTATTATTTCCTTTGATCATCAGCTTCATGTTGTGGCCATAAAGCAGTAATTTTCTGATTCAGTCTCTTTTTTTATGAATGAAAAGAATTCAGCCTAGTGAGAAAATAGCCTAATACAATTCAATGAATAGCTCTGCAAATGTTTTATAAATACACCCCATGGCATGATTTATTTAGTCTATATATTAACCACCTCCCGCCCACGCTATAGCCGAATGATGGCTACAGTGCGGGCCTTAACTGCTGGGAGGCCATAAATAGACTGATGAGCTGTCAGCACGTACCTGCGGGGGCATGTGGCACGCTCTGTCATCACTGATTCTATGAGACTCGGCTGATCACTGATCCCGGCCCCTTACTACGTGATCAGCTGTCAGCCAATGACAGCTGATCACGTGGTGTAAATAGCAGATCGTTAATAATTTCTTTTCCCTCAAACTGACAGCATTGAGGGAAAAAAAAGCCAATCACCAGCTTCTGTTAAAGTGACATCGGTCCCTCACACAGAGCCGCTGCTGCCTTGTCTGTGCCCACCAATGCCACCTGCCAGTGCCTACCAGTGCCACCTATCAGTACCCACCAGTGCCACCTACTAGTGGCCACCAGTGCCACCTACCAGTGCTTACAGTGCCACCTAACCTTGCCCACCAGTGCCATCTATCAATGCCAACCAGTGCTGCCAATCAATGCCCATCAGTGCCTCATCATCATTGCCACCGATCAATGCTGCCTATCAGGGACACCTATCAATGCCCTTCAGTGCCACCTATCAGTGCCCTTCAGTGCCACCCATCAGTGCCAACCATCAGTGCCCATCAGTGCCACCTATTAGTGCCACCTCTCAATGCCCATCAGTGCCACCTCATCAGTGGCCATCAGTGCAGCTGATCAGTGCCCATCAGTGCCCATCAGTGCAGCCGCATCAGCGCACATCAATGAAGGAGAAAAATTAATTGTTTTCAAAATTTTATAACAAACTATGAAGCTGTTTTGTTTTTTCAAAATGTTCAGTCTTTTTAAAGTATTTTTAGCAAAAAAATAAAAACCCAGCAGTGATTAAATGCCACCAAAAGAAAGCTCCATTTGTGTGAAAAATATGCATGACCGCACAATTGTCATTCAAAGTGAGACAGCGCTGAAAGCTGAAAATTGGCCTGGGGAGGAAGGGGGTATAAGTGCCCAGTAGGCAGTAGTGATAAAGTAGAGGTTAATTCTTACTGAACATGAACTACAATTAACATTTAATTTGCTATGGCACTCTGTATTATAAATATTTGCCATTTTTTTTAATAAATATTTATTTTCATGATTTTTCATCTTTTGTGTCATCTGAGCAAAGCTGATCTCCTACATGCTTCTGCAATGCTGAAAAGGCCACTTGTAGTTTGACAGGATGGCAAAGCAAGAGCTCAACTGGGAGACAGGGACAGAACACTGTCATCTGAGAACAGGATGTGTCTGAACAAGGGCCTTCAAGGCTGGATCACCAAATATTTTTATTTTAAGCTATAGATGTAAAAATATTAAAAATTACTATTGAAATTACATTAACATATTAAACCTTAGATAAGATTTTAGTGATTGTGTTTATATATATTTTAACGTAGTACATATACATAGTACCATATTAAAAAAAGGATAAAGATAATAATTGTGTTATCTAGATTAACTAACAATACAGTTTATGTGATGAGTAGACCTCAGTAGAAACGTTTGCTTGGCTAAATGTCAAAGCGGTTGTAAACCACTAGGTGCTTTTTATTTTTTTTCCCAGACCTGCAAGATAAAGGCATAATGTGCTAGTATGCATTGCATACTAGCACATTATGCGAAACAAAGCATTCCAATGATACAATGTCACCGCTGGAGGCCGCTGCCATCTTCACCCTTCATGCTGATGACGTCATCAGCTGCATATACAGTAAGGCCTCATGTACACTGCTGCTGGTAACGGACGTTTAAGAGCAGTTGGGCATTTTTTTCAACTGCTCCTGAACTCTCCTCTATGGTATCTTATCAGTACATGTACACAGGTTTGTTTATAGTTGTTTCTAGGCAGTTGCGTTTAGAGGCGTTTTTTGGAACCCAAAATCCCAAAAAACCCAAAAAATGCTTTCAGAAGCTGTGTTTAGAGGCATTTCAAATGCCAAATGTGGCTAAACGCGGTAACTCGCATTTAGCTGCGTTTTATTCACAGGCGTTTTTTATTTTTGGCTATTTTAAAAAAAAAAAATAAAGTTTTTTTTTCAAACGCTTCTAGAGGCAAACGCGGCTAAATGCGACTAAACGTGGCATGTAAACATGGCTAAATGGCCGTTTTTAGATGCTGATTTCTAGCGGTCAAGTTAAATCGTTCAGGAGAGGTTGAACAATGTTCCGTGTACATGTAGCCTTAATATCTCCTAAACGGTGCAGGTTTAGGAGGTATTTACAATACATAAAGGTAAGCCTTATTATAGGCCTATAGGTACAATTACAAGATTTAAAACCACTTTAACACCAGAAAAACTGGTACAGCTAACATTGGACTGATCACAGTCTTTGTAAATAAAGGATACATTTCAGCTTATTACACTGTTTATGGCATAATAATGAATGACTGTACAATGCTGGGATGTCCTTGCTGCAGTATTAGCTCATGATTATTGAGAATCCCTACGGCCCATGTAGGCACTGTCTTTTAGTTTAACGTGACTAATTGTAGTTCAGTAGCCGCATTTCTTGGTTTGTCTGTTATTGACAATGGATGTACAACACTGGTCGGTGTGATAGATGATGGATCCATATATATTTTTTTTTTCCGTTAAAGGACTTTTGTTTTTACAATGGGGCTATCTTTATTTACATTTGACTTTTTTTGGGGTGGGGGGAATGAATAATAAGGGATACTGATGTTCACAGTACTTATTCCCCTGGGGGCAGGATGAATATCTGGGGACCCCCTTATTATAAAGCCCATGGGACCATGGGGCATGAGATGTAGGGAAGAGGGCTTGTCTCTTGGCTTTGCTGCCCTCCCTATTGCAAGGTACCCCCTTCCCAATATTGAAAATCACAGGGCTTGATGTGGTTCAGAAAGGAGGGGGTTGGGCTGCATGATCACTGCTCTCCCTTTTTTACCCACTCAGGCTGCATACCTGGGTAAGGACCTAGTTGGATTTTTTGGAGGAACTCCGTGTCCATGTGTGTCACCATACCAGGTCACACACCTTTCAACTTTGAGGGGTACTTGGAAGAAAAACCTTCACTCCCCCCCCCCCCCATTGCAAGGCACCTTGTCCTAGTGTTGAGGAAAATGGATCTCTTTCTCATGTCCTGTTTCTCCCCCAAAATAGGGAGGGTTTTGAAGCCCTTTTGATAATAAGAAAGCTGCCCAGTATCAACCCCCTCCCACGAGAATGATTATAGGGCAAACTAGTATGCCTCATTACTCATTCCCAAAAAAGAGAAAAAGCAAATAGCTTTTTCACTTTGACAAAGCTCTTTTATAACAAAAATACATTTTAAAAATGTAAACAGTCTCCCTGATGTAAATCCAATGTCACTTATGTTGTCTAGTGATGTAAATACATCATTAATCATGATGACCCATCACACGATGGTCTTTTCTTGCCACTACAATGACCCACCATAACAATGCTTCCCCACTGCACATCCATCTCAATTAACAGAATCACTGCTCAATAATATGCAAAATCAATGTGTTCAGAAGCATAAAATTAGTACAATGAATCAACTCAAAAAAGAAGATAAAAAAGTGTTTGTACTGATGAAATTAAATAAGGTCTATTCAACAAATCTTCTTTAATAGTGATACATAGTCACCAAAAAAAAAAAATGAATGAGAAGAAATTTAGGTGAAAAAGTGTTCACTCCACAACCAACTCTTGTGGACCTTAACCTCCCTGGCGGTATGATTATTTCAGATTTTTGCGTCTCAAAGCAGTACAATTATTTTGCATAGAAATTTGGCGTTTTATATTGTAGGTCTGTAATTCTTAGCAATAAAACACTTAGATCTGTCCACCAAGAGTCTAGTAGATATCCCGGGTATGATGAGATTTGAAACACAAAATCATAAATTATAATATAATAAATAAATATAAATAATTAAAAAAAAATAATATAATAATAATAAAATAAATTTCCCCATGATTCACTATGGCTCAATTCTGCAAGTGTTCTAATTTATTATCGCTGTTTTCTAGCTGGTCTAAAGCCACTTTTGACGTAAAGGGACACTTTTTGGTTGCTATGGACAATCTCAAGTTTCCAGGCAGAAAGAACAATATATATCATATAAAAATGCATGCAGGGCATGAGCCAAAGCACTGGGGACAAAAGGGAAGTGAATTGATTTCATACAGTACTGTAATCTGTAATCTGTGTTATGATTTTGACATTATTTTGAATTTGCCGCCAGGCTCTGCCCCCGTGCGTTGCGATGCTTGCAGGGAATCGAGCCTGGCACAGAGAGGCATCGGGCAGAGGACAGAGCCCGCAGACAGCGTGGGGGGACATCGCAGGATCCTGGGGACAAGGTAAGTATACCGCACCAGGATCCTGAGATGTAATCCTGAGTGTGGCTGGGGGTTAGCGCTAATGGTGCTGAAATTTTACCCCGAGCCACACTCGGGAGTACCGTCAGGGAGGCAACAGCTAAAAAAGTGGTCAAACACCCAATATTGCATCTCAGAGAAAGAAAGGAAAAGGCATAGTGCTCTTGCTCTGAAGCCCTCCGAAGAAGTTGATGACACCATGTGTAGGATGGGGCACTGAGTCCTGTCAGAGGATGCAGCAGCCTGACTTGGATGATTAGATCCTTAGGTGTCAGCTGGACAGAGTCTGGAACGGCTCTGTGTCGTTAGCCAACAGCCGGCTTTAGCCTGGTTTGGGCCTCAGGAAAGCACAAGTATTTGCACTCCTGTGACCCTCAAGAAAACTATGGCCAAAAAGCTTTAGCCATACTTCTCTTTAAATAAGGACAATGATAATGGTCAGGTAAGCTTCCTCTTAAGCTAGCCATTTCTATACATAGTATCTCACAAAAGTGAGTACACCTCTCACATTTTTATAAATATGTTATGATATCTTTTCATGTGACAACACTGAAGAAATGACGCTTTGCTACAATGTAAAGTAGTGAGTGTACAGCATGTATAACAGTGTACGTTTGCCGTCCCCTCAAAATAACACATAGCCATTAATCTAAACCGCTGGCAACAAAAGTGAGTACACCACACAAGTGAAAATGTCCAAGTTGGGCCCAATTAGCCATTTTCCCTCCCCGGTGTCATGTGACCCATTAGTATTACAAGGTCTCAGGAGTGAATAGGGAGCAGGTGTGTTATCGCTCTCACTCTCTCATACTGGTATAAGATGGCACCTCAAGGCAAAGAACTCTCTGAGGAGCTGAAAAAAAGAATTGTTGTTCTACACAGCAATGACCTAGGCTATAAGAAGATTGCCAAGAACCTGAAACTGAGCTGCAGAATGGTGGCCAAGACCATACAGCGGTTTTACAGGAAAGGTTCCACTCAGAAGAGGCCTCGCCATGGTCGACCAAAGAAGTTGAGTTCACGTGCTCAGCTTCATATCCAGAGGTTATCTTTGGGAAATAGACGTATGAGTGCTGCCAGTATTGCTGCAGAGGTTGAAAGGTTGGGAGGGTTAGCCTGTCAGTGCTCAGTCCATACGCCGCACACTGCATCAATATGGTCTGCATGGTCTTCCCAGAAGGAAGCCTCTTCTAAAGATGAAGAATCTGAGGGTAAAGGTGATGGACTGGCCAAGCATGTCTCCAGACCTAAACCCTATTAAGCATCTGTGGGGCATCCTCAAATGGAAGGTGAAGGTATCTAACATCCACCAGCTATGTGATGTCATCATGGAGGAGTGGAAGAGGACTCCAGTGGCAACCTGTGGAGCTGGTGAACTCCATACCCAAGAGGGTTAAGGCAGTGCTGGAAAAAAATGGTGGCCACACAAAATATTGACACTTTGGGCCCAATTTGGACATTTTCACCTAGGGGTGTACTCACTTTTGTTGCCAGAGGTTTAGACATTAATGGCTGTGTGTTGAGTTATTTTTATGGTGCAGCGAATTTACACTGTTATACAAGCTGTACACTCACTACTTTACATTGTAGCAAAGTGTCATTTCTTCAGTGTTGTCACATGAAAAGATATAATACAATATTTACAAAAATGTGAGGGGTGTACTCACTTTTGTGAGATACTGTATGTCCCAGTGCTGGTTCTTTGATAGATTAAAGCTAAACTCTAGGCAAATAGAAAATACATAATTAACACAGCTCTAAATTAATTAATAAATCATAAAATGTATGTGATTAGTGTAAGTGAATTTGGCTTATTATCAGCCCTGCGAGTCAGGTGTGCTAAATACACTGACAAAGAGCAAGAAGACAGGAAGAGAGAGCAGAGTGAAACCATATGGGTCTGCTCCTGCACTACCCAATCAGTCAGCCAAGGGTGTAGAGAAGACACCATTGTGTTTCTTAAAGCCCAACTCTAGGAAATATGAAAATAATTACTTGCAATGGGACTGCATCTTCACTACAAGAGTTAGGTGCCGTTTTTTTTCCAGGGAAGCGGAGAAGTGCTTTTACTTATTTTATCCTCCTCTTCCTCAGCAGATGGGGCTCCCTTACACTCTGGCAGTGGACTGTCCCTAGGCTTCATCACGCCCAATGCAGGGCCTTGTATGTGCCTTGATGACAACCAGTCCCTAGACCACTGGAGCTTAGGGGAAAAGACACCATGGTAATTGGTCTAGCAGCACATAGAATAAAGTAAATAGATCTTCTTTTCTGTGTCCCTTAGACCTAAACAAGCAATTATCCCTTGCAGTGTGACTGCACTTCAAGAGATAATTTTAACATTTCATGGAGTTAGGCTTTATTTGTAAGAAACAACATAGGGGTTGATTTACTAAAGACTGTGCACTCTGAAAATGCAGTTGCTCCAGAGCTTAGTAAATGAGCAGACAGACGTTTTGCTGATTTCCATCATCCAATCATATGCAAGCAAAAATTCTGTTTTTTTTTCCTTGAACATTATTGGGTGCTCTTTGCAAACTGAAACCTTACCTCATTTACTAAGCTCTAGAGCAAATGCACTTGCAGAGGTCAACTGCACAGTCCATTTGCCTTTACTAAATCAACCCCATAGTGTCATCCTCCTCGCTGTGCTGTAAGATGGGACTGTGCAAATCTCAGGATATTTGTATTAAAATATTTGCTTGGAATTCATCTTTAATTTAGGATTACTCTTTTGTGAAATACTTCCACATATTCAGCATTTGCAAATGTAGGTCACTGAGACCTCTGCTTTTATGTATGTGTTAGAATAAGATCTTGTTTATGTCTTTTTACTGTGCTGAAGAGACTGTTTGCAATGTCTAAATAATGCCAATATATTTTCCAAGTTAATCCTACACTGAGGAGCGAATGTTGACATATGCAGCTGTCTTTTGGAAATATAGCTTCATGTCACACGACTGGATATCAGCTATAGAAAAGAACCAATTCTCAAGAGCTCAAATGTGACAGACAAAATTCCCAAGAGAAAGTTGATCACTGGTTTCTTAGCATTGTTTTTTTTTTACTTTTTTTTCTGGGTCATATGTAAACTGTTGTCCATCCTTCCATTGGTTCCCCCTCTTGTACACAACAGGGGTGCAGGTTTCTACAACAGTCATGACATGAAGCTGTACATACGTGGGATGTAATGAGAAGGAGTGATGCACAGTAGGAAGAGAAGTAATGTCTTACAACATTTTACTTATGTTCTGAAGTCTACAGTCATTACAGCAGCCAGGGACTTTGTAGGACTGTGGAGAGGTAGATTCACAAAGGAATTGTCATGGAACACTTCTTTCATGTCTTCAGAAGAACAGGCACTTTCATACATGAGGTTATTACTGGCTACAATACATACTAGCCGTAAATGTAACCCTAGCCTATGAGAGGATATGGCATTACTCAATATAATTCATGGTTTTGTTATTTAAAAACTTCCCTTACATATTGTTGCTGATACTCTTCTTCTGAATAAATATGATTTAACAGAAAGTACATCTGTCAGGAAGAGCAAAACATAGCTAGAGATGTGATGTAAAAAACTGGGACTTTCATTTC
Organism: Lithobates clamitans; assembly: GCA_037952925.1. Classification (NCBI taxonomy): domain Eukaryota; kingdom Metazoa; phylum Chordata; class Amphibia; order Anura; family Ranidae; genus Lithobates; species Lithobates clamitans. The sequence continues at coordinate 4,015,889 of JBBGZY010000143.1, forward strand.
CATGAAGTCTGTTTAATTTACAAAAAAGTAATACTGAAAACTGTTGTGTGTGTGTGTGTAGATGTGCATTTTTGGAATATGAGCATATGTGCTCAAGAAACGTAGAAACACTTTTTCTTTACAAACACAAAAATAAAGTTAGCTTCCAACAATGTAGTGCCTGCCTAATCTAATGGGGCAGAGTGATGTCAAAACATGTTTATGCCATGAGTTCCCTTCCTTTTATTACATGCATAGAAAGCCTTGTAGTGATCCCTGTTATTCCTGGGGCATCATAGGTCTCCACCTGCATAACAAACATGGTGAGAGACCTTCATGGCTTCCTTGCTTGAAGTAGTGATGATGTCCAAACAGGTCTCAACCAGGCATAATACATAAATACAGATGTGCTCTTTGCTCCATGTATTAGTCTTCCAGGAATTTTCAGGGTCCAAATAGGAATCCCTAGATGCATAAAATAAGAAAAAGATGCATGTTGTAGAGAGGGCTGCAATTTAGTATTGCAGTCACATGTGGACTCTGATATTGGTAAATAGTGATCTAAAAATATGTATTCCTCATGTGGCAAAATGTTAATTTAATGGCATTTTCGCCATGATCATACACAGGCCATAAATTTTGATATAACAGACAGTCTCATTCCCTTTGTCCCAGTCTTATTTTAATACACATTTTCAGGTGATCCAATTTAATTATTCTTCATAAACATTAAAAAAAAAAAAAAAATCTGTGTAATGTCTAATATGTAAGTGACAGATTTGGAGGTTTTAAAATTTTAGTGATTCACAATGCATCTTCAAACAGTTCCAAATGGAAGCAAAAGTGCAGGTAAACAAGTCATTCAGTTACATATGATATGACAATGAATGTTTTGTAAATCCTTATAAATAGTTAATGAAACAAACCTGATCAGCAGAGAAAACCTCATTAGTGAATATGTGCTGTATATGTGTATCAGGTGACCTATAATTGCATTTATAATCCTGTGTACGCAAGACGCTTGTTGCAAACAATTTTCTATCTACAGCATGGTGGTTACTGTAAGGCTATATTTTATAATACCAGGGATTTACAGCAAAGGGGACAGAATAAGCAATAAATATTCTGTTTTACATAGTAAATACTAATAGTAATCATGGAAGGATAGTTAACTAAAACATAAATAAAAGGTTCTTTTTTTTATCAGCTGAACAGTTGTGAACTCATACAAACAACTAATATCAATATCAGCTATAAAATCTTTTGGCTGCCAGATTAAATTCAGTAAGGATTGCTTTTTTTTAGCGCACATTTGACAGGCCATAAGGAGGCGATATGTTATCTCCTCACCGCCATTTTTAACGTGGTTGCAGAGAAGTTGTGGAGTAGCCCTATTCACTTAAATGGGTCACATTAAGTAGGCAGTACTATCTGCCTAACGTGACAGAAGGTATAGTTCTTACTGCACTGAGAAACAAGGCAGTGTGGCCATGGAAGGTTTGCAATATTGTCCGGCTGCTTTTATAGTGTAAACTTAGCCTTACTTAGAGTTAGATTTGAGCCACATGGTTGATTTGTAATTCTCATATTTTAAAATGAATAGTCAGTGGATTTCAAGTTAGCAGTCATTAGGTCACATTCAACTGTGTAGCAAAAAAAGACTGAAGTGCAGCCATCTAGAAAATGTCATGAAATGCATCTGAACGAGCATTCTTTTCTGAGAATGTCTTATACATATTTCTTAACTCCAACTAGTTTTAATTTACATTCAACAATTGGCTTCTGCCAAGCAGGCTGGCTATAGAGTGGTAAAAAAACTGCTGGAATGTAGCAGGGATTTAGGAAAACACACTGGGGATAATTTATAAAGTGTGCCATAGACTGTGCATACTAGACACTACTTCCTCAGTTTCAGGGCTGGGACAAGGGGTGGGCAGGAGGGGAGACTGTCCTGGGCTCAATGGTTTATTGTAGGGATGGGGTGCCCTGACCTTAAGGGAAGGGGGGCGCAGTTTGGCATCTTTGCCCTGGGCGCTGGATGACCTTGTCCCGGCACTGCTCAGTGTGCTACCTCCCTCCACTCCTCCCCAGCCACTGTGTCTGTAACTCTGACAAACACATGGTTTAGGAGTTTTGTAAAAGGGGTAGGCAGAGCCTAATGGCACACTGAGAGACTGGTTACCCATGAGGTCTGCCTTGCTGTTGACTGGCTGTGCTTGCCAGTGTGCAGATTTATAGCTTTTATTAGGTCCAATATCAGCTTCAAATCTACCTACTGCTATCCACTGACCATCAAAATTAAGTAAATCCACATAAAAAAACCATATTTCACAACATAACTGGACATTAAAAATGCTGCTCTTCTTATACTACTTCTCTAAGCACTGGTCACTAAATGTAATTATGTTAAATACAGCCCCAAATCTACATCATTTGCTGCAAGAACATGCAAAGCTTTTCTTTCAGCAATTGCATCTACACAATTTATCAAATATGCATGTGTTAAGACCTATTGCATTTTTGCATTAATTATGTTAAAATCCTGGAATGAAAGTGATATGTTTAGGTTGTTCCACAAGAGTAACAACAATAGGAACCTCAATTAATGGAGATTACTGTGGAAGTATTTACACAAATTTTAGAGAGCTGGACTTAGTCATCCAGATTTCTCTTTCTGCACACAATCGTTGTAGGAGGTAGATGGCTGTGTGGAAGGGTCATCAGATAGTGGAAAAGAGAAGCACTATGAAGCACAATAGACAGTTTAGGTATAGGGAAAAAAATAATGGCATGGCTTTTACAGCAGCTAAGCAAATGATGTGTGGATTAAACAAGAAGTATGAAAATTATTTAATCACGTTTCTATATAAAACAGTACAGAAATCTATACAATGTATATGCTAACCAAGGTTGGCTAACCTTTGACTTCCAGCTATAGCGCTCTATATGCTAGATGCAGGTTTGCGTGGCTGGCCGTCTTGTAACACTCTGATCCTCACAGGGGCGCCTTCCTGTGACCTCAGCTTTCCGCTCTGGCTAGCGCATGCCCGGGTCGGGCGGGATGGGTATAGTGTTTTACTCCCATATGGAAATTATTGCTTATCTTCCTGCAACCTATACCATCTATTAATATCACGTATACCCCTCACATCCAAAAATTGCCCACCTACACCCTGCTCTTTTTCAGTGGCTCTGTGTTTTTAAACCTCTTCCTACAAGTAGTTAATGGAACTTTCCCAGATGAACCCCTCTTTTCGATCATGCCCCTGAAGAAGGACCCTAGATACACTAAACACCCCGAAACGCGTCGGGCTTGAAAAGAGGTTCCTTTTCACCATTGTTAATTACTTGACTGTTTTATGTATTTACCCATCAGTACTGCTTTGTTATGGATGATATCCACTTTGTTTTTAATATTTGTATCTCTCTAATTGAATAAAATTTACACCTTTTTATATGCATTATAGCTTCTATTTCTAAAAAAAACTCTTTTCTATCATGCAAGTGCCGGTAAAGTCCACCTAGGGGAACTCCTTTCTTGTGTTTATGTACTATTGGACGTGGCACGGCCTCCTTCCTAAATAAGTTGGTCTCCCTTCCTTGTTCTTTGACTTCCAGCTATTACAGCTCCACAGAAAAGCTTCATATGCAAGTATTGTTGGCACTTAATAAACAAAGGCTACCTTCCGTTGAAACTGAAAAATAGTATTTAATACGAAACTGAAAAATAGTATTTAATACGAAAAAGTGAAAATATTAAGTTTAATTTTATTGTGTTTGTGCTTGATAAATAAACTCCACTTGACTTCATCCAGCAATATTAAAAGAGGAAAAAAAAGATGGGTGCACATATAGGTAGGCTTAGATTCTGATTTGGCCACGAAAACATTTTTATTTCAGATTGTTGTATCCTGAGGTTTTGTCAGTCATATTATCTGATTGTGACTGTTGATCTCCAAATAGTTGTCTATTCTTGACTTGTAGCTGGGGTGTAATGTCTAGAAAAGGACCTCTCCCTTGAGAACCAAGCCCTTGAGACCAAAAAGCTGCACAAGCCCTAATCTTGTAAGAAGATGTTCTTGTAAGGACCTGTAGAGGGTTCTCTTGAAATCTGGCCTGCTCTGCATTCCCTGGGAATATTTTTGGAAGCATGGTAATGACAGGCTCATCAGAAGTTGCTGGGAAGTAACTATGTAACAGCATAAGTAATGGACAAATGGTGAGACATCAAGTAACCATAACCTACAGTTTATTAAACAGGTGCAAAGTTAGCATCAGTAATGCAAAATAGGTTCAGGAAGGCAAAAACATGCATACAATGCACAATAATGCCCCGTACACACGGTCGGATTTTCCAATGGAAAATGTGTGATAGGACCTTGTTGTCGGAAATTCCGACCGTGTGTAGGCTCCATCACACATTTTCCATCGGATTTTCCGACACACAAAGTTTGAGAGCAGGCTACAAAATTTTCTGACAACAAAAGTTGTCAGAAATTCTAATCGTGTGAACACAAATCCGACGGACAAAGTGCCACGCATGCTCAGAATAAATAAAGAGATGAAAGCTTTTGGCCACTACCCCGTTTATAGTCCCGACGTACGTGTTTTACGTCACCGGGTTCAGAATGATCGGATTTTCTGACAACTTTGTGTGATCGTGTGTATGCAAGACAAGTTTGAGCCAACATCTGTCGGAAAAAATCCTAGGATTTTGTTGTTGGAATGTCCGAACAAAGTCTGACCGTGTGTACGGAGCATAAGGCTTTATGTACACAGAATGTTTAAAAACCTCTTCTGAACGCTGGAAAATTGACTGCTAGTAACCAACGGTAAAAAGAACCATTTTGACACTTTTACATGTCGTGTTTATGCGCGTTTAAACATCAGTTTAGTAGCTACAGTGTAGATTATAGAAGCTGCACAAACATTATAGAAGCTGCACAAACATGGACTACTCACAGCAATGTCTCTGTGGCTAAGTCAGTGAAACGTGGCTTCATACCATAGTCACTATAAGATTCTATAGCAACAGAGAGTCTAGCTGATAATTACTAGACATGCATTCGTTATTGTCCAAATGCATTTTTGTCCGAATTTCGGGGATTTTCGTGTTCGTTTTAACAAAATGAATGTGCAGAATCTGAAGTTCGAAATATCCAAAAAAAAAAAAAATGCTTTATTTTCGTATCCATTATATTTTCGTATTGTTACAACAACAGTTCAATATAGATAGACAGAAGATTCTACATAACATTGTCAATAGCAATCTGTGTCTATCGAACCTGCTTTCGAATGTGCCTAACCTAATTCTATTAGTCCAAATTTATTTGACATAGAGAGAAAAGATTCAACAATATAGAGACAATAGTAAAAGAGCTGTTAGTGGCCACTGCTGGAATAGGTGGGGGAAGTAAAATGATGATGATGGCTGATTGTAACCAAAGAGGAGGAGCAGTAAAATAGCTTGACATGAAGATTCGACAAAGCAGATAAAAACATACGCAAGCAGGCATTTACGGTCAAATGCTCCGCCCATAGGCTATAGAAGAATTCTAATGTTGTTTGACTAGTAATAATAATTAATAATTATAATTATTACTAGTCAAACAACATTAGAATTCTACTATAGCTTGTGGATGGAGCATTCGACCATAAATGTACAATTGGGGAGTCGTACAGTTTAGCTGCTTCGTTGAATCTTCGTAGAACATCCGACAGACATCATAAGTCATCAAAAGACAGATTCGACCTTAGTTAACCACTTCAGCCCCAGAAGGATTTACCCCCTTCCTGCCCAGAGCACTTTTTACAATTTGGCACTGCGTCGCTTTAACTGCTAATTGCGCGGTCATGCAATGCTGTACCCAAACAAAATTTGCGTCCTTTTCTTCCCACAAATAGAGCTTTCTTTTGATGGTATTTTATCACCTCTGCCGTTTTTATTTTTTGCGCTATATACGGAAAAAGACTGAAAATTTTGAAAAAAAATGATATTTTCTACTTTTTGTTATAAAAAAACCCAATAAACTCAATTTTAGTCATACATTTAGGCCAAAATGTATTCGGCCACATGTCTTTGGTAAAAAAAATGTCAATAAGTGTATATTTATTGGTTTGCGCAAAAGTTACAGCGCCTACAAACTAGGGTACATTTTCTGGAATTTACACAGCCTTTAATTTATGACTGCCTATGTCATTTCTTGAGGTGCTAAAATGGCAGGGCAGTACAAAAGCCCCACAAATGACCCCATTTTGGAAAGTAGACACCCCAAGGAAATTGCTGAGAGGCATGTTGAGCCCATTGAATATTCATTTTTTTTTGTCCCAAGTGATTGAATAATGACAAAAAAAAAAAAATTACAAAAAGTTGTCACTAAATGATATATTGCTCACACAGGCCAAGGGCATATGTGGAATTGCACCCCCAAATATATTCAGCTGCTTCTCCTGAGTATGGGGATACCACATGTATGGGACTTTTTAGGAGCCTAGCCGCGTACGGGGCCCTGAAAACCAATCACTGCCTTCAGGATTTCTAAGGACGTAAATTTTTGATTTTACTCCTCACTACCTATCACAGTTTTGAAGGCCATAAAATGCCCAGATGGCATAAACCCCCCCCAAATGACCCCATTTAGGAAAGTAGACACCCTGAGCTATTTGCTTTGAGGCATGTTGAGTCCATGGAATATTTTATATTTTGACACAAGTTGCGGGAAAGTGACACTTTTTTTTTTTTTTGCACAAAGTTGTCACTAAATGATATATTGCTCACACAGGCCATGGGCATATGTGGAATTGCACCCCAAAATACATTTAGCTGCTTCTCCTGAGTATGGGGATACCACATGTGTGGGACTTTTTAGGAGCCTAACCCTGTATGGGGCCCCGAAAACCAATCACCGCCTTTAGGATTTCTAAGGGTGTAAATTTTTGATTTCACTCTTCACTGCCTATCACAGTTTCGGAGGCCATGGAATGCCCAGGTGGCACAAACCCCCCCAAATGACCCCATTTTGGAAAGTAGACACCCCAAGCTATTTGCTGAGAGGCATGGTGTGTATTTTTCAGCTCTCATTTGTTTTTGAAAATGAAGAAAGACAAGAAAAAAACATTTTTTTTTCTTTTTTCAATTTTCAAAACTTTGTGACAAAAATTGAGGTCTGCAAAATACTCACTATACCTCTCAGAAAATAGCTTGGGGTGTCTACTTTCCAAAATGGGGTCATTTGGGGGGGGGGGTTGCCACCTGGGCATTCCATGGCCTCCAAAACTGTGATAGGCAGTGAAGAGTGAAATCAAAAATTTACGCCCTTAGAAAGCCTGAAGGCGGTGCTTGGTTTTCAGGGTCCCATGCGCGGCTAGGCTCCCAAAAAGTCCCACACATGTGGTATCCCCATACTCAGGAGAAGCAACAGAATGTATTTTGGGGTGTAATTTCACATATTCCCATGGCATGTTTGAGCAATATATCATTTAGTGACAACTTTGTGCAAAAAAAAAAAATTGTCTCTTTCCCGCAACTTGTGTCACAATATAAAATATTCCATGGACTCGACATGCCTCTCAGCAAATAGCTTTGGGTGTCTACTTTCCAAAATGGGGTCATTTGGGGGGTTTTTGAACTGTCCTGGCATTTTATGCACAACATTTAGAAGCTTATGTCACACATCACCCACTTATCTAACCACTTGAAGACAAAGCCCTTTCTGACACTTTTTGATTACATGAAAAAATTATTTTTTTTTGCAAGAAAATTACTTTGAACCCCCAAACATTATATATTTTTTAAAGCAAATGCCCTACAGATTAAAATGGTGGGTGTTTCATTTTTTTTTCACACAGTATTTGCGCAGTGATTTTTCAAACGCATTTTTTGGGGAAAAAACACACTTTTTAAAATTTTAATGCACTAAAACACACTATATTGCCAAATGTTTGATGAAATAAAAAAGATGATCTTAGGCCGAGTACATGGATACCAAACATGACATGCTTTAAAATTGCGCACAAACGTGCAGTGGCAACAAAATTAATACACTTTTAAAAGCCTTTAAAAGCCTTTACAGGTTACCACTTTAAATTTACAGAGGAGGTCTACTGCTAAAATGACTGCCCTCGATCTGACCTTCGCGGTGATACCTCACATGCATGGTGCAATTGCTGTTTACATTTGACGCCAAACCGACGCTTGCGTTCGCCTTAGCGCAAGAGCAGGGGGGACAGGGGTGCTTTTTTTTTTTTTTTTTTTTCTTTATTATTTTTTTGCTTTTTTATCTTATTTTTAAACTGTTCCTTTCATTTTTTTTTTAAATCATTTTTATTGTTATCTCAGCGAATGTAAATATCCCCTATGATAGCAATAGGTAGTGACAGGTATTCTTTTTTGAAAAAATTGGGGTCTATTAGACCCTAGATCTCTCCTCTGCCCTCAAAGCATCTGACCACACCAAGATCAATGTGATAAAATGCTTCCCCAATTTCCCAATGGCGCTGTTTACGTCCGGCGAAATCTAAGTCATAAAATGCTCGTAGCTTCCGGTTTCTTAGGCCATAGAGATGTTTGGAGCCACTCTGGTCTCTGATCAGCTCTATGGTCAGCTGGCTGAATCACCGGCTGCATTCTCAGGTTCCCTGTTGAGACAGGAGAGCCAGAGAAAAACACAGAAGACGGTGGGGGGCATTCCCTCCCACTGCTTGTAAAAGCAGTCTAGAGGCTAATTAGCCACTAGGATTGCTTTTACATGAAAGCCGACCGCTGGCTGAAAAGAATGATACAGGCATCATTCTGGTATAACCACTCAAAGTAGTGAATGGCGTACCTGAAGACAAAATAATGGTTAACAATAAAGCACAGTAAACGGTAAAGTATAAAAAATTGCATACCTGAAAAGCAAACATGATAAAACATAATAACAATAAAACATTGCAGAATAGAATACAGTAAAAAAGAGCAGAACAATAGAGAGAGAATAGAGAGAGAGAGAGAAAAATAAAACGACAGCTATTTTTTTTGTTTGTGTTTTTTTTTTTTTACACTTTTTTTTGTAACTGTAACTTTTATAACTGTAACCGGTTCCAGGTTCGGGTCTCTCAAAATGCGATGGCATCTTGGGAGACCCTGTGAAAGTGTGTCCTAGTCTGTGCAATGCTGTACCCTACGCTAATACTCAACTAGTGAATGGTAGCGTTCAAAACATTCGCCAATGCAAAGACCAGGATTGTCAGGACAGGAGGGACAATAATAGGGGGTGTCACGCCTATATCCGCGCTTGCTGCAGACACGATGTCTTTTTTGGGGGGGTTCGTTGGGTAGGGGTACTCCGGAGAAAGAAAATGCCTCTCATGCAGCCGACTGCATTTGGTTGGGGATGTGAATGGGGGAAGTACGGGCACTGCAGAAGCGGTGGGTTCCCAATTAGGATTGGCGAATGCAGCAGGAAGGGCATTATGGGCACGACAGGCCTGTTTGTCTTTTTGGTGGCAGCGGGACACTACTTGTGCTTGCCACCTCGCCAGCTTGAACTGCACTTATGGGACTCGCCACGTCACCAAGTGTTACTGCAGTGCTGGTTTGACTACGACCGGGGTGTACTAGGCCGCTGGCGCTTGCCAGTTGACCAAAACGCTACGAAAAAAAGTGTTAGCGATCGCAGGGATCAGGCCTGACTCTGCGAATGCTGCAGTTATGCGTTTAGTGTTCTGTAAGTGACAGTGATCAATCGATACTGCACTTGGGTGGGCTGGGCTGGGCCGGGCGGAGGGGCAAAACGCAGGTGCTAGCAGGTATCTGGGCTGATCCCGCTAACACTGCGTTTTTGGGAACCCTAAACTGCTGGGGACGCCAGTATAGATCTGATCAGATCAGATATTGATCCGTTCAGATACTATACCACTAAGGGAGGTGTACGGTGCGTGCGTGGGTGTTAGCGCTACTGGAACTAACCTGACGCTGCCTGGGGCTGGTGCGTGCCAGTTCACCAAAACGCTACCAAAAAAACTGTTAGCGATCACAGGGATCAGGCCTGACTCTGCGAACGCTGCAGTTATGAGTTTAGTGTTTTGTAAGTGACAGTGATCGATCGATACTGCACTTGGGTGGGCTGGGCTGCGCCGGGCGGAGGGGCAAACCGCAGGTGCTAGCAGGTATCTGGGCTGATCCCGCTAACACTGCGTTTTTGGGAACCCTAAACTGCTGGGGACGCTAGTATAGATCTGATCAGATCAGATATTGATACGTTCAGATACTATAACACTAAGGGAGGCGTATGCTGCGTGCATGGGTGTTAGCGGTACTGGCGCTAACCTGATGCTGCTTGGGGCTGGTGCTTGCCAGTTCACCAAAACGCTACCAAAAAAACTGTTAGCGATCGCAGGGATCAGGCCTGACTCTGCGAACGCTGCAGTTTTGCGTTCAGTGTTTTGTAAGTGACAGTGATCGATCGATACTGCACTTGGGTGGGCTAGGCTGGGCCGGGCGGAGGGGCAAAACGCAGGTGCTAGCAGGTATCTGGGCTGATCCCGCTAACACTGCATTTTTGGAAACCCTAAACTGCTGGGGACACTAGTATAGATCTGATCGGATCAGATATTGATCCATTCAGATACTATACCACTAAGAGAGGCATATGCTGCGTGCGTGGGTGTTAGCGGTACTGGCGCTAATCTGACGCTGCCTGGGGCGACGCATATCACCGCCGGGCGATCAGGGGCTAAATCTTTATTCGGTAATAAACGGCGGGTGCCCTGACACTATAAAAAATAAACTAACCAGCGTCACCCGTAACGGTTATATGGTGATCAGTGGTGAAAGGGTTAACTAGGGGGCAATCAAGGGGTTAAAACCTTTATTAGGTAGTATATGGGGGTCCCTGTCACTATAAAATGCTGACGGCAAACCTAAATATTTACGTCCCTAACTAGCGTCACCAGTGACACTAATACAGCGATCAGAAAAATGATCGCTTAGCGACACTGGTGACGGGGGGTGATCAAGGGGTTAAAATTTTATTGGGGGGGGGTTAGGGGGTATCCTAGACCTAAAGGGGGCTAACACTCACTGTCCCACCACACTAACTGTCACAAACTGACACCATGCAGTAATCAGAAAAAAAAAAAACTGCTTGGTGTCAGTGTGACAGGGGGGGGGAGGGGTGATTGGGGGGTGATCAGGGGGCGATCGGGGGGGATCGGGGGTGTAAAGTATACCTGGCATGTTCTACTGTAAGTGTATGTGTTGTGCAACTCACTCAGATGTCTTCTCTCCTCGGCGCCGGAACGGAAACTGCCGTGCCGAGGAGAGATGACATCACATCCTCTGCCTCTGTGTACTACACAGAGGCAGGGGACAATTCTCATTGGCTGGGAGCGATCGCGAGGGGGGGGCCATGAATGGATAGCCTCCCCCTCATCTCTGAACGCTCCCAGACCAAAGCCGACTGCCTCGGGCACGGGGGGGTCCCATCGGACCCCCCCACCCGCGGGAAGGCAATCATGTACCAGGTACGTGATTTTGCCTGCCCATGCCATTCTGCAGACGTATATCTGCGTGAGGCGGTCGGCAAGTGGTTAACCACTTGACCACTGGGCACTTAAACCTCCTTAATAACCAGACCAATTTTCACCTTTTGGTGCTCTCACATTTTGAATGACAATTGCTCAGTCATGCAACATTGTATCTATATGAAATTTTTGTCCTTTTTTTCACACATATAGTGCTTTCTTTTGGTGGTATTTAATCACTGCTGGGTTCTTTATTTTTTGCGCTATAAAAGAAAAAAGACAGAAAAATCTGTAAAAAAATGCATTTTTCTTCGTTTCTGTTTTAAAATTTTGCAAATTATTAATTTTTCTTCATATATCTTTGGTAAAAATAACCCAAATCGGTGGATATTATTTGGTCTTTGTGAAAGTTATAGAGTCCAAAAGCTATGGTGCCAATATCTGAAAATTGATCACACCTGAATTACTTCATCAGGCTCTGATGAAGGGGCGCGGCTGTCACGTCATCACAGCCCGTACGCCCTGCAACGCGTCGCTCGATTCATGACGTCATCACTCCTCGCCGGATGTTTACGTCCTTCCATGCTCTCCACCTAGTTTTGTGACTTGTCACCGCTGCGGCTGGCCTTACATCTCAGCGGTACCTCTCCTCACACACAGGCAGAGCCCCCCGCCAGGAGCGTTTTTGACTGACTTGAACTTTTGATGGATGATGTCCTCTTCAGTATTTGATTACTATTTCATGCCTATTGATGACCTTCAACATGTGAGTTTGATCATCATTATCTTTTTATGAATAAAACTTGTTTTTAGTCTACACCCAGAGGCGCCTCTCTCTTCTGTTTCTCCTTAGGATTGGAATGTGGTTTCGCTTCTCGATGAAGGCAGCCCTGCTTGTGGACCTATTATTATTTGGATCCTTGAACCCCTTATTTGTACATGACTGTGAGATCATGCCCCATATGTGTTAATGCGATACACATTTGTTTTTTCTATGGACATATACATGTGGACACTATTTATCCATTGATTTGATTATAAGACTGGAAAATTTCAGCCTTTCCCCCATTTCCCTGCTTTTATTATTGTTGTTATTACTGGTATCTCCAGTTCTCTGTGCCTTTACTTGCATATTGAAGAGTATTGCAGGCTATTGCAGAGTATTGCAGAGTATTGTGGGGTATTGCAGAGTATTGCGGGTATTGCAGGGTATTGCAGAGTATTGCAGAGTATTGTGGGGTATTGCAGAGTATTGCAGAGCATTGAGGGATGGCTGAGCATGGATGGATGGCCGTTGTCACTGAGCAGTCCTGTGGGCACTACAGAACCAGCCCACAGCGCTGCTGCCATCCGATCCTTCCCCCTCTCCGCTCACAGTGTACCGATCAGTACACAGAGGGGAGGAGAGGAACGCCAGTTTGTTTACATGTGATCGCTCTGTCATTTGACGGAGCGATCACATGGTAAACAGACGCGATTAGAGGCTATTTACCGGGATCCGTGATGCGGTCAGAGGACCCGGCGGTCACGGATGCTCTGGGGTGCTCACCCCAGGGGGTGCACAAGAGCGGAATTCTGGGAGGATATCACTGTACGCCCTCCCAGAGTTAAGCAACCGCCCTGTAGCCTTCATTTGGCTATGGGCCGGTTGTTAAGTGGTTAATTCAGATTTTCATACAAATGCATTTTTTAACAAAACAAAATAAATAAAAACGAATTTTGGGAGTTACTAAATAATATATTATATATTTTTTTAAAGGACAGTGTAAAAATAAAAAATAAAAACTAAAATACATAAGAAAAAAAAAGAAAAAATTTTTTAAAGCACCCCCGTCCCGCCAAGCTCACGCACAGAAGCAAGCGCATATCTAAGTCTCGCCCGCATATTAAACTGGTGTGCAAACATCGGTCATTAGAGCGAGAGCAAAAATACTATCTCTAGACCTCCTCTGTATATCAAAACTGGTAACCTGTAGAAATTTTTAAATGTCCACAATTTACTCGGCATAGCATTATATTTTACAATGTAGAAAAAAATTGGGCTAACTTTACTGTTGTCTTATTTTTTAAATTAAAAAAGAGTATTTTTTCCAAAAAATTGCGCTTGCAAGACCACTGCGTAAATATGCTGTGACATAAAGTATTGCAATGACCATCATTTTATTCTATAGGGTGTCTGAAAAAATTATATATATAATGTTTGAGGGTTCTAAGTAATTTTCTAGCAAAAAAAAAAAAGATTTTAACTTGTAAACAACAAGTGCCAAAAAGAGGCTCGGTCCTTAAAGCGGAGTTCCAGCCGCATTTTTTTTTAAAATTCAGCAGCTGCAAACACTGTAGCTGCTAACTTTTAATAAGGACATCGGATCGTGTGCAGGCGCCACCGTTCTAACTAAGGGAAACAGGCAGTGGAGCATTGCGGCTTCACTGCCCGTTTCCTATTGCGCACGGACGAGTCGTGCGGCACTTTGTGAATGGCCAGCTTGTCTTCTGGGATACACACAGGTCCCAGAAGACAGTGGGGGGGGGCTCGCCGCACAAAAGGATATGACGTCCTGAGCCACGACCCGGATGGATCGGAAGTATACTATGTACTTCATAAAAAGGTAGGAAGGAAACAAAAAATAATAATTTTAATACCCAAAAACGAGGGGTGGAGGGGTGGTCTTTCATTTAAGAACCCCTCTCAAAAGTTGGTGGAACTCCGCTTTAAGTGGTAAACTTCTGGGGTCCATTGTCTGCATGGGCCAGTTCTTGTGAAAGGTGTTTTCCCACAAGTTTCCTTTAAAATATTGATTGGAATTATGCTTTAAAATAGAAACATTAGCCATAAGGATATAAAGACAAACATTATTAGTAAACTTACAGTCCATATAAAGGAGGCTATATGTACAGATGCCAAAAGAGCATGCTGACATAAATAATTTTTATTATTCCAGCTGATGAAAGCATCCTTAGGCCTATCCCTCTAGGTTTTATATGGTATAAAAAGCTGTGCTTCCAGAAATGAACATCTTTAGTCAAATTCCATGACATTTTCCTCCAGCATAAGATTCCTCTGTTTTAAGCAAAGCAGCACAGAACAAAACAAAATCCATTTCATTCCAATCATGCCAACATCATTAGAATGCAAGAGGAGGCAATCGAAAGCCTGCAAAAGTGTGTGCTTGAACTTGACACAACCATTTACAATGCCAATTTTTAAACTTCTACCTATTCCAAAGGCAATAGTAGTCCAATCTACATTTCATAGGCCAAAAGATATCAAACCATGCACATATATCAGTCTTCATTACCTGAAGCAAATTGTGATCTATCTCTCTATATATAATATGGATTTGTGGTGCAAGGTATGTAAAAAAATACATATATAACAGCCAGCGGCCTGTAAGCACAGGTTTCAGGCCTGGATTAATGGATGTTTCTTCTGCCACAGCTCCAATTGTTTGCTCATTATCATTGAGAGATCAATTTTATTCCTGTGAACTGTATAGGGTGAGATTGCTGTCACTATAAACAATTAAGACGGGTTTTCACGTTAACACAGGAAAACAGGAAGGATTTGAAAGAAGTAAACAAGGACAAAATTTGAGGTCAGCTAAAAAAAAGTCAGCAGACTATACTGTGTGACATTTACTGAGCTGTTTATGTAGAAAGCCTTGTTTTTTACATACATCTCATCTGCGTAATAGTGTGAATTCAGAATATGTACTGCATATAATTGGCATCTTGAATATTCATGGGTCTTAAAACCAAATTTATTTATTTATTTGTAAAGTACATCTTAAAATGTTATCTTTTTACATTTGCAATAGTTAAAAATAGACTCATTAAGGCAAAAGTAAAAAAAACAAAACAAAAAAAAAACCTGCCAGTTTCTACAAAAGTCTAAAGTCACCCTTGAATGAAGTGCAAAATAAAATGGTGTCTTAAAGGATAACTAAACCGAAAAACAAAAAATGTGATATATAACAGCCTGTGGTCCTTAGATGTGCTAGCTGCCTTAGTTTTCTTTCAAGCTAAGAATATTTGCACCAAGTACAAAAATGACCTGTTGACCCTGTCAGAAATGCAGTGCCCATGTCACTTTCTGTGAGCTGCACAGAAGTATATCTTTCTTTATAACTACCAACTGACCTGCCCCACATGTTATGGAGGTGAAGACATACAGATATGTTTGTAGTAAAAATCAGGAGAGCAGCCTAGGGTGACAACCATAGCTCCCTCCTTAGATATAGTGAATGAAGTATGTAGCCACCCAGGGACAGGAAGTGTGTTTTTTGCAGGATAACCAGAAAAAATAAGCTTGAAAAATGCAGCCACCAAACCAGGGACTACTAAACTGTAATATCTTACATTTTGGTTTTGGGTTTAACATCTCTACTTACCAGCAGCATGTACTTACATTACTCTATAATCTTGCTGCTGATTTCAGCTGCCAGGAGCAAAGTAAAGAATCCATCATTTCCGGGTATGAGTGGCCATGTGACCCAGTTTCCGTTGCCTACGTGCCTTGTGGTTGGCACAGTGCTGTCAAAAGCACAGCCCTGTGTGAGCTCCAACATATTGGTTTATGCCCTTTGTCATACCCTCCACATTTCTCTCCTGTACATAGTGCCCACTGTCATACCCTCCACATTCCTCCCTGTGCATACTACCAACTGTCATACACTTCTCTCCTGTACATAGTGCCCGCTGTCATACCCCCCCACAATCCTCTCCTGTACATACTGCCCACTGTCACACACTTCTCTCCTGTACATAGTGCCCGCTGTCATACCACCCACAATCCTCTCCTGTACATACTGCCCACTGTCACAAACTTCTCTCCTGTACATAGTGCCCGCTGTCATACCCTCCACACTCCTCTCCTGTACATACTGCTCACTGTTATACCCTCCACACTCCTCTCCTGTACATGCTGCTTACCGTCATACCCACCACACACCTCTCCTGTACATACTGCTCACTGTCATACATTTCTCTCCTGTACATATTGCCCGTTGTCATACCCTTCACACTCCTCCCCTGTACATACCGCCCACTGTCATACCCCCACACTCCTCTCCTGTACATACTGCTGACTGTCATTTCCTCCACACTCCTCTCCTGTACATACTGCTCACTGTCATAACCTCCACACTCCTCTCCTGTACATACTGCCCCCCATAATACCTTTCACACTCCTCTCCTGTACATACTGCCCCCATCATACCCTCCACACTCCTCTCCTTTGCATCCTGCCCAACTGTCATACCCTCCATACTCCTCTTCTGTACATACTGCCCACTGTCATCCCCTCCACACTACTCTCCTGTACATACTGCCCACTGCCACCCCCTCCACGCTCCTCTCCTGTACATAGTGCCCACTGTCAACCCTTCGCTCTCCTTTGCTGTGCATACTGCCCACTGTCATACCCTGCACACTCATCTCATGTACATAGTACCCACTGCAATACCCTCCACACTCCTCTCCTGTGCATAGTGCCCACTGTTATACCCTCCCCATCCCTTTCCCTCGCCTGCACATACTTCCCACTTTTATATCATCCATACTCCTCCTCTAAGCCTCTTACCCACAAAAAGAGTTCTTTAAAATTATATTGAATGGGGCGTGGCTAACCGCCGAGCAGTATGGAAGCCTGAATCCACAGCTCCCGCACCGATCGGAGACAACGGCCTCTAAAATCACTCCTCAGGACCACAAAAATGCATTCCTCTAACCCCCACATAGCGGGGAACCAGACCGGAGCATCCAGGAAGCGAAAAGACTACAGACAACCTAAGAAATTGACAGATTTCTACACAGTCACTCAGGCTGAACGAATCCAAGATGGCGCCCGCGGCGCCTCACAGCCCTCAGAGACACAGTATTCTGCAGATTCTTACACAGATCTGCCTGATGAAGATGACCCCTCAATCCTACCTCAAGAAATCTCATCAGGCTCCCATCCACCATCAGGATCATCTTCCACCTCAAACAGCCCAGCCAAATCGAGGATGCGACTGGATACAGCTACACAGGCACAGGAGGTAAGGCCTGCACTAGATCAGCTACTCACCCAGACACCCCTATCTTCCCCTATAGCGGCCTTCCCCACATCTAATCAGCCTGTAATTGACACAATGCTGAAGGAGATGCTGATCTCACTTCACAGCTCCCTCCACAATGATATATCCTCCATGTTCACTGCCTTTAAATCAGAAATGGTACACACAGGCAAAAAGATTGGCCAAATTGAAAAGCAGATGTCTATCATGACCGAAACGGTTAACGATTTAGTGGACGCCCACGATCATACCCGGGAGGAACATCACTGGGTCAGAGCCAAAATGGCGGATCTCAAAGACCGCTCGAGACGTTAAGATTAGGGGTATCCCTGAAAACATCCTCCCAGCTGACCTGAATACATATGCGAGGAAACTCATGTCCACTCTCCTGCCTGACCTACCACCGATAGAAACCATAATCGATCGAATCCATCGATTGCCAAAGCCGCCACACCTACCCCCAGAAGTCCCAAGAGACACCTTGATGAGAATACACTTCTTCCATGCCAAAGATATGCTGCTGGCACAATCCAGACGTCTGGGACAACTACCAGCCCCATACTCCAAGCTGCAACTCTTTCCTGATGTCTCCCAATTTACCCGCCAACAACCCCTTTTAATCCCTATCAACACCTTAAAACATCTGACCCCAGATTTATCCGTCCCACAATGGATCTCTGATAAGATTAAATACACACAAGACCTCCGCAACATCACGTCCACTAAATCCTACCCACAGGTCCAAAGAGAATACAATGCACCCACTAAAGACTTCTTAACATATTATAGACTAAAAAAATGCCTCACAACCTATCCATCCCTAGAAGGAGCACTCCCCATGAAACTTTGGGAATTTTTCTTCTCTGACAACGCCAAACACAAGGGAGTCTCCCTCATTTATTTACTCCTGCAGGAAAAAAACACATTTTTCAAATCCAAACCACTCCTAGACTGGGAGAAAGACTTAAACCTACAATTCACTGATCACCAATGGCTAATAGCAATCAACTCAGTGTATAAAGCAACTTCCTGTACATCTCTATGGGAAATGACACAAAAAACTTTAATGAGATGGTATCTAACCCCTCACAGACTTGCCAAATTTAATTCCCACGCTTCACATGACTGCTGGCGTGGCTGCGGTCAAACTGGCACTCTCCTACATATCCTCTGGACATGCCCTCACATACAACAGCTATGGCTTGAGGTACAAAACATACTACAAGCAGTTCTCCATCTTCCCATCACTCTCACTCCACAGTTAGCGATCCTCAACCTGAACATTGATGAGCTACCTACACAACTCAGACAGGTGACTGTACACATCCTCCTAGCAACTAAACTCCTTCTAACAAGAAACTGGAAATCACACTCCATTCCCCCAATAGCGGAAGTAGTTAAATTAGTCCATACACACTACACATATGAAACACTTCTATCAAGAGGGTCACAACACCACTCTAAAACACTAGACCTCTGGAATCCCTGGTACAAATGGTACACTGAAAAACACCAACCGATAACAGTCTTACCTTGATAGATGCTTCACCAATACTGCTCTCTCCCCCCCCCCTTCCCTCCCCCTTCCCCCTTATTCCACCTATCCCCCCCTCCTTCCTTCCCCTCCCTCTCTCCCCATTCCCCCTCCCATCCCTTCCCCACAGGTTACCACCTTTAGAATTTGATAAGAATACCTTGTTACATGCTGTTAGTTAACATTAGTTACCTTGAACTTCACTCTCTCAATATCTACAGTTACATGATTGGTCAACCAACTCTTGCTATCATCTGTACAGTATGTCATAGCACTTACAACTGTATACCCATGTACTTTATGATGCATAACCTGTAACCTATGTAACTGAGAAACTTTCAATAAAAACTATTGAAACAAAAAAAAAAAAAAAAAATTATATTGAATATCCTCAATATTACAAGCTCTAGAATGGGCACACTCTTGTTAATTCAACTAAAGGAAATCTTCTCAGTCCCCATATTTGTTTTGCCCATTATTAGTACTCATTTAATTTTGTGATTACTATTGTGATGTATAGAGGGACATAGGGGATTTCAGCTACTGTAAATGTACCACTGATAAAAAAAAGTGTCTCTGAAAATATTTTTGAAATGTTGGCAACTATGCACTTGGGCACTGCCCAAGGACCACCGGGTCAGTAGAGGGTCCAACTTGAGGCTCCTGGGATCCTGTGATATTAAAGTGGTAGTAAACTTTGCTAACATTACTACTTTTTAGAGGCCCTGAGGTAGGTTATGCCATAATGTACAAGTATGTACAAGTATGCACAGCATATTAGCACATTAGGGTACACTTTCCTGTCAGACTGAGCCCTCCAGCTCTATCCTCCCTCTCTCTAATCCCCCCTACCTTACCCCTCAACCCTCTCTCATCCCCTTTCTTTCTCTCTCATCCTCCCTCTCTCTATTTAATTTAATTTGTTAAAATAAATAAATATGCAGACAATCTATTTTGTTTATAAAAAGCCCCACCAAAATCCTCAGCACCAGGCCCATGATGTTCTTAATCCGTCCCTGGGTGGCAGTGGCTCCTGTGTCCTCTTCTCCATAGCAGCGGCTTCTGCCATATTTTTCCTCCCCTCCCCCTAGGCGTCCAATAGGATCACCTGTGCTTTCCCCTCTTACCCACTAAGACCCACTTACTGATTGGCCAGAAGGAGGTTCAATGTTACAAATAGCGAATATTCCTTTGCTATTGTAACACAACTGGGTGGGCTAGTTCGAATTCTCTTCGCCCTGAGCCAACCCTATTTGGAAGCCTATTAGAGCCTCTGGCTCTAATTAGATGCTTTAAAAAACCATCCCCCCTGTTGGAATTCATGCGTCCGGAGTCCTGCATAGGGGCTGGATGCATGGATACGGGGGAGGCGACCGTGCGCTCATAATGGATGGGCCCCCGGGTGGTTTACTCTGTCCTCTTCTCTGCAAGCATATTCACTGTCAGCACAAGTGAACTGTTGCAGAGCCTAATTGACTCTTAGGGGTCTATTTATAAAAATGACATAGCAATTCACCCAGTAAATGTGCATGTACATTCATTCTGTGTGAACAGAGGCAAACAACAAATGTTATTAGGCTATATCCTGTGCTAGTCAAATGGTTGCATTTATTTAACCCCCCTGGCGGTATTCCCGAGTCTGGCTCGGGGTGGATTTTCAATACCAAAAGCGGTATCCCCGAGCCAGGCTCGGGATCGAAACGCAGGATCCAGGAAGACTTTACTTACCTTGTCCCCTGGATCCTGCGATGTCTCTCCGCTGTGATCGGCGAGCCGCCGTGTCTCGCTCGATTCACAGTGCCGAGCTCCGTCCCCTGCGAGCGTTGAGACGCATGGGGACGGAGGTGGCAAATTCAAAAAGTGAAACACACAGTATAGCTACAGTATACTGTAATCTTACAGATTACAGTACTGTATCAAATAATTACACATCCCCTTTGTCCCCAGTGGTCTGTTCAGTGTCCTGCATGCAGTTTTATATTATAAATACTGTTCTTTCTGCCTGGAAACTGGAGATTGTCCATAGCAACCAAAACTGTCCCTTTACATCAAAAGTGGCTTTAGAGCAGCTAGAAAACAGCGATAATAAATTAGAATCACTTGCAGAATTGAGTGATAGTGATTTGTGGGGAAATCCATCATCAAACACTAAAAGTAACGAAAGCGACAATTCTGCAACTGAGCAAATTTCAGTGTTTTTGATTTGATATTATTATTTGTTATAATTATTTATAGTTATTTATTATATTATAATTTTTTATTTCGTTTTTCAAACGTTATCATACCCGGGATGTCTACTAGACTCTGGTTTGGACAGGTTTAAGTGAATTATTCCTAAGAATTACAGGCCTATAATATAAAACGCCAAATTTCTGTGCAAAATAATGGTACCGCTTTCAGCACCTAAAATCTGAAATAATCATACCGCCAGGGAGGTTAAAATGAAAAATACTACACTAGAGGGTGCTAAGTATTATATGAAATCCTCATCATACTTGCCGCCATCTTGTGGCCCAATGTATTATTTTTGCTTTCAAATCTAAAACTATCATATTTGACTAGCACTTAAAATAACCTAATAACATTTGTTTTTTGCCCGTATTCACACAGAATGTATAGTGTATACATGGACTTTTTCTGAGTAAATTGCTATGCAAATATGTTTATAAGTAGATTAGCCACTATTTGTCCTCCTCTCTTATGCCCTGTACACACGATCGCACATTCCGACAACAAAATCCATGTTTTTTTTCCATTCTTTATTGTTCCCTCTGACATGTACAGCTCTTAAGCAATCACAAGATATCAGCTGCAAAAATATAGATTGGAAAAGTCACTTTTTACACTGAGTTTTAACAGCTGCTATCATGGGATTACTAGAGATCTTTGACATGAGAAAAAAGCAATAAAGAGCTTACAGCCTTTACAATATACTGTTAATGGTAGAGTAGGGTGAACAGTTCGAGCCGAGCAAAAGTTTGGTCTGAACATCGCTTGTTCGGCTATTCAGCGAACATCCAAATTTGTGGGACGCTCAGCTGGATGTTTGCCTGCAAAGCTCCCCACTGTGTGCTGCACAGTGCATTCTGGGTCCCTAATTGGATGAAGTAATGTGTTATTGTGACTCTGAGTGTAGAGTGTCAGTGTAGTGTAATGCCCCATACACACGGTCGGACATTGATCGGACGTTCCGACAACAAAATCCTAGGATTTTTTCTGACGGATGTTGGCTCAAACTTGTCTTGCATACACACGGTCACACAAAGTTGTCAGAAAATACGATCATTCTGAACGCGGTGACGTAAAACACGTACGTCGGGACTATAAACGGGGCAGTAGCCAATAGCTTTTGTCTCTTAATTTATTCTGAGCAAATTGTGTACAATATAAGTGCTTCTAAAAAAGTCCAATATAATTGTTTATAAGAGATATTTCTACCACTGGCATGCAGGAAGATGTGATTGTATTTTCTGACAACTTTGTGTGACCGTGTGTATGCAAGACAAGTTTGAACCAACATCCGTCGGAAAAAATCCTAGGATTTTGTTGTCGGAATGTCCGATCAATGCCTGACTGTGTATACAGGGCATTACACTACACTGACACTCTACACTCAGAGTAATTCCACAGATACATAGAAAAAAACAAAAAGTGCCCCAAATAGTGCAGTATCTAAGTACAAATAGTTGCAGACACCTCCAATACCACTACAAGGGAAAAACTTCCAACTAATCAAACATATTTTTTCATAATTTTTACCTCAGGAACTACTTTCACAGCTTTGAAGCCCAACAGAAAGACAGAATTTTTGTGATTACAGCATGTTAGCACAGTGTGCATTAATCTATGCATGTGATTTTACAGAATCCTTAGTAATTCCACTGGGATTATTTAACAAAAAAAAATCAGCACTTTGACAAATCACATAATATGCCTTAATGTATGCCAGCAGAGACTTATTTTTGTACTGTGATAAATTATGAACTGTAAAGGGAAATGTTGGCCCTGATCTCAGCAAGGGTTTATTCCCCCTCAAACTGAAGTTTGCTTAGTTAAAGCAATATTACACCCAAAACCAAAAATTTTATATAATGGAGTGTACCAATTGTTAGATGTGGTGGCTTTATTTCTTTCATTTCAACTGGTGATTTGGCAGTAACACACTTCCTACCTAAGACCCCTTTCACACGAGGCAGTTTTCAGGCACTTTAGCACTAGAATTAACCTCTGCTAAGCGCCTGAAACTTGCCTCTCATTCATTACGGTATGCCTTTTAACACTCAGGTGGTGCGCTTGTGGGACAGGAAAAAAAGCCCTGCAAGCAGCATCTTTGGGGAGGATTTGGAGCGCTGTATACATCGCTCCTAAAATGGCCCTTCCCATTGGAATGATTAGACAGCACTGTAAAATTGGATTTTTTACCCCCTATTTTTGGGGTTTAAAAATAGCAGCCGAAAAGTGACACTTAAACAGCGGTAAAGCGCCGATAAAACAAGCAGTGCCTCAGCGCTAATGCGGCTGCGGTCCCAGTGTAAAAGCGGTCTAAGGCCTCTTTCAC
This sequence comes from Lithobates clamitans, assembly GCA_037952925.1. Classification (NCBI taxonomy): domain Eukaryota; kingdom Metazoa; phylum Chordata; class Amphibia; order Anura; family Ranidae; genus Lithobates; species Lithobates clamitans. Next base: position 4,039,518 of record JBBGZY010000143.1, read on the forward strand.
ACAGGCTGTCCAATCAGGTCTGCCTGTCAGTTTTTCAGGTGGGCCCGATCGGACCCTGCATTGTCCTCTATGGAGTGACGGATGAGAGCAGACACTAGGGATGAGCTTCGAGTTCGAGTCGAACTCATGTTCGACTTGAACATTGGCTGTTCGCAAGTTCGCCGAACAGCGAACAATTTGGGGTGTTCGCGGCAAATTCGAATGCCGCGAAACACCCTTTAAGTCTATGGGAGAAATCAAAAGTGCTAATTTTAAAGGCTAATATGCAAGTTATTGTCATAAAAAGTGTTTGGGGACCCAGGTCCTGCCCCAGGGGACATGGATCAATGCAAAAAAAAGTTTTAAAAACAAACGTTTTTTCAGGAGCAGTGATTTTAATAATGCTTAAAGTCAAACAATAAAAGTGTAATATCCCTTTAAATTTCGTACCTGGGGGGTGTCTATAGTATGCCTGTAAAGGGGCGCATGTTTCCTGTGTTTAGAACAGTCTGACAGCAAAATGACATTTTGAAGGAAAAAACTCATTTAAAACTACCCGCGGCTATTGCATTGCCGACAATACACATAGAAGTTCATTGATAAAAATGGCATGGGAATTCCCCAAAGGGGAACCCCGAACCAAAATTTTTAAAAAAAATGACGTGGGAGTCCCCCTAAATTCCATACCAGTCCCTTCAGGTCTGATATGGATATTAAGGGGAACCCCGGCCAAAATTTTTAAAAAAATGACGTGGGGTTCCCCCTAAATTCCATACCAGACCCTTCAGGTCTGGTATGGATTTTAAGGGGAACCCCGCGCAAAAAAAAAAAAAAACGGCGTGGGGTTCCCCCAAAGATCCATGCCAGACCCTTATCCCAGCACGCAACCTGGCAGGCCGCAGGAAAAGAGGGGGGGACGAGAGTGCGGCCCCCCCCTCCTGAACCGTACCAGGCCACATGCCCTCAACATTGGGAGGGTGCTTTGGGGTAGCCCCCCAAAACACCTTGTCCCCATGTTGATGAGGACAAGGGCCTCATCCCCACAACCCTGGCCGGTGGTTGTGGGGGTCTGCGGGCGGGGGGCTTATCGGAATCTGGAAGCCCCCTTTAACAAGGGGACCCCCAACTCCCGGCCCCCCCCTGTGTGAAATGGTAAGGGGGTACAAAAGTACCCCTACCATTTCACTAAAAAACTGTCAAAAATGTTAAAAATGACAAGAGACAGTTTTTGACAATTCCTTTATTTAAATACTTCTTCTTTCTTCTATCTTCCTTCATCTTCTGGTTCTTCTGGTTTTTCTGGCTCTTCTGGTTCTTCCTCCGGCGTTCTCGTCCAGCATCTCCTCCGCGGCGTCTTCTATCTTCTTCTCCTCGGGCCGCTCTGCACCCATGGCATGGGGGGAGGCTCCCGCTCTTCTCTTCTTCTTCATCTTCTTCTCTTCTTCTCTTCTTCTTTTCTTCTCTTCTTCATTTTCTTCTCCGGGCCGCTCCGCACCCATGCTGGCATGGAGGGAGGCTCCCGCTGTGTGACGGCGCTCCTCGTCTGACAGTTCTTAAATAATGGGGGGCGGGGCCACCCGGTGACCCCGCCCCCCCTGTCGCACGGTGACTTGGCGGGACTTCCCTGTGACGTCACGGGGAATGCCACAGGGAAGTCCCATCATGTACCGTGCGTCAGAGGGGGGCGGGGTCACCTGTCAGACGAGGAGCGCCGTCACACAGCGGGAGCCTCCCTCCATGCCAGCATGGATGCGGAGCGGCCCAGAGAAGAAAATGAAGAAGAGAAGAAGAGAAGAAAAGAAGAAGAGAGGAAGATGAAGAAGATGAAGAGAAGAGCGGGAGCCTCCCCCCCATGCCATGGGTGCGGAGCGGCACGAGGAGAAGAAGATAGAAGATGCCGCGGAGGAGCTGCTGGACGAGAACGCCGGAGGAAGAACCAGAAGAGCCAGAAGAACCAGAAGAACCAGAAGATGAAGGAAGATAGAAGAAAGAAGAAGTATTTAAATAAAGGAATTGTCAAAAACTGTCTCTTGTCATTTTTAACATTTTTGACAGTTTTTTAGTGAAATGGTAGGGGTACTTTTGTACCCCCTTACCATTTCACACAGGGGGGCCGGGATCTGGGGGTCCCCTTGTTAAAGGGGGCTTCCAGATTCCGATAAGCCCCCCGCCCGCAGACCCCCACAACCACCGGCCAGGGTTGTGGGGATGAGGCCCTTGTCCTCATCAACATGGGGACAAGGTGTTTTGGGGGGCTACCCCAAAGCACCCTCCCAATGTTGAGGGCATGTGGCCTGGTACGGTTCAGGAGGGGGGGCGCACTCTCGTCCCCCCCTCTTTTCCTGCGGCCTGCCAGGTTGCGTGCTCGGATAAGGGTCTGGTATGGATTTTTGGGGGGACCCCACGCCGTTTTTTTTTTTTTTTTTGGCGCGGGGTTCCCCTTAAAATCCATACCAGACCTGAAGGGTCTGGCATGGAATTTAGGGGGAACCCCACGTCATTTTTTTTAAAAAATTTTGGCCGGGGTTCCCCTTAATATCCATACCAGACCTGAAGGGCCTGGTATGGAATTTAGGGGGACTCCCACATCATTTTTTTTTTTTAATTTTGGTTCGGGGTTCCCCTTTGGGGAATTCCCATGCCATTTTTATCAATGAACTTCTATGTGTATTGTCGGCAATGCAATAGCCGCGGGTAGTTTTAAATGAGTTTTTTCCTTCAAAATGTCATTTTGCTGTCAGACTGTTCTAAACACAGTAAACATGCGCCCCTTTACAGGCATACTATAGACACCCCCCAGGTACGAAATTTAAAGGGATATTACACTTTTATTGTTTGACTTTAAGCATTATTAAAATCACTGCTCCTGAAAAAACGGCCGTTTTTAAAACATTTTTTTGCATTGATCCATGTCCCCTGGGGCAGGACCCAGGTCCCCAAACACTTTTTATGACAATAACTTGCATATTAGCCTTTAAATTAGCACTTTTGATTATTCATGTTCTGGTCCCATAGACTTTAACGGTGTTCGCGTGTTCGAACGAACTTTTTTCCTGTTCGCATGTTCTGGTGCGAACCGAACAGGGGGGTGTTCGGCTTATCCCTAGCAGACACATGTCCGCTGACACCCACCGCCATCCCATCTGGTCCTGTCCACCAAAAACAGGTGGATGGTGGTCCTATTTTCCATTTGTCCAGCAGATTGGATCAGATGGCATCAGATGGAAATGGATGGGCGGTCTGTTTCCATGTGATTGCCCCATAGAGGAGAGCGGGACTGTGTCCATATCCACTCTTCATACCGAAGTGGACATGGACCTGTCATCCTCCTCCTCAGCAGAGATCAGTGGAGAGATCCCCCGTTGAGCAAGCATTCATACCCGCTGATCCTGCTTAGCAGAGGCGCCCGTGTGAAAGGAGCCATAGAGTGTCTCCACTCTTCTGAAGGAGCAACGGAGACACCTTTGTACAGAATCATTGTAAATCTGAGGAAAGTGTAGTGTTATGCCGCGTACACACAAGCGGACTTTTCGACAGGACTGGTCCTACGGTCTATCCGACGGACTTTCAGCGGACTTCCGATGGACTTTCCAAACAAGCAGACTTGCCTACACACAATCACACCAAAGTCCGATGGATTTGTACTTGTTGACGTAGGACTGAACTAAAATGGGGAAGTTGATAGCCAGTAGCCAATAGCTGCCCTAGCGTCGGTTTTAGTCCGTCGGACTAGCATACAGACGAGCGGACTTTTCGTCCGGACTCGAGTCCGTTGGAATGATTTGAAACATGTTCCAAATTTAAAGTCCATCAGATTTTCGACCGAAAAGTCAGCTGCAGGTCCGATGAAGCCCACATGAAGATCCGTCGGACCAGTCCGGTTGAAAAGTCCGCTCGTGTGTACGTGGCATAAGATGCACTAGAAGATTTAGATGGACTTGACTAAAAAACTTAAAGCTAAACTTCAGTTAACAATTTTAAGCAATAACAGAAAAAGTTTTTTTTTTTCCTTTACAGTTAAAGGGGCATTCAGACAGATGATTAGCACACACTTAAGAAAGAGTGTGTGGCGTCAAAAGTAAATGAACAGTAGGGATGAGCTGTTCGCCAGTTCGCCGAAAAGCGAACAATTTGGGGTGTTCGCGGCAAATTGGAATGCTGGGGGACACCCTTTAAAAGTCTATAGGAGAAATCAAAAGTGCTAATTTTAAAGGCTTATATGCATGGTATTGTCATAAAAAGTGTTTGGGGACCTGGGTCCTGTCCCAGGTGACATGGATCAATGCAAAAAAAGCTTTTTGGGAGCAGTGATTTTAATAATGCTTAAAGTGAAACAATAAAAGTGTAATATCCCTTTAAAGTTCGTACCTGGGGGGTGTCTATAGTATGCTTGTAAAGGGGTGCATGTTACCCGTGTTTAGAACAGTTTGACAGCAAAATGACATTTCAAAGGAAAAAAAGTCATTTAAAACTACTCGCAGCTATTAATGAATTGCCGGTCCGACAATACACATAAAAGTTCATTGATAAAAACGGCATGTGAATTCCCCACAGAGGAACCCCGAACCAAAATTAAAAAGAAAAAATGACGTGGGGGTCCCCCTAAATTCCATACCAGGCCCTTCAGGTCTGGTATGGATATTAAGGTGAACCCCAGCCAAAATTAAAAAAAAAAATGACGTGGGGTCCCCCTCAAAATCTATACCAGACGCTTATCTGAGCACGCAAGTTGGCAGGCCGCAGGAAAAGAGGGGGACGAGAGAGCGCCCCCCCTCCTGAACCGTACCAGGCCACATGCCCTCAACATTGGGAGGGTGCTTTGGGGTAGCCCCCCAAAACACCTTGTCCCCATGTTGATGGGGACAAGGGCCTCATCCCCACAACCCTTGCCCGGTGGTTGTGGGGGTCTGCGGGCGGGGGGCTTATCGGATTCTGGAAGCCCCCTTTAACAAGGGGACCCCCAGATCCTGGCCCTTCCCCTGTGTGAAATGGTAAGGGCTACCATTTCACAAAAAACCTGTCAAAAATGTTAAAAATGCCAAGAGACAGTTTTTGACAATTCCTTTATTTAAATGCTTCTTCTTTCTTCTATCGTCTATCTTCTATCTTCTTTCTTCTATCTTCTATTTTCTTTCTTCTGTCCTCTATCTTCTATCTTCTATCCTCTATCTTCTATCTTCCTTCGGTTTCTTCCTCCATCTTCTTCTTCTGGTTCTTCTGGTTCTTCCTCCGGTGTTCTCGTCCGGCATCTTCCTCCGCAGCGCCTTCTTATGTTCTTCTCCTCGGGCCGCTCTGCATCCATGATGGCATGGAGGGAGGCTCCCGCTGTGTGACGCTTCTCTCTTCATCTTTTTCTCTTCATCTTTTTCTCTTCATCTTCTTCTCTTCATCTTCTTGTCTTCATCTTCTTTTCAGGCTGCTCCGCATCCATGATGGCATGGAGGGAGGCTCCCACTGTGTGACGCTTCTCCTCCCCCCTCTGACACACGGGGACTTGATGGGGACTTCCCTGTGGCATTCCCCGTGATGTCAGAGGTGGCAGGGTCACCCGGTACATAACCCCGCCCCTTCTGAGAAAAGAAAGAAGATAGAAGAAGAAGAAAGAAGAAGCATTTAAATAAAGGAATTGTCAAAAATGTCTATTGTCATTTTTAACATTTTTGACAGTTTTTTTGTGAAATGGTAGGGGTACTTTTGTACCCCCTTACCATTTCACACAGATGGAAGGCCGGCATCTGGGGGTCCCCTTGTTAAAGGGGGCTTCCATATTCCAATAAGCCCCCCGCCCGCAGACCCCCACAACCACCGGGCAAGGGTTGTGGGGACAAGGTGTTTTGGGGGGCTACCCCAAAGCACCCTCCCAATGATGAGGGCATGTGGCCTGGTTCAGGAGGGGGGGAGCTCTCTCGTCCCCCCTCTTTTCCTGCGGCCTGCCAGGTTGCATGCTCGGATAAGGGTCTGGTATGGATTTTTGGGGGGACCCCACGCTGTTTTTTAAAAAATTTTGGCATGGAGTTCCCCTTAAAATCCATACCAGACCTGAAGGGCCTGGTATGGAATTTAAGGGGACCCCCACGTCATTTTTTTTTTAAATTTTGGTTCGGGGTTCCCCTTTGGGGAATTCCCATGCCGTTTTTATCAATGAACTTTTATGTGTATTGTTGGACCAGCAATTCATTAATAGCCGCAAGTAGTTTTAAATGACTTTTTTTCCTTTGAAATGTCATTTTGCTGTCAGACTGTTCTAAACATGGGAAACATGTGCCCCTTTACAGGCATACTATAGACACCCCCCAGGTATGAAATTTAAAGGGATATTACTCTTTTATTGTTTCACTTTAAGCATTATTAAAATCACTGCTCCCAAAAAAACTGGCATTTTTAAAACTTTTTTTTGCATTGATCCATGTCCCCTGCGGCAGGACCCAGGTCCCCAAACACTTTTTATGACAATACCATGCATATAAGCCTTTAAAATTAGCACTTTTGATTATTCATGTTCGTGTCCCATAGACTTTAACAATGTTCGCATGTTCAAACTAATTTTTTGCCTGTTTGCAAGTTCTGGTGCAAACCGAACAGGGGGGTGTTCGGCTCATCCCTAATGAACAGTGATGAGATGAGAATACTGTGTTATACAGTGGGGCAAAGTATTTAGTCAGCCACCAATTATGCAAGTTCTCCCATTTAAAAAGATGAGAGAGGCCTGTAATTGTCATCATAGGTATACCTCAACTTTGAGAGACAAAATGTGGAAACAAATCCAGACAATCACATTGTCTGATTTTTGAAATAATTTATTTGCAAATTATGGTGCAAAATAACTATTTGGTCAATATCAAAAGTTCATCTCAATATTTTGTTATATATCCTTTGTTGGCAATGACAGAGGTCAAACATTTTCTGTATGTCTACACAAGGTTGTCACACTGTTGCTGGTATGTTGGCCCATTCCCCCATGCAGATCTCCTCTAGAGCAGTGGTGTTTTGGGGCTGTCGCTGGGCAGCACAGACTTTCAACTCCCTCCAAAGGTTTTCTATGGGGTTGAGATCTGGAGACTGGCTAGGCCACTCTAGGACCTTGAAATGATTCTTAGGAATCTACTCCTTCATTGCCAGTGTGTTTGGGATCATTGTCATGCTGAAAGACCCAGCCACGTTTCATCTTCAATGCCCTTGCTGATGGGAGGAGGTTTGCACTCAAAATCTCATGATACACGACCCCATTCATTCTTTCATGTACACAAATCAGTCATCCTGTTTCCTTTGCAGAGAAACAGCCCCAAAGCATGATGTTGCCACCCCCATGCTTTACAGTAGGTATGGTGTTCTTTGGTTGCAACTCAGCATTCTCTCTCCTCCAAACATGATGAGTTGTGTTTCTACCAAACAGTTCTACTTTGGTTTCATCTGACCATATGACATTCTCCCAATCCTCTTCTGGATCATCCAAATGCTCTCTAGAAAACTTCTGGGCCCGGACATGTACTGGCTTAAGCAGGGGGACACATCTGGCACTGCAGGATCTGAGTCTCTGGCAGGGTAGTGTGTTACTGATGGTAGCCTTTGTTATGTTGTCCCAGCTCTCTGCAGGTCACAGTTCTTGTGATCATTTTGACCCTACGGAGTGAGATTTTGCATGGAGCCCCAGATCGAGGGAGATTATGAGTGGTCTTGTATGTCTTCCATTTTCTAATTATTGCTCCCACAGTTGATTTCTTCACACCAAGCTGCTTGCCTATTGCAGATTCAGTCTTCCCAGCCTGGTACTGGTCTACAATTTTGTTTCTGGTGTCCTTCGACAGCTCTTTGGTCTCCACCATAGTGGAGTTTGGAGTGTGACTGTTTGAGGTTGTGGACAGGTGTCTTTTATACTGATAACAGGTGCCATTAATACAGGTAATGAGTGGAGGACAGAGGAGCCTCTTAAAGAAGAAGATACAGGTCTGTGAAAGCCAGAAATCTTGCTTGTTTGTAGGTGACCAAATACTTATTTTCCACCATAATTTGCAAATAAATTCTTTCAAAAATCAGACAATGTGATTGTCTGGATTTGTTTCCACATTTTGTCTCTCATAGTTGAGGTATACCTATGATGACAATTACAGGCCTCTCTCATCTTTTTAAATGGGAGATCTTGCAGAATTGGTGGCTGGCTAAATACTTTTTTGCCCCACTGTAAATGGACAGCACATGCAAAATGAAATGAATCATAAAAACATATAACAATGGGTGCCACTGCCGACCCGGTATAGGACAGTGGCCTTACTTCAGCACTAATGTCTGCTCCCCCTGGCACACACTCCCAATTTCACCAGCAAGAATCTGTACTGGAATGGCAGATGTGTGAGAAGCTCTGTGACTGTTCACACAGCCATAAATTACCTGCAGTAACCGTGGCTCGAGCCAGAGAGACTGTATCCAGGCTTGATCATCTTTCCCAAACTGCAATTGTTGGCTTTATGAACAGTATGGAAACCTGCAGCTGATGGCAGGTGGTCATTGCATTAAATAAGCTGAGCTGTTGGAGCTCTTTGCACACCCCTGCCATTCCAGCTTCAGGAATCTGTAGATTATTGCCTCCTAAATTCTAAGTGTGTGCTAATCATCCAAAGGAATACACCCTTAACCACTTGCCGCCCACCCATTGTTGAATGAAGGAGGAGCAATGCGGCCCTCGTTCTGGGTGGACATCATATGAAGTCACCCCAGAACGGCCGCTCTTGCACTCCCGCGGGGGCACGCAGTGTGGCGTTCATGGCCGCGCCATGTTCCTAGGACACGGCGTGACCCTGATCTCTGTAAAGAGCCCATGATGCGGCTCTTTACCCATGTGATCGGCTGTGTCCAATCACAGCCGGTCACATGTAAGTGCGGAAGTGCTGGTAGTCGGCTCTCATCACCTCACACTGACAGACTGTGTGGTAAGGAGAGCCAATCAATGGCATCTCCTCCCAGGGAACACCCAGATAGGTAATCAGGGCACTGATCATTAGTGCCCTGATTACAGTAAAGCCCCCAGTGCCACCAATCAGTACCCATTGGTGCCACCAATCAGTACCCAGCAGTGATGCCAACCAGTGCCCATCAGTGATGCCAGTCAGTTCCCATTAGTGACACCAGTCAGCACTGCCTTTCAGTGCCCATCAGTGCCTGCTCATCAGTGCTGCACATCAATACCACCAATCAGTACCCATCAATGACACCAATCAGTGCCCATTAGTGATGCCAGTCAGTGCTGCCTTTCAATGCCTGCTCATTAGTGCTGCCCATTGTGCCACCAATTAGAACCCATCCGTGACACCAATCAGTGCCCTTTAGTGATGCCAGTCAGTGTTGTCTATCAGTGCCTGCTCATCGGTGCCACCTATCAGTGAAATCTCATTAGTGCACATCAGTAAAGGAGAAAAATTACTTATTTACAAAATTTACTGACAGAAAGTAAGAAAAAAGTTTTTTTGTAAAAAGTAAAAAACCAGCAGCTGACCGCTGCACGCCGATATACATCTGCACAATGGCAGAGGTGGGCAAATGGGTGTACCTGTACGTCCCCTTTAATTGGCAGGGTGCACGCTTGCCCGCCTCGTACAGCGTGACCATGCCCGTGGGACCCGCGGATTCGATGTCTGGCAGTGTCCTGGCGATCCTGTCACAGAGCCACAGAATGGGGAGATGCCTATGTAAACAAGGCATTTCCCTGTTCTGCCTAGTTACATGATAGAGATCACTGCTCCCTGTCACCGGAAGCAGTGATCGCTGTCATGTGAGTGGAAGTCCATCCCCCCACAGTTAGAATCACTCCCTAGGACACACTTAACCCCTTGACCACCCCCCTAGTGTTTAACCCCTTCCCTGCCAGTGTCATTTACACAGTAATCAGTGCATTTTTATAGCACTGATCACTGTATAAATGACAGTGGTCCCAAAATAGTGTCAAAAGTGTCCGATGTGTCGCCATAATGTTGCAGTCATGATAAAAATCGCATATCACCACCAATAATAATAAAAAAAAATAATAATAATAAAAATGCCATAAAACTATACCCTATTTTGTAGATGCTATAACTTTTGCGCAAACCAATCAATATTTGCTTATTGTGATTTTTTTCACCAAAAATATGTAAAAGAATACATATCAGCCTAAACTGAGGAAAAAATAGGTTTTTTTAATATATTTTTGGGGAATATTTATTAGAGCAAAAAGTAAAAAATATTGCTTTTTTTCAAAATTGTCGCTGTTTTTATGTTTATGGCGCAGAAAATAAAAACAGCAGAGGTGATAACATACCACCAAAAGAAAGCTCTATTTGTGGGAAAAAAGGATATCAATTTTGTTTGGTTGCAACATCGCACAACCGCACAATTGTCGGTTAAAGTGATGCAGTGCCGAATCGCAAAAAGTGCTCTGGTCAGGAAGGGGGTAAAATCTTCCAGGGCTGAATCGGTTAAATACCACCAAAAGAAAGCTCTATTTGTGTGAAGAAAATGATTAAAAATGTATTTGGATACAGTGTTGCTTGATTGCGCAGTTGTCATTCAAAATGTGACAGCGCTAAATACTGAAAAATGGCCTGGGCAGGAAAGGGGTAAAAAATGCCCTGTACTGAAGTGGTTAAAGAGGAGTAACAGTCTCCCCCCAAAAAAAATTAAAGTCAGCAGCTACAAGTACTGTAGCTGCTAACTTTTAATATAAAGACACTTACCTGTCCATTTATCCAGTGCTGTCCTCACCCAAGCCAATTCTTCAATGAGCTTTGGGTCTAGGTGCTGGCATCTTAACTAAGGAAAGCTGATTGTGTACCCTTGCAGTTTTACAGACAGCTTCCTACTGTGCAAGTATGAGTTGTGCTGGGCCTTGTAAAATGGTCCTGCAGTTTTCTGGGACCTGTGATATGTCAAAAACAGGTACTAGCTCCCCCCTCAAAAAAAGTGCCAAATTCTAAAGGGGAGGGGGCATTAGGCAAGCAAGGGAAAGTTCTGCTTTAACCAATTGCCGACCGGCACACGCCGATATACGGCGGGAAAGTGGTTAGTTCCCGCGAATCGCCGTATGCGTACGTCTGTTCCCTTAGGGGTGATAGCAGGCGCACGCGCCCGCTGCACCATGAGGAACTCAATGCGCATGGCCAGCGTGCGCAATTGCGAACAGCCACGCGTACTCGCATGCATGAGAGCAAGAACAGGGATTCGTGTGTGTAAACACACAAATCGCTGTTCTGTCAGGAGAAAAGAGACATATTGTTTATTCCTACTAGGTAGGAAAAACTATATGTCTCTTCCTCTAGTCAGTCCTATCCCCTCACAGTTAGAATACTCCCAGGGAACTCACATTTAACCCCAAAATTGTGTCAAAAGTGTCCGATCTGTCCGCTGCAATGTCGCAGTAGATCTGTGAATGGCCCGGTGTTTTTTTGGGAACACACACAGTTCCCAGAAGGCAACGGGGCCACTCAGCTAGGAGCAGAACACGCCGCGGAATAGGAACAGGCAGATTAGGAAGACTGCCTAGGGTTCAGGTAAGTATAACATTTTTTTTTTCAAATTTTTTTTTTTCAAATTTTTTTAGGATTTTTGGTGTAATTTTTTTTTTTCAGGGTGGCTCTCCACTTTAAGCACCCCTGTCTGCCTATATGCAACTTTGCATGGACAAACACAGCTGTACTTAGATGAGGATTAATAGGATGTAGCTTACTATGAATTATCAAATCATTCAGTGTCTTAACACCCCGTTTTTTTTGTAATTTGCAATCTTCAATAAAATGTATAAAAAAAAAAAAAAACATAATTTACCACTTAAGGACCGATAGTATTTGCCCCCTTAATGACCAGAGCACTTTTTACAATTTGGCACTACTCTGCTTTAACTGGTAATTGCACGGTCATGCAATTCTGAACCCAAACAAAATTTGTGTCCTTTTTTCCCACAAATAGAGCTTTCTTTTGGTGGTATTTGATCACCTCTGGGATTTTTTTTGCGATATAAACGAAAAAAGGCCAAAAATTTTGAAAAAATTATATTTTAGCCATACATTTAGGCCAAAATGTATTCATCCACATGTCTTGGGTAAAAAACAATTCAATAAACGTATATTTATTGGTTTGCGCAAAAGTTATAGCATCTACATTTTCTGGAATTTATGGAGCTTTTAGTTTATGACTGCTGATCTAATTTCTTGAAGTGCTAAAATGGCAGGGCAGTGCAAAATCCCCCAAATGACCCCATTTTGGGAAGTAGACACCCCAAGGAAATTGATGAAAGGCATGTTGAGCCCATTGAATATTTTAATTTTTGGCACAAGTGATTGAGAATTTTTTTACACAAAGTTGTCAGTGAAATGATATATTGCTCACACATGCCATGGGTATATGTGGAATCGCACCCCATAATACATTCGGCTGCTTCTCTTGCATATGGGGATACCACATGTGTGAGACTTTTTGGGAGCCTAGCCATGTACAGGACCCCGAAAACCAAGCACCTCCTTTAGGATTTCTAATGGCGTAAAAAAAAATTTCACTTCTCACTACCTATCACAGTTTCGGAGGCCATGAAATGCCAGGATAGCACAACCCCCCCCCCCCCGACCCTATTTTGGAAAGTAGACACCCCAAGCTATTTGCTGAGAGGCATTTTGAGTCCATGGAATATTTTATATTTTGCCACAAAATTTGGGAAAATATATATTTTATATATAATAAAACAAAGTTGTCACTAAATGATATATTGCTCACACATGCCATGAGTATATGTGGAATTACACCCCAAAATACATCCTGCTGCTTCTCCTGAGTACGGGGATACCACATGTTTGAGACTTTTTGGGAGCCTAGCCACGTATAGGACCCCCAAATCCAATCACTGCATTCAGGCTTTCTGGTGATTTCACTTCCTCATTACCTATCACAGTTTTGGAGGCCATGAAATCTCAAGATAGCACAACCCCCCCCCCCCCAAATGACCTCATTTTGGAAAGTGGCATGTTGAATATTTTGCAGATCTCACTTTTTGTCACAAAGTTTTGAAAATTTTAAAAATTTTCTTTCTTCAATACCTTGAGGTGTCTACTTTCCAAAATGGGGTCATTTGGGGTGGGTTTGTGCTATCTTGACTTTTCAGGGACTCAGAAACTGTGATAGGTAGTGAGGAGTAAAATCACCATTTTAACGCCCTTAGAAAGCTTGAAGGTGCTGATTGGTTTTCGGGGACCTGTACTCATCTAGGCTCCCAAAAAGTCTCACACATCTGGTATCCCCATACTCAGGAGAAGCAGTAGAATGTATTTTGGGATGTAATTTCATGTATACCCATGCCATGTTTGAGCAATATATCATTTAGTGACGTTGTGTAAATAAAACAAAAGAAATTCAATTTTTCCGAAACTTGTGGCAAACTTGTGGCAAAATATAAAATATTCGATGGACTCAACATGTCTCTCAGCAAATAGCTTGAAGTGTCTACTTTCTAAAATGGGGTCATTTTGGGAGGAGGGGGTGGGGTTTGTGCTATCTTTCAAAACTGTCATAGGTAGTGAGGAAGTGAAATCACCATTTTACGCCCTTAGAAAGCCTGAGTTCCTTTTTGGGGTCCTGTACGCAGCTAGGCTCCCAAAAAGTTTCACACATGTGTTATCCCCATACTCAGAAGAAGCAACAGAATGTATTTAGGGGTGTAATTCCACATATACTTTCCAAAATGGGGTCATTGGGGGGGGGGGGGGGTGTTGTGCTATCTTGACATTTCAGGGCCTCCGAAACAGTGATAGGTAGTGAGGAGTAAATCACCATTTTATGCCCTTAGAATCCTGAAGGTGATGATTGGTTTTCAGGGTACTGTGGGCCCCCAAAAAGTCTCACACCTGTGGTATCCCCATATTCAGGAGAAGCAGCAGAATGTACTTTGGGGTGTAATTCCTCATATACCACTTTTTATCAGTTAACTTTTCCCCTGGGCAATGCAAATATTCAAGAAAGCAAGTAATGGGGTTTGCACTGCCAAATCACTGTAGGAACAGGTCCTTCATTATTTACTCATCTCTGGTCCAGAACTTTAAAATACTGCCTCACTGCTGTGTCTGGATCACAAGATTGCTACTGGCTAACTAGAATTCTAAAAATGGACATGTACGACAGTTCACATATACATTTTTTATGTGTGTATTTAGATTTTTACCTAGAGTCAAGTTTTAACAAGTAGTAAAATAAAAAATACATAACCCACTCTGAATAATTGTTAGTGAAAAGCTTCATATATATATATCCAACAACTGCATGAATAAACAAAAACAAATTATTCAGTATAACATAAGGCATAAAGGTCAGTATTAAAACAAGCATGGTAACAGTAAAAAATTTAACCTATCCAAGCAATATTTTTACATAATTTATTTTACTGTCCACTGCCCATTGCATCTATTTCAGTAGAGGAAGGATTTTCAGATTGCTCGTGTGTCACTCACAATCACAGCAAACCTACATAGGGATTCATATAATGCTAGTATCTGCTGATATCTGGTGACCAAATCCAAAAAGCCTACACAAAAATGTATGCATTACAGAACAAAACTTGACCATTAGCCAAATGCATGATCCTAAGGGCTTATATTCATGCCAGGAACATATGTTTAATTGTTTAAAAAAAAATGTGAATTTAATTAGAATATGTAGTGTTTGTCTATATATATATATATATATATATATATATATATATATATATATATATATATATATATATATATATGGTTATAGTTATAGTTATAGTGTTATTATATTGAAGGAACTGCATGAATAAACAAAAAACAAATTATTCAGTATAACGTAAGGCATAAAGGTCAGTTTAAAAACAAGCATGGTAACAGTATAAAATTGAACCTATCCAAGCAATATTTTTTCATAACTTATTTTACTGTCCACTACCCATTGCATTCAGTATAGGAAGGATTTTCAGATTGCTCGTGTGTCACTCACAATCACAGCAAACCTACATAGGGATTCATATAATACTAGTATCTGCTGATATCTGGTGACCAAATCCAAAAAGCGCACACAAAAATGTATGCATTACAGAACAAAACTTGACCATTAGCCAAATGCATGATCCTAAGGGCTTATATTCATGGCAGGAACATATGTTTAATTGTTTTAAAAAAATTAGCATTTCATTAGAATATCTACTGTGTGTGTATATATATATATTTTTGTTTATGTATAGTATATATATATATATATATATATATGTATATATATATATATATATATATGTATATATATATATATATATATATATATATATATATATATATATATATATATATATATATATATATATATATACAGAGGGGACAGAAAGTATTCAGACCCCCTTAACGTTTTTCACTCTTTGTTATATTGCAGCCATTTGCTAAAATCATTTAGGTTCATTTTTTTTCCTCATTAATGTACACACAGCACCCCATATTGACAGAAAAACACAGAATTGTTGACATTTTTGCAGATTTATTAAAAAGAAAAACTGAAATATCACATGGTCCTATGTATTCAGACCCTTTGCTGTGACACTCATATATTTAACTCAGGTGCTGACCATTTCTTCTGATCATCCTTGAGATGGTTCTACACCTTCATTTGAGTCCAGCTGTGTTTGATTATACTGATTAGACTTGATTAGGAAAGCCACACACCTGTCTATATAAGACCTTACAGCTCACAGTGCATGTCAGAGCAAATGAGAATCATGAGGTCAAAGGAACTGCCTGAAGAGCTCAGAAACAGAATTGTGGCAAGGCACAGATCTGGCCAAGGTTACAAAAAAATTCTGCTGCACAGAAGGTTCCTAAGAGCACAGTGGCCTCCATAATCCTTAAATGGAAGACATTTGGGATGACCAGAACCCTTCCTAGAGCTGGCTGTCCAGCCAAACTGAGCTATCGGGGGAGAAGAGCCTTGGTGAAAGAGGTAAAGAAGAACCCAAAGATCACTGTGGCTGAGCTCCAGAGATGCAGTCGGGACATGGGAGAAAGTTGTAGAAAGTTAACCATCACTGCAGCCCTCCACCAGTCGGGGCCTTATGGCAGAGTGGACCGACGGAAGCCTCTCTTCAGTGCAAGACACATGAAAGCCCGCATGGAGTTTGCTAAAAAAAACACCTGAAGGACTCCAAGATGGTGAGAAATAAGATCCTCTGTTCTGATGAGACCAAGATAGAACTTTTTGGCCTTAATTCTAAGCGGTATGTGTGGAGAAAACCAGGCACTGCTTATCACCTGTCCAATACAGTCACAACAGTGAAGCATAGTGGTGGCAGCATCATGCTGTGGGGGTGTTTTTCAGCTGCAGGGACAGGATGACTGGTTGCAATTGAGGGAAAGATGAATGTGGCCAAGTAAAGGGATGTCCTGGATGAAAACCTTCTCCAGAGTGCTCAGGACCTCAGACTGAGCCGAAGGTTTACCTTCCAACAAGACAATGACCCTAAGCACACAGCTAAAATAACGAAGGAGTGGCTTCACAACAACTCCGTGACTGTTCTTGAATGGCCTGGCCAGAGCCCTGACTTAAACCCAATTGAGCATCTCTGGAGAGATCTAAAAATGGCTGTCCACCAACGTTTACCATCCAACCTGACAGAACTGGAGAGGATCTGCAAGGAGAAATGGCAGAGGATCCCCAAATCCAGGTGTGAAAACTTGTTGCATCTTTCCCAAAAAGACTCATGGCTGTATTAGATCAAAGGGGTGCTTCTACTAAATACTGAGCAAAGGGTCCGAATACTTAGGACCATGTGATATTTCAGTTTTTCTTTTTTAATAAATCTGCAAAAATATCAACAATTCTGTGTTTTTCTGTCAATATGGGGTGCTGTGTGTACATTAATGAGGAAAAAAAAATGAACTTAAATGATTTTAGCAAATGGCTGCAATATAACAAAGAGTGAAAAAATGAAGGGGGTCTGAATACTTTCTGTCCCCACTGTATATATATATATATATATATATATATATATATATATATATATATATATATATATATATATATATATATATATATATATATATATATATATTTATAATATACACAAATAAAAATGCTTTTCTGTACCTAAGAAGTGGGAAGATGTTTTTTATTGCTCTTCTCTTTGCTCTTATGACCATCCAATTCACCAGCTGCAGGGACATACCTAGAGCATTTGGCACCCAGGGCGGATCTAATATCTGGCACCCACCTTCCACAGATCCTATATCTGGCACCCCCCCAACTTTAAAATGTAAAAAGCACCCCACTGTGCCCTCTGCATACCTCTGTACCCCTATTATCTCTCTGTCACTACTATATACCCCCTCTTCACAACTGCACTCCTGCTGTACCCCTCTGCCACCAATCCCCCCACCTCAGTAACACAATACTGCCGCAATTACTGTTGTACTCACAGTGCCAAATTCTTCCTGCAGCCACAGCACCATCCTGTGAAGTAAATTGCAGCTGACAATATAAACCCAGCAAAGCATATTGTGCTGCTGATGGAGGGGCGGGGTCAGGGTGTGGTTTTGTGCCAGCTCCGTTCAAGGATTGAAGTCTGGCTGCAGGCTCACCCACAGTCTCCTCAAAAAATGAAAGCAATGCAGCTTCAGCATCAGGTCACCATGGTGACCAAAATTCACAGATAGGAAAAAGGAATATGTCCGGCCAGGTGCCAGCTCAGACACCCCCAGTGAATAAGCAGCACTGAAAAAACACACAATAAGTGTAGCGCTAGTAAAAATGAGAAAACGTCCAGTATGGAAAATGTTAAAACCACAGTTCCAAGTGTAAATATTGTAGAGGGATCATCAATATGTACATGGAGGAAAAATCTTCAGAAAAACGCTCCAAACAAAGATGTATATTATCTTGAGATGAAAAACAGACACACCACCACCAATTATGAAGAGGCTTACCGGATGAAATGGACCCAAAAATGTGGCGACAGTGGGGTCCTACCCCACATTTTATTCTCAGCGCTGTTTTTACATCATTTTACAAGTGAGTGTACATCCTTTTTATTCAATAAATTTCTTCCCTAAACGGATTTACACTATATGGCCTTTTCCTTTCTTTCCATCCTCTACCTGCCTCCTTCAACATCATTTTGAGTAAGACAACAATGTGCGTTCTGGTCTACACATTTCTCTTGGTTCCTGCATCGCCTTGAGTGACAGAGCAACGCGTGGGTCTATCCACCACCATCGCCTTCCCGGGCCATCCCCAGCCACCCATCACCCAAGCGTATCAGACCCAATCCGGCGTACGCCCCTTTGGGTCCATTTCATCCGGTAAGCCTCTTCATAACTGGTGGTGGTGTGTCTGTTTTTCATCTCAAGATAATATACATCTTTGTTTGGAGCGTTTTTCTGAAGATTTTTCCTCCATGTACATATTGATGATCCCTCTACAATATTTACACTTGGAACTGTGGTTTTAACATTTTCCATACTGGACGTTTTCTCATTTTTACTAGCGCTACACATATTGTGTGTTTTTTCTCTGTTTTGCTTTGTTGGTTGTGTTAGCTGCTTTCTTTCTTTATGGCAGGGCAGAATTGTTTTGTATGTAATAAGCAGCACTGGCCTGACACCCTCCCAATGTGTAGCAGCCAGGACAGACCTCTCTTGTTCGTACGCCACTGACCATATGTGTTCTTTACTTACAACTTACAGCATTTCTAAACCCAAGATCCAAAATTCTAAATAATAATGTATGAAACTGATATATGAACTTAATAGAGGAGAAAAGTATAGAGGCATCTATCGCTGACATCTCCCACTAAAAAGCTACTTTCCTGACTGTTATGCTGATCCAGTAAGATCAGGACTTTTTAAATCACCAACCTTGAAGGCTGCAGACCAGGGGGTTTGATTTCACTCTAACATTACTTGTTGCATACCTGCTAAGAATAATTAACTTAGAAAGTATTGCCTGACAGCCAGGCAATTCATATTTTTAGATTTCCAAAAAAGTGAATCGGTGTGCGCTCATAAATGCAAAATTTGTGCACTTTACTTTACTTACTATTACTAAAATTACATTTTATGTTTGGGCACTATTTTTCTTCAGCAATGAAGCCTTCAGTTGTGTATGCAGTCATAACTGTGTAGAGTAGACTGTTGCTCTTGAAACACCAAACAATTTGTCTGTTGCGGTTCCAGACTCTCCAGCTACATGGTCATAAATTTGTTCTCTTTGGAAATCTGACAAGCCACTTATTTTTCTGACCAGTAGTACTGACCACTTGATAATGCTGTCATTTTAGTTCAGAGCTTTATTATATTAGCTCATTTTGCAGGAGCCCCCAATGGAGCCCACCAAGACCCCCACATTGGAGCCCAAGATGGTAACATTTTTTTGGCAGGGGGCATGGCTGGAAAATGGCTGGGAGAGCAGTTATCCTGGAGACGAGCATGGAATGGGAGCAGAATGTTATCATTGTGGGGACAGATTAGGGAGAGGAGCATTTTGTATGTGGGGGAAGGGTGTAGATAGAACCAGAGATGTTATAGAAAGGCAAGTTCACTCTGGGGTTAGAGGGGAATGGCAAGAAAAAAATGTTTATGAATAATGGCATTCACTTTGAGGTTGGAGGAGAATGGTATTAAGAGAACCCTTATGTATAATGGCTAGGGAATGTGTGTTTTGACTGGGAGGAATGGGGGGTGGTAAGAAGATAAGGGTTCTGATTGCTGGGGTTTTATGCCAGGACACTGTTCTTACTGTAGGGAGGAACTGTCAGTTGCAGCTTATGGGCTGTTTGCAAACGTATGCACCTTATTGCATTAAGTAAAAAAAAAGCATTTAATTAGCATGATTTTTGGCAAAACCAATAATAAATGTCCCCAATATATAATACACTCACATACAACCTAGAAAGCATAGACAAAGAAAAATAAAATCAACACTTATTTTTAAGTGTAGCCTAAAACTAAGCCTATAATTCTGGTGTGCACGTTATTTTATCCACCCCCTGTTTAAATTTGGTAGGGGTCCAAAGCACACAATTAGCAAATTATTAGGCAGTGAGTAGCTGAGGGCAGGCAAGAAGTATATTCACAACGAAAGTGCAAATGTTAGTAGGGGTGATCATTAGAAACACGGTTCTATTGGTTGGTACTGTGTCCAATTTGATTCCACATTGTGCTATTACTTCATTTTGGAAATAGAGTCCATTGAGACAATTTTACATTTACTTTTGGCTGCTCTGAAATCCCTCATTGTTCTTACTGCTTTTATGTGATTTAATGTGAAATCTATTTGGTTTCTGTTGCTATGGGCTATTGCACTTAGCACATCATCATTGCTCCTCACAGCACCTTGTCAAATGATGCTTAGCACAGAAGCCAAGTGAGTGCTTGCCAGCACCTGCTACAGTAAAAATGTATTGTGGCCAATGTTTACCTAATATTAATGCTGCTTTTCATTGGGAGTAGTATGGAACATTTTTCAATTTGTTTAATACTGTTTAATTTGCTCTGGTTTTTCATGTTGTGCGGATTCTTTGTTCCACTTCACTGTCAATGGCCTTTCTCCATCATCGTGCCTAATGTGTCATATTGTCTCAGCTTCTTGATTGTTTGTAATAGAGTTGTTTGTGTTTCAGCAGGGAAGAACAAATACATTTCTTATTAATATAAAAATGTTTTTGTCATCATTTAGAATGGAGATATCTTTTATGAAAGTCTTACGTGGAAAGACTGTCATTATTTATTAAAATAAAGATATAGCCATTGCTGGGAGACTGATCACATTTTTATATATACATTTATAAAAAGTAATCATGAAATGTAATACATACTTCAGCCTGCAGGTCAGGACTGCTCTTTATTTTGATGGTGAACTTTTATTCATTTTAGTCTCAAAGTACCAATGACATTTTCAGGCTATGAAATGAACAATCCACAAAGCAAGATCACTATACCTCAAAGAATGTTCCTTCATGCGAAAAGAAAGTACTTACAACAGCATTAATACATGCATTAGAATAACAAAGGCATTTTTCCACCCCCTAGAATTTTCTCAAATAGTTAAGGAAGCAATTGATTTAAGTGTATATAGAGAAAAACTTTTTTTTTTCCATTTTGGATAAAATAGGAGTAAAAACCCTGTCAGTTTTGTTTGCTTAGGTACATTTTAAATGTATGGTTATGTCAAACATCCAGTCTAATGAAGAAACATTTAACCTTTTCAAATCCCCTTACACATGATTGGATGTTTAAAGAGGAATTCCAGATATGGATATTTTTACTTAGTTAAATTGGTGCAACTTTGACCAATGTAACTATGCATATAATATACCTGTGTGATCCCTGTAGAACTTGGAAATCACAGTAGTAGACATCACTACTCCAGTTATCTCAACTAGCTTCCAGGTCCCATGCAAAGCAGCTGCCCTGCTGCATTGTGAACACAGGAGGTGGTTAACTCTGCACAGGCATCATTCAGAGATTCCGTTGCATTCTCTCTAAAAATGAAATGCATTCATCGGATAAGATGGAGAGTGTGATGTCACTGCCCCGCCTCTCCACATCACCCAATCAGAGAATTCTTTCAACTCATTGAAAAAATGTAAAGCAATCTCTGAATGGTGCCCTTGCCGAGTGTATACATTGCAGCAGGGCAGCCACTTAGCACGGGACCTGGAAGCAAGTGGAGATTACTGGAGTAACGATGTCTACTACTGTGATTTCCAGGTTCCGCAGGGTTCGTATATTATATACATATCTGGACCATTGTAACTGCAGTACATATTTAAAATATCCTATAGTCTTCTTTAAATAATTAAAGAAGAATATAATTCTTCATTATTATTCATTTCAGTTCACTTTCTACCTTGGGAAATATGACCCAGAATAATTAAATTTTAGTGACTGTGCCAGTCACTGGTACAAAGCAATTTCTGGCCTTACAAGTGGTCATTATTTTCCAAAAAAGGTGGTAGAGTAGGAAATACTCTCCAGTAGATAAGGACTTAAAACATTAATGTCTTATTTAATTTAAGCGCTGCGTAAACTGTTGTCACTCTTTAAATCCTGTATAATAATAATAATAATTAATTAATAAATACCGTATTTATCAGTGTAAAACACACACTTTTTTCCCCTTAAAATCAGGGGAAAATCACGGGTGCGCGCCGATCCCCTGCCGATTGTGAGCCTTTTGGCGGCTTTCGGCCGCTCTCGCCCATTCTCGGCATGTCTCGGGCGCTCTGGGCAGCTCTCAGCCAATCTCTGTGGCTTTCGGCCATTCTCGGCGGCTTTCTGCGGCTCTCGCAGTCCCACGTGAGCCGCCGAAAGCCGCCGAGAGCGGCCAAAAGCCGCCGAGAGCACCCGAGAATTGCCGAGAGTGGCCGAGACACGCCGAGAATGGCCGAGAACGGCCAAGAGCCGCCGAGAGCGGCCGAGACACTCTGAGAATGGCCGAGAGCGGTCGAAAGCCGCCAAGAGCGGCTGAGAGTGTGGACACCATTTTTAAATGGAAGTAGTCTGCAAATGACACAGGGGCAAGGCTGCAGATGGACAAGGCTACATATGGACACTGACAAGGCTGCAATGATGGACAAGGCTACAGATGGACACTGACAAGGCTACAGATGGACACTGACAAGGCTGCATTGATGGACATTTAAATGTAAGTTTTTATCCTTAAACTTCCCTCCTAAAAGTTTTTTTCCTTAAAATTTCCTCCTAAACTTGGGGTGCGTGTTATACGCCGAGGCGTGTTATACGCCGATAAATACAGTAATTAATAATAATAATATAATTTCTTCATTCCCAATGTACCATGGTTAAAAATGATCTTTAAAATGAGCAGAGCCTTTCCAGTTGAGATAATGGTTTTCACTCGATCAAAGCTGGGAGGTTTTTTCTAATTTGCAGCCCTATTCAAAGAAGAGTGTTAATCCTTAAGTGCAGTAGCTTATAGTAACCAACCAATTTTATTAAATAACCCTATCTAGCCCCTATTATAATTAAAGGCTCTTCCATTTCATAAATATACACAATCTTTACTTCTAGTAGACTTCTGTGAAAAGTATGAGCACCTGAACAGCAGGAGAATGTTAGATTTAAGACTGTGATAAATATTAGAAGCCAGGGGAAGTCAAATATGTAGTTCAGGTGCTGCTTTGATAAATAGACTCCTTGTGATTGATTTACTAAAGATAACTAAGTTGTTTAGAGAATTTTCACTTGACAAGGATTTTTTTCCTTAGCTTAGTGCATAAGACTAA
Source organism: Lithobates clamitans (assembly GCA_037952925.1). Classification (NCBI taxonomy): domain Eukaryota; kingdom Metazoa; phylum Chordata; class Amphibia; order Anura; family Ranidae; genus Lithobates; species Lithobates clamitans. The sequence goes on from JBBGZY010000143.1 coordinate 4,062,748, forward strand.
GCTCTGCTGATTCCCATCATCCATGTTCAAACAAAAATTGTGTTTTTTTTTTGTTCCCTTTCAACATGATTGGGTATTTTTTCCAAACCACATTCACTAAGCTAAGTGAAATTTCAATTGATGAGTGAACAGCCTGTTTGCCTTTAGTAAATCAAATCCTTTGTCTCAACCGTTCTTTTCCTCTTTAATATCCTAGTCTAATAATTATTAGTATTGAAGGCTACTGCACTGGACTAGTGCAACTTTGCTTTACATTAGCAGTTCACACAATGCATATGTATTCTACTTTTTGAAGTCAACTTAATTTTACATCTTTTTTTTTTGCAGACATAGCAGATTTCTCATTGGAAAAACTGACCCACTTTGTTTGACCTGACATACCTTTTTAGCACAGTTGTTTAATAGTTTATCCAAACTATTAGAAAACCAGGTCTCTGTGTCACTTAAAAAATATAATTTTACACATTTAATTCCATAGATTTGGTTGTGCGGGGTAGATACTGGGTGACGAGCACTACAGAAAATGTACAGTATACTGTTTAAAATTGGTATTTGGATATATTGGATAACATTATCTTCTCAAGGTAGCATAGGTACATCTTGAATATGTGGTTGGGTCTTTTCCATATGAAACCTATGTTGCTAGTTCATTAATTAAACTCCACATATAGGCTTCTGCAGGCTTTATGACACTCACTGACCAGAACTTAAATTCTTTAACACATTCTGTTCATTAGCATCAGCATAAACTATGTCTGCAATATGCCATAATTATGCATTTCTTTTTTTGTTTTTTTTTTTGTTTTTTAAACATTAATTCTAATCCAGTGATTACCTAAATTATGTGTCACTTTAAAATATCATGCTTTAAGGCCTATAATGAATTGATAGATGGTTACAGATGTTATTCCACAGGAACATGGAGAAGATTGTGAAACACTGTAATTACCACCACTGATGATTTATGTTAACAGACATTGCATATTACCAGAAAACATCATGAAGCAAAGATATTAGAGAAAACAATTTATTGACTTATAATAAAATAATATTCCCTATTCCTAATATGTGCAGAACAAAGTTTATGCATGTTTAGTGTTGCTTTGTTACATTATAATGCATAACTACATCTCAATAAAGTAAAAAAAAAAAAAAAGGACTTTAAAAGCTAGCAGTAGTAGAACCAAAGGTGTTGCACAAGGTACTAAGAACAAACAACAAACACTCAGTGCTACTGTTACTATAACCAGAGCTGATTTGGCAAAAAACATTTGTGTCCGTAAGACACCTTTTTGTGCAACTGTATTTAATGAGTATATTGTGGTTATGAGGAATGTAGCAAATATGTGTACTGTATATGCAAATAGGCTCAAAATTTTTAAGCCATACCCAAAATTCAGCATAGTTTAACCACCCCTACTTATTGCCACATCATACCTAACATTCCACAGACCATCATTGCTCTAAAGTTGGGAGGTATGGTGGGTGTCTGAAAAGTTGTGGGACTCTGTCAGTTGTAGGTTGCATGGGGCCCCATGACTTTCAATAGTAGCCCTGTCTGGCACTCTCAATTTCTTTTTGCCCTGTCTGGCACTATCAAATTGGTGATAGTGAGCCAGTAATGTGGAAGAGATCCACTGCAGGGAGTCTACAGGCAAACACTGGTGGGAGTTTTTTCCTTTGCCTGCCTTTTAGGGTACTGTAAAGAGTGTCTGTAAGAGCCAGGTTGCTCTGTGTACAATGTTTACTCATAAATGCCTTCAAAATCTGCAAAATAAACAATTAAACTCTTAATTTGACTCCAAGATAGAGGAATGAAGGAAGGTACATTTGCGTTACCATGGGCAGATCAGGATATCACATCCAACATTGTGATTTTTAACACTGCTGTCATTAACAAAAAAGTTTTCTTTTTAAAATAGCTTTCAACTAAGCTTTCAGTGAGTATACAATATGAACACAGTGACAGAATAGCTGACAAAGGTCATAGGGGCAAGCTGCCAGTGGGACTTTGTCCAGGCGGAAACCCGGTTAATGACTGTAATTGGAAGTCTTCACTGTCTGTGTCATCATTTCTCTTTCTGCAGCTTTACCCTTGATAAAAATGTGCATCAAAGCAATCTGTTTCATAGCACATGGCAAAAAATTTGTATATCACTGTAATACTGTGCTTTTATTTAGCAGTTCTTCTGTGCCTGACTTATAAAAACATATATTTCAATAAATACAATTCCACTCCAAATAGATAATTGAGCAAGAAGTGAGCCAAGACCAGAGGACAGGTGCAGTGCACCTTACCACTTTTTGTTTTTTCAAGAACTGTATTATGATTTTAGAACAAGAAAAACAGTATAACAATGGTACGAAGACAAAAAGCATTCATAATGTATCAGGAATGTTACTGCTATGAGGTATATTGCAAAAAATAAACATACAAGAGAAAGGGAAATCTTACCACTTTTATTCAGTCATATTTTTCACTCTTGTACTAGCATGTTGCATTGGTTCTCAGAGACTGTATAAGGAGTCTTGCAAGTGCTTGGACCTGCTACCTGCTAAAAGTCACATTGAGGTGCACCTCTGCACTCCACGAAGGTGGATAGTAGAAGCTGTCAGTCCTATAAAACAACTGAAATTTCCCAACCTATTGTCTGCTGTTATTTTCCCAAGCCTTTTTGCTGCAGTCATGTGTATGACATACTCAGCCCACAATTGATGTGACTTGGTCAGTGTTCTTTGTAAAGCTGCAGAATTTGTTTGCATTATGCATTAGAGAAATTGACAAAACAGCACCAAAACCACATAAAATAAATCTATTTGCACATGCATTTTAATGCACACACTGGGGAAGTTTCACTAAAACTGGTGCACACAGAATTTGGTGCAGCTTTGCATAGTAACCAGCTTCCAGGTTTAATTGTCGAGGCTTAATTGAAAAAACTAGTTAAACACTGATTGGTTACTATGCACAGCTGCACCAAATTCTGTGTGCATCAGTTTTAGTAAATCTCCACCATTGCACAGGTTGAAGAGGGTCATGTTTATCCCCATACGTATATCACTGTGTAAGTTTGCTGCTTCTGCTTGTATCATGATTTTTCTTTGTTACATTTTGTAGAACCAAATGTATCAGTTGTTCAGACAAGCAGATCCTTATTTATATTGGACTTTGGGTAGAATAAATATTATAGAGGATGACTTCCATTTAAGTGCTGTTGTTATTGACAAATACATAAACATTTCTTGTTTAAAGAACCAATAAACAATGAAATACAAGCAGGCGTTTGTAAAAGAGGTTTAAATAACTTTTTCAGATATATATTTAAGACTAGAGTTTGAGAAGTGAAGGAAGTCGAGATAAGATTGTGGTTGCAGAGACACTTATATTGCTATCAGGATCAGGTTCATACTAGTGGCTATATCACATGGTATAGACCTAGGGCACTAAAACTGGAAAATTGCTATACCCAATATATATTGATAAAACTATGATGCTGTCTAACCCTTAGACCAGTGTTTCTCAACTCCAGTCCTCAAGGCGCCCCAACAGGTCATGTTTTCAGGATTTCCATTATTTTGCACAGGTGATTTGATCAGCTTCACTGCCTTAGTCATTACCACAGCCGTTTCATCTAAGGGAAATCCTGAAAACCTGACCTGTTGGGGCGCCTTGAGGACTGGAGTTGAGAAACACTGCCTTAGACTATGGTACATATTCTTATTACCTTTTTTTGCTGTTTTAGCTGTGTGGCTGCAAATATAATTCAAAGTAACTTTTTGAGCAATTCAAAGGCAAAAGAACTGAGAAGGCAAAGTCATGTCAAAAGCAACTCATAGACACTTGAAAAGTATACTGTATTTAATTTGCTTTTGAATTTGATGCCCATGTACACAAACCCTAATAGCCTCCCTGGCGGTATGATTATATCAGAATTTAGGTGCTGAAAGCGGTACAATTTTTTTGCATAGGGGTATGATAAAGTTTGAAACACAAAATCATCAATTATAATATAAATAAATAAATATAAATAATTAAAAAAATAATAATATAATAATAATAAAATAAATTTCCCCACGACTCACTATCGATCAATTCTGCAAGTGTTCTAATGTACTATCGCTGTTTTCTAGCTGGTCTAAAACCACTTTTGACGTAAAGGGGCACTTTTTGGTTGCTATGGACAATCTACAGTTTCCAGGCAGAAAGAACAGTATATATCATATAAAACTGCATGCAGGGCATTGGACAAAGCACTGGGGACAAAAGGGATGTGAAATAATTTCATACAGTAATGTAATCTGCTTTTTACATTTTTGAATTTGCTGCCAGGCTCTGCCCCTGTGCGTCGCAACGCTCGCATGGGAATGGAGCCCGGCACAGAGAGGCTTCGGGCGGAGGACAGAGCCTGCGGACACAGACCGCAGACACAGCAGGGGGGACAGTGCAGGATCCTGGGGACAAGGTAAGTAGACCGCACCAGGTACCTGCAATGCAATGCCGAATGTGGCTCAGAGTTAAAGCTAATGGTGCTGAAATTTAACCCCGAGCCACACTCAGGAAAACCGCCAGGGAGGTTAAAAGATCATTGGGTAGATAGGCTGAGGGAAGAGGGAATCCTACAGGTGCACTAAGTTGTTACAGTTTATCTAAAAAAAAAGTAATATCACTTAAGACATTCCTTTATTTCCAGTTGATTCTTAGGCTGGATACAAACAGTGGGCTGATTAAAGAAAAAAAATTAAAAAAATACATGCCTGCATTCACTCAAGTGAGGTGGATGCAGGAATTTCCCTTGTTGTGCTATTTTATTCTGACAGCAGGAACCCCTTCGCTTCACTCTCTGATCAGCTCTAAAAATCGACTTCTGTCAAACTGGGAAGGCTAGGCACAAATCAGAATTTGCCTGCTCCTTTTGAACCAGCTGTTTTTCAATTTGTGTGTACTCAGCTTTAGCAGTTGTATCAGGGTTTTCTCTTCAATGCCTTAGTTAGTCTATCCTTGACTGATATTTCAACATTGGTTTCAACATCTCTCAGGAACACTGTTGATAATTCTGCAGTTCCAAGGTCCGCACACCTGGTCTGTGTATTATGAGGGGTTCCTTCTGTTACTCTATCTAATTATGGAAAATACAGCAGCTGGAGCACACAAGGATAGGCAGAAATCCCTTTATTTCTCTGGTGGATAGGAATAAAATTTTGGATTATATTGCTGGACTGTCCTAACAAGGGGCTGGCTCGAAACAAAATGACAAAAAAAATATGTTCCTGTCTATTCAGCACAATAAGTTCAGGTATTTCTATAGCATGAGCACCATGAGTGTATAGATCCCTTGGAATATGCCTACCAGCCTGTATGTTTTTTAAATAACATGGGTTCTCTATAAGAAGAAGTCCTAAAAATTAGAATTACCCCACTCTAAAACCACCAACCTGGTTCTGAGCACGAGACTCCACACCACTGGAAGTATACAAGAAAATAAAGCAATGCTTGGAACATCTAAGGTAGCATACTGTATACTACTTAATCAATAATTTGACAACAAAGGCTATAATGTTTAGGCTAAACCCATTTTGATACAAGAGTTACTTAGGAAAAATAATACAATTTTGCATTAAAAGACAATTACATTTACTTGTTTTGGGCATATTTTGTATGGTTTTGCTAATATATAAATGTATATACTTAATATATACCTTGTATGTACCACAAAAACCACCAATAGCTTCAAAATAACTGGTTGCATGACACAACCTGACTAATAAAATATAGAAGTATCCTCTCACTTTTACTATAATCTAATTGTTTCGTTTTTTTTCAGCAGTGATACTTTGAAATATTGTAAATAGATAGAATCACAGCAATTGTATAGCTAAAGGCTTTTATTGATTTTGACAAACTCTGTGAATTTTGCATCTCAAAATCATGCACTGGCAAGCTCCCTGTAATACAAGGAAATCTTCAAGCAGACATGAAACAAAGTGATCTAAGCCTTGGAAAGGGTGACAATAAACAGGTATAATTTCAGAGAAAAGAACATCAAGAAAAATGCAGGAAGTTCTTGTTGTTAGAGTCTCCAAACCATTTAAGAATCTGGGGGCTAGATTAATGCATCCGGCTCCACCTATAACCAAAATATTATCTTTAGGTAAACTGACCCTTTTTGACCATGTTGTACCTTATGATAGATTGATCTATTAGGCCTAAGAGAATATGGGGTAGATTCACTAAACGTTACCACATGTGATAAGGGTATCATGTTACTAATTTGCATAAATGATTGCATGCGGTAAATAAAGTCCAATTCATTAAAAAAAATATGATTTTGCGGTAAATAACAAGAAAATTTAAAAAATTGTCTTAAACATCGCAAAAAATTGTGCGCTAAGCTGTTAAGTCCAATTCACAAACAGAGCAGGAACTAAAAAAGGCACGGTATTAATCACCCCCTTTTTATTGGAGGTAACCAGTGTGGTATTTCCTGTTGGAGTGATTGAGAGTTAAGAGAGAGAAAGTGCTTAGCAGCATAACAGCTATGGAGCGTTTTGAATGCAATATTTTGCAATTTAACTTGTTTAGAAGGCGTCAAAGGAGGAGGAGGAGGGCTGTAGTGATAGCTCCACAATATTTTGCAGAGAGGACACTGCTGAATGACTTCACAGAGGGTAAGGCTCTACGGAAGTTACGGCTGCCCAAGGAGCTGATCCTGATGCTGTTCGTTAGTATGCGGTTTATCAACAATTAGTAAACAGAACACATTTAAACAAATAGCAAAGTACACTTAATGAAAAATGAATCAAACACAATAAAAAGGTCAAATTAATTTTTTTAATTTAATTTTTTTATTAGTTTTCAGCCATTTTAACAATTGCAGCAGCATGACATGTAATAAATATGCAACCAAAACAATAATGGACACAGTGGTCTTCACATAGCAGTTATGTGTATGATCCTTGAGAGTAACAATTTATTTATAACACTTTAAAAAATGGGCACTCCGTTATCCCTTGACACTTACTAATATGGGCAATATTCTTATCTGGGAAACCCACACTATTTGGCATTATAACACCCCCCCCATCACAAACCCCCCACACACCCACACAGACACACACATGGGCACATCTTCCCACTAAGGACACCCACACAAATGGGCACTTATTATTGCTCCTTAGGAAATACCAACAGAAATGGTGCACTATACCAGCCAAGAAGATCTGCATACATGCAGGGCACAATACTACCCACAGATTCCACCCACAGCAAGGGGCCTAATTCCACTCTCAGAAAGGGGCCTAATTCCACCCACAGGAGGGGCCTAATTCCACTCACAGGCAGGGGTACTATTTCACCCACAGAAAGGGGTGCAATGCTACCCTCAGAGAGGGACCAAATTCCAGCCACAGAGAGCCTAATTGAACCTTCAGAAGACCCAGAAAGAGGGGTCTATTGCAACCCAAAGAACACCCACAGAGAGCCTAATTCAATCCTTAAACACTTAAGCCCCAGAAGGATTTGTCTGACCAGGCCATTTTTTGTGATACGACACTGCGTCGTTTTAATTGACAATTGCGTGTTCATGCGACTTGTACCCAAACAAAATGTATGTCCTTTTTTCCCACAAATAGAGCTTTCTTTTGGTGGTATTTAATCGCCTCTGCGTTTTTTTTTTTTACACTATAAACAAAAAAAGAGCAAAAAATTTGAAAAAAAACATAATATTTAGTAGTTTTTGCCATAATAAAAATACCGAATTAAAATAAAAATATATATATATATATATTTTTTTCCCTCAGTTTAGGCCGATATGTATTCTTCTACATATTTTTGGTAAAAAAAAAAACTGCAATTAGCATATATTGATTGATTTGTGCAAAAGTTGTAGCATCTACAAAATAGAGGATAGATTTTTGTCATTTTAATTTTTTTACTAGTAATGGCGGTGATCTGCAATTTTTATCAGGACTGCGACATTGCGGCGGACAGATCGGACATTTTTGACACTATTTTGGGACCATTGACATTTATACAGTGATTAGAGCTAAAAGTAGCCATTGATTACTGTATAAATGTTACTGGCAGGGAAGGGGTTAACACTAGGGGGTGATCAAGGGGTTAACTGTGTTCCCTAGGTGTGTTCTAGCTGTAGAGGGATTGGCACTGACTTGGGGAGGAGAGAGATCGGTGTTCATACTTAGTATGAACATATGATCTGTCTCCTCTCCCCTGAGAGAACTGGCATTTGTGTGTTTACACACACAGATCCCGGTTCTCGCTCTGTCAGGATGCGATCGCGGGTGCCTGGCGGTCATTGCGCCCGCCGGGCACGCGCATCGGCTCCGGGGACACGCGGCGGCGCGTGCACCTGCTGTGACATCTTAAAGGAGTGACGTATAGCTACAGCGATTTGCGCAGCCGTGCCAACCTGCCACAATAACTGTGGCGGCTGGTCGGCTAGTGGTTAAACACTGAAACGACCTCATGGAAATGACCTTAAACAACCCTTAACCACTGACACGTGCAATAAATTACTGTATGTAAAAATGCGGTATTTACTGATTAATCGAAAAAAATACTGCATTCGTTATTTAACACTAAATTCTTAGTGAATTGAACTTTCACAACTGATTTACCGCATGTGGTATTTTACCGCATTTTATTTGCTGCTATTTAACTCTTAGTGAATCAACCCCTATGTTAGTTCATACTTATCAAATTAAATTTGGTGAATGAAAACCTTGGAATTTTCTGAGTTCTATTAAATTTCTGGGCTTGTTGTTTTTGTGTATCTTTTTTTGTGTGTGTTTTTCCATGCAAACTGAAAGTGTTATTTTGAAAACATAATGCAAATATATATATATATATATATATATATATATATATATATATATATATATCATAACGTTCTGTGTGAAGTGCACAATGGTAATAGATCTCAGTGCCGAGCATTCAGGTCTTCCCACGGGTCATATATAGAAAAACAAAGGATTGCTGCACATAAAGTTTAATGTAGAAAATATGACATACAAAAGAAAATTGCTTATTCAGGGTTCGATATAAGAGTTTCAGGCTATATGGATAGCACCTTCTTCAGAATAGAATGCATCTTGAATGAACTATTCCCCCTGCACTAAATGCTACACTGGTATCATAACATGTCTGCAGCAGCAAACTTTCAGTATGAAAATAAATAATGGATGCTTCCTGCCCTGTCCAAACTGATCTGGCCAATATAAAACCTAGACTGCCTGGAAAGGAAACATTCAACATTCTAATCTAACGTAATTTAATTTGTGATCTCTGTGTATCTAAATTAATGAAATTGCCTGACTGAATACATAAGATTAAATTTAATCAAGTATCGAATAGATATCATAGATCAAATTATGTGGTAACGTAGAAATTCTGTGGTAATGCACAGTACAGTATATTTTGCATAGGGAGAAAAGTTATAGAGATTTAGTTAACTGTGTGTTTTAGGATACTTTCGTTAAATCACTATGGAAAAAATCCAAACTGCTAATTGCATAAGCAACACTGCAAGTGGTGTTAATGAAACGTAACATGATATAATGAACACTCCCAAATCCAGTAGATTTGTTTTGCATTAAGGAAGATTATTTTTGGTTTTGCAAATGAAAAAAAAATTAAATTATCAGGAGAAAACAGCCTTTTATGCATCTATCAAAATATTGATATAATATAATATTGTGACTTCCTAGATAATTTATCCTTTGGTTAAATGTTTTTCTTTCTTTTCTTTGCTTGGCTACAAGTATATTTTGATACAATAATATTAGACTAGGTCTTATATGGTATGGTCTAACAATAACAATAATGTCAACAATCTATAGCTCATTTATCAACATACTGTATACAGTACAAGGCTACTTTTAATATACTGTATTATTAATATACTAGTTAAAACATATTATAACCAAAGGAACAGTGCAAAGCTGCAAGCACTACCTACCTTTAACACAGAACTGCACTGGAATCATAACGCTATATAATCACAATGTGTCTCTCTCTATACAGTATATCATATATATATCATATATATATATATATATATATATATCATACTCCAGCATAATTATTAAAAAAAATCACAGTTATTCTATTGGCAATACACATATATACATATAAACAATGTGCTAGTGCTCCATAATTCTTCTACATATATCTCATAATATGTTTGTCTAATATATATATATATATATATATATATATATATATATATATATGACGGAAGTCACTAATAGGGGCACAGGGTGAATGAGAACCCCACTAGTCAGACTCACTGCTGTATATATGTATATATAATGTGTGCTGTCTCATCCTGTTGTGGACTATTTGCTGTGATGGTTGGGGTGTGACTGTATTCTATTGTCTATTGTGGCTGTCTGCCTCAACTATTATGGTCTTGCCGTGAGGAAAGAGGGAGGGGGGATTCCTCCAGCAGCCTCCCTGTTAAGACTGTTTACTGATGAGAAGTTAAGCACACCTGGTCTGTGTGTCCATTGTTATTGGACAGTTTAACCCGCCCTGTTTTCCAAGAGTGGGGGGGAAATGTTTATAAGTGGGAACTGTATAACATGTGTTGGAATGAAGATTCATTCCTGCTTGAACCTGAAGACAGAGCATCTTGTCTCGTATTTGGGGGGAGAATTATTTGTATGGGTTCCTTGTTCGGCTAATCGGAGTGTTCGGTAGCTGCCTTGGTGTTCAGGAAGGTAATTCCTAAATGACTTTAACCCCTTTCATACTCAGAGATGATAGACCGAGTTATAGCGGCTGTGGATGCAAATTGGCTACAGCAAAGAGATGCTGCAGCAGCGGGAGTCACAACAGCACCAACTGAAAGGAGAAAGGTACATGTTGCTGCTTTTAAAAATTTCATTGAAGCAGAAGGGGAGATTGATAGGTACCTTGCAGATTTTGAACGGCAATGTGCCTTACACCGGGTGCCCACAGAGGAATGGGCTACCATTTTGTCTGGGAAATTGTCCGGCTGGGTCAGTGAAGTGTTCAGGGCCATGCCAGATGAGGAGATTATGAACTATGGGCTGGTATAAGAAGCACTTTTGGCCAGGTATGCCGTCACACCGGAGGCATACCGGAGGCGGTACCGAGAGACGAGCAAGCAGACTGGAGACTCATATACCGAGTGGGCATACCGCCTACACCGCACGGCATCCATCTGGGTCGCTGGATGCCAAGCAGTATCTGGGAAAGAGGTGCTGCAGCTGTCTCTGCTGGAGCACTTCTTTGACAAGCTGTCCCCGGAAGTCAGAGAGTTGGTCTGGGACCGAAAACCTTTCACCTTGCCTGAAGCAGCTCACCTGGCAGACGAATACACAGACACCTGCAAACTGGATAACCCTGTAGTCAAGACAACAGCTCGGGTGGATTATCAATCAGTGGCACCCCCTCCAGCTGGCGCCTACCAACAGCAGTTGTCCCGCCCTACAGCACCACCTCCAGCGGCCACTTATTCTCGGCAGCCCAGGTTCAACTCCCAGGACTACTCACAACCCCTCAGGTGTTTCGGGTGTAAACAGCTAGGGCACAAAATGCCAGACTGTCCATTGAATCCAGCCAGGCAGTCCTACTCATGTTAAAAGCTAGCAGGGGGGAATCCCCGCACATCCATGCCTGCGGCTCACTTCGTTGAGGAGGAAGAATGTTGGGGCGTTCTGCATGAGGCTGATCCAGTACAAGCAGCTAACTAGTACAACAGGCAGCAACACAGGCTGCCTGTCCGGGATAATGGAAAGGTAGCCAATGGCCTACGTGATACTGGTGCCAACATGACCCTACTACAGAAGAACCTCATCCCAGAGAACCAACACACCAGGGACACTGTAGTCGTAAGGGTAGCAGGAGGCACCATTTTCCGGCTACCCATTGTCCGTGTTCACCTGGATTTGGGGGTTGGTTCAGGACACATGAATGTGGGGGTGATGAAGGATTTGCCAGAAGATGTACTACTGGGGAATGATTTGGCCCCCCTCATTTCTGCTTACGCCCCGATGGGCCACGCTGGGCCCCGCTGAAGCCAACCCAGTGACTACCCGTGCCCAGACCCATGCTGTTGGAACTGGCCCTCTTGCTGCTGAGACCCAGACGCTTCCATTTTTGGACTGGGGGCTGTGCTGAGCCAAATCGGGGAGGATGGAAGAGAACACCATGTCGCATACCTGAGCAGAAAGCTATTACCCAGGGAAGTGAGCTATGCAGCAGTGGAGAAGGAGTGCTTGGCCCTGGTCTGGGCCCTTAAAAAGTTGAACCCTTATTTGTATGGACAGGAATTTTCATTAGTCACCAACCACAACCCATTGGTCTGGCTGAACTGGGTCTCAGGAGACAATGGCAGGTTGCTGCGGTGGAGCTTATCCTTGCAACCTTACAATTTCACCATCAGCTACCGACCCGGTAAGCAAAATGGCAATGCTGATGGGTTGTCCCGGCAAACAGACATTACCCCAGCCTCTTGGTTACGGACATCCCCAAATTGACCCAAGAAGGATCAAGCTGGGTCTGCCAGAGTATTCCACAAGGAGGCAGCCATGTGACGGAAGTCACTAATAGGGGCACAGGGTGAATGAGAACCCCACTATGATCTGTGCTAGTCAGACTCAATGCTGTATATATGTATATATATATAATGTGTGCTGTCTCATCCTGTTGTGGACTCTTTGCTGTGATGGTTGGGGTGTGACTGTATTCTATTGTCTATTGTGGCTGTCTGCCTCAACTATTATGGTCTTGCTGTGAGGGAAGACGGAGGGGGGATTCCTCCAGCAGGGGAGAATTATTTGTATGTGTTCCTTGTTCGGCTAATCTGAGTGTTCGGTAGCTGCCTTGGTGTTCAGGAAGGGAATGTCCTAAACAACTTTAACACCTTTCATACTTGGGGTGTCGTTACAATATATATATATATATATATATATATATACTGAGCAAAACTATTAACGCAACACTTTTGTGTTTGCCCCTATTTATGATGAGCTGAATCCAAAGATCTACGATTCTTTTCTATGTACACAAAAGGCCTATTTTTTCTGAAATAAGGTTCACAAATCTGTCTAAATCTTTGTTAGTGAGCACTTCTCCTTTGCCGAGATAATCCATCCACCTCACAGGTGTGGCATATCATGATGCTGATTAGAAAGCATGATTATTGCACAGGTGTGCCTTAGGCTGGTTACAATAAAAGGCCACTCTAAAATGTGCAGTTTTACTGTATTGGGGGGTCTGAAAACTAGTCAGTATCTGGTGTGACCACCATTTGCTTAATGCAGTGCAGCACATCTCCTTTGCATAGAGTTGATCAGGTTGTTGATTGTGGCCTGTGGAATGTTGGTACATTCCTATTTAATGGCTGTGCAAAGTTGCTGGATATTGGCAGTAACTGGAACACGCTGTCATATACGCCGATTCAGAAACCCAGCAGTGATTAAATACCACTAAAAGAAAGCTCTATTTGTGTGAAAAAGAAATCATAAATATTTAATTTGGGTACAGGGGTGCATGATCATGCAATTGTCATTTAACCGCTAGCCAACCAGCTGCTGCAGTTATACTGTGGCAGGTTGGCACAGCTGTGCAAATCGCCGTAGCTGTACGTCACTTCTTTTGGATGTCACAGCAGGGGCCCGCATACCCCCAGAGCCGATGTGCTTGCCCGGCGGGCACGATGACCACCAGGCACCCGTGATCGCTCGTGACAGAGCGAGAACCGGGATCTGTGTGTGTAAACACACAAATCCTGGTTCTCTCAGGGATGAGGTAAGAGATTGTGTGTTAATACCAAGTAGAAATAGGCCTTTTGTGTACATAGAAAAAAATCGTAGATCTTTGGATTCAGCTCATGATAAATAGGGACAAACACAAAAGTGTTGCGTTAATAATTTTGTACTAAGTATGAACACCGATCTCTCTCCTCCCCTAGTCAGTCCCATCCCCACTACAGTTAGAACACACCTAGGGAACACCTAGGGAACACAGTTAACCCCTTGATCACCCCCTAGTGTTATCCCCTCCCCTGCCAGTGACACTTATACAGTAAACAATGGTTTTTAGCTCTGTATAAATTTACTGTATAAATATCAATGGTCCCAAAATAGTCTCAAAAGTATCCGATCTGTCCACCACAATGTCGCAGTCCTGATAAAAATCGCAGATCGCCGCCATTACTAGTAAAAAAAATAATAATAATAAAAATGCCATAAATCTATCCCCTATTTTGTAGACATTATAACTTTTGTGCAAACCAATCAATATACGCTTATTGCGAATTATTTTACCAAAAATATATAGAAGAATACATATCAGCCTAAACTCAGGAAAAAAGATGTTTGTTTTTTTTAAATTTGGGGATATTTATTATAGCAAAAACTACAAAATATTGTGTTTTTTAAAAATTGACGCTTTTTTTGTTTATAACGCAACGAATAAAAACAGCAGAGGTGATCAAATACCACCAAAAGAAAGCTTTATTTGTGGGGAAAAAAACGACTAATTTTGTTTGAGTACAATGTCACACGACCGAGCAATTGCCAGTTAAAGTGACGCAGTGCAGTATCGCAAAAAATGGCCTGGTCAGGAAGGGGGCAAATCCTCCGGGACTGAAGTGGTTAAACAGTGACAGCACTGAAAGCTGAAAAATGTCCTGGGCAGGAAGGGGGTTTAAGTTGCCATTAAGCAAGTGGTTAAATAATATTTTTAATATCAAAATGGATCAAAATGGAGTGTGATTGATTTTGAAGTCTTTTTATTGGATATTACAGGCAACAGTTACACCCTTTTTCAAGTTTTTATTGCTGTCTGTCTCTCTCATTTTTGAGAGATTTGTTTTCACTTCCTATTTTGTGTCCAGCACATAAAGTAAAGAACAATCTCTTCAGTTCAACAAAGATAGAAAATTATAACCCAACAGGTTTTTTTTTTACCATTCCCAAAATGTAAAAAGAAAAAAGAAAAAAAATTAGCTAGTGATATGGTTTAACTAAAAAGTTCAACCGCTTAGCAAACCCCAAGGTTTAGAATAATATAGGTGTCTCTGTTTTATGGTCTGCTCACTCTTATGCCGCGTACACACGGGCGGACTTTTCGACCGGACTGGTCCGTCAGACTTTCCGGTGGACTTTCGACGGACTTTTGATGGACTTGCCTACACACAATCACACCAAAGTCCGACGGATTTGTACATGATGATGTACACTGGACTAAAATAAGGAAGTTGATAGCCAGTAGCCAATAGCTGCCCTAGTGTCGGTTTTTGCCTGTTGGACTAGCATGCAGACGAACGGATTTCTGGGTCCGGCAGAGTTGCGACGTAAAGATTTGAAGCATGTTCCAAATCGAAAGTCCATCAGATTTGCGACTGGAAAAGTCCGCTGAAGGTCCGGTGAAGCCCACACACGATTGGATTGTCCGCCGGATTTGGTCCGTCAGCGTCCGTCGGACCAGTCCGGTCGAAAAGTCCGACCGTGTGTACGCTGCATTAGGTTTTATGTACACTACTGCTGGTAAAAGGACATTTAGGAGCAGTTGGGCATTTTTTCAGCTGCCCCCGAACTCTCCTTTATGTTATCTTATTTATTTTTTTATTTTATTTTATTTTATTTCAGGTACTTATATAGCGCCGTCAATTTACGCAGCGCTTTTATATATACATTGTACATTCACATCAGTCCCTGCCCTCAAGGAGCTTACAATCTAAGGTCCCTAATTCACATTCATACATATACTAGGGACAATTTAGACAGGATCCAATTAACCTACCAGCATGTCTTTGGAGTGTGGGAGGAAACCGGAGTACCCGGAGGAAACCCACGCAGGCACAGAGAGAACATGCAAACTCCAAGCATCTTATCAGTACAAGTACACAGGGTCTTTTATAGTTGTTTCTAGGCAGCTGAGAATTTTTTGGAAAGCAAAAAAATGCGTTCAGGACGGATGCTCAGAGGCATTTAAAACGCCAAATGCCTGTAACAGCTTGTAAATGCATGTAAACGAACGTAGTATCTCGCATTTAGCTGCGTTTCGTTTAAAGGCATTTTTTAATTTTTGACTATTTAAAAAAAAAAAACGCTTCTAAATGCAAATGCGGCAAAACAGACGTTTTTAAACATTGGTTACTATCTGTCAAGTTGAATCGTTCAGGAGAGGTTGTAAAACGTCCCGTGTACATTAAGCCTTAAAGCGGAGTTCCACCCAAAAATCTAACTTCCGCTGATCGGATTCCTCCCCCACTCCGGTGTCACATTTGGCAATTTTCAGGGGGAGGGGAGCATATACCTGTATAATCCAGGTATGGCCCTCCTCCATCCCCCCGCTGTCTTCTGAGAGACACCCAGGTCTCAGAAGACAACAGGGACCGGTGAGGATGCGCAGCGCGACTCGCGCATATGCAGTAAGGAACCAGGCTGTGAAGCCGCAAGGCTTCACTTCCTGATTCCCTTACCAAAGATGATGGCGCCTCCAGCCGAGGGACAGATTGGCTTCAGGTGAGGACATCGCTGGCGCCCTGGACAGGTAAGTGTCCACATTTTAAAGCCGCTGGGCTCATGCTCATCACTGGAATGATTGGGTTTAGGTAAGAAAAAAATGGGGTCTGGGGGGCAGCTGAAGCACAAAAGGTTTTTCACCTTTTTTTTAAAGATATTTTAATTGATTTTTTTACAAACCAGTTGTACAAAACAAGCACAACAAACAACCACTTATTAAAGCTCGGATAATCATTGGTATACATTGTCAAGTACATAGCTCATGTGTAAACAAAAGACAAATAGTGGTACAGCAGTTTGATATTAATCACATAGGTACGTACACAAGCATTTCGTCTGTGTATAGCAATACTAGTAATCTGCATACAGTATAACCTGGCACGGCCTGTAAGTGATGCCTACCATGCATGCATTATAAAGAGAGGGTCAGGGGGCTGGCAAGCCATCTACCCCAGATTTTGTGGAACATTTTTTTCCGTTTCCTGAGTTCAAAGGTAAGTCTATACAATGGTATAACGTCATTAATTAATTTTAGCCATAGAGATTTCAAAGACGTCTGTATACCCTTCCATGACAACAATATAGTCTTTCTGACATAGAAATAAAGGATACGTAATAATCTCTTAGCCTGTGATGATATCTGCAAGTCCCCAAAGACCCCTAGCAGACCGTTTTTTTGGGTGCATGATGTTAGGGAGGCCTAGAGCAGAGGAAATTAAAGAACCCACCTCCACCCAGAAGTCCTGAACCATTGGACAGGTCCAGAAGCAGTGCATGAAGTCAGCATCCCCTCCACAACCATGGAAACAGTCAGCCATGGGTTTCAACCCCATTTTGTATAGCCTAGCCGGGGTAAGGTGGGATTGGTGAAAAATTTTAACCTGTATAACTTGAAATGACTGTATTTTTGTATGTGTCACTAAACTCAGTCCAGTCCTCCTCAGTGAGTAAAATGTCCATGAATGCCCATTTTTCCTGTGCTTTGCTGAATCTGGGGTTAAAATCTGTCATTAGGGCTGCGTAGTAGGTAGAAATAAGGGAAATAAGTTTATTAGATTCAGGTTGTCTCAGCAGTCTCTCTAGTGGGGGCAAGTTAGTGGGATCATTTAGGGAACCAAACTGGGCTCGTATAGCATGCCTAAGCTGATAATAGTGGAACAAATAAGAGCGTGGTAGGTCAAAGTCAAGTCTCAGTTGGTGAAAAGTTTTAAAGCCTTGGTCATTGTATAGATGACATAGATATTTTACTCCCCTTGAGTACCAGTGCTTGGTATCGGGCAAAGAGTATAGTTCCTGCGGGGTGGAGTTAAACCACAGGGGATTATTTGGGGATGCTGACCAGGTATGTCGGGAAATTTTCGTAACAATATATCGGAAGATTGAAAGGGAGGTGGCCAGTATAAAGGTACCTGGTCGATTTGGGACCTTGCCCCTGTAAATAATATTATGGAGAATTTCCATGGAGGTTGCAATGCATTTGCTGGATGTAGCCAGTCATGAATATGCACTAGCTGTGATGCTAAGTAATAAAGAAAAAAATTTGGAAACGCCAAGCCCGCCATGTGTGACGGCAGCCTTAGCGTCTCAAATGCCACCCTAGGGGATCCCCCACTCCACAGGAACGTTGTACAAATCATATCTATACGTTTAAAAATAGATTTAGGAATTTTACAGGGGGAGTTGGCCAAAACATATAGCAATTTCGGTAGGTAAACCATTTTAAGTAAATTTGCCCTTCCCATAAGGTCCAGAGGCAGGTCCATCCATTGCCTAGTTTGCTCCTGTAGGCGACTCAGTAGAGGATCTAAATTATTAGTAATGTAAGTGGATAAAGGTGACTGTACCAGGACCCCGAGATATCGAAAAGAGGACACCACTTGCAGTTTGGAGTCTGAGTGAGAGATTTGAGAGATTGCTGCAGAATCCAAGGCAAAAAGGCTAGATTTGTCCCAGTTCACTCGAAACCCGGAGAAATCTCCGAACGTATTGATCTTGGCCAACAGTGACTGAAGTGACACATTGGTATCTGCCAGATACACCAAGGTGTCGTCTGCATAGAGCAAAATACGCTCCGCTATAGTAGCAATAGGCAGGCCTTTAATAGAAGGGGAGGAACGAATTTGTGCCGCTAACGGCTCCATGGCCAAGGCAAATAGAAGCGGGGATAGTGGGCATCCCTGTCTTGTACCCCTAGTAATTAAGAATAACTTAGTGACCGAGGAATTAACCCGAACACGGGCTCGGGGGGAAGCATAAAGGAGTCTTATCCATGCCACCATGCGGGGACCAAAACCATACAGCTGTAACACCTGAAAAAGATACGGCCATTCCACACTATTGAATGCTTTACATGTGTCCAGGGATACAATGGCACGTGTATGAGGGCACTCATGAGAATACTGCAGATTGTGAAACAATCTACGAATATTCATTCTGGTGGACCTTCCAGGTATAAAACCCCCTTGATCATTATTGACCAAGGTCGTAACTACAGAATTTAAATGATTTGCAAGCACTTTAGCCAGGATCTTAACGTCCACACGTCTAAGGCCTCTTGCATAGTGGGGGGGAGGACCCCAGCATCCAAGGCCCTGTTATATATACGTAACAGAAGTGGGCACAGTAAATCCCTAAATTGTGTATACCATTCAGATATGCTAAGGGGCGTCCGGCTTTATTACCATGTTCAAATGATTTCTGTGCTGTATGTAACAGTCCCTTTTGAGTAAGGTCTAACAAACGGAGTTCATACTCCCTACGCTTCTGTAGCCATGCTTCTCTCATGTCAGGGGTCGGGTCAGAGGCATAAACAGACTCAGCCCGCACCATGGCCGTCTCTAGCTCCGCAGTAAGCTGTTGGTTATTTTTCCTCAAGACCCCAGTGACAGACATAAAAGTGCCCCTCAATGTGGTCTTAAAGGCTTCCCATTCTACAGAGGGGTCCAGTGTTCCCACATTGTCTCTCCAAAACGCCGTAATACCTCTCCTACATGTCCCCTGCACCACCTCATCCTCCAGCCAGTAAGAATTTAGCCGCCAAATGGAAGAGCCCGAGCCTGGAAGAATGGCGAGGTCCACAGAAAGAAGAGCGTGGTCTGAGACACCTCTAGGTAGGTAGGAAACCGCAGAGACAAGGGGAAGGGTGTCCACGGGGGAGAAAGGCCATATCAATCCGAGACATGGTGCGGAAGGAGTCCGAATGACAAGAAAACTTGTTTTCGTCTGGGTGTTTCCAGCGCCATATTTCAAAAAGGTCATAAACCTGCATCCAATTCAGAAGGGAGGGAAAGGATCTATCCCCACCCACATGGCTGGATCCAATATAGCTTTAAAATCGCCTATGTAAAGTAAAGGTCCGGGGGGTCTGTTTAACAAGTGTAGTGACAATTTCGATAACACCTCCACCGAAAACGGGGGAGGAATGTAAATGTTTACAAGAGTAAGTGTCACAGATGAAATTTGCAAAGTATAACAAATCTCCCATTTGGGTCTGTCTTGACTTGTATAGTTTCAGCTGGAAGGGATTTAGCCAGTAAAATAGAAAGCCCCCTATAGTATTTTGTGTGTGTAGCATGATAATACTGAGCCAGCCATGGACGCTTAAGGGCCCTCACTCTAGTATCAGTTAGGTGGGTTTCTTGCAGGCATATGATATGGGGATGGCATTTTTTAGGACTGAACAGACAAGGGACATCTTCTGAGGGGCATTCATACCTCTAGTGTTCCATGACACTATTTTTAGAGACCCTGTCATTGTAAGATAGACATGTTACCATGATCACAAAGACATGTAAGTGCACTCATATCTAATACCTCACAGGCCGCGCCAATCCACACACATTCATCCACATCTATACCACATTGCAGATATTTGTTTTTACTCAAATATGTGCTGTTAATAGACAAAACAGAGAGAACCCCTGAGTTGCTCCGAGCAGCAGCTATAAAAAAAGAAAAAAGGAAAAAAGGATAAAGAAAAAAAAAGAGCAAAAAATGAACGGTGTTTGAAAAACCCGTAACCCCCACCCCGCTTGGCCATCCCCAACTTAGCGAGCCTTGGATCCCTAAACCCGAATAAACCCCTCTTACCCCATAAGAAAAAGAAAAAAAGGGGGAATGTTTTTGAGGGTCCAACTATTCCGTGGTCACACCACTAACCGGTGGGGAGGTAATGTGGAGTCTGGCGTGGCTCTCAACTGAAAATAAGAAAGTAAAGTTATGTTCTGATCCAGGATGTTTTATCTCTGCATTCACGCAGAGGTACAGAAACATTCAGTCCTTCTTTATGGCAAATAAAAGAAACGGCAGGCCAATCAAAAGAGAAAAAATAATAATAATAATAATAATAATTCCAAGCGTACGAGAAGGGCCTGATGTGTAAATAAGTAATGCCCCTTAAAGCTCATGGGAAATGTCAAAAGTTATTGCAGGACTTGCAGTCCTCCTAGTAAAGGGAGACAGCCCCAGTAATATGGGTCAGGCACATAGGGAATGGGAGACTTCAGAACTGTGTCAAGAAGGTAGTCAGCAAAGGGGACATTTAACAGGTGTTGCTGTCAATTACCTCTGCATCTGGCTGCAGGTCCATAGTGATCATTCAGCCACGCCATGGCTTACTTAGGACTGGTGTAAAAGTGAGCTTTACCGTCGTATATGATACGAAGCTTGGCAGGAAATAGCATGGCGTATTTCAGTCCCTCTTCACGTAGTCGATTCTTCACTGCTGAGAAGGAGATACGCTGGCGCTGAACTTCAGCGGAGAAATCAGGATAGATAGATATATTATTGCCATTATACTTGAGCGGACCTTTCTCTCTTGCTAATCGTAGGATGGCCACCTTATCCTGAAAATTGAGGATGCGTGCTATAATTGAGTGTGGAGGTGCTCCCTCCGGGGGAGGACGCAGAGGGGTACGATGTGCCCTTTCAATCACATAAGAGAATGAGGGTGCATCCGTGCCAAAAATGTCCCTCAACCAGGAGTAGAGAAATCTTTCAGGGTGCGTGCCTTCTGCGCGTTCTGGGAACCCAACAAAGCGGAGATTGTTCCTTCTTGAACGATTCTCCAAATCATCGATTTTGGCATGAAGGGCAACCAGTTCCCCGGTATTATCCTTCACTTTAACAGAGAGGGGGTGCACAGTGTCCTCTATGGAACTAATGCGTTCCTCCATATTCCCAGCCCTGTCGCGGAGGTTCTGAACGTCCTGCTTCAGGAGTGAGAAGTCCATCCATATAGAGGCTATTTGGGTAGTGAGTGAGGTCTTACAATCTGGTATAGCCAGCATAATGGTGGCTAGGGTAGGTTCAGCAGAGGGAGGAACCTCTTCTTGGTCATTGTCAGCAAGTTGCTGGGGATCCTGTACTGCCTGGGATTGTTGTGGTGACTGTGAGTCTGTTTGTGTGCCGAAAATAGCTGGAGTGGAAACACTCACCCCACTAGCAGAGCTCCGGTCATCAGATATGGATGTCTGCAGCAAGGCTGCCTGAGAAGCCCGTGTCCCGGCGCCATCTTGCTTCCGGAGCCCTGCCAGCCGGTCCGACGTGGATGAGGGCCAAGCCGGCCAATATTTCACCATAGTAGCCAGCCTGCCTCGTGCCCACCGCCGTGGGGAACAAATAGAGCCCTTCGGTGAGGAGACATGATGCAGGATGCCTGAAGGATGGCATTTAAGAGCCGGAGCAGTGTAACTATGCGGCTACTCACTCCACCATCAAGCCACGCCCCCCCAAGGTTTTTCACCTTAATGCATAGAATGCATTAAGGCGAAAAACGATGAGACTTTAAAACCCTTTTACTTTAATTGAACAAAATTACAACAAAAAGTGTGGTTCTCCCTATCCACCAGATTCAAGGCCTGGTGAATATTTAGACCTCCAGCAATATGTATACTAACCTGTTGCCTTTTAAAATAGTATAGGTTCTCTTTGATGAGAGGCCCTAAAAAGGGAATCACCCCACTCTAAAACCACTAGCCTGGTTCTGAACACTTAGGGCCTGTTCACAATAGGAATTGCACAGGAATACATTGCATGTTCTGTGTGATTCACATACTGTTCTGTGCAGTGTGATTTCACACCATTCATTTTGAATGGGCTAAAATCACACCAGAGTGCACCGAGAGTAGTGCATGCAAGATTTTTGGAAATGCACTGCAACCAGATCGCATGTTACATTTGTTCTATGCAGGCAAATGCACTGTGTTTGCAAACTGCATTTGGAGTGTCACTAACATTGTACTGACACCTGATGCAGATCGCAAGGGCCATGCACCTTTAATGCATTGTGGGAAATGCACATGGAACGCGGGTTTCCTAAACCTCATTCTAGTGTGGTTAAGGTACCCTCACTCTAGAGGTTAAGGTACCCTCCTAATGATGAAGAACATACTGACTTATATTAGCACAGCTGCTTGATCATAGCTGTCTTTTTAATGGCGATATCAACCCCATAGCCTATGTGTTGGGTTAGGTTTTATCTATGGTGTGAGTTGGCTATACTTTTATTGGGGTTAGAAAAAATTAGCACATGTGAACCAAATGATTGTGGAACTGGATCAGGAAAAGTTATGAACAACCTCTACTGACTGTAGACCTACCGTAAATGTTGGATAGCTACTTGTTCAAATGTGATTTTAAGGAAAAGCTCTGCTTGCAATATT
Organism: Lithobates clamitans; assembly: GCA_037952925.1. Classification (NCBI taxonomy): domain Eukaryota; kingdom Metazoa; phylum Chordata; class Amphibia; order Anura; family Ranidae; genus Lithobates; species Lithobates clamitans. The sequence goes on from JBBGZY010000143.1 coordinate 4,085,928, forward strand.
TACAAATAATATTGCTGAATAAATATTTTTACAAAAAAGGCTATAATTTTTAGGAAAAAGAAAAACATTCTAGTACAAGCATTATTTAGGAAGACTAATACAATTTTGCATTTACAAAACAACTACAGTTTCTTGTTTTTGCACATTTTGTACAGTTTCTTAGTATACACAGTAAATGTATGCCTTTAATACTTTACTATACCTTATACAGTATGTTCCCCAATAACCATTACTTGCTTTAAAATAACTGGTTGCGTGACACAACTTGACCAATAAAATATAGAAGTATTCTCTCCCTGTCTCTGTAATCTATTTGTTGAGTTAAATTCAGCAGTTAGTTTGTCCTTTGGCCCTATGAAATATTGTAAATAGATAGGAGGACAGCAATTTTATATCTAAAGGCTTTTATTGATTTTGACAAACTCTGTGAATTTTGCATCTCACAGTCTGTCAATGAATCATGCATTGGCAAACTCCTTGTAATGCAAAGAAATCTGTAAGCAGACATGAAACAAAGTGACCTAAGCCTTGGAAGGTTGACAATAAACAGGAATGATTCTAGGGAGAAGAACATCAAGAAAATGTATAAGTATTTTGAGGGCTAGAGGTCGAAAAGGCACGTATTAAAGCTTGTTATGATTGATGCCCCTAAACACAAGATGTTTTCTCTAGAGATATAACCAATAAAGAACAATGAAGCAGATACATAAACCTGTTTCATTATATAAATAACATAACAAGCTAAATGTGCATATTATATGCATACGCTATATACCAAAGTACAGTAAAACCTTGGATTGCGAGCATAATTTGTTCAGGAAACATGCTTGTAATCCAAAGCACTCTTATATCAAAGCGAATTTCCTCATAAGAAATAATGGAACCTCAGAAGATTCGTTCCTCAATCATTTATTCATAAGTCCTTCAGTTTATAGTCCATATAAAAAGATTATAGCAATGTGATAGGTTGTGTAACCATAAAATGTCCATCCACAAATGGCAGCCTCCACAAGGAGATTAGAAACAAAATCCATCAGTAGCTACAGGCTATCAAAGAGAAGAGAGGCGCCACTAAAGCCTCGTACACACGATCGAATTTTCCGCAGACAAAACCGCAGACTTTTGTCCAAAGGGCCTTGGCCCTAAACTTGTCTTGTATACAAACAGCACACAATTTTCGCCAACAAAAACAAACGTAGTGACATACTACGTGTTTTTTCAGCTCTTTAGCGCCACCCTTTGGGTTCCTACTGCTAATTTCATGTTAGTAGAAGTTTGGTGAGTGTTGATTCATACTTTTCATTTTGCACTTTTCATTACGCGCTTTTCATTTTGTGCTTTTCATTTCGTCCTTTTCATTTTGCGCTTTTCAGTTTGTTTCTGAACGGCCGTTCGTCAACCAGCCATGTTGCGGAATCACATGTTATTTAATATTGGACTTGGAGTTATTGCTTTGACCCAAGTCCAGTCCAGGAACAGGAGGAGGAGGTTTTTTGGATTTATCTTCGGATGACGGACCTCTGCTTTCACCAACTCTTGGCATTGTTGACCCCCTATATTAAGAAGCTGGTCACATGCATGACGCTTTTATTTTATTTTTTGGTTGAATAATGATTTGATTTGGTATATTTTCTATATTTTTGGATGCATGGAATGCACTTTTTGGTTAAGTTCTATTGGCAGATAGCATGAATAATTTTATTTGTTTTCTTTGTGGTGAATAATACTTGGCTATGTGCTTTACTTCAAATGACAGTTTGGGAGTAGGCAGTTACATTTTTAAAAATAAAATGTAAAATTAACAAGGGACACCAACATAGTTCTACCTTTGATCTTAAAAATGACGGGATAATGGTGTTGTGGTAATTTGCACCAAAAAAAAATTAGCAAGCATAATAATATTATTCTTGATATCACTAGAAGAAAAAGCCTTTAAAAATTTGTTTGCAATAACTTCATCATTATCACTAGCAAAGCAGCTTCATTATTATTCCATTAAAGGAATAAGCGCGCTGCATTTCTAGATTTCATAATTTGCCATGTCACGAATGTTAATTCTACATTACGAATGCTAGTTTACAAGACCGACCTCTTCTGGCTTGTCCTTGCTTCCCAGCATGTGTGTTTGTACTTTGAACTTTTGTCTGATGGACTTGTGTACACACGCTCAGAAAATCCGACAACAGACATTTGTCTGCAGAAAATTTTAAAGCCTGCCATCCAACATTTGTCTGTGGAAAATCTGACAACAATTGTCTGATGAAGCGTATAAACGGTCGGATTTTCTGTCAACAGTCTGTCATCACACATTTCCCGAAGGAAAATCCGAACGCGTGTTCGCAGCTTAAGTGTAGCAATATGGTTACATTTAATGAAGGTACAAAATTTAGCAACTGACATGATTGATGATTAAAAAAGGCACATCTAAGTATGCAGTCATCCAGGGTAAAGCTGTCCACGTAGACCGTCCTTCACACTAACAGCTCTTACCACTGTCAGTCTGCAATCGTGACCTGGAAGACTACGCTGCAGTAGAGCAATCTGAAAGCGAGGCTTGACGTGCTCATGGAGCGTGGTGTGGAAGGGATGACTTCGATGGCAGTGTGGAGGACGGTCTATGTGGACAGCTTTCCCCCGGATGCCTGCATACTTAGATGTGCCTCATCAACTATGTGAGTTGCTAAATGTTGTACCTTCATTTAATGTAACCATATTGCTACACTTAGATGCGTCTCTCATCTCTTTCGTACTCAATTGTGACTTGACGTTACTTGTATATCAAGACATCGCTTGTATATCAAGTCAAAATTGATAAAAAAAATAGCTTGTCCTGCAAAATGCTCTCAAAACAAGTTACTCTTAATCCAAGGTTTTACTGTACTATGTTTTCTCATGGTTTACATTTAGCAAAGTTTCTAGGACATGTAAGTAGAGATGAGCTCAAGGTCTGGTTCAAACACAATTGCCAAACTCTATGCTTGTTCAATGGGTGTGGAACATCATATATGGTAGTAGTATTTCTACTGCTTATTAAAACTGACAGCTTTTTACCTGTCAATAATTGCTAAGGAAGCCACAAATGCAGGCACCTGCTGCTTTCTAATCAATGATGGCACCCACCCCTCATTTTCTGGCCAATTGATGTGGATCTACTGATTGCTTTTTGTCTGTGAATGAGTACTATGTACCCTTTACTATATCACATGAGGGCAGTATCTGGATGTCTCATTATTGTTAAATTTGGTTCCAGGTTTTGATAAGCTCCCTGCCTGCAGAACTCCACAGCCACTGGACCAGGGTTGTGGGGAAGAGGCCCTTGTCCTCCTAAATACAGGGCAAGGTGCTTTGCCAGTGGGGTCCCCAAGGCAATGTGGCCTGGTATGATTCAGGAGGTTAAACGCCCAATAATTTCCCTCCTTTCCTGGGGAATCATACCAGAGTCTGGTATAGAATTTGGGGGGCCCATGCTTCTTTGTTTTTCTTGTGTAGTGTCCCTCTTGATATCCATACTAGACCCTTATTAAGTATAATTTCTAGTTTTTATTTTTAGGGGAAATCCCATGCCATTTTTTCTGATATAGATTAACAGAATTGCCAGCTACTTTGTTTACAAACAGAAGTAAGTGGTTGGGGACTGTCATTTGCTGGCAGCATTTTTTTCATTGTAACTGTCAGTTTTTCTGTAGTAGGTCGTAAAAATATTGTACAGCTGCACCGCTTGACAGTCAGGACAGGTTAAGGGCTCCCCTTGACATGCTATTTAACTGAATTTATTTAAAGTTGCTGTTCATTACTGTTTTTTTTTAAACATTTAGCTATCTTTGAATGTAATTAAGTTTGAATTCAGCAAAAAAACCTTAATCATGTTCTTCAAATCTGCCTTGAACCAAACTCATGTACAGTATCTTTCAAAAGTGAGTACACCCTCACATTTTTGTAAATATTTTATTACATCTTTTCATGTGACAACATTGAAGAAATGACACTTTGCAACAATGTTAAGTAGTGAGTGTACAGCTTGTATAACAGTGTAAATTTGCTGTCCCCTTAAAATAACTCAACACACAATCATTAATGTCTAAACTGCTGGCAACAAAAGTGAGTACACCTCTAAGTGAAAATGTCCAAATTGGGCCCAAAGTTTGAGTATTTTGTGTGGCCATAATTATTTTCCAGCACTGCCTTAACCCTCTTGAGCATGGAGTTCACCAGAGCTTCACAAATTGCCACTGGAGTCCTGTTTCACTCCTCCATGACAACATCCTGGAGCTGGTGGATGTTGGAGACCTTGCACTCCTCCACCTTCCATTTGAGGATGTCCCACAGATGCTCAATAGGGTTTAGGTCTGGAGACATGCTTGGCCAGTCCATCATCTTTACCCTCAGCTTCTTTAGCAAGTCAATGTTCATCTTGGAGGTGTGTTTGGGGTCATTATCATGTTGGGATACTGCCCTGTGGCCCAGTCTCCAAAGGGAGGGGACCATGCTCTGCTTCAGTATGTTACAGTACAGGTTGGCATTCATGGTTCCCTCAATGAACTGTAGCTCCTCAGTGCCGGCAGCACTCATGCAGCCCCAGACCAAGACACTCCCTCCACCATGCTTGACTGTAGGCAAGATACATTTGTCTTTGTACTCCTCACCTGGTTGCCACCACACACACTTGACACCATCTGAACCAAATAAGTATATCTTGGTCTCATCAGACCACAGGACACGGTTGTAGTAATCCATGTCCTTAGTCTGCTTCTCTTCAGCAAACTGTTTTCCGGCTTCTTGTGCATCATCTTTAGAAGAGGTTTCCTTCTGGGACGACAGCCATGCAGACCAATTTGATGCAGAGTGCGGCGTATGGTCCGAGCCCTGACAGGCTGACCCCCCACCCCTTCAACCTCTGCAGCAATGCTACCAGCACTCATATATCTATTTCCCAAAGACAACTTCTGGATATGATGCTGAGCATGTGCAATAAACTCCTTTAGTCGACCATGGCGAGGCCTGTTCTGAGTGGAACCTGTCCTGTAAAAACCTTTGTATGGTCTTGGCCACCATGCTGCAGCTTAGTTTCAGGGTATTGGCAATCTTCTTATAGCCTTGGACATCTTTATGTAGAGCAACTATTCTTTTTTTCAGATCCTCAGAGAGTTCTTTGCCATGAGGTGCCATGGTTAACTTCCAGTGACCAGTATGAGAGAGTGAGAACGAGAACACCAAATTTAACACACCTGCTTCCCCATCCTGAGACCTTGTAACAGTAATGAGTCACATGACACCGGGAAGGGAAATGGCTAATTTGTCCCAATTTGGACATTACTCACTTTTGTTGCCAGTGGTTTAGACAATAATGGCTGTGTGTTATTTTGAGGGGACAGCAAATTTACACTGTTATGCAAGCCATGCACTCACTACTTTACATTGTAGCAAAGTGTCATTTCTTCAGTGTTATCACATTAACTACTTCTGGACCGGCTCACAACGATATGCATCAGCACTTTGAAGAGAGATATTGTTGTTTTGCCTGCTGCTAGCTGCCATAACCCTGGTATCCTCTTCTTCAGTGAGCAGTCCAGTTTCAGACAAAAGTGGTCTCAGTGGCGGATTCACTGCAAGATCACTTTTATCGGCAGGGGGAGAGGTGCCCCCCTCCCACCGCTCTCCAGTGCCCTCCGCTGCTTACCGAAGTTGCCGGAAGTGGCAGAGGTGATCGCGTCTGTTCTCCTGTTAGGTATGGAGATGAGTGAGGGAGGATGGCCCCCACCCGTCTCCATACCATTGCAGGGCGGAAGCAACGTCAAAACATCACTTCCGTCCATAGCTCTTAAAGGGAATTTTTTTTTCAGAAGATAACATTTTTTGTTTTATTTTTTTTATTGCATTTTAGTGTAAATATGTTATTTGAGGTCTTTTTGACCCCAGATTTCATATTTAAGAGGTCCTGTCATGCTTTTTTTCTATTACAACGGTTGTTTACATTCCTTGTAATAGGAATAAAAGTGACACGTTTTTTAAAGAACAGTGTAAAAATAAAAAGTAAAATAAATAAGAAAAAAACAATTTTTTAACCCGCCCCGTCCCGCCGAGCTTGCGTTCAGAAGTGAACGCATATGTGAGTAGAGCCCACATATGAAAACAGTGTTCAAACCACACATGTGAGGTATCACTGTGATTGTTAGAGCAAGAGCAATAATTGTAGCCCTAGATCTCCTTTATAACTCAAAACATACAACCTGTAGAATTTTTTAAACGTCGCCTATGGAGATTTTTAAGGGTAAAAGTTTGTCGCCATTCCACGAGTGGGTGCAATTTTGTAGCGTGACATGCTGGGTATCAATTTACTTGGTGTAACATTATCTTTCACAATATTAAAAAAAAATGGGCTAACTTTATTCTTGTCTTATTTTTTAATGCAAAAAAGTGTATTTTTTCCCAAAAAAGTGCGCTTGTAAGACCACTGCACAAATGCGGTGTGACAGAAAGTATTGCAATGACCGCCATTTTATTCTCTAGGTTGTTAGGAAAAAATATATAATTTTTGGGTGTTCTAAGTAATTTCTAGCAAAAAAAAACAGTTTTTAAGTTGTAAACACCAAATCTGAGAAAGAGGCTCGGTCCTTATGTGGTTAAAAGATATAATAAAATGTTTACAAAAATGTGAGGGGTGTACTCACTTTTGTGAGATACTGTATGTTTGTCTTATCACTGCATGTAAGATAAAATTAACTATAGCGAATGCCACTTAACCACTTCCATACAGGGCATTTTCACCCCCTTCCTGCCCAATCCAATTTTCAGCTTTCAGCGCTGTCACATTTTGAATAACAATTGCGCGGTCATACAACACTGTACCCAAATGAAATTTTTATCATTTTTTCCCCACTAATAGAGCTTTCCTTTGGTGGTATTTGATCACCCCTGCGGTTTTTATTTCTTGCGCTATAAACAAAACAAGACTGACAAATTTGAAAAAAACACTATATTTTTTACTTTTTGCTATAATAAGTATCCAATTTTCTTTTTTTTTAAACAAATTTTTTCCTCAGTTTAGGCCGATACATATTCTTCTACATATTTTTGGTAAAAAATATCGCAATAAGAGTATATTTATTGGTTTGCGCAAAAGTTATAGCGTCTACAAAATAAGGGTATAGATTTATAGCATTTTTATTATTATTTTTTTTTTTACTAGTAATGGCAGTGATCTGCGATTTTTATCATGACCGCGATATTGCGGCAGACAATTTTGACACATTTTTGGGACCATTCACATTTATACAGTGATTTGTGCTATAAAAATGCATTGATTACTGTATAAATGTGACTGGCAATGAAGGGGTTAACCAGGAGGGGGCGCTGTAGGGTTAAATGTGTGCCTAAGGAGTGATTCTAACTGTGGGGGGAGGGGATTCACAAGGGGAGGAGACCGATCGGTGTTCCTCTGTACAAGGAACACACCATCGGTCTCCTCCCATCTGACAGGACGTGGATCTGTGTTTACATACACAGATCCACGGTCCTGCTCGGTTACTGGGCAATCGCGGGTACCCGGCGGACATCACGGCCGCCGGGCACGCACACTGGGACCTGAGTGACGCGGCGGGCCCTAGGGATCCTGGAAGGCAGCGCCGTCATATGATGGCGCCCCAGGATAACAGCTGCACCGTCCCGCCATCATATGATGGTGGGCAGGCAGCAAGTGGTTAAAAAGAAAAATTGATAACAGATGTTTATACCGAGCTTTAGTAGTTTGTCTATCTATCTATCTATCTATCTATCTATCTATCTATCTATCTATCTATCTATCTATCTATCTATCTATCTATCTATCTATCTATCTATCTATCTATCTATCTATCTATCTATCTATCTATCTATCTATCTATCTATCTATCTATCTATCTATCTATCTATCTATCTATCTATCTATCTATCTATCTATCTATCTATCTATCTATCTATCTATCTATCTATCTATCTATCTATCTATCTATCTATCTATCTATCTATCTATCTATCTATCTATCTATCTATCTATCTATCTATCTATCTATCTATCTATCTATCTATCTATCTATCTATCTATCTATCTATCTAGTTGATCGAGTGTTGACCTGCCATTGTACCAAATTATTGGGCATCTGAATATTTAATAGATCATCTAATAGGTCATCCTAGCCAGTGCTATTTATAAACTGAATATCTCTGAATGATTAAAACATGGATTGCATAAAACATGTTTTTCACTTACTGAACTGATTTTGCTCTATATTATTTTATTATGCTATTTTACTGAATAGGAAAAAAGGTGTAGGAAAGATCAACGTGTGCTTGTGACCTTTCTGCATACATTTTTAATTGCCATCTGCATTTTTCTTTTTTTGCATCACAGGGTCCTTGAAAATGTCCTGCACTCCCATCATTCTCACAGCATCACCCTATTCCTGACTTAGCAATGCCCCTACAAATACCACTGTAAGCCTAGCTCAGCCCTTTGGCGTACCTGTATATTTCCTGATCCCTTTCTCAACGACACATTGTACATAGTTGTATCATGTGATCCAGCCCCTGATTCAGCAGTGAAATGTACCTGAGAAGATACTGTATATGTCCCTCCATCCCCGGTCCAACAACTCCCAGTATCTCTATATCACTCTGGTCTCACAATCTTTAACTAGGCAGTGTGGTAGCCCTGGAAATAGAGATTATACCATTAAAACCTACATTTATTTACAGAAGGGCACCAAACCTCAGGAATAGACTGGTACACAATGCCCTGAATCCACCAAAACAGATAAAAATATTAGGCCAGCTAAAGGGCTTCTTTAAATGTGTTAAATGCCTCCCATGTAGAGCCAGCAAAAAAAACAGTAAGAAAAAAACGGACTTTACATCTACAGCCAATGGAACTAAATACAACATAAGAGTTCATTACGTGTAAAAGTACACATGTAACATATGTGTTAGAGTGCCCGTGCCACAAACAATACGTGGGCAGAACTACAAGAGAAGTGCATGTAAGGATCCGGGAGCACAAAAATAACATAAGCAAGGTTTCAAAAAACATAGCGTCTCCAGACATTTTAGAGACCATCATAACAGGGATCCTACATGCATGACTTTTTATGGGATAGATAAGATTAAAGGGCATTGGAGGGGGGGAAAACAAGAAAATCAAAGTCTCCCAAAATGAAACAAAATGGATCTTCCAATTAGATACTCTCCAACCCATAGGAATGAATATTGATGTAGATTTGAATTGTTTTTTAACTAATTTTTAGGAACATAAATTTTCCTTTGAGGGTATAGCAAATTAAATAGAGGCCCTAGTATAATAAGTCCCTTTACATCTACATTAAAGCAATATAGGTTGTTTTTATTACTTTTTTACTGCCAGAGATTTTAATAATTAAAAAAAAAAATTCACACTTTATCTTGATTGCTCCTCTAAAATAAGCCCTCTTAAACACACAAAAATATTTTTATATTTATGTATATTTTTTCACTACTATTATTTTTATTTTTATTTCAATTTTATCCCTAATTCTTCCTTTTTTATATATATGTAATAAAATAATGATTTTAATGTGTAGGGGTATATCTAAATAGACTAGTGCCATGGATATATGGTTAAGTATTAACTAGAAGGCACACAAATCACTTTATTTTAAAAGATACCATTCATAATTTATAGCACATCGCAACTGTTTAACAATGTAATAAATTAAATTCAAAAGAGTGACGGCACAGAGCATTCATTCTATTAATTTAAGAAATAGATTTCGTAATAGAACGCTATTAATATGGTTCCAGATCACTTGAAATGCAGACTTCAGTCTGCCCAATACCACCAAAAATGGCCGCCGGTATTATACTTTATAAGAGTGGCCTTTGGTCTGCATTACCTCACCAAAAATGGCCGCCGGGACAGGTGCGTATAACATGGGGACTTCGGTCTGCAAAACCTTACCCAAAATGGCCGCCGTCAATGTCAATTATTCAAGTTGCGATTCGCTATATAAAGGAGATGAGGCAATTGCGGTACACGCTCCAGATCATGTCAGAGTGACAAAACACATAGGTCGGGGTCAGCACACGCTCTTGCATCACTTCCGGTCACCGGTTTTTGTGTCAGCAACAAACGCTTTTTTGTCTTTCTTTGAATGTGAGTACCCTTTTTATGATTCTAAGTAATAAATTGGTTGAAACAATATCACGCTATTGGAATCCTTTTCTCCTATACCTTATATGACATTTGGGACAAGAGTGGAAACTATTAATACACCGGGGAATATCCAGCCTTCAGATTGCTGCACAGTGGCAGATACTGTGAATGCTCCATACCCCAAGAGGGGGGGCAGGAGTTCCGGTGAGTGCAGCCACAATAAGAGCACGGATAAAGCACGCATGCTGTGATCACCTTTGCAAAGTGAACAATATTGTTTTTCACCAGCACAGAAGCACCTTAATTTTGGATATTTAAAATTTGGGACTGCACATATTTGTAATATTATTTTTACATTTTTTTATTTTAAATCCATAAAAGGTTTTTGCACAGAAGCACTTTAAATCACAAATGGAATCATTTAATATTTTGTAGGAAAAGACAATTTTTCTGTGGAGGATTTATTGGTCTTAGCACATCAGCACAGAGACATTTAAGTTGTTTATTTATATTAATTTGGTAATATAATAATATTATATGTTTATTTCTTTTGGTCATTAAGACACTGTAAAGTTAGGTAGTATACATGGTAATTGCACCAACACCCGTATATTCATCAATTAATTTATGTATTAGGACAGTTTTCAAACACGGATATAGAACGGCACCATATCTACTTTATTTTCTTTTCAGCCCTGGAAATATCACTCCTTTATTTATCATCCATTCCCCCTATTTATACCCTTCTCTGAACCCAGTCTCACAACAAAGCATCACTGGAAATATTTCTTCCCACCCTTACTTGTTCTGCTAAATATTTCTTGGTCGCCTGCTTCCCTCTGGAGATAAGGGATTTATTTACTGATGTGTGTGTGTTAGCACTGGACTGATAGAACCAAATATTGGTTCTATTGGATCTTCTGATCCTTCACAGATGCAAATCCGTAATTAAACTTTAGTATGGGTGGACCATGTTCTGGTCCTAGGCTGCTACCTCTCTGATAGTGACACAAGGAAGCTAAATTATAGATTCTTGAATGTATATGGAGGAACACCTAATACATAAGTTCATCTCATTTAAATGGCTTTTGTAAAAAGATTTAATGGTCCAGAGCAATAGATATATTTCTTCAGGGCTTGAGCAGTCAGTCTGCAAAAAATCACACCAGAATACAGAAAGGGACCCATGTTAAAGTCAGATAAAAATGCAGTGATATGGTGGAAACTGACATAAAATCTCCTGATGACACTGTAGGAAGCCAGCTGAGTCTGAGGAGTTTATTCAATATGCAGCGAAGAACAATGATATACAAACTATAACATTCAAAAATAATATACGGTAAGTTCTTAACTGATCTGCCTCCAGTAACCAGATGGGTTACTAGAACCACCCTTTGTACAAAGTTGTAGCACTTTGCAGTCATTATCAAATAAGCCTGAATGTATCTACATTGGGTTCAAAGGAAATCCTATAAAATTTGCTGACCATTAAGCTAGTTGTAATGACTATCGTGTGTACAGGGCATTAGGCAATAACTCGCACTGCCGATATACAGCTATGAAGCCAAAGGCACAGGAGGGCCTAGGCACCCTCACATACCGGGAAGTACACAGCCATTTATCATGAGGAATTCCAGCAAAATGTGCATTTTTCAGGGTACTGCTTAGGTACAGTTAGCATTTCTAGATATTCCCTATAACACAGCAAATATTCACCTATTAAGTTCATTTTCACTTTAAATGCAAAATAGAATGTTTTTGGCGGGTCATAGAAAAATTAATTGTCAAGCTTTGTTGAAATGTATGAGATTAAATTTCATAATTTAGTTTTTTTTTTTCTTATAATCTAAACAGAAAAGGTGAGTGATTCAAAAGGTAGTAAATGTGTGTGTATGGATTGCTCAAGCAAGAGATGTGCGTTCAAGGATCAAGAGTTCTAGAGGATGGGAGATGCTCTGGATATGTCCTGGATATGTGCATGAGAGGAAGTAATGAGAACACTAATGAGCAGGAGGAGTGATGAGAATGGTTTGGGTGATATTTTGAGCTGAGGTTGTGGGAATCTGCTGGTGGGGGCTTTTTGGAAATTTGGAATCTGGAAGCCCTCTTTATTAATATATCCATATATATCCATATATCAGACTTCCCTAGGTGATTTGTGGGATACATAAAACCTAACTGCAGCTACCTTGCCACAGGCTTGGCCACAGAAAAAAGAAAGACAGTAATTAAACTACCAGTTCATATAGCTCAGGGCATGCACTGTCCAGCTGTGGGAAGACATAATTGCCTACAAAATTGAGCAATCAAAATGTATTCCATTTGCATTATACTGTTTATATGTCACATACTTTAATAAAGCAATTGATTTAAATATGGTGGGATCACAAATACAGGGCACTTTTAATGGTACTGTTCCCTTCATTCAACATGCTCTATTTGACAAAACTGGCCAATATTGAGGGCTAATTTAAGGATGTATTTCTGAATGTTAGTAAGAGAATCCACTGAAGAGTGAATGGCACAAATATTCTGCATCACTTGCCTTATAGTAAATTCTGAATTAGGTAGGTGACACAAAAACATCGAACAAAAAGTCTACTTTGACTTGTCATAATCATGCTGGTTTAGAAGGATATCTTCTTACATGACCCAGAAAACTTTAAGAGCCCTTATAAGAACATATGTATTTCAAGCAGAGTTTTTTAAGTTAAAGAATGAGCTCTGTCGCTCTAGAAATGCATGTGTGACAGAGCATGGACTTAATAATTGTTGCTTCTTTTGGGGAAGCAGGAGAGACAATATCCAGATTTTTCAGGTATTTTTCTGTGGACACAGTGGTGACATGGGCATGATAATTGCAGTTATATATATATATATATATATATATATATATATATATATATATGTATAAATTGAATCGTTGCATGAATATTTTATCTGTTACAATATTTCATCCCTGTAAAGGTTCTCAAAAAACAAATCTTCTGTCCCTGTCAATTTGACAGACTGTCCTTATTGAATATTAACTCCAACCTTATTTTAATTAGTTTAGCTTTTGCAGCTTATTTCAAATTAAATCACTAATTTTAACATCCTAATTTCCTGAGTTTAGCAATTCACTATTGTTTGGTTAACTATCATGATAAAGCCTAATTTGTCATTCCTCATGTCTGTTTGTCTTCACCAGAGAAAAACTTAATATATCACTAAGTGTTCATGGCAGAACAAATATTTAAATTTTAAACTTTACATTATTTTTAAATGTTTTCCTTTTCTTACTTCACAGTGGTTGCTTGTTTGTTTTCTTGCTTAGAACAATTTAAGGTGTTTTGCTTATCTAAAAGTTATTTGAATTCAAACAGTGTTAGGCTGGGGTACCAATAAATGGTGTGAAATGTTCTGGAACTGAGGATTTCTAAATCTCTGCCTGAATCTAAACAACCTTGGTGTCCAGAATATCTGGGTGCTGTAATATACACATATGTTTTGGATCAGTGGCTTGGAATCTTGCCCTATCCTTTTCTACGCCTCACAATTGGCCAGTTACTGTAATGGTTAGCTTTACTAGTCAATAATGAGACATTGGAGAAAGGTAGGCTCCTGACTAGGAAGTAATTTTATTAAAGGGAACATTTAGGATTTTATACATCAGAGGTACATAAGCCTGACAGTAGGTATTTGCTATGTGCTGATAGAGTAGTGAAGGATTTAAATTTCCTGATGTTTTTTTCTTTATTTGATATCTGTGTTCAGTTGGAGAGTTTACCCCATTACTTTCTGGCCTGTAGATACAACAGGAAGTGAAAGGAAATATCTTCAAAGTTTTGTATTAGTGACAATAGTTACCTAAATAAAATAAAAAAAAATATAGAAAAATAAAGAGGAAATATCTCTGCAGTGGAGACACAGACAAAAAAAGCCTGACAGGTTTTCAAACCCTTCTGCAACCCAAAATTAAACAAAACGTTTTTGCTTTAGATATATTATCACCTATACCAACTGTATATACTCTTCAAAAACTTTATATACTCTCCAAAAAATGTAAAATTATAATTCAATCAACTAGGGCCCTAAAAGGGCAGTTTTAAGCATACAATATATACACATACAGGAAAATGCTCCACCCATTCAAAATTTCCTTACGTAAGTTCACTGTAAATCCTCTAGCAGTCCGAAATAAAGGGTTACATATGTAAGATATCTTTACTATATTTTCTTTATTCTTACTGTAGAAAACCTCTTGACTCCATTAAAAATAAATAATCACATATGTATAGCATATGTTCAAATGAGATCTAATGAGGATCAGGAAGCTTAGGATGTAGTCACCCTAAAGTCACGGAATGCAAACAATTCTGACAACCAGCTTGTACAGGCAGAGCTAAAATTCAATGCAGAGGTTTGACAAGCTGGAAGTTGGGGTTAGCAACAGTTAAACAAATAAGGGACAAGCTGAAGGTCAGGGCAGACAGCTGGCAAATGAAGAAACCAGCATAAGTCCTGTTTGTAACCATTAGCAAATCTAAAAGCATTAAAGCACCAGATGTGTGCATACACTTTTGATCAGGTACTGGATGAACATTCTAAACTCAACTAAAGTGATTCTAAATGTATTGTTAAAAATAAATAAACAAATACACCATGTTATAATTACATGCTCTGTGCAATGGTTTTCAACAGAGCAGCCCCAATCCTCTTCTTTTTAGGTCCCCCGATGGTGGCCCTGGCCCCTCCCCGCTGCAAAGTGCCCCCATAGCAAGGCTCTTGCTATGGGGGCACTTAAGCAGGCTCTCTCCCACCAATGGCTCCCACTGCTGTGTTAGCCAATGAGAAGAGAGAGACCCAGAAGAGATGCTGCTCTCCTGCACTCGCTGGATTGAAATGGGACTCAGATAAGTATAAGCTGCAGCTTATGGGGGAGCTGCACCCTGAATGTTTTTTACCTTAATGCATAGAATGCATTAAGGTAAAAAACCTTCTGCTTTTAGAACCTCTTTAAAGCACTGTTGATCAAAATCAGATGTGCAATAACAGTATGATCAAGTGGCAGTGGCAAGTATCAAATAGGAGATGAAAG
The DNA here is from genome assembly GCA_037952925.1 of Lithobates clamitans. NCBI lineage: Eukaryota > Metazoa > Chordata > Amphibia > Anura > Ranidae > Lithobates > Lithobates clamitans. The sequence continues at coordinate 4,101,167 of JBBGZY010000143.1, forward strand.
GAGTAAGTCTAGCATTTCATGCAAATGCATGAGAAGTGAACACCAAGCCAATCTAGATTTGCATGAAATGTGTAGTTATGTTGAAATTGTTAAACTTCATTTTTCGTGACATCACTGGTCACACTGTGCACAAATCCACCATTCCATATACAGTGGTATTTGTTTTCAGGATTTGACCATATTGCTGGCTATCCTTATCTTCTGCTTGTTAGACATGCACCTTGCTCTTGTAAAGGCAACTTGCTGAAATTAAATAAAAATTAATATTTTTGAAAGTAAAATATTGAGACATTTAAAGTAAAACTATACTGAGAAGTAAGGGTATTCTGAATTCTTTCTAAAGATGTTGATTAGCTGTTTCTGGTTTTATTATGCTCTAGGAAGATGCCCAGTACAAAAATGCAGGTCAGAAGTGTGATGTAAGAGCCCCTCATCTGCTTACATGTTTGAGTTCAGTAAAGTCAATAAACTAGCATTTTTAGGACAGGTCAACAATTACAACAATCATGCTTTATCAGTAGAGATTTTTTCATTTAATTGTGGAAGTAGCAGCTTCAATCCTGTGCTACTTATTAGTTTTTAGCAGCGAAGTTAAGTCTGTAATTGCTTCAGACATACTGTAGTGCATACCTACTCTGGCAGAAATAAAGCATATACTCCTAAAGGTAAGGGCCATTATGACGGAGTCCCTTTAACTGTAGCCTGTTGAGTAATTCAGTAATACAGAATCTTTGATAATGCCATACTGTGATATTATTTGTGCTTTAAAACAGGAAAGGGCATGGACAGCACATGTGCATTGTTGATACACTTCAACTGCTTTTGTGAAGAACACAGATGTATGAACTATGTCTAGTGTCAGGTTTTCATCTGCTTTATTGGAATCCTGCTGAATGCATTAGGAACGTACAAAAAGTATCAAATGCGCAATGCAATCAGGATGGGCTTCATGCATTGAGTAGGATTCTGTTCATTGATCTGTAAGCACTAACCTACTCTGTCTGCTTTTGAACTCTCCTGCATAAGGAGATACATGGATTAAGTGTCTCTAATTTGTATAATATTTTTTTTTCTTTATAAAGTTGTCTGATATACTTTCACTAACTGGTGAGCAAGTAACAATTGATGTTCTTAACTTTAAAGAAACAGTGTGTGTATATATAATATTGTCAAATAAGTTCACACATCCTGCTTTTTCCACTTTGTCTTTTTCTTGTTTCTTGTAAACCTGGTTGCATATTTCAATGAGTTTCAGCAATAAGTGAGCTAATATGTATATGTATGTATGAGACATCAATTATCTGCAATTGTGCTCTAATAAGCTTTGGGTTGGCTGTATTGATTTCTGTGCACCCATGTTGAGAGATGGTGCCTTTGTCATCCTTTATCAAATCTTTGACCTTCATCACTCAGTTTCCTTTGCCACTGTTACACAATAAACATATAGATGGATCAGCCAGGACATTGTGACCACTGAGATGTAAAGTGGATAACATTGATTATCTTGTTATACAGGCATCTAAAAGGGGGTGGGATATATTAGACAGCAAGTGAACATGCTGAAGCTGATGTGTTGGAAGCAGAAAAAATGGGCAGGCATAAGGATCTGAGCAACTTTGAGAAAGGCCAAATTATAATGGCTCCATATATATAATGTGTGTATATATATATATATATATATATATATATATATATATATAAAGTATATAATGCAATCCTCATACTGCTAACATTAGTAAATAGATAGGAAAGTAGCTCATATTTACTTGTTTTAAACTTTTTTTTTACATTTCTTCAGTAATTTCCTGGTTTCCTAGACAAATTATTTCATACATCACAAGGATTTCTCACAAAAATAAAGCATAGACAGGGAGACATGGATGTATGGGGGAGTTTGCTTTGAATATGAACAAATTCATTAAATAGCATTTTTGGTTTGTGGTGCTCGGATGCAGTAAAGATCCACTTTAACCACTTAAAGACCAGCCTCGTTTTGGAATTTAGGTGTTTACATTTAAACAGTTTAAAACAGTTTTTTTTGCTAGAAAATTACTTAGAACTCCCAAACATTATATATTGTTTTTTTTCTAACACCATAGAGAATAAAATGTCAGTCATTGCAATACTTCTTTTCATATCGTATTTGCGCAGCGGTCTTACAAGTGCACTTTTTTTTGGAAAACATTCACTTTTTTGAATAAAAAAATAAGACAACAGTAAAGTTAGCCCAATTATTTTGATATTGTTATGGAAAAAAATCTTGCGAGCCACAATTATCCAGTGCCTTAATGGAAATTCAACCAAACAGCTACCCGGCTGCAGGCGCAGATCACGTATTCATGACCGTGCGATAAATGATATATGAAAAAAATGCGCCGCGCCTAGGGGTGTAACTGAATAACTGTAAATCTAAGTACAAATCATAGATAATAAAGCGTGCAAATCAAATAGAGCCTAAAGCTCCGATCACTTACTAAGATCACCTGCTGTGTGAATCCTAAAGCTCTGATCACTTACTAAGATCACCTGCTGTGTGAATCCTATGACCAAACACACTAAAAAAATATCTAGTGCAATAAATCACAAAGTGCAATGTGCATAGAAAAACGTAATAAGATAAATATACAATCCACAGTGATTAAAATATAATCATTCCTAATAAGGTGTATATGCTAAAAAATGTTACACATATGTAGATCCACTGTGATTAAAATGAAAAAAGAGAAAAAAAAAAAAAAAATTAAATAAAACAATATATATATTCGTAAAACACAAACAGAGTAAATCAATCACATGCGTGGGCGAATTGAAACTATAATCGCCCTAATAAAAGTGTTCAAATCACATCCGTGAAAAAATCTTCCAATCCAGTAACATAAAGTGACCAAGTTCAAATAAAAGTCAGTGTAATGGTGATGGTTCAAAGAAAAAGTTCCGGTTTTGAATCAAACGTGCCCAAAGAAAAACATGCTGTGAAGTGCCTTGGTGACCCCCAATGTGATTGCGCTCACCTTGGAGCGTGTGACACAGGTTTTAATTGTGTCAATACACGCTTTTGGAGCCACCCCTGGGCTCAGTATTAGGTACAGCTGATTCCCACACTGGATTCTTTATGGCTCCACTCACATCAGACCACATAAAAGAAAAAGGCTAATATAGTATAATACCGTAGGATACTTTTATTAAAATCACATCCAATCCCCACATGGGGTACTCACATTTATAAGGTGCTCATGTGCACCAAACATAACATAGGAAAAAACGGCTGTGCGGCGTGCTGCGGGGTGTGAGAGCTCCACAACCCAGCTCTGTGCTGATCGCTCCGTCCTGGCCCCTCCCCTACGCGTCTTCGACACAGGGAGTCACGTGTCTTCATCAGGGGGATGATGAAGACACGTGACTCCCTGTGTCTTTTATGTGGTCTGATGTGAGTGGAGCCATAAAGAATCCAGTGTGGGAATCAGCTGTACCTAATACTGAGCCCAGGGGTGGCTCCAAAAGCGTGTATTGACACAATTAAAACCTGTGTCACACGCTCCAAGGTGAGCGCAATCACATTGGGGGTCACCAAGGCACTTCACAGCATGTTTTTCTTTGGGCACGTTTGATTCAAAACCGGAACTTTTTCTTTGAACCATCACCATTACACTGACTTTTATTTGAACTTGGTCACTTTATGTTACTGGATTGGAAGATTTTTTCACGGATGTGATTTGAACACTTTTATTAGGGCGATTATAGTTTCAATTCGCCCACGCATGTGATTGATTTACTCTGTTTGTGTTTTACGAATATATATATTGTTTTATTTAATTTTTTTTTTTTTTTTCTCTTTTTTCATTTAAATCACAGTGGATCTACATATGTGTAACATTTTTTAGCATATACACCTTATTAGGAATGATTATATTTTAATCACTGTGGATTGTATATTTATCTTATTACGTTTTTCTATGCACATTGCACTTTGTGATTTATTGCACTAGATATTTTTTTAGTGTGTTTGGTCATAGGATTCACACAGCAGGTGATCTTAGTAAGTGATCAGAGCTTTAGGATTCACACAGCAGGTGATCTTAGTAAGTGATCAGAGCTTTAGGCTCTATTTGATTTGCACGCTTTATTATCTATGATTTGTACTTAGATTTACAGTTATTCAGTTACACCCCTAGGCGCGGCGCATTTTTTTCATATATTTTTATATTGTGAAAGATAATGTTACACCGAGTATATTGATACCCAACATGTCACGCTTCAAAATTGCGCCCGCTCGTGGAATGGCATCAAACTTTTACCCTCAAAAATCTCCATAGGCGACGTTTAAAAAATTCTACAGGTTGCATGTTTTGCGTTAAAGAGGTGGTCTAGGGGCTAGAATTATTGCTATCACTCTAATGATCGTGGCAATACCTCACATGTGTGGTTTGAACACCGTTTTCATATGCGGGCGATACTCACGTATGCGTTCACTTCTGCACGCGAGAATTTATTTATTTTATTTTATTTATTTTTACACTGTTTTTTTTTTTTTAAATATTTGGGTCACTTTTATTACTATTACAAGGAATGTAAACATTCCTTGTAATAGAAAAAAGCATGACAGGTCCTCTTAACCACTTGCCGACCGCCTACCGCATATATACTGCGGCAGAGCGGCACGGGCAGGCAAAATCACGTACCCGTACGTGATCTGCCTCCCGCGGGCGGGGGGTCCGATCGGACCCCCCCCCCCAGGCCATCGGCGGTCGGCATTTGACTGGGAGCGTCGGGAGGCGAGGGGGAGACCATCCGATCGTGGCCCCCCCCTCGCGATCGCTCCCAGCCAATGGGAATCCTCCTCTGCCTGTGTGTCGTTTCACACAGGCAGAGGATGTGATGTCATCTCTCCTCGGTCTGGCAGTTTCCGTTCCAGCGCCGAGGAGAGATGACAAGTGAGTGCACAACACACACACACACACAGTAGAACATGCCAGGCATACCTTACACCCCGATCCCCCCCCCGATCGCCCCCCGATCCCCCCCCAATCACCCCCCCCCTGTCACAAACTGACATTAGCAGTATTTTTTTTTTTTTTTTTTTTTTTTTTTTTTCTGATTACTGCATAGTGTCAGTTTGTGACAGTTAGTGTTAGGGCAGTGAGTATTACCCCCCTTTAGGTCTAGGATACCCCCCTAACCCCCCCTAATAAAGTTTTAACCCCTTGATCACCCCCCCTCACCAGTGTCGCTAAGCGATCATTTTTCTGATCGCTGTATTAGTGTCGCTGGTGACGGTAGTTAGGGACGTAAATATTTAGGTTCGCCGTCAGTGTTTTATAGCGACAGGGACCCCCATATACTACCTAATAAATGTTTTAACCCCTTGATTGCCCCCTAGTTAACCCTTTCACCACTGATCACCGTATAACCGTTACGGTTGACGCTGGTTAGTTTGTTTATTTTTTATAGTGTCAGGGCACCCGCCGTTTATTACCGAATAAAGGTTTAGCCCCCCGATCGCCCGGCGGTGATATGCGTCGCCCCAGGCAGCGTCAGATTAGCGCCAGTACCGCGAACACCCACGCACGCAGCATATGCCTCCCTTAGTGGTATAGTATCTGAACGGATCAATATCTGATCCGATCAAATCTATACTAGCGTCCCCAGCAGTTTAGGGTTCCCGAAAACGCAGTGTTAGCGGGATCAGCCCAGATACCCGCTAGCACCTGCGTTTTGCCCCTCCGCCCAGCCCAGCCCAGCCCACCCAAGTGCAGTATCGATCGATCACTGTCACTTACAAAACACTAAACGCATAACTGCAGCGTTCGCAGAGTCAGGCCTGATCCCTGCGATCGCTAACAGTTTTTTTGGTAGCGTTTTGGTGAACTGGCAAGCACCAGCCCCAGGCAGCGTCAGGTTAGCGCCAGTACCACTAACACCCACACACGCGCCGTACACCTCCCTTAGTGGTATAGTATCTGATCGGATCAATATCTGATCCGATCAGATCTATACTAGCGTCCCCAGCAGTTTAGGGTTCCCAAAAACGCAGTGTTAGCGGGATCAGCCCAGATACCTGCTAGCACCTGCGTTTTGCCCCTCCGCCCGGCCCAGCCCACCCAAGTGCAGTATCGATCGATCACTGTCACTTACAAAACACTAAACGCATAACTGCAGCGTTCGCAGAGTCAGGCCTGATCCCTGCGATCGCTAACAGTTTTTTTTGTAGCGTTTTGGTGAACTGGCAAGCGCCAGCGGCCTAGTACACCCCGGTCGTAGTCAAACCAGCACTGCAGTAACACTTGGTGACGTGGCGAGTCCCATAAGTGCAGTTCAAGCTGGTGAGGTGGCAAGCACAAGTAGTGTCCCGCTGCCACCAAAAAGACAAACACAGGCCCGTCGTGCCCATAGTGCCCTTCCTGCTGCATTCGCCAATCCTAATTGGGAACCCACCGCTTCTGCAGCGCCCGTACTTCCCCCATTCACATCCCCAACCAAATGCAGTCGGCTGCATGAGAGGCATTTTCTTTATGTCCTCCCGAGTACCCCTACCCAGCGAACCCCCCCAAAAAAGATGTTGTGTCTGCAGCAAGCGCAGATATAGGCGTGACACCCGCTATTATTGTCCCTCCTGTCCTGACAATCCTGGTCTTTGCATTGGTGAATGTTTTGAACGCTACCATGCACTAGTTGAGTATTAGCGTAGGGTACAGCATTGCACAGACTAGGCACACTTTCACAGGGTCTCCCGAGATGCCATCGCATTTTGAGAGACCCGAACCTAGAACCGGTTACAGTTATAAAAGTTAGTTACAAAAAAAGTGTAAAAAACAAAAAAAAAAAAAAAAACACAAACAAAAATATAAAATAAAAATAGTTGTCGTTTTATTGTTCTCTCTCTCTCTATTCTCTCTCTATTGTTCTGCTCTTTTTTACTGTATTCTATTCTGCAATGTTTTATTGTTATTATGTTTTATCATGTTTGCTTTTCAGGTATGCAATTTTTTATACCTTACCGTTTACTGTGCTTTATTGTTAACCATTTTTTTGTCTTCAGGTATGCCATTCACGACTTTGAGTGGTTATACCAGAATGATGCCTGCAGGTTTAGGTATCATCTTGGTATCATTCTTTTCAGCCAGCGGTCGGCTTTCATGTAAAAGCAATCCTAGTGGCTAATTAGCCTCTAGACTGCTTTTACAAGCAGTGGGAGGGAATGCCCCCCCCCCCCAACATCTTCCGTGTTTTTCTCTGGCTCTCCTGTCTCAACAGGGAACCTGAAAATGCAGCCGGTGATTCAGCCAGCTGACCATAGAGCTGATCAGAGACCAGAGTGGCTCCAAACATCTCTATGACCTAAGAAACCGGAAGCTACGAGCATTTTATGACGTAGATTTCGCCGGATGTAAACAGCGCCATTGGGAAATTGGGAAAGCATTTTATCACACCGATCTTGGTGTGATCAGATGCTTTGAGGACAGAGGAGAAATCTAGGGTCTAATAGACCCCAATTTTTGCAAAAAAGAGTACCTGTCACTACCTATTGCTATCATAGGGGATATTTACATTCCCTGAGATAACAATAAAAATGATTTAAAAAAAAAAATGAAAGGAACAGTTTAAAAATAAGATAAAAAAATAATAATAATAAAGAAAAAAAAAAAAAAAAAAAAAAAAAAGCACCCCTGTCCCCCCTGCTCTCGCGCTAAGGTGAACGCAAGCGTTGGTCTGGCGTCAAATGTAAACAGCAATTGCACCATGCATGTGAGGTATCGCCGCGAAGGTCAGATCGAGGGCAGTAAGTTTAGCAGTAGACCTCCTCTGTAAATCTAAAGTGGTAACCTGTAAAGGCTTTTAAAGGCTTTTAAAAATGTATTTAGTTTGTCGCCACTGCACGTTTGTGCGCAATTTTAAAGCATGTCATGTTTGGTATCCATGTACTCGGCCTAAGATCATCTTTTTTATCTCATCAAACATTTGGGCAATATAGTGTGTTTTAGTGCATTAAAATGTAAAAAAGTGTGTTTTTTCCCCAAAAAATGCGTTTGAAAAATCGCTGCGCAAATACTGTGTGAAAAAAAAAAATGAAACACCCACCATTTTAATCTGTAGGGCATTTGCTTTAAAAAAATATATAATGTTTGGGGGTTCAAAGTAATTTTCTTGCAAAAAAAAAATATTTTTTTATGTAAACAATAAGTGTCAGAAAGGGCTTTGTCTTCAAGTGGTTAGAAGAGTGGGTGATGTGTGACATAAGCTTCTAGATGTTGTGCATAAAATGCCAGGACAGTTCAAACCCCCCCCAAATGACCCCATTTTGGAAAGTAGACACCCCAAGCTATTTGCTGAGAGTCATGTTGAGTCCATGGAATAATTTATATTGTGACACAAGTTGCGGGAAAGAGACAATTTTTTATTTTTTTTTATTTTTTTTTGCGCAAAGTTGTCACTAAATGATATATTGCTCAAACATGCCATGGGAATATGTGAAATTACACCCCAAAATACATTCTGTTGCTTCTCCTGAGTACGGGGATACCACATGTGTGGGACTTTTTGGGAGCCTAGCCGCGTACGGGACCCAGAAAACAAAGCACCGCCTTCAGGCTTTCTAAGGCCGTAAATTTTTGATTTCACTCTTCACTGCCTATCACAGTTTCGGAGGCCATGGAATGCCCAGGTGGCACAAAACCCCCCCAAATGATCCCATTTTGGAAAGTAGACACCCCAAGATATTTGATGAGAGGTATAGTGAGTATTTTGCAGACCTCACTTTTTGTCACAAAGTTTTGAAAATTGAAAAAAGAAAAAAAAAAATTTTTTTTCTCGTCTTTCTTTATTTTCAAAAACAAATGAGAGCTGCAAAATACTCACCATGCCTCTCAGCAAATAGCTTGGGGTGTCTACTTTCCAAAATGGGGTCATTTGGGGGGGGTTTGTGCCACCTGGGCTTTCCATGGCCTCCGAAACTGTGATAGGCAGTGAGGAGTAAAATCAAAAATGTACGCCCTTAGAAATCCTGAAGGCGGTGCTTGGTTTTCGGGGTCCCGTACGCGGATAGGCTCCTAAAAAGTCCCACACATGTGGTATCCCCGTACTCAGGAGAAGCAGCTAAATGTATTTTGGGGTGCAATTCCACATATGCCCATGGCCTGTGTGAGCAATATATCATTTAGTGACAACTTTGTGCAAAAAAAAAAAAAAAAAAAAAAAATTTGTCACTTTCCCGCAACTTGTGTCAAAATATAAAACATTCCATGGACTCAACATGCCTCAAAGCAAATAGCTTGGGGTGTCTACTTTCCAAAATGGGGTCATTTGGGGGGGTTTTATGTCATCTGGGCATTTTATGGCCTTCAAAACTGTGATAGGTAGTGAGGAGTAAAATCAAAAATGTACGCCCTTAGAAATCCTGAAGGCGGTGCTTGGTTTTCGGGGCCCTGTACGCGGCTAGGCTCCCAAAAAGTCCCACACATGTGGTATCCCCGTACTCAGGAGAAGCAGCTAAATGTATTTTGGGGTGCAATTCCACATATGCCCATGGCCTGTGTGAGCAATATATCATTTAGTGACAACTTTTTGTAATTTTTTTTTTTTTTTTTGTCATTATTCAATCACTTGGGACAAAAAAAATGAATATTCAATGGGCTCAACATGCCTCTCAGCAAATTCCTTGGGGTGTCTACTTTCCAAAATGGGGTCATTTGTGGGGGTTTTGTACTGCCCTGCCATTTTAGCACCTCAAGAAACGACATAGGCAGTCATAAACTAAAGGCTGTGTAAATTCCAGAAAATGTACCCTAGTTTGCAGATGCTATAACTTTTGCGCAAACCAATAAATATACGCTTATTGACATTTTTTTTACCAAAGACATGTGGCCGAATACATTTTGGCCTAAATGTATGACTAAAATTGAGTTTATTGGATTTTTTTTAGAACAAAAAGTAGAAAATATCATTTTTTTTCAAAATTTTCGGTCTTTTTCCGCGTATAGCGCAAAAAATAAAAACGGCAGAGGTGATCAAATACCATCAAAAGAAAGCTCTATTTGTGGGAAGAAAAGGACGCAAATTTCGTTTGGGTACAGCATTGCATGACCGCGCAATTAGCAGTTAAAGCGACGCAGTGCCGAATTGTAAAAAGTGCTCTGGTCAGGAAGGGGGTAAAACCTTCCGGGGCTGAAGTGGTTAAATATGAGATCTGGGGTCAAAAAGTCCTCAGATCTCATATTTGGACTTAAATGCAATAAAAAACAAAAAAAATGTCATTTGAAAAAATGTGGCTTTAAGAGGTATGGGCGGAAGTGACGTTATGATGTCGCTTCCGCCCTGCAGTGTCATGGAGACGGGTGGGGGCCATCTTCCCCTCACTCATCTCAATGCACAGCTAGGGAACAGACGCGATCACCTCCGCCGCTGCCATTGGCTCCGGTAAGCGGCGGAGGGCACCGGATCGCGGCAGGAGGGCACCGGATCGTGGCTTGAGGGGGGCCCCTCTCCCGCCTCTGATAAAAGTGACCTCGTGGAGAATCAACCACAGAGACAACTTTTATCTTGTAGCCGACTGCCGGCCGAAAACGGGGATAATGGGGTTATGGCAGCTAGCTGTTGCCATAACAATGACATCCGACATCCATCCTCAAAAAAGGAACGTACATCGGCGTGCGGCGGTCGGCAAGTGGTTAAACTCATTGTTAAGTTCTTCAAACCATTCTTGAACCATTTCTTCAGTGTGGCAGGGCACTTTATTCTGCTGAAAGAGGCCACTGACATCAGAGAATACCGTTTCCATGATGGGGTGAATTTGGTCACCAGCAATGTTTAGGTAGGTGGTAGATGTCAAAGTAAAATCCACATGAATGGCAGGACCAAGCTTTTCCAGTAGAACATTGCCCAAAGAATCCTACTGCATTCTTTCCACACTGCATCCTGGTGCCCTGGCTTTCCCAGAAAAGTGATACCCATGCACCCAGCCATCCACATGATGTAAAACAAAATGTGATTCAACAGACCAGACCACCTTCTTCTATTGCTCCGTGGTCCAGCCCACATGCTCATTGTAGGCACTTTTGGCTGTGGACACAGGTCAGCATGGGCACCCTGGGAATGTTTATGGCTACGTTGCCCCATACACAACAAACTACAGTGCAGATTTTTGTCTGCTTTCAACACATCAGAGAGAAAGAGAGAGAGAGATACAATTTTGCTGTTATATAAATACTTAAATGGGTTGTTTGACTTTTATTTCAATTTTAATGATGTTTGCCCAAAAAATGCCTATGCATTTCAGTTTCATCAGTACATTAATATGCAATCCTCCATTTTGTGAAATAATTCTTACTTTTCAAGTGGCTTATTCCATTGCCCTCCCCTCTCTATCCTGCATATGGAAAGACAAACTAAGCATTGGATGCATGGCCCCGGCAACTTATGAGTGAGAACTCGGCTTCATGCCCTACCCATGCGGGTGCAATCTGCTTTCTTTAACTCTCACAGAATGCTGAGCTGTGAGAGAAAGTGGACTGCACATACTTGGATAAGGAACAAAGCTGAGTGCTCCATCACGAGCTGCCAGGGCTACTCATCCAGTGCTCAGTACCTCCTCTCATTTGCAGTATGAAGAGGGGAGGACAATGGAATGAGCAGCTTGAAAAGTAAGGATTATTTTCTAAATGGAACTCTGAATATTAATGAACTGACAAAGCTATAATGCATGGGGACTTTTTTGCCAAATGTCATTAAAAGTATGGAGAATTTATGCAGTGTATGTATTATAGATGTGTCTTGACTTTAAATAGGTGAATGCTTGATTGATGTTGTAGTTAATGATTAGATACATTGTAAAGTGCATATGATGGGTTTTTTTTAGATATATTGTACGTGCTTCCTGTGTATACTGTAACATCTTCAAAAGAGGTTGTAGAGGAAACTTTTTTTACCTTAATGCATCCTCTGCTTTAAGGTAAAAAAACTTTTCAATACTAGTTTCCCTCCACCCCCCTACCTAACAATTACCTGAGTCCTGGCTTCAGTTTTTCTTTCCCCTCTCCCGCTTTTGCAGACTTGACTTGACAAACCATGTGAGGAGGGAGGGGGGTTGAGGCCAAGCCATGCAGTATGTGTCTATGGATGTACACAGCCCAGCTTGGGAGTGAGCCCGCACATCTGCCCCCTAGCAAGCAGCTTGCTAGGAGGCAGATAGAAGAGGAGAAGCGGACAGCGCTGGTGGGAGACCGGAGAAGAGGAGGTTCCAGGCTACTTTGTGCAAAATTATTGCACAAAGCAGGTAAGCAGGACAGTCATCAGAAATTGTGGGGCCCCTTATACAGCCCACTGGCTGTCCCACCAAATCTGCCCACTAGCCATCCCACCAAGTCCTTCAGTGCCTCAGCCCCCCTCACACCTGTACGCTCTCAGCCCCCTCACACCTGTATGCTCTCAGCCCCCTCACACCTGTATGCTTACAGCCCCCCTCACACCTGTACACTCTCAGCCCCCCTCACACCTGTATGCTTACAGCCCCCCTCATACCTGTACGCTCTCAGCCCCCCTCACACCTGTACGCTTACAGTCCCCCTCACACCTGTACACTCTCAGCCCCCCTCACACCTGTATGCTCTCAGCCCCCCTCACACCTGTATGCTTACAGCCCCCCTCACACCTGTACACTCTCAGCGCCCCTCACACCTGTATGCTTAAAGCCCCCCTCATACCTGTACGCTCTCAGCCCCCCTCACACCTGTACGCTTACAGTCCCCATCACACCTGTACACTCTCAGCCCCCCTCACACCTGTACGCTCTCAGACCCCCTCACACCTGTACACTCTCAGCCCCCTCACACCTGTATGCACTCAGTCCCCCTCACACCTGTATGCTCTCAGCCCCCCTCACATCTGTATGCTCTCAGCCCCCTCACACCTTTACGCTGGAAGCCCCCCTCACACCTGTATGCTTTCAGCCCCCCTCACACCTGTATGCTTTCAGCCCCCCTCACACCTGTACGCTCTCAGCCCCCTCACACCTGTATGCTCTCAGCCCCCCTCACACCTGTATGCTCTCAGCCCCCCTCACACCTGTATGCTCTCAGCCCCCTCACACCTGTATGCTTTCAGCCCCCCTGACACCTGTACGCTCTCAGCCCCCTCACATCTGTACGCTCTCTGCCCCCTTACACTTGTACGTTCTCTGCCCCCTCGCATCTGTATGCTCTCAGCCCCCTCACACCTGTATGCTCTCTGCTCCCTCACACCTGTACGCTCTCTGCCCCCTCACACCTGTACGCTCTCGGCCCCCTCGCACCTGCATGCTCTCAGCCCCCTCACACCTGTATGCTCCCAGCACCACTCACATGTGTATATATGACATGCACGTACACACACACAGGCATGTATACACACACAAGACATGTACACATACAGAGACATGTACACACATAGGCATGTACACAAACAGGCATGTATATACACAAGACATGTACACATAGGCATGTACACACACAAGACATGTACACACACACAGACATGTATACACACAGAGAAATGTAGACACACAGAGACATGTGCAACAGAGAAATGTACACACACAGGCATGTACACAGCCCCCCTGCACAACAGCAGGTGGTCCCAGTCCCAGTTCTTGTTTCCACATGCAGAGGGGTGCACATGCAGGAAATGGCCAGAGGTGGCAGCAAAGAGTCCGATGTCAGCTCATGACAGAGCAGCAGCCTGCCGACTCACACACATACAGGAGCATCCATGGAGCTCCTCTGCACCCGCCCATGCCTTCTCACATCCCTGCCAGTCGGCCGGGCCCGTCCAGACACTAGGGCCCCTTATGAGTGTATGGGCTGTACCCCCCTGATGGCGGCCCTGCAGGTAAGTATAACATGTTTGTTATTTTAATTAAAAAAATAACCTTTACTACCACTTTAATATGGGTTTCAAAACCTGATCTATCTGTATAGTCAGATTCCTGCGAATGGGTATGCAACATTTTACTAACTCTCTTACCCTTTGTAAGTGTCAGCTATTTTTAAGGAACCTGTGAAGTGTCATTTCAGATATAGGTGGATTCTGATTCTCTCACTAACTTTATATGTTGCTTTAGTACTTCCACATTTCTTGCTCATTTCTTTTCCTACATAATAAGTGTTCCCATTCCTCCTATCACTTTCTATAAAATATATCCATCAAATAAAAATCCATTAAGGAGAGTGGAGGCTTCTCATAAGCGCTGCAACAAAAGGGCAAACATGGGAACTCAGCTTCAAAGACTGGAGTACCTGAGAGACAAAGGAAACAATCAAGTAAATTAAAGAGAACCAGATTTGAATGGATCTATGCACAACATTCAGCATTAAATTATTTGACAGGCTTACTTATATTTATATCCCCTTCCCCCTTAATTAGCTTTACTTACTTTTAATGTCAAGGATCAGCTGGAGGTTGGAAGCTGCTTGCTGATCTAAACACAGTTTTGCTGGGCTAAGGCACTGTTCAAACCAATGTGATGTGGGGATGTGTGAGATATCAAGGGCATTTCCACAATGCATGAAAACAGGCTATGTCTTATGTCATTCTTAATGGCACTTCAGTTGCACCAACCAATGCAATTGCACCACAACACATGCTAACTTGCCTGTACATCTCTTAATGTGATTGTAGCTTCCTTAAATGCAATGCACCAGAAGCGCAAAAACACACGCATGCCGTCACACCTGCATATCTTAGTGTTTAACGTTATTTTAAATACAGCCTGAAAACACAGGATTATTGGTTCTGAATTTAGGAGTGCACAATGGTGAATATTGCTAACTCACAGGTGAGTTATAGAATAAAGTTCCGTCAGCATGTGGAATGTGGTCAAGAGTAGAAGAGGATATGAATTTCAGCACCATTGTTTATTTTTTGAAAGTGTGGGTTTTTGAGAGAAGCTCATTTGGTCAGTGAGTCTTTTGATTTACTAAAGAAAAAAAGATTGTGCACTTTGCAGGTGGTGAAGCTGTTCTGATTTTCATCATCCAATCATGTGCAAGCAAACATTTTTTATTTATTTTTTTATTTTCCTTGCACCTGATTGGGTATTCTATACAACAAAAAGGTTTAAATCACTGACTGCAATAAGCAGGTAGCAAGTGAAATGTTAGAACTTCTGATTTACATAAGTGATGAAAACCAAATAATGTTGACAGTTTTAAAGCTGATAGCTTCAATATTTAGTTTTCTTCTAATACCTGACGAAACTTGTGTGAGAGGTTGCTTTCTTGCTTTTAGGACCCATTCACACCTAGGTGATTTAAATCGTGGGCGAAATCGCCATGATTCTGCCCATGATTCCAAATCTCAGCAAAATGCGGGAAGCGTTTGCGATGCCATTACTTTTTAATCTTCACAGTGATTTTGCCACGATTATCACACAATAAACTGCTCTGCAATTGCAGCAAAATCACAATGTACAAAGCTTGTCACTGAAAAAAGGAGCAGGTGCTTCTTTTGGGAGACAGCATCACATGTTGCGATTTGCTGCAATTGCAGCGTGATTGATCGTTCGACAATCACCCTGCGATTGGGGTGCCATTAAGAAGTAATGGCATCACAAACGCAGCCCACATTTTGCTGTGATTTGGAAATTGTGGGCAGAATCAAGGCAATTCCGCCAATGTTTCAAATCGCTTAGGTGTGAATGGAGCCTTAAGAATAAACAGTAGGCAAAAAAGGGTCTAAAAGGATCAACAGATTATCCTTTGTTATTGTTAACTGAATTTTATAAACATGCCAATAAAGTAATTATCTTTTTAACGTTGTGCACGTTGTCTCACACATTTGGTGCATTTAAATATAATGGATCAAACAGAAATTGACTCTTAAAGGAACAATAGCCAAAACAATTCCTTAAATGACAGATTCAAAGCAACAGTGAAAAAAAAAAAAAAAAAGATAACATGCATTCAAATCACATGCACTGAACAATTACAACTGCTAAAAACAGTAAATGTCCCTTTTTATCATCACCATCTGGAAGAGTGGAAAGAATTATTGTACCATACAAACAACTCTAAAACAAGGCAGAAAAAAAACAGATACTGTTTTGTATAAACCAAAGATTCTGTATAAACTAATAAATAATCAAATCCACATCCCACTAATAAACAGAAATACTGTTACGTGCAACTTGATAATAAGATGAACTGTGCAACAAACTTAAAGATGCTACAGGATTTATTCTAGCTTTATAGGGGCAAATATACATGGGATTTGGTTTCCTGCCTTTGAAACACATGTCAAACTCAGGGCAACAAATCACCATTAACTTTAATGGAGCACTAAGCATGTCAGTTCAGTGGCTGCATTTGACTTGCTTTGCATTGTGTTGTGTTTCTTTGGACACAGCTGGGTTGATTCACTAAAGGCAAATAGACTGTACACTTTGCAAGTGCAGTTGCACTTATTTTCTTTATTAAATGTAAATGTGACAAAGCTTCACTCTGTAAAGAATACCCAATGGGTTGAAAGAAAAAAAAAAATTCTGCCTGCACATGATTGGATGGTGGAAATGAGCAGAGCTTACCACATTTACTAAGCTCTGGGGGAAATTAAAGTGCTTGTACAGTCTCAATGGCTTTCACCTTAATTCATTCTATACATTAAAGCGGAGTTCCAACAAAAAAAAAATAAATTAAAAGTCAGCAGCTACAAGTACTGCAGCTGCTGACTTTTATTAATCATACACTTACCTGTCCCAGGGTCCAGCAATGTGGGGGAATGAAGCACCGCTCGTCTCCCCCTCCTCTCTGCGATGCCGGCATTGTCACTGTGGGTGCCCGGCTATGGCTTCTACTGGTTTTTTTTTTCATGTTTGTGATATAAGCAAAAAAGACCAAAACTTGTGAAAAAAAATTATATTTTTTACTTTCTGTCATAAAACATATCCAAAGCTTATATCCAGCTTAACCAGCATATCCAGCTTTAGTAAATTAAACCCACTGTGTATTTGACCTATAGTAAACTCTTCTTGACCTGCATTTCACTTTGATTAGGTTATGCTTTCCCATAAATTTGTATCAAACTTGAACAAAAGCCTATTGACACGGGCCACTTTTTTATAGCCATAACTTATTTAATTAGAATTTATTTTCTTATTTAAATTGTTTTCTGTTTAGAACATGTTTGGTTATTATACTTGGCTGACCTCCCTGCTTCAGTACTCAGTGGAGGTCATTTACTATAGCGCTGCAGCGCTAATTACGACAAATTAGTGCTAATTAGTGCTAATCGCTAAAACAATATTCACTATAGCGCTGGTAAAAAAAATACTCCCAAAATCTAATATCCTATAGTTCCCTGAAAACAAATAGCACCCAAACCCTTATTCTGCTAAAACCTGGAGTAGTGCACATGGAAATAATGTTTAGAGCATTATATAATTGCCTACTTGGTACTGAAATATGCAGTATATTGTTTAAAGATAATCTGCTTTTAAACTGTGTGAAAAAGTGATTTCTGCACTGAAATATCTTTAAAAGTCTGAGAAGAGATAAATTCCCGTCTCTGTTCAACTAGGTGCCAACACAACTGAGCATGCTCAGACCTGCAAATAGCTCTCATTTTAGCTCCAATGTATTTTTTACAGGGCGCTATAGTAAATACCAGAATGAGCACTGTGTTAAAGAGCATTTTTTGGGAGTGAAAATCGGTGCGATAGTCCAATGCAAGTTTTAGCCATTGATTCTAATGGTACAATTGTAACTTCCCCAAATAAATCCTTTTAATGTTGAGATGAAATATATCTTTCTCTGAAATAAATTTTCCTTTGCAACATTGTTGCTTTTACTTAATCTATTTTGTTTTTAAGAATGCTAGAATGTGGAATGTTTTGATGTTTTGGTAAAATATATTTTTCTCTGTCACTTTCACTTGTTACTCTCCATCTCACAACATTCTTTACCCACACTGACACTGGTGTCTTTACAAACCACAAACAATACCATTGCTGATGCAAATTTAAAATCAGTCACAATTTTTTGTGCTTTTTATTATTGCCAAATAAGCATAATTTGAGCCCAAAAAATGTGAGATGTGTACCAGCGTCAGAAATAAAAATGTAATTCCCAAAAATTTGAGGGTAATATCACTATTCTACACTCACCCACAAAGAACCACCAAATATCACAGAATAAATCAAGAAGAATAACTCTTGAGTAATGTAATTCCATTACCTGCATGTCCAAAGAAATGCAGTATTTATGTGTATTTATATGTAGGAGGTTTTCATATGAGCTAGCTCTGTGGCTTAGCGGTTAGAACTTCTGTTTAGCATCCCTGCGTGTCTGGATTTGAATCCCAAACATGCTGCTTCATGTAGAGAAGTTTTCTCATCTCCCTATGATGTTAAACATAACTCCTGACTCAGATCTTAAAACTCTGTCTAAATGTAATATTTATGTGTTGGAGGTTTCCACCACCATTGTAAATATTGCCAGATACATTATCTAGCCAAAAGTATTGGGACGCTTGCCTTTACACACATGAACGTTAATGGCATCCCAGTCTTAAGCCTCGTACACAAGATTCGATTTTCCAATGGGAATTGTGTGATGACAGGTTGTTGGCAGAAAATCCGACTGCTTGTACGCTCCATCGGACAATTGTCAGATTTTCCACAGACAAATGTTGGATAGCAGGCTTTAAAATTTTCCGCAGACAAATGTCTGTTGTCAGATTTTCCAATCGTGTGTACACAAGTCTGTAAGACAAAAGTAAAAACAGGCACGCTCGGAAGCAAAGATGAACCAGAAGCGGTCGGTCTTGTAAATTAGCATTCGTAATGGAGAATTAACATTTGTGACATGGCAAATTATGAAATCTGGAAATGCAGCGCACATTCTCTTCTTCTTTAATGGGATAATAATGAAGCTGCTTTGCTGGTGATACTGATGGAGTTCTGCCAATGTATTTTAAAAGGCTTTTATTTTTAGTGATATCAAGAATAATATTATTATTCTTGGTTTTTTTTTTGGGGGGGGGTGGAAGTTACCACAGCACCATTATCCCATAGTTTTTAAGATCAAAGATACAACTACAGTCAGGTCCATAAATATTGGGACATCAACACAATTCTAATCTTTTTGGCTCTTTACACCATCACAATGGATTTGAAATGAAATGAACAAGATGTGCTTTAACTGCAGACTTTCAGCTTTAATTTGAGGGTATTTACATCCAAATCATGTGATTACAATAGTTTGTATATGTGCCTCCCACTTTTTAAGGGGCCAAAAGTAATGGGACAGATTAACAATCATCCATCAAACTTTCACTTTTTAATACTTGGTTGCAAATCATTTGCAGTTAATTACAGCCTGAAGTCTGGAATGCATGGACATCACCAGATGCTGGGTTTCATCCCTGGTGATGCTCTGCTAGGTCTCTACTGCAACTGTCTTCAGTTCCTGCTTATTCTTGGGGCATTTTCCCTTCAGTTTTGTCTTCAGCAAGTGAAATGCATGCTAAATCGGATTCAGGTCAGGTGATTGACTTTGCCATTGCATAACATTCCACTTCTTTCCCTTAAAAAACTCTCTGGTTGCTTTTGCAGTATGTTTCGGGTCATTGTCCACCTGCACTGTGAAGCGCCGTCCAATGAGTGTTGTTGTCACATCATCAATAAATAGAAGAGAACCAGTTCCTTTGCTTCTCCATACTCTTCTCTTCCCATCACTCTGGTACAAGTTGATCTTGGTCTCATATGTCCATAGGATGTTGTTCCAGAATTGTGAAGGCTTTTTTAGATGTTATTTGGCAAACTCTAATCTGGCCTTCCTGTTTTTGAGGCTCACCTATGGTTTACATCTTGTGGTGAACCCTCTGTATTCACTCTGGTAAAGTTTTCTCTTGATTGTTGACTTTGACACACATACACCTACCTCCTGGAGAGTGCTCTTGATCTGGCCAACTGTAGTGAAGGATGTTTTCTTCACCAGGGAAAGAATTCTTCGGTCATCCACTACAGTTGTTTTCCATGGTCTTCTGGGTCTTTTGGTGTTGCGGTGCACTCTTTCCTTTTAAGGATGTTCCAAACAGTTGATTTGGCCACACCTAATATTTTTGATATCTCTCTGATGGGTTTGTTTTGTTTTTTCAGCCTAATGATGGCTTGCTTCACTGAAAGTGACAGCTCTTTGGATCTCATATTGAGAGTTGACAGCAACAGATTCCAAATGCAAATAGCACACTTAAAATGAACTCTGGACCTTTTATCTGCTCTTTGTAAATGGTATAATGAGGGAATAACACACACCTGGCCATGGAACAGCTGAGCAGCCAATTGTCCCTTTACTTTTGGTCCCTTAAAAAGTGGGAGGCACATATACAAACTGTTGTAATTCTTACACCATTCACCTGATTTGGATGTAAATACCCTCAAATTAAAGCTGAAAGTCTGCAGTTAAAACACATCTTGTTCCTTTCATTTCAAATCCATTGTGGTGGTGTATAGAGCCAAAAAGATTAGAATTGTGTCGATGTGCCAATATTTATGGACCTGACTGTATGTTGGTGTACCTTGTTAATTTTACATTTTTACTGTGCATTAAAAAAAGAAAAATTAGACATGCTAACTGCCAATAGAACTTAAAAATATAGAAAATATACCAAAACAAATCATTATTCAACCAAAAAATAAAATAAAAGCCTCATGCATGTGTGCTGCTTCTTAATATAGGGGGTCAACAATGCCAAGAGTTGGTGAAAGCAGGGGTCCGTCATCTGGAGATAATTCCGAAAAAGAGCTCCCGCAGCAAAGGCATATGACATAAGTGGTCACGATTAATAAAGCAACCAATTTTTGGTCCAAGAACTCCTCCTGTTCCTGGACTGGACTTGGGTCAATGCAAAAACTCCAAGGCCAATAATAAATAACACATTATCTCCTCCGATTCCGCAACATGTATGGTTGACGAACGGCCATTCAGAAACTAACTGAAAAGCACAAAATGAAAAGCGAGAAGTGAAAAACGTGAAATGAAAAGCACGAATCAACACTCACCAAACTTCTACTAACACGAAATCAGCAGAAGGAGCCTGAAGAGTGGCGCTAAAGAGCTGAAAAACCATGTAGTGCGTCACTATGTTTGTTGGCCGACAATTCCTTGCTGCTTGTATGCAAGACAAGTTCCTGGCCAATGCCCTTCAGACAAAAGTCCGAGGTTTTGTCTGCGGAAAATCTGATCGTGTTGTACGAGGCTTACGTCCGTAGGGTTAAAAATTGATTTGGCTCACCTTTTGCAGCTGGAACAGCTTCTGGGGAGGCTAGGAAGGCTGTCCACAAGGTTTAGTGGGTCTATGGGAATGTTTGACCATTCTTCCAGAAGTGCATTTGTGAGGGGAGGCACTGATGTTGGATGAGAAGGCCTGGCTCGCAGTCTCTGCTCCAATTCAGCCAAAAGTTGTTCTATCGAGTTGGGGTCAGGACTCTGTGCAAGCCAGTCAAGTTCCTCCACCCCAAACTTGCTCACCCATGTTTTTATGGACCTTGCTTTGTGCACTAGTTTCTGTACTATTTTTTGGTGACTTTGGGGTGCGATTTTTATTGACATCAGTGCAGAAACCTGTGTAGAAGTCTTTGAAATTCCCCACAGTCTGGCCTGACATGCAGGAATGAAATGGTGTGAGTTCTTCTGAACGAGTTCTTCTGTACGATTTCCTCCCGCTGTCAGTGTGAATCAGAGCTCAAACTGGGCCTATGTCTTTATAATTCACCTGCTGCTATCCCAGGGACACCATTTCTTTTTTACCTTCAAATATCATATGTAGAAATACAGATTTGCATATCTGCAAATAAACAAAAAGAAAACATTCTAATCGTTGTTGCGATCAAATATTCACAGCTGCAATCAAAAGAGCTTGGTTTCACCTTCTGACCCAGAAATAAGTCATTGTAATCACCCGAAAGTTCCTGTGCTGGTCAGGATCTCCATCTAGGTGGACATGGCGAGGTTCCTCTTTAGCAAAGAGGAGGTGCTGCTCATTTGCAGGGTAAGTACTTGTGCTTACTCAATATTGGGGTGGATGTGGTAGTTAGATTTTGTGTGGGTGGGGTTCATTGATTTGTTTATTTAACATCACCACACATTTGCTTCTGGCCCATGTGCACACATAAATTCCTGCATTTGTTCTGCTGATGTAAATCAGTAAGGACTATGCAAATATAAAATATTAAAATATATATGACTCCGAGTTGTATGACAAGTTGTACCCCATGATTCTCAATGATAACCATTCATATCTGTGATACTTAAAGTTTCAACAACTTTAAAGTAGTCCCTGTACTACTTTGGTGTGACTTTCATGTGAGGTACATAGGGTGCAATATTACACAGGCATTCCGAGAAGTTGGGGCCAAGTTGCAGCAACAAAGTGGCAGCAAAATAGTGTGACTTTCAGGTCGCAGCAGTGTGAATGAGATTCATGGATAATACCTTTGAACTAGGCACTATTCTCACTTGTGCATCCTGCAAGTGCGTCAAATTCGTCCCTGCACTCCTTTGTTTTGACTTTGATGTGGCTTGAGCCCCATATACTGCAAGATTACACAGGCATTTGTCGCACAAGTGCACATGGGGCCTAATTCAAAGATGTTATCAATTAATCTCATTAGGTTCCTTTCACACCTGGCCGACTTTTCATACAACTTGAGGTCCATAAGGCCCCTTTCACATTTGTGCAACCTGAAAGTCCTGCAATTTTGCAGCGCTTTTTGCCGCAAATTTGATGTGATTTGAAGCAATGCCAGTGTAATCTTGAGGTCTATGGATGCAGGAGTTGCAGGACAAGTCACACAAGTGTGAACGGGGCCTTAGGGCCGGTTCATACTGCTGTGCTGTCTGACATCGGATGTGATTTGCTCCGCACTGCAAATCACATGTGATGTCTGTGTGATGCAAACTCAGCCATACAGACTGTATGGTTGAATTTACATCGCATTCAGACCAAACTCGCACAGGACCCTTTTTTTGGTCCGCAGCAGAATCGGATCGCATGGATGTTGTCTGAATTTGCAGTTCGCTCTGCGATATGCAAACCGATTTGGGGTGTCATTAGCTTTCTACTGACACTCCCAGCAGTTTGCATATTGCAGTGTGAACTAGATTTGCAGGGTAGTGTGAACGAGCCCTGACCCTAGGTTCACACCTATGTATTTTTTTGTGTGTTTTGCAGTTTGCAGAAACACTCTACAGTCCATTTAACATGGTTTCCTATGGTACTAGTTCACAACTATGTGTTTTGCGGCCAGTGCATTTTTGGAAATGGTCGGGGACTTTTTCACTCAATTTGCGGGTAATGGATTTCAGTGGAACTGCACCAGAAATTCAACTGTTACGTTTGTGATGCGATTTTTTATGTGTTTTGCAGTTATTATTTTAACACTGTATATAGCTGGTTGCTAACTGGGGGGCCGGGAAGCCAGCCGCCGCGTCCTTAACAACCAATGAGTCATCAGCTGTCAGCAGCTTCCCCACTAAAATAAAAAAAAAATAACAGCCAAAAAAATTAAAAAAAAAACTGCATGGCACCCCCCAGGTCTATACCAGGCTCTTCGGGTCTAGTATGGACCCAGAGGGGACTCCCCCATGCCAAAAGTAAAAAAAATGGTGTGGGGCCCCCCAACCCATACCAGCCCCTCATCTGAGCACACAACCTGGCAGGTTGCATGAAAAGAGGGGGGGCGAGAGAGCACCCCCCTCCTTAACCATACCAGGCCACATGGGAAGGGTGCTTTGGGGTCCCCCCAAAACATCTTGTCCCCATGTTGATGGGAACAAGGGACTCATCCCCATAATCCTTGCACAGTGGTTGTGAGGGTCTGCGGGCAGGGGGCTTATCGGAATGGGTGAATGGGTATTGGGTACATTGTAAAAAAGGGGGCGGGCTTTCCGTGTGACGTCAACGGATGGTCATGCCCCATGGCTGTGTAAGAGATGCCAGACAGCAGGTGACAACACTCTCTCTCGTACTCTCCTCTTTTCCTGTGGCCTGTCAGGTTGCATGCTCAGATAAGAGTCTGGTATGGATTTTGGGGGGACCCCATGCCATTTTTTTTAAATTTTGGTGCAGGGTTCCCCTTAATATCCATACCAGACCTGAAGGGCCTGGTATGGATTTTGAGGGGGCCCCACACAAATTGTATTTATGTTTTCGTGCGAGGTTCCCCTTAATATGCATACCAGACACAAAGGGCCTGGTAATGGATTGGGGGGGAACTCACGCCATTTTTTTCAATGATTTTTATCTATATTGCCGGGATCCTACAATACATTACAGCCGCAAGCAGTTTTAAAATATTTTTTTTCCTTTAGAAATGTCACTTTGCTGCAGTACTGTTCTAAACATGAGAAAGATGCGCTACTTTACAGGCATACTAAGGACACTCCCCAGGCACGATATTTAAAGGAATATTTCATTTTTATTGTTTCACTTGAAGCATTATTATATATATATATATATATATATATATATATATATATATATATATATATATATACATAAATATCAATTTTTATATTTATATAAATAATATATAGAGATATTATATATATTATATATATAAATATTCATATATATATATTAATATATTCATTATTATATATATAAAATCACTGCTCCTGAAAAAACTGCCGTTTTTTAATCTTTTTATTGCATTGATACATGTCCCCTGGGACAAGACCGGGGTCCCCATACACTTTTTATGGTAATAATAACTTGCATATAAACCTTTAAAATTAGCACTTTTGATTTTTAACCACTTCAATACCAGGCACTTAGACACCTTCCCGCCCAGACCAATTTTCAGCTTTTAGCGCTGTCGCAATTTGAATGACAATTGCGCGGTCATGCTACACTGTACCCAAACAAATTTTTTATCATTTTGTTCCCACAAATAGAGCTTTCTTTTGGTAGTATTTGATCACCTTTGCGGTTTTAATTTTTTGCGCAACAAATAAAAAAAACCGAAAATTTTGAAAAAAAACAAGTTTTTCTTTGTTTCTGTTAAAACTTTTTGTAAATAAGTATGTTTTCTTCTTCAATGACGGGCACTGATATGGCTGCACTGACGGGCACTGATATGGCGGCACTGATGGGCACCGATGAGGTGGCACCGATGAGGTGGCACTGACGGGCTCTGATGATGGGCACTGATAGGCGGCACTGATGGGCACTGATAGGTGGTACTGATGGGCACTGATAGGTGGCACTGGTATGCGGCATTGATGGGCACTCATAGGTGGCACGGATGGGCACTGATGGGCAGCACTGATGGGCACTCATAGGTGGCATTGATGGGCACTCATAGGTGGCATTGGTGGTTACTTATGGGTGGCACTGATAGTTGGCACAGATGGGCATGGATGGGCACTGATAGATGGGCACTGATGGGCACGTATGGGCACTGACAGGTGGCATGAATGGACACTGATGGGTGGCACTGATGGCATTACTTGTTTGCAGTGATGCCCCTAAGGGTGACATTGCTGGGCATCACTGCAACATAATTGTGCCAATCAGTGCCCATTTGTGGGCACTGATTGGCACAGATTTGGCACACTGGGCACATGTGGATGGCCATGGGGCACATACCTGGCCATCCACATGTTGCCCCTTCCCTGGTGGTCCTAGTGGCAATCCCTGGTGGTCCAGTGTGGTGATCTGCGGGGGGGCTGCGCTGATAAACAATCAGCGCAGACCCCCCCTGCCAGGAGAGCCGCCGATCGGCTCTCCTCTACTTGCGTCTGTCAGACGCGAGTGAGGAAGAGCCGATCAACGGCTCTTCCTATTGACAGCGTGATCAGCCGTGATTGGACACGGCTGATCACGTGGTAAAGAGCCTCCGCCGGAGGCTTTTTACCAAGATCAGTGTAGCGGTGTGTCAGACTGACACACCGCTCCAGCGATTGCCACGATGCGCGCCCCCGTGGGCGCGTTGCGGCATGTTATCCTGCTGGACGTCATATGACGTCCAGCCAGGATAACAGAACCACTTCCCGGACGTCAATCCGCTATAGGGCGTGCGGTAAGTGGTTAATGTTCGTGTCCCATGGACTTTAACTGTGTTTGCGCAAATTTTTTGCCTGTTTGCAAGTTCTGGTTCGGCTCATCCCTACCCAATAGCCAATAGCACATGAGCATGGTTGGTACCATAATATTAATGCCTCAATTGCAAAACATTATTGTATACAATGAAAAGAATCAAACATTAGTAATAGTATTTTCTTTGTATGATTGTGCTCAGCTCCATAGCGTAGTGGTATGCCCTGCTATCTTCAGAGGTTCAAGCGATGGGTTTGAGTCCCACCAATGGTATCACCTCCTGAAAACATACATTATACTCAGCAGCATAAATAGCGAATGCACATCAGTTTTGTTTATTCCATAATTTTAACACTTCAAATGCATGCAACAGTATGTAATTAATCAAAAGTTTTATGATGTGGAATTCCAAAAATCCAGCAAAAATCAAGGAAAAAAACGGCGTAGGGCCCCCCATTGCATACCAAAGGGGAACCCCACAGCAAAATTAAAACAAAAATTGGCATGGAGTCCCCCACAAAATCCATACCAGGCCCTTCAGGTCTGGTATGGATTTTAAGGGGAACTCTGTGGCAAAATAAAAAAAAATGGCATAAGGTTCCCCCAAAATCCATACCAGACCCCTATCCAAGCATGCAACCTGGCAAGTCAGGAAAGGGGGGGACGAGCAAGCGCCCCCTCCTGAACATATACCAGGCCACATGCCCTCAACATGGGTAGGGTGCTTTGGGGTCCCCCCAAAGCACCCTGTCCCCATGTTGATGGGGAAAAGAGCCTCATCCCCACAACCCTTGCCCGGTGGTTGTGGGGGTCTGTGGGCATGGGGCTTATCAAAATCTGGACGCCCCCTTTAACAAGGGAGCCCCCAAATCCTGACCCCCCCATGTGAATGCGTATTGGATACATTGTACCCCTATGCAGTCACCTAAAAAAGCAGTGAAATGTGACAAAAGACAATAGCCAGTTTTTGACAAATCTCTTAATTAAAAATGTCTTCTTCTTTCCCCCGCTTCTTCCTCCATCTTCCTCTGGTCTTCCTTTGGTTTTCTACTTCTTCCTCCATCCCCCTCTGCTTCTTCCTCTGGTCTTCTCCATCTTCCTCCAGCTTCTTCTTCCCTCACTTCATCCTCTGGTCTTTCTCCTCTGCCATTCCTGCCACTGACCCGCTGAACATGAAAACAATGACCCTCCTCCGACGCTGAGGCCAGCCGATCTGTCCGCTTCCATAGCACACATTTCATATATAACTATGGGGAGT
Source organism: Lithobates clamitans (assembly GCA_037952925.1). Classification (NCBI taxonomy): domain Eukaryota; kingdom Metazoa; phylum Chordata; class Amphibia; order Anura; family Ranidae; genus Lithobates; species Lithobates clamitans. Next base: position 4,128,486 of record JBBGZY010000143.1, read on the forward strand.
GGCTGCCAAATGATGTCAGCAGGAGACCAAGCCCCCTTGTGACATCACTGGCCCATCATGCCCCGGGCAGTGAAGTCACAAGGGGTGGGGTCTCGGAGTGACGTCATGCACCCCATCGCAGCATCGAAGGAGGTTTCTTTTTTGAATGTTCAGCGGGAGCGGCGGAGGAGAAAGACCGGAGGACAAAACGGGGGAAGAAGAAGCCGGAGGAAGATGGAGAAGACCAGAGGAAGAAGCAGAGTAAGTTGGAGAAAGAAGCGGGAGAAGAAGTAGCTGGAGGAAGAAGGAGGAGAAAACTGAAGGAAGACTGGAGGAAGATGGAAGAAGAAGCAGGGGAAAGAAGAAGACATTTTTAATAAAGGAATTGTCAAAAACTGGATATTGTGTTTTGTCACATTTCACTACATTTTTAGGTGAATGGGTAGGGGTACAATGTACTTTAGAAATATAAATTTGCTGCGGTGCAGTAATAAACACAGGGAAGATGCGCTATTTTACAGGCATACTAAGGACATCCCCCAGGCATGATATTTAAAGGAATTTTTATTTTTATTGTTTGACTTTAAGCATTATTAAAATCCCTGCTCCTGAAAAAAAAGGCAGTTTAAAAAAAAATCCAATTAATACATGTCCCCTGGGGCAGGACCCAGGTCCCCATGCACGTTTTATGGCAAAGAACTTGCATATAAGCCTTCAGTGAGAACTTTGGGTTTTGCAGGTTCGCGCCCCATTGACTTCCACTATTCCCACATATGTGATCTGACAGGCATGTTTGTCGGCAATAGTGCTGCTTTCCATATGTATTAGCGCCCAGTTTCTGAGAGTTGAAGTCTTAATTGGCATTTTCCGGGACTGCAGGATCATTTATTGGCGCTATAGTAAATGACCCCCAGTGACTTTGAAAGTATTGAAAGAAAGAAGAAGTATCTTCAAAGAAATTGTTTAGTGTTAGCTTATAAATAGGTGTAGTTATAGTTTATCTGAACCATTAAAATAAAGCTCACTTTTTCTGAAAGTTTAAGCATTGATCACACATTTATGTTAGCAAAATGATGCTGACTTTCCTATATATCTCTGGGTTTGCATGGGATACCACTTACTCCATCCTGAGCTGTAGATTAATAGGGAAGAAATGTGTGGGCTTGGACTTTTTAGGCACGATAGCAGATATTAGATGGTTAAAAACTAAAATGTATTGAACATAGAAAACATTGTTTAAAAGAGATCCATAAATCTGTACAACATCAGTCCATGAAAAATGGTTACAACAATACAGACCAAACATAGCTCAATAAGATATCATAAACAATACAAGGATAGGATAACCATCATTCCGTCATAGAAGTATTGAATTCAGACAAGAGCTATGTCGTTGGTAGATGTTGAAATTTTTTTACAGCTCAACATGTTGTGCACCTAGCGCTTTTTCAGGAGCATGGAATTGAAATATAAGACATTGAATAAATATAACAGATAAAGCAACAATATGAAGCATAAAACATAAACCAAAAATATTGGTGAAAAAGATAATAATGAACACTGCGAATTAGATGGAAGGCTAGGATGGAAACCTATACATGCCAGTCCTAGTTAGTAGAGACTCAGGAAATATTCAAACACTATGGGGACATATGCAACATAATAACAAGAATAGATTTTATATATATACTGGTAGTGTAGTTAGCAATATCAGTATGTAAAGAGAATGTTCAACAAATTACTTTTTTGGATTTAACCATCTTCAAAGTTGAAGAGCACTGTCTAGCCTCTACTCTCTACAGGAAAGAGACTGCAGGGAACACCCTGCTACATGCGGGAAGTGCCCACCCCAGATCATTGATCAAAAGCATTCCATATGCCCAATACTTAAGATTGCGTCGTAATTGTACCCACCTGGATGGATTTAAATCTCAAGCTAATGCTCTTCGTACTAGATTAAAGGTTAGAGGATATACAAAAACTTTTCTCAGCAGTGCCTACAACAAAGCCCATCGATCACGTAGTTCCCTACTTTACCAACCTAAACCAGCTACCACTGATTGTTCTATTAGATTTATTACGAGATTCTCACAACAACACAAACAATTGCGAGATATTCTTACCAACAATTGGTCGATTTTATGTGAGGATCCCATCCTCAATAAATATATCGGCCCCTCCCCGGCAATTGCGTTTAGACGGGCTAGATCCCTTCATGACAAATTAACATCTAGTCATTATTCAACCAACCCTACATCAAAACTATCCAATTTTGGTATGTCATGATGTGGGAAATGTTCATTCTGTCCGTGGATATGAGTAGGAACAGAGTTTCTACTCCCTAATGGTGAAATTTTCATAACCAAATTCCATGCTAACTGTGATACCCTGAGGGTGGTATACCTTACGTTGTACCAGTGTGGAGCTTTTTATGTAGGCAAAACGGTCAGACATTTACGATCTAGAATAAAAGACCACGTTTATTACTCAAAGGAGGGCAAGATGGTTACGGCGGTCAGTAGGCATTTAGATTTGTACCATAAATTCGATGTATCCTTGATATTATTTATTGTACTGGCCATTGTTCCTAAAGACCTTCGAGGTGGAGAGTGGGATAAATACATTCTCCAAAAAGAAACTATTTGGATAGAACGCCTTAATGCGATCCATGCCCCTGGAATCAATTAAGCACATACTTACAAGCCCTTTCTGTGAACTCACTTTTCAGCTTTGCTTGGCCTCATGTTCCAAACAACCCCTCTCTGCCCCCCCCTCTTTATTTCTCCCCCCTCCCTCCTTCCCCTCCCCCGTTCTCCGTTTGAATTATTATCATCTTGCAAATTTTTTTTTTTGTTACAATGGCTTTGCACCTTGAGGGTTAATATAAGTTGGTTTTTTTTAACCTAGTTACATTGTTATGTCATGCTAGATATTGGAACTCATTAGCCGAAAAAATTTTGATACTATATATTTTCATATACCTTTCTATACATGATTGTGATCCTATAATTGGTCTATCATTGAGATTTATTATAATACGCTGTGAATCTGATTGCTCTCTTCCTACCAGTCTGGTCATCCTAGATTCCTGAGTTTAACTTCACCACTATGCGGCCGCCCAGCGCTACATCCCTATCCCTAGGGGTGTATGCGCATTCCGGGTTCACCAGGGGTTAATCCCCCCTGTGGAACCCATGGTTTCAGCTGTGTTCCCTGTCATACGGCGTCAGGCTATTCCCTTGCTGATGCTGAGATGGAGAGCATGCGCAGTTGGTACCGACCGGCCGGCTTGGATGACGTCACCTCGGCGCACGCCGATTAGATGACTACAAGCGGGGCGTGTGCACAAAAAGCACGCTGTTCAGCGTCCCTCTATTCACTTCCTGGTTACAGTCACTCTCTACCTGAGCGGCTGTTTCTTTGTTTATCTAAACTCATTATACATCAGCAGCAGGTATGTTCCTGGAGTTTAGACTATGTCACTGGCACATCTATTTCTGCTTTCTCTTTTCCTCCCTCCGCACCTTCCCTCTTCCTGCCAGACCCTGTTTTGTCTATTCATATTAAATCAATTATAATTTTTTAGTATTCACATACCATTTTCAGTAACTCTGCCTTTTTATCTGTTTGTATCTTATCAGGTCCCATACTACCAATCTCTATATGGGATGTCCAACTACCTTTTGTGATTATCTACAAACGTTTATGACTGCTGTTTTTATATATCTAATTCGCTTTTTATTGCTACCTACATTATACCTTGCTGGATCCCTCCAGCACTATATACCACGGTGCAAGTGTCTAGTTTATTTCTCTGGCAGGGCATCCCCCCCCGCCTTTCCTCTTTCCCTCCCCCTTCACATCCCACCATTATGTTACTACTATTTGGTAAGTACCTCTAATTCTTAATATTGTTAAATTATTATCTTTACAAGGCTCTCCCAACTAGAGGTTACTTTTACCTACTAGTTATTAGGTTCACTATCTAGTACCCATTTTTGTCATCAAAACCAATTACTCTACAGTTTTTCTATTATATTATAATTCAATTGATATTCAAGTTAGCCCTCCCTCTTTCCTCTCCCCCCCTTCCTCCCCCTTCCCGTTATTTTCCTTTTCCCTCCTTCCATTTCTCCCCCTATTTCTCCTTTCTTTCCCTTCTTTTCTATACTCTCCCCCCTCCTTTCCCCCCCTCCCTCTCTCCCCCTCTTCCCTCTCCCTTTCCCCCCATTTTTCCTACCCTTTCTTGCCCTTCCCCCCTCCCCCCCTATATCTTTTCCCCTTCCCCCTCCCCACTCCTTTCCCCCTCCCCCTACCCTCTCCTTCCCCTTCTCTTCCCCCTCTTCCCCCCCATTTTTTTCCCTCATCACCCTTCTTTATCACCCCCTTTTCCTCCCCCTTCCCTTCACCCCCCCCTTTCCCCTTGTTGCCAACTGCCATATTGCTATTCCAGGAATTATCAGTTTTTTGGTTCTCTTTACATACTGATATTGCTAACTACACTACCAGCATTTATATAAAATCTATTCTCGTTATTATGTTGCATATGTCCCCATAGTGTTCAAATATTTCCTGGATCTCTACTGACTAGGACTGGCATGTATAGGTTTCCATCTTAGCCTTAGCCTAGTCTAATTCGCAGTGTTCATTATTATCTTTTTCACTAATATCTTTGGTTTATGTTTTATGCTTCATATTGTTGCTTTATCTGTTATATTTATTCAATGTCTTATATTTCAATTCCATGCTCCTGAAGAAGCGCTAGGCGCGCAACATGTTGAGCTGTAAAAAAATGTCAACATCTACCAACGACATAGCTCTTGTCTGAATTCAATACTTCTATGACGGAATGATGGTTATCCTGTCCTTGTATTGTTTATGATATCTCATTGAGCTATGTTTAATCTGTATTGTTGGAACCATTTTTCATGGACTGATGTTGTACAGATTTATGGATCTGTTTTCCTCTTTTAAACAATGTTTTCTATGTTCAATAAATTTTAGTTTTTAACCGTCTAATATCTGCTATCGTGCCTAAAAAGTCCAAGCCCACACATTTCTTCCCTATTATACTTAATCATAGGACGTGGCACAGATTAGTTTATACGTATCCGCAGTAGCACTCTGCATCCATACTAAATTTTTGCATCTGAGCTGTAGATTATGTATCATACATGAAAACAAAAACGAGTAGTTTAATGCTAATATATTCTGGCACAAGACATTTTTAGACATATGTTAAAAGCAACTGTAGAATATCAAATTTATAACGTAAACTGTACTGGGCCCAGACTCCATCAGTTCAACAGGGGGCTCTGGCATGGCACCTGGCAAGCAGGAGGATGGGCTATACTGCCCTATCAGCCTAACAAATTTAAAACAGGGAGCACTTCTAAAGTAGCTACTTGTGTAAGGCAAACTTAAAACAATGGAATTTTCTCACTGTTTTCCTTAGCTGTCATTTGCTTGACAGGGGACAGCATGCTGCAGTTAGGAGTCTGTGTCCCGATCTTTGATCTTTACAACTCCAGCTCAGCTGTGGACTGCAGAGGATCTGCAGCTGAGACAGAGTTGTAAAGATCAAAGATAGGGACACAGACTCCTAACTGCAACGCTATACTGTACAAGCCTGAATGCTGTCCTGTGTCAAGCAAGTGACAGCTAATAAAAATGGTGAGAAAATTACATTGCTTAATGTTAGGATTACACAAGAAGCACTCTCTATTTTATATTTTTATGATTTATACTGTTTCTCTGTATTTTGAGATTGTCTGGTGCAGCTGCTAAACAAAAAGGGGTAACATTATCTGGAAACTTGTTTTTTCACCTTAACTCTTCACAGTGCACTATCAGCTCCTTTGCATAGCATAGGTTTGCTATATATATATATATATATATATATATCTTCAATAACTGCAATATTGGAGGACATGGTAACAGAAGTAAATGTGTTTTATCTGGTAAAATAACCTCAAAATATAAACACTGTTCATTCTATGCTTTAATCTATGAAATAGATCTCCCTGCAGATCACCCCGCTTCTCCACTTCTCCCTCCCACCTGGCTTTCAGCTGCTGCAGGGGGAGCCATAGGGGGATTGGTTACAGTAATTGCGACATGGGGTATAATTCCTGCCGTGAAGCACAAAGCAAAGCAGTGCAGCCATGGAATGTGCACCCCCTCATCTGCTGCTTCTGCAGCTAAAGGGGGGTAGTAGTTGGGGGAGGAAAAAGTGCAGCTCATTTACTGGGTTTTACCCCCCAAACTCACAGTTGAACAAGTCCTACAAGCTCATTCACTTAAGTGCTCTGACCATGTGAATGAGTGGTTTGTTCATGTGGCTGAAGCCACCTTTTACTCTATGGGGACATTTTGGGTAAATATGACCTTGGTGGTATGGGTGTGTCATTGCCATCATCCCATGTATATATGTAGAAAAATATAATACCTCTAAGGGTATTTTTAAGGCAATTAATTTAGAGTTATGTTTAAAATAAAATCAATTTTATTTTATATTATTCAACGTTAAAAAATATATATATATAAATTTTTTACACAAAAATCATTTAAATCAAAAAACATAGAACAGAAATTGAAATTCAAGACATGAAATAATTCTACAAGTACATCCAATACAGTATGATAAAGAATTGCATGTAAAGAATTGTGTGAGGATGAAAGTGATGTATCACACTACCCAGTGCGGTCACCCTGGATGGCCAAAAAAAGGAAAAATAATTGGTGGGACTTTGTATGAAGCACATAACTAAGTCAGACGAGCCAATCCATGTAAAACATAATAATTTATTACAAAGGGTATACATACACATAAAGGATAATAAAAGATATACAATCATATAATATAATATTGAATCTCATTGGATAAATAGCATTCCTAGATAATTCATGATAAAACAAATGTCTCAACATAATGTGCATGGTAATATAGTATTAGGTCTCAATATAAAAAAAAACCTGAACAATACATAATATAAGGCACTTGTCTCGACATCTTAATACATGATAGTAGACTTATGGTATGTAAACTGCAATTGTAATGGTAGCATGTAGGTATAGTAACAAAGAAGAATTGGTTCCTACTTATAGACTTCAATATTGTAGAAATGGGGTCTAAAAACTGTGACGTAGCATCGTAAAAAAGCTCTACGCGTTTCGTGGCTACATTAGCACTCGTCAGGAGCAGATGCATGATTTTAGAGGTATCTATAATAAAAAATGCCAGAGGAAAAATATAAGAGATAATAATAAAAAATAAGGCAGAAAAGAAAGAAAGAGGGGGAACATATATGTCCCAAACACTCTCACCTATCTATAACATATGGGTACGACTGGAGATGATATTAATGGTAGAAGGCACTGCAGGAGATGCTGTTCCCGGGAGCTGAGACGGTACCACTGGAAACACGGCTTTGAAACTAACCACCAAAATAGAAAAGATACCAGATTCCAACAGGGGTATAGATGATTGATAGTGTGACCGGTTCACAATATGAGTGCTTGCCAGAGCTTATCTGTAAAAAATAAATTATTAGGGTAAGGTGAACTGAGACCACAGCTAATGTATTAGATAGAATGCAACCTAGTGTGTGTATGTAAGGGAAATGTCCATGGGTGTGAGAAAGAGAAAGAATAAATGAAGAAAAAAGAAATGGTTTAAAGTGACCAAAAGTATGTCGTGAGGATGAAGTTGTGTATAAAATAGAATAGTTAGTGAAAAAGAGAATACCTATTTACCTTGGAGGATTTTGGGAAACCAACATAGATAATCCAGAGGTGCAAAAGTGTGTTACCTGATGGTGCAAACTAAAGTGTAACAGGGGGCGTGTATGGTACTATATATCAGCCGCAGACCAATGAGAACCGGCAACGTCACGTGGCGTGAAGAGGGAGGGGTAGCACCCTGGATGGCCACCCTGGTATGGAGTAGTGGAATTTCCAACGCGTTTCAACGTTTAAATCTTAACAAGTGTGATACATCACTTTCTTCCTCACACAATTCTCTACATGCAATTCTTTATCATACTGTATTGGATGTACTTGTAGAATTATTTCATGTCTTGAATTATCTTGAATTATTCTAGTCTGTCAATTCCACAGGTAACAACATCCTCAACATTTTAACTTCAATCATATTGCATGAGATATTTAAAACCTACATCAACTATTCCGTGGTAATTTTAAGCCTATAGGGTTGATTTTTGGAAACATTTAGGCTGTTCACTTTGCTGCAGAATATTTCCCCAGGGTAAAAAAATTCTGAATGAGGTGAAACTCTGCTGACTTCCATAATCTAATCATGTGCAAGAGAAATGTTGCTTTTTAAATTTTCTTGGGTATTCTTGCAAAATAAACAATGCACTCACTAAGCTCTGGGGCAAATTTCCTTGCACAATGCAAATTTTCTTCAAAAGTGAACAGCCTATTTGCCTTTAGTAAGTCAACCCCTATAAATGTATTAAGAACATATCTAAAACTCCATAGAATCCTTGTAATACATATAGCTTCAACATGCCACTAAGATGCAGACAGGTCTATCAAATGTTGTTCTTGGTTACATGGCTCTAGAAAAGCTATACATTCTGGGCCAGATAAATTAATCTCCCCCATTTTCTCAACCCTGCTGGGCACCAAAACAGTCTAAAGAGTGGTGGGTACCTCTTATTCCAAGTTTAATGGAAGATAGTTGGTAGGAGTTCAAGGAGCGCTACATGTCCACTCTTCAAGGTCATACAACTTCAACTATTTAATCAGATTTACTACACTCTTTTAAAGTGGTTGTACACCCTGTACAACCACTTTTACCTACAGGTAAACCCATATTAAGGCTTACCTGTAGGTGCTAGAAATATCTCCTAAACCACGATTTAGGAGATATTTACAATAAAGCAGTGTGCCGATGTCTTGCCGTGACTGGTGGCTCCCATGCGCATGCGTTGGAGTGACATCATGCGACTCCGGCCAGTCACAGAGCCAGAGTTCGCAGCCCCAGAAGGAAGAGGGGTAATGATGGACACTCGCTGCTAGTGGGGACAGCGGTGACATAACAGGCTTCGTTTTCAGGTAAGTGACACATAATGGGCTACTATGCGGTGCATAGTAGCCCATTATGCTTTACCTTTGCAGGGAAATAAAGAGGAAGTAAAACCCATCAGGGTTTACCTCCTCTTTAAAACTGTATTTCCTAGGTTTAAGGGGTTTATCAGTCCTGCTTCATGGGCTGTTAGGAGAAAGATCATTTTTTTTAATATTGTCTGAGAATAAAGCTCTGTCTTTGAATTTTAGTGTTACATTACCTAATTTGTTTGTAGATAATTAAGCCTACTACATATCCTGTTACCAGAAGCATGCACGTTAGGCTTTTTGGGGGACAACTCCTTATCATTGTATGATGTAAGGTTCTTGCTTACTCTGTATTTTTATGCCACAAACTGTACCCTATTTAACCGCAAAGGCCCACACGTCCATCAATCTCTATACCAGATTAATTCTGTTCTTCCCCTCTATTAAATCAGAGGCTATCCATCTCTTGTGATAAATATTTGTGGATTAGCCTCCTCTCCTCACACTATAGTTGATTCTTCTTAACCTCGTCTTATTGTAACTTGATTGAGTGTATTTTGATTTCTTTGTTTTTATGCTAATCATATCCTGATAAAATAATTTCTGTGCCAAAAATTGTGTTCTCACTACATTGTTGACCCTATAATTCTTGTACGGTTACAATGTATCCTATAGTACTTTGATGACTGTGTCCTAAAGGACCATACAAGCTGGTATGCAACTCCTATCCCTTCAAAACTTTGGTAAACTCCTCCAAGAGCCCAGCAGGACTCCAGGGTTACTAGTGAACAGCCTTTAAGACTTAAAACCACCCATCACATTATAATATATCTCCATGAGTTTCAGTACAAAAAAATCAGTGCTGTCATACAACCATCTGGAGCAAATACGCATTCACAAATAAGGATTCAGTTATACCCATATTTTACAAATGCAAATATCTTGCCTTTGAAATGTTTCTCTCAATCAAGATAATTTGGGTTGTAAAAGTGGAGATGCTGTACAAAAATGTGGACATTTTTCCTAACTAGTCAACTTTTTTTTTTAAACATAACAACATTGTATCTTGTACTTTTAGAATGCCTGAGTTATTTTGAACTTTTACCTAATCAAAGTGATGGCTGGCTTCCACTTTACAAGAATGTTTTTATCCTAATGCATGTTACAACAAAGTACATGTTTGTACTTTCACATTTGTGGTGATAGCTTTAATTCATCAAGAGAATTGCAGTATGATTTATTTAAAAGCTACATCATGTTCTGATTATTTCAGCTTTAAGTTTGGCCACAAAAGCCAAGAAAAGCATAAAATGCCATACAGCAAACATATTTTGAAGGATGTTAAAGTGGGCTCTTGTGTCTGCCATTTCAACATTGTGCTTTTTCTTGCTCATCGGACCATGCTCTCTATTGTAACATACAGATTTGTATTTTCCATTTAAAGAAACGCTGCAGTCTTTTTCTCCTGCTCTGTCAGTTGGCCTTTTCTTTTAGCTGGATGAGCAGCATACGAAAAATAAACCAGTGAGCCACATTAAGAAAAAGGGTTTGTACAGAGTAGCCTCTTAGGACATATCTATCCGGTTAATGCATAGCATGGCAAAAAAAAAAAAAAAAACAGTTTCATCTCATGTTGATATTTAGTGCAATAGCAAAATCATTTTACCTTAATAAGGCCAGTGACATACAACTGTATTTGTCTCTCTAATTATTTATTTATAGGTGACATGGAAATGTTTCCCTGTAGACATACTTGACTACACCTAACACAACCGAGTCTTGCTTTCTAAGACTTTTGTTATTGTAACATGATTAAATAATCCCATTAATTATGCATCTCTCAATAAAATTGGATACAGCCAAGGAAATAAATGCACATTAATAATACATTAGTTATTAATCTGTGTACTTGTCATGAATGGGATGTAAATGACTGCCTTGTGTTCTGGAAAACTTACTATCATGTTATGTTAATTTCCAAATGCATTCAGCTCAGGGGATATTTTTGTTTAGTTTTGTGGGGGTTGTAAAGTTTTACATTTTATCAGGTTGTGTTGTTTATTTTTGACTCCTACACATGTTCAGACCTTAACTTATTAAGGCCAACCTGTCAGGGGAGAGGAGAAAAGTTTGTTTAAGTTAGCTGAATTAGCTTCTATTTGAAATCAGTGTGCCTGTACACCTTAAAAAACGACATTCAAAGTCAATGCTTAGCTGCAAAAGAAAATGATAAGCATAATAATAATGACCAGCCTTATATCTACAAGCTTATTTTTATCAGTTGGATTGACAGCACGGCTTCTTCAAAATAAAGGAAGATGCTGAGCTTTGGTGGTCCATTGGATGAAGTTATAATTTATATTAAGCATGCAAAACTTTACACAACACTACTGCACAGAATTTATGGCTAATATTTTAGAATATGGAGTTTGGAAGAAATGGTCAGAAAAGAAAATGCGAGAGTAGCACAACATTACATTAAAGTGTATTTCCAGCCAGACTCAGAAAACAATAAAAATTACTAAGGTTTTTTTTTGTTTAATTTTTTCAACATAATATTATAACATGTGGAAAACTCAGAGTCGGTAAGAATTTGCATTTCAATAGACTTCCAGGGGATCAGATACATGTACAAACAATTGTGTTAGGTAAACAGCCCAATTGCATATGAGAACAAAGAGGTCCAATTCATCTTTTCTTGATGGTCCACTGAAGTAGACTTGTTGTCAAATAAATTCCTGCTCAATGTTGAAGGTAAACAGACAGAAAAAAGAGGAGGAGAACCATAGATATGGGGGAAATGTAGGACACCTGGAGCAAAACAAAAGGGAAAAGGGAACTGGAAAAAGGGAAACAAATGGGGTGGGGGGCTGAGAGGAACCCATTGACTCTGCATCTGACCTCTAGTCCTGGAACTACAATGAGAAACCCATCAATATTACTCATTTACAGCAATCAGTCTCATACTCACAGATGTTCCAGTAGAATCATGTGCACCTGAACTTTTCTTCTCTACTTTTTAGTGTATCTTTGAAGTTTTCCTTCTGGTGTATTTCGGTGATCTTTGGGAACCACAGTATAAGTGAAGGGGAAGTCTCCTTTTTCCAGAGGGTGGGAATGTACTCCTTAGCTGAATTAAAAAATGGATCAACATTGTCTTTTAATATCAGTGTCTGGGTAGGTGTGAAAAAAGATAGGTATTTTGCTGGGTCGGTCCCAAGGTCAAAGTTTGTCAGCTGTTTAATGATGGTTTTAACCTTCGACCAAAAGTATTGGAGTTTATTGCACATTCAAAAGATGTGGAGAAACATGCCCTCTGCTTTTCCACACCCCCAGCAGCTGTTGGATGTCTGGGGATACATTTTGTATGAAACCTACGGGACTTTATACCACCTTGTAAGGACCATATAACCTAGTTCCTGACATTGGTTTGATATAGAGGAATATTGTGCAAAATGTATAATGTCCTCTCTCTGGGTGGAGGTGAATGAGGTCTCCAGACTTTCCTTAACCAAAAATGAGGGAATGAAATCCACTGATGACTGAATGCAGCTGAGACCTTATGAAAAGATGGTCCAGAGTTTGCTCAGGGGAGCTCAAAGGGCAGTTCCACACTGGAGACTCCAGTAGTCCAAGAAAGGATTAAACATCCGTTAGAGTAAGCAAACAGATTTTGGGCCCTGTGTCACCAAAAACATCCCCAATCCTAAATACTAATACTAAATACACCAGACATCAGACAACTCCCCATATGTATGCAACTCTTTAAGAAAATCTGGAAGGGTTGTGTATTGTGAGGTAATAAAAAATAAGAGTTTGTCCTCCTAAGTGGCCACTTTATGAGTAGTCTGCCTAATGTCAAAATGAATATAGGGGGCAATAGTGGGCATTTCTGCCTTGTGCCATTGGTCAAGGCAAAGTAGAGGGATGTGGCTTCATTAGCTCATACAGCTGCAGTAGGAGTGAAGTAAAGAGCAGTGATCCATCCACATATGTGATCCCCAATCCCAATATGGACCAGTCCGCGTGGTTGAATGCCTTTTTGGTATCATTGAATAGTAGATTGAATGAGGGGCATGAGTCAATGCAATAAGATATTTGTAAACATTTTCAGGGCTATGTTCAAAAGCAATATCAGGTGATAGCTGGCACAAAGAGAAGGGTTCTTGCCTTCCTTGGGAATTACAGAAATGTCTGCTCGTAATTAGTCCAGAGAGAGGGATTGGTCTTGTAGTAAAGAATTGAAGGCATCAACAAACTGTTGGACTAAGAGAGGAGCAAATGTCTTATAGTATCCTCTGGGGGAGTATATCATATTATATAGAATGTATAGACTGTGGTTCTAATCCTCCCCTACTCTTCAAAACTAACAAAAAAGGAAAAAATATATATATTTCCCTGGACTTTAATGACAGAATTGTTGCCAACCTTCAGTAGTATGTGAGTTTTGGATTTAGCCATTTGATGTAATACTGGTTAAAATAAGAGAAAGAAAGCATAAATATCCACTGTAAATTTTTTATATTGTTATTAATAGTTGTGCCTACAAACCATTCTCCAAACTCTAGTTTTTCCCTCATCATAACCTAGACAGCTTTAGAAAATTTGAAATGTGTTACTTCACATCACTCTTTGATTGAAAACATCTGCAACCCCAAGCTATGATTTTTTTTTACAACCTCACTGAGCAAATGATTGGACCTAACAGTCCAAATATGTGCATTTTGAATGGTACTATAGTAGTTTAGATAATTTTCCACTGCTTCAGCCAATCAGGGCTTGCAATGCACTGTTCAGCACAGCATTGTGGTAGGTTCGGGGGTCGAACAAAGGGTCAAACTACCCATTTGTTCGGCTGTTCATTGAACGTCTTAACAGCTAACGTTCGGTCTGAACTCATGCTCGGGCCGAACCCTTGCCCATCCCTAGTAGAGATCTGCAAGCTACAATAGCAGTTGTTTCTTTCACACTCAAGCTCAATACAATGTTATTAGTCTCCAGATGTCCACAACAAGCCTGGTTTCAGAAAGAAACAATTAAAAAGGATTATCTGTTACTGAAAAAAAGAAGTCTGAAAATGTCAGGTAACAGTCATGATTGTAAAGAGGAATTGAGGGGGTGATGGGGCACAGAAGTACTCTATCTCAGCAATGGGTTTTCCCCTCAATCTACCTTTAAAATGCAATATGATCTCTTTAGTTCTAAACTACGCTTAAATAAGTTTACCTACCAACACAAGGGCTGCTGACAGAAATTAGAAAAGATCTGGAAGGGTTGGTTAGGCACACCAAAACTTTTCTCATTTTACTCTAATCAAATAGACTTCTTGCACAGAGTAGCTTGTCCTTGGGTTCTCAAAAATTTACAATATATTGCAATAAGTGAAAAAGAACAAGAGAAAGTGTCAGGCTCTCACAGGAGACAAGGTCAGCACAGAAGACAAAAAACTGATGCTGTCAAGGTACAAAGAACAAAGTATTGTTTGTCAGTGTTCTTTATTTGTTGGAGACTTGTGATATACAAGCTGATAAATGGATAGATTTACAGTTTTTATAAGATAAGATGCTGCATATCCTATGTCATGGCTAATCTTTACTAGCTCAATCTTTCCATAGTAACCAAATGCATCACATTTGTACTATAATCACAGAGCCAATGTTATAATGGTTTTGTTGGGCTATATATTGTTGCTTGTGGGAAAGTATTAAAAATGTTTTTTTTTAATAAATGCAGGCTGATTAAAAAATAAAAAGAATATTTATATTTAGACAGCAATCATATATACATTTAAAAATAAAAAAAATACAAAATATAGATTCTGCGATTAGTGTGTTTTGCACCTATATTATACTATTTAGTAAATGACATAAAAAAATTAAATACAAGACCTAACCAGTGTTTGTGACTTTGTTAGGTTTGTTTGTTTCTTCTGAAACTTGTAAGGAACAGGTTGTCAGCACTACATGTGTGCAATATTCCTGAATATTCCAGAATCAATGCAGAATTGTACATTTGTTGCTAGAAGAGCTGGACAAACAATGAACAATTTTTGAAGGCTTCCATCAACAATCACCAAAACAAACAAAAAAGGTCTATAAGAACTGACTGGTCTACAACAATCAATTGCTTATTGTTTCAGTCATTTCCCAGTTAAGAGCAAAAACGTGATCAAAATGGTTTTGAAGTGTCTAACCAACCCTTCCAGATCTTTTCTAATTTCTGTCAGCAGCCCCTGTGTTGGTAGGTAAACTTATTTAGTTTCATATAGTTTCAGTGTAGTGTAGTGAGACAGTGTCAGTAATCTTGACATTAGTGTATAGCTAGAGTAGGGACAGTTCAGATAGCGTCAGTGTAAATTAACACGTCTATTTGATTGCGTTACTGCCAGTTTAATGCCATTTACTTCTGTGTGTGTTAATGCCAGTTTAACACCATTTACTTCTGTGTGCATTTCGGCCAGTTTAACGTCATATTGTTTTGTGTGCGTTACTGCCAGTTTAATGCCATATAGTCTTGTGCATTACTGCCAGTTTAACGCCATTTACTTCTGTGTGCGTTACTGCCAGTTTAATACCATATAGTTTTGCGTAAGTTACTGCCAGTTTAATGCCATATTGTTTTGTGTGCGTTACTGCCAGTTTAACGCCATATAGTTCTGTGTGCAGTACTGCCAGTTTAACACCATATAGTTTGAATTACTGCCAGTTTAATGCCATATAGTTTTGTGTGTTACTGCCAGTTTAACGACATTTACTTCTGTGTGCATTACTGCCAGTTTAACGCCATATCATTTTGTGTGCATTACTGCCAGTTTAACACCATATAGTCTTGTGTGCGTTACTGCCAGTTTAACGCCATATAGTTCTGTGCGTCACTGTACGTTTGGCGCATTATATTGCAGTATATCATAGTGTATCCGTGGAGTATGTCTGTGTAGCTTTAGTACTCAAATTAAAGTGCACCAAACACCCCTTTACATTGATTAAAGTGCATCTATGTACAGATTTCAATGTCTTCTTTACATCTGCCTATAAGCACCGCCCCCTCCATCCCAATAATGTCTGGGAGGACAACAAGGAGAGGCAGACATTCCCTTGGCACTGTAAGGGGACCAGCAAGAAATATGTCCACAGGCAAAGGTGGACGTGGTGGTCACTCCTCAGGCAGGGCATCATTTCCTCTGTTTAGTGAGTTTGCTCATGCTATCCAGCCACAGTATGCAGAGGAGGTGGTGGACTGGCTTACTAAACCTTCCTCATCCTCCTCAACCTCTGTCAAGCAAGCAGAAACAAGTGTGCAGTCCCCTGCAGTTGCCAGAGTGGATAAACCTGCCTCCTTGTTCACATCTATTCTTGCCATAGCCACAACATCAGCCATTAAGGAGTCAGCTGAGTTATTTGACCACAGCATCAGCCATTGCTCCTTGATGATGCCCAGCCATTACTGGATTCAGATGTTGGTTCTGAGGTTGAGGATGACAGGAACATGAGACTAGAGAGAGGGAGGAATACTGGTAGACAAATTGGCATTCATATTCCTCAAGCTACAGCGTATTGCCAAGTTGTCTCCCCCACTGGGACATTGTATTCTGACAGTGGAACCCCTCTGCTTTTGCCACAATTAACTTTTGGCAAATATGGGCTATTCATGGATCAAAATGTGGCTGTACCTGCTGAACCGGCCCAATTTCAATCAGCCTATGGCCAGCTTAAATTAAAAATATTTAATGCCAAGTTGGTTAGCAAGATACAAACCATAATATACAGTAACCCTTAAAACTCTAATCGTCAAGTGACACCTGGCTCCTTTTTATGCTTGCTCTGGTCCTGTCCACAGATGCAGACTTACTGGAAGTAAATAATAACTTTTTTGTATGATGTCATGGGTTTGCTGGTGCAACTAGATGTTTAATTATATCTGCTGTGTCCTCCTGAATTGGAATTAAACATGTATCTGTGTATCTTTTTGCATGAAGTATTGTTTGCTGCCAAGAAGCTGATAGCTAATGTGTTGCCTATCGTACAACAAATGGAAAGTTACGATTAAGAAAATGTTCCCAAAGATGAAAATGATCTTTGACAAAACTTTGAAAATGTGGGATATGTGTCAGACTGAAAAAGAGTTCCCAGCCTATTTGTGAACAAAAATTGTATAAACATATGATAAATGTGACAAAACTGAATACCAGGTTGGGAGATTAGTCCCACTTCCCCTTAAAGGAAATATATCCAATAGCAAATCAAATTAGTACATAAAAAACGTGAAGGATTGCAATATATAAAAAAAGCAAAATAACTTAATATAGAAAAAGTGTAAAAAAAGAGGGAAGTCCATGTACAAAAACACCCCAAAAGTGCTGTAATTATGCCAAAAAGTGTCCAAATTATATGAAATCCCAGATGTGTGGGTCCGCCACCATAAATTAAGTGCCTGGCCGCTTACCGGAACCCCATGACCCCCGTTACAGAGGGTCTAAATGGGCATTGTAGTCCTGCTGTTTCGGACAGCCCGGGAACCAGAATGGAGACCGGATTGGAACCTCTGAAGCTGTAGTGCTGTAAAAGCTGTATTGCGAATGGATCCGCAGGGAAAGGCAAAGCTCAGCCCTCAATGGAGTATGGACATCATATGGGGAAAACAGAAGAAGGCTCCCATAGTATAAAATCAATTGGTATTTATTAAAAAATATAGTAGACACTCACATGTAAAAAAGCAATTGTCCTCTGATGAGAGGCAGTCTGTGACACCGGCCGGATGTTCACAGGCCGCCCGTCCTGCTGGAGTACAATGACAGAGGGAGGCGACGCGATGACACCGCTCAGCCCTATGCTGCGTTTCGCAAGAAAATTGCGTCTTCCAGGGGCGTTTAAGCGCGAGTCAATATTTTTCTCACTTGATTTCCGTGTGTTTGTGTCACATATAGGACTCTGCAGCATAGATGGTTAATATTATTTATTTTTGATGCGCAGTTATTTGTTCACCTTTTTTCTTGGGATATGTGTGAAGAAGAATTTTCCAATTGCTGTCCATTAGACTCAGCTCATACTTGATTTTGAACGGGGGCCTATGTGTTTAAGTTCGGTGTACTAAGGCTGCAGTTCCATATACTCATTTGTTATCTGGACTATCTAAGGTGCTTTGGGTTTTTAGGTTTTAACTCTTGCTTTAGGTTTCCATAGTACCTCAACTGATTATCTAATTTTATGGGCTTATATATCTTTTTTACACTTATGCCCCATACACACGAGTGGAATTTCCGTCGGAAAAATCTTGGATGTTTTTTCCGATGGAATTCCACTTGAGCTTGGCCTGCATACAAAGGTCACACAAAAGTTCTCTGAACTTTCGACAGTCAAGAACGCAGTGACGTACAACACTACGATGAGCTGAGAAAATGAAGTTCAATGCTTCCAAGCATGGGTCGAATTGTTTCCAAGCATGTGTCGAATTGTTTCCGAGCAAGCGTTTTTTGGGCATCGGAATTGCATACAGACGAACGGAATTTCCGATAGAAACTTTTTCCGACGGAAAAATAGAGAACCTGCTCTCAATCTTTTGCTGGCGGAAATTCCACCAGCAAAAGTCAGATGGAGCATACATACGGTCCAAATTTCCGACCAAAAGCTCACATCGGACTTTTGATGGCGTAATTTACGCTCGCGTGTACGGGGCATTACTGTGTATATATTAAATATATTCAGCAATTTGATAACTTGCCAATGGCCCTATCTTTTCTTTTCCTTTCAAGAATATGCAAATATAGCAGGTGCACGACAGCATTATTTTTGATACTTTATGCTCATTTTATTACTGGATTAAAAAAAAAGTAATATTTGGCAACTTACCAGTCCTCCGATGAGGTGGTTGCATTAGTTTCCTTTTTTCAGGTTTATTTCCTTCTGCGAATGCTAAAGGGCTACTGCACTTATTGCACACTGTTGAGTCAGTACACTATCTGCTGGAACCCCTGTGCCACATGAAGCTTACATCTTGTTTCTTGAGGATCTCTGTGACTTGCTGTTTCTACCTACAACACAATATTGTTTCCAGAGCCTCCTCCGAATGCCTTTGCGCTCCTAGTGTGTTCCTGTGTTTATTCCATTATGCCGCGTACACACGATCGGACTTTACGGCATACTTGGTGCGGCGTACCAGATTTCGTCGGACAATTCGATCGTGTGTGGGCTCCAGCAGACTTTGTTTTCTCAAAAGTTTGACAGACTTAGATTTGAAACATGTTTCAAATCTATCCGATGGACTCAAGTCCGGTCAAAAAGTCCGCTCGTCTGTATGCTAGTCCGACGGACAAAAACCAACGCTAGGGCAGCTATTGGCTACTGGCTATGAACTTCCTTGTTTTAGTCCGGTCGTACGTCATCACGTACGAATCCGTCGGACTTTGGTTGATCGTGTGTAGGCAAGTCCGTTCATTCGTAAAGTCCGTCGCAAAGTCCGTCGAAAAGTCCGCCGGGCAAAGTATGCCGTAAAGTCCGGTCGTGTGTACGCGGCATTAGACTCCTTGCATATCCCTACTTCTGCAGACAGTTCATTCTGAGAGAATCTCCTCCTTTCTGCATTCATGTGCATATCATACACCAACAGAGCTACACTGTGCCCCAAAATTACTGTTTCTGTGTGCCCTGCATTTCTCCACTGAGCCTGTTCCCTTTGTGAATCAGTCTGCTGATTTAACAGACTTCCTCCTCTAAAAGTTAGCCAGTGAATCCTGAGGTACTGTTCCCTATACTTCTGTACTGCTCAGTCATCTATCACTGTACCCAAACTAAATTTTTTATCATATTGTTTCTACAAATAGAGCTTTCTTTTGGTGGTATTTGATCACCTCTGCGGTTTTTATTTGTTTGCTAAACAAATAAAAAAGACCAAAAATTTTGAAAAAAATAAAAGTTTTGCTTTTGTTTCTGTTATAAAATTTTGTAAATAAGTAAGTTTTCTCTTTCACTGATGGGCACTGATAAGGTGGCACTGACAGGCACTGATAAGGTGGCACCGATGAGGTGGCACCAATGAGCGGGCACTGACAATGGGCACTGACAATGGGCACTGATATGCGTGCGCCACTGATGGGCACTGGTAGGCGGCACTGATGGGTGGCACTGATATGCAGCACTGATGGGCATTGATAGGCGGCACTGATGGGCACTCATGGGTGGCACTGGGTGGCACTGGTGGGCACTGATGGGTACTGATAGGCGACACTGATGGGCACTGAAAGGCTGCAAAGATGGGTTCTTATGGGTGGCACTGATAGGCGGCACTGCTGGGCACTGATAGGCAGCACTGCTGGGCACTGCTGGGCACTCATGGGCATTGATACGTGGCACTGATGGGCACCGATATGCAGCACTGATATGAGGCACTGATAGGCATCCCTGGTGGCACTGGCAGTGGTAGGCATTGTGAGTGGGCACTGATTGGCAGCTGCCTGGGCATTGATTGTCAGCTGCCTGGGCACAGATTAGTATTTCCCTGGGGGTCTAGGGGGGCATACCCGGTGGTCCAGTGTGGATGGCCATCCTGGTGGTCCGGGGCGGCATGATGGTGGTCCTGGGCAGGGTCCAAGGGGGGGCTGTGCTGAAAAAAACAATCAGCACAGACCCCCCCTGTCAGGAGAGCAGCCGATCGGCTCTCCTCTACTCTGTCAGGCGCGCATGAGGAAAAGCCGATCATCGCCGCGATGCCTGCCCCCGGGGGCGTGCAGCGGATTAATTTCCTGATCACGTCATATGACGTCCGGTCAGGATATTGAAACCACTTTGCCGCCGTCATTCTGCTATATGGCGGGCAGCAAGTGGTTGAAGGGCCAAAACATTTTATATTTTAGGAGTTAAGGACTGTAATATTCCTGTTATTTTTTTTTTCTGTCTGTGTTCCTGCTGGGGAGATTCTCTCCTGATCCAGCTGACCATTGTTACTGAGACAGAATGTAGCAAGAAATATATTTTAGAATTATCACAATAACCAGAAGTGGGAGTAACTCTTCTATTCCTCCCCTACATGTTGTAGGAATATTCTATCATTTACTGTTACATCCCCTGGTCAGGAGGTGACTGGAAATCCCCCCAACAGGATACAGACAGTAAAGACTAAACTGAAAGAGGTTTTAAGCCTTACCTACCCTATCTCAAAACTACTTTTGGCTATACAAATATACTTTAATTAGACAGGTAGACTCTTTATTCGGCATATACTGTATGTATATATATTTGACATATGAGGATTTTTCTTAGGCCGGCTACAGACGGTTTGATTCTCGGGAGGTTCAGCAAGGACTGCCCAAGATTCAAACCATGTATGGGAAGGTTAAATGTACCTAAATTAATAGATCAATAAACTTGGGTACAACCAGCCTGTTGGATTTAGATAGATTCCCCCATAGACACTTGTGGTTGCAGGAAAGAAAATCGCTCTGTGTTTGGCCAGCTTAAGCTGTTTCATTTGTAATTATTGATGTTTGGTTTGTATAATTAGAGATATACGATACACCTGTCAAGACATTTTTCTTGTATCTATTTGAATGGTTCTGCTTAACAGTGGTTCACACTTGGCTTGAGGAAGAGCATTTGTATTGTTTGAAACTAAAAAGTTGTTTGATATTTTTTTATGTATACACATAGATTTTTAAAGTAAAAGATTTTTAGCATTATTTGGATATCTCATTCCTTCCCTTGTTTGTATGACATTGGCAAAACAGTAGGAGCCTGCTAGATATGAGATCACCCAGGTGGATATTTCAAGATTTGGAAGTCGACAGGAGTGACTCACCCTATATCATTTATATATTATATATATATATATATATATATATATATATATATATATATATATATATAGAGAGAGAGAGAGAGAGAGAAAGAAAGCAGTCCTAGTAGTCAATTAGTGGTTTCCATGTTTATTTGTTTATTAGAGAAAACAAGCGTGGTGTGCAAGTGGCTTCATATTTAGGTTATATGTGTCTTATAAACTAGTAGTGCTGTATGCATGTTTAGCTGCAGGGGACAAATGAATCTGCTTGTACCATTCCAAGAAAACTATGCATGTGCAACCTAAACATATGCTTGTAGGTTTGTGCAGTCTGTAGAAAATTAAACAATGCATGAATTATGATTTCATAGTAAATTGTAAATTGCATAACTCTGTGGAGGTCAGTCAATCTACATGCAGATAGATATTCAGGATAATTTTCTTTATGCTGTCATCCCCAATTAGCTCAGTCTTGTACCATTTTTCCATTGCAGAGGATGCAATAAACTCTGTTCCACTCATTTTACATTTTATGTTTTTGTTTGTCTTTGTCATTCTAAAAATGTTCAAAACTTTTTTAAAGGTTCTCTTAGCAAGGAAATAAAATAGTAATAGAAAAGAATAGCAATATATCCAAGAGAAGCTTTTGAATTGCCTTGTTTCTTTCTCTCACTGCCCCAGGCAGGAGATGCGAATGTGTTTCATGCTAAAATGAATGGCATATTTCATTGCTCTATCTTCCATTTCTTCTTTAGCTCACTCAATTATTGAAAAAACAAAATTATGATACACCTCATCTCACAATAAAATACATGTCCTGTTATGTTTTGTGCACATACTACAATTCTGACGTTTTTCAAAGTTAATGCGCTGAAGCTATTCAGGGCTTTTTACATTCTTTACTAGTACCTAAGGTTACTGTGCCTTTGGGCAATGTTAGAGTAGTAGTGTTGTAAAGCCCTAATGTAACATTAAAGTTGCTTGGCTTTTCCCACAAATGGATAAAATGAAGTAGTCGGATTGTTCTTAAATTATCTATATCTTAAAATCAATTTGTTTCAAGTAGTGGCACTAGATTAAAAGACACAACATCACTGATATGACTCCATAGCCTGGGGTTTTTAGCACTGGCCTATATACAATTTCCAAGCATCCCTGAAAAAAACTGGAAGGCTTAAAGGTACATTAAAGTGAACTGAAAAGATGACTTAAGCTAAAAACACTTCAGATTTGTAAGCCTTTTGTTGTATGTAAAATATATGGTCTTTCCGTCATCAAGATATGTTTTGCCCAAAGACATTGCTCTTTTTCAGGCATCCATGTAGCTTTTGTTGTATTCATGATATATCTCCAATACTGCAGTCACTGTTCCCATTGTTACAATAAATAAATAAATAAAACTAGTTTCAACATTATCTGTAATTTAGGTTTTTTAGGAAAGCGCAAATCTGCCTGTGTTCAGTTCACAAACAGTTTCACAAAGTTTGAAGTTTGTACAGGAGGGTGAAAAACTGAGCTATTTTCAAGCAAAATGCTTGCAAATCTAGGCACTGGTATGGGGAATATTTTCCAATGCCAAAAATAAATAAATAAATATAACTAAAAATCTCTCCCTATACAAAATTGGCTGTGGTGCAAATGGGCAAATTTGGTCCTGGATAATTTGTTCTAAAGATGACTTTAGGTTCTGAGAGTCAGAAGCAAGAAATCGGGCAGATTCTGCCCTGCTAAGTAATTGGCATTGTCTCCCAAACAGGATCAGAAACATAGACACTTGTATTGAAGAGGAAGATAAGAAACTTCAGGATCAATTTCTGATACTGTTATAACTACTTTTGAAGATATAAAACAACATGTGCTATCACATATTCAGGTATTTGATAGGGTAGCAGCTTTCAGAATTCAGGTGGTCTCCCACCTATTATTTTTAGTTTCAAGAATCATCCACATACGAACTTAAATACACGGTTTTCTGAATTATAACAATGTAAGACTTTTTCAAAGGTTTTTTTTTTGTACTGTACTGTAAACCCATGGTAAGCATACAGTAAGCCCAATAATATTTGAAAGTTTTTTGAAACCACATCCATTTTCAACAATCCCTATCCTCCTAGCCTCAGAAAATCTTGAGATTTTCACGCTTTTGTCAAAATATGTGTTGTATTGCAAATTGTCCATAAATTCACTCAGTTGGTAAAAATCTGTGTGATTTTTACATTTGTACATGAATGTACGGACATACAGTGTCTATTAAAATGCTGAGCCTGCAGCTGCATCGCCTCTCTGCTGCCTCTTCAACCAATAAGAATGGCACTGTACCCACCCCCCTTCCCAGCTCACCTTATTTTACTTTAAAACAGTTTCTGACTTTTATAAGGAAGATGTCACCCAATCCCAATAAAGGAAGTCATGAGACTGGTGACAAAACATGTTGTGCAGAGCCTGAGTGACATTATCAAATGGACATAAACTAGGAAGTGGCCTTTTTTTAATAAAGACACACAGGGGTTAATTTACTAAAACTGGAGAGTGCAAAATATGACGCAGCTGTGCATGGTAACCAATCAGCTTCTAACCTCAGGTTGTTTAATTAAAGTAGAACTATAGGCAAAACTTTTTTTCATTTTGGGTAAGGTAAAGGAGAGTTATAACCCCTGTCAGATTTTGCTTTACCATCTATGTCCCATTGCAGAGATTTACCTTCACTTCCTGTCCCATAGCCATACAGGAAATTAGCAAATTAGGGGAATTTCTTGGGGACCCCCAGATTACCAGAACTAGTGTTCCCATTGTAAGAGTTTCCCTCTATTCATTTTCTGGGAATAACCCAAAATTTGGGGTTTTCTTTTACTTTTACTTTCAATGATAATGGTAAACAGGACAAATAGAGAGGGGGGAATCTCTTTAATGGAGGCAGAAAAAGCAATACAAATGGACAGGTGTTTTAATCCCTCTGCACTCTATCCAATACTAAAAAAAGTATTGCCTTTAGTTATACTTTAAGCTTTGACAAAAAAACTGGAAGCTGATTGGTGTCTATGTAGAGCTGCAGCAGATAATGTACTTTCCAGTTGTAGTAAATCATCCCCATTGAGACTTGTTTTTCATTTTTTTTGGATATTTTTATGATATATGTTTTTTATTACCATTTTGAATATTGTATTTGTTATTAATCATGTGTATATATGTATACGCATTATTGGAAAGGAGCACAGCACTGTTTTTTCACATAAATACCTTCTATAAATATACCTACTATATGAATGCCCTTGTCAAACAGAATTAAACAAAGTAAATATGTATGTAAACCCTAATGCCCTGTACACAGGGTTGTATTTTCCGACGGAAAATGTGTGATAGGACCTTGTTGTCGGAAATTCTGACCGTGTGTGGGCTCCATCACACATTTTCCATCGGAATTTCCGACACACAAAGTTTGAGAGCTTGCTATAAAATTTTCCAACAACAAAATCCGTTGTCGGAAATTCCGATCGTGTGTACACAAATCCGACGCACAAAGTGCCACACTCAGAATAAATTAAGAGATGAAAGCTATTAGCTACTGCCCCGTTTATAGTCCCGACGTACGTGTTTTACGTCACCGCGTTCAGAACGATCAGATTTTCCGACAACTTTGTGTGTATGCAAGACAAGTTTGAGCCAACATCCGTCGGAAAAAATCCATGGATTTTGTTGTCGGAATGTCCGATTGTACACACGGTCGGACATTGATCGGACATTCCGACAACAAAATCCATGAATTTTTTCTGACGGATGTTGGCTCAAACTTGTCTTGCATACACACGGTCACACAAAGTTGTTGGAAAATCCGATCGTTCTGAATGCAGTGACATAAAACACGTATGTTGGGACGATAAACAGGGCAGTAGCCAATAGCTTTCGTCGCTTAATTTATTCTGAGCATGCATGGCACTTTGTGCATCGGATTTGTGTACACACGATCGGAATTTCCGACAACGGATTTTGTTGTCAGAAAATTTTATAGCAAGCTCCCAAACTTTGTGTGTTGGAAATTCCTATGGAAAATGTGTAATGGAGCCTACACATGGTCGGAATTTCCGACAACAAGGTCCTATCACACATTTTCCATTGGAAAATCCTATCGTGTGTACAGGGCATTACAGTAAAATCTCCTTTATGCTCTCTTTTGTTCTGAAAATTATACCTGTTGCTCTTGCCAGAAATCCAATGCCTTCATAACATACTGTGAATTCTGCTTTTGCTGCATTGAAATCTCAAGCAATGTTATCAGCCCAGTCTAGTTTTCATCTTTGGGTTACAAAACAACCCATAATGTTATGGAGTGGAAAGGAGGAGGTGTTTTGCCTATGTTTTTATGCGAGACCTTAAATTGCATTATCAGTCGCATGTATGCACTGCAGTTATTTTGCACATTTTGACACTTTTTTGCCTATGATACAGCAGTCGCACTAGGAGCTGCATTTTTGCACCATTTAATCAACTGCGCACTTGACACTTTGTTTTCTATGTATATTAGTTTCAGAAGAATTTGATCTTATGAGTAATAGGAATCGCAATACATGATATTTTGATATATGATTATTTATAGTTCACATACTGCGATAGACCTCACTGAGTTATCACGGGGCATCATTTTATGCACTTTATTATTCACCTTAATTGTATATGCACATTGCACATTTATGATTAGGATTCATTTTTTTAAGCATATTGTGATCACCTGAGTTCACAGATTTGGAGTTGGTACACTAGGATAGGGTAGCGCCACATATACATTTTCATTTGAACTTTTTTCCTACTGGACTTTTTTTTTTAGGTGATATGAATTTTGTGCTAAATAAATATTAACCTTTGCTGTCAGTCTTAACACATAATCCTTTTTTGGAGACAGATTGAACTTTAGCAGCCTAAATGAAAACATATACAGTATTCTTGCTTTGCAGGTTGAAATGAGATAGAAAGTGAGAAATACATTTTCCAGTAGTTATCCTAATAGTTTTAAAAGTAATTAGCACAAGCCCTGATACTCAGTCCAAAATATAATTATGTACATTTCCCAAATAGAATAATACTAAATAATCATGGTTTTTATGATTTTTATTTGACACATTGGAATAGTTTATGTGCAAATAGCACTGCACTACTATTGTGATATTGAAAGAATATATATAAATAAAATTATTCCCAAAATATATAATGGGCTTTCTGCTAATCAACTGAAATGTGTTCCCATACCTTGTAGAACCAAATAACCTAAAAGTGTAGCGCTGCCCCCTTAAAAAAAACTAACGTGAAAACCACCTATGTAGACGTAAATCACTGCATTTTGCAGTTTCATGGTGTATTGACTTTATATTCACACATTTGAGGTTCTCAATATCATTCACTATATGCGTTATACTATATATACATATACAGTATATAAGAAAATGTTTTAAAAATGCTGTTTGTTAGCACATACGCTTAGTGTTAAAATTTATTTGATATTGCATATAAGTCCCTTTGCAGTTTTATGGTGTTCTTTTATGGACTATATATAAATATATATATATATATATATATATATATATATATATATATATATATATATATATATATATATATATTAGACATGTGCATTCGACATGTGCATTCCAAATGCATTTTCGTCCGAATTTCAGTATTTTCGTTATCATTTTAACAAATGATAACGAAAGTGCAGAACCTGAAAAACGAAAGATCCGACATAAACAAATGCTTTTTTTTCATTTTCATTGCTACAACAGTTCTATATAGATAGGAGATTCGACATGATGCTGACAATAACAATCTGTGTCCATCGAACCTGTGGTCGAATGTGCCTAACCTTAGCTCTATTAGTCCAAGATTATTCTACATAGAGAGAAAAGATTCGACATAGAGAGAAAAGACTCGACATAGGGGAGAAAAGATCGCTGCTGGAATTGGGTGGGGGAAGTAAAATAAAAATAATGATAATTATGAAAGTTATTGGCTGATTGTAACCAAAGAGGAGGGGCAGAAAAATAGCTAAAACTAAATACACACATACAGCCAACTTACTTTCACTTACGATTGCTAGCAGAGAGAGACACACACACTGAATCATTTCAGAAGACAGTTAATCTTAGCTGGTCCGTTTGTCAGAGAACCTGAATTATTTAGCAATTAAGCATAAGCACAGCAGCAGAACAATAGTGAAGCAAGCTACAGTTCAACTGAACTTTTTCATAATAATCTGCTGCTATTGTGTTATGCCGCGAGCGGACTTTACGACAGACTTTGCCCGGCGGACGGGATTTCGTTGGACAATTCGATCGTGTGTGGGCTCCAGCGGACTTTGTTTGCTCAAAAGTTGGACGGACTTAGATTTGAAACATGTTTTAAATCTATCCGTCGAAAAGTCCGCTCATCTATATGCTAGTTTGACGGACAAAAAGCCACACTAGGGCAGCTATTGGCTACTGGCTATGACCTTCCTTATTTTAGTCCGGTCGTACGTCATCACGTACGTCATCACGTGCAAATTCAACAGACTTTGGTGGATTGTGTGTAGGCAAGTCCGTTCATTCAGAAAGTCCGTCGTAAAGTACGTCAAAAAGTCCGCCGGGCATAGTCTGCCGTAAAGTCCGACCGTGTGTACGCGGCATTAGTGTTGTGAACTTGATAGTGATACTAGTGTTGCTAGTGTTGTGATAGCCTCAGATGCTGCCCGTGTTGTGGGGGGATTTATTATTATAGATTCTATATTATAGATTGAGATTCTATATAGATTCTATATACCCTATCTTGTTACCTGTCATTTTCTGTTTGAACTATATACATTCAACATGAGCGACAAAGATTTGACAAAGCAGCGATCTGGGGTCAAAAAGACCTCAGATCTCGCATTTACACTTAAAAGCAAAAAAAAAATTGTCCCTTTAAGGCCATTGGGCGGAAGTAACGTTTTAACATCGCTCTGGTCCTCAAGGGCATAGAATTGAGTGGGGGCCATCATGCCCTCGTTCGACTTCCTGCCCATCAGGCCACAGGACCGGATCATCTCTGCCACTTCCAATGGCTCCAGTAAGTGGCAGAGATGACTGGGGCGCAGTGGGCACCTCTCTTGTCGCCCATAAAAGTGATCTCGCGGCAAATCCGCCGCTGAGACCACTTTTATGTGAAAGAGGACAGTGGTGAAAAATACCAGGGTTTTGGCAGTCTTAACAATGGTATTTAACGTCAAAATACTGACATATATCCACGGTGGGTGCCCTGGAAGTGGTTAAACCAAAGTAGGAGAGATTTTTTCCCCCCTTTTAATGATACGTGTTAATCATTTTTGTTTAATTCGGATAAGTAGTCAGATTTATTTGGATTGGAACTGGAGCAACATTGTTTTTTGTTGCAGTCACAAAAAATGTTAAATGACAATGCAAAAGCTTGTCAAATGTATTTTCTCTGGCTTGGAGATTAATTGGATTTGGGGATTTAAATTGTATTTAATTTAATTTAAAGTATTATTTTATTATTTAGACTTTTCCCTTAATTTATCATAATGCACAATTCAATACCTTAATGCCTCATTAACTTATTGTTGCAAGAAATACTGGGGCTAACATAGGGGTTGATTTACTAAAACCGGAGAGTGCAAAATCTTGTGCAGCTGTGCATAGTAATCAATCAGCTTTTAACCTCAGCTTGTTCAATTAAGCTTTGACAAAAAAACATGGAAGCTGATTGGTTTCAATGCAGAGCTGCACCAGATTTTACACTCTTCAATTTTAGTAAACCAACCCTATAGAGCAGTCCTGGCCTGATTCAAAATATCCATCCACTCTGAACAGAAAATCTGAATTACTTCATTTAGACTTCCCATGTAACCCATGATATGGTGTTACAGTGATTATTGTTTTTTTTACAGAGAGGTCTTATAAAGAAGTCTGTATTAGAATGAAGCCTGGGAGCTCATCAATTGGACTCCTGGGCTAAGTGCAGGACCTTGGCTGTCACTCCAGGCAGCAATACCAGAATAATCACCCTTCAGACCCACCAGAGCTACTGTCACTTAAAAATTTCAATGTGGCTGAGAGCAGCTTTGGCAGCACCTTTTAAATCTGGCAGTTTACCTGTAGTGTTAAAAAAAAAAGAAAGAAAACCAACTTGAAGATAAGAAAGAAATACTTCACTGAAGATATGAATCTTTATTTTGAAAGCTGAACATTCACCTTAGTTTAATACATAAGGCGAAGGTTTGTTTGCTTTAAATACTCATGTGTCAGGAAAAAAAAAGTATCATTTTGAGTTGCACAATTTACATGGTTTAAGTAAACTTTACTTTAAAGAGGAGATGCAACCCCCCCCAAATTAAAAGTCATTGACTACAAATTCTGTAGCTGCTGACTTTTATTAAAAGGACACTCACCTGTCCAGGGATCCAATGCTTTGCTCACCAAAGCCAATTCTTCAGTGGGCTTCAGGTTCAGGTGGCGGCACCTTAACTACTGTAAGGGAAGCCTTGCCGCTTCACATCCAGATTCCCACTGTGCATGCACGAGCCACGCTACGCTTTATAAAAGGTCCTGCAGTCTTCTGGGACTTGTGATCTGCCTAGGTGAACGTTCATATCTTTTTGATTAGCTCTTTTTTTCAAACATAAAACCCATGGCCTCAGACTAGCTCTGACTTTAACATTTATAGTTAGATATTTTACATTGATATAAAAAATATAGTCTTATTTCGGAGCCAAGCACAGTTTCTCTCTTGAGACACCTGCTTTCTATTCCATCTTCCCTTCTTTACTTTTATTTGGTATTTCCTGAGCGAAACAGTCATAGCTGACTTACTTTCCCAATATTCTGTGTATTTTTAAATTTGGAATATAAAGTGGTTTTCACATTCCTGCATACATTAACCATTTCCATCAAGAATTGGCTTGCAGTTTCCACTTCTCCTTCAAATGAGCATAAAACAAAAACAGAAATGCATCATTGACAATACGCCGCACTTTTTTATAGGAAGCGTATGTAGCAACTTTGACTTGATGCACATTTTATGATACAATATCTTCTTAATTTCACAAAAATGAACTTGTTTCCCTTTTCTTTATTAAGAGAACTTTTTATCATAAGAGTACAAAATATTTCTTGATATAACGTTACATTTTTATGTTCAGCAGATGGAATACATTATACAACACATTCACAAATCATAATTCTAATATACTCTATATTATAAGGAACAGCATGTTTTCCGGGTAGTGGGAATAAAAATGTCAGGCATTTTGGCATCTTTTTAGATGAACTCTGGTTTTCTGCCAGTGGCTTTAACAAAGAGCTGCACACTTCAGTTTCTGAATTATATACATATAAAAAAGTTAGCAGCCCATCATTAACATTTCAAAGGCACTTCTTTTTGCATTAAAATGGTTATGTTTTGCACAATGATGTCATGTAGTTGCCTGCTTTCCCACTATTTTAAAGTCATGCTAAGGACTACGGGGACTGAGGTCATACAATTATTATTTACAGTTACTGCCCATATAGACTGTAAATAGAGATCAGGTTACAGTTACTGTCATCTTTGGTTCATCAGCACATTTTGTTTTCCAAGACTGTCTTTCCAATAAAAGAATGGGTGAGCTGTCACCATAAAAATGTAAATGTAACATAGTTATATAGTTACATAGTAGGTGAGGTTGAAAAAAGACACAAGTTCATCAAGTGCAACCTATATAACTGTCACGTAGCTGGTGGAGGAGCAGGACTTGATGAGGAAGGCCCCTCTTTCACCTTTGGTTCAGGGCCCCTGATAGAGTGAACAGGTGGCAGAAGAGTGTAGAGTGGCATGAGTGCCTGTTGAGGAGGCTGGAACAGGTAGGTACTCTGTAGCAAAAAAGTTACAGTCAGTTGGTGAGCAGGCACTGGCTGGCAGTAGGCAGATGATGAGCAGGTGCTGGCTGGTAAGTGAGCAGGCAATTATTATGTACTGGCTGGTAGCAG
Organism: Lithobates clamitans; assembly: GCA_037952925.1. NCBI lineage: Eukaryota > Metazoa > Chordata > Amphibia > Anura > Ranidae > Lithobates > Lithobates clamitans. The sequence continues at coordinate 4,160,294 of JBBGZY010000143.1, forward strand.
GTAGGTGGCTGGAGCAGATTGCTAGGCAGTGGGTAGAAGAACAGCAAAATAAGACATGCCGGGTCCTGGATGAGCTTGAGTACATGAATGTGCATGTGCATGAGCATGTGCACCTTTTCTTACTAGATGTGTTAGACTGTGTGCTGGTATGTAACTGCACACAGAAATCCATCTAGAGGAGCCATCCTGCCTGCTGGTATGCCCTTCTTGACAGTAACTAGGGCTGCTTCCACATTTAAAGTGATATTAACCTCCCTGACGGTATTCCCAAGTGTGGCCCAAGTGTGGCTCAGGGTGGTAAGCGGTAACCCCGAGCCACACTCGGGATTGCATCGCAGGATCCAGGTACAGCTTACTTACCTTGTCCCTAGGATCCTGCGATGTCTCCCCGCTCTGTGTGCAAGCCGTCCTCTGCTCGATCTATCACAGAGCCGAGCTCCGATCCCTGCGAGCTTTGTGACGCATGGGGACGGAGAACGGCACTAAATTCAAAAAGTAAAAAACACAATACATATACAGTACACTGTAATCTTACAGATTACATTACTGTATCAATTTATTTCACATCCCTTTTGTCCCTAGTGGTTTGTCCAGTGCCATGAATGCAGTTTTATATGACATATACTGTTCTTTCTGCCTGGATGCTGGAGATTGTCAATAGCAACCAAAACCGTCCCTTTACATCAAAAGTGGTTTTAGACCAGCTAGAAAACAGCGAGAATAATTTAGAATCACTCTCAGAATTAAGCGATAGTGATTTGTGGGGAGATCCGTCATCAAACACTGAAAGTAATCCCAGCGACAATTCTGCAACTGAGCAAATTTCAGTGTTTTTGATTTGATTAGCTTATTGAATAATTTTTATTATTTTTATATTATTATTTGTTATAAATATTTATAGTTATATAGTTATTTATTATATTATAATTTATGATTTTGTGTTTCAAACTTTATCATACCCGGGATGTCTACTAGACTCTTGTTTGGACAGATTTAAGTGAGTTATTCCTAAGAATTACAGGCCTATAATATAAAACCCCAAATTTCCATGCAAAATAATTGTACCGCTTTGAGTATCAAAAATCATACAGCCAGGGAGGTTAAAGGCAATGTTTTTTTTTGTTTTGTTTTTTTAAATAGTAAACATGTTATACTTACCTGCTCTGTGCAGTGGATTTGTACAGAGCAGCCCCGATCCTCCTCTTCTCAGGTCCCCCGCTGGCACTTCTGGCCTCTCCCTCCTGCCAAGTGCCCCCAGAGCAAACAGTTTACTATGGGGCACCTGAGCAGGATCACTCCTGAGCCTCTGTCCATCCACACACTGAGCTGTTACTTGGCCCCACCCCCTCTCTCTTCTCATTGGCTCACTGACTGTGATTGACAGTAATGGAAGCCAATGGAGGATGAGGCTCTCATGCACATTGCTGGGGGGGATGCTGCACAGAGAATGTTTTTTACCTTTGTGCATAGAATGCAAGGAGGTTAAAAACCTTGAGCCTTTAGAACCACTTTAATCTCTTTCTGTCTTAAAATGAGGTATGAATCCTCTTGAGCAGACCGACACATCTAAAAAATTTAAAAAATGCTCTAGGCATTAATGATGGAAAGATGAGAATGAATTTGAGACTGAAGTGGTTAATAATTCATTATAATAGGTTTATAATAAGAACATTTACTTATTATCCATGCTCACAAACAATTCATTAAGGGATTTTTCTAATTTTGCTAGATATGAGGGATATTTTTTTTAAGGGCATATAAATCAGTTATAATTATACTAATGATTGCTTCAGCACACCTGGAAAAACAACTGACATATATTCACATCATTATCATTTTTATGGAAGATAATGTGAAGATGCTCTGTAAAAAAGAAGAAAATTAATATACCCAAGACAACTGTTGACATTTCTAATGTAAAGTTGTATATGATAATTCACTATAACGTATTTGTAAAATATACAATTTCTTTTTCAAATGAAAGTGGTCAAGATCACCAATGGGAGAGGTTGGGGAAATCGTCCCAGGCCTCTAGGTACCTACTTTTTGCATGCCTTCTCAGCATAGAGGACAGGTAGATTTCCCCAGGCCTCCAGGCATCTACAGTTTTTGTGTCTTTTCACTTCTAAATTGTTTGTTTTCTGTGACACAAACTGTCTTTTAGTTCCTGCATGACCAGAACATGTGATGTTAGTCTTTCTGTGGATTCTCACTGGTAGATGCAGCTGTTAATCACAATAAGAGACACAGCCCTGTTTTCGAAAACTGGAGTGGAATTGTTACACTGATGTGCTTTATGTGTCTTTATAATTATTGCATTGGTTATTTGTATTACAATTATCTAAGGAAATATTGAACAATAAAATATATTAAAAAATAAAAAGAGTTAACCACCAAAATAATTCCAGGACTGTACCATAATCATTATACTATTTTCTCGCACTAACCCCTAGCATTGAAGGTGGCCTCACACCAGTGGGATTTGAGTATTTCATCACTATGGTACTGTAATGTAATCTACAGAGTATTAAACTATAAATTGGCATTTTACAATAAGTTTAAATTATTTTATTAGATCAGTCTAGAAGGGTTCCACAGGGTTGTAGTGTGGGGTTTTACCACACATGAAAATATATTTCCCAATATAATGAAATTTACCACCAGAATCTGAAAAAAAATCAAGTAAGTCCCAGTTCCAGGTGGGTGCTCCAGTTTTCACCATTAACATAAAAAATGGTCAAATACCCTAAATGTGAATACGGTGCACTATAAATAACATATATGTGTATAAATACACATATGCCCACGCTAATAGGTGTAGTGCATCAACAAACTTCGTAAATTAGTGTCTATGTGACAAGTTTTGACAAAGGTTATATTAAATATAATCGTGAGAATGCTGCTCCTTCAAAGGTGTAGTGCCTTTAAATCATACGTGTATATAGCAAAGGTCGCTCTCACTGTGAATACTAATATCAATACAGCACATAAACACATAAATATACATCAAATCAAATGACCAAATCATGATTCAAAAAATTCAAAAACTCAAAAAAACACAAAAAAAACCCAACAGAAGTCTGTAAAATAGTGATACTCCCAATTAAGTATAAAGTGCTGTTGTGCCAAATGATGTAAACAAATCGGTTCAGTCTGTGCTCCCCTCCTGTGTGCCAACTCACTCACCAGCTGCTATGGACTCCCATACACATGTACAATTTGAATCTAAATTCAACTAACTAATATAAAAAAATGATAGCAAAAATGAATGAATGAATTCAACATGATTTGTTCATTTGTTAAAGGTCTAATGAAACAAAAGATCAACTCAGAGTAAATCTTAGTGCCGGTTCACACAGGAGTGACCTGTCAGGCAACTTAGCCGCTCCATGCATTGCAATGGAACTGTTCTAATAGCAGTGATTCAAGTCGCTCTGACTTAGAAAAAGGTTCCTGTACTACTTTGGGGTGACTTCGGAGCGGATTGCATTGACTTCTATACAGAAGTCATTTTGCAAGCCGCGCTGAAGTCACGTGGAACGGGGCAGCTTCAGAGTCAGATGACTTTGAAGCCGCCCCTGTACAGTCCAATCAGTTGATTAATTTTGTGCTGGAGGTTGGATTACTGGCAAAGTGCATTCCTGAGAACTGAGTGAGAGGGGTGTTGTATTGTATTTGAGCAGAGGAGAAGAGATATTGGCATTGTGTGTGTTAATGGATTCAATAAACAAATGACTTTCCAAACTATGAATTGTTATCACGTATACAGTCAGGTCCATAAATATTGGGACATTGTCACAATTCTAATCTTTTTGGCTCTGTACACCACCACAATGGATTTGAAATGAAACAAACAAGATGTGCTTTAACTGCAGACTTTCAGCTTTAATTTGAGGGTATTTACATCCAAATCAGGTGAACGGTGTAGGAATTACAACAGTTTGTATATGTGCCTCCCACTTTTTAAGGGACCAAAAGTAATGGGACAGATTAACCATCCAAACTTTCACTTTTTAATACTTGGTTGCAAATCCTTTGCAGTCAATTACAGCCCATAGTCTGGAATGCATAGACATCACCAGACACTGGGTTTCATCCCTGGTGATGCTCTGCCAGGCCTCTACTGCAACTGTCTTCAGTTCCTGCTTGTTCTTGGGGCATTTTCCCTTCAGTTTTGTCTTCAGCAAGTGAAATGCATGCTCAATCAGATTCAGGTCAGGTGATTGACTTGGCCATTGCATAACATTCCACTTCTTTTCCTTAAGAAACTCTTTGGTTGCTTTCGCAGTATGCTTTGGGTCATTGTCCATCTGCACTGTGAAGTGCCGTCCAATGAGTTCTGAAGCATTTTGCTGAATATAAGCAGATAATATTGCCCTAAACACTTCAGAATTCATCCTGCTGCTTTTGTCAGCAGTCACATCGTCAATAAATACAAGAGAACCAGTTCCATTGGCAGCCATACATGCCCACACCATGACACTACCACCACCATGCTTCACTGATGAGGTGGTATGCTTTGGATCATGAGCAGTTCCTTTCCTTCTCCATACTCTTCTCTTTTCATCACTCTGGTACAAGTTGATCTTGGTCTCATCTGTCCATAGGATGTTGTTCCAGAACTGTGAAGGCTTTTTTAGATGTTGTTTGGCAAACTCTAATCTGGCCTTCCTGTTTTTGAGGCTCACCAATGGTTTACATCTTGTGGTGAACCCTCTGTATTCACTCTGGTGAAGTCTTCTCTTGATTGTTGACTTTGACACACATACACCTACCTCCTGGAGAGTATTCTTGATCTGGTCAACTGTTGTGAAGGGTGTTTTCTTCACTAGGGAAAGAATTCTTCGGTCATCCACTACAGTTGTTTTCCGTGGTTTTCCAGGTCTTTTGGTGTTGCTGAGCTCACTGTTGCATTCTCTCTTTTTAAGCATGTTCCAAACAGTTGATTTGGCCACACCTAATGATTTTGCTATCTCTCTGATGGGTTTGTTTTGTTTTTTCAGCCTAATGATGGCTTGCTTCAGCTCTATGACAGCTCTTTGGATCTCATATTGAGAGTTGACAGCAACAGATTCCAAATGCAAATAGCACACTTGAAATTAACAATGGACCTTTTATCTGCTCCTTGTAAATGGGATAATGAGGGAATAACACACACCTGGCCATGGAATATCTGAGCAGCCAATTGTCCCATTACTTTTGGTCCCTTAAAAAGTGGGAGGCACATATACAAACTGTTGTAATTCCTACACCGTTCACCTGATTTGGATGTAAATACCCTCAAATTAAAGCTGAAAGTCTGCAGTTAAAGCATATCTTTGTTTCATTTCAAATCCATTGTGGTGGTGTATAGAGCCAAAAAGATTAGAACTGTGTTGATGTCCCAATATTTATGGACCTGACTGTATATGTATACATATATTAATATCGAATTGATATACATACAAAACGAATCGATTCGGTATAACGAATATTGACACTCTACAGAAATAACAAATTATCCGAAAACAAATTAACGTAACATAACGAATATAACAGAACAAATGTATTTTACGAATGAAAACAAAACAAAACTAAACAAAATTTTCCGTTGTGCACAAGTCTAGAATCCCATAACAGAAATCATATGCGCCTTGCAATCCAACTGAAAATGTTGGAATTAGTAGTCCTCCAACAAGGACTAAACGCGTCAGTGGACCACGGGTGGTGGTGTCAGATCTGGCCGGTGACACGCAAGTGGCGGTGGACTTTCAGTTTCTGGTTTTAGCTGGTTTAGGCCTGTTTTTATTTTATATAATGTGAGTGGACTACTGTGTCTTTATTCACCGATTTATTTACAGCATTTGGCACAACAGCACTTTATACTTGATTGAGAATATCACTATTTGATGGACTTCTTTTGTTTTTGTTTTTTTAGTTTTTTGATTTTTCAAATCATGATTTGGACATTTGAATTGATGTATATTTATAAGTTTATGTGTTGTATTGATATTAGTGTTCACAGTGAGAGTGCTATTTGTTATATATACGTATAGTGTACTATAATCTCACAGACCACACCTATGCATGAGCATCAACATACAAGCAGCATAATGTGCAGTATAAGTGTGATGCATTGTGTGCACACAGTGATAGCAAAAACTAGTGTAAGTACTTTTTTGTAAGTAGTAGCCTTGTAAGGGTCGATTTAACCCCTTCCCACCAACAACCTCGCAGCCCTTTAAGGGTTCTAAAAGCCGGGAAGCGGAGGCAGGCATTTGGGTCATGTGACCACTGTGATTTGCTGTCACAGCGGCCATAGGAATGGAAAGCTCCGGATCGCTTGTATGCTTTAGGAGCTTTCCAGTACACACCAGCTACCATTCCCTGCACAGGGAACAGGCTCTCAGCACGTTACAGTAGTGTTAACAGGGCCACATACTGTATTTGCGGCCACTAGGCCTACCCACCGAGCAGGGCCTTAATGCAACAAGTAGGCATGAATTGAGACCTTAGGGAAATGTTACAAAGCAGTGACCTTCAACAAACTCTCACTGAAGGTGAATCAATCACTGTCATTTAAGACACATGTACCAGGAAGATTCACCTCCAGTGAATATTTGGTCAAAGTCACATTTACTGCTTTATAAATATATAACTTAGTCTTCATTGTGCTCTTAAAGTATACCTAAAGGAAACACTTGTTTTGGATAGAGTGAAGGGGGAATAGAACACCTCTCACTCAGCTTTTATTGCTGTCCGTGCCCCTTTTAGGGAGATTCACCCTCTCTATTTGTCTTGTTTACCATTATAAGCAAGAGTGAAATTAAAATAAACTTCAACATTTTGTGTTGTCATCAGAACAGCAATAGAGGGGAAATCTTCCAATGGGGGCACTAGTTCTGGTAACCCTGGTGACAACTTTGGAGATATTTTTCCTGTTTTGGCTACGGGAAATAAAGTTCATGGAAAAGTCTCCAATGGAACACAGATGGGGAAAAAAAACGTCAGGGGTTATAACCCTCCTTGACGCTATCCAAAATGGAAAAAAAGTTTTGCCTTTAGTTCTACTTTAATGTTTACCTAGGATTTTATTTTACAACACAAGATGTTCTAAGTCCACAGAGATTGCACCCAAATTTTCCTCGGTCTCAGTGGTTTCAGTGTGGTCAGAGAGAGACTTAGCTGAAATGATTGAAGTACTGTACATTTGCTTAGCAGCAAAAGTATACTTGGGGTTTATTTTTAAAGACTGTCAGCAAGGCCATAACTATGTGTAATGAGGCCACTTAACAAAACTATTAAGGAGTCTCCCTGTCTCTTTAATATTTATCTAAAAGACCTTTAGAAATATAGAATGCTAATTGCTTTCATAGAAATCATATACTGTACAGGTTTCCAAACTATATATACATTCATTTTATCCAAATGTATTTGAAAAATGCTATTAAAACCTGATCATTGAGGCTCCAGAAGTTTTTTGGGCCCCATATACTTCTAGGCCATATACTGTAGCAGTCACATGGTCTGCTACACAATTGGTTGTCAGCTTTTAAACTCTGTTATGTCCTGTTATTTCTGTTGATTTATGTTGTCATTCATAGTTTCACCATTTAGTGGAGGTATCAGCAATTCCATCGGTCAGTGTTGACTTTGGGTGGTGGTGTTTGGTGTGCATGTGTTTGCTGCTTGCCAATATGCAGTGGCCCTGTGATTCATTGAGCGAAGGCCGGTTTTTCTAGGCACCACCCTCGTGTGGCTGTCTACAGGGCAGACCCGTGATCTGTATTGTGCCGGCCCCGCCCCTTCGAGCGTCTGCCTCCAGCAGTATGGCGCCGCTCTATCCCCTGCCGCTGATCTGTATTGTGCCGGCCCCGCCCCCTCGAGCGTTTGCCTCCAGCAGTATGGCGCCGCTCTATCCCCTGCCGCTGACGTCATCGGTAAGCGGCAGCGGGCACAGAGGAAATGACGCACACCGCCCCTTCCTCTTGTTTGGAACGCAAGCGCACTGGCGTGCGTTCCAACCCCGTGTGTACATCCTGATAGGATCGGCGGGCCGCGCCTCCTCTCATACACACTGCAGCCACACAGCGATCTGAGTATACTGAGCACCAAAGGTATAGTGTCCATCTCTTTGCATATCGGCTTACTTACATGAGACTCCCTTCCCCGCCATACAGATGCATCCATCCTATGCCTCTCTGCACCTTTCTGTGCCTCACTATATATGCTCTTATATATATGGACGTTTTTACATGTACACATTCATCACTGCTGATCATGCATTCCTATGGTTAGCCCCTGCTGGGTCCTAACTGTACTACACTACAGTGACACTCATCAACTTCTTTATTATATTATTTTATTTTATTTTATTATATCTATCTATGAATGAATCTATTCATTAATGTATCTACTAACCAACTAAACTATGATGGGCCATCCACTTGCACAGGCAAAAGTGTAGGAGGGGGGACTTTTCAGAGAGGGAGGAGCCCCATGTGCCCTGCCCCATCCATTGATTGGGCCTTTTTTAGCATTCACACTATATATACAGGACCTACTGAAGGAGGGTTCACTGCTGAGCTCTGATGAAGAAGGGACGAGCCCTTCGAAACGCGTTAGTGAGCAGTGTTTTATGAATTTTCCTCTGATAGACCTTTGGAAGGCTTTGTTCATCAATTTAACCACTTGTTGCAAGCTGATGTCCAAGGTTCATGGCACATGATACTCTACTGTTTGTGAGTAATTTCCTTTATCATTTACTTAAATAAATGTTTTACAAAAGATAATACACATGGCCGGTGCGCCCCTCTCTCTTTTTATTTTTTTATTTTTTTTATTTTTTTTTTTTTTTTGCAGCTTTTATTGCTGTCCGTGCCCCTTTTAGGGAGATTCACCCTCTCTATTTGTCTTGTTTACCATTATAAGCAAGAGTGAAATTAAAATAAACTTCAACATTTTGTGTTGTCATCAGAACAGCAATAGAGGGGAAATCTTCCAATGGGGGCACTAGTTCTGGTAACCCTGGTGACAACTTTGGAGATATTTTTCCTGTTTTGGCTACGGGAAATAAAGTTCATGGAAAAGTCTCCAATGGAACACAGATGGGGAAAAAAAACGTCAGGGGTTATAACCCTCCTTGACGCTATCCAAAATGGAAAAAAAGTTTTGCCTTTAGTTCTACTTTAATGTTTACCTAGGATTTTATTTTACAACACAAGATGTTCTAAGTCCACAGAGATTGCACCCAAATTTTCCTCGGTCTCAGTGGTTTCAGTGTGGTCAGAGAGAGACTTAGCTGAAATGATTGAAGTACTGTACATTTGCTTAGCAGCAAAAGTATACTTGGGGTTTATTTTTAAAGACTGTCAGCAAGGCCATAACTATGTGTAATGAGGCCACTTAACAAAACTATTAAGGAGTCTCCCTGTCTCTTTAATATTTATCTAAAAGACCTTTAGAAATATAGAATGCTAATTGCTTTCATAGAAATCATATACTGTACAGGTTTCCAAACTATATATACATTCATTTTATCCAAATGTATTTGAAAAATGCTATTAAAACCTGATCATTGAGGCTCCAGAAGTTTTTTGGGCCCCATATACTTCTAGGCCATATACTGTAGCAGTCACATGGTCTGCTACACAATTGGTTGTCAGCTTTTAAACTCTGTTATGTCCTGTTATTTCTGTTGATTTATGTTGTCATTCATAGTTTCACCATTTAGTGGAGGTATCAGCAATTGGAATGATATACTAAAGGAAAAGCGACTGTTCTCTTATAGGGCAAGTCAAATATTTTGCTCAACATTTTTCATAGGAATTTAGAAGAAAAGTATTTTGCTTCACACATATTTGATTGATTGTAATTAAAATAGATTTTAACAAAGCAATGGTCTAATCCTCAAAAAATACTTGTGCATCCCTGTGCACTGGTTCATGTGCAAATCAGGTCTGATTTTTTGGCTGAATTCACACCCTAATCTGCCCCAAAGATTCACAGGACCATTTCTGAATGCAGACCATGACCGCCCCAGACCTGTGTGAACTGGCTCCATTGAGAGTTGGTCACCCTCGCCTTTCATGTGAATTGGATGCGGGTTTCTCCACATCCAATTTGCATATGTGTGAACTCGGATCTAGTATCATAATATTCAAATGCAAGCAGTTAAGAAGTGGAGTAACAATATCAGTAACTAATCACTTTTAATGCTTTAAAGTTTTCAAACAAATGTGAGCAAGGGCTGTTTTAAAGCCTAAGTGAAGCCATATTAAAAAAACAGGAAAACGCATCAGCACAAGGAACACATCCTACTGACTCTAAATGATGTCCTATGTGCTGATTTTTCTGCTTTTAAGTTTGGCTGCACATAGGCTTTAATCTGGCCATACATTGTTAGGTTTTTTAATTCAGCCAGGGGGCACGATTAAAAAAAAATGGATGGAGGAATACCCCATACAGGACATTGTATTCTGACAGTGGGACCCACTGCTGTCAGAATACACTGAGAGAAAAAAGTTTTAAAGCATGTCCCTTCAGCAAAAGTCGATCAAATGATCAACTTCTGTCGAGCAGGGGTAGGGACACACAGATCAACCTTTAGATAGATTAGATCCATATAGTACAATCTAAGTAAGTGTCAGATGGAAGTGGAGTCACTCTTAATAGAATCCATCCATTGATACTAATGCCACGTACACACGTTCGGAAATTCCACCAGTGTAACTCTGATGAGAGCTTTTTGTCGGAAAATGCAACTGTGTGTATGCTCCATCGGTCTTTTGCTGGCGGAATTCCAGCCAGCAAAAGATTGCGAGCATGTTCTCTATTTTTCGGTTGGGAAAAGTTCCTATCCAAAAATCGTCTGTACAAATTCCAATGCGCAAAATTCCTACGCATGCTCGGGAACAATTCAACACATGCTAGGAAGCATTGAATTTTCTCGGCTAGTCGTAGTGTTGTACATAACTGTGTTCTTGAAGGTCGAAAGTTCAAAGAACTTTTGTGTGACCGTGTGTATGCAAGCCAAGCTTGAGCGGAATTCCGTCGGAAAAACCATCCAAGTTTTTTCTGACGGAAAATCCGCTCGTGTGTATGGGGTATTAGAGTTAAAATAAATATTTTTTGTGCTGGTAGACTGAAGTAGGTTTTACTGATGAAAAGGTTTTACTGATGAAAAAATTCTCCTCATTTCCTGTCCTAATGGCCACCTGTACATGGGTCAGGAAGAGAGGTTAAATCTCCCAGAGGAAATCGAGACAGGTTCTAACCTTCCCTACTCTATCCAAAGTCAGTCTTGGCTGATGTCCATATTCAGCAAATTCCCTTTAAATAGTGTCAGCAGATAAACTCATTTAAAATATGCTGTTAGAGGAGACAAGTCAGAAATGTGTAATTTAAAAACGTTTCTAAAACGATAGAATACTTTTAGTTTTTTCAATAAATATTGTGAAATGTCCTAATATTTAAACTTTTTTTTTTCAGGACTAGCTTATAGGTTTCTGTACTGTAAATTTGATAATTATGCAGCAATAACTGTGGAAGAGAAAATGGCTGGAAGGTGTACTCTTGGTGCCAACATAATATAGAATGTTCAGTAAGTGGGCTGGAGGAGCAGGAAACAGCTAGACAGCAGCTCCTTCAGGGATGTCTAGAGGAAAACTGAATAATGCCTTTCAAGTTTCCGAAACAATCTTGTTTGCATTACTTTAAAAGGACACTGAGGTTGCATATTACTTTGGAAACTCCAAAACTTGCTGGTTTTATCAGAATAGAACTTTAACGCATCAAAAAATATGACCTTTTCCCATAAAAGACTTTCATGGTTTCTAATATCTTGTGTTCCTTTTTAAATAAAGTAGGACTCCAAGCTAAAGGCTAAGTAAAAATGGATCCAAACTAAACACAAATATTAGAATATGCATGGTTTGCTTTTCGTGTTATACACAATTTAAAAATATGAGATTTAGGCAATGTCTTTTTGACAACTGCGTGTTGTCAAATGATATTATCTTAATCTCATCTTGGAATCTCAATAGATGGGAAGCTTTTGCTACCATACCTGACTCACCATGAGTTTTGATTACTAATATATTAATAAGGCAAAAATCAAGAGAAAGGATTTAGCACACACCCAGTGAGCAGCAAGGAATTAATCTTCTGTTTCTATGTCTAGCAGCAACTGATCACAGGCATAACAGGAGCTGAAATCTTTTTCAGAACTGGAACTACACACTAAAGATATAATGTGGCTGATTTACAAAGGAGTAAAGCATTTTCTCTTTGAAAAGGAATTTCCCCTTACTTTAGTGAATACATAGAAGTTATGCTAGGACTTCTACCATCCAATTATGTCCAAGCAAAAATCTTTTTTTTTCCTTGCACATGATTGAGTATTCTTTGCAAAGTGAACATGCACAAATTTTTTATTAAATGAACCACAATGAGACACAGAAGACACAGAGAATATTTAACATTAAAACTTTGGCCAGCATACGGACATTGTAATATTCACATATTTTTAACAAGCACAAAATAAACTTTAAAACAAGATGTCACTCATTTATCTAGCTTAAAGCTACTGTGTGAAGTAATTTGTCCTCAATTTTGCAAATCTTCTCAGTTTTACGTTTTACTTTCTCCCCATAGCTCAGCTTCCCCTGCCAACAGTGACTTTGGAAAGCCTGCCAGTCTTCTTTTTTTGTAATGTAAACACAAAGGCTGCATTGAAACCTGGGCGTTTTGAATTGCTGGCAGAATTGCAGCAATTCTGCCCACAATTTCAAAATGCTCTGCTAAAATGACTAAAAATGAAACAAAATCCCCTGGTGGCTGACTTTTAAAGCACAAAGGTTATAAAAATATTCTAGTATGAAAAGTATTTATTAAAGTATGAGAAATATAAAACATATAATAAAAAGCACATTTAAAGTGAACATTACAGTGTTGTCATCCAAAACATAATACAAATAATGGGCTAATATTTCTTGTACCCAACGCGTTTCGGAGTAAATATTTAGTTCTCCTTCTTCAGGGGTATAGTTTAAGCAAGAAAATTAGTTATTAGTTATTAGTTACATCATGGAATGACAATTGTTGCCGATTAAAACATAAAGGTGCCCAGAAGAGGTACTTCCAAATTGCTTGAGCCAGAGAGTTAAACATAAAGGCATACCTCAAAGGCAAGGAGGTGCCTGGCCCATAAATGCTGATCCAGCTCCCCCTCACACACAACACCAACCCGAGAGGGAGAAACCAGAGGACCCACTGAGGCCAAAAACAGGAAAAGACCCTGCAAAAAGGTGCGTGGAAGTTGCTTGGCTATACAGGGAGGAGTGTTATTATATTGTAAAAGGAGCCACAGACACCACAACTGATGAGATCCTGTGACCGCTCACCCCAGCATCCAGCCCAAGACTGACCCAAGGCACCTAAAAATGTGGTGCTGTTCTGCCGTGATTGTTACGCAATAAATTGCGCTGTTAAGCTTGTCTTTCAAAAAAAAGGACCAGGAGCTTCTTTTAAGAGACAAGTTTTGCGCAATGCAGTTTGCCACGATTGCAACACAATTTATCACATGACAATTTCGGTAGAGCCGCACCATGTTTTCAGGTGCCATTAAAAGGAATGGTTTCAGGTGCCATTAAAAGGAATGGCATCTGACATTTGCATTGTTTGCTTTGTCATATTAGCAGAGCATTTTGAAATTGCGGGCAGAATCCCAGTAAATATGCCCGTGATTCAAAATGTCCAGTTGTGAATGTAGCCAAAGAAGGTGCACAGGAAGAGAGGGAAAGCTAAGTGCCGAGACCAGTGCTAAGATCGTACGTAAAGCCATGTTTGGTTTCACTTTAAACAGTTTGTTTCCTTGCTAAGAAGCCATGCTGTAAAAACTGTATGAAGCATCAGAGCTGTGTTTTGGTAGTGGTGCAGGGACTTTCTTTCCTGTTCCCAGAAAAAAAAATCAAGTCAGGCTGAGCTTGGCTCAGCCATTCACAGGTAGCTCTGTATTTTATGAATAAATGCAAGGCTTCCTCTGATTGGCAGAGGTGGTGAGGTGTAGATTAAGTCAAAATCTTCACCTCAGCCAATCAGAAGAAGCCTCATATTTATTCATAAAAATACTCAGTTTTGTCCTGGAAACAGGACAAGATATCTCTGTATCGCTGCCGGAACACAGAGCTGACAGTGGCGGCATTACTTAATGGCAACAGGTGTTTGGACCATCTTGGCCTGAACTTACTAATTAGAGTGAAATGAAACCTGGAGTCAGGCTTTAAGTTCAGTGCTTCTATTCTAAACCTTGTGAATAGATTGCTTCAGTGACTATAATACAGAGGCCAGTGAGGGACTTACTTTAAAGAATATGTAAGCCCAACATTTCATATTTTTGATTTGTACCCGCTGACAGATTGTTACACCCACAACACACCACAGAGCGACACAGGAAATCATTTTTGCCTGTGGTGATCAAGATATATAATTCTTTTCTGTGAGGGCTGGACGTGAAGATTTAGTTCAGGTTGTTTATGATCAGGAAGGATTTTGTGTTGTTTTTATACTATGCTGGTATTGTGTTGGTTATTATCTAGGGTGGTGTTAGCGAAAGTGGTGTATTATTTGTATTTGGTAGTTTGCCTGTTATTTTATTCTGTGTTATTTATTCTATGTTGTATTTTAATTGTATGGATGTTTTATTTGTAGTGTAGTTTTAATTTTGTTATTTGGTGTTAATGGCTTTATTGGTAATTTTTTTGTGTTTTTGCATCTTGTTCAGTCTATTGTTGTGATCTTGTGTTGTCTTTGTTAAGTGTGTCTGTGTCGTAACAATTTCCCAATTTCCCTTTGGGATTAATAAACTATTCTGCATTCTGTATACTTATCTGAAAAAGGTATTCTGTTCTCTTTGTATTGCTTCCTTTGTATGAAGCCTCTGGTGTTTCTGCCAGTCACTCTGCTTTCCTATTGGCCAGTTCTCTAGCTGTGCTGAAAACACAGCCTGCTCTCCTCCAATGATCAGATTTGTCCTGTCATACCCTCCCCTGCCACTGCCGCCACCCTGCCCCCGCACCCAACACAGCCATTCACTGGGAATATCAGTGTGCTGCTGTTTCATATACAGGCAATAGTATTGAAAACAGAAGTGTGCCCCTGAAAGTCTGTAAGCTCATCATACAATCCTATTGTACAATCTCCTTCAGATCTACCATATAATGTAGTAAAAGTACCTGCCTGACTGGATACAAAGTGATTGAATAGAAAGATGTGTCCTCCTATTATATTGTCTTGATAAATCTAAAGTTAATTGTACAGAGATTGTGCAATCAGATTGTATAGCGTATGGACGACTTTATACAAGTATATAGGAGCAGGTTGACAGAGACACTCAGCTGTCAGGCCCCATTCACATCACTGAGTAGCAGGAATTTACATTCCAGTACCTTTTTTTGGGGGGGGGCAACTCAAGATTCCTAATGCACATTCAAGTGAATGGGTTGCCCTACGCATGGCAATGCTCCAGGGAAGCTTAAGAACTCTTTTTTGAGAAAAGCGTGGTGCATTTCTTTACCTCGCTTTTTGGCGCATTTGCAGCACTTTTGTCATGTGACAAAATGCACAACAAACATACGCTTGCTACCCACACTTGGGGTGTCAATAACATTTAATGGCAATGAAAAGGCCCTGTACATTTGCAGCACATTTCTCAAATGCACGCCATGTGACTAGAGCCTCATTGTTCTTATATAAACACACCAATTTCACTTTTAGGCCCCTTTCACACCTACTATGGTGTTGGCACACTTTTTTGGGTTTGTTATTTTTCTGTGACACGCATAGGGAAGCCCAGTCATTTCAATGGGCTGCTCTACACATGGCAAAGTAGTTAATGGGACATTTTGGCATGTTGCAGTTTGCACATTTTTTTTACTGTGTGTTTTGCTGTGCGTTTTGCTGCATTTGAAACTAATTTTTTCAAGCAGCAAAATTTGTGTTTGGGTCCTTGTTTGGGGTGCCATTAAAAGTGATTGGCACTGAAAGTGCGACTAGTTCATTTTAGGTGTATAAATGTGGCCATACACTAAAAAATCTCTGTGCCACCTCCTTTAGATGTACCAAAACTAAAAAAAGGTGAACTTAGCCTTTAAGGTACCGACACATCTTTCAGTTTGATTATTCAATCATTTGATTGTTTTAATATGTCAAAAATGATAGCTTTTTAGAGGGATATAGTGTGTGTTGTATACTGTACAACAATTTGATCTTTTTCGTTGCTCTTGGGAATAATTATAATTACATTTGCAATTATAATTGTAATTTATCTTGAATTAAAAATAAACAAATATGGCAAATTTGATGGAAATTCTGAACAAGAAAAAAAAAATGCAGAACTGATGTCTGTGGCTAGCTTTATTAAGTAGGCTTTGTTAATCTCAAGCTACAAGTGTTTCTATGTTTAGCTGGTGTTAGCAAAGGGGGAAATTTAACTAATTTAATAGGGACCCTTACATCAGACTCTGTGTCCCTGGTGAGATCAACACTTGTTAACCAACATCCAAAGAGTGCAGCATCCTCTAGTTCTTAAATGTTCTATTTATTTTGTGCTTGCAATATACAATATCAGATGTTATCTCCAGAAAAAATAAGTTTAAATAAAATCTGTTTTATTTTTAATCTTCTTTTTTTTTAAGGCATTTTTAAAATGTTACTTATTTTGAAAACGCCTGAAACAGACTTTAAATATGCTTCACTGTGTGTGTTATAGCAAGATAAGATAAGGCACAAATGTGCATTAAACATTTATATTCGTTTGATAAATCTAGGCCATAGTTCAATAATTTGTTTGATGTTTTTTTTTGTGCAGTGAACTGTTTGAATGATTGTTCTACAAAATTAGGAGGTAGGAACAATCAATAAAACAGCACTGTAATAATAAGTGTTAACTAGATGACAGAGGCTGGGAGTGAAATGCTATAAAATATAAAAATCATAACACAGCTGGAAACAAATACTATTGTAAAATTGGTAGTGAAAGAATAAATACAAAAGTTTGCAGGCAAAAAAGTTTTAAAAAGCAGAACACGTGGGCTACAGCACCATATTTCTCACAATATATCCAGTGGAAAAATATGTTTTTGTTTTTTTTTTACTTTATAGGTAGATCGCAGATAGGTGTGTACATAATGCTGCACTGCAAGTCCTATGCAATTTTATACATTTGCTTTCAAATATTCTCCCATTTCTTCTGTTCAAACAGAAGAACAAACAGAGTGTAGGCTTCTTATTTACTGAGGGTCCAGTTTGACAGCACTCCACAAGATTGGGACCCTCAGGAAAAAGGACCCAAACTTGAGAATCTGCACATATACAATCCAATGAGAGCACCAAACAAATGTCCAAGAGTCCAAAGCAATGTAATGATAAAAAGGAATTCATAGCAGAATAGATCAAATGCGTTTTAGGGTCCAAACGCACTCCACCTTCATCAGGGTCTGATTTTGTTTAAATGCACTCAAGTGAGCAGATACCAAATAAAACTGTACTGTGATTTAATGCTTGGAAAGCTTAAGGAGGGAAAGTTATACTAGTGTTATTGAATGCAGCAAAAAGCAACATTATTTTGTCAGGACACAAGACTGAAAAGTATGACATCACATTTTTTCTATTTCTCTCTGTATTTTTTCTACCCCTTTTCCTCTGTATCAGAGCAGAGATTATCATTAGGCTATATGGATCTTTAAAGTGGAAGCGTGGATTTAAGGCAGCATTGAAAAATGGTGCACTTTAAGGCTTGGTCTTCTTATGACAATTTAGTTGCTTCTTATGTAAAATATTGCAAATTTATTTGAATATAGATATTAGAAAAGTGTAGCATACCCTAGAAAATAAGGTGAAACTGTGTTGATTTTTGAATATTCTCAGTTATTTTGGACATATTGGGGTTGATTTACTAAAACTGAAGTAGTTCAGCTATACCTGGTAGCCAATCAGCTTCTAACTTCAGCTTGTTCCCTTAAGCTTTGACAATAAAACTTGGAAATGGATTGGTTTCTATGCAGAACTGCACCATATTTTGTACTCTCCAATTTTGGTAAATAACCCCCTCTATGAGAAGAACCAAATAATTTCTAAAAAAGACAATTATGCTTGGAAAAAAATAATGTGATAAGAAGAAAAGGATGACTATCAATAAGGTGGCTGAGTACATTCACATAATTATGAATATCGTGTTGCAAAGGCTTAAAGTGGTTGTAAACCCTCACATTTGCCCAGTGAAGTTAATCACCTCAGATGATACACAGAGATAAAACAAATCCTCCTACATAAGTTTACCTTGTTTATCTGCAGTTTTCTCTTGTCTACACCACTTCAAAAGAGCACAATTACGATAAAATCCTTCTGCATCTGTAAGGATTACAGAGGAGGGGTGTGAGAGCTGATTGGAGGAAAGAGACATCCCGCCCCCCTCCCATCCACATAGGCAGAGGATGGAAGGAACATGCAGAGCTGCCGTCTAAATAGACAAGCTGTGTGCTTATCTTCCTCCCCGACACAAATTTTATCTCATGTGTCAGGAAAACTTGTCAGAAGTGGCTCATGCTGATAACAGAGGAATGAAGCACAAGAGAGAAACAACACTTAGATCTTTGGGGAGAGACAAGTAAACACTGCAGATATATGTGCTGTGTTCAGATTTCATGACTGAGGTTTACAACCACTTTAAGACCCAAACAGAAGACAGATCAATCTAGAGAATTACACTATGTATTTTCAATAAACAGGAATTTTCATACATAAATGATTGATTGAGGCTGGGTTCACACTTATGCAAACTGGATGCGGGATTACCGTATCCAATTCGCATGACAGGAGACTGTGACTGGCTCTCAATGGAGCCGGTTCATACATCTCCAGGACGGCTGTGGAGTGGATTGCACAGTGGTCCTGTGTATCTTTGGCTCCATTTCAGGTTCGAATTCAGACATAAATTTGGGCCTGATTCTTCCCTGAAATGGAGAACAGGGATGCACTGGACCTCTGCTGTGAACTGCATCCGTAATGCGGATGAACCAAGCCTGATTGTTTGTTTTAAGTGAATGCAGTTTCACCCAGCACAGTGCACAGCAAACTGTTTCTTTTTTTTTGTAAATCAGTCACTAATAATCTCTTAATCTCTCCACTATGTCATGCTATGTAATGAGTTCAGGACAGGAAGGACAGATTGGAGTATATATAAACAACAGCAGACAAAAAGCCTATTTATAAAACAGGGGAAATCATTTCAAACCCTATTACATCATTTGTTGATGAGATTCTTGAATTGCAAATAGTGGAAAACAGGGAAAAAAGTAATTGGACAGTAAAGGCTTGTGTCTTGGATAGTGAGTGCTATTATTGCTTTAAATAAATGAATTTTCTCAACAGAATGCTGCACCAGTGACATTGACTTCATAGAGACAGGAGATGGATTAGAATGTTACAGTAACCTTACTTTACAACAATTTTGGGTCATAGCTTTCTAAATTGCCCACATTCTGTTCCCAGCAATGTACTTAAAGTCAAATGAATTATGCTTCCTATGTTCTGATTGTTAGATGTTATTTTCAGTATCTGTTTAAATGGTTTACTATCTGGCATATCTGTTTTCCATTGAGAACATATTTGTGGAAATTGTTTCCAAATATATCTCTATAATCCACCCTGATGATTATTAAAAAATAAAATCTGGTAAAATCATTTATAAACCCATTGTGTTACATATGATGTCTACTGAGGATTTTTTTTTTTAAATAAAATAGTTCTTTTCTTTTATAATATTATTTTTTCATTACCAACTCTATAAGAGGATTTTATGAGATTTTGATGAGATGCTGTAAATGCTGTAAGGCAATGGACATGTAACATCGTAACATCTGGCAAGCCAAGCATTGGTCTCTGGTATTTCTGGCTACTATATTCTTTTAGTCAGCTTAATTTAACATGATTGGATGGATTATGTCAAACCCGGGCAAGGAAGCAATTGGCTGGATTTTATTTTTGCTCTACCTTAATGTATATGAGATACATTTTATTAATCTCGAGTGAGATGAAAACCAGACATTGTGTTTCAAAGAACATGTATTTTATTTACTGTTAAGTACATATTTTTATAAATGTATAGTTTAATGTACACGTTGTATTATTATTATTTATATTACTATTATTTTGTGATATGTGTTTTTAGTAAAGCTCAAAAGTTGTTGATTTTCAGCCTGTCCAGGTTTATTAGATTTCTAAAGTGCTATCTAGCTTTTAAACTTTTCAGTACACAGGGAACATCAATAAGGCTAACTCTGGCTACATGCCACTTACAGTTTTCTTTGATTTGATTTATTAGATAGGAAAAATGTACCAATAGACATGTAGTGCAAAGGACTATCTAAACAATTCATTCAATTGAAATTATATCCAGGCAATCCCTTACACTACATTACAGATCAAAACAAAGAAAAAATATAAATGGCATGAGAACAATTTAAAGTACACAAGAAGAAATATAAAGACTACCATTGCTAGTTTTTATTTTATTTTTAGAAATGCTGGTTTTCAAGCTTTCTTTGGCTTCAATACTTCATAACCCCAAACTTGAGACACGTGTGTAGTACAAAAGTGTTATAGAAGTGTTGGAATTCTATATCTCTATACTTTTTGTATCAGTGTTGGGTCAGAGATTCAGAATTCAAGTTTATGTTAAAAAGCACAATTTTTATTTTTTTGTTTAGAATACAGTGGTTAAGGGTTAAACTTTCTGTAAAGTTTTTTTTTGCTGTGGTGTTGTCGCCAAAAGGTGCCGGAAAACCATACAATGGGTTTAACTGGTCTGGTGAAAACTCTATAATATGGTTCTTTCATATTTCTCATGACAGATATATTTAAAGGTGTTGTAAACCCTCATGGTTGTTCACCTTAATGCATCCTATGCATTAAGGTGAAAAACGTCCTGTCATGTACCAGCCCCACAGTGACCCCGTTATACTTACCTGAACCCTGTCTTTCTCGGGCCGGGAACAAGCACACCAGCTCTAGCTGCTGTCTTGTGTCCTGATTGGATAGATTGATAGCAGTGCAGCCATTTGCTCCTGCTTCTGTCAATAAAATCCAATGATGTGGGTGCCAGGGGTGGGGCCAAGTCCAGCTTTCTGTGTCTATGGACACAAAAGCTGGACTCGGGAGCGTGCCAGCATGGGTACCCCCAAGGAGAGCGCTTCTCTTAAGTGGTTTTCCAATGTGGGGAGGAGCTCCTAGCACTGTTGGGGGACCCCAGAAGAGGAGGATTGTGGCCACTCTGTGCAAAACAAACTGCACAGTGGAGGTAAGTATGATATGTTTGTTTAGTTTTTTTAAAACAAGAAGGTTTAGTAACCCTTTAAGGGCTTGTTCACATGAGCATTCTGTGTAGGGAAAAGGCCTAAAGAAAATAAGTCATTTGGACAGAGCAGCTAGGCCATATTGTGGAACTTTAAGGCTCATCATAAACATTAGAATCTGACAATACAATCATCAATACAATTTATACTAATAAACTTTGGATTAAAGAAAAATACATAATATGAGCACCTACTTAATCATCAGGCAGGACATTTTTGCAACATAGTTTATCGTAAAGGAGAGCATACAGTCAGATTGTAACGTGTGTTATGAGCTTAAAGCCAGGTACACACAGGCCGAATGTTGGGAGAAAAAAAAACGGTTGACTAATTCCCGATCAGCACTCTTAGCCAATGGCAGAGAGTGCTGATCAGAGTGTTCTGGCAGAGGGCTTTCCCCCTGTCAGAACACAACAGCTCAGTGGGGGAGATAGTGTGTACCCGGCTTAAGACTGGTCTCTTTGGATGATACATGCAGTACATTATATGTGGTATATTAGTGATAAAAATGGGATGCAATAGCAATGGCCATCATACTGACCATTCCTTTTTGCTTGGCAGACTCCCTTCTATGGGGTCTTGCTCAGTATATTCCCATAATACTACCCCTTCTAGTCACTTCTGAGTCTGGGAGGTTCAAGGTTGTTTACTGCCATGGTACCTCTCCTGATTTTTAATATACATTGAAGCCCTGAATGCATATTAAATGCAGGGATTGTGGTGTAAACTAGCATTCTGCTGTAAATGGACTAGGACAATTGTCTTTCTATACTGGCTTACAGACTGATAAAATATGGGAGTTCACCTCTCCTGGGATCAGTTGTCTCCACAGTCAGGTTGGGTGTCAGCTGTTTGCAAGAGACACATAGAAACAAAATGATGCTGGATAGCCGCACTCCAATATTCACCTTTATTTTGTAAAAACAGAGTTCAAAGCATGATTAAACTCCATATCTGGTGTGAAATGCGTTAGAAACGCAGTTGATCTGTATCCACTTATCATGCTATGAACTCTGTTTTTACAAAATAAAGGTGAATATTGGAGTGCGCTATTCAGCATAATTTTGTTTCCATACTGGCTTACAGATATATTTTTGTAAAATATATTGAGGCCTTTAGACCATATTCAATATGCACAATGGTGTTGGCAATGCTTTGAATTCATTTGTCACATCTGACTCTGTGCCATATACATAGTCATAAGATGGTTTAATTATTCACAAGCCAATAATCTTAATGGCACCCCCGCACCTCTGCAAAAGAGTAGCAAATTTGCCTGTGGGTTGGGAAACACGTGCATTTAGCACTCCCCGACTTGCATATGCATGAACCTAGGCTTAAAGGAGGTTTATCTGATCCTTTGTTTCCCCCCACTGCTAAACTGGTCCTGCAAATCATACATCACCACGCTTCACCAGTCTATGGTCCCGATGTCATCAAAACAGGGTCTATAGCTCTGTACTGGACATGGGGACAGCAAGGAAAAGTCCACCACCAGATGATTGGGGAATGTTGCCTATGCAGGGAGCAGAGCATCCAGTAAATAAAACTGCTTCTGCTCTCCCCTAGACAACACAGGCAAATAACCCTTGCAGTGCAGGTGCAGCTCCACTGCAAAGGGTCATTTTAAATTTTGAGCTTTAATGAAAGCTTTGCATTTAAAAAAAAAGATTAAAAAAACTTTTAGAATTGCATGAACATGTTAAAGCTTAGATCAGATTTTAGTGGCTGCGTTTAGATCTTTTTTAATATATGCAAACTAAAGAAAACTACATGAATTGTTTCTTTTTGTGCTGATAATCCTGTCTCTTTTGGTTTGGTAATACATAAAATACAATACAGAATACTGGCTAAATATTCCCTGTATGTTAGCCCAGTGCATCTATTTCATTAATATGATACAAGAATCAAATCCTCTTGAGTTTCAGATGAGTTATTGTACTAATCCCCAAATGCAATGGCAGAATAATCTGTCAAGCAATATTAAATATTTTGTGATTATAAATTAATTTCTTATCTAGAAATATTGTTTTGTTGCTATTATTGTTACAGTCATTCATGAATATTATTTTCCAATGTATGCTATAGCACCTACCATATTTGATCTTTAGTTTCGTTCATAAAAAATCTGTTTTGTATCCAAGGAGGTCAGAGCTGACATATTTTTGTTGCAGGCTTGAAAACTAAACAGTGGTTACTAGGAACAATATCTGCACTTAGGGAGATGATCTTCATTCCTTAGAAGGAAAATACCTGATATTTAAGAAATTAAAAGGCATTTTCAATGGAATTATAAGTAAAAGATCAGTCCACTGAAAACTGATATTTCAGTCCATTCTCTGCACATCTGCTGCAGCAATTTCCATAGGGTCCCATTGTCAGTTTTTCATTTTATATTTTGAAGAATGCAAGAGGAGTGGCAACACCTGTGCTGTAGCTGGATTTAGGATACTCCCGAGATAAGAACTATGGCAGGGAGCTATTACAGCTGAATTTCCCTGGGTGCAAGAGAAGCAAAAATGGGAAGCAGAGCAATTGACTAAATCTAGCAATAAAAATTGTGTTAATTGTTAGGTGCAATCACTTAGAAATTCTTTGACTAAAACCCAAACCAGTACATAACGGATTCTGATTGGTTGCTATAGAGTACTTTACTTTAGAATTAGTACTGTTTCTTGAACAGTACAAATAATTAAGATTTCACTTCTTTATAGTCTGACCTCTCAAGTGAATATTGGTTCCTAAGAAAGGCTTCTCCAAAGGAAGCCTGTACTGAGAGATAATTGTAGAGTGTCATTAGTAACCTTTATTGTGAAAATGCTAGTTGCCTGGCTTACTGAGTCACTGGCCTGGAGTTAAGCCTAGTACGCATGATGAGATTATTTGACAATTGCTTCGAAAGCGATATTTTATGTACCATATTCTGATCATGTGTACCCGGCGTAAGTATGTATTAACTCCTGATCATTTTGTTTCAGGCCAGGGGTAAGCAATAACATTCTCAATATTTCGCTCAGCACAGAACCAAAGCCACCTCCCTCTTTGTTTAATTTTCTTATTTCATTAAAGTGTAGGGGAATTTCTCCTCACGTATTGTTCCGATAACAACTGTTTCACCAAATAGGAAAAATTGCAACAACAACAACAAAGACGCATATTAAAATACATATTATTTTTTATAAAAAGAGGACAAGGTTTGAAACCATGGCAATTTTTTTTTTAATAGAAACAGCGATACTGCTCTAAGCCCCTGATTCAAGCTTTATGAATCCATGGGTGGAGTCAGGGTTTCTAAGCTCATTTCCACTCTCAGTCCTCCAAACAAATTGAGCAAAGTGCTGCATACTAAAATTAGCTTAAGATCCACTTTATTTACTAGGATAGTCCATAGTAATCCCCACCTTTCTCTGTCCCTTGCTATTTGATGCGTTTCATCTTAAAATGGCTTGATTGTACAGTCCAACCACTCCTAGAACCTCTATTGGGTGAAATGCACCAGCAACACATTGGATCCCAGGTGGGGATTTCTATGAACCGCCTGTCAATAAAGTGGATTCTAAGCTGATTTTGTCATTTTGATGCTCTTTTATTTCTGTCTATATCCCTATTGGAGATTTTCCCTCATTTCCTGTCTGGTGAAACTGTTGTCACTGGGATGATAAGTGATGCTAAATCTCCCTAACTGAGTGCAGGATAACTGTAAAAACATGACAGGAATTCTCACCTTTCCCCAATTGATCCAAAAATAAAAGAAAACATTTTGGCTGGACATCCATTTTAATTATTACTCAGTTTGTGCAAGGGGAAAGTGAGATACTGGCAATGTGTAACATGCAGGTGCAATAATCACTTTGTAGGAATTTTTGTTCCTAAAAAAAAATCTGATTATTTTCTACTCTTCTATGCACGTGTCTTGAATTGTATTGTAACTGTACTGTCTTCTGAATATATTACTACTAATACCAGTGCCGAGATAAGGTCTTCCAGCTCCCAGGGCGAACTTGCCAAGGTGCGCCCCTTTCCTTTTTATGCATGACCAATAATCGTACCCTCATCTGATCATTAGGGTTGCACTGATACCAATACTAGTAATGATATTGGTGCCAATAATAAGGATTTGCAAATGCTCCGATACTTGAAACCCATTCCTTGGCGGTGCTGTTTGAGCCCATACAAAATTGATAGACTCAAATCACACTGCAAAGAATCAAATGTGATTTGAACAGGAATGTGGGTCAATTCCTGTCCAAATCACATGTGATTTTCCCCACCGCTCCTGTGTGAACCCAGGCTTGTCATAGTGACTTCAGCCTGAGTTCACATAGGAGCGGCACGGGTAAACGCATATGATTTGGATAGGGATTGCACCGTATTCCTGTTCAAATCACATGAGATTCTTTGCAGTATGATTTGAGTCCATTCATTTTGTATGGGCTCAAATCTCACTGCAAAGGTATTAGTACTTGGTATCAGCGAGCACTTGAGCACAAGTATCAGTACTCGTACTCCCCAATAAAAAAAGTACTGGTGCAACCCTACTGATCATTATATTTATGTATAGAGTGCAGAGGTCAGGATTAGATAAATTGCAAAGTTCAAGTGTCAGGAGCAAAAATAATTTACAGAATGAAGCAGTACAGAGTGTAGGGGTAAAGTGTATGTGATGTACTATACAGAGTAGAGACCAGGAGTATATCCTCACTAGTATCCAGTAGTACCCCCTATGAGGTATTTCACACCTACACTATATATACACACACCCAAACATACAAACACTCACATATATACATAAAGCCACCCATTTATGTTCCTACATAACTCAAGTGTCTTCTCTGACATTCTTGTTCATAAGAAAGGTTTAAATCCCAGGAAAATAAAAATATCCACCCTTGCAGTAGGGCCCCCGTATTGCATAGGTTAAATGCTCATTTAGTCTAGGGGCAGAGGAGTAAGGTATAAATACCTAAAGGCTAGGTTCACCTTTAATTAACCTCTTAAAGACAAGCCACTGCAGTTATACTGTGGCAAGTTGGCTCTCCTGGGCGAATTGACGTGATGGTACTTTAAGACCACTAGGGGGCCTGCGCGTGCCTGAGGCACGACGCCAGATCCAATGTGCATGGCCGGCGGGTGCGATGACCGCCAGCCACCCACGATTACTCCTGAGAGAGACAGAACAGGCTTCTGTCAATGTAAACAGATAGATCCCCACTCTTTCAGTGGACGATAGACAGATCGTCTGTTCCTAGTGATTAGGAACAGCGATCTGTCTCCTCCTCCAGTCACTACACTGCCCCCACAGTTCGAAACACCTCCCTAGGGAACACTTAACCCCTTGATCACCCCCTACTGTTAACCTCTTCTCTGCCAGTAACATTTATACAGTAAGCAGTGGCTATTTTTTGCTCTGATCACTGTATAAATGTCAATGGTCCCAAAATAGTGTCAAATCCTGTCAAATAGTGTCAAAGTGTTAAAAAGTGATCTGTCTGCTGCAATGTCACAGTTCCGCTAAAAATCGCTGATCACCGCCATTACTAGTAAAAAAAATATATAATAAAAATGCCATAAATCTATCCTCTATTTTGTAGAAGCTATAACTTTTGCGCAAACCGATCAATGTACGCTTATTGCAATTTCTTTACCAAAAATATGTATAAGAATACATATCGGCCTAAACTGATGAAAAAAATATTTTTTTACATTTTTTTGGGATATTTATTATAGCAAAAAGTAAAAAATATTGCTTTTTTTAAAATTGTTAGTCATTTTTTGTTTATAGCGCAAAAAAAAACGCAGAGGTGAGCAAATACCACCAAAAGAAAGCTCTATATGTTGGGAAAAAAGGACGTCATTTTTGTTTGGGTACAGCGTCGGACAACCACGCAATTGTCAGTTAAAGCAGTGCTGTATCACAAAAAATGGCTTAGTCATTAAGGGGCAAATCCTTTCAGTCCTTAAGTGGTTAAAAAATAAATAAATAAATGCACATATTTATGCCAGTAAAAAATGTGCATGTATTATTTTTTTAAAACAAGAGCCTACAAAGTATTGCTCCTGTGATCAGCAGATCATGGGTGTAGTGTCAAGATCCTGCATGAATTGCCTAAAGGTCCTAGCCCATACCTCCATACAGGCGGTCATTGCAGAGCTGTGGGCAGTATTAATGAACTATAGGCATGCTGATCAGTGTGCTACAAGTCTATCTGTCTACAAGTCTATCTGCTGCAGTGGCGACAGGGCTGGTAGTTTCTACATTCACAGATTCTTGTGAATGAATGATGCTGCTGTGTGGGTGAATCCCTGCCTAGCCATGCTGTTTTCAAAATGTATCAAAATGTGAGGGGAGAAGAACCTCTGCCTGCTGTCACACTGAGGAGGAGAAGGCTGCAACTAGAACTAGTTACATGTTACATCCTGAATACTGGCGTAACATGTTCTAAAAGGTAAATTCATTCATTAAGTTGATACACGCACACAAGATTTGTTTTTTTGTTTTCAGATTTCTGTCTGGCAGGTTCTTGCATCTACCCAAGCTATGTGAATGTAGGAATCCCCCTGATGGGACATTGTATTTTGAAAGTGGGGAATCCCCACTGTAATGCCCTGTACACACGATCGGACATTCTGACAAAAAAATCCATTGATTTTTTCTGACAGATGATGGCTCCAACTTGTCTTGCATGCACACGGTCACACAAATCTTGTCGGAAATTCTGAACGTCAAGAACGCGGTGACGTACAACACGTACGGTGAGCCGAGAAAAATGAAGTTCAATAGCCAGTGCAGCTCTTCTGCTTGATTACGAGCATGCATAGAACTTTGTGTGCACACGATCGAAATTTACGACAACGGATTTTGTTGTCAGAAAATTTGAGAACTAGCTCTTAAATTTTGTGTGATGAAAATTCCGATGGAAAATGTCCGATGGAGCCTACACACGGTCACGGAATTTCCGACAAAAAGCTCCCATTGAACATTTTCCGACCGTGTGTACGGGGGAATTAGAATACACTAAGTGCTGCAGCTGATTGAATGCAAGCTGCTGATCAAACAAGGTTTTCTAGTAGTCCTTGTCAACAGGAGCTGATCTAATGTTCAACTTCTGTTTGGCAGGGAGGGCTACACACATATTGAAATTCAGCCTGTCCCTGTTGAACTGGACAAGTCTCAACTTGTGTGTACTCAGCTTCACTCTATCCCTTGCTCCAGCAGGCTCCCTCCAGTGCTGTGACCCCTCAGCTTCTATGTAAGTTACTGTCTGTGATCACACTCCAGCCTCCTCATCATACCATATAGGGTTAATGTTTTTGTATGGTATGTGATGATGTCACGGCTTTGTGTGGAGAAAGAGAGCAATGGAGCTGGCTGGAGCATGGAATAAGTTAAGAGAAAGAGGATACCCCCCTCCACCCCACACACACACATACACTGCAAGAGTGAACTTTTTTTAACTTTTGCTGGAGTTGGCTCTATTATAGAATCCCATGCATTGCTGTTTATGCTTTTTTTTAATAGGTTAGAAATTCCTTGGACTTCTGAGGTGTTACATAGGTGTATTCCACATACACACTATATCTTATTGAAAAAGATGTGCATGTGGAATACATCTACTGTATGTAGCAACTCAGAAGTTCCAGTAATTCCTAACCTAATAGAGAAAGTTACTTTCTTTTTTAGTAAATTTGCACTGCAAGGTGCAGGGTAGGTTTACAGCACAGCATAGCACGGTTTGGAAGTCAGAGAGTATTGGAACTCACATGTGGAGAAGATGCAGGCTGACATCTATTCTCTGAGGTAGTCATTCTGCCCTGGGGAGAGCTCTGGTGTGGGGTTGGCTGGAAGCAGTGATCGGGACTGCATTGTACTGATCTCTTATTGCTCTGCCCACCTGTACTGGAGCTCTTGCTGTAAAAAGCCCAGACTCAGCCAGACACACTAATAGTAACCCAAGGAGAGAGCCGGGAGGTAGCGTGTTTTCCCTTTGTAAAAAGGGACTTGACTGCTGCATTATAGAGGAGTTTGGCAATCAGTAAGGGTGCATCTGCCACTCTCTTTTGTTGCAGGCTGTAGCAGTAATACATAGGATAGTAATACTCTTTTGCATGCTCCTACCCAACCCCCTCTTTCCCAGCCCTGAATACTACTATTAATATTACTACTACTATTACTAATACTACTATTACTAATACTACTACTACTAATAATAAAATAATAATACTACTAATAACAATAACAAGGCCCCATTCACATCCAAGCATTTTTTTTGCTTGAAGCTAAGAGCTACAAAACTCACAACATCCTAAATCCAATGTATTTTAATGGTGGTTGTTCATATATGAGCACTCAGGTGCCTATAGCTCAACACCTGATGCTTCAAAAGCTACACAAACTACTTTTGAGGCAGTTTGGCCATTTTTGGTCCCATAGACCTCAATGGAAATGCCTGTAAATGCTTGAATCAAGCAGCTTTGCATTTTTTTAGGCATTTTTTATTTGTTTAGCCTGGAAGAACCGGTCTCCTTCCCCTAGTGCTTTGCATTGGCTAAAATAAAAATGCCGAAGCTTGTAAACACATGGAAAATGCTTGTAATACACTTATAAAATGCTCATATACACTTGCAAAAGTGTTCAAATAAATATGCCTGAAAACACCTGAAAATTGTATATATATATGAACATCCTATTAGAAGCTAAGTCTATAAAATATTTGTTTTGTGTACCATGCATGCCTTCTTTTTATATCCATTACTGTGCAGCCCCTACATACATAAGTGTCCTCTAAAGCCCATTTAAAAATCAGTCTCCATAGTTAAATGAGCTTTCAGTCTATTTGACCCCAACCCCTTAATGAATCTCTATAGATTTTGTTTACAGAAAAAAAATCCAAGGTCATATTTGAATATTATCTGCAAAGAATGCACACATTGCATTAGGCGGGGAGGAAGTAAAGGAAAACTCAGCATTTATAGTTATTACTAGAAGGGGGCCTCAGTGGGCTCAGATTATTGTACTTTAAGTGAAATTGATTTTGTACATGATTTGATTTTAATCTAGTTTAGATGAATCAAATTCTACAAGGAGCAGATATTTAATTTAGTACATTAGGATAAAAAGGACATTGGTTCAGAGGAGTTTAATGTATTTGATGTGATAAAAGCAGTATCTGATTATGATTTTTTCAGTAATTCCTTGTTATTTCATTACTGCTGCAATAATTTCATCTACTCATAATATTTTTATTAAATCAACAAAAGAGCATAGTATTTTTGCTGTGTTAAACAGGATTGTGTTGGCTATATTCATACATTAGGTGAAAAAGTGGCCAAAGGCAGATATTAGAGTGGAGGTTTAAAAGGGTTGCTGTATGCTTGTTATTGGTGGAACCTGCTTTAGCACTCTTCTACTAGCTGGCAAATATAAGCTGTACAGTAAGGAAAACAATCTAGTAATTTTCCACTCTACTGTTTTCCAATATGATAAGTTAAGAGTGCTTATCAGCTGTTAGGTGGTACTTACCACACTTCATCAGCCTTTTAACAAAAAACGTGTTTTCTCTTAAATTTCTTTAACTTAGCTATCTCAAGCAGATTTATTGAGAAAAGTGTAATATATCATAGATGCACATGACGGCAGTCAGAACCTTCTGAAATGCAGACAGCACTGCTAAATTACTGATATAAAAACATGAATGCCAAGTAATTTTTTTCCACAGCAAGTTTGTAGAGCTTTGCCATGATGATAGGTATGTAATGTAAAAGCACTTTTTTACATTTTACAAATGTAGGCGCAGTGCAAAGAGCAGTGAAAGTAACAGCAGTGCATTAGCCCAGAGAAACTTATCAATTGCACCCAAAACTGGTGTCGCCTGTTCACTTAGCAAAGTAAAGTACAACTTTGTGTAGAAAAATTTTTCCCTTACTGTCTGGTAACTGTTTCACCAGATAGGAAGTGAGGAAAAATCTCCAACAACTACACAGACAGATATAAAAACTTTTCTTTCCATAAAATTAGGAGAAGTCTATAAACACAGACAACTTTTTTATTTTTTAAATAGAAAAAGCAATACCACTCCAAGCCCCCAAGCTTTAAGCTTGGCTTTTCACCACAAATAGTGGCAAGGCTCCCGAGCTCATCTCCGCCAAAGAAATGCTGCCCACTGCAATCAGCATAAATCTACTTTATTTACTGGGATGGTCCGTGGTAATCCCCATCTGGGATCATCTCTTATGCCCCGTACACACGATCGGACTTTGTTCGGACATTCGGACAACAAAATCCTAGGATTTTTTCCAAAGGATGTTGGCTCAAACTTGTCTTGCATACACGCGGTCACACAAAGTTGTCGGAAAATCCGATCGTTCTGAACGCGGTGACGTAAAACACATACGTCGGGACTATAAACGGGGCAGTGGCCAATAGCTTTCATCTCTTTATTTATTCTAAGCATGCGTGGCACTTTGTCCGTCGGATTTGTGTACACACGATCGGATTTTCCGACAACGGATTTTGTTGTCGGAAAATTTTATATCCTGCTCTCAAACTTTGTGTGTCGGAAAATCCGATGGAAAATGTGTGATGGAGCCTACACACGGTCGGAATTTCCGACAACAAGGTCCTATCACACATTTTCCATCGGAAAATCCGACCATGTGTACGGGGCATTATTGTTTGATGCATTCCACCCAATAGTGGCTTGATTGTAGAGGTCAAACCTCTCTTGGAATCAAGCCCATGCTTCAAACTTGGCTTCCCACCATGAATGAAGGCATGACTCCTGAGCTCCTCTCTACTCTCAAGCCACCAAACAAATGTTACACACAGAAATTCGTTTGGAATCTACTTTATTTACTGGGATGGTCTATAGTAATTCTCCCCTGGAAGCTTCTCTTGCTGCTTTATGCATTTTACCCAATAATGGCTTGATTGTAGAGGTCAAAATTCTCCTGGAACCTCTGTGACTAAGCCTTTATTCTAGAGTAACAAATGTGCATTAGCCTGGAGAAAGTTTACTTCTATCACCTCAGTTAAATAGCACCTCCACCCAAAACTGGTATTTCAGTTATATGTGGCTGCTGATACACTGGAATTTTTTATTTTTAAGTTTAGAGCTTGTTCATTTAGCAAAGTAAACCACCACTCCACTGATCTTAAAAAAAAAAAAAAAAAAAAAACTAGAAGAAACTGTGTTCATTTCAACTATCCAAACATGTTCAAGAAAATATATTTTTTTATTTCCCTTACATATGATAGGGTATTAAAAGTGAACACAGCTTCACCTTGCTTAGAATGATTAGGGAACATTCTCTTTGCCAAGGTTAAAGTCTTTAGTAAGAACTACACTGTAGCTCATACATCCGTGGATTCCAGGCAAAAAGAGAGATCTCTTTTTGGGGCAGTTTTGTAGCAAGCCAGTCACGCATGCCAACATCCAGCATGTAGAACGCTAGAGCTGGGAGTTTTTTTTGCCTCAGTACATCGCTCTGGCCTTCACGCATCCGTGGAAGACGGGAGTAGGTGAAACAATATACCTCCTTAAATGAGATTACTGTCTAGTGACACTACTATGCAGCAACTTTGATGTTTAAAGGGACAGCAACTCTATCAGCATTAACGTCCAATGCCATTCTATTTTCAAGTTCTTCTAAAGTCAATCAACGAAACATACCTATATGAGTTTCTCTTTCCTCTACACCCCTGAAGAAGGACTATAATACTGTATATCCTGAAACGCGTTGGGTGTGAAAAGAGCGTCTGAAAAAACCCACCATTTGGTGATAATACTGAACCTATTTATTATGTAAATGTTTCGTTGAACTTCATGTACATAATATTTTAACATATATTGTTTTCAAATAAATAAACTTTTCTACTTTTTATATATTGCTACATCTTTTTACTATCTATAATTTCTTACAAGTGCCGGTAAAGTCCACTTAGGGGAATTTTTTCTTTATATGTATCTGTACATTGGATGTGGCACTGCCTTTCAAACCTAGGGGAGCGAGTCACCCCTTATTTTATTTTAAAGGCTAATATGCAAGTTATTGTCATAAAAAGTGTTTGGGGACCTGGGTCCTGCCCCCAGGGTACATGTATCAATGCAAATTAAAAAAAAAAAGGCTGTTTTTTTCAGGAGCAGTGATTTTTTTAATGCTTAAAGTGAATAAAAATGAAATATTCCTTTAAATATTGTGCCTGAGGGGTGTCTATAGTATGCCTGTAAAGTGGCACATTTTCCCCGTGTTTAGAACAATACCACAGCAAAATTAAATCGGCTCGGGTCTCGGCAATATAGATAAAACACATTGAAAAAAAGCATGGGTTCCCCCCCAGTCTATTACCAGGCCCTTTGGGTCTGGTATGAATATTAAGGGGAACCCCGAACCAAAATTTGAAAAAAAATTGCGTGGGGGTCCCCCTAAAATCCATACTAGGCCCTTCAGTCTGATATGGAAATTAAGGGGAACCCTGTGCCAAATTTTAAAAAAATGATGTAGGGGCTCCCCAAAATCCATACCAGACCCATATCTGAGCATGCAACCTGCCAGGCCGCAGGAAAGGAAGGGGGATGAGAGAGCTGCCTCCCCTCCTGAATCATAACAGGCCACATGCCCACAACATGTGGAGGGTGCTTTGGTGTAGCCCCCCAAAAGCACCTTGTCCTCATGTTGATGGGGACAAGGGCTTCATCCCCATAACCCTTGCCTGGTGGTTGTCAGGGTATGCAGGCGGGGGGCTTATCGGAACAAGGGGGCCCCCAGATCCTGGCCCACCATGTGAATTGGTAACAGGGTACATTGTACCCCTACCATTTCACAAAAAAAGTGTCAAAAATCGTAAAAAAAAGACAAGAGACAACTTGGGACAAGTCCTTTATTAAAAAAAAAAAAAAATGTCCAGCGATGTAAATTCATGCCGCCCGATGGACCAAAAAAGAAAAGAAAAAAAGCCACAACCATTCTGCCTCCATGTGAGGCTCCCGCCGTGTGACGCTTCTTTTGGGTGACAGTTCTTATATAGCTGAGGACGGGGCCACCCAGTGACATAAATGGGTGACCTCTGACACCACGGGGAAGCTACGGGTAAATGGCACATGGCAGGAGCCTCCCATGGAGGCGGAGCGATTTCGGCTTTTTTTTTATCTCTTTTTTGGTCCGTGCTCGGATAAGGGTCTGGTATGGATTTTGGGGGGGCCCTCTGCCATTTTTTTCATTTTGCCGCAGGGTTCCCCTTAAAATCCATACCAGACCTGAAGGGTCTGGTATGGATTTTAGGGGACCCCTACACCATTTTTTTTTAAATTTGGCACAGGGTTTACCCTAATTTCCATACCAGACCTGAAGGGCCTGGTATGGATTTTGGGGGGACCCCACACAATTTGTTTTTTTATTTTTGGTTCGGGGTTCCCCTTAATATTCATAAAAGAACCAAAGGGCCTGGTAATGGACTGGGGGGAACCCATGCTCTTTTTTTCAATGAGTTTTATCTATATTGCCGAGACCCAAGAATTCATTACAACCGCAAACAGTTTTAAATGACAATTTTTCCTTTAGAAATGTCATTTTGCTGTGCTACTGTTCTAAATGGGAAAAATGTGCCACTATACAGACACACTATAGACACCCCCCAGGCACAATATTTAAAGGAATATTTCATTTTTATTGTTTCACTTTAAGCATTAAAAAAATCACTGCTCGGCTGTTTAAAAAAAATGAATTGATACATGTCCCCTGGGGCAGGACCCAGGTCCCCAAACACTTTTTATGACAATAACTTGTATATAAGCTTTTAAATTGAGCATTTTTGATTTTTCATGTTAGTGTCCCATAGTTAATAGAAAGAGAGGGGGTGAGAGAGAGAAGGGGGTGATGAAAATAGAGGGGGTGAAATGGAGGGGTGAGGGGGATGAGAGAGAGATGGGAAGTGAGAGAGAGGGGTAGTGAGAGAGGGGGGAGGTGAGAGAGAGTGGAGGATGATAGAGAGGGTAAGAGACAGATAAAGAGGGGGGTAAGAGGGGGGATGAGAGTGTGGGGGTGAGAGAAAGAGGGTGTGTTCATCATACCTGCACTCACTAAATATGGCCAGAGGCTGTCTCCCCTAGGCTCAAGCAGCCAGGATCTAGAGCTGCTGTGTGCACTTCCTCCATAGTGAGCCCTTTCACAGCAGTGTATGCAAGTTGGAGGATGGAGGGGTGGGGTAGGGAGAGACACAGCAGGGATAGGGAGGGAGGTGGAGCAGATTCAGCCTCCTCCATCCTGTTCATATAGCACACTGTACCAGGCACTGCCAATCATGTGTCTCAATATCTCACTCATAGGATTCCTGTGAGTGAGATATTACAGGAGTGGCACAACACAGCACACCCACCCCCAACTCACAGGCAGAAATGCTCCAGCTAACAAAGACAGGTGCTGCTGATGAAAAACAATGGATTAGATTACATGCCACTACACATGAGGCACATAGGGTGTGCCCAGGCACACCCAGCACACCTCCTGCACATGCCTTTGACTCCAGATCAAACTGAAAGCTAAGCCATGAAGTACACACAGCCAAATTGTTCAGGACTTTGCGATTTTACCCAAGGCAATGCACCACAGCATTCTTTGCAAGTAATCTGCTGATCTAGGAATCCGAATTTAAACATCCACTCTAGATATTGTGCTGTCTCTCTCTTGTGCTTTGGAGGTTGAATAACAGTCTTATCCATTCCACCTGTAGTGATATCTCTGGAATCTGCCTGAGTAGATTAAATAGAACTATAGGTAAGGTAAATAGAGTTTACAGGTTAAACAAGAGAGGTACAGGTCCTCTAAAAGCATACAATGTTTTATACATTGACATACATTATACAAGTCCACATATGGATAAAGCCCACAGGGTTTATGGTTCTGGATGAACACATTTCACCAGAGATGAGGGCTTCTTCAGGATCAACTTTTCAAATATTTTTAGAGCTAATATCTTACAAAAGATACAAAATAAGTGTGGTAGGTATTAGGTACACACACCCTACACAATCTCAGCTACAATCCATATAAAATTTTACTTCAGGGGTCAAAAGAATCAGAAGGATCACCAGCAAATGGAAGCCATCAGGGGGATGCAAGATCACAGTAGAAATCAAGTGAAAGAAAGACAATATATAGAAAGTCTTGAAACCCTTCCTAGGGAGAGTCCCCAACATAGGTTAAAAAAAAGCTAAAACCATAAAGGCCAACCAATCCAGAGACAATCAAAGTCTGTCATAAGCAGGAAAGAAGACCAGACAACACCAGTGTGGGCTGCCAGATGTCATGGCGGTACCGCCTTGTTCAGGACATGGACTATGCAGTACTAAGGGTTGTATCCTTATCGGTTTACATGTAATTTTAGTGCATACATGTGATGTCTGTAGAATAAAGTTTGTCTTTATCTTATGACTGGCAGTGTACACCATTCAAGTTTAATGTTTTTCTTTTTTTGGGGGGGGGAAATTTCCCAGTACTAATAAGTAATGCACTACAGAAGGATTTGTGTGTGGGATCTGAAAGAAAGAGTCACAAGGCTCTCCATAGTTCAGGTAAAATTCCTCTGCTCCCAGACTGTTGAATGCTGGACTGTACAGAACTATATTATAGATCTACATATAAAATATACAGCTTTCTTGCAGTGAAATCAAAGGCAATAATTTAAATTTTCTTAAATGTAATTGAAACAATGCCCATATGCTTGCTGCAGTCTAAATGATAATTGCTCATAGTGATTGCGTTAATATAAGTACTTAAATCTAAGAAAAAAGGCACTTTAATCAACCAATCATGTGATAGCAAAAAATTGTGTTATCTAAGTTGTCCTCACACGTTATTTGGATATTTAACGTGAGCATAGCTTACTAATGTTTGCTTTGCAAGGAGAACATTTGCTAAATGAACAGTCTCTACTGTTTTAGGAAATCATACCCATAGTGTGCAGTAAGCACATGGCAAACATGCTTCAAACTAGCTTACATTTGTAGGACATAATCTACTAATCATGAAAGCTTGCTTTTTGGACTGTCAAGGTTGGCTAATGCTGCATAGATGTTTTACTATTTCTTACTAAAAGTGTGCAATATACATTCACTACTAACATATACTGCATGCTTTTAGTAAGGAAGGGTAAAGAATATATGCAACATTACAGGATCAATTTCAGGGAAACAAAAATAACATTCCCTTGTTTTATAAGAGCAGTTAGGGATAGAATTTAATCTTTAAAAAAAATGTTAAATTTTAAGTGATACTAAAGTCTTGTTTTTTTTTGTTTTAAATAACAAACATGTCATACTTACCAGTGCAGTGGTTTTGCACAGAACAGCCCAGACCCTCCTCTTCTTGGGTCCCTCTTTGGCACTCCTGGCCACTCCCTCCTGGTGAGTGCCCCCATAGCAAGCAGCTTGGTATGGGGGCACCTGAGCCAAGTTGCATCTCAGTGTGTCTATTCAAGCACAGAGTCACGGTTTGGCCCCGCTCCCTTGCTCTCCTCATTGGCTAACTGACCTTGATTGACAGCAGTGGGAGCCAATGGTACTGCTGCTGTGTCTCAGCCAATCAGGAGGGAGAGTTCCAGATGGCCAAGGCACTTGTGGAAATCGCTGGATTGAAATAATGCTCAGGTAAGTATTAGGGGGGCTGCTACACACGGAAGGTTTTTTTACCTTAATGCATAGAATGCATTGAAGTGGTTGTTACCACATAAATGTAATTCACTGGCAGCCCCTCTTGTATATCTAGGCATAACACACAGTGTAAGTGTTTTATTAAAACGAAGCCTGTAAATACCTTTTTACAGCTATCTTCAGGCCACTCACATGACTCCCGTTCGGTCTCCTACGCCGTTCCATGGTTACAGCGGGAGGGGCCGAAATCTCCCTCTGACTTTAGCCAGGGAGGTCACATGGCCTGCAGTAGCCCTGGATCGGAGTACGAGACCAGACAGGAGTCATGTGAGTGGCCTGAAGCTAGCTGTAAAAAGGTATTTATAGGCTTTGTTTTAATAAAACACTTATTCTGGGTGTTATGCCTAGATACAATAGAGGGGCTGCCTGTGACAATTTGCAATATTTTATTTTCTACTAATAGCAGCAGGAGTGGGGGAGGAGACAGAGACACAGACACACAGAGCTGACAGGCAGGAAGGGAGGGGTTAGGGGGACAGAGGAGAGCTGCGGATGGTGGAGGCACGTAAACTGACCACGGTAGTCAGGGTTCGGCAGCAATGATTATCATGGTCAGTACACAGAGGGGACAGGGGAACTGGCAGGATCAAACAGCACTATTGTGCTGTTTAATCTGCTATTTGGGAACAGGATCTCTTTTTTTTAGGGTTACAAACACTTTAACCCCCCTGGCGGAATTCCCGAGTCTGGCTCGGGGTGGATTTTCAATACCAAAAGCGGTATCCCCGAGCCAGACTCGGGATTGCATTGCAGGATCCAGGAAGAGTTTACTTACCTTGTCCCCTGGATCCTGTCATGTCTCCCCGCTGTGATCGGCGAGCCGCCATGTCTCGCTCGATTCACAGTGCCGAGCTCCGTTCCCTGCGAGCGTTGCGACGCACGGGGACGGAGTTCGGCGGCAAATTCAAAAAGTAAAACACACAGTACAGATACAGTATACTGTAATCTTACAGATTACAGTACTGTATCAAATAATTACACGTCCCCTTTGTCCCTAGTGGTCTGCCCAGTGTCCTGCATGCAGTTTTATATTATAAAAACTGTTCTTTCTGCCTGGAAACCGGAGATTGTCCATAGCAACCAAAACTGTCCCTTTACATCAAAAGTGGCTTTAGACCAGCTAGAAAACAGCGATAATAAATTAGAATCACTCACAGAATTAAGCGATAGTCATTTGTGCAAACAAAAAGGAGACAATACGCCCTACTCCAATCCTCCTATCTCAGCGCTAAAGGATATTCAGTATATGAAGATGGAAAATAATGATTGTAATAAACCGCAGTGATTTAACCTGATGTCACCATATTCTGAGTGAGATATCTCTCAGCAGCCACTTAATAAAAAATAGAAATATAAATATGGATGAATGAATGTACTATATGAAACAGCAATTAACCCATCAAAGCAGCGCTATTTTCAGTCCTCAATGCTGACTGATAAAACAAAGTCTTTGTAAATGCAAGCAAAACACATGCAGGCAGGTAAATTCCAACAAAGACACAGCGGTAGGAGCTCGGTCAGGATTCCCTTATATGAATAGTAGATCTGATGGGTGCACCTTTCACCATCTATTGGGACACTTTGTGCTGCACACACCCCATAGGGGTTCAAACTCACCGGAGCCAGGAGGTTAACAAGCCTTGGATCAAATCCTCTCTCTGTTTACTCCCGAAGTCCTCCAGGGTTGATGATCAAATAACAGCAACAATGTCCACATGTAAAAAAAGAGACCCTGAATAGTCCAGTACCGTTTTGATAATTTATTGTAAGTCACAAATCAGAGAAAAAAAAAAACTAATAAAGTAAATACACTGTAAAAATCAGTGGGCGCAGTTCCTTACAAAGGATAGCCTTCTAGCTTTCAGTTGGTTGGTAATAGTGGATAACTCAAACTGCTTCTCTCAAAGCACAAGGGTACTGGTTGCAGACTGGATGGATGTTACACACTCACAGCTGATCAGTCCTTCATTCCACTAGTATACAACTACAAGCTTGGAGCGCACTGCGTGTCAGCCAGGCACAGCTGATCCGCACTTCCCCCCTCTCGTGTCTGAAGCTTCAGGCTAAAAGCACACTGCGTCCTCACGTGATAACGGTTGCCGTGGTATCGTGCTCTGACTAGTTTCGTCAGGAAGACTTTTTCAAAGAGCATGACTACACGGCTTGTTGAACAAAATTTATCTGAAAACCAGGGGGTGGGGCACAACCAACACTCCGCCCTAATGAGTTAATACTTGGCAAGCACTAGGTCTGATTGGAAGGTGCGTCCCTATCTTAAACTGGGAACGTATCCATACTCCAACCAACCAAAAGCTGCAGGCTGCACATTTAAATGACACCGCAGTCTATTTATACCAGAATCTTGCATTACATCTGCAAACTCCCAACTCCTTGTGAGAAACAGTGCCTATGTCCTGGATTAAAACTAAACATCTCCTCTTCCATATATTCCAGGTGCAACTGAAGAGAGAGAGTCGCTTAACCCCCAAACATTATTAAGCTATATGGATGTCGCAGTGTAGTGACCAAGTAATTAAAATACCCATAGTTCCTCACCCGATATAATTATCATATAGATAGTCATTTGTGGGGAAATCCGTCACCAAACATTAAAAGTAACAAAAGCGACAATTCTGCAACTGCGCAAATTTCGGTGTTTTTGATTTGATTACATTATTGAATAATTTTTATTATTATTATATTTTTATTTGTTATAATTATTTATAGTTATTTATTATATTATAATTTTTTATTTCATTTTTCAAACTTTATCATACCCAGGATGTCTACTAGACTCTTGTTTGGACAGCTTTAAGTGAATTATTCCTAAGAATTACAGGCCTATAATATAAAACGCCAAATTTCTGTGCAAAAAAATGGTACCCCTTTCAGCACCTAAAATTTGAAATAATCATACCGCCAGGGAGGTTAAGATAAAAAATCTTCTGCCTTTACAACCACTTTTAAATATTTTACTGACCTGTTTAAAAATATAGTATCTATTATAAGATTTTGCCCCCTCTTCCCTCAAAACTTTTTCTCCAGACTTTAGTTATAAAAGCCTTGTCATTCCCCTTCTAAACTCCAGTTATTCATACCTTGTGTCACTTGTCAGCTAAAGCTTTTTGAGCCAAACTCACATCACTTGTCCTTCCAACCTTGGTCATGCAAAGAATAACTTGTCAAGATACAGTTATCCAAATGTCATTTTAGGGATTTTTTGGTTACTTTCTCATGTACTAAGTTTTAAACACTTGTAAAAAATAAAGAAATAAAATAAAGATTTATATTTGGATATGATTTATATACAGTATCCTGCCTCAAGGAAAAGAACAGGAACCAGGTGTTAGGCAGAAATAACTACAGCCAGCACTTTATTTCTTGTTTCTAATTCTGGAATAAAAAGTGTGGGGATGTATAGCTTTTTTCCCACCTTATTTAAAAAATGTTAGTTGCAGGCAATATTTAGCACTTTAAAGTGACTGTAGATAAAAGCAAACTTATATAAATGGTCCTCCCAGCCAAGTCTCTTCAAACCAGAGTAGCAATTAGAGGCTGGTTGGAGAAACAACTTAGCACAGTGAGGGACCAAGAGTCTGACATCCCAAAAATTGTAATTTCTGAGGAGTCAGAGGACTTCACCAGCCTGGGCAGAAGGAGAGGTAAGCTTTTACTATCTGAAATGCTGGTTTTCTTCTGGTCATGCTAATGCTTTCATTGTAATATTTTTATTCACTGACCTACACATATATGCTGTTGTTTTAGGTTTACACCGGCAGTTTGGGGGAGGTAAAAATCACCATTTCCCCCAATCTGCACCACCT
Organism: Lithobates clamitans; assembly: GCA_037952925.1. Taxonomy (NCBI): domain Eukaryota; kingdom Metazoa; phylum Chordata; class Amphibia; order Anura; family Ranidae; genus Lithobates; species Lithobates clamitans. The sequence goes on from JBBGZY010000143.1 coordinate 4,202,210, forward strand.
TAAACTGCAAAGGCAGTGAAAGAGGGTGTATACATGCCACAGCTTTGCATCTCAGTGTGGCAAAAATTATACCCTTGTCACCTTTAATGGGCAGTACTGCCCACCGAAGGTGACCTATCAATCGAATGGGGCCATGCGGCAACTGCATGCAATGTATGTGGTTGCACTGCAGTGTTGCAGGATTTTAGGGGTTAAAACAGATGAGGAGAAGTTGATGTAACACCTCCTCACTGCTAGGGATGAGTCGGACACCTCCCGGTTCAGTTCGCAGCAGAACAAGCAAATAGGCAAAAAATTTGTTCGAACACGTGAACACCATTAAAGTCAATGGGACACAAATGTGATGAGTCAAAAGTGCTAATTTTAAAGGCTTATATGCAAGTTATTGCCATAAAAAGTGTTTGGGGACCCGGGTACTGCCCCAGGGGACACTTATCAATGCAAAAAAAAGTTTTAAAAACGTCCGTCTTTTCTGGAGCAGTGATTTTAATAATGCTTAAAGTGAAACAATAAAAATGAAATATTCCTTTAAATATCATGGCTAGGGGGTGTCCTTTGTATGCCTGTAAAGTAGCACTTTTTTCCCATGTTTAGAACAATACCCCAGCAAAATTAAATTTCTAAAGGAAAAAATGTCATTTAAAACTACTCGCGGCTATATGTATTGTCGGATCCCGGCAATATAAATGAAAATCATTGAAAAAAAAAGAATGGCTCTTTGTGTCTGGTATGGATATTAAGGGGAACCCACACCCATATTTAAAAAATGACGTGGGGGTCCCCCAGGCCCCCAGGCACTATATACTCTGAACAGCAGTATATATACTATACGGCCTTCTCTATATACTCTGCAGAAAATTGGGCCTTAGGTGTTGGTGTTACCAGAACACTGTAAGTCTTTGGACAGGTGCACTCTTTGATCTGTTACAAACCCTCCAGCAGCACTGAATGTGCATTCAGAAAGCACTCTGGATGCAGGACAGGCCAGTAGCTCAATTGCATATTGAGCACGTTCTGGCCAGTGGTCCATCCTCAAGACCCAGTAACCCAGTGGATGCTCTGTTGGACAGGTCTTCAAGTCTGCTCTTGCCCCTAGATATTCCTGCACCATGTAATGCAGACGCTGGAGATGATTGCTTAAACCAATCAGACCTTGGTGCTGAGGACTGAAAAATTGTTTAAAGGCATCAGTCAGTCACCTTCCCCACCGCTCTTCCTCTGACTGAATGAAGCCTCAGCAACACGATGTCCAGCACCAGGAAATTGTAACCTCCCAGGGTCTGGAAATGCATTGCACAAACCTTTCTTCAAGGACTCCTGAAGATGTTTCATCCTCTGCTCCCTCTGCAAAGGCAGGATGAGTTCTGCAACCTTACATTTGTAACGTGGATCAAGAAGGGTGGCCAGCCAGTAATGATCCCTCTCCTTGATACCACAAATCCCAGGGTCCTTTCGCAGGCTGTGCATAATCAGGGAGGCCATGCAGCATAAGTTTGCAGAGACATTTAATTCTGAGTCCTCTGGGTCAGTAAGGATCACATGATCCGTAACTACCTCCTCCCAGCCACGTACGACTCCTTGGGTTTCTGGTGACTGAAAACCATCCCTTGAAGACTGCTGCTCAGTGTTATCCTCTACATCCATGCTGACATCCTCCTTCTCCTCCTCCTCCTCCTCTTCCTGTGTGTTTGGTGGGCCCGCAGGAATGCTATCTGGATAAAGGGGGCCTTGAGAGGTAAGGAAGTCCTCCTCTTCCTCCCGCTGTTCTGCCTCAAGTGCCCTGTCCATGATTCCACAAAGTGTGTGCTCCAACAGGAAGACTAGAGGGACAGTGTCACTGATGCATGCATTGTCACTAATCACCTTCCTTGTGGCCTCCTCAAATGGTGACAGGACAGTGCATGCATCCTTGATTAGTAGCCACTGGCATGGCGAAAAAGAAGCCAAGCTCCCCTGTCCCTGTCCTGGTGCCATACTTGCACAGGTACTCATTGATGGCCCTCTGCTGTATGTGCAGCTGCTGCAGCATTGCCAATGTTGAGTTCCACCTGGTGGGCATGTCACAAATGAGTCGGTTGGTGGGCAGGTTGCATTCCCTTTGAATGTCAGCCAGCCGAGCACTGGCATTGTATGACCGGCAGAAATGACTATAGACTTTTCTGGCCTGCCTCAGGACATCCTGTAAGCCTGGGTACCTGCTCAAGAACCACTGCACCACCAAATTCAGGATGTGTGCCAAACGTGGAACATGGGTTAAGTGTCCCTGTCAGAGGGCAGAGAGAATGTTGGTGCCATTGTCAAATACAACCATTCCTGGCTGAAACTGGCATGACGTCAACCACCTCTGAGCCTTCCCCTACAGAGCTGACAGAATCTCTGCCCCAATGTGGCTCCTGTCCCCTAAGAAGACCAACTGAAGAACAGCATGGCATATTTTAGTCTGACTGCTTGTGTAGCCACTTGAACGCTTACAGAGCACTGCTGGTTCAGAGGAAAAATCTGCAGAAGAGGCCATAGAGGAAGAAGAAGAGGAGGGGGTGGAGGAGTGAGCTGTGGCACAATCACCACTAGCATTTTGGAGGCGTAATGGCGAAACAAGCTCCAGCAACACTGAACCCTGTCCTGTATCCTTCCCAGCTGCCAGCAGAGTTACCCAGTGTGCTGTGAAGGAAAGATAATGTCCCTGCCCATGAGTCAGCGGTAATATGCACCTTACTGCTGACTGCCCTGTCCAACAAGGCCAAAACATTGCCTTCCACATGCCGGTAGAGAACTGAAATGGCCTTCCATGAAAAAACTGGTGTTTTGGAACCTGCCACTGAGGTACAGCACATTCCACAAATTCACAAAAGGAGGCAGAGTCTACCAGCTGAAAAGGCAGCAGTTGCAGTGCTAGCAATTTGGCCAGGCTAGGATTTAGACGCTGAGCATGTGGAGGGCTGGTACCAAATTTCTTTTTATGGTTCAGCAACTGGGGTAGGGAAATTTGCCTGCTAAAATCAGGTGGTGGTGTACTGCTAGCAGATTGGCTGCAAGTACTTGGGACACCTATTGCTCTACCTTCATTCCTCTCAGTGCGGGTTTTCGAGAGGACTGGAGGTATAGTAGGGTTGGAGATCCCAGATGAGAAGCAAGGAGAAGTCCGCCTTTTTCTTTGATGTGGATCTTTCAAGTGCTGTTGCCAATGGACTGCATGGCAGGTCATCATATGTCTGGTCAAGCATGTGATGCCGAAGCGGCTGCTGTTCTGGCCACGCTTGATTCGCTTCAGACATAGCTTGCAAACAGCAACGGTGTGATCTGCTGCACATGTGTTGAAAAAGGCCCACACCAAGGAACTTTTAAAAGTTAGTAGGGAGTCAGCAGTGTCCTGCACCTGCAGAGCTCTGTGGTGTGATGCAATAGGGTGCCCGCCCTTAAGCTGCCCCCTAGAGGACATCCTGCCTCGTTGGAGTTGTGCCTCGTTAGAGTTGTTCCTCCTCCTACTCTATTCTATCAGGCACCCAAGTAGAGTCAGTGACCTCATCATCCCCTCCCTCCTCATCACTGGAGCAAACTTGGCACTATGCTGCAACTGGGGGAACGTGACTGACAGTTTCTTGTCCTTCTTGGGCACCCCCTCTCTCTAGGCTCACGTTACTCCCTTCCTCAACCTGGGAACCAACATCAGAGCCTTCAAATCGTTGCGCATCCTCCAGCAGCATGTTCCCGACACTGTGGTTGAATAGTTCGGGGGACTCCTCCGTGCATGATGGTGGGGCTATGGAAGGAGTGACTGTGGACAAGGAGCTGGTGGAATAGACCCTTTTGGCAGCTGCGTTGGATGGCAAACTACTCTGAGCCTGGGTGACAGAGGATGAGGAGGATGAGGACGGCTTTGTTATCCACTCCACCAACTCTTCTGCATGTTCTGGCTCAATAACACGGCCAGCAGCAGAAAAAAAGAACAAGCGTGGCCGTCGACTGCCTTCAGAGGATGAACCATGTCCATAACCAGCACTGTTGACTGTAGACACAGAGGCTGCTTGCCCTTTTTTAGTGGCCTGTGAGTTTCTGCCTCTCCTTGGTGGCCTTCCAGACATGATGTATATTTTGTTTTGCAACACCACACTACAATGTATTAGATACTGTGTACACCACCAGAAGTGTAGTAGAAACTGTACACACTGTATTAGATACTGTGTACACCGCCTGCACTGTATTAGCAACTGTACTATGGCTGCAATGTATTGTGTACTGTGTACACCACCAGAAGTGTGGTAGAAACTGTACACACTGTATATATATAATTCTTTATTGTAACAATCAGAAGCATGATTCTGTATTAATGCACTCTTTCTGTCTTTAAACCCTTTTCATGTTATTTTTTATCATTTAACTACTTTCTTATTCACAGTTTTATGATTGTTTTTTAAGAACAATCTTTTTCTTAAGGTCAGCAGGTGCTCAAAGTAAATTAAGTCCTTAGGTGTGGTCTTTCTCAGGTTTATTTAATACATTTAAAAGAATGTGCAAGTGATGTAATAACAGCAATCATTCTCCAATGGGTTCACTGCTGGGAATTTATAAATTGGTCACTAGAACCTACTCTGATTTGTAAGTTAATCATTTTTGCTCTGATTTAGTTCATTTCTTTCTGTTAAACATCTAATTTTCTGTAAATATGGATAACTACTTTTAAGTATGTTATTAGTGAAAGCATAAGTTAGCAACTGCTCCATGTGCCAATTTTGTCAATGTATGAAATTTTTGAGCATGTGTAAGACAAATTATATCATTTGTATGGTTCATTAACTTTTTCAGTGCTAGCTCTTCTGATATATTTCATTTTCATAAGCTTTCAGGCACACACAAAGAAAATTCTTGGTCTACTCTTATATCCTCCATAAACACATGGCAGTCTCTGTGCAGGATTGTGGGACAGAGGTTAAGGATTAGAAAAGCGAGCTAACTACTAAAATAGCTGAAGTAATACTTAGAATTTTCACTTCAAGAAGAACAGATGAACCTATTGTGTTTTACCAGCATTGTCTAAATATATAGAATATCCTAACCCTGTTTCTAAGTCAGAGACTAACAGAGACGTAGGTCTGTGATTTTTCTTTAATTCCTTTTTGTGCAGAAAGTACTCTCAACTTCTAGAGATGAAGAGATTGAGATTAACCGATGTGTAAAATATCCTAAAATGTTGACAGTTTTGACAAGTCTGTTTATCCACCCCATAAATCCATCCCTTTTCCTTGGCTTTCCTTTTTATAGCCATTCAGATATGGTTTCATCATCAGACACAATGGCCATGCAAATCATAGATACTGTACTTCCTCTAGTACTTCACACATAAAGTAAAATAAACATTGGGGGCTCTATCTTTAGGGCTCTGATTGTCACTGAGTGGGAAAGTATAACTGGAAGTGATAGCTTTACAGGACAATGCCCCGAAGAAACCTTCATTGACAGATTTTCTTGACAAGTGACTTTTTTTCTGGTTTATTAAGCAAAAAACACTAGGATGAATAACCAAAGTAAGGTCCCTTCCCCTCCAACACACACTATGGTGTATATAACGTAGTGCACTTTTGTAACAGATTGCAGTGCCTAATTTTTTTGTTTTTTAAAAACTTTTAAAAAATCACATCTATTCAGCACTATGCACAATACCACACTTTGTAAGACTCTGCAATGTGAAAAAATGTATGTATAGTATATATACTTTCATTTCCATGCACATCAACACAGTGCACACACAGACTGAATTCATAATTTCCACAAGGCATAGTTGTGAAGCCAACTCCAAGAATTACTTACATACTGTATGTTACTTATTAGGATTTTTGCATACAGGCAACATTTTATTTTTTTTAAATATTTGTTATATATTAACTAAATATGAATTTATTTGTAGATTTAGCATGGCTTGTGTAAGTTATGTTGTGTTTGTGTACATTAGTAATGATTTTAGGGCATTTTTATCCAAAATATTGGAAACATTTGTGCAACTATCACAGGACCAACAAAATCAACAGCACCATCTTTTTATTCAATGGTCCTGTGCATTTAGAATAAATGTATTGTTTTGGGAGTCTTTTACAAACTCGCAAAGCTGTAAGTAAAAAATAAAAAAGTAAAATATTGCAAAAATGGTCTGGCCACCTAAGGGTAAAAATGAAGTAAATGCCTTGGCAGCAAAATAGTTAAATGTTTTTAACTATGCAGGCGATAGTATCTTTGAGCTCCTGTATGTCTGACAGATTGATATGCTAAGTTTAGTATCTCTACATAAAGTTGCATCCGTATTTACATCTGCTTCTGTCCACCCTCCACAGGCTAATTCTTCTTCTTCCGCCCTCAGCATGCATAATGTTTATTTTCATGATTACTACTGTGAATAATTTTGATGTATCGGGAAGTGGTAAAGAATATCTTCCCTAGGTTCCAGCTAGGTAAGCCACTGTATCTATCTTAGCCTCTCTTATGCCTATTTCCCCAAATGATTTAACACCTAACTAAGCAGTCTAATTCATTATCAAAATTCAAATGTATAGGTCACTTGTAAACATCTTTTCTGCTGTGATACATACAGTGATTTAATGTCTGACTTGTTTCTCTAATGATACAGTTAAATAAATTTAAAAGAAAATGTCCAATACTCTGTTGCCTGAAAAACATACTGTAAGCATAGACTGTGTACTGTATTTATTCGAATTTACAAGCTAAATAACAGGTGCTATTCAATGGGTTTGTTACCAGACACAGAAGTGGATTTACTAAAGGCAAACAGACTCTGCAAGGGCAATTGCTCCAGAGCTCAGTAAATAATCAGACGCTATGCTGACTTCCATCATCCAATCATGTGAAAGCAAAAATGCAGTTTTTTAAAATTTTCCTAGCATGTGATTGGGTATTCTTTGCAAAGTGAAGTTTTACCACATTTACTAAGCTCTGGAGAAACTGCACTTGCAGAGTGCAATAACACTTGGTAAAGTGCACAGTCTATTTGCCTTTAGTAAATCAACCCCTAAGTGCTTCAAATAATTCTTGGGTATGCCACCTGACAGTCAAAAATATTTTATATTTTAACAAATATCCATTTTCATGAGTATTAATTCTTATTAGTCTCATGGAGTAAAATAAAAATGTTGCTGATTTGCAGAAGGGCTTTCATCTAAAAAAAATGTTGTAAATAAATCTATGGTATATATTTGCATCAAAGTACACTTGCCTACCCCCACCCATATAAAAAATCTTTGGGACACAATGATTTATGATTTACACCTCAAACCAACTACACAGTGATCCAGAAGATCATCTTTACTATAGTACATGTTTGAAATGTACAAGAGAGAGATTTAGCCCCCATAGATGCAGGTGTGCTTCTGCGTGTTAATGGATTACAAATAAAGAAAAATGTTTCATTCATTCAAAGCCTTAATAAATTAGCTGATACAGCCAGTAGATAATTTAAGTACTACACAGGTGAATGCTCCTCACTACAGTTTCATTATAAAAATCTATTATGGCAATTTTTCATCATCAGCTTCACAATAAAATTAGGACAAACCATTTAATGATTTAAAAGCAGAAGAAACATTAAATTTTACAAACATTTTAACATTGCTGGCTGAATCAGTTGTACAGTTGTAATGGTGAAACAACACCTTGCTAGAAGTTGATGTAGATCTATTGCTAGGGATGAGTGGGCACTTTAGTTGAACTTTATTTTACAGCAAAGTTACCAATTTCACCCTTAAACAATTCCATTAACCTCCCCGACGGTATTCCCGAGTGTGGCTCGGGGTTAAATTTCAGCACCATTATCGGTAACCCCGAGCCACACTCTGGATTACATTGCAGGATCCTGGTGCGGCGTTACTTACCTTGTCCCCAGGATCCTGCGATGGCCCCCAGCGCTGTCTGCGGGCTCTGTCTCCTCCGAAGCCTCTCCGTGCTAGGCTCTGTTCCCTGCGAGCGTCGCGACGCACGAGGGCGGAGCCTGGCGGCAAATTCAAAAAAATGTGCAAACCATAACGCATACAGTACTGTAATCTTACAGATTACAGTACTGTATGAAATGATTTTACATCCCTTTTGTCCCCAGTGCTTTGGCCCATGCCCTGCATGCAGTTTTATGTTATATATACTGTTCTTTCTGCCTGGAAACTTGAGATTGTCCATAGCAACCAAAAAGTGTCCCTTTACGTCAAATGTGGCTTTAGACCAGCTAGAAAACAGCGATAGTAAATTAGAACATTTGCAGAATTGAGCGATAATGAATCGTGGGGAAATTTATTTTATTATTATTATATTATTATTATTTTTTTAATTATTTATATTTATTTATTATATTATAATTTATGTTTTTGTGTTTCAAACTTCATCATACCCGGGATATCTACTAGACTCTTGTTTGGACAGATTTAAGTGTGTTATTGTTAAGGATTACAGGCCTACAATATAAAACGCCAAATTTCTATGCAAGATAATTGTACTGCTTTCAGCACCTAAAATCTGAAATAATCATAGCACCAGGGAGGTTAAAGTTACCTTCACATCTTGACAGATGGGGTTGATTTTCTAAAGGCCACTTTGCAAGGGAAGTTTCACTTTGCAAGGGAATTTGGCTTAGAGCTTAACGAATTTGCAAGGAAAATAAAATTACAGCATTTTTGCTTGCACGTTAATTGATGATGGAAGTCAGTAGAGCTTCACCTCATTTGCTCAGCTCTATGGCAAATGTCTTTTGCAAAGTGCAACTTACTTGTAAAGTGAACAGCTTACTTGATTTTAGTAAATAAACCCTAAAGACTGCTTAGGCAAAATTTGTCTGGAAAGAACATGATGTGGCTTTGTTTTCTAACAAAGCCATGTGATCACTCATGTTAATGGTGAGTGCTTGAGCTAGTGATGAATGGATTTATTTATCAAAACAACCATGTGATTTCCATGTTAATGCTCACTTGGCAAACACAAGTCTTTGCTGATGAACAAAGCCTTTAACCCCCAGCTCCACACCAGCGATGAATTATTTTTTTTTATTTATTTTTTTTTTTTACCAAAGCCATTCATCACCATGTAAACATTGCCAGGTGTACATCCAGTTAGCATTAAAGAAATACTTTTGCTAAAACTGGTTCTGAAGTACAAAAAAATAAAAGTATAAAACAATATGTATAGTAGGTATAAATCATTTAAATACCTACAAAAGTAACTAAGGAAATGATATATATCTTTAATTTAGGTTTACGTGAACCCAATGTTTAATATTTGAAATTTCATGATATTTACCTATATAAACCCTACTGTAAAACAATGAGCTTACTTTATAGATCCTTGTAAACTTACTTTATGTATCTTTATAACATTGTATACTCAATAAACTTCTTTTGACAAGGAAAAAAATAAAAGTATAAGTACAAGTATAAGTTTTTAAAAAAATAAACAAAAAATGTAACAGAAGGTCTTCTCTTAATCTACTGTAGTTTAAAGGGGTTGTAAACTCTTGAGGGTTGTGAACTCTTTTCACCTTAATGCATTTTCTTACCTGAACCCAATTGTTCCAGCAATGGGAACGAGCACAGCAGCTCCAGCTGCTGTCTCGGGTCCTCATTGGATAGATTGATAGCAGCAGGAGCCATTGGCTCCCACTGCTATCAATCAAATCCAGTGACATGGAATCTGGGGGCGGGGCAGAATCCTGCTGTCTGTGTCAATGGATGCAGCAGCAGGACTCAGGTGTGTGCCCGCACGAGTGCCCTCGTGGAAAGCTGCTCTCAATTGCACCCTGAAAACTATTTTAAAAAATCCCCAATATTTAGCTCATTGACTCCAATGCAATTCACCAAAATAGCAAATTATAAATATATATATAAATAATATACCTATCTTATTGTATATTAGTGTTTAGATCTAATGTAAACTGTATGTAAATAAAAATGGAAATCCAGAGATACCGTATATTTTTTTCATTTTTTTTTTCATTTTAAAAAAATGAAAAAAAGTTACAGAAGATCCTCTTTTAATCTATTGTAGTTTGAAGCCAATTGCACCCTGAGCCCACTGAGCTGCAGGAATGAAGCCGTGTGAGTTCAGCTGAACTAGCAACATTTCACTCCCGCATGTCAGTCCCGATTTTGGCCGTTATTTGAAAATCGCAACCCAAAATCGCAAAAAGTAGTACAGAAACTACTGCTGCGTCGCACCGATTAGGACAGTGCTATTGGCGGCAATAGCCGCAGATTTGACATGCAATTTGACATGCCAAATCGCATGTCAAAACGCTCCAGTGTGAACCAGGGCTGAAAACTATATAAAAAAATCCCCAATATTTAACTCAATGACTACAATGCAATTCACCAAAATAGCAAATTTTTAAATAATATACCTATCTCATCTTATAATAGTGTTTAGATCTAATGTAATCTGTAGGTAAAAAAAATGGAAATCCAGAGATACTGTATATTCAACAATTAAATTCTGTCACATTTGACCTTGGCCAAGCCCCTCCTACTTACACCTCTCTATATTGATAATTTAATGTCATTTCTAACCTCAGGATGTAGAAGGAGTGAGACAAAATTAGATTTTTACAGAAAGGCCATATAGAAATTATACACACACACACACAGCTTAAACTGTACAACCTGTAAAGAACTTTAGGTTATGAATATGTTGGCACACACCAATCTATCCTCAGTATGCTGTAACTTTCTACATGACTGGACTTTATTTTTGTACTTCCATTACTTGCTAATTTAAGACTTTCCAAATTCTGTCTTCTTTATGCATGCTGTGTGAATCTTCAAAGTGCTTTCCACAGACCAATGAATTCACCCCTATCCTCATTACTTGCATCAGAAGCACATTTGAAAGTAAAGCATAACTCCAGACTAACTCCAGCTCTACCTTTAGATTAACATTTCTGTCAGATTTTTGTGAGTGTGATATAAAAAATAAGGGATGTGGTAGTCACCTAAAACTAAAAGTCACCTGATTCGTGGGGAAATTCGTCATCAGATAATAAAAGTGACAACAACGACAATTCTGCAAATGAGCTCAGTACTGTGTGATCCGTACCACAGTCAATAGATCACCAAGTTCACACATCACTGAGCTCAGTCGTAGAATCGTCTCTGTCATCACTTTCAGTGTCTGATGAAGAATTTCCCCACAAATCACTATGGCTCAATTCTGCAAGTGATTCTAATTCACTATAGCTGTTTTCTAGCTGGTTCAAAACCACTTTTGATGTAGCTTTTTGGATGCCATGGACATTCTCAAGTTTCCAGGCAGAAAGAATGGTATATATAATATAAAAGTGCAGGCAGGGCACTGGACAAAGCACTAGGGACAAAACTGAGGTGAAATGATTTGATATACTAATGTAATCTACAGATTACAATGTATTGTGTGTGTTATTTTTTTTGTACTTTTTTTAATTTGCCACCGGGTTCCGCCCCCATGCATCATGACACTTGCAGGAAACAGAGCCCGGAACATTAATGCATCAGGCGGAGGATCCGGTGGAGGATACAGCGGGGGGACATTGCGGGATCGTAGGGACAAGGTAAGTAAATGTACCTGGATACTGCGATGCAATCCCGAGTGTGGCTCAGGGTTACCGCTATTGGTAATGAAAATTAACCCTGAGCCACAATTGGGAATACCATTAGGGAGGTTAAAATTAGTTTTTGCCTGTGTCCGTATTGGAGAGATTGTCCTAAATTTAATTATGGGTACATTTTCCAAATAGGGACAAGGTTAGCAATTAACCACTTAAGGAACGCCTGCCGTCGTTATATGTCAGCTGTTTGAAAAGGATATCGTTGTTATGGCAGCAGCTAGTTACAATAATCCCAGTATCTTCTTTAGCGGGCGGTCTGCCTTCAGATAAAAGTGGTCCCTGTGGTGGATTCATTACAAGATTACTTTTATCGAGAGAGGGCCCGCCATTGTCCAGTTTTCTCCGCTGCTTACCAGGGCCGCCAGCAGCAGCGGAGGAGATTGTGTCCATTCCCATGTGTGGTATGGAGCTGAGTGAGGAAGATGGCCCCCACCCGGCTCCATACCATTGCAGGGCGGAAGCGACGTCAAAAAGTCACTTCCGCCCATAGCTCTTAAAGAAACTTTTTTATTAAACAACATTTTTTTTATTGCATTTTAGCATAAATATGAGATCTGAGGTCTTTTTGGCCCTAGATCTCATATTTAAGAGGTTCTGTCATGCTTTTTCCTCTATTACATTTTTACATGTTTACATGTTTTGTACATGTTTACATTCCTTGTAATAGGAATAAAAGTGACCCATTGACCAAGAGTAGTGTAAAAATAAAAAATAAAAGGTAAAATAAATTAGAAAAAAAAAAGTTTAAACGCGCCCCGTCCCGATGAGCTCACATGCAGAAGTGAATGCATACGTGAGTAGCGGCCGCATATGAAAAAATAATTCTAGCCCTCCTCCTAACTCCTAACATGCAACCTGTAGAATTTTTTAAACGTCGCATATGGAGATTTTTTAAGGTAAAAGTTTGTTGCCATTCCATGAATGGGCGCAACTTTGAAACATGACGTAACATCATCTTTCACAATATAAAAAAATTGGGCTAACTTTACTGTTGTCTTATTTTTTAATTCAAAAAGTGTATTTTTTCCCCAAAAAAGTGCGCTTGTAAGACCGCTGCGCAAATACGGTGTTACAAAAAGTATTGCAACAACCACCATTTTATTCTCTAGGGTATTAGAGAAAAAAACATATAATGTTTAGGGGTTTTAAGTAATTTTCTAGCAAAAAAAAATTATTTTAACTTGTAAACAGCACGTTTGAAAAATAGGCTCGGGGCTAAAGTGGTTAAAACCTGAAAGAAGCTCTAACCTCTCCCCATTCTATATTATATGTCTTAAAATTGAATTACACATTTTAGCTGGAGCTGGGCATTAACTGCACCAAATGATTGATCCCATGAAGGTTACTAGCTCAGGGGGTGGTGGCATCGGAGCTGATTGGAATTGTTGCACAGGGTAAGTGATGTAGTTTGATTCCAGACCATGAATACTGTTGTTATGGTAATGTGTCTGTAACCACTCCACAACCAGCATCAAAGGACATTTAGCGCACTATACTGATCATAGTTAATGGATGAATGGCATAGTCTGATGTTTTGTGTTAGACCACTTGAGGCAAACAGCAGTTCCCTGCCAGCAGGTTTACTATCAGAAATGAAAGTTTCCATTATAGTGTAGTATACTTTTTATGACAAGCATTAAGCTCTTTTCGACTCTTTTTTATTTCTTAAGTAAGGATGCTTTCTTATCAATGTCTGCTTCAACAATATGTAATTTAGGCTGCTAACATCCACATCATTAACATTCACTTTACACTTGTACATACACCTAAAGACGGCAAGAAAATATATTTTTTTTGTTTTCTTTTTTCATTGTATCCTTCCAGGCAATTAGAGATGAGTCAGAGGACACATGCTATTTTCAGTTTAGTCAGTGACCTTTACATGCTCTAAAATATACTCTGTACTGAAAATGCTTTATATTTTTGCTAATACTGAAATGATCTGCATGGCTGCCTAATGGACATACACAATGAGAGTGCATTCCAACATAAGGCATATAGGAGTTTAAATACTTTTCTATGCTTGTTCTTGCCTGAAAATTGTGTTCAACCAGACAGGACCTCAAACAACTGCACACAGCATCATGAAATGTCGCATTCATAGTTATGGATTTAATGAAAAGATAATGTGCCTCCGGAAGGATGAACAAACAAAGCCTGTATAACCATTACAATAAAGCCACAACAGTTGACAACTTTCCATTTGCCTAAAAAATAAGAAATGCTTAGAAAATGTTTCTAAAATGTAAATATATCTAAACATTGTGTAAATGTTATCTTCCTTCCATTTTTAGAAAATCACATTTGATGTGACTAATGATTACACCTGGAAAGGCCCAACCTTAAAAAGGAACAAAATTGTTTTAGATTTGCAAAAACCTGTGATTATGTTCTTGATTTTATCGTATTCAAATAAGCTGTTCAAAGAGCAATTATGACGTGCACTGCTAAGTAGCTTCTAATCTACCAAATTTTCTGTAGTTAAATCAGTACAAACTGATCTCTTCTAGGTTACTAGGGGCTATTACACTGCTGTCTACTACTGAACATCAGAATTTCCTATTACTTATTACTCATTTTAAGAACCCATGTTAAAGACCATTGTTTCCCTGTATTTGACATATGTTTCAGATGCACATCAAATGCAGGTCAGAAAATTGTCTTTGACTTCAATGGAGCAGTGCACATGCCAATTTAGAGGTTGTGAGGTTGTGTTTGACTTGCTTTGAATTGTGGTGCTTTTCTTTGGATGTAGAATGTCATATTGAGGTGTGATCAAACTCCAGGCAAAGCATGTGTTTGACATGACCATCTGTCAACATGATCCTTAGGGCTACATTCAGGCAGCCGAAAGCAGCCAAATACCACATCTGGATTCAGCAGCACTCTGTGCTATGGACACATTCAAACTGGCTGATTTTCTGTGCCCAGTTTGTGTGCACTCAAAACTCCACAGAGAATCCAAATCTGGATGTACAAATGAGTAGTTACCGCACAGAACAGTGGCAGCGCTAGCCTATTTGTACAGAATACAATGCACAAACAAACTTTACCAAAAAATATGACTTTATAGATGCCCACTCATATGCTATTTACACATGATTGTTAAAACGTGAATGTATTTAAAGCCATACAAAACATTAAAAAACATGCACACAATATTAAAGAGATATGCTTGTAAACACCAACATATAACGAGTTTTTTACAGTGTATCTTCACTTAACACTTGACTCCTTTGATGATATAAACTTGATATTGTAAATGTTCATGAAGACTTTGGTCAGGGGGAGTTCCACAGTATATCACAATGTGTTTTTGGGTGCCAAAACCCCACTTCTTCAGGTGCTGCAAAATTGTAAATCACAAATCAATATTTATTTCAAAACTATAATTTTAATATCCTTAACCAATGACATTATAATGCCTGGTTCACACCTATGCACTTTTTAGTGCACTTTCAGTTTTGCATAAACACACTACAGTCCATTTAACATGATTTCCTATGAATGTAGTTCACATTTGTGCATTTTATGGAAAGGGCCATGGTTTTTGTTCTGGTTTTTGGTTCCATAGACTTCAATGGTTTAAAGATGTGTATTGAAAAAAACACAAAATACACCTGCAATATGCAAACTGCAACCTGCACAAGTGTGAATCAGGCCTAAGTGCCTTTCTTCTTAGTTATTGAACATTAAGCTTGAGTCCTAGAGGCCACCAAATCACACTAAGCCACCTCCTTGAAGGAGAACCATAGGGAGACTGAAAAAAAGAAGAAAAGAGAAGAAAAAAAGAAAAGGAGGTGTGTTATTGTATGAATTAAATTGCTATAAAAAAAAAGGGGAAAGAAGAATTGTGATCTCTATGAAAGAAGACACATCAAAGAAAATGATGATGTGTCTCTGCACATTGTGAGTGTTACACCTTTTTATTCTATTACTAAAAAAGTCACTGGCAATACTACACTATTGGATCTACTTTGTGTTTTTTTATGCAAGAACTGCGGAATATGGAAATGTGACCTCGGTGCTGCTGACCTGTTGCCTATGTGATTAAAGCGTTTTTGACCATCTTGATTATTTTAAGGGGTCCATTGCAGTAGGTGGGGAGACACCTGATTGGTCACAAGGGTTACACTCTTTCGTGGCAGTCCATGGTGAAAGATTTCTGGTACTGTGGAAGACTTACCTTTACATGTGGCACATGAACTGTGGTGGTGCTGGACACTTACAATCTAATTGGATGATCTGCCTCTCATGCCTCCCCACCCCTGCCCATTGGAATGAAAAGCGCTTCTGAAGCACAGCAACACGGGCACTATTAACCCCTTCTTCGGCCGCTGGTGGCGGTTTAAAGTGCCCTGTTAGTGGCCGAAAAGCACCTCTTAAACAGCGGTAAAGTGCCACAAAAGCAAAAGATTGCCGCTCCAATCTCTCAAATCCGTATCAAGACACCCGCCCTAATGGAACTCACAGGTGCTGGCTCTGCACAAGCTTGTGGAAAGAGAAAAATATCCTGGACGGCCGCACACCATAGAAGACATCTTTATTGATATGAAGAAATAAAATCCAAATGCAGTTACCTCATGTACAGGGAGGAACAGGAAAGATAGCTAACATGTTTCACGCCCCATCATGGCGCTTATTCATAGCAGCTATGAATAAGCGCCATGATGGGGCGTGAAACATGTTAGCTATCTTTCCTGTTCCTCCCTGTACATGAGGTGACTGCATTTGGCTTTTATTTCTTCATATCAATAAAGATGTCTTCTATGGTGTGCGGCCGTCCAGGATATTTTTCTCTTTCCACAAAGTGCCACTAAAACTAGTGGCACTTTACTGCTAATGAACCCACCGCCCCAGTGTGAAAGGGGTCTTACTTTTTTCTGTACATGATTTATGATTATTGTGTAAATGTATAAGCATTGTGAAAAAAATGTGTCACTGGCGCAAAAAAATAAAATATAAAATACAAAAACTGTGGTAATTAATTAATAAATGATATAAGCTGCAGGTAAAGTGTTTTCACTTAATTGTGAAATACCAAACCAAACAATGTAAATACAGATAGCCACACTAAATAAAAATATAAACATCAATATATAATGTGCCCATATGATAAATCCGCACTTTATAAACAATGTCTATTCAAGCAAAAATCATTGCTGGTGCGTAATCACTCTTCTGTGATTTAATGTTCAAATTTAGTGCCGTGCTTGCTATTCACCACCGATAAAAAGTGAAATCCTCCACCCACCAAACTTTTCACTCACTGCCCTTTATTAATAAGCATTATCATCCACTCCAACCAGGGATCCTCTAATCCTCCAAGGTTCCTGTGTGCTATATTGCACTCCTCTTTCACTCAATCATATGATGAGAAAAATGCTATAATTGCACAACATATTTATTCAGTTTTTAAACGTGTTCAGTATAAAAACAAACGCCCACTCACGTGTAAAAGTGCCCTTCAACCGGCACTAAGTCTAACCAGCAAATCAGATCTGTAACGTCGCTCTGTGCACTGAAGCTGGTGTGCGTTCCAATAAACAACTGTATTAACCAAAGGCAGGAACTGACATTGTGTCACTTTGCCTCAACATGTTTTGCATGCTCAACGTGTCATCAGGCAGCATCAATGCAATTTTTTTTTTTTTATAAAAACGATTGCTTTTTCAGGAGCATTGATTTTAATGATGCTTAAAGTGCAACAATAATAATGAAAAATTCCTTTAAATAGTGCATAGGGAGTCTCCTTAGTTTGCTTGTAAAGTGGCACATCTGTAGCATATATAGAACATGCTGCAGCAAAAATTACATTTCTAAAGAGAAAAAAACAGTCAAATCACATTTAAAATGACTCAATGCAATTGCTGACACCCGCAATAAAAATGCTCCCGGTGACATGAAGGTTGGCTACCTATTGCAGGCTCTGCCATTTAACATTACTTATATAGGTAAGGGTGGGGCCACCTGGCTACATCACCTGGTGGCACCACCCCCTTCTGACATCACTGACCCAGCATGCACCGGCTGTGTCATCATAAGGGGGCAGTGCCACCAGGTGACGTAGTCAGATGACTCTGCCCCTTACCTATATAAGAAATGTCAAACAGTAAAGCCTGCAGTAGGCAGCCAGCCTTCATGTCAGCGGGAGCCTTTTTATTTTTTACAGGTGTGGCAGGTGGCGTGATTGACAATGGATTTACATAACAAAAATAAACAAAAATAAATGTGTTGTTGTGCCTATACTCTCACTGTTGTGTGCTATTCATTGTGCCATAATGTGCATCTATGTAACGTGAAGGAGAATTGACAGCTGATGACTCATCAGTTTTTAAGGATAGTGCAGCCAACTTCCCACCCCGTTCCTTAAAAACCAGCTTATACTGCACCCTGATTGGGTAAATGCACTGTACAGGGCGCAGTGCATTGCAGGGCATTCAGCGGGGTAAACACATGCTGAACACCCTGCAATTTCAGGTGTTCCCCAAAAGGGGCAAACAGCCAAATGAGTTCAGGCCGAACTGTTCACCCAACTCTAATTGCAAAGTGAACAGCCTACTTGCTTTTAGTAAATCAAGCCCAGTATTTACAATCAGAGCTTACAACCACCAGCAAGAATTTGTCCACTGCTATTCAGCTGTCTGAATGTAGCCTTACTTATAGGAAATAAGCACTTATATGCTGTAAGTTATATGTTATTACAATATTCCACAGCCTGTATACAGTCTAATGTACCCAGTGGCATAATTGTACATACTCTAGAAGCCAGTTAAACTGTCTGTATTTGTGCATAATGGCACAGTTCTAAAACTAAAAAAGGACAGAATTTGTCCATTGTTTGGTGTACATTCAGAATAAATGTGAATGTCTACAGTTCATGCAGTTCCCATTTCAACGGAAATAGAAAAGTTTGAGAAATGTCCAGTTGCAGTTGATGTTCACGCTTGACACCAAAAGATTTTATGGTAAAGTCATATATAAAGTAAAACATACACGTACCTGAAGTGAACCATATAACTGGCTAATGATACTAGAGTTCAAGTTTTATGCCCCGTACACACGGTCGGACTTTGTTCGGACATTCCGACAACAAAATCCTAGGATTTTTTCCGACGGATGTTGGCTCAAACTTGTCTTGCATACACACGGTCACACAAAGTTGTCGGAAAATCCGATCGTTCTGAACACGGTGACGTAAAACACGTACATCGGGACTATAAACGGGGCAGTGGCGAATAGCTTTCATCTCTTTATTTATTCTGAGCATGCGTTGCACTTTTCCGTCGGATTTGTGTACACACGATCGGAATTTCCGACAACGGATTTTGTTGTCGGAAAATTTTATAGCCTGCTCTCAAACTCTGTGTGTCGGAAAATCTGATGGAAAATGTGATTGAGCCTACACACGGTCGGAATTTCCGACAACAAGGTCCTATCACACATTTTCCGTCGGAAAATCCGACCGTGTGTACGGGGCATAAGAGTCATGCATTACTTGAGTGTATAGTGTTTGGCAAATTTACACCAACATCATCACTCAGTGATAATACAAACAATTTCCGGTGCCTAGTGAAAATGTCAGCTCACTACTCACTCCTTAGGGGCATATGTAGAAAGTAGATAATGTGAATTCACCAAACATTCACCATTGGTAAATAAATCACTGTCATCTAAAAGACATACACCTTGCAGATTCACCTGCAGTGAATTTATAAATATGCCCCTTAGAGTATTTACATAATCTTTCAGAAATTAATGCGTGTGCCATAGTTTACCAAATTTCCAGATATATAGCCCATGAAGGAAACTTGTCAAAGTTTATCAAGATTTATCAAGCTGTATTCCAGGGCTTCCATTAAATCTTGTATTTTTGGTTCTTCTAGATTGCCCAGCTGGTGTTTAAAGCCTAACTCCATATTCCATTTAACTTTAAATAGGTCATTTGAATTAAACTTGTCCAAACAAACTATTTTCTTTACTAAAACATGCACCTGCATCAGGTACATACATTATATAACATCTTGTTCAGGCGTTAGTGTGAGAACTTCCTGTGCATGCCTGGAGCAAAATTAAGTTGGGCTATGCATTGCTCATTTGTACATTCATTTTATGAATGAATACAAGGCTTTCTCTGATTGGCTGAGGTACAGATTGTGACATCATCCACCCATTTCTCCATCTCAGCTGATCAGAGGAAGCCTTGTCTTCATTTATAAAAATATAAGGCTTCCTGTGAATGGCTGAGCAACTCTCAGCCTGATTCAATTTTGTTCCAGGGACTGGACAGGAAGTCCTCTTACTGCTGCTGGAACACAGTGCTATATACTGTACAGTATGTAACTGATGCCACAGTTTATACAACATTCACAGTGGGTCCATTTTGCTAGTGAAGGAAGTCCTTAATTTGGACCAGTTCGTTAAATGAAAGCTGGAGTTCAGTTTTAATTGTTCCCATATTTCTGGCATCAAATATTAAAACCCTAGATGACTACCTATACAAAAAATAGTTTTAGTAAAAAAACACAGTGGCATTGTTCTCTATGCAGATCAAATACAAGTTACTTCTAAAAACACCAACAGAAAATCACCAGCATATCAAGCATATGATTACATATGTCCTCGTTTTGATTGTTCTTACTTAAGACATTTAACTAAAATTTTCTTTTGAGTCTGATTTCCTTTTATATGACATGTCCCTATAGACCTTTGATGCTTTCCTCTGTTACTTGAATTTGCTTTTGAAAAGTTTCCTGTAATACCAGTGCTCTAAATGGTTTGTGAAACGCCAGCTGTTCCCAGTGATCCAAATTACGTTTTCTATCCCTAGGAGAAAAGGCAGAATGGTTTTAGTTGTTGACTAAATAATAAGATGGCTATATGTAGCAAATCTTTACATATTCTTTTGAAGTAAAACTCATTTAGCAAATAAAACATTAAGCCTCAGAATTCATTAAACGTTAATCCCAGTTACTGAATGGATCCTGAACCACAACTGGTTGATTTTATGAAGCAATTTTGCAGTCATAAAACTGAATTGATTAGCACAGAGTAAACAGCACTTTCAATGTTCTTGCACTCATATGCTATGAAGATGGAAAGTTCTCAACCCTTGTTGACCCTTGGGTTGTTAAAATACACATATATATATATATATACACACACATGTATATATATCACTATATATATAGATGTATATATGTATATGTATAAATAAATATACTTTACATTGCCATCATACAGGGCACTGTAAAGTGGTAGTGGTGGTAAAGGAGGGTTGTGCTGGATTTTCTATAGCTTCATAACGTGTACAATAGTCACTGGATACTAGGACAACTGTATGATTTTTAACTAGGACACATTGGGGGGTCTATTTATAAAAAAATTTGCTGTGTGAGTGTCTCTGCATTGGCACAGTCTTCATGTATACTCCATAATAGGTGTAATAATATGTAAAATGTCATTTTCTATTCATTTCCCATAGCCCTCAGCTCCATCTAGTGGCCATATTGCTGTTTTTTCCAGAAATAACGCACATAGAAAAATACTGCTTTATAGCCACTAGACTGAGCTGATGATCATTGGAAATAAATATAAAATCACTTTTCATACATATTAGACACATTACAGGGATTATTTGCAACAGTTATGCAAAAGCAGAGACGTTAACACAACATATATTTTCTGAATAGACCCCTGGTTGCTTACATATTTTTTTTCAATACATTTTTATTGGAGATTCAGATCAGAACAAGATGATATTAATGCAACATGAAGCAGAAGGTTTACATGTTAGGATCACATTATATGATGACAACTGAAGTATATGTATCATAAACACAAAAATGCAGGAACCGAAAGAAGATAAAATGAAGAAAGATTTAGTAAGGACATATAACTTGCCGGGTCGGGCATTTAAACAATTGGTACAGAGGGAGGGAATTCTGTTGGATCGAATATATATATGCGTCGGCAGAAGGGCACGTGCAGGCAGATTAATGTACCTGTACGTTGCCCTTTAAGAAGCGGTTTGCGGGCGCGCGTGCCCGCTGCGACCTCCGTGAGTGTGATCGCGGGTCCCGCAGACCTGATGTCCACGGGGATACCCACGATCGTCTCACGGAGAGGAAGAATGGGGAAATGCTGAAGTAAACAAGCATTTCCACGTTCTGCCTAGTGACAGGACACTGATCACCGCTCCCTGTAATCAGGAGGGGTGATCAGTGTCGTGTCACACATAGCCACGCCCCCCACAGTTAGAATCACTCCCTAGGACACACTTAACCCCTTCACTGCCCCCTAGTGGTTAACCCCTTCACTGCCAGTCACATTTACACAGTAATCAATGCATTTTTAATTGCACTGATCGCTGTATAAATGTGAATGGTCACAAAATCGTCCATAATGGCGCAGTCATGATAAAAATCGCTGAACGCCGCCATTACTAGTAAAAAAAAATATTATTAATATTAATAAAAATACCATAAAACTATCCCCTATTTTGTAGACGCTATAACTTTTAATCAATAAATGCTTATTGCGCTTTTTTTTTACCAAAAATATGTAGAAGAATACGTATCGGCCTAAACTGAGAAAAAAAAATGTTTTATATATTTTTTGGGGATATTTATTATAGTAAAAAGTAAAAAAAAATTTTTTAAAAATTGTCGCTATTTTTTGTTTATAGCACAAAAAATAAAAAACGCAGAGGTGATCAAATACCACCAAAAGACAGCTCTATTTGTGGGAAAAAAGCATGTCAATTTTGTTTTTGAGCCATGTTGTACGACCGCGCAATTGTCAGTTAAAACAATGCAGTGCCAAATCGAAAAAAAAGTGCTCTGGTCTTTGGGCAGCCAAATGGTCCGGGGCTTAAGTGGTTAAAGGGGTACCCCAAGGTCATTTGAAGAAATCTAGAGGAGCCAGTGAAGTTATATAGGAAAGTAGGCATAAAGGAGCAGCTCAGTCTTGTCTCTCCAAGGAGGAGCAGGCTGAACCTATCCGTGGTGTGGCTCCTATTGTGGGCTGGAGGACCCTTATATCCTGTAGTTTGGAGTAGGGGGTAATGAAGCCCCAGACCCAGCATGTCCAACATTAACAGAACAAAATCATTAGCAGTAATCATCATGGATTCATGAAGAATCGTTCTTGCCAAACCAATCTATTAACCTTCTATGAGGACATGAGTTGCCATCTAGATAAAAAAAAGGCCTGTATAGGTGGTGTATCTGGATTTTGCAAAAGCATTTGACACAGCTCCCCATAAATGTTTACAAAATAAATAGTACAAAATAAGGTCCGTTGGCATGGACCATAGGGTGAGTACATGGATTAAAAACTTGCTACAAGGGTGAGTTCAGAGGGTGATGATAAATGGGGAGTATAAAAGGATAATTCTCCCGCTCTACATGACTCTGGTCCGGCCGCACCTAAAGTATGCTGTCCTGTTCTGGGCACCAGTCCTCAGGAAGGATTACTGGAAATGGAGCGAGTATAAAGAAGGGCAAAAAAGCTAATAAAGGGTCTGGAGGATATTAGTTTTGAGGAAAGGTTGCGAGCACTGAACGTATTCTCTCTGAAGAAGAGACGCTTGAGAGGGGATATGATTTCAATTTACAAATACCATACTGGTGACCCCACAATAGGGATAAAACTTTTTTGCGGAAGGGAGTTTAACAAGACACGTGACCACTCATTAAAATTAGAAGAAAAGAGGTTTAACCATAAACTACGTAGAGGGTTCTTTATTGTAAGAGTGGCAAGGATGTTGAATTCCCTTACACAGACGGCGGTCTCAGCAGGGAGCATCGATAGTTTAAAAAAACTATTAGATCAGCACCTGAACGACCACAACATACAGGGATATACAATGTAATATTGACATATAATCACACACATAAGTTGAAAATTGGACTTGTGTCTTTTTTCAACTTCACCTACTATGTAACAATGAAAATATATCATTAGATAGCCCAATAGCTTGATTTCGGATGTATTGTTGTCAGGGGCACAACCATCAGGAGTGTGGGTACGCGGAAAAACGGGGGTACCCCTCTACTCCTGAGTGGGACCTTACACTGTACCTATAGGAGAACACGTGAACACCTTTAGAAGGTGATCCCCTTATGTGTTTCACATATCGACTCCAGTTAAGATGTCCCTTATTGAAACATAATGCAATCAAACAACTTAAAAAAAGAGTTAGTAGTAGAGGAGAGAGTGGAAAGGGGGTAAAGAAGGATAGTAGATGAGAAGGTCAGAGGTAGATGTGTAGATATCCTTTTATAAGTTCCTGTCAAACTCAATCAAATCCCTGTGGGGAAGTCAGGGACACTTGCATGTAATCTGCCCATGGTTCCCAAATGGCCTTGAACCTCTGTACTGTGTCCTGTAGTACGCTGACCATCTTCTCCTGGGCTAGTATCCATGAGATTTTCTTTTTAGCCATGGCGCATAAGACGATGGGTCACTTCAAGGCTCTCGCTATTGTCAATTTGGCCGCTAGGAAGATGAAGTGGATCAGCCTTCTCTTGTTTTTAGAGGCCTTATCCACTAGAAAATTGATTAGTGCTATGTGGGGTGATTTGGGGACCCTGAGGCTTGTGACTCTGCACACTATTGTAAAGATCTTGTTCCAGAACCCTCTTATTTTGGGGCATTCCCACCAAATATGTATCAACTAGCCCGTAAGGGAGCATTCCCGGAAGCAGAGGGGGGAGGCCATGGGGTAGAATTTTGCTAATCTAGAGGGAACTAAGTATCACCATGTTAGAACCTTAAAATCTGCCTCAATCAAAGATACGTTTGTAATACATTTGAATGAGCATGAAACTGCTCTATGCCAATCCTCTAGGTCCCGATCTTGTGAGAGGTCTTTCTCCCATTCCGTCATGTAGCTAGGTTTGGAATTGACCATGTTGAGTGACTTGTTTATCATGGAAATCCCACCTCTCTGCTCCGTGGCCTGACTGCACCATTGTTCATATGGAGTAATGTTGGGTGGTCGAGGGTTTTGATGCCCATAGTGAGTGTTATGCCGCGTACACACAAGCAGGCTTTTCGACCGGACTGATCCTGTGGATTATCCGATGGACTTTCGACGGACTTCCAACGGACTTTCCAAACGAACGGACTTGCCTAGACACGATCACACCAAAATCCGACGGATTAGTACGTGATGACGTACGACCTGACTAAAATAAGGAAGTTGATAGGCAGTAGCCAATAGCTGCCCTAACGCCGGTTTTCATCCATCGGACTAGCATACAGACGAGCTGACTTTTCGATAGGAACAGGGTCCGGCAGAGTTGCAACGTAAAGATTTGAAACATGTTCCAAATCTAAAGTTCGTCAGATTTTTGACCGAAAAAGTCTGCTGCAGGTCTGATGAAGCCCAGCCCACACACGGTCGAATTGTCCGCCAGACTCGGTCCGTTGGACCAGTCCAGTCAAAAAGTTAGTTTGTGTGTACGCGGCATAAGAAGTGAGAGATTTGTAGAAATCTAAATTTCCAGTTTGCTGATGCAGTGGCTGAGGGTGAGAGGAGTTGAAGAAGTGACCTATTCTATACAGCCCCTTGTTCAGCCACCATTGGAAGGCTGTGATGTTCATGCCTAGAAGAAATTGGGGGTTTTGGAAAAGGTGAGCAAGAGGTCGTATCTGTGAAACTAGTTCTGAGTGGCCCTTGAAGTTCTCCCATAAAGAGAAGAAGAATGCTTTTAAAAGTTGCACCACATGAGATAATCTAGTGTATAGTGTGAAACCGCCTGTCATTCCATATGCAACCATTCAGATTTGGCAGAGTGTGAGTAAATCATAAATATCTGGGCTAGCTGGTTGGCTTGGTAGTACCAGAGAAGGTTAGACAAACCTAGTCCTCTTTGTTATAGGCTCAGAAAACGACCCCTTTGGCAACTCTGTGCTTCTTCGAGCCCCAGAGAAAGGAGATGATTTTAGGTTGCTTACATATTTTATTTCTCACTAAAGTCTGTTAAAGTGTGCGGTAATCAAGTAACAGTTTCTGTCAAGACTTCATATCTCCTGCAAGCTAAAGTGGCACTTATGAAATGCAGCGTATTCTGTACACTGATGGTTTCCAGTTTGCCGCAGGCAGCTGTAGGTGAGCAACCATCAACATGCAGCACACAGAAAGAAGCCTTTGATGGAGTTTGTTTCGACATCTGCTTACTGCATTACAGATGTCTAGTGTGGAGAGAAAGAGGAGCAGAAATGGCATTAACAATGGTCATAACAACAAATGTAAGCAAGAATTTTTTACTTGCTAAAATGTACTAAAAAATAAAATAAAATTGTCCCAGTACTATATATATTTCCTTTTAGTAGTTTGCATTTCTTGTATCCAATATTTAATCATTTAGTCATTTAATGTGAAAACAATCAAGGTTAAAGGTGGCACATGTTTTTAAGTGCCCCCATTTCTCCATGGTTTTGGGCTTCAACCACTTGTATTACCTGCAGTATTATTTTTGTGTTTGTGAATGCTTTTAATAACTCTTAATAGGAATCAGGTGTTATTATAGCACAGTCAGTGAATTGAATAAACCCATTAGAACACTTTTCTAGTAGTTAAATGGCCTTTGCCATCCGTTTTGGTAGCTTTACAAAGTAGTGCTATTAATGCACCAAATTCAAAAATAAATACCTCTAGTTCAGAACAAGGCCTGAAAACTCCCAGTTAGCAACCCCAATGTCCTTTCTCATTGCTAGGGCATGGAAACTTTTGTTTTTTCACTTCTGTAATGCTCAGAGTTACAGTAGTGTCAAATGGTTTTCACATCCTAGCGACAAGACAGGAAGTGGGGAGTGCTAATTGGGAGTTTTCAGGCCAGGCTTCTGAGGGGACCTAAATGGCCTAAAGCTATAACAATAAATTAAAATAACATTTTACAAAGCTGCACATGTTTTTTTCAATATCCACTGGGGATCTTGACTGCATAGGCTATTTTCTGTAAGAGGCAAACCTAGCATTTAAACATATTTAAACACATTTTACACATATTTTATGTTTGGCAAAGAGGATAACAACCTTGAGAAAAAAATATTTACTGTTGCTTCAGTTTCATGTTTTCATTGTTATTATTGCTGAATATGTAATTCTTTCGTGGGATGTTATAAAATGCTTGTTGGATGTTGTACAGCAGCTGATTTTTCTTATTCCTGTAATTCGCTCTCTCATACCTTTTTTTTTCCTAGTATTTTGTCTGCATATACTTTCTATCATCAGCATTCTTTTATAGCAATAAAAGCTGCTTCACTGGCTTTGATATTCTTTCATGGATCAACATGCAGTGTCATTCTCATAAGGTAATGTAGTGCATAATCTTTTAAGCCTGCATATGTCTTCAGATGTAAATATAAATTACAGGAACAGGTGTTCAATGGGGGCTTTGTTCCACGTTCAGCACCTGTAAACAAACTGCTTCAAAGGAAGCAATAAAAAAAAAAATCTTCCTATTCTGGGTCAGCTGGGCTTCAGTGCAAGGAGTATGAATGTAGTTCTCTCACCACATCTCATTCAATGTTGTGGAACATTAACTGAATGTTTGCGAGGCACTGCATCAGTTTTAAAAAACATAAAATTGAGTATGTGTGCCTTTGTAGTTTGCTTGCAGGCAAAAAGTGACAATATTATCCCCGCATTCTGTTTATATTGTAGATTAAATTCTCCTTTCGCATTTGTCGTTTTTTTTTTTTTAAAGGAAACCTGTATGGTGTGAAATACAGGCTCCCATTGCTGAGCTCACTTATTTGGCAGTGTATTGCTTTAGGACTTTCTGGTTTCTGATTTAGTACAAGCAGGCAGGTTATAAAAATCATGCTCTGCATACATGTTCTAGGCCAGGAACTCAGAAAGCAGTGAAGCAACTGGATTATCATGACAAACGGGCAACTAGTATTTTTTAGGAAAGGTTGGCAATGGCAGCCTCCATATATTCTCAAGACAGCTTTTGCATAATTAGAGCAGGGAAAACCTGTAGTATTATTGATGGAAAACGTTGAATAATTACAAAATGTATTCTCTGACCAAGCTTTTCAGAAGTATACACTTGTACAGTATCCCCCCTTCCCCTCCAGGGGGAGAGCACGCTGTGTCAAAAGGTTTGAAGTGGCCAAATTGCACAGTGGAAGGGTCTTACAAAGGCATGGTTAAATACGTACATAGTTCAGGAGTGCAGGGTTCAGAATGCACTACATACAGAGTGCAGAGTTCAGGAGTGTGTGATATACAAGATGCAGAGTTCAGGAGTGTGCTTCTTTCAGAATACAAAGTTCAGAAATGTGCTATGTACAGAGTGCAGAGTTCAAGAATGCACAATGTATGGGGTGCAGAGTTCAGTAGTGCACTATGTACTGTACAGAATGCAAAATTAAGGAATGTCATATGTACGGGGCGCCGAGTTCAGACGTGTGCTACGTACAGAATGCAGAGTTCATGATTGTGCTATGTACAGGGTGCAGAGTGCAGGACTGTGTCTTGTACATAGTGCAGCAGTGTGCTATGTACAGAGTGCAGAGGTTAGGAGTGAGATAAGTACATTATGCAGAGTACAGGAGTACACAACATACAGGATGCAGATTCAGAAGTACGCTACATACAGAGTGTAGAGTTCAGTAGTGTGCTACATGTAGGGCGTAGAACAGGATTGAACAACATAAAGGGCGCATGACTCAGGAGTGTGCCACACGCAGGGTACTGGACCCAGGAGTATGATATGTACAGGGTGCAGGACCTGGAAGTGCACTACATACACGGTGCAGGACTCAGTAGACCTCTGTGTGTGTAAGTGACAGTAGTGAGCAGTGGGCAAGGGGTTAGTGGCAGAGGTGGCAGAACTGCATTCTGGCATGTTCCAGCTGAAAAAAACGCTCTGATTAAATCGCTGAATTAACTTAGGCTGTAATTACAAATTCAGCTGTCACTGCTCTACCTTTGAAAAGAGAACCACAGTTGGATCATACTTAGTTTGATTCTCAGAGGCACTTGACAGGCAGTGAGGGGTAATAAGTCACCTCCTTACCACATGTTTTACCCAGTAAATGGCACACCACAGCGCAACAACCACGTGTCACGTTGGGTGACGGTACAGCCCTCTGAATGCGAAGGGGGAATCATTTTTGCTGCATCATGGTTGAGGGGGTGGTAAAATCATGGCTCAATCACATGTTTTTGAGCCCTTAGAGAATTTTTTTTTTAATTTGTGAAACAAAGAACGAGGGAATGAACCGTTATTTTCAAAGTCCAATGAGAATTGCAAATTAAGCACCTTTGACTTAAGTGAAAGTTTTGTGAACAGAGTCTAATGAATGGTTATAAAACATTTTATGGGTGTATCTTGGGATATAACATTTTCTAGTGGATGGATCTTTATCTATCACCTTGTATCATGTATGTTACTATCTGCATTGTAATTTTGACAACTATAAATAATCAATTCCATAGAATTATCTATATACAGTTTGTATTACTTTTTGTGTTAGCAGATTATTAGAAAACATATTACTGTGAATTGTAGAGAAGTGTAAGTTATGTTTAAGCTGTGTTTTTTCCTTGTATCTTCATCCATAGTTTACAATGTAAAGTCTTCTACTGATATAAGCAGTACATTTTTTTCTTTATAGATTAAGATTACCTAGTGAATTAAACAGCTAAAAGTAACACTTAAAATAAAACTCTGATTTTATTTATAAACAAAATAATAATTGGTGCTTAGTTTTCAAAGTTTTGTCTCGCATCTGACCTTGTTTGCTTTGTAAACCTGACTATAATGCAGTTGCTGTTGTTAATATACTTGCACAGAAACTCAATGCCATTCATAAAGAAAGGATTAATGATAACACACTTTATTCTTATTGGTTATCGAAATTTCCCTTTATCGTTACTTGTGTAGAAAGCCTGCCACACAGTGTTATTTAAGGTTACTGGAACAAAAGGCAGTTGACTTTGACTTCAACTAACAAACAATATTTAAAGCGGTAGTAAACCACTGCAGAAAAAAAAACACATGTAAGACAATGCCATAATGTGCTAGTATGCATCACACATTATGAGATACTTACCTTAGAATGAAGCCCTTCCAGCGGAGCCCGGTCACCATTGGGAGGGCTGACATTTTCCCCTAGCATTTCTTCCGGGTTTGTGAGCTCTGGTGCTGTGAGTTACCAGAGCCGCAATGACATCACTCAGTTCCGGCAAGAAACCCTGAAGGTCCGGCATGGTATGCTGGACCTTCAAAGCGCATGCAATGGTGAATATCTCCTAAACGGTGCACATTTAGGAGATATTCATTTTACCGACAGGTAAGCCTAATTATAGGCTTACCTGTCGGTAAAAATAACAAAGCAGGCTTTACTACCGCTTTAATTGTTTGTTATTATTCAGTGTATTTGCTCAGAATGAACATGTCAATAGATATGTTGCTTTAGTAAAGGCAGTGATGCCTAAATTATGCAGTTTTCTTAATATATTTAGTGTGTTTGGAGCATTACTTGCTCATTTCACAGCGGTATCCTAAAATAATTCTATATACCTTCCTGATTACATCTATCAACTATCTGTGCCCTTAGTTTATAATATAAATGTTTACTCTTATGGAAACTACGTTGTGACCCTGTTGTTACTTGGGCTTCCTGCTTCCTGGTGGAAACTATGTACATGCCCGTTGAGCCTCTGCAGTGTTGCCACTAAAGTACACATGCTCCCTATTAGCTAAGTAAACCGTGTATTGCTATACATTACTTTCTTACTAGGGCACATGATTGTGTACTTATCACCACAGCATGGTCTGAATTCAGGGCAGAACTAAACCTCAGCATGTCACATATCATGTGACATTGCTTTAACAAATCCATGCCCTTGTTTTCCAACCATTCAGAACAAAAGGCGCTGTCAGTCAGGCATGTACTATGCCCTCTGGGTAGATCAGATGTTTGACTGATAGCACACTCTGCTCTGGATTGTATGGAAAGGGAGGTAGCATAATAGCTGCAGTGATGTCACAGGTCATGTGGCAAACTGTGGCATGTCTCCTCTTCCTCCCAGGCCATTCTGCGTAAAAATAGGAACAGTGATCTCATGACCTAAGGAGAAATAAGAAAAAAGGTACAGACAAAACCCTGTATATAAATATGTATTGTAACAGTTGATGTGTTGATGTGCCCTACCCATAAAAGAGGGGGCAGATATATGGGTTTAGTACAACTTAAAGTTTCAAGAATAAGACATAGGACCTTTTAGGTACTGATACACTTAATTGGTAAAACTTGTTTCTTTCCATAAAATTTTAAATCATAAAGGATTATATTTAAATGTGATTAATATATCAATGTTGTAATATATCAATGTGTATTACAGCTTAAATCTACTTATACAGTATATTAGATCAACAGCCCATTGATTGGATGGTTAAAGATCACCAACATCAGAGAGAATGCCTTTGATGGCCACTGGGGTAGTCTTATTGGACAGTGAACTAGCAGTTGTTAGACCAGTGTTTCTCAACTCCTGTCCTCAGGACCCACTAACAGGCCAGATTTTAAGTATTACCTTGGGAAGATGCAGAATAGAATACTGCAATCACTGAGCAGCAAATTATATCACCTGTGATGTATTTCAGTTATCTTGCAAACCTGGCCTGTTAGTGGGTCCAGAGGACAGGAGTTGCGAACCACTGCGTTAGACCTTAGCCATTAAATGTTCATAACTAGTTATAAATCAGGCTCAACAGACCTACACACAAAATGCCTTAGGTGGGTTCATTTGGTAGTGAGATGAAACTAGTAAGGAATTAGGCATTTTGACGCTGTCAAGCACATGATGAAAATCTCAATGCATATGAAGCATGAACCTCTATCTGTGACCTTATTACAGTATACAGTATAAAGGACACATGGTAAATAACTAATAATCAACATGTTTAGTTACTGTTTTCCAGCCCCAAAGTACAACAGTTACAGCAAATCACACCATAACTGTGGAAAAATACAATCCAACAATTTAGTCATTGAGTAGAAAATGTCTAAGGCATGGCTCTTTCACATAGTTTCTTAAAGCAGGAGAGCATCAAAAAGCGGAGGGCAATATACCAGGCTGTATGATTAACTCAGGTATTTTAGAATTTGGTTGTGCTGTTTGGCAGAGGTCAACAGTCAGCCTGAGCAGAATTACAGATAATTTGTATTATGTGTGTATTCAGCTGTTTGCTATAATGCATGTTTAATACATTCTTTCATATCCACTGTCAGGGTGGTATTTTATTACATATCCATATTAAGCCCCTATTTGATGCGTCTGTCCCTAAGGCCCTTTTATCTTCCATTGACTTAAATGTGGCTATAATTTTAATACCCAGTACTAGCCACACACAGGACAATTTTCTAGCAATTGTAACCACTTGAATAAATCAAGAGCAACTTACTACTAGTATATTATTATTCATTTCAATTATTGTGGCAGAGATAATTATAGGCTTCCTTGACCTATTTGATCATTTTTATGATCGAATTCTGACAGTTGGTAAAACTACTTAAAAATTGCCTGTGATTATGACATTACAGTATCATCATACATAGACAGGATAACTTTGAACAAACAGTTGTGTAAAATATTGCCAAGTAAACTACGTCTTCTCAATGTCGTCCTTGAAAGAGGAAATTCAAAGCATCTGTGCACAAAAACAAGGTATTTTTTTCAAATTGTGACTGTCAGAAAATGTACCTGCTGTTTGTAGTACATAATAATAGTAGATTAATGTATATTTTAGTAAACGGTTGACTACATGAAAATCCAATTCATGTCTAAGGGCATTTCAACAGCTGTCTTCACTTTCCTTTTTCATCACTAAATTACTGAAGTCTTCAGGGTATGGTGAGATTTCTGCTTACCAGAATAAAACTAAGGCTAGTGGTAATTTGTTATTTGATAAACAATTACATTTTTATTCATTGGAAAGTCTGCAATACTGAACACACAAAAAACTGAGCCCTTTAGAGAAAAATATTGTGCTAAATATCTGAAAAGAAAAGAAAAACAATATCAAAAGTGAAATGCGTTATAACATCCACCAGTAAATTTGAATTTGAATTTTTAGGTACACATCCATCTGCTATGAAAAATTTAATTTCTGAATATGTTTTTAACTGACAGTATATCTACAACGGATGTCTGAAATTTTGTAGCAAAACACATTCCAGAGGAAGGCTAAACTAAAGAAATCCAGCAAGAAACTGTATAAATCAACTATTTCATATTAGATCATATTTGTTCAATTATCCATCCTGGGGAACATTCAAATGGTAATCATTTGCTAAAGGGTTACACATAAAGGACATGAGTGTACAGCTTGTATAACAGTGTAAATTTGCTGTCCCATCAAAACAACTAAACACACAGTCATTAATGTCTAAACCGCTGGCGACAAAAGAGTACACTCCTGAGTGAAAATCTCCAAATTGGGCCCAATTAGCCATATTCCCTCCCCGGTGTCATGTGACTTGTTAGTGTTACAAGGTCTCAGGTGTGAATGGGGAGCAGATGTGGTAAATTTGGTGTTATTGTTCTCACTCTCTCATACTGGTCACAGGAAGTTCAACATGGCACCTAATGGCAAAGAACTCTCTGAGGATCTGAAAAAAAGAATTGTTGCTCTACATAAAGATGGCCTAGGCTATAAGAAGATTGTCAAGAGCCTAAAACTGAGCTGCAGCATGGCGGCCAAGACCATACAGTGGTTTAACAGGATAGGTTCCACTCAGAACAGGCCTCACCATGGTCGAACAAAGAAGTTGAGTGCACATGCTCAGCGTCATATCCAGAGGTTGTCTTTGGGAAATAGAAGTATGATTGCTGCCAGCATTGTTGCCGAGGTTGAAGGGCTGGGGGATCAACCTGTCAGTGGTCAGACCATACACTGCACACTGCATCAAATTGGTCTGCATGGCTGTCCTCCCAGAAAGAAGCCTCTTCTAAAGATGATGCGCAAGAAAGCCCACAAACAGTTTTCTGAAGACAAGCGGACTAAGGACATGGATTACTGGAATCATGTCCTGTGGCCTGATGAGATAAACTTATTTGGTTCAGATGGTGTAAAGCATGTGTGGCAGCAACCAGGTGAGGAGTACAAAGACAAGTGTGTCTTGCCTACAGTCAAGCATGATGGTGGGAGTGTCATGGTCTGGGGCTGCATGAGTGCTGCTGGCACTGGGTAGTTCATTATGGGAACCATGAATGCCAACATGTACTGTGACATACTGAAGCAGAGCATGATCCCCTCCCTTCGGAGACTGGGCTGCAGGGCAGTATTCCAACATGATAACAACCCCAAACACATCTCCAAGGTGACCACTACCTTGCTAAAGAAGCTGAGGGTAAATGTGATGGACTGGTCAAGCATGTCTCCAGACCTAAACCCTATTGAGCATCTGTGGGGCATAATCAAAAGGAAGGTGGAGGAGAGCAAGGTCTCTAACATCCACCATCTCCATAATGTTGTCATGGAGGAGTGGAAAAGGACTCCAGTGGCAACCTGTGGAGCTCTGGTGGACACCATGCCCAAGAGGGTTAAAGCAGTGCTGGAAAATAATGGTGGCCACACAAAATACTGACACTTTGGGCCCAATTTGGACGTTTTCACTTAGAGGTGTACTCACTTTTGTTGCCAACGGTTTAGACATTAATGGCTGTGTGTTGCGTTATTCTGAGGGAAAAGTAAATTTACACTGTTACACAAGCTGTACACTCACTACTTTACATTGTAGCAAAGTGTAATTTCTTCAGTGTTGTTACGTGAAAAGATATAATAAAATATTTACAAAAATGTGAGGGGTGTACTCACTTTTGTGAGATACTGTATATATTTGTAATTAAAGAATATGTTACCCCAACATTTCATATTCCAAACATGTGCCTGCTGTACTGTGTACTTGTATGAAAAAGTATCTTGTTCTCTTTGTATCGCTTTCCTATGTGTGAAATACCTATGTGTTCCTGCCAAGCCCGCTGCTCTGCTTCAAGTGCCCTGTCCATAATGCTACGCAGAGTATGCTCCAGCAGGAAAACAAGAGGGATAGTATCACTGATGCATGCATTGTCATGGCTGGGGGATCAACCTGTCAGTGGTCAGACCATACACTGCACACTGCATCAAATTGGTCTGCATGGCTGTCCTCCCAGAAAGAAGCCTCTTCTAAAGATGATGCGCAAGAAAGCCCACAAACAGTTTTCTGAAGACAAGCGGACTAAGGACATGGATTACTGGAATCATGTCCTGTGGCCTGATGAGATAAACTTATTTGGTTCAGATGGTGTAAAGCATGTGTGGCAGCAACCAGGTGAGGAGTACAAAGACAAGTGTGTCTTGCCTACAGTCAAGCATGATGGTGGGAGTGTCATGGTCTGGGGCTGCATGAGTGCTGCTGGCACTGGGTAGTTCATTATGGGAACCATGAATGCCAACATGTACTGTGACATACTGAAGCAGAGCATGATCCCCTCCCTTCGGAGACTGGGCTGCAGGGCAGTATTCCAACATGATAACAACCCCAAACACATCTCCAAGGTGACCACTACCTTGCTAAAGAAGCTGAGGGTAAATGTGATGGACTGGTCAAGCATGTCTCCAGACCTAAACCCTATTAAGCATCTGTGGGGCATAATCAAAAGGAAGGTGGAGGAGAGCAAGGTCTCTAACATCCACCATCTCCATAATGTTGTCATGGAGGAGTGGAAGAGGACTCCAGTGGCAACCTGTGGAGCTCTGGTGGACACCATGCCCAAGAGGGTTAAAGCAGTGCTGGAAAATAATGGTGGCCACACAAAATACTGACACTTTGGGCCCAATTTGGACGTTTTCACTTAGAGGTGTACTCACTTTTGTTGCCAGCGGTTTAGACATTAATGGCTGTGTGTTGCGTTATTCTGAGGGAAAAGTAAATTTACACTGTTACACAAGCTGTACACTCACTACTTTACATTGTAGCAAAGTGTAATTTCTTCAGTGTTGTTACGTGAAAAGATATAATAAAATATTTACAAAAATGTGAGGGGTGTACTCACTTTTGTGAGATACTGTATATATTTGTAATTAAAGAATATGTTACCCCAACATTTCATATTCCAAACATGTGCCTGCTGTACTGTGTACTTGTATGAAAAAGTATCTTGTTCTCTTTGTATCGCTTTCCTATGTGTGAAATACCTATGTGTTCCTGCCAAGCCCGCTGCTCTGCTTCAAGTGCCCTGTCCATAATGCTACGCAGAGTATGCTCCAGCAGGAAAACAAGAGGGATAGTATCACTGATGCATGCATTGTCATGGCTCACCATCCTTGTCATCTCTTCAAATGGTGACAGTACAGCGCATGCATCCTTAGCAGCCATTGGCGGTGGGAAAAAAACTGAGCTCCCCTAAACCTGTCCTTTCTCACACAGCCATAATCACACAAGTACTTGTTGAAGGACCTCTGCTGCATGTGCAGCCATTGCAGCATTGCCAAAGTTGAGTTCCACCTGATGGGCATATCACAAATCAGGTTATTTACGGGAAGGTGTAATTCCTGCTGAATTTCAGACACCCAAACACTGGCTGTGTATGACCGCCTGAAATGGCTATAGACTCTTTTGGCCTGCCTTAGAAGATCTTGCAAACCTGGGTACCTGTTTAAGAAATGCTGCACCACCAAATTGAGGATGTCTTGTAACCTGAGCTCAGTCCGGGAAGCATAGACAGAGGCATTCCCCACCCTGCAGCCCGCCCCTTGCTGCAGGGAGGGGAATGCCTCTACCATTAGAATTTGCTAGGAGCAGGTTCAGGCTCACCTGCCAGTGTTCAGTGCGCTAATCTCCTCATCTCCTCCATGCCGAGAGAGGAGGACCAGCAGGATTAGTACACCAGAACAGGTAGCTGTATCACAGCAGCTTTCCTGCGTGGCTCTGCTTCAGGAAAACCCTTGTACCCACCTAACCTCTCTTTGTGCCCTGCTGATTCCTCTGTGTGCCCTCCTGCCCCCTCTGAGTGCCCTGCTACCCTCTTTGTGTGCCATCCTGACCGCTCTGTGTGCCATCCTGACCCCTCTATGTGGTCTGCTGACCCCTCTGTGTGCTCTCCTGACCCCTCTGTGTGCCCTGCTGACCCCTCTGTGTGCCATCCTGACCCCTCTGTGTGCCCTCCTGACCCTCTGTGTACTCTCCTCTCTCCTGACCCCTCTGTGTGCCCTCCTGACCCCTCTGTGAGCCATCCTGACCCCTCTGTGTGCCATCCTGACCTCTCTGTGTGCCCTGATGACCTCTTTGTGTGCCATTCTGACCCCTCTGTGTGCCCTCTTGACCCCTCTGTGTGCCCTCCTGACCCCTCTGAGTGCCCTGCTGACTCCTTTGTGTGCCATTCTGATCCCTCTGTGTGCCCTCCTGACCCCTCTGAGTGTCCTACTAACCTCTTTGTGTGCCATCCTGACCCCTCTGTGTGCCATCCTGACCCTCTGTGTGCTCTCCTGACCCCTCTGTGTGCCCTCCTGACCCCTCTGTGAGCCATCCTGACCCCTCTGTGTGCCATCCTGACCCCTCTGTGTGCCCTGATGATCTCTTTGTGTGCCATTCTGACCCCTCTGTGTGCCCTCCTGACCCCTCTGTGTGCCCTCCTGACCCCTCTGAGTGCCCTGCTAACCTCTTTGTGTGCCATCCTGACCCCTCTGTGTGCCATCCTGACCCCTCTGTGTGCTCTCCTGACCCCTCTGTGTGCCCTCCTGACCCTCCAGGACTGTGCCTTCTTAACCCCTAATACTGAGCCCATCCAATTACCAAGCCCCCCTGACCTCACAGTTCCATACCCTCCAGACCCCTCTGTACCATGCTCTCCTGCTCCCCACAGTACTGTGCCCTCCAGACTCACCAGCCCTCCTGAACCCCAGTTCCATACCCTCCAGACCCCCTTGTACTAGGCTTTTCTGACCCCCTCGTACCAGGCCCCCCTGACCCCTCTTGTACTGTGCCTTCCTGACCTCAACCCCCTCATTTGCTTTGCTGACCCCTGTCCTTTGCCAAATTCTCTTTTCTGCTAGCTCCTGTCCTGCACACCCCTCTCATCTGCTCCACTTACCTCTGTATACTGCTCTTGAAACTACTGACCTCTGTACTGTGCAATACATCCTACTGACATCTGTACACTGCCCTACATACTACTGACCTCTGTCTACTGCCCTACCCTCTACTGACCTCTGTAAACTGCCCTACCTACTACTGACCTCTGTAAACAGCCCTACCTACTACTATTGTCTGTATACTGTCCTACCAACTACTGACCTCTGGGAGCTTTCTAGTTAACTAAAAAAAAATAAAAAAAGTATGTGACACCCCAGTGATCTTTGCTGTCTTTGATGTTATAGTAGCTCTCCACCTCTGAAAGTTTGCCTACCCCTGACTTAGGCATTGCTGGTGGTTCATAGGACAATTCAGCGGAGAAGGGCATGGAGGAGGAGGAGGAGGAGGAGGAGAAGAAGTGGGGGTGGAGCTGACAGATCTCACATCATCACCACCAGCTGTATGGCAGGAACACAAGCTCCAGCACTAAGCCCTGTCCTGCATCCTTCCTAGTTGCAAGCAGAATTACCCAGTGTGTTGTGAATGAAGTATATTGTCCCTGACCGTGCTTGCTGAACCACATGCCAGCAGTAAGGTGGACCTTGCTGCTGACTGCTTTGCCCAATGATGCCAAAACATTGCCATCCACATGATTTTACAGAGCTGGAATGGCCTTACTGTACGTGCAAAAAATAGTGACTGGGAACTTTCCATTCTGCAAATTCACAGAAGGGGGCAGAATCCACCGGATGGAAAGGCAAATATTGTAAATCCAGCAATTTGGACAAGCTGGAATTTAGACGCTGGGCATGTGGGTGGTAGGGAGTGTATTTTTCTTTTCGATGCAGCAGCTGAGGCACAGAAAATTGCCTGCTATACTCTACAGCTGGTGGTGTGTTGCTGGCAGATGTGTTGCATGGACCTGTGACACCCTTTGCGATACCATCATCCTTGTTAGTGGAGGCTGCTAAGTGGTCATGACATATAGTGGAGTGAGGAGGAGAAGAATTGTGTCCCTTTTGTGTGGCTTTCAGGTGCTCTTGCCAATGGGCTGAGTGGTGGGAGGTGAAATGCCTTTGCAAGCATGTGGTACCCAAATGCCTGGTGTCTGCTTGCAACAAAAAAATGCAAATTGCAACAGTGCGGTCAGCTGCACATGTGCTAAAAAAAAAGCCTACACAGCTGAGCTGTGGGAAGCGGTCAGGGATATAACAGCTCCACAATCTGATGACTTAGGGTAGCTGCTCTCTACTGTTCCATGATGGCTGCCTCTGAAGTCCACCACCTTCTCTGCATGCTGTGGCTGGATAGCACAGGCAACATCACTAAAGAGAGAATAACGTGCCCTTCATGAGGACAGAACACATCCACCTTTGCCTATGAACACAGATGATGCTGGCCCCCTCATAGTGGCATGGAAACGTATGCCTCTCCTTGTTGGCCTACCGGACATGATGGGGGGCTTACTAACCAAATTTAATAGATACTGGGAAATGTGTAATTGTATGCAATTTAATGAAAAGTGGTGTTTGGTGCACTTTAAATTGAGGACTGTCACTAACAGAAATGTAAAAAACTATTTTAAAAAAGGGGGGAAAACAGCGTCACAGTCAGAAATACTGTGGCTGACAATTTACAAGAAGACGGCAGGCACGGAAAAAAGAAAAAAAAAAGAAAATGCATCAACCAAAAAAAAAAAAAAGAATGGATATACAGCACTGTATACAGCACTTAATGTTATGCAATGCTGTGTTAAACACTTCACTACACTAATGCCCCGTACACACGGTCGGATTTTCAGGCAGAAAATGTTCAATGGGAGCTTGTTGTCGGAAATTCCGACTGTGTGTGAGTCATATCCAAACAGTTTTTCCACTGTATGGAAAATTGTTTTTTATTATTATTAGTTCTTCAAATGGCTGCTGGTTTCTGCTGCGCTGTTTAACATATGGAGTTTGGTATATGAAGCCTGACACTAGAGTGTCCGCAATCTGTGGCAAGATGGCCGCGATGAGTATATTTAGGTTGCAGAGCGTCCGTCCAATCATATTTCCCTGATGAAGACACGTGATCCTGTGTTGAACACGTGTAGGGGAGGGGCCAGATTTCTTGAGCACTGAGATTATTTGGAGCATGCTAGATTTTCTTCTATGGACTTTTTTTCATACACTTATATCATTGTATATTAGATTCACGGATCACTTAATACATTGTTTTTTGGATTGTATATTTACACAACTATGTGGCACTTGGCACTTTTCTGAATTTTACACACATTATATCTACTGTGGTATATTATTTGCACGTTGCACTTTATGTTTTATTGATTATGTATATTGGTATTTGCTGATTCATTTGCAAATTTTGCACTGATGTAGTTACACCTAGTGGACTATTTGCACGCTGCACTTTATGTTACACCAGTGGTTCTCAACTCCGGTCCTCAGGACCCACCAACAGGCCAGATTTTAAGTATTACCTTGGGGAGATGCAGACTAGAATACTGCAATCACTGAGCAGCAAATGATATCACCTGTGATGTATTTCAGTTATCTTGTAAACCTAGCCTGTTGGTGGGTCCTGGGGACAGGAGTTGAGAACCACTGTGTTACACTGATTCATTATCTATATGGATTGCTGATTTATTTGCAAATTGTGCACTGATGTAGCAACATTACTTAAATAGCACTTTCAGCATACCACGTAAATATCCTTTAACAGAAAATAATATTATTTGAGACACATACTTTATAATGTTGTTATTTTACACTTTAGCACCGCGTATTTATCTTTTTTTTGTGTGTAGGCTCCATCGGACATTTTCCATCACACAAAACAAAATCCGTTGTCGTAAATTCCGATTGTGTGTACATAATTCCGACGCACAAAGTTCCATGCATGCTCGGAATCAAGCAGAAGAGCCACACTGGCTATTAAACTTCCTTTTTCTCAGCTCATCGTACGTGTTGTATGTCACCGCATTCTTGAAGTTCAGAATTTCCGACAAGATTTGTGTGACTGTGTGTATGCAAGACAAGTTTTGTGATCAGGCAGTGGGAAAAGCAAATTGAATTTTAGGATGCATCACTAGGGGGATCACCAACAGGAAGGAGGTCCTAAAACCTCTATATAGATCTTTAGTGAGACCTCAGTTAGAATACCGTGGGGGTTATTTACGAAAGGCAAATCCACCTTGCACTACAAGTGCAAACTACAAGTGCAATGTGCACTTGAAATTGCACTGAAAGTGCGCTTGGAAGTGCAGCTGCTGTAGATCTGAGGGGGACATGCAAGAAAAATAAAAAACAGCATTTTAGCTTGCACATAATTGGATAATAAAATCAGCAGAGCTTCCCCTCATTTCAGAGCTACCCCACAGATTTACAGCGAATGCACTTCCAAGTGCACTTTGCACTTGTAGTTTGCAATTGTAGTGCAAAGTGAATTTGTCTTTCGTAAATAACCCCCTGTGTCCAGTCCTGGAGACCTCACTTACAAAAAGATATTGATAAGATAGAACGTGTCCAGAGACGGATAACAAAAATGGTGAAAGCTCTGGGGGATAAATCATATTGAGAGTGATTTCAGGAACTTAATATGTACAGTCTGAAGGAAAGAGGGTAAAGGGGAGACACAATTGAAACCTATAAATACATCAACGGGGTGAATAAGGTTCAGGGGGGCAGCTTTTTCAATATAAAACTAAAATCAAGAAACCAGGGGTATGACCTCAAACTAACTGGAGGAAAGTTCAAAACTAATTTGAGGAAGTATTATTTTCCTGAAAGGGTAGTTGATGCTTGGAATAAACTTGGCATAAACTCATAAACTTCCATCAGAGGTAGTAAGACAGTCAACAGTAAATGGCTTTAAACATGCTTGGGACAAACATAGATCTACACCCAGACAAAAAAGTAAATGAAAAAAAAATAAAAAACAACAACAACAACAAAAGAAAAAAAAACAAGGGCAGACTCAAAGGGCTACTTGGTCTTTTTTCTGCCGTCACTTTTCTATGTTTCTTTAAAAAAAAGATGACGCGGCTCTCAGTGTGCTTGTGTCTCTGCCTGCCTAAAGGCATCTGCTAAAGGTGTCTCTGCCCACACAAGCACGCTGAGAGCTGCGGCCACTTTTTATTCCCAGTTTTTATCTGGATTTTTGTTTTCTTGTACCTTGATGTAAGTGCATCTTATTAAATATTTTTAAAAGTACTGTACAGGCTTTACTATATGCTGCTTTATTCCTCCATTGGTGATGTTATCCTCATGATTGGGAGAGACCCTTTTAATTGCTGCATGTCCTGGCCATTTGGGAGTATGTGAGCGGTGTCAGATGCAAGTTCTGCCATGTGATTGAGCCATATCATATCATTAGACCAGAGAATGGAGAGTGGATCCTGGATCATTGCAGAGAGATTAATACATGCCTGCTTTATACTGATTTCTGGTAAGGAGATTGAATTGACATGTGGTGTGGTGTGCCCTCTCTTTACACACTGAAGTTGATTCCATCTTTCCCTCTTTTTTAGACTGTATACCAATTTATATCAGTGCCGCATGTGGAATTTTATTTTTGTTTCTTTAAAGATGATAAGGCACAATACAGAGGTGTAAATAGAATATTCATCCCAAAAAGTCCATATGATTATAAAGCCTTAAAGTGCAATATGTCCATAGGATAATCCTTCCAAAATCTGTGTGCAAGATCAAAGAAGCACTTACAGGAGGTAGCTCCACCAAATAGACAGGAATAAACCTTTAAAATATAGCAAAATGACACAAGGGGGCCCCAACTATGCGCAGCATTAGTAGTAAGCTTTAATAAAACAGCCAAAGGAAACTCACATAAATCAGATGCAATGCGCTTGTGAGTAGATTAACCACTTAAGCTCCGGACCATTTTGCTGGCCAAAGACCAGAGCACTTTTTGCGATTCGGCACTGCGTTGCTTTAACTGACAATTGCGTGGTCATGCAATGTGGCTCCCAAACAAAATTGATGTCCTTTTTTCCCCACAAATAGAGCTTTCTTTTGGTGATATTTGATCACCCCTGCTTTTTTTATTTTTTGTGCTATAAACAAAAATAGAGCGACAATTTTGAAAAAAACGTATTTTTTTTTACATTTTGCTATAATAAATATCCCCCAAAAATGTATAAAAAAAAAAGATTTGTTTTCCTCAGTTTAGGTCGATACATATTCTTCTACTTTTTTTTGGTAAAAAAAAAACGCAATAAGCGATTATTGATTGGTTTGCACAAAAGTTATAGCGTTTACAAAATAGGGGATAGTTTTATGGCATTTTTATTAGTAATTTTTTTTTTTACTAGTAATGGCAACGATCAGCAATTTTTATCATGACTGCAACATTATGGCGGACACATCGGAC
The DNA here is from genome assembly GCA_037952925.1 of Lithobates clamitans. Classification (NCBI taxonomy): domain Eukaryota; kingdom Metazoa; phylum Chordata; class Amphibia; order Anura; family Ranidae; genus Lithobates; species Lithobates clamitans. The sequence goes on from JBBGZY010000143.1 coordinate 4,245,303, forward strand.
AATTTTGACACATTTTTGGGACCATTGTCATTTATACAGCAATCAGTGCTATACAAATGCACTGATTCCTGTGTAAATGACACTAGCAGAGAAGGGGTTAACCACTAGGTAGTGTAGGGGTTAAGTGTGTCCTGGGGGCATGTTTCTAACTGTGGGGGGGTGTGGCTGTGTGTGACTGATCTCTGCTCCGATCACAGGGAGCAGAGATCAGTGACACTGTCACTAGGCAGAACGGGGAGATGCTTGTTTACATTAGCATCTCCCCGTTCTTCCTCACCGTGAGATGATCGCGGGTATCCCTGTGGCAATCAAGTCTGCGGGACCCGCGATCTGACTCACGGAGGTCCTGGCTGGCGTGCGCGCGCACCGCCGCCAGCGCGCAGCGCCGCCAGCACGCACTCAATGGAACGCAAATTTAAAGGGAGGTACCTGTACGCCCATTTGCTTGTCTGTACCATTCTGCCGATGTACATCGGCGTGCAGGGGAGAGAGCCATGAAGCTGTTCATTAGCCAACGTAGGAAGTCTCAGAAATCACCTGCAAGTTTTGAAACGCATTACCATGCTTACATACCATCCCTAGATGTGACATGGGTGCTCCATGGTGGTTTCTAAAACTTCTTGCTTTGGCTGATGAGCAGCTGCATGGCTCTTTTCACCATGCCTGCTGCTATTGAAGTGTCTCTCTGGAATGACTGATCCCTGTAACATCTACTGACAAGTGCATTGCACCTGATTTATGTGAGTTTTCATTTGGCTGTTTTATTAAAGCTTACTATTAATACTGCACTTAGTTGGCGCACCTTGTGTTCTTTTTATTTTTTTTATTAAATGCAAGCTCTTGGAGGGGATGATAAGGGACTATATACAAGATTTTAGTAAAGAGAATGGTATCATTAGCAGAAATCAGAATGGATTCATGAAGAATCGTTCTTGTCAATCTATGAATATTCTATGAGGAGGTGATTGCCATCTAGATAAAGGAAGGCCTGTTGACGTGGTGTATCTGGATTTTGCAAAAGCATTTGATACAGTTCCCCATAAACGTTTACTGTACAAAATAAGGTCCGTTGGCATGAACCATAGGGTCAGTACATGGATTGAAAACTGGCTACAAGGGTGAGTCCAGAGGGTGGTGATAAATGGGGAGTACTCAGAATGGTCAGAGGTGGGTAGTGGGGTCCCCCAGGGTTCTGTGCTGGGACCAATCCTATTTATTTTGTTCATAAACAACCTGGAGGATGGGATAAACAGTTCAATGTTTGCGGATGATACTAAGCTAAGTAGGGCAATAACTTCTCCACATAATGTGTAAACCTTGCAAAAAAGATCTGAACAAATGAATGGGGTAGGCAACTACATGGCAAATAAGATTTAATTTAAAAAAAAAAAAATAATGCATTTGGATGGCAAAAATATAAATGCAATCTATACACTAGGGGGAGAACCTCTTGGGGAATCTAGGATGGAAAAGGACCTGGGGGTCCTAGTAAATTATAGGCTCAGCAATGGCATGCAATGCCAAGCTGCTGCTAACAAAGTAAACAGAATATTGGCATGCATTAAAAAGTGGATCAACTCCAGAGATAAAACGATAATTCTCCCACTCTACAAGACTCTGGTCCAGCCGCACCTAGAGTATGCTGTCCAGTTCTGGGCATCAGTCCTCAGGAAATGGAGCGAGTACAAAGAAGGGCAACTAATCTAATAAAGGGTCTGGAGAATATTATTTATGAGGAAAGGTTGTGAGCACTGAACTTATTCTTTCTGGAGAAGAGATGCTTGAGAGGGGATATGTTTTCAATTTATAAACACCGTACTGGTGACCCCACAAAAGGGATAAACTTTTTTGTGGAAGGGAGCTTAACAAGACATGTGGGGGAGGTGCATTCGCGGGAGCTCCCAAGATGGACACATCCTTCTAGAGTTCCGTGCCACCATGACCCCATAACCCACCACTGCAGCGTTCAGAGTGCCTGCACGCACACCACACCGGGACGAAAGAGCAGGGGAACCCCTCGGGATCAAATGGATGACATTGGCGCCGGCTAGAAGAAGCCTAACCTGCCAGATGACGGCCATCACTGGACCGCTCCGCTATGTCAAAATGGCGGCCATGCCACAAGGGGGATATACAGAAGCTGAAACTGAGGACTCCATTGCCGACCAGGACACTACTCCTCCATCATCCCCAGGTATCGTACACTCCCCACTGTGTATGGCCCACTCCCTTACCTCCACCAAATCCTTGCTAGGAAGAACAGGGATGGGTCTTCCCACTACACCTATGCATGATCCCCATACAGGCATGCTCCTCTGTGAGGCAAAAGCCTGTGACATCACCCCTGCTCCCACTGACTTTACCTCAATGATGCAAGCTTTCGCACAAATGTTATCCAGGGGCCTTGCTCTTAATGTTGCCCAAATTACTTCATCCATTCATGCTGACCTGCAACAATTGGGAATGAGGATTGAAGTAATAGAACAGAAAGCAGACCAGTTTGTGGCCAGGATCAACCAAAATTCAGCCAGACTTCAAGAGGTTCAGGATCAGGTAGAAACCACCCTCTCAAAGATCGATGACCTCAACAACTGGTCGAGAAGATACAATTTTAGAATGAGGGGGCTCCCTGAATTGGTGAAAGAGGTATACCCAGTGGTTAAGTCACTTATTAAAGGACTAATTCCTGACATTGCGGAACACTGCATGGAACTTGACAGATCTCATAGAGCTTTACAGCCCCCTCGCACTGACGGTCTGCCCAGGGACATTATTGTGAAACCACATTTTTACGCCATGAAGGAGGAGGTGATGAGGAAAGCTAGAGGGGCAGAAACCCTCAACATCTATGGACATGCGGTTCAGATATTTGCTGACCTCTCCCCATACACACTGCAGAAAAGATGATCGATCAAAGCACTACTTCAGATCTTGATGCAGAAAGAGATCCCTTGTAGATGGTCCTTTCCACTTCGCCTGAATTTCTCGTATCGCAACAAAGGTCATGGCTTCTCTTCTTTGGTGGAAGGGGAACGTCTGCTCCTCCATCTAGGCCTACTCTCCCAGGAGCATCTTCCCACACCTACAAGTAAAGGCCCATCCTCGTTGTCGAAGAGACCACTGCCTGCAACCCCTCTGCAAACCACTTGGCTGAAGCAACACTCCAAGAGGTCCAAAGAGACTTTACCGACTTGACTGGTTCACTTATCCTTTTAAACCAGAGATCTGGTTTGTGACTTCACCTACTCCTGTTATCGGGGTACACCCCCAAGTCTCCCCTGCTGAGGTTTATTTTCTATCTTTTTTACTGCAGGACTTTCCTCCCCGGTTTGTTCGCCCTATGGTTATCTATTTCCTTATCCAGAGTAGATAGGGGAATTTAAGGGAAGTAGGGTTCCCCTTTCTGGGCTCAAGCCAGGGATGGAGGAGACGGGGCGCTTGGCCCCTATGTTCGACCATGTTGGTAGATGGACTTGATGTTCCTTTCTAGCTTTTGCATCTTTCCTGTTATGCTAGTTAATCTTTTCCACAACACTTTATTTCTTTGATAGAGTTCCCGGGATGTGCTCACCCATTTCAAAGTTTAGAATGCCTTTTGATGTCCCACTTACTCCCTAAGCAATTGTTTGACCATCCTCTCCACTGAGGGGAACTCAACCCTAGGTGGGCATTTGGGCAGCTTTGCTCCTCTTCCTGGGCCCGGTATCACCCGGGCTCCTCCCTACGTTTAGGGGGGCTCGAGTGGGTGCTGGGCCCAGGGGAAGGAGCCTTGTGTGTGTTCGTGACCCACATTTTTCCTGTCCTGGGGTGCTATGTTAATTTTATGATGGTAAAGTATCTTTTTTCTTTTTTCTAGTGGTGGGGTCATGGTGGACTCCTTTGCACCTCTTCCAGTCTCCACAGGCACCTAGTGTGCCCATAGGAGGCCATTAGGAGTCCCTAACTCAGGGTTCTCCAGCCTTCGGGTTTAAGGGGTGGGCAATGGCAGGCCTATTCCTACCCCAGGGTGGGAGGTGACCAGGGGTCCCCTGATTCTTCACTTGCTAAACCAATACTGTAAGGTGTTTACATTTACATGCCTAACCATTCTCTCCTCTTCTTCCCCTCCCTTCACCTCCCACTTCTCTGTTCACTCTCTATCCTCTTTCAGGTTTCCCCAGAGCGTCCGGTTAATCGTCTCTGGGTCCCATGCTTTGGCTTCGCGGACAGACTGGTTCCACCACCTAGGCTTCCCACCAGGAGGAGGTAGGTCATGTACAATTTCAGCGCTGTCTTTACCTCTGATCCATGGCTAACACAAACCCCCCAATGCCCACTTTTAAAATCATCGCACATAACATCCAGGGACTTAACGCCCCTATTAAACGCCGGAAAATATTTAAATTGTACCATTCCTTGCACACGGACATCCTTCTACTACAAGAAACACATTTCCCTGCTTCCTATAAACCCGCGTTTCTACATCAGCGCTACCCACAATTTTATATTGCATCTGCCGAAAACAAAACTAAAGGAGTGGCCATATGTTTTGCCAGACATATTAACCTTTCCCAACCGGAAATTGCCTCAGACCCTTTAGGTCTTTACGTACTGGTGTATGGCACTATCGACGGAGAGACATATACATTTATTATATTATTATTATTTATTAGTCTCTTATTACACACCCAATAAGGGCCAGGGAAAAAAATTTGACTCAACACTGCGCAAACTACTAAAACACTTCAAGGGGACGTCTTCTTCGGTGGAGACTCTAATACCGCTTTTGACTTGTCCCTGGACAAATCAGCCGGAGAGGAACCAAAACCGAAACGCCCCTCAAGACAGAGTACAAAAATTGCTCTCCTGCTACATTCTGCAGGCATGGTGGACATATGGAGAGAGGTAAACCCCCACATAAAAGGCTACACCCATTTCTCAGCGCCCCATAATTCCTATGCCAGAATACACCACATCTTCACACACTCGACAATGATATCTTTAATTGTAGGGTCTAAAATCGTAGATACCCTCCTTTCAGACCACTCTATCATCACCCTGGTTACACAGCAGTCTCGGGTAACACAGGACCCTATACAGTGCACCTTAATAGAACATGACATCAAAGCATACTTTCTTGAAAATGACACTAATGAGGTATACCCAACGATCTATGGGCAGCTCACAAGACGATTCTCAGGGGTAAGCTCATTCAGCTCTCAGCTAAAATTGAGAAAGAACACAGGGCAGAAATACAGAAGCGAAAGCAGGAAGGCTAGGCACACAAGCGCCACCATAGTTATGCAACCTTAGCACAACTAGACACGGCACGTACCCACCTCAACCTTTTCCTTCACAACGGCCGATGAGAAACACCTTAGATGGACTGGAGCTAAATTTTTCTCCCAAAAAGACAGAATTCGAGCCGGACTTGCTACCAAACTGAGTCCCAAACAACGCACATTATCCTTCCCCAAAATTCGTTCCTTCTCCAGGGGACCTGACCCAGAATCCGACCAAAATAATGGAGACCTTCTTACAGTTTTACTCAGACCTTTACAAAACCAACCCCCTGCCTTCCCAAGCACTCAAGAGAAACTTTCTTGACACCCTCCCTTTAGCCTCAATTTCCAAAGATCACACAGATCTTCTAGAGAATCCATTTGCAACTGCAGAGGTTTTATCCCTAAGCCAGATGGCTTCTCTACAGGATATTACAAGAAATTTGGCCCCAGCCTGGCCCCTTATCTGACCCGGTACTTCAACTCTCTCAGGGATAGAGCCCCCCTAGGGAAAGACCTCAATTCTGCTTACATCTCTGTCATCCCTAAACCTGGGAAGGATTCGAGCGAGGTTGATGACTACAGTCCGATTTTGCTTATTAATAACGATATCAAGTTGATGACTAAGATCCTCGCCAACAGGGTAGCGAGTTTCATTGCTATGTACATACACAGAGATGAGGTGGGCTTCATCCCTGGGAGACAGGGACCGGACAACATTAGAAGAGTGGTTGACATCATCTCCCTACTTAACTCTCAATGGGATGGTGCCCCCCCAGAAGGATTTCCTTCTTTCAATAGAGCTTCATAAGGCATTTGACTCGGTAGCATGGCCATATCTTTTTGAAATCCTTGAAAGATGGGGCTTCGGCCCACATTTCCTAGGCGTAATTCGATCTTTGTACTCTTCCCTGAATGCACAAGTGTGACAGCTGGGCAAATACTCAGACACCTTCGGCATTGAGAGGGGGACCAGACAGGGCTGCCCGCTTTCTCCCCTCCTTTTCGCGGTGGTCATTGAAACTCTTTCTATTGCGATCCGGTCCAACGTTGACATTAAGGGAATTACATGCAGGGAACAGGAACACAAGTGCGCATTATACGCAGATGATTTACTATTATTTATCTCCTTCCCCTTGACTTTTACCCCTACAATATACAAGATCCTACAGGAATTTAGTCAGATCCCAGCATTACAGGTTAACGTGTCTAAATCCATAGCCTTAAACATCCCCCTGGCTTTGCTCACACAACTTAAACAAAACTTCGCCTTTACTTGGGCAACAAACACGATCCCATACCTGGGCATTAAGCTCACCCATGATGTCAGTAAGCCCTCTCCCAGGCAAATTACCCCCCTAGGATACAGAAATGTGGAAGAGACCTAGAGAGGTGGTCAAGATGTGGTCTATCCTGGCTGGGCACAGTTAAAATGTGAAAATTACACTTCTCCCGCAAATGTTATACCTGTTCCGCTTTCTCCCAATACCGATAAGGAAACAATTCCGCAGTAAATTTCAGTCTCGAATAGTAAAATTTTTATGGGGGAACAAAGGGTACAGATGCCCCAAAGAGGTTTTTCTCAGGTCAAAATCACAGGATGCAGTAGGTCTACCAAACTTTATGGTGGTACTATCAAGCTGCACAACTCGCTCAAATCTCCAAAGTCTCCTGCAGGGGCCCTAAGCCCAATTGGCTCTCCATGGAAGGGCAGGCTGTCCCCTTACATACCATAGACCATCTCCTCTGCAGAGATACGAGTTCAAGACTGGGGATAATTTCCTGACTCTTTCTCACTCTGCAGCGCTGTGCAACACACTTTATACAAACCACTCTCTGATATCCCCCCTGAAGCCCCTGCCACATATATTCCACAACCCAAGGTTTCCCCCTGGGCTTGACATCAAAGCCTTTGGCTGGTGGACTGACCAAAGCCTTTATCGCATTGGCCACTTTCTTACCGTGGCGGGCCCAATCACTCTAAAACAATGTAGAAAGAAACTGGCAATACCCGACTAGGAAATCTTCCACTTTTCCCAAATTACACACTTCCTTAACTCACTGGGGTCCAACGGGCAGGAACCCTCCACCATCACCCCATATGAGCAGTGGTGCTCAAATACCATGGATCAGAGGGGGGGAATATCGCTGATATATTCTGCTCTGGCGAGCAGGGACGTTATCCTGGCATATGCTCAGGCCTGGGAGGTGGACACGGGATGTACCTGGAAGTCGGCAGTATGGTAGCAAGTGATTCAACGCTTCTTCAAAGGTATTCTAAATGTCTCCCTGATAGAAGCTAATTTCAAGATCTTGACTAGGTGGTACTATGTCCCCTCCAGGCTGGCAATAATCTACCCGGGGACATCGCCCTTATGTTACCGTGGTTGTGATCTGGAGGGCACTATGTTCCACATTTGGTGGTTTTGCCCCCACATTAGATCCTATTGGAAAAAGGTCTTTAACACTATAAGGATAATAACAGACTCCACTATAACCCCTGACCCTACCATTGCCCTCTTGAACAGACCCATTTCCGGGTTATCCAAACATTTACAAGCTATCATGTTTTATATCCTCTTAGGAACCAAGATAACGCTCACAAGGGCTTGGAAAACCCCCTACTGTACCTTTAAGGGAAAAGTATCATAGATAATGGCACAAGAAAATATAGCAGCAAAACTGCATGGTAGAATGAAAAAATTCAATGCGATTTGGGAACCATGGGCCTCTTACTGTAACATCTCCCTGTGCTCAGGCACATCACTCTGAATCCTGGATGAACCTAGACCTCTTCCTCTTTCTTTCCTTCCCTTTCCCTTATTTCTCTATTTGGGACACTCTGTTCCCACCTTCTGATTTAACAGGAGGGGGGACCTACACCCCTCATTAATGGAGTAGAAGAAGTGTTAAATGGGCTAGCATGTTGTGATTGCTGCAACAGCAGTCTTGTCAGTCCATCTTAATGGTCAGTTACACATTAACACAATGGGCTGCAATGAACAGGCCTGGTAACTTAAACAGCCTGCTAAGGGACTGGGAGGAGGGGAGGGGGGTTAGCCGGGGGGACGACTGGACACTTCCACATAGCGTTCCAAAAGGAGTGGGATGCCGGGTAACTCCTGGGTTAGATTGCTGACCCCCTCTCATGGTCCCCAGGTGGGACCGCGGCCTGGGAATCTGATACTGGGCAGTGAGTCTCTTATAGACGATGTTCCAGACAAACAGTTCTTACCCTTGCAGAGCCAGGGGTTCAGAACACACAGTACTGAGATGTCTACTGACCCAATATAAAAGTTTACTGTTAACCCCCAAACAACTTAAGATTAGATTACTGTTATTCCATGGTTCATTATGTTACTACTCTGTCTTTCCTGTTACTGGACCTGGTGGTCCGATGATGAGATTGAGTCTGTACTGCATTGTATTTGTTCTTCTCTTTGTCAAAACCCAATAAAATACTTTGAAAGAAACAAGACACGTGGCCACTCATTAAAATTAGAAGAAAATAGGTTTAACCTTAAACTACGTAGAGGTTTCTTCACTGTAAAAGCGGCACGGATGTGGAATTCCCTTCCACAGGCGGTGGTCTCAGTGAGGAGCATCAATAGTTTAAAAAAACTATAAGCACCTGAACGACCGCAACATACAGGGATATACAATGTAATACTGACATATAATCACACATACAGGTTGGACTTGATGGACTTTTTTCAGCCTCACCTACTATGTAACTATGAATGTTAACTTTACTAGAGCAGTTAAAGTATTATGTTTTCAGGGTATGCAATGGTCTGTATCTTCGTGAAAACTTTTTTGAGAATTCATACCAATTTCCCCTTACTCTTGTGCATTTAATTTAACTGAATTAGGTCCACTTTGTTTTCTGTGCTATTGCACCAGCTGTGCTTTGAATCAATATCATGTAAAAGAGGATGAGGTGAGCTCAAAGCCAATTTAATTGCAAACTTACATTTTTTTTTAATCTATATTACAGGTTGGATATTGATTTGTATGGATGACTTATCCATTTGCTCATCTGTCACTAATGTGATCAAAAAACGATGGGTAATTTTCACAGTTTAGGAAAACATAAGATTAGATGGGCCACAAACAGACATTCAGCATATAGGTAAATGTATAGATTATTGAATCTACAGCTAAATTGGGATGTTCTAACTAGTTAATGATTTTTGCATTATTAAACAGTGTATGAAGAGCTGGTGAGCAAGAACATATTCTTTAAAATGTCACAAAACATTTCATGGAGTTTTTATTGTAATGAGTATTATTTTTTAATTAGGATTCAGTTTAGGAGGCTCAGATATAAGCATAGTGAAGTGTATCGTGTGATAATTCCATGGTTAGGAGGGATATAAAACCTAAAATTAAGTTCTTTTATTTGCTCCCCTTTGATCTGTTAAATATACCAACAAAAGTGTTTTGTTAGATGTGTTGGAAGTGAAAAAAAATAGCTACTCATCTTGCCAGAAATCTTCTCAGCTGATAATTTCTTGTGCTCTCAAAATGTGTTGTAGACTTTTCAGTTACATTGTTACCAGTTATCTTTGAGGACTACAGAACCCAATATTTAAGGAGTAAAGAAGAGAATTGGAGTTTTTTGTAGTTTGTTTTGTAGCGTGACAAGACTGCTTCTCCATAGATACTGTGGGGGAAATTTACTAAAGATGGCGCACTGAGAATCTGGTGCAGCTGTGCATGGTAGCCACTCAGCTTCTAACCTCAGCTTGTTCAATTAAAGTGGTTCTAAAGGCAGAAGGTTTTTTTATATTAATGCATTCTATGCATTAGGATAAAAAACCTTCTGTGTGCAACACCCCCTCAGCCCCCCTAATACTTACCTGAGCCCCATCTCAAACCAGTGATGTTGCACATGAGATCCTCGGCTGTCCAGGTACTGTCCCCCATTGGCTGAGACACTGAGTCAGTGAACCAATTAGGAGAGAGAGGGGATGGGGCCAAGCCGTGGCTCCGTGTCTGAATGGAAACACAGAGCAGCAGCTTGGCTCGGGTGCCTCCATAGCAAGCTGCCTTTAGTATCACTTTAAGCTTTGACAATAAACCTGGAAGCTGATTGGTTTCTGTGCAAAATTGAGCCTGATTTTGTACACTCCAGCTTTGGTAAATAAACCCCTGAACATTAAGTGTGGGTCGTCACCCCAGGAAAAGATGTGTTACTGGTGTATAATAGCAGTAATAGTAAATGACTGCAATATTTTGACATACTTACTATTGTAATTTGTAGTACCATAGTCAGGTAAATAAAAAGAAGCATCCCATCTCTTTGAACAAAAGTAGTTTAGTTTCTATTTATTCACCTGTGTAGATTCTTTTACAGTGATGCTTTTATTTTTGTAGCAAGCAGATAACACATTGATCTTTCTAGATAAAATTAGCACTGACATTTTTTGAGCCATACTTGCAACTAATGTCAGGAAGGTTTAATTAGAGAGATACAAACTGTAAGCAGAAACAAAGAGTAGAATCACAGGAAAAGTGGGAAGAATGATTCCTGGGGTCTGTAAAGACCTTTCAGCTAAATTGAATTTTAGGAGAGAAGTGTTCCAGTAAGAAGAGCCTGTAACTCCTCGGTTCATTTTATTGTTGGCTTTGAAAGATTTACTCAGTCTGTTCAAATCATTAGAACTCCTCATCCTAAGCTTTCATTAAATTTGAAGCAAATGTCAGCATCAACTAGACGTGTTTCAAGATTGCAATAAGTAGCTGCCTTCTGCTTACAAGCTTGTAAGCTTTTGATAACTTTTAACCGGATTTGTATTTTCTTTTTCCTTGCAAAGGGCTTAATTTTCTCAGGCTTGCCAGGAACATAATGAGACTCTCTAGCTGGACTAGACTTATAATAAGGATCAAATAGTGCTAGGAAATGTTAGCCATTCTTAAATTCACTTATTTAGTCAGGGATGTGCAGAATGCACACGTCCGAATGTCTATTTCTGGTGTCCAGATAAATAACACATTATTGTTCTCAGTGGCAGCAATTTTTCACAGGATGAGAATTTCATTACAGAATTTAAATTGTGATACAGAAAAGATTTTAGTGTGGGAAGGCTAATAAAAGCAATATATTGTTCATAGATCTTCTAAATAGTTTTTTGACTTGCAGTGCAACAACCACTGTCTTTAAGTTGTATTTCCGTCTAATTTGTTCTTACATTTATTATGACATAAACCCTTTTGCCCTAAACAATGCAATTTCTGCAAATGTTGTTCCTTTATGATTGGAAAAAGAGCTTTTAGTAAACAGAGCAATTTGTATCTGTGACTTTTATCTGCTCAGTTTGTTTTGTCTCAGCTCTTGAAGTTAAAATATTTTAACGTATGAGTGACAATCCAACTAGTGGTATTGGATATTGAAAATAATCCACAGCAGCATAAACTGACTTGATAAGAAACACACACAATATTTTGAGTGTTAATCTTAGTTCGTTACAACTTCTATCTTGTTATATTACTATTACTAATATTTTTCTTCTTATTTCCTGATTTTTATTGTATAGCATCTAAACTAATTACCTCATGCGACCACTGTAAGGGTCACTATCAGAGTTCCAGAACGTCCATCATACTAGCCTGTTCACCGTATGTTCCCATTAGGGGTGACAGATTTTCCTCATAGAGAGGAAACCTCAGCGTATACTATTAGGAACCCTGGAGAAAGCATAGTGCTTACATGTTAGCTATGCTTGTACATCTTGATGTTTAATAAAAAAAAATCTATGGTTATAAAAAAAATGTAACTACTTCAAATGAAGACAACAAAATATTTATAACAATCATATGGGAATGTAGGCCACACCTCCCCCCGAATACCTCAACAATAACACCTAATTAATTAAGACACTCAACAACTTTACATAGTTACATAGTTACATAGTAGGTGAGGTTGAAAAAAGACACAAGTCCATCAAGTCCAACCTATGTTTGTGATTATGTGTCAGTATTACATTACATATCCCTGTATATTGCGGTCATTCAGGTGATTATCTAATAGTTTCTTGAAGCTATCAATGCTCCCCGCTGAGACCACCGCCTGTGGAAGGGAATTCCACATCCTTGCCGCTCTTACAGTAAAGAACCCTCTACGTAGTTTAAGGTTAAACCTCTTTTCTTCTAATTGTAATGAGTGGCCACGAGTCTTATTAAACTCTCTTCTGCGAAAAAGTTTTATCCCTATTGTGGGGTCACCAGTACAGTATTTGTAAATTGAAATCATATCCCCTCTCAAGCGTCTCTTCTCCAGAGAGAATAAGTTCAGTGCTCGTAACCTTTCCTCATAACTAAGATCCTCCAGACCCTTTATTAGCTTTGTTGCCCTTCTTTGTACTCGCTCCATTTCCAGTACGTCCCTCCTGAGGACTGGTGCCCAGAACTGGACAGCATACTCCAGGTGCAGGCGGACCAGAGTCTTGTAGAGCGGGAGAATTATCGTTTTATCTCTGCAGTTGATCCCCCTTTTAATGCATGCCAATATTCTGTTTGCTTTATTAGCAGCAGCTTGGCATTGCATGCCGTTGCTGAGCCTATCATCCACTAGGACCCCCAAGTCCTTTTCCATCCTAGATTCCCCCAGAGGTTCTCCCCCCAGTGTATAGATTGCATTCATATTTTTGGCACCCAAATGCATTATTTTACATTTTTCTACATTGAACCTCATTTGCCATGTAGTTGCCCACCCCATTAATTTGTTCAGGTCTTTTTGCAAGATTTCCACATCCTGCGGAGAAGTTATTGCCCTGCTTAGCTTAGTATCGTCTGCAAATACAGAGATGGAACTGTTTATCCCATCCTCCAGGTCATTTATGAACAAATTAAATAGGATTGGTCCCAGCACAGAACCCTGGGGGACCCCACTACCCACCCCTGACCATTCTGAGTACTCCCCATTTATCACCACCCTCTGAACACGCCCTTGTAGCCAGTTTTCAATCCATGTACTCACCCTATGGTCCATGCCAACAGACCTTATTTTGTACAGTAAACGTTTATGGGGAACTGTGTCAAATGCTTTTGCAAAATCCAGATACACCACGTCTACGGGCCTTCCTTTATCTAGATGGCAACTCACCTCCTCATAGAAGGTTAATAGATTGGTTTGGCAAGAACGATTCTTCATGAATCCATGCTGATTACTGCTAATGATATCATTCTTATTACTAAAATCTTGTATATAGTCCCTTATCATCCCCTCCAAGAGTTTACATACTATTGATGTTAGGCTAACTGGTCTGTAATTCCCAGGGATGTTTTTTTGGCCCTTTTTAAATATTGGTGCTACATTGGCTTTTCTCCAATCAGCTGGTACCATTCCAGTCAATAGACTGTCTGTAAAAATTAGGAACAACGGTCTGGCAATCACCTGACTGAGTTCCCTAAGTACCCTCGGATGCAAGCCATCTGGTCCCGGTGATTTATTAATGTTAAGTTTCTCAAGTCTAATTTTAATTCCGTCCTCTGTTAACCATGTAGGTGCTTCCTGTGTTGTGTCATGAGGATAAACACTGCAGTTTTGGTTACTGAAGCCCCCCGATTCACTCGTGAAGACTGAGGAGAAGAATAAATTCAATACCTCTGCCATCTCCCCATCCTTTGTAACCAGATGTCCTTCCTCATTCTTTATGGGGCCAATATGGTCTGTCCTCCCTTTTTTACTGTTTACATACTTAAAGAATTTCTTGGGATTTTTTTTGCTCTCCTCCGCTATGTGTCTTTCATGTTCTATCTTAGCCATCCTAATTGCACCCTTACATTTCTTATTGCATTCTTTATAAATTCTGAATGCTGTGGATGATCCCTCAACCTTGTATTTTTTGAAGGCCTTCTCCTTTGCTTTTATATGCATTTTTACATTGGAATTAAGCCATCCAGGATGTTTGTTCGCCCTTTTAAATTTATTACCCAATGGGATACATTGGCTAATGCCCTTATTTAAAGCAAACCCATCTCTCCTCTGTATTCTTTGTTCCTAATATTTTGTCCCAATTTATGCCTTTTAGCAAGGTTTGTAGTTTAGGGAAGTTGGCTCTTTTGAAATTCAGTGTCTTTGTGTTCCCTTCATGTCTCCTATTTGTGTGATTTATACTGAAACTAATTGACCTGTGATCGCTGTTACCTAAATTGCCCCGTATTTCCACATCTGTTATCAGGTCTGTATTGTTGGTAATCAGTAGATCTAGTAATGTTTTATTTCTAGTTGGTGCATCTACCATCTGACCCATAAAATTGTCCTGCAAGACATTAAGGAACTGGCGAGCCTTAAATGAATGCGCGGTTCCCTCCGCCCAGTCTATGTCTGGATAATTAAAATCCCCCATTATGATAACACTTCCCATCCTTGCTGCTAATCCAATTTGTGATAGGAGGTCCGTCTCCACTTCCTCCCTCAGGTTAGGGGGCCTATAGCATACTCCCAGTATTATTTTCCCCTTAGCTTCATCCCTTTGGAGCTCTACCCATAAAGATTCCACCTCCTCCCTAGCCCCCTCAGTGATGTCATCTCTCACATTCACTTGTACATTATTCTTGATATATAGGCATACCCCTCCCCCTTTTTTACCCTCTCTATCCTTGCGGTATAGGGTATACCCTTGAATGTTTGCCAGCCAATCATGAGAGCTGTTGAACCAGGTCTCTGAAATTCCCACAAAATCCAAATCCTCCTCGTACAACAGTATCTCTAGTTCACCCATCTTGTCCGCCAGGCTCCTGGCATTGGTGAACATGCCACATAGTTTAGACCGGTCGCATATTGTCCTCGTATTGGGGGTTTCAAGATTGCAACTTGGACTTGCTACTATACTCACCTTGTGTTTTTGTGCTTTGGTTAACCTACCACTAATGCCCCCAATACTACCCTCTGGAATATCTTCCGCGCTGGCTATCACTGTCTCTGGACCCTCCCCCCCATCGCCTAGTTTAAAAACCCCTCTAACTTTTTGGCCATCTTCATTCCCAGCAGATCTGCACCCTCCTCATTTAGGTGCAGTCCGTCCCTTCTATAGTACCGGTTACCGACTGAGAAGTCGGCCCAGTCCTCCAGGAACCCAAACCCCTCCTTACTACACCAGCTCTTCAGCCACTTGTTTACTTCCCTAATCTCCCTCTGCCTCTCTGGTGTGGCTCGATGTACCGGTAGTATTCCTGAGAACACTACCTTGGAGGTCCTTTTCCTCAATTTAGCTCCTAAGTCCCTAAAATCGTTCTTTAGGACACTCCATCTGCCTCTGACTTTGTCATTGGTGCCAACGTGCACCATGACAGCCGGGTCTTCCCCAGCCCCTCCCAGTAATCTGTCCACAAGATCCGTGATGTGCCGAACCTGAGCGCCCGGTAGACAACATACTGTTCGGCGCTTCAGGTCTTGGTTACAGATTGCCCTCTCTGTCCTTCTAAGAATTGAGTCCCCTACCACCAGAATCTGTCTTTCCTTTCCCTTTGCTGCCCCCCCACTCTCACTGGAGGAGTTCTTCCCCCGGCAGCTAGGAGAGTCCCTCATCTCCAGCAGTGCTGGTCCCTGACTGGTTACACCAATGTCACTCAATGGAGCGTACTTATTGGGATGCTCCAGTCCTGGATCGGCCTCCCTGGCACTTCCCCCTCTACCCCTTCTGACTGTCACCCATCTACTCTTTGCTAGTGCCTGCACCTCTTTGTCTCCACCCGCCTCTGTGCTGGCCCCTGCCGGCACCTGCCGTGTACGTTCCTGGCTCACCTTTAGTATGGAGGGACTTCTCAGTGCTGACAGTTGCTTCCCCAGATTCAGAACCTGGGCTTCCAGGGAAACAATGTGCTTACATTTTGCACAGCAGTATTCGCCCTCGATCGGATGATCAAGGAACGCATACATGCGGCAAGATGTACAAAGAGTCGCCTCTCCACACCCGCCGGGCATCGTACCTATTAAATTTAGTGAGGATTTGGGGATTTTACCCTGTCCAAATTACCTAACAACTAGCTTCCTGGCACTAATACTCAAGACAATACACAGGTACACGACAAGACAATACACAGGTACACAATACACAAGTACTAACGATCCACACACACTACTCAGACAACACTCATATACTCACACTACACAGGTACTATGACCCCTGTTATAACCTCCTGTTTTAAACTCTTGTTTATAACTCCCACTTAAACCAGCTCCACTTACACCAAGCTCCACAGCTTCAAACTTTGTTTGGCATATAATTGGCTGTGGCACATTTATTGGTGTAATAATAAGTAAATTAACATAATTTTAATAATTTTTATTAATCCATAAAAACTCTCAACTTGCAAATAATAAAATACAAAAACAGCTCAGTCTTACAGGACTCGAGCAATACAGAATATCTTATAAACACAAGTCCCCCCCTTCAAATATAAAGGGTGACAAACCACATATACGTGCTCGTGACAAGGGTGGGGGGGTTGGGAGCTTGTTGCTGATTCTGACCAACTGGTGAGGAAAGTCCCACAGAGCCTGCTTTATATATGACCCCGTTTGAACTCTTTTTTTATTTTTATTTAAAGAGACCATGCTTTTTTTTTTTTTTAATAAAACTACACATGCGGGAAGGAGGGCGGCCACATGCCCATGCTGACAGGCTCAAATCATTAAGCCCTTTCAGTTCATGGGAATGTAGGCCGCACCTCTCCCCCCCCCCGAATACCTCAACAATAACACTTAATTAATTAAAGACAATCAACAACTTTGTTTGGCATATAATTGGCCTTGGCACGTTTATTGGTGTAATAATAAATACATTAACATCATTTTATTCATTTTTATTAATCCATAAAAACTCTCAACTTGCAAATAATAAAATACAAAAACAACTCAGTCTTACAGGACTCGAGCAATACAGAATATAAACACAAGTCCCCCAAAGCCGGGCTTGTATTAAAAACCAACGTTAAAAATATCTAAACTTATGTCAGATAGGTGAACTCAATTTGCCTTATACAAACCCACAAAACCTCCCTCCAGATCTCTGTGCCTATAGGAGAAACCTTCAATAAGTGGCATAAATCTTTCCATACATCTATTTACCCAACGCCTAATTTGCTCCAAATTTTGAAATTGGTCATCCTGTAGTCATAACAGCCTTTAAACTATTTTGGAAAATTTTTTTGTGGTATTCGGGGAATCTAATTTAAATCGATGAAGGTCACGCTTCATTGAGAACAGAAGATCCAGAGTTTTTATTTTACCCATGTCATTACCCCCAAGGTGAACAATTAGCACATCCAGAACCAGCCACATTTCCAATAACCTGAAAGATAAAAGCATAAATTAAACCATTGAAGGCCACAAATTCCTTTCCATAGAACTCGAAATTCCTCAAAATCCAACAATAGATTGGGTGTATAGCACTGCTTCCTGGCTCTTTTGTTAGCCCAAAAAATACAAGAGTGACCCAGGATCCAAATGCATCTTCTACCACCTATAAAATCAAAGAGAGAGATCAGGTCTGACATACAATTGAAATCGGTGAAAATCCCACCTGCCCAGTTTTTTAATAATGGCATCTTCAAGGCCCATCCTTGCAGCTTTGGTCACTGCACCAATTCTAAAGGAATAGGAGGTAAAATGAAGTAGATGTAGACCTAACTTCCTCAAGCATTTTTTCAGGACACTGTTAAATTGGAATCTAGTAAGAGGGGATTCATTTAAATGAACCAAAAATGGGCCCTCACAAAAAGGCCTAATTAACATGTAATCATTTACGATCCATAATGGACAAATATCCACGTCTCCTCAACAATAAAGGGAGATCCACACGCTTTTACCTGCTGAATCGGTTTTAGAACTAAGAATATTTATTCCTGATCTATAAACCAAAACATGGTGTTTCAATAAACCCGAACTTGACCTTGTATTTTTTGGTAACAATTCAGAAATTCTTATTCCTCCAAAAAATGCTAACACAAATTCAGTTTTAAATAAAATAGACTCAAATTATGAGAAACGTATAAAATTGGTAACTTTACATATTTCTTTGAGTAATGGGATAGAAATAGGCCTCCTAGCCTATTTTTACGTATCTGTAACCAAGATAAGGCATCTGCCATTTGATTCTCCTTGCCTGGCACATGTTTCATTTTTAGCCATATGTTAAAGTGTAAGCATAGAAAAACTAGATACCTAAGTAAATTTATAACAAACATAGATTTTGTAGATAAACAATTAACTGCATAAATGACTCCCTTATTGTCAGAATTAATTAATATTCTTTTATTAGTGAATTTCTCACCCCATATATCTAATACTATTACTAATGGGAATAATTCTAATAGAACTATGCTCTTAGTGGCTTTAAGTTGTATCCATCTATCTGGCCATTAAGGATGAGCAGAACACCTTCCTGTTCGGTTCACAGCAGAACATGCGAACAGGCAAAAAATTCGGCAGAACACACGAACACCGTTAAAGTCTATGGGACACGAACATGAATAACCAAAAGTACTAATTTTAAAGGCTAAAACTCATTAAAAAAAGAGCATGAGATCCCCTCCAGTCCATTACCAGGACCTTTGGGTCTGGTATGAATATTAAGGGGAACCACAAACCAAAATTAAGATAAAAATTGGGTACGGGTCCCCCTAAAATCCATACCAGGCCCTTTGGGTCTGATATGGAAATGAAGGGGAATCCTGTGCCAAATTAAAAAAAAATGGAGTTGGAGTCCCCCCAAAATCCATACTAGACCCTTCAGGTCTGGTATGGATTTTAAGGGGAACCCTGTGCCAAAATTTTAAAAAATATGGCGTAGGGGTCCCCCCAAAATCCATACCAGACCCTTATCTGAGCATGCAACCTAGCAGGCCACAGGAAAAGAGGGGGATGAGAGAGTGGCTCCCCTCCTAAACCGTACCAGGCCCCATGCCCTCAAAATAAGGAGGGTGCTTTGGGGTAGCCCCCCAAAGCACCTTGTCCCCATGTTGATGGGGACAAGGGCCTCATCCCCACAACCCTTGCCCAGTTGTTGTGGGGGTCTGCGGGCAGGGGGGCTTATTGGAATCTGGAAGCCCCCTTTAACAAGGGGACCCCCAGATCCTGGCCTCCTCCTGTGTGAAATGGTAATGGGGTACAAATGTACCCCTACCATTGCACAAAGAAAGTGTCAAAATGTTAAAAACACAGCTTGGGACAAGTCCTTTATTAACCTCCCTGGCGGTTTTCCCAAGTGTGGCTCGTGGTTAAATTTCAGTACCATTAGTGGTAACCCCGAGCCACACTCGGGATTGCATTGCAGGATCCTGGTGCGGTATGCTTACCTTGTCCAAAGGATCCTGCGATGTCCCCCCCGCTGTGTCCGTGGGCTCTGTTCTCTGCCCGATGCCTCTGTGTGCCTGGCTCCGTTCCCTGCTAGCGTGGCGGCAAATTCAAAAAATTGAAAAATCATAATACATACAGATTACATTACTATATGAAATTATTTCACATCCCTTTTGTCCCCAGTGCTTTGTCCAATGCCCTGCATGCAGTTTTATATGAGATACACTGTTCTTTCTGCCTGGAAACTGGAGATTGTCCATAGCTACCAAAAAGTGTCCCTTTACATCAAAAGTGGTTTTAGACCAGCTAGAAAACAGCAATAGTAAATTAGAACACTTGCAGAATTGAGCGATAGTGAATCGTGGGGAAATAAATTTTATTATTATTATATATATTTTTTTAATAATTATTTATATTTATTTATTATATTATAATTTATGATTTTGTGTTTCAAACTTCATCATACCTGGGATATCTACTAGACTCTTGTTTGGACAGGTTTAAGTGTGTTATTGCTAAGAATTACAGGCCTACAGTATAAAACTCCAAATTTCTATGCAAAATAATTGTACCGCATTGAGATAATCATATCGCCAGTGAGGTTAAAAAATAAAAAAATAAAAATGTCCCATGATGTCCCTTCATCTTCTTCTATCATGCAGCGATGGACCGAAAAAGAAAAAAAAATCCGTAACCGATCCGCCTCCATGGGAGGCTCCTGCCGTCTGACGCTTCTTCGCTTGTGACAGTTCTTATATACCTGAGGGCGGGGCCACTCGGTGATGTAACTGGGTGACCCCCACCCCCTCTGACACACGGGGACTTCCCCATGGCTTCCCCGTGGTGTCAGACGGGGGTGGGGTCACCCGTTTATGCAGGTTGCAGATTTTTCTTTCTTTTTCGGTCCATCACAGTGTGATAGAAGAAGATGAATGGACATCATGGGACATTTTTTTTTTTTAATAAAGGACTTGTCCCAAGCTGTGTTTTGTCGTTTTTAACATTTTGACACTTTTTTGTGAAATGGTAGGCGTACATTTGTACCCCGTTACCATTTCACACAGAGGGGAGGCCAGGATTTGGGGGTCCCCTTGTTAAAGGAGGCTTCCAGATTCCGATAAGCCAGCAGAACCCCACAACCACCGTCCCCATGTTGAGGGCATGTGGCCTGGTATGGTTCAGGGGGGGCGCTCTCTCCTCCCCCCTCTTTTCCTGTGGCCTGCCAGGTTGCTTGCTCAGGTCTGGTATGGATTTTGGGGGACCCCTACGCCATTTTTTTATTTTGGCACAAGGTTCCCCTTAAAATTCATTCCAGACCCTTCAGGGGCCCTATGCCATTTTTTTTTAATTTGCCGCAGGGTTCCCCTTAATTTCCATATCAGATCCGAAGGGCCTGGTATGGATTTTAAGCGGACCCCCACGCAATTTTTTTTAAAGTTTTGGTTCGGGGTTCACCTTAATATTCATACCAGTCCCAAAGGGCCTGTAATGGACTGGGGGGATCCCATGCTCTTTTTTCAATGAGTTTTATCTATATTGCTGAGACCCGACAATTCATTACAGCCGCGATCAGTTTCAAATGAAAATTTTTCCTTTAGAAATGTCATTTTGATGTGGTACTTTTCTAAACATGGGAAAAATGTGCCACTCTACAGGCATACTATAGACACCCCCCAGGCACAATATTTAAAGGAATATTTCATTTTTATTATTTATTACACATTAAGCATTAAAAAAATCACTGCTCCCGAAAAAATGTCCATTTAAAAAAAAAAAAATTTGGATTGATACATGTCCCCTGGGGCAGGACCTGGGTCCCCAAACACTTTTTATGACAATAACTTGCATATTAGCCTTTAAAATTAGCACTTTTGATTTTTCATGTTAGTGTCCCATAGACTTTAACAGTGTTTCGGCAGCTTTCGAATTTGCCGCGAACACCGCATATTGTTCATTGTTCGGCAAGCAGGTGAACACCCGATGTTCGAGTTGAACTTACATTCAACTCGAACATCGGGCTCATCCCTATTGGTCATACACTACAACACCAGTAGGTATTCCATATAGCAGAAAAACCACAAGACCCAGCTGCATCTGTATACAGTTCCAGGTCAGATGAAAATACAAATTCCTCCTGGAAAAATGAAAGCCCATTGTAAATGTCAAAGAATTTCATCCAAGCTAGCAGGTCTTCCTTAACCACTTGCTTACTGGGCACTTAAACCCCCTCCTATCCAGACCAATTTTCAGCTTTCAGTGCACACTTTGAATGGCAATTACTCAGTCATGCAACACTGTACCCAAATTATTTTTTTGTCCTTTTTTTTCATACAAATAGAGCTTTCTTTTGGTGGTATTTGATCACCTCTGGGTTTTTTATTTTTTGCGCTATAAATAAAAAAAGGCCAAAAATTTAAAAAAAAAACAAATTTTTCTTAATTTCTGTGATAAAATTTTGCAAATTAGTAATTTTTCTTCATAAATCTTGGCCACAATTTATACTGCTATATATCTTTACTAAAAATAACCAAACATTTGTGGAAATTATTTGGTCTGTGTGAAAGTTTTAGAGTCTACAAGCTATGGTGCAAATCATAAAAAAATTATCACATCTGATGTACTGGTGGCCTATCTCATTTCTTGAAACCCTAACAAGCCAAGAAAGTACAAATGCCCCATAAATAACCCCTTTTTTGGAAAGTAGACATTTCAAGGTATTTAGTTAGAGGCATGGTGAGTTATTTGAAGTTGTAGTTTTTTCCCACAATTCTTTGCAAAATTGAGATTTCCCCACCCAAAATTGTCATTGTAATAGCTTATTTCTCTCAGATGGCATGTGTATACCACAAATGACTCCCCAAAATACATTCTGCTACTCCTCCTGAGTATAGTGATACTACATGTGTGGGACTTTTTCACTGCTTGGCCACATACAGAGGCCCAACATGCAGGGAGCACCACCAGGTGTTCTGGGAGCATAAATTACACATCACATTTCTCAACCACCTATTACACTTTTGAAGGCCCTGAAGCACCAGGACAATGGAAACACCCACAAAATGACCCCATTTTGTAAAGCTAACACCCCAACGTATAATCTTTGAGGCATAATGAGTCTTTTGAACTGTTCATTTTTTTCCAGAAGTTTTTGGAAAATGTGGGAAAAAAATGAAAATGCATTTTTTTTTACACAAAGTTGTCCGTTTATAAGATATTTCCAACACATAGCACTTAGATAGCAAAAATTACACCCTAAAATACATTCTGCTACTCCTCCTGAGTATGGCGATACCACATGTGTGAGACTTCTACACAGCCTGGCCACATACAGAGATCCAACATGCAAGGAACACTGGTGTTCCAGGGACACATAGCATGCACATATTAAGAATTACACCCCAAAATACATTATGCTGAGCAAAGCATAAACAAAAGATTACCTGTGGTTGTAGCAGCGCAGTTGTACACAGGAGGATAGCACTGGTCCAGGCAGCAGGCAGGGACTTGGTCCTCAACGGCGAACACAATTGTCCAGGCAGCAGGCAGGGTTACTGTCCATATAAAGTCCAGGGTCAGTGCAGGCAGAGATATTGTCAGCAGTGCCAAAAATATTGGTCCTGATAGTAGGCAGGTTCATGTGGTGTGGTCAGTTCGACAGGTAGAGGCATGATGGCAGTAAGTCCTACAGGCAGAAGTAGGGACTCGTTCAGGACAGAATGGGGACAGGGGTAGAGGCTTCTCCCTCCCAAATCTCTTTGAAGCCTCCGAGTCTCCAGACCCTAATCTAGGATTGAGAAAACAAAACAAATTGTTTTCTTCATCCAGAAAAAAAATTCTGGAGCCCCTCACATATGTGAGACCCCTGTGTTGAATCCCACTAGTCCAGTATCAGGGTACAAGATCAGTCCATGAGGCAGGCAAAAAACATGGTCAAACAGTCCAAGGGCAGTTCCAGATCAGGCAGATGTATGTACAGAATCGTTAGGTAGAAGCATGGTCGAATAACAGTCCAGGGTCAGTTCCAGATCAGGCAGAGGTATGTACAGAATCGTTAGGTAAAAGCATGGTCGAATAAGAGTCCAGGGTCAGTTCCAGATCAGGCAGAGGTATGTACAGAATCGTTAGGCAGAAGCATGGTCGAATAACAGTCCAGGGTCAGTTCCAGATCAGGCAGAGGTATGTACAGAATCAGCAGACAGAAGTGTGATCGAATAACAAGCCAGGGTCAGTTACAGAGCAGGCAGTGGCATAAGGGGTGTGAGGGTAAATTGCAGGAACTGAGGCTTACGTTTACCATACTTCACTAATAATTTACTGAAGTATGGTAACGGAGAAAACATTCACCTACGCAGAGGCCTGAGGCACAGATGTGTCTCTTCTGAATCCTGCTCTGGTACACACCTTACATTTTTTTTCACGTTGTTGGCCTGTTGGTTTGGGAGGGATTTTATCAGGAAAGTGGCGTTCGGAGAGTCGACTAAGAACATCTGATCGGATATTTTCTGGTGGGCCGTTTGGGAATATAAGGGCAGTGAAAACTTCCTCCTGGTAGCCAAGGAAGCGTTTGGGGTTTTGAGTGGAGTTGCGGTAAATTACATATGAATTGTATATTGCCAATTGAAGAAAATAAATTGCAACTTTTTTATGCCAATGGTATGTCCATCTTGTGGCAAGGTTCCAGCATCTGGTCATTGAAGTCGACTCCCCCCATAAACAAATTATAATCATAGATGCATTTAGGTTTTTGTATGGGGCCATTCCTTCTGGGGATTTCCACAAAGGTATCATTGTGGATTGAAGACAACATGTAGACATCCCTTTTGTCCCTCCACTTCACTGCCAAAATCTCCTTCTTTCGTAGACTTGCCGTTTCTCCTTTTCTCAATTTCTTATTGACAAGACTTTCAGGAAAGCCCTTCCGGTTCTTTTTTACGGTGCCACATGCTGGCGTTTTCTTCCGGTGAAGGTTGTGGAACAGGGGCAGAGATGTGTAGAAGTTGTCTACGTATAAATTGTAGCCTTTCTCCAGTAGGGGGTATATGAGGTCCCAAACAATTTTCCTGCCTGTTTGGGACCTCATATACCTCATAGCCTGGGCAATTAGGGGGTTGCAGCCGGGTGTCCTTCCCTTTGTACGCTTTGAAGTCATATATGTACCCTGTGACTCGGTCACATAATTTGTATACCTTCAGCCCATAGCGGGCCCTTTTACTGGGAATAAATTGTTTGATTTTAAGCCTGCCACTAAATTTAACAAGGGACTCATCCACACATATGTTTTGGTCCAGGGTAAACAGCTGGGGGAATACTTCAGAAAAATAATTTAGAAGTGTCCGAATTTTGAAAAGCCTGTCATAGTTTGGGTCATTTCGGGAGGGCACTGGGTATTGTCATTGAAATGAAGAAACCTCATTATCATGAAGTATCTTTTTCTGGGCATTACCTTGGAGAATATTGGCATGTGGTGGATGGGGTGGGTTGACCAATAGGACATCAAAGTGTTTTTTTTTGGTGAGTACCATATTAAATGTGAGGCCTAAAAAAACCTTTAATTCCTCCACCATTAGGGACGGGCATACTAGGACGTTGGATTATTTAAAATAAATTGCTGTGCATAAAGGTTGCACTGGGCCACAATATTTGATAGCATGTCCTCAGTAAAAATTAAATAAAAAAAATGTATTGGGGAAAAATTCTCTGTGTCCACCTGGACTCCTGGCTGGGCAGTGAAAGGGGGAATGTTGACTTCTCCTGAATTAGGAGGAAGCAACAAGGGGTTCTGCAGGACATAGGGAAGGCTGGCATGGGTCCTTGGACTTTCTTGCCGAGGTACTGCGGTGCTGGTGGATGGCAATGTGGTGCTGGTGGATGGCACTACGGTGCTGGTGGATGGCACTGTGGTGCTGGTGGATGACACTGCGGTGCTGGAGGATGGCACTGCCATGCTGGTGGTTGCCACTGCCTCCTCACCAGAACGCCTTTGTTTGGCAGGCCGAATATCTTCCTCCTCTGAGTCACTCAGTGTTCCACTACTGAGGACTGGCTCATAATTTATGTCTGACTCAGAATCGGAGTCTGAAAGGGAATCCGAAAAAGAGAGCTCCTTGTTGCTCTTTTCCTTGGCGGAAAAGCATCTTTTGGACATGGTTGCTGGTGGCGATGCGACTACACAGGTGTGTGCTAAGCCTGCACTGATGGGCACTAATGAGGCAGCACTGATGAGCACAGATGGGCACTGAGGTGGCACAGAGAGGCACTGATGAGGTGGAATAGATGTGAACTGATGAGGTGGAACAGATGTGCATGGATGAGGTGGAAAAGATGTGCACGGATGAGGCAGCACAGGTGGCTACTGATGAGGTGGCACAGGTGGGCACTGATGAGGTGGCACAGTGGGCACTGATGAGGTGGCACAGGTGGGCACTGATGAGGTGGAACAGATGTGCACTGATGAGGTGGAACAGATGTGCACTGATGAGGCGGCACAGGTGGGCACTGATGAAGTGGCATAGGTGGGCACTGATGAGGTGGCACAGATGGGCACTGATGAGGTGGCACAAGTGGGCACTGATTGTGAAGATGTGCAGATGGACACTGATCACCGATGGCAGACAGGTGGGTACCAATTGGCACAAGTTGGCACTGTACTGATGGGGCACTGTACTGATGGGGCACTATAGGCACTGTAGGCACTGTAAACATTTTTTTTAACTCACAAAAACTCACAGATCGCTGTCAGATTTTCTCTCTCCTCACACGCTGTCTCTGTGTGAGGAGAAAGAGCCGGCAATGAGAGATGATCTCATATGTTTACATTTGAGATCATCGCTCATTGGCCATGGCGATCGCGCTGTAAATGGCCACTGTGATTGGCCATTTACAGCGATCTGTGATTGGGTGTGTCCAAGGGACACGGCCAACACAGAATTTCCCCAATGCATGCTCATGAGCGCGCATGGGAAGCGAGGATAGGGGAGGCCGTCATATGACGGCCTCCCGGGAATTAATATCCGCGCTGTAGCCGTCATTCGGCTACGGCCGGATGTCAAGTGGTTAAGTTCTAATGATAATCTGATGTGGGAAAATGGAGATTTCAATCCGGACATAGATAGATATAAGCGACGGGAGAATATCGTTTCCACTATCTTTTAATAATATTTTCTTACGTCTTAGAAACCAGGAAATCATGGCTTTGATTTTTTCAAATTTATCCAAGGGCAATTGAAATTCAAATAATTCTCTATCTATTTTCTATCCCTAAAATTCAATAGATGTAGATGGGAACACGTTTTTTTCCACAGCTAGAGGAACCCCAAATTTTTTCCTGATGACCCCAAACAATTGCAGCATAAGGAAGCAAATAGGAGAACGAGCAGGACCAATGAACAAAAAGTGATCAAAAAGTGATCAAGGTAATGCAATATTCCTATTGCAAAAATGAAGCAAATTTCTCGAAGTACACACATGAGACTGAACACCCCATAGGTAGAAACATGTCATAGTAAAATAGATTCTCAAAAACATACCTAATGAATTATATGAAGCCGGGTTAATTGGCAGAAGTCTGAATGCTGATTTAATATCTGCTTTAGCAAGTAATGCAGCTTTACCAAATTTCCTAATATGATAGATGGCATCCTCAAAAGTGCAATAAGAGACAGATGATAGGCATCCATCAAAGATGAACCATTAGGGAATGAGAGATGATGGATTAAACAAAACGAGTTTGGCTCCTTTTTGGGAACAATCCCCAAGGGGGCTATTCTGAAATTTTGAAATGGGGGGGGTGGGGTACTAAATGGTCCAGCTATTTTCCCTACCCAAATTTCTCCATACAATTTTTCCCTGACAACATGAGAAAAGTGCATAACAGATTTTAAATTCACTAATACACATGCCTTGCCTTTAAATACAGGTAAAGGGAAACCCTTAGAAAAGCCATAAGTTAAAAATGTGTAAAAATCTCATGATCTGGGTACACTTCCAGCCATTGCTGCATGATTGGCAGATTCACCGGAGTGTAAGCTTTTGGACAGGTTAAGTAAGTTACATTTAAGTAAGGGGTGAGGTCCTGAACAGTGAGAGCATTCATGCTTATATTTGCATGAACCCCCCCTTACACTGATTTTCATTGTATGCGAAACAGTAACCCCTTTTGTAAGGGGAAACTGTAGCTGAAGACTGCTGTTTAGGAGCTTTCTGCGGCAAATTTAAGTTCAACGATAGACTAATATCCTTATTAACCCATTTTAAGGAAGGGTAAATAGATCATTTTTGCCTAAAAGATTCATCATACTGGTACCAGCCTAATCCACCAAAGCTTCTGTAGGCTTCCAGTACATGCTCCAGGTGTTGGAAAAGACTGATACAGTATTCGGTATGTTTTTCCCCTAGAATGCTAGCATAAATAGTAAAATCCTGCAACCAATTTTGAAATGACCTTGCCACAGGCCTACATCTCTCTTCCTAAGGCTTATCGTCAGATTTTTGGTCTGCTCTGTTAATAAATTCTTTTGCAGAGGGAAGTAACGACAAAATGTCTACAAACTTCCTTTTCCATATCTTATCCTTAACCTGAGTAGAAAGGTAGTATCCCAATGGTGAGATTTCACACGGCAATGTTTCTTTCAAACATGACTCTGAAACTAAAGAATTAGTAATATTAAGTTCAGCCAGCGAAGAATTACTAGAAATTACATTAGCTGCTGAGTAAGGTGTAGCGCTGTTAGCATTTGTCATGTTTTCAAATCTATTCATTGAATCATTATACCATACGTTTGAATAATTGCTATTCTAATTAATTGGTGTATCAATGCTTTCATCTAACCTGTTAATGGTGTCAGGTCACCTGAGACCAGGTGACAGATGCACTCCGTAGGAGTCAGAAGTGCACCGCTAAGATAGTCTACCCTAGGACTGACTGCTGCGGATTGAACCCAGGGAGGTTCAGGAAGCAGGTCTATTGGCTCACAAACACATATCCCAGTGGGAGCTAGAGCATAGAGTCCCCAGGGCGCGGAGTCTAAGAGCCAGCAGGTGTTCACCAAAGCCTCTAGTGGTGAGGATAGACTGCGCTGCAGTCTGGCTCCAGGTCGCTGTCCCTAGGGTCTCACAGCTCCGCTCACAGTAGACTACAGGAAAAGGGAGCAGCAGGCTGGAACAACAAGGAAAGTAAAGGGATATGGCAGCGGTCAGGGCAACTAGCAGACAGGAGCAACAGAGTACACACCAAAGGTTCAGGGTCACAGGCAAACAGGGATAGTCGGGGACATCCCAAAAGGTTAGGTTCACAAGCAGACAGGAATAGTCAGGAACACGTCAAGGTCGGTAACGGAGACAAACAAAGAGCACACAGCAAGCAGGAAACAGGAAGCCAAACACACAATGAATACACAATGGTTGATCAGCACCGCTGGCTTGCAGTGCACAGATTAATATAGGGTTCCCTGATAGGGCCTGCGGTGGAGCCATGCTTAGAGGAGAGGTTAAAAAAACAGTCAGGTGAGAGTGGCTGGCCTCTTAATCTGAATACATGAGGAGGAGTAAGCTGACTGAGAAAGATTACTGCATAACCATGACAAATGGATTCCATTATGTTATTTAAAACTTGTGATAACTCACCCTTACCGCTAGATGTCGCTGGTGTGTTAGCCTTTGCTGAGTTAGTCAGGAGTTGCTCACTAAAGCCTCTGGTGGACACAAGAGGTATTCCTTGTTCACTTTGTCTGACTGGAATTACTTGCCTACCCAGACTAGCATTTGGTGGGATATGTTGAGCAAATATTCCTGCTGAATTTTCCTCCTCCTCAGCCATCTTAGTGGATGCTGGTCTAGTTTCCTGCCTACCTCTGCTCCTGGGAGGTGATGGGGATAATATTCTCCTCCTCCTTTTTTCCCTAAGGCTGGTTCTTCTATTCACCTCAGTATTAGCCGCCTCTTCTGGCGGCGCCATACTGGCTCCTCCTTCTCCCAGAGAGATATGCAGCCATGTCCGCGGGCTGCGCTGGTTCTGCCAGTGGATTTGAGGGCTGCGAGTCACTGGCCTGCCTCTGCTTTGATGGCTGCTGGGTACCTGTATTGCCTCCTGTCCGTCCTCCTCTTGTACTTGCCCTTGCTGTTCTTCTTCCATTCCTCCCATCTCTAGGCACCTCCACAGCCATTCCTCTCCATCACTGTTCCCAGTCCGCTCCAGCACATGCCTCATAAGTGTCTTCATGGCCATGTCAGCAGCAGCTCTAGTGACACAGCCCCACTGAGCTTGTTGCTGATTCTGACCAACTGGTGAGGAAATTCCTGCGGGGCCAGCTTTATATAATAAGCCCCTTTCTGGAATGTTCTAATGGGTTATGTGACCCTCTAGAACATTCCCAGTGGTCATGTGATGGACCTGCAGTGCTGCAGCGTGACATGACCCTGTTGTAACTTTTTTTTTATTTAAAGAGACCATGCCTCTTTTTTTTAAATAAAACTACACATGCAGAAAGGGGGGCGGCCACATACCCATGCTGACAGGCTCAAATCATTCAGCCCTTTCAGTCCATTATTATTGTAAATATGTAGGGAGGTTTAAAAATTAACACAATTTTGTATTCACAAAAATATCCTTAAATACAGTTTAGTACTTCGGTCTCTTTATGCTAGCCTCTGTAGTCCACACATAATTCATACCGTAAGGCTTTACACCAGGAGCTAGCCGATAGGATTGAAGAGTGCAGGATTAGCCTGCACTCTCCTTACTGCCTCTTTACTATCCAGCCACAGGCTGGTGAGCTCCTTGACCAAGCTGTATTACCTTAATTACAGCAAAGGAAGGTGAAGTCAGAACATGGCATTTCTGCCTTACAGGGAAGCCTGGATTAGAAACCTGGCTGAGCAAAATTACACATTTTGGTAGGAAATACATGTCAAACAAACACATTTCAACTTTGAATTTAACTGCTTTCTTTCATTTCCATTTCAAGTGACCTTGCACACCTTGTATAACAAATGTGAGTTAGGTACCTTAAATTGTAAGCTCCTTGAAGGCAGGGACTGATGTGGATGTACAATATGTATGTAAAGCACTGTGTAAATTGTTTGTAATATATACATATTTGTATTGAATAAATAAATAACCAATTCTTCAGAATGTTACCTCTTCCATTCAATAAGCAATTAATTGTTTGCTTAACCGGTTTCCGACCGACTCACGCAGATACAGTGGGGACGGAAAGTATTCAGACCCCCTTAAATTTTTCACTCTTTGTTATATTG
Source organism: Lithobates clamitans (assembly GCA_037952925.1). Lineage (NCBI taxonomy): Eukaryota > Metazoa > Chordata > Amphibia > Anura > Ranidae > Lithobates > Lithobates clamitans. The sequence continues at coordinate 4,276,122 of JBBGZY010000143.1, forward strand.
CAGCCATTTGCTAAAATCATTTAAGTTCATTTTTTCCTCATTAATGTACACACAGCACCCCATATTGACAGAAAAACACAGAATTTTTGACATTTTTGCAGATTTATTAAAAAAGAAAAACTGAAATATCACATGGTCCTAAGTATTCAGACCCTTTACTCAGTATTTAGTAGAAGCACCCTTTTGATCTAATACAGCCATGAGTCTTTTTGGGAAAGATGCAACAAGTTTTTCACACCTGGATTTGGGGTTCCTCTGCCATTCTTCCTTGCAGATCCTCTCCAGTTCTGTCAGGTTGGATAGCAAACGTTGGTGGACAGCCATTTTTAGGTTTCTCCAGAGATGCTCAATTGGGTTTAAGTCAGGGCTCTGGCTGGGCCATTCAGGAACAGTCACAGAGTTGTTGTGAAGCCACTCCTTCATTATTTTAGCTGTGTGCTTAGGGTCATTGTCTTGTTGGAAGGTAAACCTTCGGCCCAGTCTGAGGTCCTGAGCACTCTGGAGAAGGTTTTTGTCCAGGATATCCCTGTACTTGGCCGCATTCATCTTTCCCTTGATTTCAACCAGTTTTGGTGTCCCTGCAGCTGAAAAACACCCCCACAGCATGATGCTGCCACCACCATGATTCACTGTTGGGACTGTAATGGACAGGTGATGAGCAGTGCCTGGTTTTCTCCACACATACCGCTTAGAATTAAGGCCAAAAAGTTCTATCTTGGTCTCATCAGACCATAGAATCCTATTTCTCACCATCTTGGAGTCCTTCAGGTGTTTTTTAGCAAACTCCATGCGGGCTTTCATGTGTCTTGCACTGAGGAGAGGCTTCTGTCGGGCCACTCTGCCATAAAGCCCCGACTGGTGGAGGGCTGCAGTGATGGTTGACTTCCTACAACATTCTCCCATCTCCTGACTGCATCTCTGGAGCTCAGCCACAGTGATCTTTGGGTTCTTCTTTATGTCTCTCACCAAGGCTCTTCTCCCCTGATAGCTCAGTTTGGCCGGATTGCCAGATCTAGGAAGGGTTGTGGTCATCCCAAACGTCTTCCATTAAAGGATTATGGAGGCCACTGTGCTCTTATTAGGTGCAGCAGAAATTTTTTTGTAATCTTGGCCAGATCTGTGCCTTGCCACAATTCTGTCTCTGAGCTCTTCAGGCAGTTCCTTTGACCTCATGATTCTCATTTGCTCTGACATGCACTGTGAGCTGTAAGGTCTTATATAGACAGGTGTGTGGCTTTCTTAATCAAGTCCAGTTAGTATAAACAAACACAGCTGGACTCAAATGAAGGTGTAGAACCATCTCAAGGATGATCAGAAGAAATGGACAGCACCTGAGTTAAATACATGAGTGTCACAGCAAAGGGTCTGAATACTTAGGACCATGTGATATTTCAGTTTTTCTTTTTTAATAAATCTGCAAAAAATGTCAACAATTCTGTGTTTTTCTGTCAGTACGGGGTGCTGTGTGTAAATTAACGAGGAAAAAAATGAAAACGATTTTAGCAAATGGCTGAAATATAAGAGTGTAAAAAAATACTTTCGTCCCCACTGTATACTGTGGCAGAATGGCTCTCCTGGGTGAAACCACGTACAGGTACATCCTTCCCCTTTTTGGCCACCAGAAGGCACGCGCCCGCTGCATGGTGGGGGACCCAATGCACATGGCCCACAGTTGCGATCGCCGCTGGCCACATGCGATTGTGTGCACGAGCGCCAGCACGTTTACACACACAAATCCCTGTGCTGTCACAGGAGAGGAGACATGCCGTTTGTTCCTAGTAAGTAGGAACAGTGATATGTCTCCTCTCTTACTCAGTCCTAGCCCCATACAGTTAGAACACACTGAGGGAACACACATTTAACCCCTTGATCGCCCCTAGTGTTAACCCCTTCCCTGCCAGTGACATTTACACAGTAATCAGTGCATTTTTATAGCACTGATCGCTGTATAAGTGTCAATGGTCCCAAAAATGTGTCAAAAGCGTCTGGTCCATCCGTCGCAATGTCACAATACTGCTAAAAATTGCAGATTACTGCCTTTACTAGTAAACAAAAATAAATGCTATAAAAATGCCAAAATTTTTTTCCCATAGTTTGTAGACGCTATAACTTTTGCGCAAACTAATCAATATATGCTTATCACGATTTTTTTACCAAAAATATGTAGAAGAATACATATTGGCCTAAACTGATGAAGAAATTTTTTTTAAATAAATTGAGGGATATTTATTATAGCAAAAAGTAAAAAATAGTGTTTTTTTTTTTTAAATTGTCAATTTCTTTGTTTATAGCACAATAAATAAAAACCGCAGAGGTGATCAAATACCACCAAAAGAAAGCTATATTTGTGTGAAAAAAAGGACGCAAATTTAGTTTGGGTACATCATTGCATGACCACGCCATTGTCAGTTAAAGTAACGCAGTGCCAAATTGTAAAGGTGGTCAGGAAGGGGGTAAAATCTTCCGGGGGTTGAAGTGGTTAACTTAATATTATTATACAGGTTTCATCATTTTAAAGGGAGACAGTACAATACATTACAATACTGAGCAAGAGAAGTGCTTTGTTAATATGAGTTTACACTCTTAAAAAAAAATGGCTTAATTGGTGTTTGAAAACGTGGCTACCCTAGCTGCTGCACCAGATTTGGACAGTTTTGCCTGTTGAGGCAATCTAGTATATCACAAACACTCAGATAGAATTGCAATTAAATACATGAAAATGATCCCTATATGTTGTTATAGAGAGTGTTCAAAATTATTTTAACAAAATATTGCTCAACTAAATACGTAGGTAATATCTATTATGTTGCTGATTATGAATAATCACCAAAGCAATAATGCTAATTCAAACATCATCATGCATTTAAGCAGAGATCAACATGCATTTAAAGTAAATAAAAACATATTTTTTATTTACATATCAATGCTCAGTTACATAAAATCTCTGAAGATAAACTCTAATTTTGGGAATATATGGCTTAAAGTGTGAACACAATATGGATAATAGGTTTACTGACCTGGTATGACAAAATGAGGCTGCACTCTGTCAATGTTAACCATATAATCAGAATCCCATATTCAGTTCAGTCCCCTCCCACTAGACTTCCCCTCTGATGCATTTCACCCAGGTTGGTCTTATTCGATTAAGCCCAATCTGGGTAAAACACATCAGAGGGGCATGGCTATTGGGAGGGGACTGAGCTGAAACCAGGATTTGAATTATAAGATCATGGTTAACATTGAAAGAGTGCAGTCTCGGTTTGCTTTCACATTTTGAATTACAATTACTCAGTCATGCAACACTGTACCCATATGAAATTTTTGTCCTTTTTTCACACAAATAGAGCTTTCTTTTGATGGTATTTAATCACCGCTGGGTTTTTTAATTTTTGCGCTATTAAAGAAAAAAGACTGAAAATTCTTTTAAAAATTCAATTTTCTTCGTTTCTGTTATAAAATTTTGCAAATTTGTCATTTTTATTCATATATTTTTGGCCAAAATGTATACTGCTACATATATTTGATAAAAATAACCCAAATTGGTGTATATTATTTGGTCTTTGTGAAAGTTATAGAGTCCACAAGCTATGGTGCTAATCTCTGAAAATTGATCACACCTGAAGTACTGACAGCCTATCTCATTTCTTGAGACCCTAACAAGCCAGGAAAGTACAAATACCCCCCAAATGACCCAGGTTATTTCTCACACACAGCATATGCATACCACAAATTACACCCCAAAACACATTCTGCTACTCTTCCTGAGTAGGGCGATACCACATGTGAGACCTTTACACAGAGTGGCCACATACAGAGGCCCAACATTGAAGGAGCACATTCAGGCATTCTAGGAGCATAAATTACACATATCATTTCTTGACTACCTCTTGCAATTTTGAAGGCCCTGGAGCATCAGGACAATAGAAACGCCCCAAAAATGACCTCATTTTGGAAAGAAAACACCCCAACGTATAATCTATGAGGCATAATGTGTCTTTTGAACATGTCATTTTTTTATACAAGTTTTAGAGAAATGTGAAAAGAAAATGAAAACACATTTTTTTTTACACAAAGTTGTTCATTTTTACAATATTTCTAACATATAGCATGTACATACTAAAAATTACACCCCAAAATAGATTCTCCTACTCCTCCTGAGTACGGTGATACCACATGTGGGAGACTTTTCCACAGCCTGGCCACATACAGAGGCCCAACATGCAGGGAGCACCTTCAGGTGTTCTAGGGGCATAAATGTCAAATCTAAATTAACTACCTATTACACTTTTGTGAGGCACTGTAGAGGCATGGATGTGGCATGGATGAGAACTGATGTGGAATGTATGAGCATGAATGGGGATGGATGAGCCGTGGATGGGGATGGCTGAGCATGGTTGAGCTATAAATGTGGGTGGCTGAGTAGGGATTGGATGACTGAACATGAATGATTATGGCTGAGTATGGATGGGATGGGTGAGTATGGATGGGATGGCTAAGTACAGATGAGATGGCTGGGTATGGCTGAGAATGGCTGAGTATGGCTGAGTAAGGCTGGGTACAGCTAAGTACGGCTGGGTACGGCTGAGTACAGCTGGATATGGCTGAGTACGGCTGGGTATGGCTGAGTATGGCTGGGTACGGCAGGGTATGACTGACTATGGCTGGGTATGATTGAGTATGACTGAGTATGGCTGGGTATGATTGAGTATGGCTGGGTATGACTAAGTATGGCTGGGTATGGCTGAGTATGGATGGGGGTGGATGCGATGGCTGAGCATGGATGGATGGATGAGTATTGCTGAGTATGGATGGCTGAGCATAGATGGATGGATTAATATTGCTGAGTATGGATAGCTGGATGAGTATGACAGAGGGATGGCTGAGCATGGGTGGATGGATGAGTAGGACAGAGGGATGGCTAAGCATGGATGCATGAGTATGACAGAGGGATGCCTGAGCATGGATGGATGGATGAGTATGACAGAGGGATGGCTGAGCATGAATGGATGGCTGGATGAGTATGACAGAGAGATGGCTGAGCATGGATAGATGGCTGTGATGGGCACAGATCAGCGCTGTGGGCACTACAGATCCAGCCCACAGCACTGCTGCACCCGATCTCTCCCCTCTCTGCTCACACTGTACTGATTGGTACAGGGAGGGGAGAGAGGAACCGTACATGATGCCGGTTTGTTTACAAGTGATCGCTCCATCATTTGACAGAGCGATCAAGTGGTAAATGGGCGTTCAGGACCCGGCGGTCATGGATACTCCCATGTCCAGGCCCCAGGGGTTACGTGGGAGCGCAATTCTGGGAGGACGTCAATGTACACCCTCCCAGAGATATTGAGCCATGCTGTAGCCGTCATTCAGCTATAGCGTGGTTGTTAAGTGGTTAAACTCCCTTCTGCAAAAAAGTTTTATTCCTATTGTGGGGTCCTCAAGATCACCCCACCAGGAGGTGAGCAAGCTGGGGTCCAGTAGTGGATTAAGCAGGTTAGGATCAAATAGAAGTGTAGTCAGTAAACAAGCCAAAAGGTCAGTAATGAGTATATACAGGTTTGGATCAGGCAGAGCCATAGTTGTGAAACAAGCCAAGGGTCGATAACGAGTGGTGACAAAATATGGACGGCAGCAGGAAAGACAAGAGCGAGATACTTGCTGGAGAAAGCACAATAATATGTCAAACAGGAAGTGCAGACACATGATTTAAATCAGGAAGTTCATGGGAAGAGCAAAGAGTTCAGGGTTCAAGACAAACAAGATTCAAGTCGGAATCATTCAAGAAACTGTCCAGAGACCAGCATTCCAGATATCTCAGTGGGAAGAGACATTCCCTGACACAGCAGATGTTCCAAATTCATATCCAGGCTCTGACAATTATCTGCTTGAAAGCCATGTAAACCCTACCAAAACACTCTATTTTTGTCTGGCAAATATATAATTGACTGAATCTTGTTATATTTATGTGTTAAGTGCAATTAAAGATCTGTTGATCTTGTCAGAAACCCAGATCTGCCTTCTATGAACTCTTCTTGTGTTATCTTAGGAAGCCTATTTAGCTGTCCTAGTTCTTATCATATACTGCAGAATGATTAGCAATTTTGTTATAGAGATCTGAGAGAGGGAAAGACTCAGTAGTTTAGTAAGATAGTAGTACAGTGTGAGGATTGACAACACTCCTTAAAAATGCTTTGTGTTCCCAGCCCACAACAGGACGCAGGAGCTGAGTGCATTTCACGAAGAAAAGCAAATACTTTTTTGTACTTTCAGGGTCTCAACAGGGTTAAAACACAGTAAGAATGAGATGTATTTTTTTTTATGCCTAACCATGCTCTTTAGGGAAACATTTTGCTGTATAACATTATGAAATTATGAATTTCTTACCAAACATGCAAAGCAAACACACAAACATAAATAAAAAACATAAAAAATGTGCAACTACACATTATAAATAATGTTTCTTATGAATAAAATACCACGTTAATGTTTTTAATAAACCAATTATGTATTGTAAATGATTTGTGCTTACATTTCATCCCTGAGCTTGGTATCCCATACCTGCCATATATTTTCTCTTTAATTGGATTCTAACTGGCAGGTATGCTGTCAACTTTAGCAACACATGTACACTAAAGCCACACTAACTATGACCAGGGATCTGTGGGGCCCCACAGGCTCCTATATTGTAGGTTATGTTCTATTTATGTGCTTGGGATGAGACCACTCTAATCCTTATACTGTTTTTTAACCATATGCTTCTCTATTGGGGAAAAAAGTGCAATAACATTTAACGCATGTTAAAGGGTTTTCACATATTATAAAATATCACATATAAAATTATCACATATAAAAACATTGAAGAGCTTACTTTAACACACTGGGTATGAAGTTCTACTAGTTTAATTATTCAGTTCCAGTCTACCTTAAACACATAAAAGAAAGGCAATGCGTTACAGTTATTGGTCATTTTGTTCTTAGTAGTGTGATTATGTCTGCAAAAAAGGAGAGAACAATTAACATAGCCAATGACTAGGGCACCATATATAATGGCTGCATCTCTGTCTCCAATGCTCCATATCCCATTCTGCCTCTCCACACAGCCTGTCAATGTACATTTACTACACTTTGTTGTAGGAATTTTTTTCCCTTCTCTACCCTTACCTCTTCCTGCCTCTCCACACAGCTAGTGTTAGCACCTCATTGAGGAATCTTTCCTTGAGCTATCTCTTCCTGCCTTTGTGCAAAGTTTGTCAATGTAGCATGGGTGGTAGCTCATTGGGGGAATATTCCCCCACTCTGCATGTACCCCTTCATACTTATTTACACAACCTGTCAGTGTACAGTATCTGCAACTCTGTGGAGGAGTTTTTTCCCCACTCTACCTTTACCCCTTTCTGATTCTTTACATAGTTTGTCAATGTACATTGGCTACAGCTCATTAGGGAATTGTTTCCCACTACACTGCTACCTCTTCCTGACTCTCCACACACCCTATTAGTGCACAGTGGCTACAGCTCATTAGTGGACCTCTTTTCCACTCGACTTCTGCCCATTGATGCCACACCACACATTCTTAGTATACAGTGGATACAGTTTATTGAGTACAGCTTGGACCTTAGAAGAAGGTGGTACACCCTAAAAGCTTGCCCTGATCATTTGTAAAATAAATTTGCAAATAAAAAGTATCAGCACTCAATTGAGTTTATTGGAGGAATCTTTGCTCTCCAACATCTGTCCCTTTCTGACACTCCACACAGTCTATCAGTGTACAGTGGCTGCAGTTCATGGTAGAAATGCTTCCCTGTCTATCACTATCCCTTCCTGCCATTTCACACAGTCTCATAGTGTATAGTGATTCTAGCTCATTTGAGTAATCTTACTCTCTCTACTTTCTGCCACTTAAGACAGTCTGTCAGTGTATGGGGGCTACTACTCGTTGGAGGAACCATTCCCCCTCTACTGTTGCCCCATTCTGCCACTCCACACAGTGCGCCAGTGTAAAGTGACTACAGCTCAAAGGAGCATACCTTCCTTTTTCCCCCATGCCACATAGTCTGGCAGTGTACAGTCATGACAGTTTTTTTGGGAGAAATCTTTCCCCACACTACATCTATCCCTTGGTATAAAACTTGCAGCAGTATGGGGGACACAAGAGATCATACTGTTAGGAGGAGATCCTGGAAATGGTGGACACAGGACTTATGTATGAAAGGTGTGCTAACAAGATTATTTATTGTTGCCGGTAGCTTTAGAAATGAGAATTGTAAATTTGCAGTGCATAAAAATAGATATTTTTGCTTTCACTCTTTTAATTGATAGATTGATTAATTCTCATTGAGCTGGCCATGCACTAAGCAATTTTTATTAGGAACCTCATGAAATTCAATTAGTGGGCGATCATGTCAGCACATCACTACCCAACATCCTTCTGACTGAAAAATCGAAGGACCTGGATGGAAAGATGTCATCTGAACAGCACCTGCACCCAATCAGATGCAGACACTGTACAGTTATTCTAATAGCTACAGTGGGAGATATTTCCATTTGCACTGTTTAACTTGGAAGAAGAATCTGTTAGATTTCTTCAGCTCTTAGGCTTTATGAACCAAATTCATGCATGTATGGTCAGCTTAGGTCCTTTCTTGCAGGTGAAAGTGGAACTCTTCATTTTTTTATATAAAAAGTGATATCAGAACATTAGTGAAAGTATCTGAACATTTCACCTGCTATTCTGTGTGATGTGGAAATTGTGTTATATATAGGTTTCTATTCATTATAACTTCATAGTTTCCACTGTTTTAGTATTATTTCTTAAATTTGGAACAGCATAAAAACTGAATTGCCTTAGTGATAATTCATAAAGTTATAAAAGTTGTAATAACTAAAGATTTTGTTAATAAACAAAGACAACATTTTAAATTACCCTAAAATGAACCTGCTAAAATGTAAAGAAAAAAGTTGCATTTTAGAATGATTTGCTTGATCAACACAGGTTGTTTTTGATGTTTTTCTGACATGGTATTGGCTTTTTTTTTAAGTGTGTGTGCAGTAGATCAATGATGAAATGAAAAGTTGAACGTTAATTGAACTTGAATTGCACCAGAATGTATTATAAACAAAATGATAAACTTGATTTTTTTTGTCAAAGATTTTACAGTGTTAAAGACATCAGGTTCTTTTATTTTAGTGGTTAATAAAGAATCACTTATATAAACTATTTTCCTAACTTAGACTTTCTTTAATACTGTATGCTCTCCTGAGCAGGGCCCTCTGATTCTTCTTACATTGAACTATAGTGTAACTATGCGAACTGCACAATCTGTTGTCTCTATATAAATCCTGAATAATAATAATAATAATAATAATAATAATACATAGAAAATTATGCCTGAAGGTTGATCTTCTACTGGTCATTTCTTTGAAAGTACTATTAGCTGCATAGCATTCTTTATAATTAGTTGTAGAACAGTATTGTTAGTAGTGTATAAATTATCAAACTATGTAAACAATTTTGAATGAATAAAGCAATTGTACATTCCTTTGGGTAATAAGTGAAACTTGACAACCTTCTTGTATGCAATGTCCTTTACTGACACGAAGGCCATTTTCTCTAAAAATATTCAAAAAGAAAATACTGAGTTAATTATATTGACCATGGTGGCCTTATGTCTACAATATTCTAGAACTCAATTAATGAGAGAAATAGATGAATTTATGATGTAAATGTCAAAATCACTTCGTGATCACATGTAGATGTACTGTAGCTTAATTGTGATAAAGAACTTTTCTCCGTGGGAAGAAAAATACACTTTTCTTATTGTACTTTGAAAAAAATAAATGTGCTTTATTAGATTAGATAAAATTCTAAATACCTGGATATTTTAAAAGGATAAATAAAAATGTATCTGTTCCTGCATGATCCCATATGGATGTAGGCTAAACAAGTTTTTAACTGAAAAAAAACACCTGGTTTGGAATGGGGGTGATTAAAAGCCATTTAAAGTATATGGAACATTTACCTTTTAAAACAGTTCTTCAGTATAAAATAGAGATGAAAGGCAAAACATCTGTGTTTACATATATTCTACAAACATTACAAATACCCTTTTTATCTTTTAATATACGATCACATAATCTCTGTTCTGAGATGCATAAGGGGCTTAGAGAGGTGGGAGTAGAAAAACAATGGTACACTGATCTTCCCAGTGAATAACTGTGTGTGAAAAGGGGGTGGGGGGCACCTCAGCACAATAAGTCTGATCATTTTAGGACAGGAAGTCTGTTCTTCCAGAGTAGTAAGAAAACTGACCACGCTGAGATGGATGTGCTTTCATGCCTAGCATGGTCAGTTTGAAGTAGGAAAACAGGGGGACTGGCAGGATCCCCAAGTATTTCACACAAAGGACGCAATACAAGGAGAACAGGGTACTTTTAAACATAAGTACATGGTACAACAGGCACATATCAGAAATATAATAATGAAAAATAATCAGTGCAATCACCAATTCATCCCTGTATATAAAGTGGTCAAATTAATATATATATGCTTTGCAACCAAGGCACAAATTGCCGCTAATTCTTTCCCAGTGTGTTCACTGAAAACACCACATAAATCAACTACAATATAAAAAATAAGTGCAGTGCAGCAGGTATAAAAATATGTTATACAAAAAAAATTTAAATATAGTGCTAAAATAGGGTGTAGCACAATACAACATATATGTAAAGAGTCCCATATATATAGTGAAAACCACTGTGTAATGAAGTGAGACTTCATATATCTTCACAGTGCTTCTGGTGACCCACCACCTTCGGGTGCAATGCCTGCTCACCTCAAATACCAGACTCCACTACAGTGTGCCATACACCTCTGAGCGATTCCTCCTATAGGATGGGTGGGGGAGCCAAAGCCTGTGACGTCACTTAGCAGTTACCATTGTCAGTGTGACTGAGGAGCGAAGAGGTAAAGGCAGCAGCTATACCCCGAGACGGGAGGAAGAGGAGTTCTTGCTGTACCTCCTATAGGAGGAATTGGTCAGAGGCATATTAGACTCTGTAGTGGGGTTTGGTATTTGAGGTGCGCAGGCATTGCACCTGAAGGTGGTGGGTCACCAGAAGCACTGTGAAGATACATGAGCTGTCACTTCAGTAAACAGTGTTTTTTACTATGTACAGTATATGAGAGTCTTCAGATATTCTGTATGTTGATTTTTGTTCACATTATTATGTTTTGTTTTTGATCACGAGTCTTGTAGTGTGTTGTTTGATCAGTGAGTATACTTCACATGCATGTATTGTGCTACACCCTATTTTAGTACTAAATTTTTAGTTTTTTTTGTATAATATATCTTTATACCTGTTGCGCTACACTTATTTTACGTTGTTGTACACATCAAGAATATGAAATTGTGGGGTAACGTATTCTTTAAGATTTTTTTGTTTATATTATTTTATTAATGTAGGTAAATTAGGGGAGCAGTTTTTTTTATTATGATACAGGTTTGCTAGTCTCCTGTGTGCATTCCTAAAAGGGACAATTTCAGGACAATGGGATCCAAGAAACATTTTAAAGTTTAAGGTGTTACATGAGTGAGATTATGCAATTCTAATTCTAATTAAAATAAAATTGTATATTTTAGGATACTACTGGATGTTGCTGGCACCTCAATATTATACATTTTCTTAATGTATGTTCATTGATAGTGAGGTGAAACTCCAAAAGCTTGTTTGATTATATTTTTGATGCAATTTATGAATGGCTGAAAATGCACATTTATTCATCTAGGTTTTTTGCATCCCCACTAATATGATTTCCGTTCACTTCTTGTATAGATGCCAGTGGGGAAAGGTGGACAGGAAATGATCAAAAACAGAAAAACAGCAAAAACACTTTTTTGTGTGCAAAAGAAAAATGTGCATTAGCATCTGTGTGAGTTTTCTATTGCTGTTTCTGCCTTGTTGTCCTAGTGACCCTCTTCTCTTGTTTCTTGGTGCTACAAACACAACAAAAATGAGGGAACATCTCTCCAGCTGAGTAACATATAATAACCAAACACTGGCCAGAGGTTATAAACCTTTACTAACTCATTTGGACATTAAATAAGTCAATCTTAGACTTGTCCCCATATGTGTACTATAGATAGATATGACAACCAAAATAAATGATATACAACAGGTCTAAACAATGCCAATTTGAATACTTTTAGAGATGTGTTTTACCATCAGCTGGAATATCCATTAAAACATAGATATGGCAGTTAGCCCAGCAAGTGCCCAGTAACAACAAATATACAGTGTCTTTCCAACTGCTAATGAAAGATTAAAAATAATACAAATCTAATAGATGCACGTTTGGGGCAAAATATGGAAAATAAATATATTTTGTTGGTTGTTACAGAACACTTTGTCATAACCGATTTAAATACAATTGTTCTACTGAATAAATTATTATGAGGATAATATTTACTTTAGCAGCAGCATAGAATTCTTAAGAATCCTCTTCAAATCAGATTTGCAAGCTTGCAATTTTCAGGGGCAACTGATTGAAGTTATGACCCAGCATGATTTGTTGTTTGCAGATTGAGGACAAGATGCTTTGTACAGTGTTCTGGCCAGCAGTGAGTGAAGTTCTAAGTTGTAAAAATAAAGATTTCATATATATTGAAAATCATTTGATACTTATCTTTGGCCTTCTATTATTGAAGACACTTATGTCTTTGCAAGCAACTATCCAGACTAACACACATTTGTTCAATTTAGTTCTCTGATACGTTATGGATTTGTTAGCTATTAAATTATTTCTGTCTTGGGATAAATGTGCACAATGCCACTGTTTACCTCCTTTTGAAAATTTGAATTACACTTGCATCAATATGTTTGGAGCTACTGACCTGAAACAGGTATGCAGATTTGGAATGTCAGAAAAAAAAGTCTTTATAAGATTCGCTGTCTGCCAAGAAATTAGCATTTTCAGAGGAGCTCAGCATTGGCAGCCTCTGTTTCTCTAATGAAATGTTTCCTTCAACAGGTGTCAGATGTGTGACATCTTTTTTCCTCTTCTGAAATGTTTTATAGTGATTAAAGGTACACTTTAAATCAACAGCATTACTCAATAGACATACGGTACAAGCAATCTCAATCTAATTCACCAATGGTAGAAGGTACATAATATAAACAGTTGCACATACTTGATGTCTTCAGCAAGATTTTTACTATTTGGATTTGGATTCAGCTACCAATACATTCTTTATGGTCTACAGCAGTAACTCCTGCTGCAATGAAGACCTAACTACTGTCCTCTTACTCATTGCAGAAAACTATATGAACCAGTGTGACTTCTATGTATGATTATCTGTGTAATAAGTATTAATCTTACTAAAGTGTATTTCCACTTTTGCACTTACCGGTAAATTCGAGAAGTAAAAAAAAACTCACTATGGGGTTGATGTACTAAAACTGGAGAGTGCAAAATCTGATACAACCCTGCATAGAAACAAATACTCTTTCAGATTGTATTGTCAAAACTTAACTGAACAAGCAGGAAGTTAGAAGCTGATTGGCTACTATGCACAGCTGCACCAGATTTTGAACTCTTCAATTTTAGTAAATCAACCCCTATATGTTTGTTATATTTCCCTTTTCACACAGCTATTTCACACAGATTTTTTCACTATGTCTTACATTTTAGAGGAAAAGGTGTCTTGGCTGACTGCAAGAATTTCTCAACTAGCTCAGCATGATCTGTCCCAGCAGTCCAGTGAGTCCAGTTCTCATTAACATACAATGGAGAAGACAGCTTCAAAACTTTTCTTTTTCTTTTTTATTGAATTTAAAAGTAAAGGTATACAAAACAAAGCCTATTGGGCATACCTAGGCTTAAGAAAACAGAAAAGAGAAAAAAAAGCACACAAAACATAGTTTTTAAACCTTTTGTTAAGACAGAATGTGTTCAAATCTAGTGCAAATGATGAAATATATGCTTCCAGACAGGGTTAATTATGGTAAACACAGCTGCCCAGTCCCTTTCATAACAAAGAGAACTAAGTAGCATTTATCCTTTTTTGAACTTTCAGAAAATAGCATCTAAACAGGTAATGTGCTTTTTTTGAAATGATGCTATGTGAATGAAGACATGTAACACATTTATTATTATCCCTGTTTGGCTGCAAAAGTGGAAATACCCTTAAGGTAGAAATAAACCTTAACTGAGTGACATTAGTTTGGTAAAGCACTATGCATCATACATAATTACTTATTGCTTAGGAAAATACTCACATGCACTTTTTGCTGCATGTCATTTCTCAGGGCAGGTTTCTTGATAACTACAGTCGACAGTCGTGTGTAATGTGTGTGGAAGAGGTCACTTGTATTCTTCATTAGAAGCCAATGTGACATAAAAAGGGCACAAGCGAAATTAGGAGACAATGACAGAGCATTGTCATCCTAACATAGGACATACCTGAATAAGGACTGTTTGTGTAAAAGGGGCAGATTTGAAAATTAATTTGAAGTTAATGGGAAAAAAGTGTAATTATTGCTCTACTTAAAAAGCTAATTCTATTAGTCCACATTTAACTGACTACCCGTTGTGACTAAGACAATACAAACTGTGGGATATTACTATTCTCTGAGTAGGTTGTTCATTGTTGATCTGTGATACATCTATGGTCTGAAATGTCCTCTAGGCATATTTTTTCTATTCAATACAAATCATGGTTCACAGAGTTTTCTGCAGATTTGGAAGATTTTTCTGACAGGTAGTTAGGCATATAATAATTCAACTGTTTCCAGAGTTTAATATATTTTGGGTTAGATCATAAAATGTTAATTTGCCTTTGTCAGATTGTCATTATCACAATGGTCTGTTCCTCACTTTTGTCTATTGTTTAAGCTGTAGAATGAGTCAGATTGAATGTGACATCTACAATAAGAATATTAAAGCCATTTCTTCACTGTAACCACAGAATTTGATCGAATATTCAACAACAAAATCATTGTCTCACTATATATCTGTTTTTTAACCACCTGTGGCCTAGTCTGTATATGCTGTTTCACTACCATATGGTTTGACTGACTATTACTGGATCATGCAACACTGTACCCAAATAAGTTTAAAAATAACTTTTTTTTGTGAGAGATAGAGAGTTTTCTGTTATTTAATAGCCCCTGGGTGAATATTTTTTCTATATAAAGGAAAAAAGACCAACAAGTTGGGATTACTTATAATTTCCTTTCATGTCATTTTCATTTGTAATATATTTAATTTCTAATAGATAATGATCAGAGTAGCTTCCTAGCATCAATTTACATTGGCATTGTATTAAAACAAAAACACACAGAAGATTTTTTTATCTTAATGCATAGAATGCATTAAGATAAAAAAAACCTTCTGCCTTTAGAACTACTTTAAAGCGGAGTTCCACCAACATTGTCTTTTTAATTTTTTAAAGGCACCTGTTCTGCTGTTATAAATCTCATTTTATAAATGATGATGTCAGTAAAACCGCCACTGTATTTCCTTTTTTTTTAAACTAACCTTTGTCTTTCCTTTGCTGAGTGTTTCCATCTTGCTTCTGGGCATGTGAAGCCCACTAGGTCTCTTTTCCGGGATAAGGTGCATTACAAGCAGGGCGCAGTGAAGGGATGAAGGAAGCAGTGTCTCTGGTTGCCATGGTGATGCTAAGAGGCGGTGTTCTATCAGAAAGCCGCTGTCCATCAGAACATGCAGCCGAAGTGATGTTGCATCGTGGCCATCTTGGTAAACCCACACTCATCCGCAGTAAGCCTAGAGGTATGCCGCGTACACATGAGCGCACTTTTCGACCGGACTGGTCCGATGGTCTATCCGACGGACTATCGGCGGTCTTCCGGCGGACTTTCCGAACAAACGGACTTGCCTACACGCGATCACACCAAAGTCCGACGAATTCGACATACGACCGGACTAAAATAAGGAAGTTGATAACCAGTAGCCAAAAGCTGCCCTAGCATCGGTTTTCATCCGTCGGACTAGCATACAGACAAGCGGACTTTTTGACCGGATTCAAGTCCGTCGGAAAGATTTGAAACATGTTCCAAATCTAAAGTCCGTCAGATTTTCGACCGAAAAAGTCCGCTGCATGTCCAATGAAGCCCACACATGGTCGAATTGTCCGTTGGACTCGGTCCATCGGACCAGTCTGGTCAAAAAGTCTGCTCATGTGTACGCGGCATTAGAAGTTGGCAAGCAGACATCTTTATACACCCACCAGAGTCTTGCATTTAAAATTAAACCTCAAAGCAGTCAGACAGACTTCTAAATACAGTATTTCACTATATAAACAGAGTTTACTTTTAAAAATAACTGTGAAAAGCAAGACTCCGGAGGGTGTATAAAGATGTCCTCTTACCGACGTCTAATGCTAGGCTTACTGTGGATGAGTGCGGGTGTACCAAGATAGCCGCGACGCAACGTTGTATATAGCGGTGATGCCCACTGACTCCTGGCAATCATGACACACATCTCTCAGGAGCCAGTGCACTGCAGGAGGTGACATAAATAGCCTCAAGTGGGAGAAACAGGAAGCTATAATTAAAGCCATGGAAACAAGGTAAAGGGAGAAAAACCAAAAATGCCCAATGCTTTTTTTTGGTGAATTCTGAAGCTGATAGTGTTCAAATGAAAAAGTGGGTGGAACTCCGCTTTAACACAGTAAATAAACTCACTACACAGAGGAGCAACAATCCTTTTCTTGTCGTTGTAAAAGCATGGGGAGGCCTGGTTTCATGTAAAAACAGCCTGTGTTTACACTTTGTGATCACTGCGATTGGTTCACAGTGCTCACAAGGAACAGAGCTGCTCTGACTGGCACTTTTTATTTTGCCTGTGATCTGTACTGTCTATTTTAATTGCATGTATTTAAAAGGCTTACTGCCTGTGCATGTGAATTTTCTGCGATTCTATTTATATATATAGCCATCAGGTAAATTGCATCCACCAACCCACTGTTTTTTTTACAATGGCACAGGGGGAAATTTACGAAAACTGGAGCACTCAGAATCTGGTGAAGCTGTGCATGGTAGCCAATCAGCTTCTAACTTCAGCTTTTTCAATTGAGCTTTGGAAATAATACATGGAAGCTGATTGGATTTTTTGCAGAGCTGCACCATATTTTGCACATTCCGACTTTAGTAAATAACCTCCACTGCATTAAGATGGTTAAACAACAAATCTAAAATACATAAATAGTTGTGTAAAAATAACACATTTCATTTTCATTTTTTAGGAGTGATCCCACAAATAAAGGTTGTTAAAAATAACCCCATAAACCTAATGTTGTAATGCTGAGTTCCCTAATTCTTACTGAAAAGAGCAATTATTAGACTAAAAACACACTATGAACTACATCAAAAATGCACAGACAAATTATGGATATTGTATTTTTTTAACTACACTATTATTTTATCATATACTGTATATTCTGCCGAAGAATTCAAACAACTACTATGACAGTGCAAAACATTGTCATTTACAATTTACAATTTACAATCATGGAAGGTCTTTTTAAACGAGTTTTGTTGCTTGTGAACCAGACAGGATAGAAATATAACTTACTAGTTTTTAAAGATGCACATTCTTGGGCCACCATCCTTGCATCACAACTTGTAATCATTTACCTCAAACAAGTATCAACCTAGTTGAGTGTTAGGATACCTAATAGGTACTGTACATATTTTCCAGGCCAGTGATTCATCAAGTAATTAAGGAAGGATAAAGATGACAGCCAAGTAATTGTGTAGCCACCATGTAATGAAATCTCTTCACTAGGTGTTCCAGTTATCTTTCCCACTTTGCTGCTTTACCAATTAACACATACAATTTTGGACAAAAATAGAAGGAGCAATAAGACATCCATCTTCTCCTTGTTTAGACAAGATCTGGAAAAGTCATGGCTTCTTGTGTTATTTATTCAATAATTGGCTATGGGCTAGAATATCTTCTAACATCATGAAATTTGACTTTTAGGTGAAAGAGAGGGCATTCCTTTAAAAACGAATCTCTTTGTATAGTTTATTAACATCAGACATCTGAACATCTGGCAGTTTTGGACATCTCCCTAATTACCAGTTTTCAATAAATGGACCATAATATTTCCAAAAAAACAATTGCAAGTAATAGTTGTTTATCACATACTCTATTATGCAATGCAATCATCTGGAAATCATTTGATCACTTGCTGACCACCCTGTAGCAGTTTCACTGCTACAGGGTGGCAGCTCTGTGCTGGATCACGTATATATACGCAATTCTGCATTTCCACCTGCGGGGTGGCATGTGTGCACTGCCAGCAGGCCACTTCTGCTGTGATTCTTCACAGCAGAAGCCGATCTACGGGTGCTGGGCACTCAATGTCCTCTGGCACCTGCCAATCATTGGTAAACACCACAGAACGGGAATTTGCCTATGTAAACAATGCAGATCGCTATTCTGACAGGGGGGGATGGATGGATTCTGTGTTCCTGCAAAGCAGGGACTAGAATCCATCTCTTCCCCTAATAATAGCAGCACATACAATACACATAAACACTGGATAGTCACACAAGTAACCCTTCGATCACCTTAGATGTTTAACCCCTTTCCAGACAGTTTCATTAGTACAGTGACAGTGCATATATTTAGCACTAATCGCTCTATTAGTGTCACTGGTTCCTGAAAAGTGTCAAAAGTGTCAGTTAGTGTCCAATAGCCCACCGTAATATCGCAGTCCCGCTATAAGTCGCTGATTGCCGCCATTACTAGTACAAAAATAAATGAATACAAATAAATAAATATATTCTATAGTTTGTAGAAGCTATAACGCTCAGGTAAACCAATTAATATATGCTTATTTTGATTTTTTTTTACCAAAAACATAGCAGAATACATATTAGTCTAAATTTATAAAGACATTTGATTTTTTTAAATTGTTTTATTGGATATGTTTTATAGCAGAAAGTAAAAAAAATACTTGCAAAAAAATACTTCCGGAGGTGGTTAAACTGGAGGTTACAACATAACTATACACATACTTAATACATATTTTGATTCTAATTAACGCATTACTAGACATGTGCATTCGTTTTCGTCCAAATGCATTTTCGTCTGAATTTCAGGTATTTTCTTTATCGTTTTAACAAGCGATAACAAAAGTGCAGAATACGAAAACCGAAAGATCCGAAATAAACAAATACTTTATTTTTGTTTTCGTTGCGACAACAGTTTGATATAGATAGGAGATTCGACATGACGCTGACAATAACAATCTGTGTCTATCAGACCTGTGGTCGAACGTGCCTAACCTTAACTCTATTAGTCCAAGATTATTCTACATAGAGAGAAAAAATTTGACATAGAGAGAAAAGATTCGACATGGAGAGAAAAGATTTGACATAGAGAGAAAAGATCGCTGCTGGAATTGGGTGGGGGAAGTAAAATAAAAATAACGATGATGATGAATGTTATTGGCCGATTGTAACCAAAGAGGAGGGGCAGTAAAACAGCTAGAACTAAGTACACACGTACAGTCAACTTACTTTCACTTATGATTTGCTAGCAGAGAGAGACACACACACTGAATAATTTCAAAAGACAGTCAATCTTAGCTGGTCCGTTTGTCAGAGAACCTGAATTATTTAGCAATTAAGCATAAGCACAGCAGCAGAACAATAGTGAAGCAAGCTACAGTTCAACTTAACTTTTCCAAAATAATCTGCTGCTATTGTGTTAGTGTTGTGAACTTGATAGTGATACTAGTGTTGCTAGTGTTGTGATAGCCTCAGAGGCTGCCCGTCTCGTGGGGGGGGTTTATTATTATAGATTCTATATTATAATGCCATATCAATATCTGACACAATGTCGGATGCCGCGCCCGCCATTGCACTTGGAGATTGAGAAACGAATGTGAAAGTTGGCTGACTGTTGGGGTAGAGTGGACCATTCAACATGAACGATGAAGATTCGACAAACCAACGAAAAACATACAAACGTCAAATCTTTGGCTTATGGTGTCTGTCAAAAGTTCTAAGATAATTTGACGGAGCAGCTAAACTGTATGACACTGCAATTGTACATTTCCGGTCAAATGCATCCGCCCATAGGCTATAGAAAAATTCTAATGTTGGTTGGCTAGTAAAATAATTAATAAATGTAATTATTACTAGTCATACAACATTAGAATTCTACTACAGCTAGCTTGTAGGCGTAAAATTTGACCGGAAATGTACACGTACAGTTTAGCTGCTCCGTCGAATCTTCTTTGAACATTCGACAGACACCATAAGCCTTCAATGACAGATTCAACCTTAATTAATTTGGATTTTCGAACGAATGCAATTTTTAACGAAAAACGTAATGAATAAAAACGAATTTCAGGAGTAACTAAATAAATTTATTTTTTGGATGAAAACTAAATTCCAAAACAAAATATTTCAGTGTGCACATGTCTACACATTACTCTATCATTTATAGACTCTGCATGCACATTAATTACCCACAGTTTATAATGTTCACTTCCAATATCAAGATAATCACTCAGCTCCTTTGAAGTGGGTTTTTGTAAGAGTGTATAGGACTATATGGGGCATGGGATACAGTGAGAGAAAGGAAATTATTGATAGAATACTAACTGTCTATTTCCATATCAACACAAAATAATTAAAACTAAGATAGTTAATAGATTATCAGATGTAATTATTGGTCTTTTGACCAGTCAGAATAAGATTAGGTTAGTGACAGTAAATACTGGATCAAGTATGTCAAAGGTTACTTGTGAACCTCTGCGTTCCATTTTATGTATATGCTATTACTTTATGTAGAAGCTTTTCATTCTAGCATATTATAATAAGCATTTTTTATTGGATATTCTGTTTACATGAAATGAACCAAGACCCTCAACTTTTTTGTATTAATGTCTTATTGTATTTTCAAACAGGACTGGGGGGCCTGAAACATATTGAATAAATATATTCTGTTTATCTTAGTCTAGTAGAATTTGACTCTTTGAAGCTTTGCAAGCCCAGTGGCAAGGTAATCCTAAATACTCACTTGCATGGACCTCTAGTAGAATCTTTAAAATCTCCATCTGAATGTCTCTTGTCCTTGTCAAGTCAAGTCTTTTGTTCATCAATTCAAAATGCAGACATCATACAAGACACTTACTGCCTTTATAGGGCAGGATGATAGCCTTATTTTGCAAATGTTCATAATGTATGATTACTCCTAAACGTATAGTCTGCATTTGCATAGGTAACTCATAACAGCAATTCTTATGTTAATGAATTTAAAATATTAAAATTAAAAGGATTAAATAGGACTTAGCATGAAAGTTTTAAACAGTTAGTCGAGAGGAACCCATTACTACCTACAGAATGATTATGATTATGTTGTGTCTGAATACCATGCCATAATCTGGCTTAAATACCTAGTTAAATATAATATGTTGCACTTTGTGTAAGTAGCATATAATCTAAGGCCTTTTGCTGATGACTTGTCTCTTTGAGGTGCTGCTCCCAGATCTGTGGAGAACAGTCATATGTTTCCACATGCATGTGGTGACTAGTACTTTTACCATGGCTAAATATATAGCAGGTAGAGGCTGAAGTCCACATAAATGCTGTTTGCAGAAGATACCTTAAAAATTCCCATGCTGCAGATAACAGTGGTCTGTATCTCTGGGGAAGTGCCACAGCTAGATTATAATGGCTACTTCCTACAGTCCTGCAAAATGCCTGTTCCCTTGAACTACAACCTCCCATGCTATTGTTCTGTCTCTCCCTCAGTACTTCCTTTCTCCATAATCGATGGCACAATATGGCACTTCCTCATCCACCCCCTTCTCATCACAGGAGTGCACTTTGTAATAAGCCCCAGCTGCTGGAGCATCACTGCCTCCTTCTGCTTCCTGCCTGATGTCCCCTCTATGACCAAGATTACCATCCTGCATCAAATTAGTGACTGTATTGTCAAATAATTCTACCAACTCCTTATTGCCAATTTTCAGGGCTATGGTGAGATAAGCAGAAAAGGAGGGGAGTAGGAGGAAGAAGATGAGGGTGTCATATCACCAGTTCTGCTCTGTGCCTGGGAGGAGGAAGAAGAGGAAGGCTTTTTCAGCTACTCAAATACCCCTTGGATGTGTGGATTGGTTGTATATCATGGGCTCTCTGAGACAGAAAAGGCATACTGTATATGCTCTGTCTCTAGATTGTGACGTCCAATCTCTATTTCGCCCTGCTAAACCTACTCTCTCCCTACTACATCTGTGTGAAGAACCACTGCCTTTCAATTTATGTCTGCCTGACATTTAAAATAAATTCTTAATATTCATACTAAAGGGAATTGTCAACATTTTATGGTAGCTATGACAATATGGAAAATGTGTGGTGCTTTGGTGCACACTATCTTATCACAGTGACATGCTACAAACAAAAAGCAACTTAGTCTGTGTCAGCAAAAAGTGTATGCTAGGCAGCCAGAAAAAAAAATGCTCAAAATAAAATCTACTTTTACAAAAAAAACGAAACCCCCAACCCAATTTTTTAACCTAGAAATAAATAAAAAATATTGTATAATTGGGAAATAAAAGAAAATAAAAACATCTCAATAAAAGCTCTAAACAAGGAGGGTACTTAAGAAGGCCCCTGTTATTGACATTTCTAAGCCAGCTGACCTATGTTCAAATGCCACATAGTGCATTATGGTTTCAAAGAGTTTCACTTTGTGAAATTCACTGTAAACTTCCTGGGAGTGAGAATATTGCACATGCAGAATTCACCTTTTACTCATGGTAGAGGCAAACCCAAACCTTATCCCAACTCAAAATCCAATTTGTGAAATCTAGCATTAAGCAAACATGTACTGTACTTGAATCACTAGTCTATGGATTAGAAAATCTTGGAAATCAAGGCAATTTTTCTTGTAAACAATATTCAGTGAGCCTAAGTAGCTGAAAGTGCTTTCTTTTTAATTAAAATTTTTGATTGGTTGTTTTGGCCCATACTCAATTTGATAGAGAAGCACCCTGAAAAGTATGAATATATTTCAAATTGAGTTAACATATAAAATATCAGTAAGCACTGCAGCCTATTTAGACATGTGCACATTTTCTGAAGCTGAAGATTAAAGGATCTGCGCTTTTCTATTCCAGTGCATTCAGTTGAAAAACATAAGCACCAGAAAACAAGAATCAAGTGTCAAGAAAATATGGTAACTCAAGTTCTTACCATTAAAATATACAAGTGTTGCAAAATCATCCATGCAATAATTCACAGGTAAACAGTTCTAGAATGCATATATTCACAAAGAGTAGAATATTTTTCTTATACATAAATGGTATTATTAAAAATAAATGATAACAATATTTTTCAAATGCAGCACAATGTACAGTATATGTGCACTGTGACAAGAGCTACATATAACAGAGCCAAGAAAATATGAGAAAATGGGAATCCCGTCAGAATAGAAATTTAGTAGTACTCACCACATATATTAAAGGGGGTGTGATCAAAAAAAATATGTAACAAAAAATGAAAAATAAAAAACTAAATGACCAAAGCACACCAAACAGAGTAAACTACAAAAAAGATTTATTAGCTATACAAAGCTGAACACAGAAAAAGTGTGTATACAACCACCCCTAAAAGACAGATATGGTGGGAATACCAGTAAAGGGGATCCCATCAATCTGTGGTGGGATCCCCTTTACCGGTATTCCCACCATATCTGTCTTTTAGGGGTGGTTGTGTACACACATATAACAGAGCCCATATAGATGAAGTTAACATCATACAGTTTATATGATTTTGGATTGGCAGATAACTGCGTGTCTGTGACCATTATACAGGCTGTGCAGGCAATTCGTGGATGACCAACAGACCAGGCTGGATTTTATGGTCTCCTAACTTGTTAATGTTGGCACGAGGAATTTTTAAACAGTTCAGTCAATATGTAAGTGCACTGAGCAATTAGATGATCTTATTGCCATCTTACATCTATAGACGTAGGACTGCATCCATGTTTGCACCTTAATTAATCTCAA
Organism: Lithobates clamitans; assembly: GCA_037952925.1. NCBI lineage: Eukaryota > Metazoa > Chordata > Amphibia > Anura > Ranidae > Lithobates > Lithobates clamitans. Next base: position 4,300,178 of record JBBGZY010000143.1, read on the forward strand.
AAACATTCAGAATGAAATAACAATTTTATTTGAAGTAAAAAACTCCCCACACTCAGCGTCCTATTTTTTTTTAAAAGTAAAAGTAAATCTAAAAGAGTTTTCTTTCTTTATCTATAACAGGCTCAATCCAAAAGTGATCCTGTCATGATACATGCAGATTTCTGCCATTACTGGACAATGCTTGTTGTCTGGCTGCATCTGGTGTAAACACTTTTGGAGTCAGGGTCCTTGAACATATGTGCTATAAATATGTGTTATAAAAGTTTTAAGCCTCGTACACATGATCAGATTGTTGGCCAACAAAGCGTCAGACTTTTGTCCGAAGGGCGTGTGTCGGGAACTTGTCTTGCATACAAACGTTACACAATTGTTGGCCAACAAACAAGAACGTAGTGACGTACTACGTGGAATTTCAGCTTTTGAGTGCCACCCTTTGGGCACCTTCTGCTAATGTTTGGTAAGCATTGATTCTGAACATGCGTGTTTGTACTTTCAACTTTTATGTGACGGACTTGTGTACAGACGATAGGAAAATCTGACAACAGTCCGTTGTCCGCTGAAAATTTACTAGCCTGCCGTCCAACATTTGTTGGCGGAAAGTTGGACAACAATTGTCTGCTGGAGCATACTAATGGTTGGATTTTAGTCCAACAGTCCGTCGTCACACAATTTTCTGCCGAAAATCCGATCGTGTGTACGAGGCTTTAGAATTCTCTATATTTGTTCAGTCAGTCACTCAAAATCTTAAAGCTAAAGCATCAGCATAATAGTCAGGAAACTAACCATTTTCAAAGGAATGATCTTTAACGATCTTTTGTGGCAGCCTCCATGATCTCCCATGATAAATTTACTTTAAAAAGCCTACAGAAACAATACAGGTGGATTATCAGTTCAGGCAGATGAAATTGTGGGAGCAGAAGGCAAATTGCCATCTTAAAATATTTTTGGTTAACGTACTCGGTTGTCATTACAACTTAAAGCAAAGCTGTGGTCAGGCTATAGACATTCATGCATCGAACAATAAAATAGCTTTACATCTAGCCCCAACTGACCTCTGTAGCTACAGGCACTGTGAAACAGTCCATCCTCAAAGTTCACATAATAATATAAAAGTAATCTATATCTCCATTTGCCCTCCCCTTTCTATACATTTAGTATTAGATTAAATGCCTGGCAGCTTGCCACATTACTGGAAAAGGGGGGGGGGGGTTAAATGGGAGCCAAGATGCTGAAAGAAAATGAAAGTAAAATTGCTGTACATTTTAAAAACAAAAATTCTTGCCATGTTTTGTGGTAATTGAAACACCAATTCACTGTAAAGTGACAGCATTTTTGCAAAATACATTCCCCCTTTACAGGACCACTTGCCAGCATTCCCCTGCCACTTACTGTCTCAGCACAGCTGGAGTCAATACCTGATTCTTCCGGTTATGAAGTAGCATGTGACCACCGCACAAGATGTCACAGCTCTTTCTAGCATCTGACACTAGAGATAAATGTTGACTGTGAGAGAGGACAGCAAGCAAAGTAAGTTTCTGTGGGTTTCTGTTTGTACAGGCACTGCCACATTGCCTCAAATGAGCAAGGTGAAAGCATTTATTTAATGAACCCACACAATATTTTAAGGGGTAGAGGGATTTATATTTTATTGAGGGGACCTACAATTTTATTAATGCAATGAAAAACCTTTTGCAGCAAGGACATTTTTTTTTCTGAACAGTGCCCATATATTTGGCAATTTTGTCAGCATTCTATAAGCTTTCAATGAAAAGACTAAATGATTGGACATCATAATGACGGGTTCACTTTAAAATATTTTTTTAAATGACATTTGCATTTTTACAAATTTGCAAAATATATTTTTTATGTTACTCTACTGTAATATAGTGATTTGCAGATTGGAAACTGGAGGGAATTACTCTCTCCTCTTCTTAGTAACACTTGAGACAACATATTAGCACCACATTGCCTGCCACCACACATAGCATAGACTTGAATGAAGTGTCATTTTGTGATACACTAATAAAATAAAAAAAAAAGTAAACAGCACCTTACATTGTAAAAATGCAATGCAGCACCTGTGATCTGTGTGTGTGTGACCTTTGCATAATGGACACCACATACTTTAGCATGCAGACTGATGTCATCAAGCCCTAAATGATGAAGGCTGCTCATATAACCACACTGGAGATGTGTCAAGCTGCAGCTGTTTGAGAAACCATGCACACTGTAAGTGTACAAAGGAGGGAATAAAACCAGTGGACAATGACTTGATGCTTGCTTCTTGGAAAGGTCTGTGTTTGTGGCAGCATGTGTATTGTATATGCTTATGGCAGTCTGAGTATGTCAATCTCTGTGCTCCTTAACTAAACCCGCCTGAAAGTAAAACATGGAGAAATGATATCAAGTGTGACTAGTATGAATTGTCACGCAGCCGTGAGACATTCAGCTAGTCTGGAGGAAAAGTTAATATTAACCATGGTAGATAAATGTCAATTTCAGAGGGTTTTGACATAATATTATGTTTATATTAAAGGGAATATTATTCTGTTTCTCTCCAGCTCTAAACCTGCTGGTTTCCTTTTCAGAAAACTGATAAAATATGTGATCATCCTCTGCCAAGGATCTCAATTCCTCTTCTGTGCAGACGGCAGGGTTTATATGATAAAATTTTAATGACCCTGGACCTGCATAATAATGTGAGGCACCAGCACATTTTCAATAATGCTTATGATTCTGTGAAGACTGGCACCGAGTGATATCCCTACAGCTGAATCCTCCATGGCCGGAGAAGCAAGCTTGCAGAAGATAGACGCAGCTCCAGAGAAAGCACCATTATCATTCAGCAGTCGTACTGATGAAACAGATTTATGAATCCCTGCCAACAAAACTATATTACAGACTGTAAATTAAAATGGGGTTTAACTCATCCCCAGCCAAAGGATGCTGCTTTCATTTTTGGAATTACATTTTGTGACACAGCATATATAACTCTACAACCCCTTCACCTTCACAAAATAAGAGTACAAAAAATAAGTTAGGTTGCATTTTGGCTTCTGTCAAAATGAAGGTGATGTGAAAAAGGACCTCGCTTTGTGGCCAGATCTTTTCTGAGGTTGTTTTTCTGAATCATTTTGCAATGTCATTTGCTAATTTATTCATGAAATGTTTGCTATATAGATTAACCCTGTGTCTTAACTGCAATGAAGGTTTGGAAGGGATAGCGCCTGTGTGCGTTGTTGAATATCAATATATTTCAGAGTCGTGATTTGTAATGGTAATGACAAAGCTAAAGCTCATAGAGAAAGTCAGATATGTCACTGCTGAGGTGGCATTTCTTTCCTTTTAAATAGGAGCACCAGTGACAGCAGGAAGAAAGAATGGCTTCATGGCTTGGCACCAACACACACACTTGTCACCTTTGTGTCACGTCTCAGAAGTTAGCTGGAAGAAGCATTACATTTAAATCTCTCTACAACTGGCAAATTAAAAGCAAAAGTAGAGTGTGAAAAAATATTATTAACAGGTCTTTGATATTATAATTTCATAAGTTTTATATAGCTTAAACCATTGCAGTTTGCAAAACATAATTTTACACTTCTCCATTTATATATCTTATAAATACAGTCATTTTTGTAGGTGGTGTTTTGTAGGTATTCTAATTGCTGTGAGATATGTGCCAATCAGATTTTTTTTAAAACCTTGAGAAATTCTGAATCAGTAAAAAAGAATTTTTGATTTGGAAAGAAATTTTTTAATATCATTACAACTATTTTCTTATTCTGATCTTCCAGTATCTACCCTATCATCATTGGAGAATTTTCACACTAGTGATTTTATATAAGAAGCGTTTTTAAAGTTGCACTAAATAAATGATTTATCTAAATATAACAAACCATAAATGATATTGAAAAGAGTCCAAAATAGTAAAATCATTTTCAAAATGAGAGTATTCTTGTCATTGCGTCAACATCATCACCATCAGCCACCTGGAATGTGTGATCACTTGAAGCACCACCACCAATACAGACAAAGTGCACGCTTACCAGCTCACACAGGCCTCCTATTACGAAACGTCAGTGACACTTGTGGCCACACATCCAGCCAGGGCCTTTTGGTGCTATCTGAGGATCCTCTCAGGGCATGTAAACAAACCATCCAGAGATTATTTCATGTGATCCCCAAAATATAAAAATCTCCACATTGTGTAAAATCTTTAAAACTTTATTATAAAAGCTCAAAATTGCACGTACATCAAGAAAGATAAAAAAATTGCCTTTAATATCAATCTCGTCGGCTGCCGATACAGCAGCAACCCTCCTTCTGGGACTCAAGAAACATGTTGACGTCAGCACGTCGCTCCGACCTATGCATTTTGTCATATGGTGATGTCTTCCGGGGCACGGGTGGCGTGCTGCATCATTGCTTTAAATACACTACAAGTTAACCAAACCAGACTCTAGCTGCCTGAGACTCAGATCGAGACTTAGTTAACTAGTAGTGTATTTAAAGCGATGATGCAGCATGACACCCCTGCCCCAGACAAAGTCACCATATGAGGAATCATGTAGTGTGGAGTGACGTGCAGATGTCATTGCGTTCCTCGAGTCCCTGAAGGATGGGTTGCTGCTGTATCTCCGGCCGGCTGAGAGTGATATTAACCACTTCAGCCCCGGAAGGATTTACCCCTTAATGACCAGGCAATGTTTTGTGATATGGAACTGCATTGCTTTAACTGATAATTGGGCGGTCATGCAATGCTGTACACAAACAAAATTGATGTCCTTTTTTCCCACAAATAGAGCTTTTTTTGTGGTATTTGATCACCTCTGCGATTTTTATTTTTTGCGCTATAAACAAAAAAAGACTTACAATTTTGAAAAAAAAACCCAATATTTTTTACTTATTTATTGCTATAATAAATATCCAAAAAAATAAATAAAAATGTCTTCATCAGTTTAGGGCAATATGTATTCTTCTACATAGTTTTGGTTAAAAAATTTGCAATAAGCCTATATTGATTGGTTTGCGCAACAGTTATAGCGTCTACAAAATAGGGGATATATTTATGGCATTTTTACTTTTTTATTTTTTTTTTACTAGTAATGGTGGTGATTACCAATTTTTAGCAGGACTGCAATATTGCGGCGGACAGATTGGACACTTTTGACACTTTTTTGGGACCAGTGACATTATAAAAGTGATCAGAGCTAAAAATAGCCACTGATCACTGTATAAATGGCACTGGCAGGGAAGGGGGTTAAAACTAGGGGGCGGTCAAGGGGTTAAGTGTGTCCCAGGGAGTTGTTTTTAACTGCGGGGAGAGTGTACTGTACTCTCTACTCCCCTGTCAGAACTGGGATCTGTTTGTTTACATTGACAGATCCCTGTGCTGGCTCTCTGTGAAGCGATCGTGGGTGGTCGGCAGGCATCGCGGCTGCTGACCACGTGCCTCAGCTCCGGTGACACGCAGCGCACACTCTGGCCTCCTATAGCTATTAAAGGGACCAACGTACACCCACGGCAAATTGCACAGCTGAGCCAACCTGCCACACTATAACTGCGGCTGTTGGTCGGCAAGTAGTTAAAGGTAATTTTTTACCTTTCTTGATGTAAATGCAATTTTGAGCTTTTCTAATACAGTTTTAACGACTTTACACTATGTGGAGCTTTTTGTATTTTGGGGATGGCTTTAAAAATACTCTCTGGATGGTTTGCTTACATGCTGCAAGAGGATACTCAGATGGTGTCTTATTTTGTTCCCACTGATGTTTATGTAATTGGAGCACCACAGATTTAGGACATCCTGGTATCGTAATTGTCTGCCATTATGAATTTATTGTTTGCAATAAGCAGGGGGCACATTTGCAACTGGGGCTCTTTCTCAAAGTGGGGCTATTTCTATAAGTGGGAGCACTTCTGACTCTGCACTCATCATCTGAATGTCTCATCTGAAAATTTCTTCTATCATTCCACAGGTATGTGTCGCTGAAACATCTCCACCCAAAAACTGAAGCACTGTTATCTGCTTTTGCTTATGTCTTTTTAATCACACTGGTATGCTATTTTTGCTTAACTGTCTGCAGACCTGTCCACATTACAATGCTTTATTATCTCCCTTGTCTTACACAAAATTATGGCCCGTTAAATTAGGGCCCTCTTGCTAGTCTGTTTCTGAAGTAAGAATTTTGCCCCATTAACCAGCCAACCTTTATTACCTCCTGATTGATAATTGAAATTCACCAATCCCCCATCCCTATCAGTATAAATATAAGCATTGTTTGGGGGAAGCATTTGCAGGGGGCACATTTGCAACTAGGGCTCTTTCGTAAAGTGGGGATATTTCTATAAGTGGGAGCACTTCTGACTCTGTACTTCAGCGAATTCACAAAGTGAACAAACACAAGAATATACTTAGAAAAACACCACACAGACATCAAGTTACCTTGTTTACCCCTTCAGCTCTTTCTCCTTGTAATATGCACTCTCTATCACTCCTTTTGACAGCTCTTTTATCCTTAAACTATCTCTCCTTCATCCCCTTTCTCCCCCCACAGCATATATATAATCACCCTCACTTCTGTCCTTTCCTTATTACTGCACCCACCAACTCCTGATAATTCTAAATCCACCCACACAAAAATGTCCCTTCATATAAATCCCACTCCCATATTACCTCCCTCAGCCTCCTGATTCTCCTAACCTCTGGAGATATATCCCCAAACCCCAGGACTCCATCATTAAACTGTACCCCATGCACCCATCACCCTGCATCCTCTGGCAACAGCCACAATCAGCACAATTTAGCTCCCATTACCATTCTTCCCAAGACCAGACTCCCTTTCTCCTGTGCTCTCTGGAATTACCGCTCTGTCTGTAACAAACTCACCTCTCTCCATGACCTCTTTATCACCAACTCATTTAATCTACTCGCCATTACCGAACCCTTGCTTCATGAATCCGACACTGCATCTTCTGCTGCCCTATTCCATGGTGGTCTTCTCTGGACTCACTCCCCCAGATCTAGTGGACATAAGGGAGAAAGTGTCAGAATCCTCCCTCTCTGTCTCTCTCTTCTTTCGAAGCACACTACATTTGTATTTTCACTCCAGTTTATCTAAGAATAACTGTGATCTACAGGCCCCCTGGACCAGTATCAACCTTTCTTAATGACTTCTCTGCCTGGCTACCCTACTTTCTTTCTTCTGAAATCCCCATAATCATTCTTGGTGACTTCAATATCCCTAGTAATACTAACACTCCTGCCACTTCCAAACTTCTCAGCCTAACCTCCTCCTTTGACCTGAAGCAGTGGTTACACAATCCTACTTACTCTGAAGGCAATACCCTCAACCTTATTTTCTCCCACCTTTGCCCTCCATGCAACCTCTCTAACTATCCATTCCCTCTCTCTGATCACCACTTTATTAGTTTCACTCTCTCCCTCTCCTCCACCTCCTCGCCCCCCAACCGCCTAAAAGTTACCTGCAGAAACCTACGTCATCTCAACCCTTCTCTTCTCTACTCTGCTACCGACAACCTCTACGTCAAAAACTCACCCCTATCCTGCACCAACCTAGCCACTTCTGTCTACAATGCTTTACTTCTAGCCTTACTGCACTCACTGGCCCCCCTCACTACACACAGAATCAGGCCTCGACCCCTTCAACCTTGGCAAACAGATAATATTTGAAGTCTGAAATAACATAGTCCTGCTCATGAGCACCTGGGGCGTAAGACTAAATCTCAGAAAGATTTCAACCAATATAAATCTGCCCTCCAAAAATACAATTCCAGCCTCCTCACTGCCAAGCAGACCTATTTTATCACTCTCATTAGCAACTTATTATTCTGTCCCCGTCAATTCATCTCTACCTTCAACTCTCTACTTCGTCCTCCACCGCCTACACCCGCCAACTCACTCACTGCCCAGGAGATCACCACTTCAAACAGAAGATTGATACAATTTGCGAGGAGATCCCTACTGTTCAGATACCCTCCACGCTTTACACTTCATGCCCACGAGTACAATCATTACTTCCATCTTTCAACCCCACCACTATAGATGAGGTTGCTAAACTACTTGCTAACGTCCACCTTACCACCTGCCCTCTGGATCCTGTTCCCGTGCAAATGCTACATTCACCCTCTGGCTCTATGCTACACTCTCTAACCCACATCTTCAATCTCTCCCTCTCTTCTGGCATCTTCACCAACTCTCTAAAACATGCACTTGTCAACCCCATACTTAAAAAGCCCTCACTGGGCCCATCCAATCTTAACAACCTATGCCCCATCTCCTTGCTCCCCTTTTTATCCAAACTCCTTGAACGTCTGATCTACAACTGACTGAGCATCCACCTTGCTCATAATAGCCTTCTTGATCCCCTTCAGTCTGGATTTCGTCCTCAACACTCCACAGAATCTGCTCTCCTAAAACTAACAAACAATCTACTAACAGCCAAAACCAATCAAAACTATTCTGTACTCCTACTTCTGGACCTCTCTGATGCCTTTGATATGGTTGACCACCCCCTCCTCAAAAGAAAACTCCACACCTTTGGTCTCCATGACTGTGCTCTTCACTGGTTCTCTTCCTACTTATCGAACCACACCTTTAGCGTTTCTTACAACTCTACTTCCTCCTCTCCTCTTCCTTTCTCTGTTGGGGTCCCCCAAGTTTCTGTTCTTGGACCGCTCCTATTTTCAATCTACATCTCCTCCCTGGGTGAGCTGATAGCCTCCCATGGCTTCCAATACCACCTCTATGCTGACAACACCCAAATCTATTTCTCTACCCCTCCGCTCACTCCCCTCCGTCTCCTCACATATCACTAATTTACTATCAGATATATCAGTCTGGATGCCACACCACTTCCTCAAACTCTATCTATCCAAAACCAAACTTATAATTTTTCCTCCCCCATATGCCCCTTTCCCTTCCCCTGATCTCTCTGTCAAAATTGATGGCACAACTATAAGTCCATCCCCACATGCCAAGGTTCTAGGTGTAGTCCTGGACTCTGAACTCTCCTTTAAGCACCACGTCCAATCACTCTCCAAATCTTGTCGCCTCAACCTCTACAACATCTCCAAAATATGCCCCTCTCTAACCAATGACACAACAAAGCTCTTAATTCACTCGCTGGTCATCTCTCGCCTCGACAGTAACTCCCTTCTCATTGGCTTACCTCTACATAGTCTATCACCTCTTCAATCCATCATGAATGCTGCTGCCAGACTCATCCACCTTACCAATCGCTCTGAGTCTGCTACCCCTCTCTGTCAATCCCTCCACTGGTTTCTGCTCACCAAACAAATTAAATTCAAAATGCTAACAACTACTTACAAAGCCATCCACAATTTAGCCCCCAGCTACATCACTAGCCTAGTCTCTAAATACCAACCTACTCATTCTCTTCATTCCTCTCAAGACCTCCTGCTCTCTAGCTCCCTCGTCACCTCCTCTCATGCTCGCCTCCAGGGCTTTTCTAAAGCCTCTCCAATCCTATGGAATGCCTTACCCCAATCTGTCCACTTATCTCCTACTCTATTAACTTTTAGATGATCCCTGAAAACCCTTCTCTTCAGAGAAGCCTACTCTACCCACACCTAACAACTGTATTTTCATTTTCTCCATCCGCTCACCCCCCACAGTTATTACCTTTTGTTCCACTTGACCCTCCCTTCTAGATTGTAAGCTCTAACAAGCAGGGCCCTCTGATCCCGTGTGTATTGATTTGTATTGTAAGTGTACTGTCTGCCCTCATGTTGTAAAGCACTGTGAAAACTGTTGGCGCTATATAAATTCTGTATTATAATAATAATAATAATGGCACCAAAAGGCCCTGGCTTGGTGTGTTGCCACAAGTGTCATTGACCTTCTGTAATAGGAGGTCTGTTTGAGCTGGTAAGCGAGCACTTTGTCTGTATTGGTGGTGACACTCCAAGTGATCACACATTCCAGGTGGCAGATGATGGTGATGCTGATGCATTGACAAGAATACTCTCATTTTGAAAATGATTTCACTGTTTTGGACTCTTTTCAATACCACTTGTGGTTTGTTATATTTGGGTAAATCATTTATTCAGTGCGACTCTAAAAACATTTTTTATTGTTATTGGACTTTGTTTATATCTCATAGGAGAGTTGCTGCTTATATAATTAACATATTATTTGGTCACTTTATTTCATTAGTGCCATTTTTTTATTTTCTTTTTCTTATAAGCGATTTTATATGCCATCATTTATTAGCCCAAAAATGTGCCATCTACTCTCATGCTAAATGGAGGTGGTTTAGGTCTTTGCCAAAACAATATAACTCCCTAGAGTCCAGCGTGTAGCCCTTTACCACTTATTCTGCAGCTTTCAGGGGCACCTGCAGACCGTAGTCTGCGTTTTCCTTATCTAGTTACTAGGTAGGTGAGGGAAAATTATTCTTCAGACTGCATTCTAGTAGTTACAATACAGTATATTTTTTAGTTTTCTGTCTAAGAATCTTGCTTTTTCTGTGCTATGGCTGAAGTATTTTTTAAGAAGTACAAAGCAAAAATGTGGAATCATTGAATTGTAAAAGGGGCTGTAAAAGTAGCAATCTCTTGCAGTCCTATTTCGTGTGTCTTGAGTCTACAACTATCTTCTGAAGCATGTCCTCAGTCTCAAACTAACCAAATAGCGTGTCTACAGTCTCTTATAGTCTGTGACTATCCCTTGTTGCAAATCTATAGTTTTCTATAGTTTTGCATTCACCAAATATTATGTGTCACCCTTTAGTGATGGTAGGGACTGCATTAGTGGTCCCCTATCTGAAGAAAGTTAACACCCACTGTTCTAACCGGTCTGATTAATGGGCTTTCTACTAAAGAAAACACAGCATACATGCAGAATGTTTGGCAAACAAAATCTGCATTGGCAGGATACAGTATCTCTCCAAAAAGCCCCAAGTGAAAAGTGCAGTGGAAACATGAATGTTTATGTTAGGCTGACTGCTTGTACAGGTGATGATTTAGGCACACATTAATAAAACGTTAATCCTGAAGCTTGTTATTTATTCTGACATTGAACTGGAGAATATATTTCAGCAGGTAAAATCAATGTACAGATAAAACATACAATCTCTCCTTAAAGAGCAGCCTAATGGATTGTAAGTATGGACTGCACCTGCCTCAATGTTTATATTCAATAGAGAATACATTATCTTTTGTTATAGCTGTGTTGTAATGTTATACCTACTATCTGTATGCCAAGCAATATATATATATATATATATATATATATATATATATATATATATATATATATATATATATATATATATATTTAACACAACCTGGTACATCACCGAGTTACGTATCACTGTTAAGGATGTTTCCTATGGCTATTAAGGACTTTAATCCTTCTTTCCTGTTTTTCGGTTCATTTACCTTAGTGTTAGTCTCATGTGTCTTATTTTGTTCCCACTGCTGCTTATGTAATTGGAGCACCACAGATTCAGGACATCCTGGTATCCTAATTTTCTGACATTATGAATTTATAGTTTGCAATAAGAAGTTAAATTTAGTATTGTAAATAGCAGACATTTAGCAACAGGTTCTTCCTCCAAGTTTCAGCACTATGGATACATTATAAAGGTTTTTTTTTATATACAGTATTTTACTGACCTAATATTGATATTTAGACTGTTATGTGAATATATAGGGGTGATGGTGTGCAACAGTACATGCTTTAATGGCTGGCAATTTTGTGTAATGGTAATCAGAGTTGTGTTTATGTGTTACTCATAGGCCCAAGTGTAGGTCAAAAGGGTATGTGCCCAAGACAGTCATTTAAAAGTGGTTCAGAAAATCAGAATGCAACTGAAAATTTGATCTATAATTGCCTTCAGAACCATTTCTGAATTCTGAAATGTGTAAGTGTGCCAAGTATGGTTAAAAAAGATCTGAACATTTTTTTTTATTATGCTCCAAAGTTTCTGACTTTTATATTCACCTACTGAAATTTGTTAAATGCAATCATTGCAGATTACAGAAAATATGTTTGTTTAAACTTCTGGGCCCTGGAAACACTAGCAGGCATTTCAGACCATATTAACTCATTGTAAAACTTTAATAATTTAGCTTGTGGTCAAATCTATCATTGAAAGTAAAATAAGTTCTCATAATGGAAAATCACAGGAACAGTTCTAACCTGGATCAATATTTATAGTTTGGATTGTAGATATCAGAGAATGTGTATTTACAGGGCTGCTATGCTTTTCTAGTTACTAGAGCTGAACAACATATAATAGGAACAGAGGAGCAAACTTTATTAATTTAAAGTTTTATTGATGATTCTCATATTTTGTTTGACTAGCTTCAGGTTTGGGCTGACCACATGCTTGACCCAAAACACAAGCTGTTCGCAGATTGCACAACTGGTGACTAAATAGTCAGATTTTGGCTGTTTGTTCACCTGTTCGAACTTCCAGCTGCTGTAGCAGCTGTCATGAAGTCATTAATTTAGTGATGTTATTACTACCACCACTAAATGACAGCTCCTGGCCTCCTGCCAGCTTGTTTAAAATTGTAAACAACATGGTGGGCATTCTTTGTGACATAATTGTCCAAATAATGTGGATTATCATATTGGACATTCAGCAGACAGCCTGGAGTTGTTATTTTGGGAGGAGAGGATCCCATGGTGTGGGTCATCATGATATCACCTGTGATGTATTTCAGTTATCTTGCAAACCTGGCCTGTTAGTGGGCCCTGAGGACAGAGTTGATGACCACTGATCTAGAATATGCAGTTTCGTTTTTGGCACCAATTCACAAAAAGGATATTGGGAAACTGGAGAAAGTGCAGAGAAGGGCAACCAAACTGATAAGAGGCATGGAGGAGCTCAGCTATGAGGAAAAATTAGCTGAACTGAATGTATTCTCTCTTGAGAAGAAGATATTAAAAGTGGATATGATCAATATGTATAAATACGTAAGTGGTACATGTAGTGAACTTGGTGTAAAGTTATTCACATTAACCACTTACAGACCACCCACTGTCACTATACAGGGGTACTTTGAAGAGGAATATCATTATTATGGCAGCAGTTAGCTGCCATAACCCCGGTATCCTCTTCTTCAGCGGGCAGTCCGCTTTCAGACAGAACTGGTCTCTGTGGCGGATTCGCCGCAAGATCACTTTTGTGGGCGGCGGGAGAGGGGCCCCCCTCCCGCCATGCTCCGATACCCTCCACCGCTTACCGGAGCTGCCGGCAGTGGCGGAGGTGATCGCATCTTCTCCCCTCTGTGGTATGGAGCTGAGTGAGAGGAAGATGGCCCCAATGCAGGGCGGAAGTGAAGTTTTGACATAGCTTTTAAAGCAACATTTATTTTATTTTATTTTAAAAAATTTTATATAACATTTTATAATAAATATGAGATCTGAGGTCTTTTTTGACCCCAGATCTCATATTTAAGAGGTCCTGTCATGCTTTTTTTCTATTACAAGGTATGTTTACATTCCTTGTAATAGAAATAAAAGTGACACCATTTTTTTTTTAAGAACAGTGTAAAAATAAAAGGTAAAAAAAATAAGAAAAAAAACAAACATTTTTAAATGCACCCAGTCCACCGAGCTTGCGCATGCTTGAGTAGTGCCTGCATATGAAAACGGTGTTCAAACCACACATGTGAGGTATCACCATGATCGTTAGAGTGCGAGCAATAATTGTAGCCCTAGACCTCTGTAACTCAAATCATGCAACCTGTAGAATTTTTTTAAACATCACATATGGAGGTTTTCTATTTGCGAGTGTGTGTTTTTTTTTCTCTGTGGGTTGAACTGGATGGACTATATTGTATCTCTATAACTAATACAAGTGATTAGTTAAACATTACGCTGTTTGGAATGTTGCCTTTCATTTACACATTGTACTATTGTGGGCCTATTTAGGAGTTTCTGCACCCACAAATGTGATACTTTTACTGTGTTTTAGGATGAGTATCTGCTTTTTTTCTGTACTAGTTATAAACTAGGGTAAAATTAGCAGCTCACTGGGGATGTATCTTCTTAGCAGGAATGCTTAAAAGGTGTAAACAGTCAGCATCCAGAGGGGCTGCAAACTCCTAGTTAGTGAGGCTGTGGGAATTTTGTCCAAGCAAGGCAACACATTTATGGAGTTAAAGCCTGCATGGCATATTTAATGCTTACAAAATTATCAAAGCTCCTTAACGACTTAAGGACAGTCCTACATACAGATACTGCGGCAGGGCGGCCCTTAAACGCGAAATCACATACCTGAATGTGATTTCTTCCATCGGCTCTGGCGCTGTGGTTGGACCCAGCAGGAGCCAATCAGCGGGTCCCGCGGCCATGATGGCTGCCGGCCAACTGCGATCATCCGCTGGAGAGACAGAACAAGGCAGACCATCTTTCTGTCAGCAAGGGAGAGAGAGATCTGTGATTCCTGCTAATCAGAAACACAGATGTTTCTCTTCTTTGAGTCAGTCCATCCCCCACACAGTAAGAATGCACACCCAGGGAACACAGTTAAACCCTTTGATTACGCCTGATGTTAACCCCTTCCCTGCCAGTGTCATTTATACAGTGAGAGTGCATTTTTTTAGCACTGATCACTGTATTGGTGTCACTGGTCTCCAAAAAGTGTCACTTAGTGTCCGATTTGTCCACCGCAATGTCGCAGTCCTGCTAAAAATCGCTGATTGCCACCATTACTAGTAAAAACAATAAAGAAAAAAGTCCATAAATATATCCCATATTTTGTAGACACTATAACTTTTGTGCAAACCAATTAATATATTCTTGTTGGGATTTTTTTAACCAAAAATATGTATCAGAATACAAACTGGCCTAAATTGATGAAGAATTTTGATTTTTTTTACTTTTTATTGGATGTGTTTTGTAGAAGAAAGTAAAAAATATTGTTTTTTTTTTTCAAAATTGTCAGTCTTTTTTTGTTTATAGCACAAAAAATAAAAACCCAGTGGTGATCAAATACCACCAAAAAAAAGCTCTATTTGTGGGGGAAAAAATGCCAAAAATTGTATTTGGGTACAGCATTGCACGGCTGCGCAATTGATAGTTAAAGTAATGCAGTGCCGTATCACAAAAAAATGGCCTCATCAGAAAGGGGGTAAAACCTTCCGTAGCTGAAGTGGTTTAATAAGCAAGCAAAATGTCCAAAGAAATATTCCCTTCACTGCATCCTGTAAGTCAGAAATATATCAGTAGATGTAGCAGGCTGTGTAAGTTGCTGCAAACCTTTTATGTGTACATTTGTATGCCAACTACAAAATCATTGCACTGTCTAGTAATTTCTCTGTATGTTACAGTATAACCATTAGGTTATTGTAGTACACCCAAGACAAGCAGATCACCAATAATTAATCTCTTAACAATTGTAACATCCATTTCTGCTCCCTAACTCTGCTCTGCGATCAATAACAGACCCTCAGACTGACCCTATCTAACTACTGTTTCTTATCTATATAGAGAAGATGAAGATGTTAAAAAGAGTTAGAAGAGTAAGGAATTAGAAGAGTAAGGAATTACTGACAGCCTTTATTGGCAAGTACACTGTCTATATCTACAAAGAATGATAAGTGTGACACTGTAGAACTGAATGAGAACAACCTCCACTGCACTGTGACTAGTGATGATGAGCCAAACATAATGGGTTTGGCTCCAAGTAGGTTTGGCGAACATTGCTAAAATTTGGGTGTCGAATACCAGCCCCACTAAAGTTAATGAGAGCCAAATGTTAAAAAACAATGATAGTAATTTCCTAAGCTAATAGGCAAGAAATTGTCAAACAAATGGCATGGGGGGCTGGGCACTGTCCTGGGGGACATTTACAAATAAAAACATGTGTTTAGGTTGCCTCAAAATGCACTGTGATTCATACCAGGTTCTTCAGATCTATTATGAATTTTAAGGGTGATCCCATACAAAATAACAAATGAAAAATGATGTGAGGTCCCTCTAAATTCTATACCAGATACTTATAGTAAGGATGTGGGTCTTCCTGAAAAAATCAACATCAGACCCTTTTTTAAGCATGCCATGGCCATGAAAGGTGCAAGAGTTTGTGTGCCCCCAAACCTTACCAGGCCACATAATCTTAAAATGCCCCCCCCCTGACAAGCACTCTCGCCAGGGGTTGTGGGGTATGTGGGCAAGAAGACTTATTAGAAACTGCAAACCCCCTTAAATATTACTGAGACCTCAAGCCCACAGCTGTTCCTATCACTACCCTTGGCCAAATATTATCTCTGGCATATGACAACTGCTATGGGAAATTGGGCATGGGAACCCAGGTGATATCATTGACCAAATATAGACAATAATGTCACTGTGACCCCCCCTTAATGTTGATGGCATGTGAACAGGTGTGGTTCAGGAAGGGGGCCACATGCTTGTCCCCACTTTTATGGCCTTCCAGCCTGCATGTTCAGATGTGCAGATCTGTGGGCAGGAAGGCTTATAATAATCTGGAAGTTTCCTTAAACAATAAGGGAGCCTTCAGGTATCCTCCCCATATGAATGAGAATGGGGTACAGAGTATCCCTACTCATTCACAAACAAGTAAGCAAATAAAAACACCTTTTCGGCAAGTTCTTTATTTAAAAGAAATTCCCACAATGTAACTCCATTGCCATTCATGTCATCCAGGGATGAGATCCTCATCAATCATGATGAACGGTGAACAATGAAAGAAAAAAAAACAACCATCCCAACACGATGACAGCCACTCGCCAAATGACAGCTTTCTGAGCTGTCATCTGCAATATGGGGGGAGGAGTGAGGATAGTGGACTCATCATTGCTCAAATATTGACTGTGACTAAGTAAGGCAAGGAGCAGCTCAGAGAGCAGGTGTCCAGCACAAGTGCATTCAAAAATTAGCTCCTACAATAGTTTTTCTATGATTGTCATGTTTGATGATAACCCTACCTGACTGCTAGTGGCAAAGGGTGGTCAGGCATAGGAGAAGATAGTATTGAAGATATTTGGACATGTAACTGAACATCGTATTGACCTTTACTGTAACTTGTGATCATTTTTCTGTACTTAACCCTGCTGTTTCTGTAATATGTCTTAATACTCTACTATCAATATGTTATTGGCTGTCACTACAATTAATGTGCATCTTGTTTTTCCATCATGGCATAGCAATTCTTTTTGTGCTTACTTCACTGATAGCCATCACTATAATCCTTGTGATTATTAAAGGACATCTCAAAGCCATTACTGCTAGTAAATTGAACCTTTCAAACCCATACTACTACTACTGCTCCAGAAAATAACATATTGCTTGGTATTTAGATGCTGGGCAGCTTAGAAGGCACTATGATGGTTATTTTTACCAGCATAATTGGTCTGGCTTGGCTTATTGTAATCATTTCATATTTAGGCTTTATTTTATTTTATGCTACACCTTATATTATCTAAAGCATTCTAAAGTGATGCTTCTCACTGATCACTAGACTTGGTAAGCAATGCATTCTAGATATTGTTAAGATAGTAGTTGTCTATTTCAGAACAAGCTTTTTAATAAATGAAAATCAAGCTGCCAGTTGCTGGATTGTCCGGAGTTCAATGGTTCTTTTGTGCATGATAGAAAACATAGCTAGCAGCTCTTTTTCAGGCACATTGTCAATCCCATTTGTTAAGTTCAGTCTATCAATGATATTACGTTATGACTGTCCTTGACATATATTCGGTGATAGCTATCAAAGAGTGACATATGCTTTAGTTCTACATGTAATTTAATGACATTTGTTTTCAGTAACTTATATCATGGTAATGACAGATGTTTTAATTTTCTCAGTAGTTGATGCTTCGTTGTGAATCCCTTTAGACAAAGATACGATACAGACTAATGACCAGGGCCGTCTTAATAGCATCATGGGCCCCTGGGCAAAGTACTGCTCTGGGGCCCCTATAATGGAGATAGCGCAGGTAAATAGACATCAAGTAGGTAGGAGGCAGACAAGCAGAGCTTCCCCTTTTGGGTGGAGCTCCGCTTTAACTACATGAACAATCATTCTGTATAGCAAAGAAACAGTATTTTTGTCCGAATTTCGGGGATTTTCATGTTTTTTTAACAAAACGATAACGAATGCGCATAATCTGAAATCCGAAAGATCCGAAATAAAAAAATTCTTTATTTTCGTATCCATTATATTTTCGTATCGTTGTGACAACAGTTCGATATAGATACATAGAAGATTCGACATGGCGATGACAATAGCGATCTGTGTCTATTGAAACAGCGGTCGAATGTGTCTAACCTAACTCTATTAGTCCAAGATTTGTCTACATAGAGAGAAAAGATTCGACATTATAGAGACAAGATTCAACGAAGCGGATAAAGACATACGAATAAATGCTCCACCCATAGGCAATAGTAGAATTCTAATGTTGTTTGTCTAGTATTAATTACAATTATTACTAGTCAAACAACATTAGAATTCTACTATAGCTTGTGGGCAGAGCATTTGACCAGAAATGTATGATTGCGGCATCGTACAGTTTAGCTGCTTTGACGAATCTTCTTAGAATATCTGACAGACACCATAAGCCTTCGACTGACAGATTCCACCTTAATTAATTCGGATTTTTGTACAAATGCATTTTTAACAAAATTAAGTAAATAAAAATGAATTTTGGGAGTAACTAAATAAATGTATTTTTCGGACAAATATGAAATTCTGGAACAAAATATTTCAGTGTGCACATGTCTAGTCTGTACTGGGATCGGATCACATGGGTGTTCGCACCCATGCAATCTGATTCCTGTACCATTTGACAGTTTGCACTGCGATCTGCAAACCGATATGGGTGTGTCATTAACTTTCTATTGACACCCGCAGTGGTTTACACAGGGCAGTGTGAACTGCCTGCTAGTGACATGCAATGCGGGAACCCGCACAGGAATCACGCTGGTTCCCACATCGCATGTGTGTGAACCTAGCCTCAAGTGGTTTCCTGCATGTATAACTCCGCTGAATTTTTAATTTGGACATGTCTCAGCGGGGAGCATTGTTAGCTTCAAGAAACTATTAGATAATCACCTGAATGACCGCAATATACAGGGATATGTAATGTAATACTGACACATAATCACACACATAGGTTGGACTTGATGGACTTGTGTCTTTTTTCAACCTCACCTACTATGTAACTATGTAACTATGTTTCAGTTTGACCTCAAGATCACATCTTTTCAGTTTTATAGGAACAATCTAAAAAAAAAAAAAGAGTCAAAATGAAGCTTAGGCTAGTTATAAATGCACAAAGTGTGCTATAGTGTGCTTCAGTATGTTTACAAGTACATTGTAAAATGTAACTGCAATTGCATGCCATTTCAATAAAGCTAGTGCAGAAAGGAACGGAATCTAGAGACATGTAAATGAGACATATTGTAAAGTGGCAGAGGGCATTTTTATAATGAACGCAGCCTTGCCTCCCCCCTTCCTCATTAATAAATTATTTCATCAAATCAAGTAATTAACACTAGTTCTATTCTTAATTAACTGCTGTCTTGTATCACAGTTTTATCTTAGATCATACAATACAGCAGTAAAACCTTGACTTGAGAGCCTGCCAAACCCATTTTTTTATTCCAATTTAGTCAATAGGAAAGAATGTAAAGGTGGTCTATTCAAAAGCACAAAATACTGTTTCTACATTTTTTTTTCATTCTGTTTGGCGGGGAAACAGCATTTTAATAATACTTAAAGTGTTTGTTAACCCCAAAAAATAAACTACTGTTCCTTGTTATACTGCACAGTACTTGTGCTGTGTATTTTGGCCCCATATATCACCTAAAATACCTGGCTGATCCTGCCAGTTTCTACCCTTCCGCTGTATGCTGACTCTGATATATCTGGGCTACTGAGCCCTGACACTATTGTCAGCATATGTCCCTCCGTCATACGCCGTTATCTGCCGCTTTCCTGTCTCTCCTCCCCTGCCTGTCATCTCCCATTATCGCTGATCTGCTCCTCTCCCTGCTGCTTCAAAACTAACTGATCTGTAAATCATCCCCTCTGTCACATAAAAAACTGTGTCCTAGTGCCTATGCTTTATAAAAAAAAAAAGATTTCTACCTGTTTTAACATCCCCCTTCAAGTCTATAGCTCTCCCTCTGTCTTATCTCACTAACTCTGCTGCTATCTTTATTACCATTTATTTGTATGTGTTTGTTTTTCTTTTCTTTTTTTTTCTCCTTTCCCTCAGAGATTATTTTTTTTTAACATTCTGCTAAAAAATTTGTGAATCAGTACTGCTTGGACCTTGAAGAAGGGGACATACCCCGAAAGCTTGTCCTGAAAAATTGTATGTTAGTCCAAATAAAAAAAGCATCATAGACAGTACTCAATTTTCTCTACCTGTTTTAACAGTGTCTTCCAGCGATCACATGACTCCTGGTTCTCTGCTCCCCTCCTCCCATGCTGACGTAAGCAGGAGAATCTCAGCCCTGCCCACTGGAGATATCACACGGGGAAAGCTGAGAGCCTAGTGTCATCTTATCGCTGGGAGATGCTGTTAAAACAGGTAGAATTTTTTTTTTAATAAAGCACAGGCACTAGGATGCAGATTTTTATCTGACAGAGGGGATGATATAAAGATGAGACAGTGGCTTAACAACCACTTTAAAGGTAAACATTAAAAATGCAAAATTCTTTTAAAAAACATGCCTGGGAGAAACCCTTGACCCACCTGTTAAAGCTTTTGTTACCCCAAAACTTCATATTCCTGATATGTGCCTGCTGTACCATATACTTGTATGGGAGAGTATCCTGTTCTATTTGTATGCTTTCTTTATGTGAACTCACTGCCAGTCCCTCTACTTTCATATTAAAAACTGACCACACTAAGCAAGAGAACTCACTGTGGTCAGTTCTGTAGTTATGCTGGGAACATGCCCCCGCTGCACAACCTTTCACTGGGAAGCTCATTGTGCTGCTGATTCTTCTCCCCTGGCTGTTATGCAGCTGAGAACAGAGGGAATGCGATCATTTCTTATATCATCCAAAAATGTTTTGCCTTTCATTTCTATTTTAAGCTGAATGGGTTGTTTTACAAAGTGATCTTTAAGTGGCAAATCTGTACAATGCATACAACCTACCACAGCAAAACATTTACAAAGAAAAAAAAGCATTCATTTTTAAAAATTTACATTTAAATAACTCCAAAATGACTTTTAAATGACAGCTCCAAGACACTTATTTATGTTTGTGAACAAAGCAGCCGGGGAATCCTTTCATCTATGCCAGATCCCTATTATACAGTAGATGGAGGTCTGATATAAAAAAAAAAAATAACTCAACACCAGCCATTAATGTCTAAACCACTGGCAACAAAAGTGAGTACACCCTTGAGTGAAAATGTCCAAATTGGGCGTGCCAAAGTGTCAATATTTTGTGTGCCCACCTTTATTTTCCAGCACTGCCTTAACCCTGTTGGGCATGCCGTTCACCAGAGCTTCACGGGTTGCCACTGGAGTCCTCTTCCACTCCTCCATGATGACATCACAGAGCTAGTGGTGTTAGAGACCTTGCGCTTCTCCACCTTCCATTTAGGGATGCCCCACAGATGCTCAATAGGGTTTAGGTCTGGAGACATGCTTGGCCAGTCCATTACCTTTACCCTCAGATTCTTTAGCAAGGCAGTGGTTTTCTTGGAGGTGTGTTTGGGGTCGTTACCACGTTGGAAGACTGCCCTGCGGCCCAGTCTCTGAAGGGAGGGGATCATGCTCTGCTTTAGTATGTCACAGTACATGTTGGTATTCATGGTTCCCTCAATGAACTGTAGCTTTCTAGTGCCAGCAACACTCATGACACTCCCACCACCATGCTTGACTATAGGCAAGACACACTTGTCTTTTGTACTCCTCACCTGGTTGCCACCATACATGCTTGACACTATCTGAACCTAATAAGGTTATCTTGGCCTCATCGGACCACAGGACATGGTTCCAGTAATCCATGTCCTTAGTCTGCTTGTCTTCAGCAAACTGTTTGCGGGCTTTCTTGTGCATCATCTTTAGAAGAGGTTTCCTTCTGGGACGACAGCCATGCAGACCAATTTGATGCAGTGTGCGGTGAATGGTTTGAGCACTGACAGGCTGACCCCCCATCCCTACAACCTCTGCAGCAATGTTGGTAGCACTCATACGTCTATTTCCCAAAGACAACCTCTGGATTTGACGCTGAGCACGTGCACTCAACTTCTTTGGTCGACCATGGTGAGGCCTGTTCACAATGGAACCTGCCCTGTTAAACCGCTGTATGATCTTGGCCACCATGATGCAGCTCAGTTTCAGGGTCTTGGCAATCTTCCTATAGCCTGAGCCATTTTTATGTAGAACAATAATTCTGTTTTTCAGATCCTCAGAGAGTTCTTTGTTATGAGGTGCCCTGTTGTACTTCCAGTGACCAGTATGAGAGAGTGAAAGCGATAACACCAAATTTAACACACCTGCTCCCCATTCACACCTAAGACCTTGTAATACTAACGAGTCATATTACACCGGGGAGGGAAAATGGCTAATTGGGCCTAATTTGGATATTTTCACTAAGGGGTGTACTCACTTTTGTTGCCAGCGGTTTAGACATTAATGGCTGTGTGTTGAGTTATTTTCAGGGGACAGCAAATTTACACTGTTATACAAGCTGTACACTCAGTCTTTTACATTGTAGTAAAGTGTGATTTCTTCAGTGTTGTCACATGAAAAAAATATAATGAAATATTTACAAAAATGTGAGGGGTGTACTCACTTTTGTGACATACTGTATATATATATATATATATATATATATATATATATATATATATATATATATATGTATATACCGTATTTATCCCCTTAAAATCAGGGGAAAATCGTGGGTGCATGTTATATGCCGATCCCCGCTAATTGTGATCTATCAGAGCGTTTGCTGTGATTGCCGCCGACATTCACATAGTGTGTAGCTTTAAATATGGCGCCGCGGAGTTTGGAGGGAATCGGCGGTGCTGAACGAGCGCCGCCGAGATCACAGTGACTGGGCGGAGCCGAGATACACATAGCTGAGTGTTCTAGGCTCTTCTCGGCGCCACTCACAGTCACGCCCAGTCCCGCCATTGGACCTGTGTTATGTCCATCATAGGGCGGGGCTGGGCATGACTGTGAGCAGCAACGAGAAGAGCTGAGTACACTCGGCTATGTGTATCTCGGCTCCGCCCAGCCACTAATCTCAGCGGCGCTCGTTCAGCGCTGCCGAGTCCCTCCGAACTCCGCGGCGCCATATTTAAAACTACACGCTATGTGTATGTCAGCGGCGATCTGTCCAAGCATGTAATGGACACTGGGGGCAAGGCTGCACTGACCACTGGGGCAAGGCTGCACTGACAAGGCTGCACTGGGGCAAAGCTGCACTGACAATTCTGCACTGGGGTAAAGCTGCACTGACAAGGCTGCACTGGGGCAAAGCTGCACTGGGGCAAAGCTGCACTGACAAGGCTGCAATGGACACTGGGGCAAGGCTGCACTGACACTGAAAAGGCTGCAATGACACTGACAAGGCTGCAGATGGACACGATAAGGCTGCATTGATGGGCATTTACAGTAAATGTAAGTTTTTTTTCCTTAAAATTCCCTCCTAAACTTGGGGTGCGTGTTATACGCCAGTGCGTGTTATACGCCGATAAAAACGGTATATATATGTGTATATATATATATATATATATATATATATATATATATATATATATATATAAATAATTACACTGTTGCTGACTAACTAACCTGCCTGCCTAATCTAGCTCAATCTATCTCCGTCTACAGTCACACACTATACACGGTCGCTATATAGGCAGCCTTATATAGTGTGCATCCTGCCTTTGGCCAATTATGGCTCTCACAGCAGAGTGCACTGTGATTGGCCAAAGCATGCAGGTCAGGTGCATGCTTTGGCCAATCATCAGACATCAATGCACTGCGATCTCACAGTGCATTATGGGGCATTTCGCGGCGCTCAAATTTGCCACAAATGCCCCATAATATTCACTGTTCGACAAATGGGCGGACACCTGATGTTCGAGTCGAACTTACGTTCGACTTGAACATCAAGCTCATCCCTAGTATCTTCCGCACAACCATGGCACAGTGGTTGTGGGGGTTTGCAGTTGTTTTTTTTTGGAATCTAGAAGACCCCCTTAACAAAAGGTAACTTTATAGGTAAAGTTGATCCAGAGAATATCCGATTGCCTCTCGTGGGATCAGGAATGATTTTTTCCCCTGCTGGATCATGCTTTGCTGTTTTTTTTGCATTTCTCTGGATCAACTGTGGGTGAAGAATTGTGTATATGTGATTGTATGTTTTTTTGTCTTTGTTTTTTTTTTCCCTTGGTTGAAATAGATGGACTTGTGTCTCTTTTCAACCTGACTAACTATTTAACTATGAAACAATAATGGACCCCCCTTTCATCACTGTCTTTCCATGAGTGAATGATAAACTATGCACCTCTAGGTACACCCACACACCCACACATTGGTGCTGACACCAATATATATATATATATATATATATATATATATATATATATATATATACTTTTTTTCACATTTTTTTTAATTATATTGTTTTTTTTTTTTAACACACTTTGACCAATGCAATATAATGTTACCATAGTAACATTGTACTACTCTGGGGAAGTGATCAGTATTTTTTTTTACACATTATGTTTGCATATTGCAGTGCAGTACATTGCTATATGCAAGCATTTTACTGAATGAAATTAATTCAGTTTGTTTTGTTGTGATTAGCTGTGATTGGTCACAGCTAATCACATGGTACAGATGGGCTGTGATTGACCCAGTCTGTACCATGTGATCACACTGACCAATTACAGCTAGCAACACAATTGTATACAACGAATGGTTTGAAAGAAAGCCATCCATTGTTTACAACTGTCATGTGACCTGCTGTGATTGGTTACAGCAGTCACATGGTACTGGCAATGGGCTGGTAAAATGATCAGTCATCGGCTGTGTCCAGTGGACGAAGCCTGTGACAGAGCGGTGTGCCGCACGACCTGCGGCCATGCATGGGTCGTGATTCAGTAGGAGGTTGAATGACGTTCGCCCCAATCGACGAGAGGTTCCCAAAGGTGTCATCTTGCCATAGGCCAGATGGGAACCAGTTAAAAACCATTGACAGTGGAAGAAGGAAGAATGAGCTAAAGTCTAGTGTTTGGATAAATGCCCAAAGATGTAAAGTTAGGCTTATTCCTATCCATTAGTAGCAGACCTGCTCATGGGACTCATCTGTAAAGTTAATTGTATGCCTTGTCATAGGTCAGTTCAGGCACCAAACATCAAATCATTCAAATACCTAAGTACAGCTTTGTGATTGAGTAAAATATAGGAAATCATTAATGTCTAATTCAAGACTCAAATTTTAGCATGCATTTTTGCAAGTGTTCTTATTGAAGTCTATGGGGCCATAATGCACCATGTTGCACCAAAAGACAAATCTGTACCTTTTTCCAAGTTGTACAGAATGATGTTGCTTGGGTGTAAATCGGCTCTGTAAAAAGTAATGGAAATATTTTGCAATGGCTG
Source organism: Lithobates clamitans (assembly GCA_037952925.1). Classification (NCBI taxonomy): domain Eukaryota; kingdom Metazoa; phylum Chordata; class Amphibia; order Anura; family Ranidae; genus Lithobates; species Lithobates clamitans. Next base: position 4,325,790 of record JBBGZY010000143.1, read on the forward strand.
AAGTGTGACAAATCAGACAGGTGTGAATGGAGACTTCAATAGTGTGTATTTCTGCAATCTGAAAATAGAAAGAAAATCAAAATTGACTTCCAATGGGGAATACAAACTACTTAAGTTAGCAGATTTGTTTGTTTACTGCAGGTACTTATACAGTGCAGACAATTTACTTTTCACTTTACATACTCTACAAGAAGTCATTTGTAGCATCTTTATAGTGGAACTTAACTTTAAAAGGGAACATTTTTTATAAATATTTAGAGAATGTTTATATTAGGTATACATAAATTTAAGGGAAATTTTGGGGGCGTCCTGCGAAGATGGTTAATTGTGTGTTGTTATGAGGGCTGCTGCCTCCACTGAGGCAACTACTTGGGTATGGTCTTATATGAGAAGATTTAGAGCAGTGTTTCTCAACTCCAGTCCTCAAGGTGCCCCAACAGGTCATGTTTTCAGGATTTCCCTCAGACGAAACAGCTGTGGTAATTACTAAGGCAGTGAAACTGATCAAATCACCTGTGCAAATGATGGAAAGCCTGAAAACATAACCCGTTGGGGCACCTTGAGGACTGGAGTTGAGAAACTCTGATTTAGAGGGATAGTGGGTATGGCACTGCTCTTTGATGTGACAGGTGGGTGTTGTAAATTAATTATTGAAAAGTGCTAGGTGCTTTGTATACTCTTTAAGCCAACACATTAAATAAATGAATTTAAAAATAAAAAGCAATCAATGATATTGGTAAAGTGACTGATGTTTCTGGTAAACCAAATGGTGAATAAACATTGACTTCATGTGCAAAAAATCAACCGTTAAAATTCATATGCTGTTAATAAAGTGACAAGTGCTAATATAAACCAGTTAAAGTGAACAATAAACTCTGTAATGATAAGCAAAATTAATGTCAAGCAACCACTGGACTCTAGTAGTAAAAATGACCAGTCTGTAAGTAGTCAAGCCCTAGTATCATTGGTCAGTCCATATTATTAGATGTAAACAAAATCAATGAAATCACAAATCAAGGTGACAGGTGCTCTTTATCTATGCTTGTAACAGATATATATTGGTACAGGTGTTCCACTCTGTGCTCCTCTTATGCTACTGCACTCACCGGAGAGCTATCTCCTTAAGGGGGTATCTGGCATTCACAGCTTAAACTGCTGTATGACAGGACACGTTTGGTGCGTTTCCTTTTTCCTTCACACAGACCCTTCCACAGTGCTGCTAAGGCTTTCCACTTTAGGCCCTGGGCTGTCTCTTTCAGACCATGTCCTTATAACACTGGTCATATAGATCGCAGCCCCTCACTGCTCTGACCTTAAGGCTTGGGTCTCTGGCAACTCCAGTGCACGCCTGGACTCCTCGGGAGGGTGGCTCTTTAATAATAAGTTTACAACACACACTTGTCACATCAAAGAGCAGCGCTATACCTAAATTTAACCCTTTGACTCAAAAACACTTCTGAAAAATAGCAGAGAGATTCCTGGTATGTGAATGTGACTAGGCACTCATGTCCATACAGCCATACGGCTATCTATCTGAAGTACGAGCTCCATGACACTGCTGTCTCTGACTGCTTGTCTCAGGAGATCTGGAGTGATATTTGGTGATGCCGCTACTGTTCTGTTCACTGTTCTGCTTGCTGAAGGCTCTGATAGAGGAGGCAAAGCCCTGTCTCCTCCAAGATTGCCACCTCCACATTGAGTGCAGAAAACATTGGATGGAGGGAGACTACAGGCTATGTTATTGATTAGTCCTTTGGGCACAACTTCCAGGGTTCAGTTCTTTAACAGTCAGCCTATTAGCCTACCAATTATGCTTTAGTAATAAAGATCAGTTCCCATCATTTGCGTTGGGCTACACTGGGTTTCCCTGCTCAGTGCAGTCCCAATGCAGAGTCAAGGCAATTTTCCTTGCTTTCCATTAAGCCAATTCACACCATTGTTTTGCAGTGGTATGCACTGAAAAAAGGTAGTGCTATACAAACAAATGTATTGCAATGCCAATATAGTGAATAGACCTGAATTAAATGTCTCTTGTGACATTTAAGTAACGTTTAAACAAAAAAATGAAAAAAACAGAATGTAAACAGTGTGATGCACTGGGATCAGTGCATCCAAATCATTTCTCCCAGCACACACCAGCAGCTGTGCGTTCAACGTGGCTTGCTGGTGTGAATGGACTCTCAAGTGAATATGGGTTTTACATAATGAGATGATCAAGTGGGACTTTATGACAGTGAGATTTATCCTAGCAACGGCTAGCCCCATGAGAGCTGTAATTACAATGTGGATTATCAACATTCAACTTTGATGCCTCAAACAGTTGGTGTATGAATTTCTATACCTTGAATCACATGTTTTAGTTTTTGTATGTTTGTATGTGTCTTTTCAAGTTGGTATATGTATATATATATATATATATATATATATATATATATATATATATAATTATTATTATTATTATTATTATTATTATTATTATTATTATTAACACCCTCCCCCCAATTAGCCTGTTTACTCTAAAAATAGTTTTCTTTTCTCAATGTTGGAGGTCCGATATACCTTTGTATTCATATTACTTCTCTATTACAAGCTCTATTACAATGCTTTTCTCTCTCACTGGGGAATCCTATGGTCTGGTTATTGTGTGAATGTGGTGATGAAAACAATTCCCAGATGAAGCATGTTCTGTGCCAATGCTTGAGTTTTCTGCATCTGATATTCTGCTTTTATGCTACAAACTATAGATTTTCAACATAATTCTGTTTTTTATTTACCTTTGGATGAGTGAGCTCTAACTCTAATGCAGTTACTAGCTTGATCCTGTTTATTATCTGATAATACGGTAGTGCCAGGTTTTTAGAGCAGTCTATATATGACACTAACATCAACTCAACTTATAACAGGTACAAGTCTGACTGTTCTTGGGCTTTCTTGCTAACAGGCGCATTTTAGTAAACATTTCTCAGATTAAGCCCCTCCCTAAACCTAGGATAAATGACAGATTAGCATACTAAGTTTCTCAGTCAGTATTACAGTAGTCTTTAGCCTCCCATTGGACATGTATATATATATTTATTATTTAAATGATACTAAAAGCTGGGAAGTAATTGAGAACTGCACAGTCTTCCCAACTGACATCATTGCTGGGAATTTCAGCTTAGTAAGCTGATTATGTAAATTAAACCGCAACATCATAACAATGTGTTGCCAACATTTAAAGTTGACTTTGTATAAAAAAAAAATACATTTTAAGAGTATGGTATAAATATATCCCATAGTTTGTAGAAACTATAACATTTGCGTAAACCAATCAATATTCGCTTATTGAGATGTTTTTTTACCAAGAATATATAGCAGAATATATATTGGCTTAAATTTATAAAGAGATTTGATTTTTGACATTTTTTTATTGGCTGTGTTTAAAAGCAGAAATATTTTTTTAAATTTTAAATTGTCGTTTTTTTTGTTTATATCGCAAAAAATAAAAATTACATTGTTAATCGAATACCACCAAAAGAAAGTTCTATTCATGGGGAAAAAATACACATGCATATTATTTGGCTACAGCATTGCATGACCTTGCAATTATCAGTTAAAGTAACACAGTGTCGCATCGCAAAAAATTGCCTGGTCGTGAAGGGGGGTAAGTCTTTTGAAGGTCAAGTAGTTAAAGTGATAATAATATAAAGCACTGTTAGGAAAAGCAATGCTGAAACTTGTACTATATTACTATATAATATAATACCACAATATTTAAATTTTTTATGAAATAGAGCAATTATTTGAGCAAGAAACATATAGTCAAAATAGAATATAGATAACACTTGGATATGACTGTAAACATTAACCTCATTCAATCATATGATTCTGTATGTGGGTGGAAGCAAAGTACTGGATGCATTTGATGTGCTTATTAGAGGCCACTCAGCTGTGCCATGTGTCACAAGCAGCGACATGCTACCTATAGATCTGATGTTCTGAACAAGTAGTAGTGTTGTGTTGTTTTTAACAGATCTTCTCAACTGCTGACCTATAAAAAAACTAAGAAATAGTAACAAAATACAGTAAATCCTTGGTTTGAGAGTGTTTTGCAAGACAAGCATATTTTTTTAAGAAATTTTGACTGGATATACAAGTGATGTCTTGATATACAAGTAGCGTCATATTACAACTGAGTATAAAAGATAAGAGAGGCCCCTCTAATTGTAGCAATATGGTTACATTTAATGTAGGTACAACATTTATCAACTCACGTGGTTAATGATTAAAACAGACACATCTAAGTATGCAGGCATCCGGGGTAAAGCTGTCCACAGACCATCCTCCTCACTGCTATTGACGTTATCCCTTCCACGCTGCGATCCATGAGTGGTTCAAGCATCGCTTTCAGATTGCTCTACTGCAGGGTAGTCTTCCTAGTCACGATTGCAGACTGACAGTGGGGAGAGCCGGCTGTGCTGGGGATGATCTATGTGGACAGCTCCTGCTAGATTTTGCTTCTAATCCCCTTGTGGAGGCTGCCATTTGTGGATGGACATTTTATGGTTACACAACCTATCGCATTGCTATAATCTTTTTTTATTTGGACTATAATCTGAAGGACTTATAAATAAATGGTTGTGGAATGAATCATTTGAGTTTAAATTATTTCTTATAGGAAAATTTGCTTTGATATAAGAGTGCTTTGGATTACAAACATGTTTCTGGAACGAATTATGCTTGCAATCCAAGGTTTTACTGTAGTTGATACAATGTGTTTCATGGTTACACTAAAAATATAGAAGGAAAGAGATTAAAAGTTATCTTCCTTTTTGTTCTTGTTGTTGCATTACATTAATGTTATGTTTGATTGGTACTCGGTACACCTACACAGCTCAAAGGAAATACTCAATTTTTCTGCCAGATCTTTGCATGATTACTTTGAAAACATATGTGGTATAAATATATTGTAATTGTACATAAATGTAGCAGGCCAAATATAGACTGGTACAGTTAAAAAATGGAACAGAACCTAATACCTGTCATATCAGACATCTGTGATAATTAAGCCCTTTTTAAAATTTTTCATTTAAAATCAAGAGTCAGGGGACAGAGCCTATCTGCTGAGTATCTCTAATTTTTATCTTGGCAGTCATCTGGTGCATGTGGCATGCTAATGAAATCCCCGTGGTTGCCAGTATCTTCATCTTCTAATGGTCCCAAATATGTGCCTGTGGAAATTCAAGCCAGCGTATTCACTAGATCCAGCTCCCTGTGTGCCCACTGCAGCCACACAAACAGAGGCATGAATAGAAGGATGAACAGCAAACAACAGTTCGAAGTCTAGTAGTCTCTGCAAAAGAGTGAACAGAGCTTAAGATCAAATTAAAGACAGCCTGCAGCAAAGAGCGTGGTTGCCCCAACAATGGTCCTGACTCATCAAGCTGGAATCTCACCGAGGGAACTATATCATCACAAATTGTCATTTGTGTCCTTCTGAAAATGTTAGCTGTCTGGCTGTCTTTGATTTAAGTAAAGCAAACACAGAGAGAATTCAAAGTTTCCGACTTGCATACTTGTTACAGATCAGTGACTCAAACGATATTCATTTTTTATAAAGGATGAAATCCAGGAATGATCTGTATTCCATGCCTACATTGGTCCAGCTTGGCACAATGTAAGTAAACATATCTCATACCTGAGGGGCCATTGAGGAAGTTAAAAATCACTGTAGTAGTTGGTGCTACTACAATAATAGTTGCTATCAGATTCTCAGATTCTGTGCAAGCAGCTTCCCCTCTGTACACATTTGGGTTGATTTACTAAAGGCAAATAGACTGTGCACTTTGCAAGTGCAGTTGCTCCAGAGCTTAGTAAATGAGGGGAAGCTCTGATGACTTCCATCATCTAATCGAGCAAGCAAAAAATGCAATCATATGCATTTCCTTTGCATGCGATTGGATATTATTTGCAAAGTGAAGCTTCATCTTCTAATTTATTAAGCTCTGGAGGAACTGCACTTGCAGAGTGCACAGTCTATTTGCCTTTAGTAAATCAACCCCTGTGATTTTATCTCATTTGTTACTATTGCAGGATAGGTTACATTAGCAAGCTTTAACATATACATATTCTAAAAATCCTTCAATTTCAGACAATGGGGTTTATTTACTAAAGGCAAATCCACTTTGCACTGCAAGTGCACTTGGGAGTGCAGTCACTGCAGATCTGATGGGGACATTCAAGGAAAATAAAAAACAGCATTTTTGCTTGTACGTGATTGGATGATAAAATCAGCAGAGCTTTTCCTCATTTCAGATCTTCCCCTTTCAAGTGCACTTGTAGTGCAAAGTGGATTTGCCTTTAGTAAATCAACCCCATTGTGTATGAGGGTGGGAACCATTGTCAGGTTTTTATTGATTTACTCTCTCTACTATTTATCTATTTGTTAGGGTAATCATTGTCACTGGTAGAGAAAGTGAATATACAGGGAATATACAGTATATGCTCACTTCACTTAGCTACTAAGTTGAAGCTAGGTAAAAAATAATTAGAGGTATGGATATTTTTACATAACTACAGTGCATTGGTCTAGCTTGGACCAATGTAACTATACATACACCACCGAGATCCCTGTAGAAGCTGTAAAGCACTGTAGTAAGCACACCAACTCTAGTGATCTCCTGGATCTCATGCCAAGAGCCTGCCCTGCTGCATTGTAAAGACGGGAGTTCGGCTGCTGGGCATGGACATCACTTACAGAGTGCTTTGCATTTTCTCAAGAAAGGCAAAACATTCTCTAATTGGATGAGGCGGAGAGCATGACATCATAGCCCCATCTCTCCACTCTGTCAAATCAGAGATTGAGAAATACCAAGGTAGTCTCTGAGTGGAGATCACCGCACTAGCAGTGTCTACTAGAGTAATTTCCAGCTTCTAGTGGGATTCCCACAGATATGGCATATGCATAGTTACATTGGTCCAAATTTGGCCAATGTAATTACTATGTAAAAATATCCATATCTGGAGTTCTTTAAAACACAAGATTATTGCTTGCATTTGATTTGATTTCTCATTAAAGAGGAAGTAAACCCTGGTGGGTTTTTCTTCCTTTCTTCTTCCCTACAAAGTAAAGGCATAATGCATTGCATACGAGCACATTATGTAACACTTACGTGCAAACGAAGCCCGCATCATCCCCGCTGCAGGCCGCATCCATGTTCGCCCGTCTTCCTTTCGGGGATGAGGACTCCGGCTCTGTGACTGGCTGGAGGCCACGTGACATCAATCCCCCGCATGCTTGCAGGAGCCACCAGTCATGGCACACTCTCCTGAAGAAACAGCACGGGCGGCCGTTCCTTCAGAGTGCATGCACTGATAATGTCATAAGCGCAGTAAACAGTAAATGAAGTATGAATGGCATACATTTAGAAGATATTTACAGTACCGATAGGTAAGCCTTATTCTAGGCTTAACTATAGGTACAACTTCCCAATGGAGGTTTACAACCTCTTTAAGTGAGCATTCTTTTTGCTGAGTGAACAGTCCTGTAGCAAATCAGTCCCAATGTTTCATCATTTTGGCCCACAGCTCACTAATATTGTCATGGATGTGAAATTCTAATAATCTCACCAAGTAAATAATAGAATTCTTAGTCTTAAACTAACTTGTCACAAGATTTTTTTTAAACAATTCATAATAGCCCTCTTATTTTTAGTGTTTCATCTTCTTTGTAAATAGTGTAGTGTGCATTTATGTAAAGAAATACATTTTGTTGTCCAATTACTTTTGCACATAAAAACACTTATTTGGATAATTGTTTTTTTACTGCCTTGTAGTCATGCGAAGAACACACTCTGGCTGCAGAACAAAGCAATCAATCTTGATATCCATCACATAAATGAATATTAAATCAGCACATTTTTTTGATTTGCAAAATCAATTTGAAAGCAGCCAATATCATTCTAATCCTGTGCAATATTTTCCTTCATAGGACAATGGCAACACAATCTACACAGTTAAAATAATACATTGAGCTTATAGAGTGGTTCTTGACATAGCATGCTGGCACAATTAATGGGCTTTACTACATCACCCCCTTGTGTTTTGTATTAAACCGATGTTTGCAAGAACAGTCTTGAGCTTGGATTTAAAAACACAAGTAAATCTTGGTTATGGTGTGCCAGTGACATATATTTTTACATGCTGAAGAGATTGATTTGCTGTTAGTTCTTTTTCTGCCAAAGCTCTGTGAAGATTTGAATTATGTCACAAAATTGAAGTGATGTAGCAGATATGTGCCAGTTTTACTTGCCTTTAAAAAATACACAGAAAGATCACTTTACAAAAACACAACATTTGACAGTGTTCGAGGAAACCTGTATTTTACTTTGAAATGCTAGTAATATAACTGATAGCATTCTACTGTATACTATCATCCAATCCAACTGTTGTCTACCTGAGGTCACTCAAATATACAAATATGCCTACACGATCTTGTTAACAGGAACTGCTGCTTGAATAGAAGCATTGAACAAACATTTACAGAGCTTTTGGCAAGCTTTGCCACTTAAGGACCGAGCCTCTTTCTGTGATTTGTTGTTTACAAGTTAAAAACATTTTTTTTTGCTAGAAAATTACTTAGAACCCCCAAACATTATACATTTTTTCTGACATCCTAGAGAATAAAATGGCGGTCATTGCAATACTTTCTGTCACACCGTATTTGCGCAGAGGTCTTATAAGTGCACTTTTTTTTGGAAATAATAAAAATTTTAAATTTAATAAAAGTTAGCCCAATTTTTTTAATATTGTGAAAGAGTAAATGTATACCCAACATGTCATGCTTCAAAATTGCGCCCGCTCAAGGAATGGCGACAAACTTTTACCCTTAAAAATCTCCATAGGCGACATTTAAAAAATTCTACAGGTTGCATGTTTTGAGTTACAGAGGAGTTCTAGGGCTAGAATTATTGATATCGCGGCGATATCTCACATGTGTGGTTTGAACACCGTTTTTATATGCGGGCGCTACTCGCACATGCATTCGCTTCTGCACGCAAGCTCATCGGGATGGGGCGCACTTACATTTTTTTCTTCTTATTTATTTTACCTTTTATTTTTTATTTTCACACTGTTCTTTAAAAAAAATTGTGTCACTTTTATTCCTATTACAAGGAATGTAAACATCCCTTGTAATAGAAAAAAAGCATGATAGGACCTCTTAATTATGAGATCTGGGGTCAAAAAGACCTTAGATCTCATATTTACACTAAAATGCAATAAGAAAAAAAAAATGTTGTCATTTTAAAAAATACAAAAAAAAAATAAAAATAGCCTTTGAGAGCTATGGGCGGAAGTGACGTTTGGACGTCACTTCCGCCCTGCATTGATATGGAGATGGGTAGGGGCCATATTACCCTCACTCGTCTCCATGTCACACAAGAGAGAAGGATCCGATCACCTCCACCGCTGCCGACGGCTCCGGTAAGCGGCAGAGGGCACCGGAGCACGGCGGAAGGGGGGTCCTCTCCCGCCGCTGATAAAAGTGATCTTGTGGTGAATCCGCCACAGAGACCACTTTTATCTTGAAGCGGACCACCTGTTGAATAAGAGGATACCGGGGTTATGGCAGCTAGCTGCTGCCATAACAACGATATTCCTCTTCAAAGTTCCGATGTATAAAGACAGTGGGCATTCTGGAAGTGGTTAAAGTCTTTAGACTCCTTTCACACTGGGGCGTTTTTCAGGCGCTTTGGGCTAAATATAGCGCCTGTAAAGCGCCTGAAAAACACCTCCCCTGCAGTCTCAGTGTGAAAGCCTGAGTGCCGCTAAAATGATGGTAAAGCACTGCTAAAGCTGCGTTTTACTGCCAATGCCTGCCCGCTCCAGTGTGAAAGCAGCCTAAGGGCTTGCTCACTCTATGCTCATTGACTTATGTTTTTTCAAGCTGCATAATCTCCACCACTGGGGTACATAGAAAAATATTTTTTTTCTATGTGCCCTGCTCACACCACAACACCGATGTGAAGTGCGTAGCGAAAAAAAAAGCAGCTTGTCTGCATTTTTTGGCAGTGCACCTGGTGGCAACATATGTCACTGCACTGTAGTGCAACACTGCTGTGAAAAGGCATGAATACAATGTAACTATGTGATCCTTCAAATAAAGTAAAAAAAAAAAAAATTAAAGTAAGCAGTGCTGAAACTTGCATCGCACAGCTCCCTGACATGTGAACATACATATTTGCTGGCATCCAATGAATATTTAAATGATGTCTAAAAGTTTTTATTCAGAGTGATCACATCAAAGGAGTGCAATGTTTCAGGGCAATGCAGGACCCCTTTGTCAAGCATGTGAATCATATGCCTGATGAAAGGGGTCCTGTGTGGCCCTGAAATGCTGCACTAGTCACTGGGATATGATCACTCTAATTAAAAGTGCTGGACATTATTTAAAGATGCAAGGTGTGCTTGCAAATATGTTTGTTGTTATGTGTTGTTACCAGTTTTCGGCTGGCTGTTGCTGCAGCACCTATTTATCCTTCTTCCTATTCCAGGATTGGAACATGTGCAATGGCAATATTGATAGTTGCCTCCAAATGGAATTGATACTGTCAGCTGTTTGTATAGTAAAAGGTTGCATTTTACTATGTGTGCCAGAGTGAACCAGGCATTTAAGTACCATCCAAATCCAGTTTGGGAACGTTTGGGAAAACACAGATCTTTAAGGGACTGCTGAATGTCACAATAAACAAGCTACTAGCAGGCTTTAGTAAATGTCAGTACTACATGTAGCTTGTTGAAAGCCTGATAAAGCCACATGACAGCTTGTTTAAAGTGACAGCACTTACATCACTGTGTTAAACATTCCCAAACTGAGCTTAAGAATTCTTAAAGGTTTCAACAAAGCTGTTGGAGGCTTGAGGATAGCTTCACAAATACTTTTCAAAACATTTCTGTACACATTGCTCTTATATCAGTATTTGTGCACAAGGCCTATCAGGCATAAAGCAATTTATATTGTATTGACATTTATAAAATAATTAGATCTCCAAGATTTCTTGATCACTGGTTGCCTAGGCTGTCCAGCTGGATACCATCAGGGTCCCTCTTCCGTGTCTGTTAACCCAAAAAATAGATTTCCTGGTACCTTAAATCAGATTAAATAGCACAGTGCTTGTGCTGTGTAATCTGCCCCCCTCTAATATATAAAGAAACCCCCCTGAACCTGGCACTTCCTGTGTCCTCTCTCTAAACAGACCACGAAAATAAGGGCAGCTCTGCTCTGATCACCGTGGTCTGATTGCGGCCCTCCATCATAAGCTGCTGTCCCTTCTGCTCTCCTCTCTCCCCCCTCACCCCCTCCTTCCTGGATGTCATCTCGTGTCTGTGTCTCCATTTCTGCCCCCTGTCACTTCTAGTAAAATGTAAAATGCTTTATGCTCACTGCCAGCAACTCTTTCATATCCTGGCAGAGCACACTGCATTATTCGTTTAGAAAAATCAGTGCTGTAAATACTAGACGTGCACTGCCAAAAAATTTGTTAGTTTTCGTTTTCATTTCATTCGTTTTTGTTTTTTTGGGAAATTTGAAAATTTGTAAATTTGAAAATTAGAAAGAAAAATTCGTAAATTCAAAATTTCGGAATTTGTAAATCGAAAATGCGTAAATTCGTAAATTCGGAATTCGGAAGTCTGTAAATTTTGAAATTCGGGATTTCTAAATTTGGAAATTCTAGGTAAATTAAATAGGTATTGGAATAGGTGAGTAAAATTATAGGTATTGGAATTTCCTTTCAAATTTGGCTGAAGTTACGAATTATCCGAAATAAAGAATGCCACATATAAACAAATAGAATTAAACTAAATAATAAAAATGTATTATTATTATTATTTTTGTTATTTATTATTATTAATTTATTCCATTCCATTCCTTTAGATATGGCATTCGTTATTACAGATAATTTGTAACTTCTGATAAATTCTTATTCATTACGGTCACAGCCAAATTTGAAAGGAAAATCCAATACCTATACTTTAATAGTTAGTAACAGTTAAGTTATTATTATTTCAGATTTTCGAGTTTTCGGGTTTTTGAATTTTTTTACCGATTTTTGTTATTATTTTCTGTTTTTCGTTCTTTTGAATTTCCGAATTTCTGGATTTTCAAAATTCAAATTTCCGAATATCCAAAATTTAGAATTTTCAGATTTTCAAATTTTAAAATTTTTTAATTTTTCAATTTCCGAATATTCGGAAAAATTAGGAAATTCGGAAATTTGTATATTTCCGAATTAATGAATTTGTCTAAATTCGTTGAACAAATTGCACATGTCTAGTAAATACCATTTTAGCGATTTCTTCAGGCCGGTCACGTGACTTTTGTCCAGTTTCCATGGCTACTGCAGGAGAGGCTGAGTGGTCATGTGATCTCCCTGGCTGACGTCAGAGGGAGATTATGGCCCCTCCTGCAATATCCATCCATTGGAGCTGCACATCGGCCGTAAGTCATGTGACCGGCCTGAAGACAGCTCTAAATCAATATTTATAATGCTCATTGAGTATTGTACAGTGTGCTCTGCCAGGTTCTACTAGAGAGTCTGGCAGTGTCTGAGTTATATGGGTTAACAAACCCTTTAATCTCTCCAGGTCTAGATTGGTTAAACACATAGAGCAAAGAGGCCCAGTGCTATCCAAAATGCAGCTGCATATTCACGACAGCTTGTGATAGGAAAAAGAAGTTCCCGACTCTCTCTGTGGACTATAGAACATCTCCCCCGATGGTATGGAGAAGAGAAGAAAGGAAGGTGTTCCATAGTTGTAAAACTTCCTGTCCTAGGATGATAATGCTGCTTCTTCATAAATACAGTATAGCGTGTGCCTTGTTACCCTAGGGCAGAAAGTATGTTACTATCAGGATATTCAGATGGAAAAAAAATAAGAAGAATACTAATAAGCTGCAAATTAATTTTTGCTCTTGGGCTGAGATACACTTAAAAAATGGGTAGTCTGCCTTTTATTTCCTACACACATATTTACATAGTTAGTCAGGTTGAAAAAAAGACAAGTCCATCTAATTCAACCAAAAGGAAAATAAATAAATGGAAAACTTCCATATACAGAACTCAATACCCACAGTTGATCCAGAGGAAGGCAAAAAACACTTACAAAATGTGTGTTTAAAAGAAAATGATTGCTTTGCTTAAAGTGGAACTTTACTCTCTCAATCAACATGAGCTAATTGTAATCCTTATGCTGCTAGCATTAGTAAATAGATAGGAAAGTATATCATATGTACTTGTTTTAAACTTTTTTCTCTTTTTCTTCTGTTACTTCCTGGTTTCCATGCCTAGGCAGATTATGTCATACATCCCAGGAGTCCTCAAGAGAGAAAGAGGGGTTTTCTCAACTAATCACACCCTCCTGTCCACATGCCTAAGCTAAGGGCAGATGAATTCCAGGAAGTAAATGTTACATTAATCATCTGCTCCTACACAAGATGGCCATGGCCAGAAATGCTAGGGAGGTGTTTCTGAAAGTGATTTCTCAAAATAAAGCATGGAGATATGGATGGATGGGTGAGTTTGCTTTGAGTATCAAATATGAATTAAATAGCATTTTTAGTCTGTAGTGGTCAGATGCACTGTAGTTCCACTTTAACCACTTGCCGCCTGCCCACCGTCAAATGATGGCGGGGCGTCGCGGCTCTCATTCTGGGTGGACATCATATGACCACCCTCCAGAACGACCGCTGTCAGTCTCACACTCCTCTACACCGATCTCAGTAAAGAGTCTCTGATGGAGGCTCTTTACCATGTGATCAGCCGTGTCCAATCACGGCTGATCACGATGTAAACAGGAAGAGCCGTTGATCGGCTTTTCCTCACTCGCGTCTGACAGACGCGAGAAGAGGAGAGCCGATCAGCTGCTCTCCTGACAGGGGGGTCTGTGCTGATTGTTTATCAGTGCAGCCCCCCTCAGATGCCCAGGACCACCAGGATGCTGCCAGGAACACCAGGGATGGCCACCACACTGCACCACCAGGTATGCCACCCTAGACCACCAGGGAAATGCCAATCAGTGCCCAGGCAGCTGACAATCAGTGCCCAGGCAGCTGACAATCAGTGCCCGTCCCCAATGCCTGCCAGTGTCAGTGCCATCAGTGATGCCTATCAATGCCATCTATCAGTGCCGCATATTAGTGCCCATCAGTGCCACATATCAGTGCCCATCAGTGCCGCCTATCAGTGCCTATGAGTGCCATCCATAAGTACCCATCAGTGCAGCCTTTCAGTGCCCATCAGTGTCGCCTATCAGTGTCCATCAATGTTGCTTATCAATGCCCATCAGTGCTGCATATCAGTACCACCCATCAGTGCTGCCTATCAGTGCCCATCAATGCTGCCTATCAGTGCCCATCATCACTGCCCGTCAGTGCCCATCAGTGCCACCTCATTGATGCCACTTCCTCGGTGCTGCCTTATCAGTGCCTGTCCGTTCCACCTTATCAGTGCCCATCAGTGAAGGAGAAAACTTACTTATTTACAAAATTTTATAACAGAAACAAAAGGAAAACTTTTTTTTCAAAATTTTAGGTCTTTTTTTATTTGTTTAGCAAAAAATAAAAAACGCAGAGGTGATCAAATACCACCAAAAGAAAGCTTTATTTGTGGGAACAAAATTATAAAAAATTCTTTTTAGGTACAGTGTAGCATGACCGCGTGATTGTCATTTAAACAGCGACAGCGCTGAAAGCTGAAAATTGGCTTGGGCAGGAAGGGGGTGTAAGTGCCCGGTATTGAAGTAGTTAAAGATGAAAGTCAAATCCCAGTTGCCATTTTGCTCATACAGGTTAAAAATGAAAGCTAACATCGATTTGATAGCTATAGGCAAGACCGTTCTTTATTTTAAATTAGTTTATATAAATGAACCTGTCCAAGCATTTGGTATTCAGAGGTGAGAATTTTTAGTAGCAAAGTGCCATGTGAGATTCGTATTAAAATCTGAGCAGCATGCATACTGAGCAATAACTCCTTTTCCAGCTTTTTTGCTTCATGCATATTAGCTGCTGAATATAGATAAATACTTAATATTTGCAGTTCAGGTTCTTTGTGTTGAACCTAAAAGAAAAACACAGTGCAATCAGAAATAAGATAGATTGTTCCGGCGAACATTATGAATTGTGCATTCTGATCTGTAATTTAGTGGCTAAGTTTTTCCTTTGGTAACCATGGCAACCTGTTCTCAAATGAGCCTGGAAAACCTAAATGATCGCCTCATTCAAACTCATATATAAACTCCGCACACTGTAGCCAGTTCTAATTTTCTTTATTTATGACATCCAATCAGATGGTACCTTTTCCAAAAAAAAAAAAAAAAATGAGCCACTTCCCAAAGTGCTTCCCTATTAGTCAACCTACATTAATTCTTCATGCTTGCAGATCAAGACTTTGCTGCTGCCAGGCATGCTTCTAATGTTTCACAATCTTCCTGTGTTCAGAAAATAGGAGCATTTGCTAGAATGCTTTATTAAACTGTAATTGTTTCAGGAGAAATATTAAACATTACAGGAAAGATTAATTTCCACGATGGCAGCAAATTTCTGTGACAAAATATGATAGTTTCTTGAAGTACTGAACAGCATACTGAAGCATACTAAGATGATTGCCTCATTTGAACAAGAGAGAAGCAATTGACGGTAGCAGGTAAATGGAAAGAGCTTGCTTATCACCTTTAGAAAGATTTTGGTTTCCAACAGAACATTTGGAGTTAAAGTGGTTGTAAAGTCAAAAGGGTTTTTTTTTTTGTTTGTTTTTTTTTTGCTTTAATGCATTTTCTGCATTAAGGTAAAAAAAAAACGTTTATGTGCAACTCCCCTCCTAAAAACTTGCCTGAGCCTGATCTCGATCCAGTGCTGTACTTAAGAGCAGCAGTGCTGCTCTCTCTTCCCCTCCTCAATGGACTCAGTGAGAGCAATGGGAGCTATTGGCTCCTGCTGCTGTCAAACAAATCCAGTGACGAAGGAAAGGGGGACAAGACCAAGCCACACTGTGTGCCTCAATAGATGCACATAGTGTGGCTCAGGATCCAGCCCATGTGAGTCCATAGCAAATGGCTTGCTACGGGGCACTCGGAATGCAGGAGGAGCTAGGGGCTCTGACAGGGGACCCCTGAAGAAATGGATCAGGGCTGTTTAGTGCAAAACTAAGTAAGTTTTGCATTGAACAGGTAAGTAAAATAGGTTTATTTTAACCTTTAAAATTACTTTAACCACTTCAGCCCCAGAAGGATTTATCCTCTTCCTGACCATTTTTTGCGATACGGCACTGCGTCGCTTTAAAGTGGAGTTCCACCCACTTTTACAACTCTTCAGCATCCCTCACTAAACTGTGCACTGTAAACAAATTGAATATTTTTTTATTTTTTTTCTCAGCACCTACTGTATATCTGCTGTATTCGTTTTTCACTTCCTCCTCCCTGGCCGCGGCCCATCGCATCATTTCCTGTTTGCAATGCCTTCTGGGAAGGGGCGGCAACTTCCTCTGAAACTGCCGTTGCTATGGAAACCTGATCTGAAACTTATTACACTGCTTGTGCTGCACTGAGCATGTGCGAGATCTGCAAGGATGAGATCCAGGAAGAAATACAGTCTGGCTTCAGATGCCCACACTTAAGATGGCCACGGCCTGCTGTAAGTTTATAAAATAACAAACTTCTGCTATAAACTAACAAAGCAGACCTTAGTTTACAGACTAACTTTACTAGAATACATTCAGCTTGTGTATTATAGGGGTATTTTTATTTAAAAAGTATAATTTCAGTCGGAACACCACTTTAACTGACAATCGAACAGTCGTGAGACACTGTACCCAAACAAAATGTAATTTTTTTCTCACAAATAGAGCTTTCTTTTGGTGGTATTTGATCATCTCTGCAGTTTTTATTTTTTGCGCTATAAACAAAAAAGACTGTCAATTTTGAAAAAAAATAATTTTCTTTTTACTTTCTGCTATAATACATATCCAAAAAAATATTTAAAAAAAAATTATTCATCAGTTTAGGCCAATATATATTCTTCGACATATTTTTGTTAAAAAAAAAATTGCAATAGGAGTATATTGATGGGTTTGCACAAAAGTTATCACATCTACAAACTATGGGATAGATTTAGGAACTTTTATTTTTTTTATTGTTTTTATTGGTAATGGCGGCGATCAGCCCATTTTATCGGGACTGCGACATTGCGGCGGACAAATCTGACCCCAAATGACGCTTTTTGGGGACCAGTGACATTATCACATTGATCAGTGCTAAAAAAATTAACTGAACAATGTATAAATGACACTGGCAGGGAAGGGGTTAACACTAGGGGGGTGATCAAGGGGTTAACCTCCCTGGTGGTATGTCTTTTTTGGATTTTAGGTGCTGAAAGCAGTACATTTATTTTGCATGGAAATTTGGCGTTTTATATTGTAGGTCTGTAATTCTTAACAAAAACACACTTATATCTGTCCACCAAGAGTCTAGTAGATATCCCGGGTATGATGAAGTTTGAAACACAAAAACATAAATTATAATATAATAAATAAATATAAATAATTTAAAAAAAGAATAATATAATAATAATAAAATAAATTTCCCCATGATTCACTATCGCTCAATTCTGCAAGTGTTCTAATTTACTATCGCTGTTTTCTAGCTGGTCTAAAGCCACTTTTGACGTAAAGGGACACTTTTTGGTTGCTATGGACAATCTCCAGTTTCCAGGCAGAAACAACAGTATATATAATATAAAACTGCATGCAGGGCATTGGACAAAGCACTGGGGACAAAAGGAAAGTGAAATAATTTCATACAGTACTGTAATCTATAAGATTACAGTACTGTATGTATTATGTTTTTTACTTTTTTAATTTGCCGCCAGGCTCCGCCCCCGTGCATCGCGACGCTCGCAGGGAACGGAGCCTGGCACAGAGAGGCTTCGGAGGAGGACAGAGCCTGCAGACAGCACGGGGGGTCATCGCAGGATCCTGGGTACAAGGTAGGTATACCGCTCCAGGATCCTGCAATGTAATCCCGAGTGTGGCTCGGGGTCACCGCTAATGGTGCAGAACTTTAACGCCGAGCCACACTCGGGAAAACCGTCAGGGAGGTTAAGTGTGTTCCCTGGGTGTGGTCTAACTGTAGGGGGGATGGGCTGCCAGGGACATAACAGAGATCGCTGTTCCCGATCACTGGGAACAAAAGATCTCTGACATGTCATCTGGCAGAACAGGGATCCACCTTGTTTACACTGGCAGATCCCCACTCTGCCTCTGCACACCGCATTTATGGGTGGCCAGCAGATATCGAGTTCGCTGGACCCATGGGCACACTTCCGCGGCACGCAGTGGGTGCTCACATGCGTCTGCCACCTCTCATGCACGGACCACCATACAGCTATGGCGGTTCGTGCAGGAGAACAGACCTGCTGCAGTATAATGACGGTGGCTGGTCGGCAAGCAGTTAAAATGATATGCATTGACTTACCCAGTAGATTACTGTAACATACGTAGAGCAAGCTTTCTCTGTACCATTGCTGTTAAAAATATTGTATTTGGTTAACTCTGTGGTCAACACATGTAATTAAAATGTTCAGTTTAGTAAAGCATATGTCTGGTCAAAATAAAAAAAATAAAAAAAAAACACATATACATCCCATTTTGCTCAGTAGAGTTATTTACTAAAGGCAAATAGACTGTTCATTTTGCAAGGGAAGTTGCATTTTGAAAATGAAGTATGTAAGTATCCCCAGAGTTTAGTGAATGAGGTGAAGCTCTACTGACTTCCATCATCCCAGCATGTGCAAGAAAATGCTGTTTTTTTTTTTTGCTTGCATGTGATTGTGTATTCCTTGCAAAGAGAAGCTTTATCATATCCCCCAAGATCTGGGGAAAATTCCCTTGCAGAATGCTACTTCTCTTGTAGCCTATTTCCCTTTAGTAACTCATTGTGCACTTTTGTTTGAGCTGAAAATATGGTCTTTGCTGCACAGAAACTGTTGTGTTGTCAGAATGAAAATAAAATAAGTGTGGCGCTAAAAAAAAAAAAAAAAAAGGTGTCCTTTACTGGGCAAAGCCAAACAGAATAGTGTCTGGAAGGCAATATGCACACCAAAGAGTGTTAATGAAAATAAGTCCTATGAGGACTGTTGGTTGACACCAACAAAACTAATAAATGGTTCAAAACACAAAATAAACAAAAGAAATATATAGGTGAATCCTAAATGTGGTATAAGTGGCACCTAAAGTGAACCAGTGAACACAGCAATATATGTGTGAATATTCTAAAAGAAGGGGAATCATGAAGAAAGAACCACAAATCCCAACAATAGGGAAGAGTAGTTCTATAGGAACTATGAAGATGTGAGGGTTGGATACATCACAAGCATAATGTACAAAAATATAAAGTAAATGGTGTAAATAAAATGTGAAGGTGGTGCATAACACAAGGGTATTGCACAAAAAAGTAAAATTGATTATAAAGAGAGAAACAATAACTAAATATAATAGGCTGCTAAAACTAAAAAAAGTCCATCCGGAACTAATAAAAGTAAAGTGGTAACTCAAAGTCCAAATATTGCAATAGGGAGCGATCAGCAGCCAACAAGCTCAGTGTGGGAAGACCAATGGATCCAAAGATGGCATCCACGAGTTGCGATCATAAACATCTGTGTGAAAGGTGTAGGCATAAATACCCTTACCAGAGATGGTGGACTCCCAGTCGGTGACTTGGGAGTCAAACGGGCTTGTATTGGAGTGGGAAGGTGGCTTCTGGATCCCAACAGTTGAGGATGGCAGCGGGATAGCGGTGTTCACCGACTCGATCGCTCTGAACTCACCAACCTGTCACTTTCTCCACCAAGTACTAAGTCCAGCTTTGCTTGGGGATCAAATACTTATTTTACTCACTGAACGGCAACTCGATTTATAGCATTTACATCATGTGTTTTTTTCTGGATTTGTGTTGTCAGCCCTGCTCAGTTCTCCCCCGCTGGACTACAGAACACTTCCCACTGATGATATGGCGATTAGGGGAGGAGAAAATGTTCTGTACAACAGGGAACTGGTAAGGACTGACCTCTCTACCAGTCTCTTTCTGACCTCTCTTTCTGCAGAGCTTAGTTAATGTGGTGATATTTCACTTTGCAAAGAATACCCAATCGTGTTCAAGAAAAATAAAAAAACAGAATTTTTGCTTGCACATGATTAAATGATGGAAGTCAGCAGATCTTTACCTCATTCACCAAAACTCCCTTTGTAATGTGAACAATCTATTTGTGTTTAGTAAATCAATCCCAGTGCTTTGACAACTTAAACAGGAAATTAAAGCAAACAGGAAGATCAACAGGTATAGGTCTTTACTTACTTTTACGTGCAGAGTTTACAAAGCGATAAAACATGGAGAAATGTGCATGAGTTCTTCAGCAGGAATAGAATGTTAAAAAAAAAAAGTTAAAGTGGTTGTATACCCTTTCTTTATATTTTTACCTACAGGTAAGCCTATAATATGGCTTACCTGTAGGTAAAATGAATATCTCCTAAACCTGTAAAGTTTAGGAGATATCCACTTTGCATGCAGCCGCTGACATCAGCGGCGCATTCACTGTGAAGGTTCGGCTGAAGGAAGTCTCCCATGCGCGGGAGTGACGACATTGCAGCTCCAACCACTAACAGCGCTGGAGCTGCGAACCCGGAAGACAAACTGAGGGGAAATGTCAGCTCCCTCGGCGGTGACTGGGATTAGCTACCGACACCTCGTTCTAAGGTAAGTATTTTATAATGAGCTAGAATGCGGTGCATTCTAGCTCAATATGCATTTTGCCTTACAGGTTTAAAAAAATTAAATAATTTTGTGCGGGTATACAACTGCTTTAAATCATTGGAATAAATGGTAGCAATGAAAAGCACCCTGCAGTGTTATAGATTATCCTGTCCCCCTCACTGTTATGTATGCTGGACAAATTCTTAAGAAGTTAAATGTGGAGAAAAATATGTATAAAGGCATATGAAATAAAAAAATAAAAATGTTTTGAATATTATCATTGCATGTATAAGCAACATACAGTTACTGCAATGTAGTATTTTTCACAAAAGCAGTCATCTTCATCTCTTTGTCAGGCATTAGACGTCAGACGTCAGGCATTAAACTGAATCTAAATCCATACATTTATACACAAAACAACAAATCAATCCCAATGTTGTCTATGCCTACCAATGTTCACGATTCTTGACACACATGACTTGTACTATCTGTTGTAAAATGTAGGATATACATATGGTGCTCAGAAGCCTTGTGAAGAACTGACACAAGAACTGGAAATAAGGAATCATGACACGTATACCTGAGGTCGTTTTATTGTGAAAGTCTTTTGAAATGTCTGTACGGGTTTGATCAGGGGCTTGAAAGGTAAAAGACATCCTGGGCAGAGGTATAAATTCCCTTCAGTTAAAATCATGCAGGTACCTACAAATTCTTTCTCTGTTAAGCCACATTCCAGAGACCTGGTTCTCTGCATGAGTTATATTCCCTCTGCAAATTTTCTTTTTATGGTTTGGAGATCTTTATCAGATATATTATATTATTGCCTTTGCTGTATTAACTGGCTGCTAGAGGAATGTTTGTTGTTCCTAATAGTGTATCTGTACAGATTCATTTTAAAGTGGAAGTAAACCACCTTCCATCACTAAATTTTACCTATAGGTAAGCCTATAATAAGGCCTATCTATAGGTAGTGTAAACATGCACCATTTAGGAGATATTTGCATTATATACAGCCAGTGACAACACTGGCGCATGCGCTCTAAAGGAATTGCAACCCATGCCATTCCTTCTGAGCCCTGTGCTGTGAATGGCGGCTCCCGCATGCATTCACAGGAGTGATGTCATCGTGGCTCTGGCCGGTCACAGAGCTGAAGTCTGTCAACCCGGAAGCAAGACGGGTGGAGATGGAAGTGGCCTCCAGCGATGACATCGTATTGCTGGAATGCTTCGTTTTCAGGTAGGTTTCACATAATGTGTTAGTATGCAATGCATAGTAGCACATTATGACATCACCTTGCAGGTAAGAAAAAAAAAAAACGTCCATTGGTTTACAACCGCTTCAGGGGCACCAATCACTAGACATGTGCACACTGAAATATTTTGTTTCGGAATTTCGTTTTCGTCTGAAAAATAAATATATTTAGTTACTCACGAAATTCGTTTTTATTTATTTTGTTTTTCGTTAAAAATTGCATTCGTCCGAAAATCCAAAGTAAGGTCGAATCTGTCATTGAAGGCTTATGGTGTCTGTCGAATGTTCAAAGAAGATTCAACGGAGCTGCTAAACTATACGACGCCGTATAGTTTACCTACTCCGTCGAATCTTCTTAGAACTTTCAACAGACACCATAAGCCAAAGTTCATGTGTACTTAGTTCTAGCTATTTTACTGCTCCTCCTCTTTGGTTACAATCAGCCAATAACATTCATCATCATCATTATTTTTATTTATCTTTTCTCCCCTACATCGAATCTTTTTTCCCCTACGTCGAATCTTTTCTCCCCTATGTCAAATCTTGTCTCTTTATGTAGAATAATCTTGGACTAATAGAGTTAAGGTTAGGCACATTCGACCACAGGTTTGATGGACACAGATTGTTATTGTCATCATCATGTCGAATCTCCTATCTATATCGAACTGTTGTAGCAACGAGAACGAAAATAAAGCATTTGTTTATGTCGGATCTTTCGTTTTTTGGATTCTGCACTTTCGTTATCGTTTGTTAAAACGATAACGAAAATACCTGAAATTCGGACAAAAATGCATTTGGACGAAAACGAATGCACATGTCTACGATTCACATGTAATTGTTTTGTAACTCAAAGCTCCAAAATGCTCAACATCCAAAATACCATGTATCACAATGACGATTCATTTGAATATGAGTGTTCAGATGTCTAAGGCTTAAAGCCTAAAGCCATAAAACAAGGAGCTACTTTTGAGGCAGATTTGAGTTTTTTTTGTTGCAAAGATTTCAATGGAAACACCTGAACACCTGAAAATGCTCAAATTGAGCTTTTTAAATTGTTCAAGCATTTTTCAGGCATTGTTTAAGTATTTTTGAGCCTGTAAGAACTGGCCTCCTCCAGCTAGTGCTTTCTATTGGCTAAAACAAAATTGCCTTAAGCTTGAATACACATGTGAAGCACTTGATATATTGAAATATGCATCTAAAATCTTTGAATACGCATGCAAAAATTAAACTCCCACCTGAAAGTGCCTGAAAATCTTTCTGCTCAGGTATGAATGCAGCCTAAGGGTTATGTATAAAGGCAGTCCCCAGGTTATAAACAAGATAGGACCTGTAGGTTTGTTCTTAAGTTGAATTTGTTTGTAAGTTGGAACAGGTACAAGTGTAACATCAGCCAAAAAAAATAATTTTTAAGTTCTTTGTAAAGCATAGGGAAGCATTTCCACCACTGTTTTGCTGTCTTTGCCCCATGTTCAAAAGATTTCCTCTCACTTTCTGTTCCTGTGACAATTGCATTTTGAAAATGTTGGGTTGTTGTGGAAACAAATATTGGTGATAAAGCTTCAATGGAGACACCTTTTCCCATGACAATGCTTACTGGAGTGAATTTCCCTTCCTAGGATAGATTTCCTCTCACTTTCTGTTGTCTCCCTCTGTTTGTAAGTATGAGTCATTTTTATGTCGGATTTTTGTAACTCGGGAACTGCCTGTATAAAGTATTGTGTATTGCTGTTTTCTCACAGTGTGCGTTCGGTACTGCAGTAGGTCAGATGCAGTCTGTCTCATTTCCTGGCTGGAGGATATGCAGGATCATCTAGTCTCTCCCCAGTCTTACTGTCTTTTGCTCATCTCTTTCATTAGATTTAAGTTATTTCAATCATGGAGGCTCTGTATTAAGCTGGCCATACACTGATTCAAATGTGTCCTGGCTCAAAAAAAAAAAAAACAGTGTATGGCCACATTTGCATATGAGTATTTCCTAGGGCAAACTGAATGCAAATGCAGCCTGTCTAGCAAAGATGTCTCTTCTTGACTATAGAAGAACAGAAAAGAATGCCAGACCAAAACCAGATGAAAGAGTGCAAGTGTTACAAGTTAGACTATAGTTTCCTGCCTTTGCATTCTTACCTCCTTGCTGGCGTGCTTTCCCTACCCTGTTCACTTTCACATGTGTGGTTTGGCTGTGCTCACCTATGGGCATCACCTGCTATTCTATGGGCTTTTTATTTCCTTCCCTTTCATCACTTCCTGGCCCATCTCCTAGTTTGCTTCCATATATAAGACATGCTCAGTGTAGCTCACATTGTCTGAGCAACGTCACATTTATCTGATCTCCTGTTTGCTTGCTACTTGTCTACCTTGTGCCTATTGGCTTATCCCCTGGATTTCCTGTTGTTTCCTGCTGTCTGTACTCTGCACATGCGAGTGGTCTCTGCATCCTCAGCAGGGTGTACTTGGGGGCCACAACCTTTTTCCAGCTTGCTGCAAGTCCATCCCTACCATCAGGAGCCCTAGTGAAGAAGCAGGCTGAGGCTTAGACTCTGTGCCCTGGGAACCACAAGTTTTAGATCTACAAGGGATCACTAACACAGACGCTTGACAGCTAGATAATTTGAATAAAGATAAAGATAATTTGAATTGTTAATAATAAAAGGTTATATAAAAACATCCATTGTGTTTTGGTGGCAACACTATTCCCCCTTCAAGGTTCAACACAGGATAAAAATTGGATGGACTCAGAGAAAACAATGACTTCACAGCTCTGTATTAGAACCAGTATTGAACTCTCCACATGAAGTAACAACTTGACAGCAGTAGCTGAGAAGCAATGGAGATTTGTTTGATGTTTTCCTTCATCTAACTACATGTGCAAGTCTAAAAGTTACCAGCACCTCTGTGACATACTTGATTGTGGAGCCCAAGATGATGAGGGTGGCCTCTTGCACAATTCCCATCCAACCTTCCTAGTTAGTGGTGACAGGAACTGCTAGGGCAATGGAAGGGCTCTGGTGCCAGAAAGCAGTTGTAGAGAATTTAAGCTTGGAAACACAGGAGTCCTTTCAGTGGTAGTATGTAGTCTGGTCACAAGCTATGTTCTGCAGCAGCCAGGCAAAAGTGTGCAGGGTCAGGATCAAGATAATGGTCAGAAACAAGCAGGAGTCAGTAATGTGCTAACTACGAAGTACCAAGTCAAGAGGGGGAGACGTGGTCAAAAATCCAAGCTGAGGTCAGCAACACAAGTGAGCAGCTGATATAACAAGCATGGGTGATCCAAGATAGATGTCAGGCATAACCGGGTCAGAAACAAAGTAAGCAGACTTTCGAAAACCAAGAATACAGGAACCAGAGTTTAAGACAATCCTGCACTGAGGCCAGGCAGACAATAGACTGCTGGGCACCACGATTTGTGGATGTTTGCACCAATGTGCATGTGCATTCTTGTCCTTGCATGCCTAGTTATGCTGCTATGTTCATGATCTTGCACATGCACATTAGTATGAGCATCTGCACAGAAATAATCAGACTGATACCCACCACATCAAACCATTTGTATATTTGCTTAACTGCTACCAAGAGCAACCCCACAGCTTGCATCTGGCCCGAGGGCTCTTGAAAGGAGTACATAGACAGGGTGCTGTGATTTTTTCAGGAAGCTATGTACCGCGCCATTCTGGCTTCTCTACCTGCATATGATAGAGAAACAAAGAGGCCCGGTAATGATGTCTCTAGCTCTAAAAGTAGGTATGTAATGAAAAAGGAAAAATCGTATTCAGAAATATCATTAGCACATTGAAAGGGTTGGGGGGGTACCAATATAAGCAGAAGAAGCTTCACTTTAATAATGGAGAGTTAGGACACATATATATATATATTTCTCCAGAGGCCTCCTAGGCATGGGCTATGCAGTTTTTAATTTTTTTATTTATTTTTATTATTATGCAGTTAGTTGGTTGTCAGGATTCATATAATTTGAAAAACAGTTGTTAGTGCATTTCTGTTTTTTAAAATCCCTTATAAAGTGTTTTCCATGGCGTCTACAAAGATCTAATTACATTTTCTTACTTGATTATAGATATTTGCTTTTTCACATGTTTGGAAAGGAAACCGTCTTTTCTAGGGTCAGTACAGATGAAGCATCAGCGCTTACCAGACTTGTAAAAAAAAAAACAATGTTCTCCTTTATTAAAGCAATATAATATAATAAGACAAGCGATTGACATATCACAGACTATACACCGACCTTGGTTATATAATTAAGTATAGTGTTCTGTTGAAACATGTCAGATACCTGTGTGTGTATTAGACACAGATTTTTTGTTTAGTTTTGGAATGGGGAAAGGTTAGACCTTTTCTATTTGTACTGGTGACCATTGTCACCGAGAAAAAAAGTGATTTCTAATCTAAAATTTTAGGGTTGTCCCCAGAACAGGAAGTAAAAAGAGGTTATTTTAAGAGGTTAATTTCCTCCATTTTAGGAGATATCCACTAACTTCCCATTGCATCCCTGGGAAAGAATGCAAAAGGAAAATTTCACAAATGGTGCACAGACAGCAAAAAAAAAAACCTGGAAGGCATTTTAATCCTTCAAAATGAAAAAAATAAAAATGTTTTTGCTCTATATACATTTTAAATAAAAGCTAATAATTACAGAAACCAAGCAAATGCTATTCCTTAATCCATATTGACACTGGAGTTTATAGGAACGATTGTGCTTTTGGGTAAGCAGTGTTTTAAGCATTGATTGCTAAGGAATATGAATCAATCTGTGGCTTGAGAGTAGATACAATATTGTAAGTTATACCTATAAATGTACATTGTAATGTAAACACTTTAGTGAGTTGTTAATGGTTTGACTTGTGTTATATTGAATATTAAATGCTGTTATGATTTGAACCTGAAAAAAGCCCTCCTGGCTTGCAGTGTCACTGATTTATCAGAAGTAGCTCATGGGTATTGTGCAGTACATAAGTTATTCTTATAAAAGCCGCTGAATTACATTAGCTGATGAATGATGTCACCTGACCCGGCTCCTGATACTGGGCAAATGCTGAGCAGAGGCACAGTGCTGACCCAGGGAACCAAAACCAATAAGGACAAAGGCAAAGGCCAGCACAGGAGGCAGGTAGTGGGAGGTGCAGATCCAACAGAGAGGAATGATATACAGTGGGGATGGAAAGTATTCAGACCCCCTTCAAATTTTCACTCTTTGTTATATTGCAGTCATTTTCTAAAATCATTTAAGTTCATTTTTTTCCTCATTAATGTACACACAGCACCCATATTGACAGAAAAACATAGAATTGTTGAAATTTTTGCAGATTTATTAAAAAAGAAAAACTGAAATATCACATGGTCCTAAGTATTCAGACCCTTTGCTCAGTATTTAGTAGAAGCACCCTTTTGATCTAATACAGCCATGAGTCTTTTTGGGAAAGATGCAACAAGTTTTTCACACCTGGATTTGGGGATCCTCTGCCATTCCGCCTTGCAGATCCTCTCCAGTTCTGTCAGGTTGGATGGTAAAGGTTGGTGGACAGCCATTTTTAGGTCTCTCTCGAGATGCTCAATTGGGTTTAAGTCAGGGCTCTGGCTGGGTCATTCAAGAACAGTCACAGAGTTGTTGTGAAGCCACTCCTTCATTATTTTAGCTGTGTGCTTAGGGTTATTGTCTTGTTGGAAGGTAAACATTCAGCCCAGTCTGAGGTCCTGAGCACTCTGGAGAAGGTTTTCATCCAGGATATACCTGTACTTGGCCGCATTCATCTTTCCCTCAATTGCAACCAGTCGCCCTGTCCCTGCAGCTGAAAAACACTAACACAGCATGATGCTGCCACCACTATGCTTCACTGTTGGGACTATATTGCACAGGTGATGAGCAGTGCCTGGTTTTCTCCACAGATACCGCTTAGAAATAAGGCTAAAAAGTTCTATCTTGGTCTCATCAGACCAGAGAATCTTATTTCTCGCCATCTTGGAGTCCTTCAGGAGTTTTTTTAGCAAACTACATGCGGGCTTTCATGTGTCTTGCACTGAGGAGAGGCTTCCGTCGGGTCACTCTGCCATGAAGCCCCAACTGGTGGAGGGCTGCAGTGATGGTTGACTTTCTACAACTTTCTCCCATCTCCCGACTGCATCTCTGGAGCTCAGCCACAGTGATCTTTGGGTTCTTCTTTACCTCTCTTACCAAGGCTCTTCTCCCCTGATAGCTCAGTTTGGCCAGACGGCCAGCTCTAGGAAGGGTTCTGGTCGTCCCAAACGTCTTCCATTTAAGGATTATGGAGGCCACTGTGCTCTTAGGAACCTTAAGTGCAGCAGAAATTTTTTTGTAACCTTGGCCAGATCTGTGACTTGCCACAATTATGTCTCTGAGCTCTTCAGGCAGTTCCTTTGACCACATGATTCTCATTTGCTCTGACATGCACTGTGAGCTGTAAGATCTTATATAGACAGGTGTGTGGCTTTCCTAATCAAGTCCAATCAGTATAAGCAAACACAGCTGGACTCAAATGAAGGTGTAGAACCATCTCAAGGATGATCAACAGAAATGGACAGCACCTGAGTTAAATATATGAGTGTCACAGCAAAGGGTCTGAATACTTAGGACCATGTGATATTTCAGTTTTTCTTTTTTAATAACTCTGCAAAAATGTCAACAATTCTGTGTTTTTCTGTCAATTTGGGGTGCTGTGTGTACATTAATGAGGAAAAAAATGAACTTAAATGATTTTAGCAAATGGCTGCAATATAACAAAGAGTGAAAAATTTAAGGGGGTCTGATTACTTTCCGTCCCCACTATATATATATATATATATATATATATATATATATACTGTATATATATATATATATATATATATATATATATATAATATCAATAGTGGTATTACCATTAGGTGTATAACAAATCTAGGCTGCATAGCTAAATACTGTAAGTGTTCAGCAGAAAGAAAGCAATGCAAAAAAATGAGAAAATAGATCAGTAGGGACTGATGCAAGTTGAGCCATGCATTAATGGCTTAAAAATGAATGTAGTGGATCAAGGGACTGCAACAACAGGGAATAAGACACCAGGATGGCAAAGACCTGAAAGAGTTATAAAAAAAAGTTTATATACGTACCTTGTTTAATCCCAGGTTTTGGTGGCATTCAGCTGTTCAATCCACAAAGTTTCACATTGTAGCACTGCTTTGTCCCAGTCTCCCACTCTTGTATTCTTTTTGACCGCATCAAGGGCATAAAAGTAATCAATGAGGTATTGGATATGTAGCATAATCCGAACTTTTATCCAATTGGAGTGATCATTTTACCACTTTTGAATAATATTGATGGTCATTGACCCTTTGGCGTAACTGGCGGCATGTGCAGAGCATCAGATATACCACCCTATGGGGTTTATTTACTAAAGGCAAATCCTCTTTGAACTAGAAGTGCACTTGGAAGTGTAGTTGCTGTGGATCTGAGGGGGACATGCAAGGAAAAAAATGCATTTTTACTTGCACATGATTGGGAGATAGAAATAAGCAGAGATTCCCCTCATTTTGACCTTCCCCTCAGATCTATTGCTCCTCCAGTGCACTTCTAGTGCAAAGTGGATTTGTCTTCAGTAAATAAGTAAATAACCCCCCCCCCTGTGTTCTGCAATCAACATGATCTTTAGGTTTAAACAACTCTTCATTTGACAAAGAGGTTGATTTACTATAGTCAAATTCACTCTGCACTACAAGTGCACTGCAAGTGCACTTGAAAGTGCACTAAAAGTGCACTTGGAAGTGCAGTCGCTATATATCCGAGGGGAAGATCTGAAATGAGGGGAAGCTCTGCTGATTTTATCATCCAATCATGTGCAAGCTAAAATGTTGTTTTTTATTTTCCTTGCATGTCCCCTTCAGATCTACAGCTACTGAACTTCCAAGTGCACTTTCAAGTGCACTTGCAGTGCAATTGTAGTGCAAATTTGATTTGCCTTTAGTAAATAAACCACAAAGTAATCAACAGTATGTGTAGGTTTGAATCCATGGACATTGTGGTGAGTTTGAACCTGTCCATGAACACTATTGTCATCATTTTTTTAGTACTATACGTTCTCCAAGATGTGTTTTTGTATCCTTCAGCATTGAATGTTGCTTATGTTTATTTTTATTTACTCAGAATTATCTCTGTGACTCATCCCTCATCCTGGCATTCTGTGAAACAAGTTAAGGAAATATGGATACTACCCATAGCCTCTTAATACGGCACTGCTAGTCTGGGCTTATGTACACTTTCTGGCTCTTTGGCTCTTATGTACCTTATGTAGAGGAACTTATCTATTGTTAAATGGGGGTTGGTTTAACAAGAGCTGTGTGATTTTTATGTTTATTTTATTGATTTTGAAAACTTTATTTGATTTGTTTTAATTTACTGTTTTGTTATTCCTTGGGGTGCCAATATAATTCACTTATTTTTCAAGGATTCTACTGAGAACTAGGGATCAACCGATATAGTTTTTTCGGTAGCAATATTTCGTTCACCTCCTCTGCCAATAGTCAATATTATTTGCCGATATTTTGTACATTTAAACTTTTCAGAAATAACACCAATTTTATGCACAAATCTGGTATAAACTGAACGTTAATGTTTATTAAAATTAAGCATTAGGGCTTGTTCTTCACAACATAGCTGCATGAAAACTGATGGGAGAAAAACACACACAGATTTCAAAACTGACATCTCTGTCTGCAGTGTACCATAATGTGATGAATGAGGTCTAAAAGTAAACAACTGGCAAAAATAAAACAATACCTTCTTAAATGGCTTCCCAAAACATAGACAAATTATAACTGTTATTAGTGCATTGCACTGCACTGATTAAATTTGAATCACTACTGCAGTGTAAAAAGCTAGACAGTGGATAGGCCGCACTGACACTACACTTTCTTCAATACTCCCAGTTAAGTAGAACAATATAGTGCAAAAAGCATAACATTTTAGCATGTTCACCTGTTAAACGGGTTCAGTTTTTTTTTTTTTTAAATTGCTTCCACTTCACTGAAAATATGCTCACTTGGAACAGATAAAGGAGGAGCAGAGAGGTATCTTCTAGCATGAGAGGAAAGTCTTTTGTAGCTTGACTCATTTTCTTTCCACCACTGAAGAAGATCACCACTTCTTCTGTCAATTACTGGTTCCTTCAAATGGAGATGAAGTTCATCATCCAGGCTGATTATTGATGCACATTCAGAAGAATCCTCCACATGAGGTCCCAATAACACGCTGACCATGGCATCAATTCGACCACGATGAAGATTCTCTTCTGCTCATTGTCTTTTTTGACATTTATCTGTTTTTGCAGCATCCTGCTCTTCCAGAATAGTAACATGTTCTTCCAAACTTGATCTTTCTGCAGGAACCTTCAGCAGCTCCTGTTGATCTTTTGTCAGCCAATGTTTTGCCTTAGCCAATACATCATCAGAAGAGAAAACATGATTCTTGTATCGAGGATCTGAAAGACATGCCAGCACAACATTTTAATCCTCTTCATGCTTCTCAAAGCATTTGGTGATGCTGTCCCTCATGACCTGCCTGAATGTTTTAATGCCACGTGTTTTGGGTCCTTCATTCTCTTGAAGAAGCATCTTCAGCACTCTCACACATGGGATGACAGATGACACAGATAAGTAGTAATGACTCACCTCTAGTGTCACTTCCTCTATGGGGAGGAGGGTCTCAATGACTGATCAGTAGTAGGACAACTATATCTTCCATGTTCGCCTGAATAGATGCTCAGAGCTCGCTTCTGTTCCAGCATTCTTTGCAGTATGTGAAGTGCTGAATTCCAATGTGTTGGAACAGCCTGAATTAGGCTCTTTTTGGGCAGACCAAGGCCTGCCTGAATGCACCTCAGTTGCTGCTTGACAAGGACTGAATGGTGGAAATGACCATCATTTACCACAAGTTGCAGGGTGTGTGCCATGCAACTGAGGTCTGACACGTCAGCAAGCCTCATACTTACACCATTTTTGCACCGCTGTCATGAAGCACAAGCATCACTCTGTTTTTGTTTATTCCCCAGTCTTGAAGCATGCCTAGAAACATTTCTCTAATGTACCCCCCAGTGTGGGATCCTTGCATCACCTTTGTATTCAACACCAATTGCCTTTTTGTCCATCCGCTGTCAATTAAGTGGCATGTAAGACTCATTAGTGACTCTGTTGGTCCTGACAAGCAGTCAGTCATGAATGAGAGTGAGTTGCCAGCATTCTCTGGTTGCAGCATAGCCTTTAATTTCTCAACTACCTTTTGGTGAATCTTTCCCAGCATTTCGGTTCAATAACACTTTTCACTCTTCAGTGGGTAACTTGGCTCATCATGGACATCAGCCTCTGAAATTCAGAATCAGACACCATTGTAAATCTTTGTGATTGCTTTGTCCAGCTTTTGGGATCTTCTATCCAAATTTAGCCACTTAGATTTTTTTCTGAAACATATCTTTTATTGTTGTTTGGTGGGATAATGGTATTTCACTTTGTGATTCAGATTGTTTTCTCTGTGCTTCATTATATAATTCAACAGGTGAGCCCAAAGATTTGACGTATTTTTGTTTTTTGCAGTTGTTGATCCCATGCTTACATTGTTTGTGCATGTGTTGCACACTGCTGCTTTTCCTGGATATGGTTGAGATGAGAAATAGTCCCAGACCACACTGTTACTTTTTCTCTCTGCATCAATCTGCACTGGAATTTGAAAGAGTAAGGTTAAAAATGTCAGGCATCCTGCTGTGGGTGGGCTTATAGGCTGGCACCCTGCTGTGGGTAGGCTTGCTAGCTGGCACCCTGCTGTGGGTGAGCTTGCTGGCTGGCACCCTGCTGTGGGTGGCTGGCTGGCACCTTGCGGTGGCTGGCCTGGCATCCAGCTGTGGGTGGACTTGCTCGCTGCCACCCTGCTGTGGGTGGGCAAGCTGGCCTGGCACCCTGCTGTGGGTGCCTTGCTGGTTGGCACCCTGCTGTGTGTGGCTTGCTGGCTGGCACCATGCTGTGGCTGGCTTGCTGGCACCCTGCTGTGGCTGTCTTGCTGGCTGGTACCATGAAATGGGTGAGCTTTCTGGCTGGCACCCTGCTGTGGCTGGCTTGCTGGATGGTACCCTGCTGTGGGTGGCTGTCTGGCACCCTGCTGTGGCTGGCTTGCTGGCTGGCAACCTGCTGTGGGAGTGGCTTGCTGGCTGGCCTGTCACCCTGCTGTTGGTGGCTGGCTGACACCATGCTGTGGGTGGGTGACTTGCTGACTGGCACCCTGCTGTCGGTGGGCTTGCTGGCTGGCCTGGCACCCTGCTGTGGATGGGCTTGCTGGCTGGCACCCTGCTGTGGGTGGGCTTGCTGGCTGGCACCATGCTGTGGGTGGGCTTGCTAGCTGGCCTGGCACCCTGTTGTGGATGGGCTTGCTGGCTGGCACCCTGCTTCGGCTGGCTTGCTGTCCGGCACCCTGCTGTGGATGGGCTTCCTGGCTGGCAGCCTGCTGTGGGTGTCTTGCTGGCTGGCACCCTTCTGTGGGTGGCTGGCTGGCATCTCGCTGTGGCTGGCTTCCTGGCTGGCCTGGCACCCTGCTGTGGGTGGCTTTCTGGCTGGCATCCTGCTGTGGATAACTTGCTGGCTGATACCCTGCTGTGGGTGGCTGGCTGGCACCCTGCTGTGGCTGGCTTTCTGGCTGGCACCTTGCTGTTTGGGTGGCTTGTTGGCAGGCCTGGCACCCTGCTCTGGGTGGCTGTCTGGCACCCTGCTGTGGGTGGCTGTCTGGCACCTTGCTGTGGCTGGCTTGCTGGCTGGCCTGGTACCCTGCTGTGGGTGGCTGGCTGGCACAATAATGTGGCTGTCTTGCTGGCTGGCACCCTGATGTGGGTGGGCTTACTGGCTGGCATCCTACTGTGGGTGGGCTTGCTAGCTGGCACCCTGATGTGGGTGGGCTTGCTGGCTGGCCCCCTGCTGTAAGTGGCTTGCTGGTACCCTGCTGTGGGGGTGGCTTGCTGGCTGGCCTGGCAATCTGCAGTGGGTGGGCTTGCTGGCTGGCACCCTGATGTGGATGGGCTTGCTAGCTGGTATCCTACTGTGGGTCGGCTTCCTGGCTGGCACCCTGCTGTGGGTGGGCTTGCTGGCTGGCCTGGCACCCTGCTTTGGGTGGGCTTGCTGGCTGGCATCCCACTGTGGGTGGGCTTGCTGGCTTGCACCCTGCTGTGGGTGGCTTGCTGGCTGGCCCCCTGCTGTGGCTGGCTTGCTGGCTGGCACCCTGCTGTGGCTGGCTTGCTGGCTGGCACCCTGATGTGGGTGGCTGGCTGGCACCCTGCTGTGGCTGGCTTTCTAGCTGGCCTGGCTGGCCTGGTACCCTGCTGTGGGCGACTGGCTGGCAACCTGCTGTGGGGTGGTTTGCTGGCTGGCCTGGCATCCTGCTGTGGGTGGGCTTGCTGGCTGGCACTCTGTTGTGGGTGGGCTTGCTGGCTGGCACCCTGATGTGGGTTGGCTTGCTGGCTGGCACCCTGCTGTGGATGGCTGGCTGGCACCTTGCTGTGGCTGGCTTGCTGGCTGGCACCCTGCTGTGGGTGGCTTGCTGGCACCCTACTGTGGGGGGTGGCTTGCTGGCTGGCCTGGCACGCTGCTGTGGGTGGGCTTACTGGCTGACATCCTGTTGTGGGTGGGCTTGCTGGCTGGCACCCTGCTGTGGGTGGCTGGTTTGTGCCCTACTGTGGGTGGCTGACTGTCTGGCACCCTGCTGTGGGTGGGTATGCTGTCCTGGCACCCTGCTGTGAGTGGCTTGCTGACTGGCACCCTGCTGTGGGGGTGGTTTGCTGGGTGGCCTGGCACCTTGCTGTGGGTGGCTTACTGGCTGGCACCCTGCTGTGGGTGGCTGGCTGGCTGACACTCTGTTGTGGCTGGCTGGCTGGCACCCTGCTGTGGGTGGCTGGCTAGCACCCTTCTGTGGGGGTGTCTTGCTGGCTGGCACCCTGCAGTGGGGGTGGCTTGCTGGCTGACTTGGCACCCTGCTGTGGGTGTGCTTGCTGGCTGGCACCCTGCTGTGGCTGGCTTGCTGGCTGGCACCCTGCTTTGGGTGGCTTGCTGGCTGGTACCCTGCTGTGGCTGACTTGTTGGATGGCACCCTTCTGTGTGTGGTTGGCTGACACCCTTCTGTGGCTGGCTTGCTGGCTGACACCTTGCTGTGGGTGGGTGCTGGCTGCACCCTGCTGTGGGTGGCTGGTTGGCCCCCTACTGTGGGTGGCTCTGTCTGGCACCCTGCTGTGGGTGGGCATGCTGTCCTGGCACCCTGCTGTGAGTGGCTTGCTGGCTGGCACCCTGCTGTGGGTGGCTTGCTGGCTGGCACCCTGCTGTGGGTGGCTGGCTGGCTGGCTAATACTCTGTTGTGGCTGGCTGGCTGTCACAATGCTGTGGGTGGCTGGCGAGCACCCTGCTGTGAGGGTGGCTTGCTGGCTGGCACCCTGCAGTGGGGGTGGCTTGCTGGCTGACCTGGCACCCTGCTGCGGGTGTGCTTGCTGGCTGACACCCTGCTGTGGCTGGCTTGCTGGCTGGCACTCTGCTGTGGGTGGCTTGCTGGCTGGTACCCTGCTGTGGCTGACTTGTTGGATGGCACTCTTCTGTGAGTGGCTGGCTGACACCCTTCTGTGGTTGGCTTGCTGGCTGACACCCTGCTGTGGGTGGGTGCTGGCTGGCACCCTGCTGTGGGTGGCTTGCTGGCTGGCACCCTGCTGTGGCTGGCTTGCTGGCTGGCACCCTGCTGTGGCTGGTTTGCTGGCTGGCACCCTGCAGTGGGGGTGGCTTGCTGGATGGCCTGGCACCCTGCTGTGGGTGGGCTTGCTGGCTGGTACCCTGCTGTGGCTGGATTGCTGGCTGGAACCCTGATGTGGGTGGAACCCTGATGTGGGTGGGCTTGCTGGCTGGGTCCTTGCTGTGGCTGGCTTGCTGGATGGCTCCCTGCTGTGGGTGGCTGGCTGGCACAATGCTGTGGCTGGCTTGCTGGCTGGCCTGGCACCCTGCTGTGGGTGGGCTTGCTGGCTGCACCCTGCTGTGGGTGGCTGGCGTACACTTTGCTGTGGGTGGGTGGGTGTCTGCTGGCTGGACTGGCTGGCACCTTGCTGTGGGTGGGTGGCTGCTGGCTGGCCTGGCTGGCACCTTGCTGTGGGTTGCTGCTGGCTGGCACCCTGCTGTGGGTGGGTGGCTGCTGGCTGGCACCTTGCTGTGGGTGAGTGCTACTGGCTAGCCTGGCATCTTGCTGTGTGTGGGTGGCTGCTGGCTGGCCTGGCACCTTGCTGTGGGTGGGTGGCTGCTGGCTGGTTGGCCAGATTCAGTGGCCTGGCACCTTACTGTGGGTGGGTGGCTGGCTGCTGGCTCACCATCTGGCATGTCCGTCCGAGTGTCGAGGCAAGGGAGGCCTGTCAGACTCAGAACATTAGGCCCAGTGCATGAGGTATAATGACGTTGTGTGCATGTCTGCACGCTGGGTCTGCAGGCTTCTGGGCTCCAAAAAGATGGCCGTGGCTCGTGGAGATCAATATTGGTATTATTGGTCTAGTTTGTGACCGACAACGATGTTTAAAAAAATGCTGATATCGGCCTGCAATAATCGACCTTACTGATAATCGGTCAATCCATACTGCGAACACAGAAATCAATTGGATTCAAACATGCCAAGTTAAAAATGTAATTTTCTGAGCTGATAGGCAAGTGGGTAACAAAAAAATAGTGTGAGGGTGGGCTCTGCCCTGGGGAACATGTACCAATACAAAGAAAAAAAAATTAATTTGGCCTGAAACAGTGATTTTTTTAAATGCTTAATTTCATTAAATACTGTAACATGCCTGGAATTCTGCCTGTGAATGGGCATATCTCTGTGATGTACACAAAGCCTTGTAGCAGTTAGGGATGAGCCGAACACCCCCCGATTCAGTTCACATCCAGAACATGCAAAAAATTTGTTTGAACACGCAAACACCATTAAAGTCTATGGGACACGAACATGCATAATCAAAAGTGCTAATTTTGCAAGCTTATATGCAAGTTATTGCCATAAAAAGTGTTTGGGGACCTGGGTCCTGCCCCAGGGGACATGTATCAATGCAAAAAGAAGTTTTAAAAACGGACGTTTTTTCAGGAGCAGTGATTTTAATAATGCTTAAAGTGAAACAATAAAAGTGTAATATTCCTTTAAATTTCATACCTGGGGGGTGTCTATAGTATGCCTGTAAATGGGCGCATGTTTCCCGTGTTTAGAACAGTCTGACAGCAAAATGACATTTCTAAAGGAAAAAAAGTCATGCAAAACTACTTTTGCTAGCGCCGGCTATAATGAACTGTCGGTCCGGCAATACACATAAAATTTCATTAATAAAAACGGCATGGAATTTCCGCACAGGGGAACCCCGAACCAAAATTTAAAAAAAAAATGCGTGGGGGTACCCCTAAATTCCATACCAGGCCCTTCAGGTCTGGTATTCATATTAAGGGGAATCCCGTGCCAAACTGTAAAAAAAATGGCGTGGGGGTCCCCCTCAAAATCCATACCAGACCCTTCAGGTCTGGTATGGATTTTATGGGGAACCCCGCACCAAAATTTAAAAAAAAATGGCGTGGGGTCCCCCCAAAAATCCATACCAGACCCTTATCCGAGCACACAACCTGGCAGGCCACAGGAAAAGAGGGGGGGATGAGAGAGCGGCCCCCCTCCTGAACCATACCAGGCCACATGCCCTCAACATTGGGAGGATGCTTTGGGGAGAAGGGCCTCATCCCCATAACCCCATGCCCGGTGGTTGTGGGGGTCTGCGGGCGGGGGGCTTATCGGAACCTGGAAGCGCCCTTTAACAAGGGGACCCCCAGATTCTGGCCCCCTGTGTGAATTGGTAATGGGGTACAAATGTACCCCTACCATTTCACAAAAAAAGTGTCCAAAAGGTTAAAAAACACAAGACGGTTTTTGGCAAGTCCTTTATCAATTTCTTCTTCTTCCATCTTCTTTCTTCTGGTCTTCCTTCGGTGTTCTTCTTCTTCCTCCATCTTCTTCTTCTCCATCTTCTTCTACTCCATCTTCTTCTTCCTTCGCTCTTCTCGTCCCGCATCTTCCTCCGGCTTCTACTCTGCTCCGTCCGCAAGATCTGCCTCGGTGGGAGTCCTCACCATGTGGCGCTTCGGTTCTTCTGAAAATTCTTATATAACAGAGGGTGGGGCCACCCAGTGACCCCCGACCTCCTCTGATGCACGGGGACTTCACGGGGACTTCCCTGTGGCTTTTCCCGTGTTGTCAGAGGGGGTGGGCTCACCCGGGTACGTATTAGAAATAGTACACCACAGAATGCACTGTAGATATAAGCTACACTGGATGCAGAGTATATATGTGTATATATATATATATATATATACATATATATATATATATATATATATATATATATATATATATACTAGACTGACTGTATATATATATATCAAATACACTACAACTAACTGAATAACCTGCCTGCTTAATCTAAATCACACTGTTTCTCCGTCCATGCTAACAACACTACACAGGGACACTGTGTAGGCAGCCTTATATAGTGTAGGGTGTGGACC
Source organism: Lithobates clamitans (assembly GCA_037952925.1). NCBI lineage: Eukaryota > Metazoa > Chordata > Amphibia > Anura > Ranidae > Lithobates > Lithobates clamitans. Next base: position 4,364,404 of record JBBGZY010000143.1, read on the forward strand.
TAGTCCCCCTGAGCCATGATTATGGCTCTCTTAGCAGAGGGGGCTGGGATTGGCCAAAGCATGCAGGTCAGGTGCATGCTTTGGTCAATCATCATACAGCAATGCACTGCGATCACGCAGTGCATTATTGGGAGTTCTGCAGGCGCTCAAATTTCCCACGAACACCCCACAATGTTCGTTCTTCGGCGAACGGGTGAACACTCGATGTTCGAGTCGAACTTATGTTCGACTCAAACATTGAGCTCATCACTGAGTACCCAGATCCTTCTCCACCACTGACACTCCCAGTTATGCTCCTCCTAGAATGCATGATGCATACATGTTTTTAGCATAAAAAATTCATAACTTTACATTTATCAACATTAAACCTCATTTGCCACATAGTTGCCCAGCTAAATAGTGCATTGGGATTGGATGCTAAGTTGGAGACATCCTGAAAGAATGTGTTTCTACTGCATAGCTTGGTGTCATCTGCAAATGCTGAAATTTTATTTTTATTTAAATTAATTATTACCTCTTCCCAAGGTGCTATTTCCCTTTTTAAGCCCAATATGAAAATTCTAGAGAGTTATTAGGGAACTGACTAATTACAGCCCCATTTTATTATATTTTTATTATAATTTGGCTACCAAATCCCACCATTAGGCAATGTTTAGTCCATATAGGGCTTCAGTAGGTGTGAGATAACAATAATTTTCAACTGTGTATATGCTCATTGCATTAAAGAACACTTTCCAAGTAGCTGAAAAATCTTCAAGGCAGTGCCAATGTTTTCATTGAGAAATATGAATGCATCATTTTTTTTTTTACAAACAACGTTCTTTATTGGAAAAGTATGTATGGTTACAAGATAACAGTAATCATGATGCATATATTGTACATCTTCAAGGAGATACAAATGGAATATCGAAAAAAATAAAAGAGGAAACATAAAATATTCTTTGTTAACAGCGCAGATACATGTATGCGTTAACGGTAACATATCACCTCTTGACTCTACTGGTGTAGTGCGAGGAGAATGTGTCCATCCTATCCTCATTCCGATCAAGTGGAGTTCTCATCCAGCTCATTACAAGTGGAGGCTTCTCCCAACCAGGCATCCCAAATCTTTCCATATTTGGAAGGGCATCCTCTATGAGCATAAAGCTCCTTTTTGTAGGGTAACACAACATTAATTGCAGCGATCCATTCCTAATTGGTAGGCGGTAATGCCCTAAGCCATTTCCATGCTATGAGTAATCTGGCTATAAACAGTGTTTCTTGTAGAAATATGTGGTGAAACTTACTGAAGTCTGGGTCTGGGAATACTCCCAGTAAACATTTTTTAAGGCACAGTGTGAGGGGGGAGCCCATTTTGTCATGTATGAATTTCACTATTTGGGACCAATAATCCTGTATCACCAGGCAAGACCATATAGTATGAAAAAAAGTGCCAGTTGTAATGTTGTAGGGTAACACAACATTAATTGCAGCAATCCATTCCTGAATGGTAGGCGGTAACACCCTAAGCCATTTCCATGCTATGAGTAATCTGGCTATAAACAGTGTTTCTTGTAGAAATATGTGGTGGAACTTACTGAAGTCTGGGTCTGGGAACACTCCCAGTAAACATTATTTAAGGCACAGTGTGAGGGGGGAGCCCATTTTGTCATGTATGAATTTCACTATTTGAGACCAATAATCCTGTATCACCGGGCAAGACCATATAGTATGAAAAAAGTGCCAGTAGACCCATCGCATCTGGGGCAAAGTGGGCTGTAGTTGTCTCTAAACTTAGCTAATCGTGAGGGGGTTAGGTAAGACCTATGTAAAATGTATAATTGTGTGAGACGGTCCGAGATCATATGGGATGCTTTTTTGCAGGCATCTAGCACCTCCTCCCACTCATCCTCCTCCATCCATCGGCCTTTTAGCTTATATGCGAGAGCCATGGTAGTTGGGCGCATGAGACAGGCATATAATGTAGAAATTTGTTTTTGAGACTCTGGCCCCGATATTACGCATAGGATATCCAGTTGTTCCAGGTTTGGGGGAGCATCACGGAATTGGGTCTGTAGGGCGTGGCAGAGCTGAAGGTAGCGGAAGTGCATGGAGTTGGCGAAACCAAAGTCATCCTTAAGTTGTTGGAATGATTTTAGGGTATCTCCACAATACATGTCTGCTAGGTAGACCACCCCTCTATTGATCCATAGGTTGCAATCAGGTAGTTGTAACAATTCGGGTAAGCAAGGGTTGTCCCACAGGGGTGTCTGTTTGTGCGTCTCACCACTTCCCACACCTTACAGTGGTTGTATAGCAAACCCTTTTGACCTCCAAGCATCCAGGGGTCACCGGGATCTCTGAGAAGAAGTTGGAAGGTGTGCTTGTGTATTCCAGTGAAGGGAGAGCATACTAAGGCCAAATACCGTTCTTTGTCTCCTTTGTCTAAATAGAAAAAGTTAGACAATTGGGCTGCCAAGTAGTACAAATTAAAGTCCGGCAGTGCCCTTCTCCCTAAATCAGTGGGGTTCTTCAGCACTTGCCAGGACAGTTTGTGCCATGTCTTGCCCCACACAAAAGTGTTTAGAATGGTTTCTAAGGATTTAAAGATCTGCAGGGGTATATACACTGGAGCATACCATAGGACGTATAAGAATTTGGGCAGTAGAATCATTTTAATTAAGTTTATGCGGCCCATGACTCCCAAGGGCAGTCTGGTCCATGCCTGAGTTTTTGATTTTAGGACTGTAAATAGAGGTTCTAGATTTAGTTTGAGATAGTCTTCCAGGGATCAAGTGATTATAATGCCTAGGGGAAGAAGCCTGTGCCTCTGTTGGGGCCCACACATATAAGGGAAGGATCTGTGAAGTGTTTTATGGTTTCTAGAGCAGTCAATAAAGACTGTCCTGCATCTTCCAGGTATAAAACTATGTTGTCTGCATATAAGCTAACTGTTTTGGTCAGTTGTCCACAACACAGGCCTCTAACCCCAGGGTGTGTATGGAGCGATGTTGCCAGGGGCTCCACCACCAAAGCATATAGTAAGGGGGAAAGAGGACATCCCTGACGTGTGCCCCTGGATAGAGGGAAGGCATCTGAGACTTTGCCATTGACCAAGATCCTGGCACTCGGAATTTGGTAGAGAAGCTAGATCCACTTGATAAAATTAAGCCCGAAATCAAACCTGGCCAGACATTCCCAGAGGTAGTCCCATTCCACGGTGTCAAACGCTTTTGCGGCATCTAGGGACACATGAATGCATCATTTAACCACTAACACTTATTTCTTGCACGTCTGCTAATGGTTTGGATAATGGGCAGATGTCTTGCTTCCCACCGCTGTTTACAATGCTAATGCCTAGCTACACTATGTTCAGTTCTTCATCATCAGACCTGGGTGGGTGGAGTTTCTTATCTTGAAACCTTGAGTCACTTCCTTAAAATACATGCAATTATTACCTGAATTACATACACCATGTACCATAAACAATTGCCATTTATTTTTAAATAAAATACTTTTTTGTGTTTTTATTGCATTTGAGTGCTGCAGGTCTCCTGTGGGCTGTTTGGAGTCCTGCACATTACCGAGGACTGCTTCCATTTATTCTGGTAGTTTATATTGGTTTACAAATGGTTATAACAGTGGGCCCTAACTAATATTTGTAGTCTTCATCAGAAGTTTGGGTGACAGGGCAGCAGCACAGTTGGGAGATAGGAAGCAAACAATTTCACTCTACATCAGGAACAAGGACCTTCATGACAGTATCACCAGGAATTGTTTAATAAAAGCTGCAGAGTTAAAAATATTAACAATGCCTGTTAAAACTGCCCTGTCTATATAGGTCTTTGATTCATATTACTAATTTACGTTTAATACAAAAAATGATCATGCTAAAATTATAAAAGAAAAAGATCAAATACATTTTCAGTTTCTAATCTATTAAATCACAGTACCTAATATACAATATCATTGTAATTAAAAAAAATGCTTTGCTTTTATTAATTTAATAGCTAATGTAACATACATGGTATAACATTTTGCCTTTTTTCTCTAAGAAAGAGAAGGACATAATAAAGAGTAGTGGGCTTGGAAATAAGAGCTGAATACTGTTCAGTAGTGATTGGGTTTGATTTGCTGGATAAAGTGCTATTTTCAGTTTCAATCTGAATCAATGGGCAAAGCCTTGCACACCTGCTGAGCCTGTCACTCTTTGTAACCTTTACTCTGCCAACTTTAATATAGCTAGTCTTTTGTTTCTTTCAATATGTATTTCTTTGTAATCTTCACAGGAGAGAGCAATAATTTTCACTAGTTACAAAACACAAAACAAAAATATATTTTCTGTAATGTTCAGATACTCCTATCAATCAATAATCAAATTACCCAATTGCTGCTACTAATGCAAAATTACTGTGCTTCAATTATGTAAATACCTTATCAGGTTTTTAATTATTGCTCCTTAAAATGCAAAATGATTCTGACATTGGATCTGTTTATACCTTTGGAAATCTGTAAGCACTGCTCACTAAAGTGATATTTCAACCCTCTAGCCATCCTGGGAGAATTTTTGTATGGAAAGAAGCTTACCATTCAGAGGTGGAAGCAGCTTTCCACACAGAAGATTTTACTTCATATAAATGCATAATGTTAAATATTTGTTTGCTTAGGCTACTCAAAATGATTCATTACTTTTGCGTTTCTATTATTTCATCTAGATGTGTTGGTTAATTACAAATGATGGTCAAGTTCAGTCAATCCTTGCATACAAGACACCACCAGTATAAACACTGATTACATTAATCTATCGATACTAGAACTTTTGTTAATAAGCGTGTTTAAAGTGATCTCTATTTTGAACAGAGATTTTATAGTTTGTGGGAGGCTCTCTGCACAAGAGAACACTGATTTCTGCAGAATTGAGAACAAATATTTAATTGCAGGAAGATCGCAGTGGTTTCCTACATTTGGAGATAGAGAGATGTTTAAGTAACTGTTACTGCTGGTGAACTAGTTGCATGCAAATTTACAAATGAAAATATCCTTCCAAGGTTAATATTTTCACCAATCTAAGGGGTAAATTTACTAAAACTGGTGCACTCAGATTCTGGTGTTATTGTGCATGATAGCCAATTAGCTTCTTAACTTCAGCTTGTTCAACTAAGCTTTGTCAAAAAAAACAGGTGAGTGATTGGCTTCTATGCAGAATTGAACTAGATTTTACACTCTCCGGTTTTAGTAAATAACCCCCTAATATATAGAGAAATAGAAAAATCTGCAGTAAGGAACAATAGATTCTAGATAGTAGCTTTCCTAGCGTAGCCATACATAACACTGTTGCACTAAAAAACAACTCTTCATTGTAAATATATTATCACATATACTCATTAAAGCAGTGCAAAGTACTGTGATTGTATACTTTATGAATATGCCATAAATATTTGGAGTGCTGGTCATTTCTTCCACTTTGGATTTACATGATGTCTCTGTGGGCCATGCACTCTCCTCGAGGCATGAAAGGTGAAGGTGCACGATAGATTTTAGTTCAGTTCAAAGTACTGATGCTGTGACTTCATCTAAGATTTTGGAAAAGATTTGGAATCCTGGCCATTTCTTTTACTTTGGATTTTCATGATGTCTCTGTGGGCCATGCATCCTCCTCAAGGCATGAAATGTAAAGGTGCGGGTTGGATTTTAGTTCAGTTTATAGTATTGACATGAGTGCAGTAAGCTGATCCTGGGTATTACTCTGTACATTCTTATGCTTTACAGTGGCTTCTTGATTAGCTTATGCACGAATGCCTTAAATCCAGAATGAAATCAACATTTTTATATATTTATGTTAATGTGCTGAATATGCTGGTTTAAGCATCTCATCTTGCTGCTTACCACTTTTAAATACATTTTACTACAATGCTTTCTTAATGCATAGTGCAGGTTCATATTGATGAGTTTTACAGACCTTTTTTATTTTACCCTCTTGTGCCATTTTCTGCTGTAACATTTTGTGAGTTGATTCTGTAATTCTGTAGTTCTTCTGTATTTAGAACATTTTATTTTTCCTCTAGTGCTTCTTCCTATTTTTCTATTGAGTTTTGCCCATATTCAAGCCAACTTTCTGATTTCATAATTGGTAACTTTCCATCCTCTTTCACATGGTGTTTTTGGAAATAGGCCAGTCTTTGACAGATGCCCGGGATCCTGAGTGGTAACATCAGGTTATAGGTAGTCATTTATATCCACACTGATTGTCTTGTTACTTTTTATGATGTACAGTAACATGAGTAGTATTTTTTATAAAATGTTTCACAAATGTGACCTCAGATTTGTAAAGATAATTTTTGTTTACTACCAATTGATTCTGTAAGACTTTATTGGGTGTTGTAATTTTTTCCCCCGTAACGTCAGAGGGGGGCGGGGTCACTCAATATGTAACCAGGTGACCCCGCCCCCTCTGATGTCACGGGGAAACCCATAGGGAAGTCCCCGTCAAGTCCCCATGTGTCAGAGGGGGTGGGGGACGCCCACCATTATTTAAGAAGTGTCAGAAGATGAGAAGCGCCACACAGTGGGAGCCTCCCATGGATTTGGAGCGGCCCGAGAATGAAGCGGGGAAGAAGACGCCACGGAGGAAGATGCCGGGCAAGAACACCAGAGCAAGAAGCAGAGGATCGGAGGTAGAACCAGAGGAAGAAGAAGATGGAGGAAGAAACCAAAGGAAGATAGAAGAAAAAAGACCCAAAGAAGATGGAAAGAAGAAGACTTTAAATAAAGGAATTGTCAAAAACTGTCATGTGGCCTGGTACGGTTCAGGAGGGGGGCTCTCTCTTGTCCCCCCTCTTTTCCTGCAGCCTGCCAGGTTGCGTGCTTGGATAAGGGTCTGGTATGGATTTTTGGGGGACCCCACACCATTTTTGAAAAAAAATTTGGCACAGGGTTCCCCTTAATATCCGTACCAGACCTGAAGAGCCTGGTATGGAATTTAGAGGGACCCCCACGCCATTTTTTTTTAAATTTTGGTTTGGGGTTCCCCTGTGGGGATATCCTATGCCGTTTTTATCAATTAACTTTTATGTGTATTGTCGGACTGACAATTCATTAATAGCCGCGAGTAGTTTTAAATGACTTCTTTTCCTTTGAAATGTCATTTTGCTGTCAGACTGTTCTAAACACGGGAAACATGCGCCCCTTTACAGGCATACTATGGACAACCCCCAGGTCCGAAATTTAAAGGAATATTACACTTTTATTGTTTCACTTTAAGCATTATTAAAATCACTGCTCCTGAAAAAACGGCTGTTTTTAAAACTTCTTTTTGTATTGATCCTAGTCCCCTGGGGCAGGACCTAGGTCCCCAAACACTTTTTTTGACAATACCATGCATATAAGCCTTTAAAATTAGCACTTTTGATTTCTCCCATAGGCTTTAAAAGGGTGTTCCGCAGCTTTCAAATTTGCTGCAAACACCCCAAATTGTTCACTGTTCAGCGAAGTAGCGAAAAGCCGATGTTTGAGTCGAACATGCGTTCGACTCGAACTCAAAGCTCATCCCTAGAGGCAAGGAGCATAGGCTGGGTTTTTACTACAGGAGTTAAGAGAATGCAGATGATACCGTAATCTATCATTAGTCAGCAGCAGGACAATTTCCACATTAAGATTAAGGACCAAGCCTATTTATGACATTTGTTGTTTACAAGTTAAAATTAGTATGTCTTGCTAGAAAATTACTTAGAACCCCAAACATTATATATATTTTTTAGCAGAGACCCTAGAGAATAAAATGCAAATCGTTTCAATACTTTATATCACACTGTATTTGCGCAGCGGTCTTACAGATGCAATTATTTTGGAAAAATACACTTGTTTCAATAAGAAAATAAGAAACCAGTAAAGTTAGCCTAACTTTTTGTATAATGTGAAAGATTATGTTACGCTGAGTAAATTGATACCCAACATGTCATGCTTTAAAATTGTACACGCTGGCGACAAACTACGGTACTTAAAAATCTCCATAGGCGACATTTTAAACGTTTCTACAGGTTACCAGTTTAGAGTTACAGAGGAGGTCTTGTGCTAGAATTATTACTCTCGCTCTGGCGATACCTCACATGTGTGGTTTGAACACCGTTTACATATGTGGATGCGACTTCCGTATGCGTTCACTTCGTGCAATCTCGGTGGGACTGGGCCCTTTTCATTTTTTTTTTCTTATTTATTTTACTTATTTTTTTTTTACACTGTCCCTTTAAAAAAAAATGTATCACTTGTATTCCTATTACAAGTAATGTAAACATCACTTTTAATATAAAATTTCTGGGGTCAAAAAGACCTCAGATCTCTCATTTACACTTAAAAGCAAAAAAAAGAAAAACATTCATTTTACATAAACACACAAAAAAAATGTGCCCTTTAAGGCCAGAGGGCGGAAGTGACATTTGACATCACTCTGGTCCTCCAAGAAAATAGAGTGGAGTGGGAGCTATGTTGCCCTCACTCGACTTCCTGCCATCCATCCAGCTACCGACGGCTCCAGTAATCAGGGAAAAGGATCGGGAAGTGGCAGGAGGAGGGCACCTCTCCTGCCGCCCATAAAAGTGATCTTCTGGCAAATCCACCAATGGGACCATTTTTATCTGACGCTGGATTGTCTGCTGTGTAAAAATATACCAGGGTTATGTATAAGGTCTAGAGTGGAGTGGGAGCTATGTTGCCCTCACTCGACTTCCTGCCATCCATCCAGCTACCGACGGCTCCAGTAAGCAGGGAAAAGGATCGGGAAGCGGCAGGAGGAGGGCACCTCTCCTGCCGCCCATAAAAGTGATCTTCTGGCAAATCCACTAATGGGACCATTTTTATCTGACGCTGGATTGTCTGCTGTGTAAAAATATACCAGGGTTATGTATAAGGTCTAGAGTGGAGTGGGAGCTATGTTGCCCTCACTCGACTTCCTGCCATCCATCCAGCTACCGACGGCTCCAGTAAGCAGGGAAAAGGATCGGGAAGCGGCAGGAGGAGGGCACCTCTCCTGCCGCCCATAAAAGTGATCTTGTGGCAAATCCACCAATGGGACCATTTTTATCTGACGCTGGATTGTCTGCTGTGTAAAAATATACCAGGGTTATGTATAAGGTCAAAGTACTGAAGTACATACATGGTGGGTGGTCCATAAGTAGTGAAGGGTCCTCCTCTGTTGTATACTGGCAGGAAACAGGCTTTTCCACGTAGGGGTGTGGTTGCTTCCAATATAAAATGATCTGAAATACATGAAACAACTTTGGTTTTGATCACTAAAAATAGGGGATAACACCTTTGTGAGCAACTATGAAAGATACCGTGAATGGTTATAGTGATTCGCTCAAACACCACACTCTCATACCTACATACTATGATCAAACATGATTCATGATTTATTTTTAATTGCTTTGGAATTTTCAATATGCTTTCAATCACTCATACATGAGTATTGCACTGATGGACTCTTATTGCACGGACTTTAGCACCAATTGAATAATAAGGAATATTAGATAATATTTTTGTTTTTTATATGTACACATTATTGATTAATAGTGAAGTGCTGCACATTTGTCGATTGTTTGATCTTTGGTTTTGATGACCCTAGAATGTATCCCATTTAAAGTGATGGTTCACCTGCTTTTAGTATAGGATTTTATTTACATAGATCTCCAGAATCCATTTGCCAAATTATTTTGTAAAACTTTAATTTATATGTAATGGCCTATATTTAAACTATATACAAATACTATACTATATGAATCTGGTGGAGTCTTAAATAATTTACTATTGACTTACCCATGGGAATAACATATGGAAGGCAACTGGGGAAGGGTCTTTACATGAATTTCAAAGTACTGTATAAAGAGAGTGAAAAAGTTTAGCTTCAACCACACCCTGCCATCATTATCCTCCAGAGAACAGTTTAGGGAGAAGGTCTTATCTAATGCAAAAGCTTGGCAATTAGGCCTGGAGACAGCATTTACTGAAATAAAAAAGAAATGCCAATTTCTTCAAAACATTTTTTGAAATTTCTTTCTCAGCAACATAAAAAATAAAGTATTTGTAACTGAAAAGATCATTACAGTTTGGAGAGAAGATAAAGAGCTGTAGTTCAGTTTCTTATCTTTGATATTTCAAAATGTGTTGTCATTATTATGTCAAAAAACTCTGGTATAAAAATGTCCGAGGTAAAAAGTCAGCTCCCTTAGTTACCAGGGAATAATCACAAACTGCATGTTTTTCTGATATTCTGACTACGAACCAGAGAATAGGAAATACAAAAGTAAGATCAGCAATACATGACTGTAAGAGCACAAAAGATCATCTTATGTAATGTTAATTGAAATGAATTGTTGATATTTTTTTTTGCTTTGGTTGGAATGCGTAATATTATTTTCACGAAAATGGACTTAAAGCTATACACACACCCTCTCCCCACCAGCCCCAGGCCCTTTGCTGTCATGAAAAACATAAGGCTTGCTTAAATGCTCCTTTTACTTGCCTAAGGTCAGGTTTCAATTCTTCCCTCTTCTTCTGTGTACAGGAGGCAGAGTCTGTTTTCAGGTGTTCACATCACTGCCTGCTTGACATGAGTGTTTCCTTTTGGCTGTCTAGCAAAGGGATTCTCTCTGAATCCATAACAAGAGTCTATAGTGATGACATTGGATAAGGCACATCTGCAACGCTGGATTACCAGTCCCTGGTACCTGAAAACAGTGCTAGCAAGGACAACACAGATGGTCCAGAAGGTAAGTGGTTTAAATGGGAAAGAGGGGAATAGGAGGGGAGGGACATTAAGTAACTAACAGATAAACACCCCCCCACTGAACTTGAAAGATCAAAAGTGCCCAGTTTGAAGACTTATATGCAAGTTATTGAGCATAAAAAGGGTAAGGGGGCCCGGGTACTGCCCTGAGGGACATGTATCAATGCAAAATGTTTTTTTTTTTAAAGATTTTTTTTTAAGTGATTTTAATTATGTTTAAAGTGAAACAATAACATCTGTACCATGTATAGAACCTGCTGCAGAAAAACTGACATATACAAAGAAAAAAAAATTACATTTAAATTGATTTTCCGTGCAAGCTTGCTTTATTTTTTAAACAATGGCTTGGGGAGCCAGTCTGTATGATGAGGCTACAATTTAGTGCACTTGGAACAAGATTATAGTTTTTTTGGATAAATTCTGGTGTCTCTTTGGCAGACTTTGAATGGAAATAACACATTTTTTCACCACAGTGAGAAAACCTTATGTGAATAAGCCAAATTATAGTACACTCAGGCCAAGATTAACATTTTTTTTAGATAATGTCTGGTGTCTCTTTTGCAGACTTTGGATGAAAGTAACAGGTGTGAAAAAATTGGGCTTTGGGTGTTGGAGGTTTCTTCACAGCGTAACCCTAAAGGTACTCTTGAAAAAAATCTGTTTGTTTTTATATGTTTTGTTAAGAAAAATAATGTCCAACAATAAACTCAAATAAGAAGTTTCAAAATAAATTTACAAAACTAATTTGGAAGTAACTTTATTCTCTCATCTCACTATTAGGGATGAGCCCGATGTTAGACTCGAACATCGGGTGTTCGCCTGTTCGCCGAACAGGGAACATTATGCGGTGTTCGCGGCAAATTTGAAAGCCGCAGAACACCGTTAAAGTCTATGAAACACTAACATGAAAAACCAAAAGTGCTCATTTTAAAGGCTTATATGCAAGTTATTGTCATAAAACATTTATGGGGACCCAGGTCCTGCCCCATGCAAAAAAAAGTTTTCAAAAATGGCCATTTTTTCAGGAGCAGTGATTTTAATAATGCTTAAAGTGAAGCAAAAAAATGAAATATTCCTTTAAATATCGTGCCTGGGGGTGCCTTTAGTATACCTGTAAAATAGCACATCTTTCCTGTGTTTAGGACAATACCACAGCAAAATTACATTTCTAAAGTAAAAAATCTTATTTAAAACTGCTTGTGACTGTAATGAATTGTTCGATCCCAGAAATATCGATAAAAATCTTTGAAAAAAACAGCATGTATCAATGTAAAAAAAGTTTCAAAAACACCTGATTAATCAGGAGCAGTGATTTTAATAATGCTTAAAGTGAAACAATAAAAATTAAATATTCCTTTAAATATCATGCCTGTGGGGTGTCCTTAATGCTTGTAAAGTAGCACATTTTTTCCCATGTTTATAACAATACCACAGCAAAATGACATTTCTAAAGGAAAAAAAAAGTAATTTAAAACTGATTGCGGCTGTAATGAATTATCAGATCCTGGCAATATAGATACAAATAATTTAAAAAAGGCATGTGTTCCCCCAGTCCATTACCAGGCCCTTTGAGTCTGGTATGAATACTAAGGGGAACCCCACACCAAAATAAAAAAAGCATGCATGGGGTCCCACAAAAATCAATACCAGGCCCTTCATGTCTGGTATGGATATAAAGGGGAACCCTGCGCCAATTTTTTTTAAAAATGGAGTAGGGGTCCCCCCCAATCCATACCAGACCCTTATCCGAGCATGCAACCTGACAAGCCACAGGAAAAGGGGGAGGAGAGAGTGCCCCCCCTCCTGAACCATACCAGGCCACATGTCCCCAACATGGGAAGGATGCTTTGGGGTCACCCCCAAAACAGCTTGTCCCCATGTTGATGGTGACAAGGGCCTCGTCCTCACAACCCTTGCCCAGTGGTTGTGGGGGTCTGTGGGCGGGGGGCTTATCAGAATCTGGAAGACCACTTTAATCACTTCAGTCCCGGAAGATTTTACCCCCTTCCTGACCAGAGCACTTTTTGCGATTCGGCACTGCGTCGCTTTAGATGACAATTGAGCACTCGTGCAACGCTGTACCAAAACAAAATTGACGTCCTTTTTCCCACAAATATAGCTTTCTTTTGGTTGTATTTGATCACCTCTGCATTTTTATTTTTTACGCTATAAACAAAAAAGAGCGACAATTTTGAAAAAAATGCAATATTTTTTACTTTTTGCTATAAAAATGCCCAAAAATATATAAAAAACATTTTTTTCCTCAGTTTAGGCCGATATGTATTCTTCTACATATTTATAGTAAAAAAAAATGCAATAAGCGTATATGGATTGGTTTGCCCAAAAGTTATAGAGTCTACAAAATAGGGGATCATTTTATGGCATTTTTATCATTATTTTGTTTTTTTATTAGTAATGGCGGCGATCTGCGATTTTTATCTATCGTGACTGCGACATTATGGCGGACACATCGGTCACTTTTGACACTATTTTAGGACCATTGTCATTTATACAGTGATCAGTGCTATAAAATCGCACTGTTTACTATGTAAATGACACTGGCAGGGAAGGGGTTAACCCCTAGGGGCGATGAAGGGGTTAAGTGTGTCCTAGAGAGTGATTCTAACTGTGGGGGGAGGGGCTACCTAGGACATGACAACAATCACTGCTACCGATCACAGGGAGCAGTGGATCTCTTGTTTACATAGGCATCTCCCCGTTATACCTCTCCACACCGCAATCGCGTGCCGCTGGAGAACATCAAGTTCCCAGGACCCGCTGGCATGCTCCCGAAAGGTGGCAAATTAAAAGGGGCATACCTGTATGCCCTTTTTTCTGTCTGTGCCATTCTGCCGACGTACATCTGTGTGCGGTGGTCGGTAAGTGGTTAACAAGGGGACCCCCAGATCCCAGCCCCCCATGTGAATGGGTATCAGGTACATTGTACCCCTACACATTCACCAAAAAAAGTGTCAAAATGGTAAAAATTACAATAGACAATTTGGGACAAGTCCTTTATTTAAAAAAAAAACTGTCCCGCAATGTCCATTCATCTTCGATCACAGGATCCAATGACCCGAGAGAAAAAAATGGATAAAACTCCGCCTCCACGGGAGGCTCCCGCTGACTGAAGCTTCTTCACGATGTGAGCTGTTATATAGCCACATAATGTCAGAGGAAGGCAGGGGTCATCCGTCCCATGCCGTTTTTTTCAATGATTTTTTATCTATATTGCCGGGATCCGACAATTCATTACAGCTGCGAGCAGTTTTAAATTACATTTTTTAATTTAGAAAAGTCATTTTGCTGTTCTAAACTATGGAAAAATGCGATAATTTACAGGCATACTAAGGACACCCCACAGGCACGATATTTAAAGGAATATTTCATTTTTATTGTTTCACTTTAAGCATTATTAAAATCACTGCTCCTGAAAAAAGTAAATAAAAAAAAAAATTTTTTTGCATTGATACATGTCCTCTGGGGCAGGACACAGGTCCCTATGCCATTTTTTTCAATGGTTTTTATCTATATTGCTGGGATCCAATAATTCAATACAGCCGCGAGCAGTTTTAAATTAGATTTTTTCCTTTTAGAAGTGTCATTTTGCTGTGGTATTGTTCTAAACACGGCAAAGATGTGCTACTTTACAGGCATACTAAGGACACCCCCCAGGCACGATATTTAAAGGAATATTTAATTTTTATTGTTTCACTTTAAGCATTATTTAAATCACTGCTCCTGAAAAAACGTAATTTTTTAAAACTTTTTTTGCATTGATACATGTCCCCTGGTGCAGTAATCGGATCCCCATACACTTTTTATGGCAATAACTTGCATAAAAGCCGTTAAAATGAGCACTTTTGATTTTTCATGTTCGTGTCCCATAGACTTTAACAGTGTTTGTTTGTTTGTACAATATATTTTTGCCTGTTCGTATGTCCTGGTGTGAACCAAACCTGGGGGTACGGCTCATCCCTACTCACCATCTTCTTCCTCCTCTTCTACCCCTCGTATATGCAATACATTATTACACCTTATTAGAACTTCTCCAAGATGTCCAGACATTGCTTCTTCAATATACTCTTCTGCATTGTCAAACTGCATGTTCATGTAGCTATCCACGGAGACCATACTGTATACCCCTTGTTTTTAATACCCCACTTCATTTTCACCATTACTGGCTTACCAGTAAGGCCATTAACCACTTGCTGACGATCCCACAAACCGTCGTAGCAGTATGTCAGCTTCTTTAAGCGGGATCACAGGCGCGCACATGCGCCCATGCCTATTGAACTGTGGGGGGTGCTGGCCAGGAGTGATCGTGGGCACTAGAGGCAGTACAGGGGCATATGTGTGTAAACACAGAAATCTCTGTTCTGTGAGGAGAGGAGATGCAGATCGTGAGTTCCTTTTAGGTAGGAACCACGATCTGTCATCTCCTAGAGTCACTCCCCTCCCCCTACAGTTAGAACACACAGTCAGGGAATAGAGTTAACACCTTGATCGCCCCCTAGTGTTAACCCCTTCCCTGCCAGTAGGAATGAGCCAAACACCCTCCTATTCGGTTCGCAACAGAACATGCGAACAGGCAAAAAAATTGGAAGAACACACGAACACCATTAAAGTCTATGGGACATGAACATGAATAATCAAAAGTGCTAATTTTTAAGGCTTATATGCAAGTTATTGCTATAAAAAGTGTTTGGGGGGCCTGGGTATTGTATCAATGCAGTTTTTTTTTATTAAAACTGACATTTTTTGGGGAACAGGGATTTTTTTAATGCTTAAAGTGAAACAATAAAAATGAAATATTCCTTTAAATATTGTGCCTGGGGGGTGTCTATAGTATGCCTGCAAAGTGGCTCATTTTTCCCGTGTTTATAACAGTACCACAGCAAAATTACATTTCTAAAGGAAAAATTGCCTTTTAAAACTGATTGCGGCTGTAATGAATTGTCGGGTCTCGGCAATATAGATAAAACTCATTGAAAAAAAGAGCAATGGGATCCCCCCAGTCCATTACCAGGCCCTTTGGGTCTGGTATGAATATTAAGAGGAACCCCAAACCAAAGTTTTAAAAAAAGTTGAGTGGGGGTCCCCCTAAACTCCATACCAGGCCCTTCGGTCTGATATGGAAATTAAAGGGAACCCTGTGCCAAATTCTTTTAAAAATGGCATAGGGGTCCCCCCAAAATCTATACCAGACCCTTATACAAGACCTGGAAGGCCGCAGGAAAAAAGGGGGGGATGAGAGAGTACCCCCCCTCTGAACCGTACCAGGCCACATGTCCTCAAAAAATAAAAATGTCCTACGATGTCCATTCATCTTCTTTTATCACGTTGCCCGATGGACCGAAAAAGAAAAAAAAATCTGCAACCGATCCGCCTCCATGAGAGGTTGCGGCTGTGTGACACTTCTTTGCCGTGACAGTTCTTATATAACTGAGGGCGGGGCCACCCAGTGATATAACTGTGTGACCCCGCCCCTTATGATGCCACAGGGACTTCCCCATGGCTTCCCCATGGCGTCAGAGGGGGCGGGGCCACCCGGTTACATCACTTTTCTTTTTCGATCAGCCGGGCGGCATGATAGAAGAAGATGAATGGACAACGTGGGACATTTTTATTTTTTTATTTTTTAATAAAGGACTAGTCCCAAGCTGTGGCTTGTCTTTTTTAACGTTTTGACACTTTTTTGTGAAATGGTAGGGGGACTTGTACCC
This sequence comes from Lithobates clamitans, assembly GCA_037952925.1. Lineage (NCBI taxonomy): Eukaryota > Metazoa > Chordata > Amphibia > Anura > Ranidae > Lithobates > Lithobates clamitans. Next base: position 4,380,886 of record JBBGZY010000143.1, read on the forward strand.
TGTTACCATTTCACACAGGGGGATAGGCCAGGAGTCCCCTTGTTAAAGGGGCTTCAAGATTGTGATAAGCCCCCCGCCCGCATACCCCTACAAGCACTGGGCAAGGCTTGTGGGGATGAGGCCCATGTCCTCATCAACATGGGGACAAGGTGCTTTGGGGGCTACCCCAAAGCACCCTTCCCATGTTGAGGGGATGTGGCCTGGTACAGTTCAGGGGGGAGGCGCTCTCTCATCCCCCCTTCTTTTCCTGCGGCCTGCCAGGTTGCGTGCTTGGATATGGGTCTGGTATGGATTTTGGGGGGACCCCTACGCCAATATTTTTTTAATTTTTGCGCAGGGTTCTTCTTAAAATCCATACCAGACCCCAGGTCTGGTATGGATTTGGGGGGGGCCCTATGCCATTTTTTTAAAATTTGGCACAGGGTTCCCGTTAATTTTCATATCAGACCCGAAGGGCCTGGTATGGATTTTAGAGGGACCCCCACACAATTATTTTTTTTTCATTTTGGTACCGGGTTCCCCTTAATATTAATACCAGACCCAAAGGGCCTGATAATGCATGGGGGGGATTATACAGAATCATTTGTATCTATATTGCCGAGACCCAACAATTCATTACAGCAGCAATCAGTTTTAAATGACAATTTTTCCTTCAGAAATGTCATTTTGCTGTGGTACTGTTCTAAACACGGGAAAAGCACGCCACTTTACATGCATACTATAGACACCCCCCAGGCACGAGGAATATTTCATTTTTATTGTTTCACTTTAAGCATTAAAAAAATCACTGCTCCCGAAAAAACGGCCGTTTTTAAAATTTTTTTTGCATTTATACATCTCCCCTGGGGCAGGACCCAGATCCCCAAACACTTTTTATGACAATAACTTGCATATAAGCCTTTAAAATTAGCACTTTTGATTTCTCATGTTAGTGTCCCATAGACTTTAATGGTGTTCCGGCAGCTTTTGCCGCAAACATAGCATATTGTTTGTTGTTCGGCGAACAGGCGAACACCGGATGTTCGATTCGAACTTACGTTCGACCCGAACATCAGACTAATTCCTACCTGTCAGTGACATTTATACAGTAATCAGTGCATTTTTATAGCACTGATCACTGTATAATTGTCAATCGTCCCAAAAATGTGTCAAAAGTGTCCGATGTGTCCACCATAATGTTGCAGTCACGATAAAAATCAGATTGCCACCATTACTAGTAAAAAAAATAATAATAAAAATACCATAAATCTATCCCCTATTTTGTAGACGCTATAACTTTTGCGCAACCCAATCAATATAAGCTTATTGTGATTTTTATTACTAAAAATATGTAGAAAAATACATATCGGCCTCAACGGAGGAAAAAATTAGCTGTCAATCAGCATCTCTCTGCTCTGCTCCTCCACACTCACTGGAGTGCTGAGCTGTGGAGAGGCTGTCTGAGGCTCTCAGTGGCCCGTTGAGAGGCTGAGATGGGTATCAGTAGGCACCTGGCGGATCCCAACTTCTATTGTTGTGATGTTGCGGTGCCTGGACTGATTCCTGTGATGTCAGCAGGGAGCGGACTTCAGTCCAGTCTCTGATGAAAACCGGTTAACGGAGTGCCAAATGAATTGCACTCCAATGACCAATGAGCTTAGGTTGGACTTCTCCTTTAAAGTTTGACGTATGTCTTCCTCTGCTTCAATGCCTCCAAAACTGCCAGAAACCTCCTCCTCCCTCTCCTCTTGTGTGTTCTGTGGCATCGCAAGAATGGTGTCTGCATAAAGCAGGCCTTGAGAGTGACTCAGTTAAATTGATGATAGGCAACTCCTATCCTCATATTGATTAGTGGTTCCAAATTAATAATAACTTCTGCAGTAGCGAACAGACACAAAAGATACGCTCACAGCATCTTTCCAAATAACTGTTCTGCTTTATTATGACGCAATTGAAGGTTTTTATGCACATGATTACGTAGGTATCACATTAATATTACAATTGTAGGTTTATCGTAACAAGGGGCGTTACATAGGCAGGCTTATTCTAATCAGGACTCGAATGAATGTAAACATTTACTGAAAACATTATTAGTGCCGTGTGCACAGTGAGGGCAATGTGCAATACATACAAAATACAATACAATTATATACAGAACTTACAAATTTCCATTACAGTCTCCCCTCTTTTGATCAATATTTTGATCACTAACCATACCTGCTATCACCTTTAATCTGGAACCTCCACACGCTTAGGTAGAGGTAGTCCTGGCCAAAGAGGCAAAAAACTCCATTGTGGAGAAAATAATAGCTGAGCAACTTTTTTCATTACCAAATGACTTTTCATTGTGAAAAACAAATGATTTATAAGACATATTTACAGAGTACTGGCTGTACACTCCTGTGGCCAGAATGGCCTTCTAGCTAAATTGTTGGCATGCTGACTTATCAGCATATGTAAACACAGACAATTCTACATAAAATGGAAGACGTACAAAAGACAAATATGACTTCAACATGGCTGAACTACTTTTCAAATATATATATCCCTTACAATTAAAGTAATTGAATCAAAAAGTACCCTAGACTGTGTTCACAAGAGGGAAACAAATCAAACACAGAGATTTCCTTAATTTAGTCATTTTTGCAGTGTCTGGTGTGGATCCAGGTGACTTTTCCTTCAAGTTTTGCAAAAACTGTACATGAAATAGATGCTGTATTGAGTCTCCAAACATTTCCTTATATATAGATGTTTCTTAACAATCCACAAGTCACCTGGCTTTAGTTTTAGATCCTTCCAAAATTTTTAGGATCTGGAATTGGGGAGAAAACACATAAATGAGTTTGTCAAAAAACTTTAAAAGATCAGCAACATTCTCTGTGAGATCCGAATGGAAGACTTCAGCTGCTGAGACAAAATATAAGCAAGTGAGTAACACACTACCAAACCAAATCCCATAGGGAGAGAGTCCAACATCCCCCTTAGGGGCTTCATAAAATATAAGAAAACATTCAGGCAAAAGTTTTCTAGTTTCTTACTCTACTTTGTCCACTACATTGTAGACAGTGGGGGGTGTAAAAATAAAACCTCAAAACTTCTAGTAAGGACTCTCCTATAACAAATGATTTCCTCTGTTACTCTCTGTACTTTCTGGCACTCTGTAGTTACAAACTACTTCTGATAACACTTTTTACTGTGGCCTTTGCAGTAGCATTTGCCACTGGACATCCAAAAAACATGTCCATACAGACAAAATGCATACTTGTGAGATCCTGACTTGGGCATCTGGATATATCTTTTTTGTGATCTTTGGAAGGGATGTTCAGCTTTTGGTAACACCTTTGGTAACAGGTAAAACAAGAAGTGGTATGTTATAAAAAGAACTGTGGAGAACCCTGGCTCTATCCCACGCTCATTTACTAAGGCAGCCATAACTGCTTGTGACTGATGACACGGTCCATGTGTCAAGCTCCAGGGAAAATAGTGGCTGGCAGACATAAATGATCACCTTTTCCAAAGTCCTGTTTCATAAGAAGTTGCCCCCTGTGGACCACTTGTTCTTCTTGTTCTGGGGTCCTTAAAGTTGAATTATTAATCCCAGCTATACTGGGCCAGAACTAGGGTGGAATATGTGAGTTGCACAGACCCATCAAGTGTCCGGGGCTGTAAATGCAGCATCCTTAGTCACCTGGTCTGCTTCCATGTGTGAGTTTTAAAGTTAATATGGCTACCTCAGCAAGAACCTGGAAGGCTGAAAACAGCTGATCAAATTAACTTGGCATGCTTGGTTGGTTTACCTGCCGAAGTAAAAACAAACTTCTGGCCCTTTAAATGGAACCAAAAGCTCTCTATATCTTGACTATCTATATAAATATACACTCTTTTTATAGCTCACAGGCTTTGCTAAAACATGGAGCTCTGCTTCTTGAGCTGGGGAAAAAGGATCCAATGACTTTGAATACAGAGTATCCTTCTGGGTGATAAACTGCATACTCAAATCTACAAAAAATTGAATATCTGGGTCTTCAGGGAGTGTGTCCTGCACTGGGCTCCCAGCAGCTGATTCCTACACCATCAATTTAACACACGTGTCTTCCTTTGTCTCCAGCCTCCTCCAATAGAGGCAATAAGGTGGCTGGATTCAAATGTACACATTTTTTATTGTTATATTTGTACATAAAAAAACTCATATTTTAAACCTTTCATTAGACAAACATTTAGTTAGCTGTATATTTGCTGCACAGAATGTCGGATCATTAAAAATTAAATGTTTGACCAAAACAATATATAACTTTGTCTAATAGCACCTTTGCATAAAAGCTACAGCTCTGATATATCGGGGTGAACCATTTATTACTGGGTCCAGCATAAATATATTACAATGGCTTGTTTTCTATCATGCTATTTGTGTAATAACTCCAGTTTCATGTTTCAAAAGACAACTTCTTCCTGGCAATATTATAATAAATGATAACAATACCCTGCGGTCATGCAGAGATGCCCATAAATCCAAAATATTCTTCTGCTTATACCACTGTACTTACAAGGAAAAGGGGCACATCATTTCACAATCCACACATTCTGCTTTGGATTTCAAAAATAAAAATAAATAAAAACAAAAGGACCAAGAATCTGTATGATGGACCAGAAAGCATCAAAAACTATAAAACAACTGGCTGCAGGTGGCATCAATCTTAACAGGGTGTGTGGACTTGATGTGATGGGTCTGTTATACTAAAATTCTATTTATTATTACTCTCACATCATGGACCGCACATCAAGTTATCATCAAAAACCTTACAATATCATTTTTGTAGAAGAACTTCTTATGTATTCCATCCATCTTGGCTTTGTTAAATATTATGGCAGCTTTATTCAAAATAACAACCTCATCTTAATCTTTTTTTCTCTCAATAAGGGCTTATTGTATAAATGTAAAATTACAAAATTGTTATCTTATTTTAAACTAATCCCATTTTTACAAATTTCCCCAATAACCTGTATTTCATTTCCAACCAAAGGTTGTCTAAACCAGTTTCAATATATCTATATAATTGTTAAACTCATATTAGAAATGAATACTCATTATTACTTAATTTTACTTAATTTCCCTTTTTTAAATGCACTGTTTCCACTATCAAAGGATATTCAATTTGTGCAATACACAGTTAAATGCAACCTTCATTTTACCATGTTTAGAAAATAGATTCAAAATAATTGTGATCACATTGTTTTACCATTAGATTTGTTAACCCGGCACATGTTTTGTCTAAAAAACTGGAATTGGCATGGTGTCCTTCCAGCTTATCACTGACCTCTCAGGGACATTCTTTCAGGAGAGCACAAAGGAGGGGGTCACATCTGCGTACATGACACACACAAGCAAAAGAACTAAAGATCCCAGCATTCGCACACACATACACCAATATCTCTCTAAAATCGCTTACGTTTTCCCATTTGTACACAACACATGCATATCATTCTCTCACTTTCTTTTAACTCTCATTAATATTTTCCTGCCTTCAATTCTGCATTCCTTATTTTGTTCAAATAACTTTTATATCTAGCTTCTATGATCAGACGGGCAGCCAGAGTGCTCATCCCATCTTCCCTCTCTGACAACATATAACCACCAATCAATACAGTTCGATTAAGGGGAGTAAAATAGGTACCCTTTGTCCTGAAAATGCCTTACCGATCAAGGAAGTCTGATAACTCAAATGTAAGCAAAAGGCTTACCTCAGCCGGCTGATTATCAGAAATTCCCGGATCGTCTCAAGCTCCTCGTTTCAGATACTCAGGGTCACCTGGAATCCCCTCCTAAGGCAAAGCTCGCCATGCTGACTCAGTTAAATTGATGATAGGCAACTCCTATCCTCATATTGATTAGTGGTTCCAAATTAATAATAACTACTGCAGTAGGGAACAGACACAAAAGATACGCTCAGCATCTTTCCAAATAACTGTTCTGCTTTATTATGACGCAATTGAAGGTTTTTATGCACATGATTACGTAGGTATCACATTAATATTACAATTGTAGGTTTATCGTAACAAGGGGCGTTACATAGGCAGGCTTATTCTAATCAGGACTCGAAAGAATGTAAACATTTACTGAAAACATTATTAGTGCCATGTGCACAGTGAGGGCAATGTGCAATACATACAAAATGCAATACAATTATATACAGAACTTACAAATTTCCATTACAAGAGGAAAGGAAGTCCTCCTCTTCCTCCCGCTGCTCTGCCTTGAGTGCCCTGTCCATAATGTCATGCAGAGTATGCTTCAGGAGGAACACAAGAGGGATTGTGTCACTGATGCATGCATTGTCATGGCTCACCTCCTCAAATAGTGACAATATAATGCATGCATCCTTTATCAGCAGCCATTGGCGTAGGGAAAAAAAACAGAGCCCCCCTGAGCCAGTCCTTGTGCCATACTCACATGGGTACTCATTGATGGCCCTCTGCTTAATGTGCAGCCGCTGCAGCATTGTCAAAGTTGAGTTCCACCTGGTGGACATGTCACAAATCAGGAGGTTTACGGGCAGGTGAAATTCCCCCTAAATTTCAGCCAACCAAACGCTGGCTGTGACGACCTGAAATGGCTACAGACTCTTTTTCCTTAGAAGCTCTTGCAAACCTGGGTACCTGTTTAGGAAACACTGCACCACCAAATTGAGGACATGTGCCAGGCATGGAACATGTGTCAACTTTTCTTGTTGAGGGGCGGACAAAAGGTTAGTGCCATTATCACACACCCCCATTCCTGGCTCAAGCTTCCATAGTGTGGACCACCTCTGGGCCTGCCCCTGCAGAGCTGAAAGAATCTCTGCTCCGGTGTGGCTCCTGTCCCCTAGACAGACCAGCTGAAGAATTGCATGGCATCTTTTAGCCTAACTCATTGAATAACCCCTTGAATGCTTAGGGGGTACTGGTGGTTCATAGGACAATTTTGCAGAGGAGGGCAGCTGAATGGAGACGTGGCAGAAAAACAAGCTCCAACACTGAGCCCTGTCCTGCATCCTTCCTAGTTGCAGGCAGAGTAACCTAGTGGGCTGTGAACAAAATATGTATGCTGGACTACAGAAGGTGACCGCAATATTGTGTCAATCTCGCCGCATTTCTCGTCGAGATTTGACACCTGCGAGGCCCGTCGTGGGAGCCAGCGCCGAGATGGCTCACTCATCGGGAAAGGAAAACTTTTTTTGATGAGTGACAGGCAGTGCTGACAGCTGTCTGGTATGAATCCTGAGGGGGAACGCCGCGCCAAATTTTAAATGAAAAAAATGGCGTGGGTTCCAGGGGCATACCAGGCCCTTAGGTCTGGTATAGATTGTAAGAGGAACCCCCTACACCAACAAATCAGCATGGGGTCCCCCCAAAATCCATACCAGACCCTTATCCGAGCACACAGCCCGGCCGGCCAGGAAAGGGGGTGGGGATGAGCGAGCGCCCCCCCTCCTGAGCCATACCAGGCCGCATGCCCTCAACATAGGGGGGGTGGGTGCCTTGGGGAGGGGGGCACCCTGCGGGCCCCCCCCAAAGCACCTTGTCCCCATGTTGATGAGGACAAGGGCCTCTTCCCGACAACCCTGGCCGTTGGTTGTCGGGGTCTGCGGGCGGGGGGTTTCGGAATACGGAGGACCCCTTTAATAAGGGGTCCCCCAGATCCCGGCCCCCCACACTATGTGAATGAGTATGGGGTACATGGTACCCCTACCCATTCACCTAGGGAAAAGTGTCAATTAAAAAAAACACAGTACACAGGTTTTGAGAGTAATTTATTAGGCAGCTCCGGGGTCTTCTTTCCGACTTCGGGGGGGTATTCTTCCGACTTCTCTGGTGTTCCGCCTCTTCTCCCGGGCCCCTCCGCTATCTTCTTCCAGCTCTTTGGCAGTGGGGGCCCGATCTGCTGCCGCTGTCTCGCCGCTGTCTCGCCGCTGTCTCGCCGCTGTCTCGTCACTTCTTCTCTTCTTCTCTTCTTCCGATGTTGACACGATGCTCTCTCCGGCTGGAATGCTTTGTACGAGCTGTGGAGCCATTTATATAGGCGGTGACCCCGCCCCCTTGTGACATCATGGTCCCAGCATGCGCAGGGACTCTGGGGTCACGTCCCCTTATGACGCCCGTGATATCACAAGGGGGCGGGGTCACCGCCTATATATATGGCTCCGCAGCTCGCACAAAGCATTCCAGCCATAGAGAGCGTCGTGTCAACATTGGAAGAAGAGAAGAAGCGACAAGACAGCGGCGAGACAGCGACGAGACAGTGGCAGCAGACCAGGCCCCCGCTGGCAAAAGAGCTGGAAGAAGATAGCGGAGGGGCCCGGGAGAAGAGGCGGAACACCGGGAGAAGTCAGAAGAAGAATCCCCCAAGTCGGAAAGAAGACCCTGGAGCTGCCTAATAAATTACTTTCAAAACCTGTGTACTGTGTTTTTTTTTTATTGACACTTTTCCCTAGGTGAATAGGTAGGGGTACCATGTACCCCATACTCATTCACATAGGGTGGGGGGCCGGGATCTGAGGGCCCCCTTATTAAAGGAGGCTCCCGTATTCCGATAAGCCCCCTGCTCGCAGACCCCGACAACCAACGGCCAGGGTTGTCGGGAAGAGGCCCTTGTCCTCATCAACATGGGAACAAGGTGCTTTGGGGGGGCCCGCAGGGTGCCCCCCTCCCCCAAAGCACCCACCCCCCCATGTTGAGGGCATGCGGCCTGGTACGGCTCAGGAGGGGGGACTGCTCGCTCATACCCACCCCCTTTCCTGGCTGGCCGGGCTGCATGCTCGGATAAGGGCCTGGTATGCATTTTGGGGGGACCCCACGCCAATTTTTCAGTGTAGGGGGTTCCTCTTACAATCCATACCAGATCTAAGGGCCTGGTATGCCCCTGGGGGGAACCCACGCTGTTTTTTTCATTTAAAATTTGGCATGGCGTTCCCCCTCAGGATTCATACCAGACATCTGTCAGCACTGCCTGTCACTCATCGCGAAAGGAAAAAAAAGTTTTTCTTTCCCGATGAGTGAGCCAGCGCGACATGCACAGTACCCTGTCGCCGAGAACCAGCACGATGGTGTCGTGCTGGAAACACAATCTCGCGGTCAGGTACTGTACATGTCAGATGTAAGGTGGACCTTGCTGCTGATGGCTTTGCCCAATAATACCTTCCCCATGCTGGTACAGAGCTGGAATGGGCTTACATACAAATAAATAGTGTCTGGAAACCTGCCATTGTGGTACAGCACATTCTGCAAATTCATGAAAGGGGGCAGAATCCACCAGATGAAAAGGCAGGAGTTGTAAAGCCAGCAATTTGGACAAGTTGAAATGTAGACATGTGGGTGGCAAGGAGTGTACTTTTAGATGCAGCAGTTGGGGCAGAGAAATTTGCCTGCTATACAGCTGGTGGTGTGCTGCTGGCAGACATGTTGCAAGGACCTGTAAGGTCATGAGATATAGTGGGGGTAGACAGGTGAGGAGTGAGGAGAAGAATTGTATCCCTTTTTGTGGCTTTTAGGTGCCCTTGTCAACAGGCTGAATGGTGGGACGTTAAATGCATTTGCAAGCATGTGGTACCCAAATGGCTATAGTTTTTGCCATGCTTGATCTGCTTACAACAGTGCAAATTGCAACAGTGCAATCAACTGCACATATGCTAAAAAAGTAGGCAGGGAAATAACAAATCCACAATCTGATGGGATAGGTTGGCTGCTCTCCACTGTTCCATGATGGCTGCCTCTGGAGAACATTCTGCCTCGTTGGGGTTGTGCCTCACCCTCACTTTTTTCCTCTGCTCTATCCGGCACCCAAATTGCATCAGTGACCTCATCATCATCATCCCCTCCATCCTCATCATCACTGCTTCATCCAATTAGGGCCCTAGAATCCAGTGTACAGAATGCAGTGCATTGTTTGCCGAACAGCTAACAGATGATGTTCGGCCTGAACTTTTGCTCAGCTCAAACTATTCACCCGACTCTATTCTTTACTTATAGATCATTTAAAATATTTACCTCACTGTTTGCCCTCCCATCCTGAAGTCTACCAAAATTTTCCTAGCCCCTTTTCAACTAATGGTTTTTGATGTTATTTTATATGCAAGGTATTCTCCTATAGTCTCAATATTTCAGAGGTGGGGTTTTTTAAAGTTAACCTGTAATGCAGACATTTTCAAAAGTGCTAGCTGGCCACACATGAGTCAAAATCCACAGGGACTGACCACATTTGAATCCATGTATAGGCACTGTGGTTGTACAGAAGTCAATCTACCGAATGACTTTTTTAAAACTACCCTGTCAGATTTTCTCTGCTTGATCAGTGCTGTAAGGTATAGCCTGCAATGCTGATCAATGTATTCTGACTCTGGAGAAGTCTCCCTGCTGACAGAATACCATGACACAGCAGAAGGATTCCCTCATCCACCTCAGGTGTGTGGATGGGGGAATTGGATTAAATTATTTTTTGTTCAACCCTCGGGTTGAAAGTACAAAACTTACTGATCTAAATGCTGCTTAAGAGTAGACACCACAAGATGCCTCATAATGCTTTATTAGTGTAATGGAAATTTGTAAGTTCTGTATATAATTGTATTCTGTTTTGTATGTATTGCACACTGCCCTCACTGTGCACACGGCACTAATAATGTTTTCAGTACATGTTTATATTCTTTCAAATCCTAAGGGAATGAAGGATAAGAGACCCTCAAAAATGCCCAGCGCAAGAGGAGCGCTATATATGAACAAAAGGTGCGGTTCTGCCTATACTGACCCCCTAGATTAATGGTTAAAGTGGACAGGGATCCACAATGGGTAACTGGGTTACCAAAGTCCACAGGGACTAAGAATCATGCAGAGTAAACCGCTAGAGAAACAGCTATCTATGTGAGCAGGGTGGATCAAGGGTGACATTAACACTAGACAGAAAGGGACATTTTCATGTTAAGTTGTGGGATGAATTTGGGGTCAGGCACTACAACTACTGTAGTAAATGTCAGAAACAGGGTAATAAGATTTAAAACAGAATATTTTATATGTTGTCAGAGAGGGAAGATGGGATGAGCACTCTGGCTGCCCGTCTGATCATAGAAGCTAGATATAAAGGATATCTGAACAAAATAAGGAAAGCAGAATTTAGGCAGGGAAATATTAATGAGAGTTAAAAGAAAGTGAGAGAATGATATGCATGTGTTGTGTACAAATGGGAAAAATGTAAGCGATTTTAGAGCGATATTGGTGTATGTGTGTACGAATGCTGGGACCTTTAGTTCTATTGCTTGTGTGTGTCATGTATGCAGATGTGACCCCCTCCTTTGCGCTCTCATGAAAGAAATGTGGCTGGGATGAGAGGTTAGTGATAAGCTGGAAGGACACCATGCCAATTCCAGTTTTTTAGACAAAACATTTATAACAAAATGTGCCGGGTTAACGAATCTAATGGTAAACAATGTGATCACAATTATTTTTTGAATCTGTTTTCCAGATATGGTAAAATGAAGGTTACATTTAACCGTGTATTACACAAATTGAATATCCTTTGATAGTGGAAACAGTGCATTTAAAAAAGGGAAATTAAGTAAAAGTAAGTAATAATAAGTATTAATTTCTAATATTAGTTTAACAATTTTATTAATAATATAGATATGTTGAAGCTGGTTTAGCCAACCTTTTGGTTGGAAATGAAATCCAGGTTATTGGGGAAATTTGTAAAAATGGGATTAGTTTAGATCAAGATAACAATTTTGTAATTTTACATTTATAGAATAAACCCTTATTGAGAGAAAAAAAAAGATTAAGATGAGGTTGTTATTTGGAATACAGCTGCCATAATATTTAACAAAGCCAAGACGGATGGGATACATAAGTAAGTTTGTGCGGTCCATGATGTGAGAGTAATAATAAATAAAAATTTAAATATAACAGACCCATCACATCAAGTCCACACACCCTGTTAGGATAGATGCCACCTGCAGCCAGTTATTTTATAGTTTTTGATGCTTTCTGGTCCATCATACAGATTGGTCCTTTTGTTTTTATTTATTTTTATTTTTGAAATCCAAAGCAGAATGTGTGGATTGTGAAATGATGTGCCCCTTTTCCTTGTAAGTGCCATGGTATAAGCAGAAGAATATTTTGGATTTATGGACATCTCTCCATGACCGCAGGGTATTGTTATGATATTGCCAGGAAAAAGTTGTCTTTTGAAACATGAAACTGGAGTTTTTACACAAACAGCATGATAGAAAACAAGCCATTGTAATATATTTATGCAAGCTGGGCCCAGTAATGAAGGGTTCATCCCAATATATCAGAGCTGTAGCTTTTATGAAAAGGTGCTTTTAGACAAAGTTAGATATTGTTTTGGTCATACATTTAATTTTTAATGGTCCGACATTCTGTGCAGCAAATATACAGCTAACTAAATGTTTGTCTAATGAAAAGTTTAAAATATGAGTTTGTTTATGTACAAATCTAACAATGAAAAATGCGTACATTTGAATCCAGCCACCTTATTGCCTCTATTGGAGGAGGCTGGAGACAAAGGAAGACACATGTGTTAAATTGATGACGTAGGAATCAGCTGCTGTGAGCCCAGTGCAGGACACACTCCCTGAAGACCCAGATATTCAATTTTTTGTAGATTTGAGGATGCAGTTTATCACCCAGAAGGATACTTCAGAGTCATTGGATCCTTTTTCCCCAGCTCAAGAAGCAGAGCTCCATGTTTTAGCAAAGCCTGTGAGCTATAAAATGAGTGTATATATTCATATAGATAGTAGAGATATCGAGGGCTTTTGGTTCCATTTGAAGGGCCAGAAGATTGTTTTAACATCGGCAGGTAAGCCAACCAAGCATGCTAAGTTAATTTGATTGGCTGTTTTCAGCCTTCCAGGTTCTTGCTGAGGTAGCCATACTAACATTAAAACTCACACATGGAAGCAGACCAGGCGACTAAGGATGCTGCATTTACAGCCCTGGACACTTGATGGGTCTGTGCAACTCACAGATTTCACCCTAGTTATGGCCCAGTATAGCTGGGATTAATAATTTAACTTTAAGGAGAACGAGAATAACAAGTGGTCCACAGGAGGCAACTTCTTATGAAACAGGACTTTGGAAAAAGATGATCATTTATGTCTGCCAACCACTCTTTTCCCTTCAGCATGGACCGTGTCATCAGTTATGGCTGCCTTAGTAAATGAGCATGGGATAGAGCCAGGGTTCACCACAGTTGTTTTTATAACATACCACTTCTTGTTTTACCTGTTACCAAAGGTGTTACCAAAAGCTGAACATCCCTTCCAGAGATTACAAAAAGATATATCCAGATGCCCAAGTCAGGATCTTATAAGTATGCATTTTGTCTGTATGGACATGTTTTCTGGATGTCCAGTGGCAAATGCTACTGCAAATGCCACAGTAAAAAGTGTTATCAGAAGTAGTTTGTAAGTACAGAATGCCAGAAAGTACAGAGAGTAACAGAGGAAATCATTTTTATAGGAGAGTCCTTACTAAAAGTTTTGATGTTTTATTTTTACACCCCCTACTGTCTACAATGTAGCGGACAAAGTAGAGTAAGAAACTAGAAAACTTTTGCCTGAATGTTTTCTTATATTTTATCAAGCCTCTAGGAGGGATGTTGGACTCTCTCCCTATGGTATTTGGTTTGGGAGTGTGTTACTCACTTGCTTATATTTTGTCTCAGCAGCTGAAGTCCTCCATTCGGATCTCACAGAGAATGTTGCTGATCTTTTAAGGTTTTTGACAAACTTTAACCGAGTCAATTAAACAGACAATCTCTCTTATTTACGGTAATTTAACTTTCATTTTATTACTGACTTTGCCTGACTTAAAGGCTAAGTCTTGACAATAGCCATGACACTTTTCTGAGCACCCTGTAAAGGAATCCTCAATGAACAGTAAGATGGCAGCTTAGAAATGAAGATGGAGAAAGTCAGTCCAAGGTAAGTGAAACCTAATACAAGAGGAACACAGGAGACACTTTCTGGCTAATACTGGTAATAGAAGGCATTCTAAGGTCTGATTTTATAAAGAAGGAGAGTTTCTTTTGCACATGCCCTCTTAACAAGGGTATGTACCTACTGTTTTGTTAGCTCAGATTTTTTTCCTGCTACTTAATTTATAGCTCAATGAATGCCTATTCGGTGGTGGTGCTTTCTATTACCCAAAGTTGTGCTGGGTGCTCAGCTTTATTAGTTTCAGCAACAGTATTATTTGCATTTTATTTCATGTTCATGTCTGTCCACCTGTTGAAAGCCCCACTTCAGGATAAAACCCTCCTCCTTCCCACCTCTACAACCCATTCCCCTCTTACTGATCACCGAATGAAATCTAAATTCTCTTTTACCTTACCCGTAGCCACAATGACAGGATGATCTGGCCCAGAGTCTTCTCCCATTCTGTTTACTTCTTGTTTTGGGTCATCTTAGATGAGTCCTCTTAGATGAGCTGCAGCAGTATGGGTTAAAAGAGGGAAGGAAGGGCTAGTTAAAAAAATAGTTTTTGCCTGGAGTGGAGCTTTAACTTCCCCATCAATCTATAGAAAGATTTACCTTTTTACTTTTAAACATTGAGAGCCCAGATTTGAATTCAGCTTTCATGCCATGCCTGTTCCTTTTTAACTGCTCTATATCTCTTAAATTTGCTCTTTGATACTCTTTCTTCTTTAGTGTAGCTTCTTGTCCTCATGTCTTAACCTTCTGTATTGTTTTTTAGATGCCCTTGACTTCTTTAGATGTATCAGCCTATTTACGTTTTTTTTCTATCACATTCTTTTCTCTTGTTTCTCATTCTCCAATGCCATATCTGATGTCTGCCCCAAAGTGTTTAAGCTTTTTTGCACAAACCTATGTTTTACCATTTTCTTTCATCTTCTTTGCTAGCTATTTTGGACACATCTTTAGTATGCCTCAAATCTTCACAGTTTCTTTATTGTTTATATTTACACCCCTTACTTTGAATTCACTAACTCTGTAGATCTATGTATGTATTTTGGAAACTAGTAAATAAATATATGGGTCTATATTTGTACCCCTATATAACGTAGGATATTCAAGTTTGAGTCAAAACAG
This sequence comes from Lithobates clamitans, assembly GCA_037952925.1. NCBI lineage: Eukaryota > Metazoa > Chordata > Amphibia > Anura > Ranidae > Lithobates > Lithobates clamitans. The sequence goes on from JBBGZY010000143.1 coordinate 4,395,960, forward strand.
TGCATCTATCATAACTTGGTTAATCAAATGAATCTGTTTTTGTTTTTTATCTGTGCCCTTACTTTAAAGCCCTACGAATGAACTGCATTCTCCTAAACATAACTTTAGCAAGAGGAAACACTGCTGGGCAAGAGCCATTATAATTTATCTCTTCATATATACTTTTTTTCCCAGCATTTGGTTCATGTGCACTTTATTTTCCAATCTGAGTATTGTGATTTATCTTACAGCTGTGCCTAGGGAAATTATTAATAACTGAGAGACTGAGTACACACCTTAGGAGACAATCATAGACTGGAAACACATTACATTAGACTCCTAGTTCACTACTATTAAAGTTGCTTGAAAAATACATGCTCCCACATTTGTGTCCCTACAGCCCACTTAAAAATTACTAGTGCCACTGCAAGGTCTCGTCTTAAAGATCAGAGGGAAACAAAATGTAAAAAAAAATGATACACAGAACAGAAAAAAGTAAGACAGTGTAAAAAAAGAAGCCATGTTCCATATGTTCCAAAGGGCCACATGCAGCCCCTGAGCTGAAAACAGGGCACCATGGCCCCAGAGAAAGTTTTGTTAATTTATAGCTAACTGAATGCCTTTTAGGCAGTGGTGGTTTCTCTTAACCATAGTTGTGCTGGATGCTCAAATGTATTGGTTTCAGCAACTGTATTATTTGCATTTTCATTCAAGAGGTCATTATACATGCCTGTCCTCCTGTTGAAAGCCCCACTTCATGATAAAACCCTGCTCCTTCCCATCTCTCAAACCCATCCCCTTCTAACTAATCATCAAATGAAAAAAAATAATAACCCTAAATTGCCTTTTACCTTACCTGTAGCCACAGTCACAGGATGATTTGTCCCAGAGTCTTCTCCCATTCTGTTTACATCCTGTTTTGGGTCCTCTTGGATGGGTCTTCTTAGATGAGCTGCAGCAGGGTACCCTCAGGATCCAGAAGAGGGGACATCATCAGAGGGGAACAGCAGGGGACTGGCAACCTCAAGGGGGCATTGCAGAACTGAATCAGTGGTCCCCCCACCCGGAAACAGCAACGATATGGGACTTGGATGGGGGACATAAGTGAGTATATCTCATTTTACAAGTTAAGGGTGGGAGTAAGACTTATGGGTTAAAGGAGGGTTGGAAGGGGGGGGGGGTAGTTAAAAAATAGTTTTTGCTTGGAGTGGGACTTTAACTTTCGCCGTCAATCTGTAGATAGATTTACTGTTTTACTTTTAAACATTGAGAGCCCAGGTTTGAATTCAGCTTTAATGCCATGCCTGTTTCTTTTTAGCTACTCTATATCCCTTAAATTTGCTCTTTGATACTTTTTCTTCTTCAGTGTAGCTTCTTGTACTCATGTCTTAACCTTCTGTACTCATGTCTTAACCTTCTTTAGTGTTTTTAGATGCCCTTGACTTCTTTAGATGTAAACTGAAAGCCTATTTACAGTTTTTTTCTATCACATTCTTTTATCTTGCTTCTCATTCTCCAATGCCTTATCTGTTATCTGTCCCAAACAGTGTTTAAGCTTCTTTGCAAATACCTATTTTTTACCTTTTTTCTTTCATCTTCTCTGCTAGCTGTTTTGGACACATCTTTAGTATGCTTCTTTATTGTACATATTTACTGTACATACTCTTCTCTGAATTCCCTAACTCTGTAGATCCCTGTATGTATTTTGGAAATTAGTAAATAAATATATGGGTCTATATTTTTACCCCTATAAAACCTAGGGTATTCAATTTTTTTTTTTTATCTGGTGCTTTTCAAGTGTCCTTACTTTATAGCCTTACGAATAAACTACATTCTCCTAAACATAATTTATCTCTTCGTATACACTTTTTCTCCTGCATTTGGTTTGTGTTGGTTCATGTACACTTTATCTTCCAATATGATCATTGCGATTTATCTTACAGCGATGCCTAGGGAATTTATTAATAAACCGTCTCAAGCATTCTTTATTCTTAGAAGATCCTTAGGGTGGGTAGAGATGAATCAGAAATTGTCTGGTTTAAAAGGTACTAGTTGAATTTTGATCTGGTGTGGCCCTCGTCCATGAGGGAAACCTGTAATTGATTAGAACCTGGTCAATTGGCAGAGAGTCTTCGCTGTCAGAATACAATGTTTCAGAGTGGGGAAGATTCCTTCACCCACCTCATTTGTGTGGGTGGGCAATCCATTCATTTTTTTTCAATCATCCCATCAACTGAACAAAAAAAATGAACTGTGTATAACCCACTTAGGTTGGAGTAGTGTCTGGGTACTTTTTTTTATAGTTCTCACATTCCATGGGCACAGTTTTTAAATCCTTTTTTTTGCTGCATACCTTGTCTATATCCAGGGCCACTCCTAGGGTTGGTAACAATAGTGAAGATGTCAACCCCATGAGCAACATCCATTTTCATGGGGGACTCAATCCCCATTATTTTAGGGAATTGGTTTTTATAAGTCCTAAAGATCAATTTTACCCATTTTTAGTGGACTGCTACTTCCTTTTGACCCATCTGATTTTGGTGGCTCAATCAGCATAGCTCCTTGGGTCATAGCAAAACTTTAAAAATGCCATACATTGGCAAGTCAGAAATCTTTATGGAGAGCATACAACTTTGCAAAATATGTAGGTTGTCATCTTGATTAAAAGGCAAATATAGCAAGTAAACATATCAAGTATGTCAGAATTCTAGGGCCTGTTCGTACTATTATGTGTTGTGCTACACCGGACAGCGTTGACCAATGCCAACCACAGCATAGACAATGGCATTTGCCTTGTGCACTGCAGTAGTGTGCACTGAAAACATGCTATAGGGGTTGTTGGAGACTGAGTACAAACCTTAGGAGACAATCATAGACTAGAAAAACATAACATTTGACTCCTAGTTTACTACTATTACTTGAAAAATGCATATTGTCCCATTTGTGTCCTTACAGCTCACTTAAAAAATACTAGTGCTACTGCAAGATCTCTTCTAAAAGATCAGATAAAAAAAAAATATATAAAAAAAGAGATACACAGTACAGAAACAAGTAAGACAGTATAAAAAAAAGAATATTTTCCTTAACTGATTTGAGTAAGCACCTGGGTAACAAAAACACAGACTACTATATTCTTTGAAGGCCACAACATAAGTTCCAAAGAGCCACATGCAGCCCCTGAGCTAAAGCAGGGCACCATGGACCTAGAGACTGTATTGTGTTGAATGACAAAATATGGGTCTGGGCTTTTCAGCCTGATGGGAAATATCTATGATGGCTCCGATGGTTTCATTTTCCATTGAGAAAATGTGATGAAATGTTCACCACATGTGTGCTGCTAAAAACTACAAAAGAAGACAGAGAAGTATTATGGACAGTACTGGCATTAGAGGATGTGTAAAGGTCTCAAAAGCTATCACCCACAGTAAGAGAACTGCCATCTATATCGTTAGAATCTAGTATTCTCAATAAAGATCCACTGTGAAGCACCTTTCACACGGACGGCTCTTCTGTCGCAGTTAAAAGCATGTTTTTTTTCTGTCAAATTCAAGACTCCAGGCACTGCGATCAGCTGCATTTGTACTGCATTTGTACAGTGTGATTAGCTGAGGTTGCTTGTAGCTGCGGTTTGCCATCTCCATAGCAACCCGACAGGGTACCGACTCGTATTGAACAAGGGTCCGACTTGGATCCTCTCCAATGCCCGCCACTGTTTGGTCTGGTATGGATTTTAATCCATACCAGGCCCTTGGGTCTGGTATGGATTTTAAGGGGAACCCCCTATGCCAAAAAAAGGCGTGGGGTCCCCCCAAGATCCATACCAGACCCCGATCCAAGCACGCAGCCCAGCCAGTCAGGAAAGGGGGTGAGGACGAGCGAGCGCCCCCCCCCCCTCCTGAACCGTACCAGGCCGCATGCCCTCAACATGGGGGGTGGGTGCTTTGGGGGAGGGGGGCGCCCTGTGCCCCCCCACCCCAAAGCACCTTGTCCCCATGTTAATGAGGACAAGGGCCTCTTCCCAACAACCCTGGCCATTGGTTGTCGGGGTCTGCTGGCAGGTGGCTTATCGGAATCCGGGAGCCCCCTTTAATAAGGGGGCCCCAGATCCTGGCCCCCCACCCTATGTGAAAGAGTATGGGGTACATGGTACCCCTAACCATTCACCTAGGGAAAAAGTGTCAATAAAAAAAACATACTGCACAGGTTTACAAAGTCATTTATTAGACAGCTCCGGGGGTCTTCTTCTGGCTTCGGGGGTCTTCTTCCGGCTTCGGGGGTCTCTCCGGTTTTTCTCCACGCTCTCCGGGTCTTCTGCCAGGCTCCTCCGCTATCTTCTGCTCTTTTGTCGCTCCTTTGCTAGCGGTGGCCCAGATTTCTGCCTTCTGCCTTCTTCCCTCTTCCCTCTTCTCTCTTCTCTTCCAGAGATGTTGACACAACGCTCTCTCCAGCTGGAATGCTCTCTGAGCGCTCCGATGTGACTTATATAGGTGGTGACCCCGCCCCCTTATGCCGTCACAGTCCCTGGGCATGCTGGGACTGTGACGTTTTAGGGGGCATGGTCAATATCAGCCGGTGACCACGCCCCCTAAAACGTTAAAGTCCCAGCATGCCCAGGGACTGTGTCGGCATAAGGGGGCGGGGTCACCGCCTATATAAGTCACATCGGAGCGCTCAGAGAGCATTCCAGCCAGAGAGAGCGTCCTGTCAACATCTCTGGAAGAGAAGAGAGAAGAGAGAAGAGAGAAGAGGGAAGAGGGAAGAGGGAAGAAGGCAGAAGTCCGGGCCACCGCTAGCAAAAGAGAGGCAAAAAAGCAGAAGATAGCGAAGGAGCCCGGCAGAAGGCGCGGAGAAGAACCGGAGAGACCCCCGAAGCCGGAAGAAGACCCCTGAAGCCAGAAGAAGACCCCCGGAGCTGTCTAATAAATTACTTTATAAACCTGTGCAGTGTGTTTTTTTATTGACACTTTTTCCCTAGGTGAATGGGTAGGGGTACCATGTACCCCATACTCATTCACATATGGTGGGGGCCGGGAACTGGGGGCCCCCTTATTAAAGGGGGCTCCCGGATTGCGATAAGCCGCCCGCCCGCAGACCCCTACAACCAACGGCCAGGGTTGTCGGGAAGAGGCCCTTGTCCTCATCAACATGGCACCCACCCCCCCATGTTGAGGGCATGCGGCCTGGTACGGTTCAGGAGGGGGGGTGCTTGCTCGTCCCCACCCCCTTTCCTGATCGGCCGGGCTGCATGCTCGGATCGGGGTCTGGTATGGATCTTGGGGGGGCCCCCTCGCTGTTTATTCGGCGTAGGGGGGTTCCCCTTAAAATCCATACCAGACCCAAGGGCCTGGTATGCCCCTGGAGGGGAACCCATGCCGGTTTTTTATTTAAAATTTGGCATGGAGTTCCCCCTCAAGATTCATACCAAACAGTGCCGGGCACTGGCAGGGATCCAAGTCAGATCCCCGTGCTTGTCACTGATTGGGAAAGGAAAAAACATTTTTCCTTTCCCGATGAGCAGCTCCGTGCTGTTATCCGCAGCTGACACAGTGCACTGCGATTACCTGTGGTTATGTGTGGATAGCTGCGCTAAATCGCTCCTAGATGCAGTCAATTCTATTTTTTCTATCAGCACAGAAACGCATGTAACTAAATCGCAGCTAAACGCAGTGTGTGAATGGGGCCATAGGAAAGCATTGTGTGCTTTTAGCTGTGGTAGAAAACTAGAAAATCCACACATAAAAGCACCATTCTATCCGTCCGTGTGAAAGGGGCCTTAGCAAGCTGAATATATTTGTGCCTGCACAGTAGTAGAAACTTTGGAGAGAAAATGGGCTTGCACACCTGTGAAAATCTTTTAATGCCTTGCTGAGTCAATGTCCTGTTTAATCAAAGCTGCTCTAAGAACCAAAGGGGAAATGCTCTCTTGCTCTATGTATTTTTTCAGTAAATGCTGGTGTTTGACTTGCTGTCAACAGACCTTTCAATAGGTAATTTAAGTCTGTCCAACATTTAAAGGCATTTTCAAGAAAATATTGCAGAATCCATGACATACTAAGGCAGTTTCTATAAATTAAGTAAAAAATAAAAGTAAATTTTGCTTCTTTCAGTATTTAGAATTAGTGCAATTATGGGGTTGATTTACTAAAGGCAAATCCATTTTTTACTACAAGTGCACTAAAAGTGCACTTGGAAGTGCACTTGTAAGTGCAGTCGCTGTAGATCGTTGTAGATCTGAGGGGAAGCTTTGAACTGAGGGGAAGCTCTGCTGATTTTATCATCCAATCATGTGCAAGCAAAAATGCTGTTTTTTATTTTCCTTGCATGTCCCCCTCAGATCTACAACAACTGCACTTCCAAGTGCTCTTGCGGTGCACTTGTAGTTGCATTCAATGTGAGCATTGTCATCGTATTCACTTTACTGTCTTTGATACCTTTAGAGATGCTAGTTTTAAATAAAATCTTCCATAAAAACATGATACTACTGATGATTCATTCCTGCAGAATATATACCATACATACTTTGCAGTGTGTAGGCGGACTTGCATATATGAGGAAGGAGACTCAGCAGGTAGGCTGCTTATGCCTGAATAAGGAGTACAATTCCCCCTCTACACCATATAGGATATAGAATGAATTGGACTCTGAATATGGGGTTGGTCTTGGGGTGCTTGGAAATTGGATCTGGAAGGGAAATTATCTGAACCCCCTTGGATGAGTGCCATCTCACACACTTCACTCTCCTCTCATTTCCTCTCCTCACCTATGAGATCTGCCTCCCCTTGGTTTTCAAGCACTATGGGCCCTGTATGCCTCTGTGACCACCTGGGAGACTATTGCGCAGTTACTGAATCACCTGGTCATTGTACTGTTAAACAACCATTCCATCCTGAGGAAGCAGGGCTGGCCACAAAACATATTAATAGTCAACATGGGAAAAGGCGCCCCGCTACATACTGCAAGATGCATTTGTGAAAACATTTGAACTTTGCAGGCATCCTGTTCCCATTCAGGAATGGTGTTATGTACTGACAATTTACATGTTTTTAAAAATATTTTGTATGTTTTGGCTCCTTTGAGATTCCTGACATATGTAAAACAATTCTGTAAATAAATTACATGTTTTTATAATTTATGATTTCCTGTGAGGTGTCTATATATATATTTATATATATATATATATATATATATATATATATTTTTCACCATTTAAATAACTTTCAATGTAACATGCACTTTTTTATATAGGTGGGGAGGTATAGGTCACCTCAGCTAATTGGGTCCAATTTGGACATTTTCACTTAGGTGTGTACTCACTTTTGTTGCCAGCGGTTTAGACATGAATGGCTGTGTGTTGAGTTATTTTGAGGGGACAGCAAATTTACACTGTTATACAAGCTGTAAACTCACTACTTTACATTGTAGCAAAGTGTCATTTCTTCAGTGTTGTCACATGAAAAGATATAATAAAATATTTACAAAAATGTGAGGGTTGTACTCACTTTTGTGAGATACTGTATATACATATGGGGACAACCTTTCATACATAGGTAGTACCTAATACACACACTCCTCTTGGAGGTCACTCCCCAGGGGAAAGGTAGTGGTACATATTACCCCAGTCCACACCACCAAGCAGTCCATTTAGGACTTACATCTGTAACTGCTAGTTAACACTGTGGGTCACTCTCCAGGTGATAGGGCAGTACCATCTATCCCTGCATATGTATACATTAATTCTTCTGGTGCTGCACTAGTGGAGCACCTATTGAAGGCAGCACCCTAGCCCTACCTAAGCGTGGTATTACTTTGGCTGCCTCATGGTGTACATTTAAAATCCAGCGTTATGGAGTAACAGTAATTTTCTTGGGGTGTTTTGCAATATATGGATGTGGTACAGTGGAAGTTCTATGTAAATATTGCATTAAATAAGATAGTCATACATCTTTAATCATCCTGGATTTTATATATATATCTAGTTACTGCAATCAGCATCAAACACACTTCTCTTTGGTTTGCTAACACCTTTATATTAAATTACTGTATGTGAAAATGTGTTCAGTTAATTTTTTATAGGCTGTCTGTACACATTTTAAAAAGTGTATGGTCACAAAATCCTATTTACAAAAATAGCAAAGCAGTCAGCCCTTATACTAGTTTATTGCACAAAACACTTGTTAATTTTCATCCACAACAACCAGTCTAGTGGTTACCTTAGACTAGGCATACATGAGTAGATGTCTCATGGAAAATGATGGCTGTTAGGCAGCTTCCCAGGTCTGAGTGTGCTGGAACACACTTGGGCTAATTTACTAAAGGAGTATACATTGTCTTCATATTCACTTTGATTATCCAATCATGTGCAGATTAAATAGGTAAACAGGAATTCTCTTTTCACATGATTAGATTATTTTTGCACAGCTTCTTAAAGATTCCAAACTCTTTTAGCATATCAGGCTTATTGACCCTGATTTACAAAAGAAATTGAGCATGTTCACTTTGCAAAGTTGGATTTTCACTTAGCTTAATGAATTAGGGGATGCTGAGCTAATTTCAATAGTGCAACTATGTGCAACAAAAAGCCCTGTTTTTTTAATTGTACATATTATTGGGCATTCTTTGCAATGTGATATTTTCAACATATTTACTAAGAAAATTCCCTTGCAAAGGAAAATATTACTTCACAAAGTGAACATGCTCAATTTCTTTAGTGAATCAGGATCACTGTGATATGCAACTTGAATATAAGACTAAAATGGTAAATCAGTTATGTTCCTTTTAAGTAGGGGACAGATTTATTCCTGTACAGGGTCTCTGTTCTGCCATAGTTGTACAACAGGACCTCTGTTATATTTATTATAACCTGTATGCCAGTCAGCACTGGGATGGTGAGATTTTCTTGAGAATGGTTAAAAAGATGATAAAATATGTCTTTCCTAAAAAAAAAACAAAGTCCATTGTTGAGATGCACAGGGTTCTTTATTACCACCATCAGGTCAATCTAGTAGGTGGCCCTTATGAAAACTAACTGCCCCATTAGTTTAATTGTTTCTAAAGGTTCTGGTTTTTTTTAAATAATAAAAATGGTTTTGCACAGATCAGTCCTGAACCTTCTCTTTTGGAGTCCCCTGCCATCACTCCTGGCTCCTCCTCCCTTCTGAGTGCCCCCACAGAAAGCCACTTGCTATGGGGACACTCGTGTGGGCTTGATCCCAAACCAGGATGTGTGCGTCTATTGACACATACAGCATAGCTTGGCCCTGCCCCCACTCCCTCTTCATAGGATTTAATTGACAGCATCTGAAGCCAAGGGCTACCACTGCTGCCTTCATGTCCAGTGAGGAGAGAGAGATAGGACAGTGCTGCTGCTCTCGGGCACAGTGCTGGATTGAGATCTCACTCAGGTAAGTATTTAGGATGGGCTAGGGGGGAGCTGATTACAGGAGGTTCTTTTAACTTACTGCAGAGAATGCATTAAGGTAAAGAAAAAAACGTTTGCCTTTACAATCACTTTAAGTTTTCAAACCCATAACCTATGAGCTGATATTGATGTGTGCATGCATTCATATTTGTATATGTTTACTGTATTTATCTACAAAAATTGAGAAACGCAGAGGAAGTAGGTATCTGCACCTGCATTTTTTCTAAGTATTGATAAAAAAAAAGAATTCTGTCAAACAAACAACAAATATTAAATAGGCAGGCCAGGACTATGCCCAATATTAAATCAGGATCATTCAAGTAATTTATTGCTTATACAATACAGCCTACAATGATAACAATTTTGGGAAATATTTCCCCATGTTTTTTAAACATGCTGCCAAAATCAAATTAAAATCATAATGCATTGGCAGACTAACTGGTATCTCTTTAGTTCACTTGCAGTTTAGCAGTTTGCTAGAAATGGACTTCTGGGAAAAGTAGAAAATCTATTATCATAGCCATAGAGTTATACAAGGTCATAAGCAGCATTAGCACTCTGTTCATGTGTCTGTTATTGCACAGCAACAGTGTAAATTTACACACTCTTGTCAAAAAGCTGAGGAAAAGCACCACTAGACAAAAAAAAATAAAACACAAACATGAAGAAGTCCCTAAAGGTCCAGTAGACCTGAAATGCAAGTTAGCTTTTTGCAACATGCTACCATTCTTAAATACAAATTTCCATGGAAAACACAACATGGTTTTTATTTTAAAATAATATATATTTAAAGTAAAACTAAAGTTTATTTTTAATGCAAATACTCTGAAATTGTAAATTAAAAAATATCTTCACTTGCAAAACTTGTGTGTTTTAGCTTTTCCAGTGTGAGACTTGGAGTTTTCCATAAGCTCTTGGTTTGAGCTCTGCAAGCTGCACATCCCAGAGGTCATAAACTTTCCACACCTTCCTCTTATTATGTCAGTATGTGCAATATTTGCATAAGATATATAAATGTAAAAAAACTTTCTGCGCTATTCCTATGTATAAACCACCTATTACTCAACTCTATATACTACAGTATAGGAAGCAGCTAGCACCACTATGCCTCCAACCACCTGTACAAAATGCAATCAATATATAGTCACAAAAAAATGCAGCGCTCTCCTTCAATAAGGTACATAAATAAATATCTGAAAACAGTGTAAAAATCATCTATATAAAATAAATTTAAGTCCATCTTTTCTTTTTAAATATAAATATATATATATATATATATATATATATATATATATATATATATATATATATATATATATATATATATGTATATATATATATATATATATATATATATATATATATATATATATATATATATATATATACAGTCCATTAATAAATGATTCAATGTCTGTGAAAAAAGTGCAGTCCCATACACCAACAGCTCTTCAGTAATTGCCTCTGATCACCACAGTACCCTTCACCCCACCTATAGGTGTCTTCTCACCTGCTTGAATGGACCTCACTAATTACAGGAGGTCTATATGCGCAGTATTATAAGTGGCACCACTCCCACTGGCTGTATACTCCAAATCTGTAGCTTTCAGCAGCTCTCAGCAGCTCTCAGCAGCTCTCAGCAGCTCTCAGCGTGGTGTCAATCATATCGGAGGCAAGAGGAAAGAAACATAGTGCAAATCGCTAATAAAAAGTATTTATTTCCATATAAAAATCCACTCACATTTTAGAAGTAAAAAACGAGCATTTCACAATACAATCCTCTTGCATACACAGCTCCACCTAGTCCCAGCGTGATCATGTAAATTTATTTTATATATATATATATATATATATATATATATATATATATATATACCGTATTTATCGGCGTATAACACGCACAGGCGTATAACACGCACATTCATTTTAAGAGGGAAGTTTCAGGAAAAAAACGTATTTTAAATAAGGGACTTTGAAGCAAAATAAGGGTCAGTGCCCATCTGCAGCCTCACCATTGCCATCAATGCAGCCTGATCAATGCCCGTCTGCAGCCTCACAAGTGCCATCAATGTAGCCTTATCAGTCCACATCAATGCAGCCTCACCATTGCCATCAGTGCAGCCTGAACAATGCCCATCTGCAGCCCAGAGGGGACAGGGAGGGGGGCGGGACGAGTGCCGACAGATTACATACAGTGAGAATAGCCTATGATAGGCAGAACAGTGGTCCAATGGCAGCCCAGGAGACAGGACTTCCTATTACAGAGGCTGCCAAGTAAACAGGAGCTTCTCACTGTATGTAATCTGATGGCGCTTGTCCCGCCCCCTCCCTGTCCCCTCCAAGGCAGCTAAAATTGAAGTATTGGCGTATAACACGCACACGCTATTTGCACCCAACTTTCATGGTGAAAAAGTGAGTGTTATACGCCAATAAATACAGTATATATATATATATATATATATATATATATATATATATATATAATTTTTACACTGTTCAGATATTTATTTCGGCACTATAATTTGAATGCACTTTATTGAAGGAGAGCGTTCCACTTGTTTGTGACTAAATATTTGCATAAGGGGTCGAGCACTTCACTAAGGCCCCTTTCACACTGGGGCGGCGGGTCCATTAGCGTTAAAGCGCCGCTAGTTTTTGCGGCGCTTTACCACTGTTTAAGCGGCAGTTTTCAGGCGCTCCCGCTAGCGGCTGAAGAAAGGGTTAAAAGCGCCAATGTTACAATTCCAATGGGCAGGGGGGTGTAAGAGCGCTGTATACAGCACTCCCAAACCGCCCCAAAGATGCTGCTTGCAGGACTTTTTTTCTCGTCCCGCAAGCGCACCGCCCAAGTTTGAAAGCACTCGGGTTTTCACACTGTGGAGGCATAAGAGGCAGTTTTCAGGTGCTTTACAGGTGCTATTTTTAGTGCTAAAATGCCTGAAAACTGCCTCAATGTGAAAGTAGACTAAACAATGAAAATGGGGCCTCTCCCAGTCCCACCCTGTGATCTGCCTTTTTATTTTCTTGACAGAAGCATTTATTAAAATGGGTAACAAGTAAAGGAAGTAAAGTAAAGAAAGGAAAGATTAGGGTGAGGATAACACCACTTTTTTTACTCTATTATATTACATTCCTAGCACAGAATGCAAACGATACCTATAGAGAACTGGTGAGAATAATATGAAATACAGATAATGCAAAGGATAACACAGGTATGCAAGTATTCATGCATACACTATTTTAACTAGCAATTTTAGAGTATTTGCATTCAAAAAAGATAATTTAGTTCTTCTTTAGACATTTTTACCAATCTATGATGGGTATTCTAAATGTTTATAATATCTGAGAAGCATCAGAAATATTATATATGCACATATTCTGCAAATTCAAAGCAACAGAAATAATCCAATTAGGGAAATACACATTTAAAAGGAAAGTACGTATCAGTAATATATATTTTGAATTATTACTGCAGTATTTACATAAGTCATTTTTAGTTTACAATTATACATTTACATGCTTATCTTTCATATTTTCTATTATATTAAAGTGGTATTAAACTTCTTCCTTTTTTTCATAATTGGGCCCCAGGAGCTTTAAGCCATAATGGGCCAGTATGAGTAATCCCCTCCAATGCCGTGGTGTCAGGATGATGTCAATCACACAGTGCTGTAAATATACATTAAGACTGGGTTCACATTATTGCGATTTGGATGTGGGTTTTCTCTGCATCCAATTTGCATGTCAGGACCGGACTGGAAACAGGGAACAGAGATGCACCCTGTGTTTATGACAGAAAAAACCAAAAAGATCTCCTCTGCAATAAAATTCCTGTGTTTTTTTTTTAAATTCCACTTTGAATACAGAGATTTGTAGAACAGCCATAATAACCAGAGATTTCACTACAGACACAATGCTTTCCTAACAACTGTTGAGATAAGAAAATGGCTTTAAGGCTGGCCATACACGGAGCAAATTTCTTTCCTGCAACCACGAGTTGCAGGAAAGAAAGTTGCTCGATTTCCCCATCAACATTGTCTGTTGGCAATACCTCCTGCCAAGACATTGCTTATTGCAGCCGCTAACAATAATCACAGGTAAAACCTGGCATGCTGGTTGTACTCAAGCTGATTAATCGATTAACTGGGTACATTTGACCTGCCCATACATGGCTTGGATCTCAGCCGGTTCCTGCTGAACCAGCTAAGATTGGATTTGTGTATTGCCTCCCTAAGAAGTACATTGGGAGGGAGAATCAATGAGTTCAGACAAATACAGCGTCTAACAAAGTAGCAACAGGACTGGCAAGTCAAGTCCCAGACCGAACCCCCCGATAGGGGTGCGACCGGTGCAGAGGCAACTTTGGTAAAGGTTGCTGTCCTGGTGTAACCAGAGGAGGAAGCTCAGCTGCGTCACAAAAGATGGAGTGGCATGTTAGGCCGCTCTGGCCGTCAAGTCCCACTATAGGGGAGGATAGTGTTGTGGGACCCTTGAGGGAGGGAATAATGAGGAATATTCAGGTTCAGAGCAACAAAATACATCAGTAAAATAAGTTGCTCGTTAATGGTAAGTTATGGGGGGCCCTGCCAGGGGAGGGGGAGAAGGGGAAGGGATAGTGGGGGGGAGAGGGAGCGGGACAAAATACGTCAGAGAAAGGACAACTAGCGGAATCATAACAATGTGCAAACGTTGGAGTGAAGGTAAAACATCCCGTCAGGGATTCAGGGTGAAGCTGCTCATTTTGGAGGGTGAGCGTTTCGGTGCTTCTTTGAGAATTGCTTGTTCAACAGAGGGGTCAGTGGGCTGTTCGGAGGGGGTTGCTTGGATGAGCCTGGCTTGGCTGCATGTTGCTGAGGTGGCAATTCTTGGACGATGAATCCTAGTTGCAATAGCAAATGTTCGCCATCTTGAAAGTTGGTGAATCCGTATGATTTGTCTCCAAATTGAAACTGGAGGCGGAAAGGGAATGACCAGCGGTATTTAATGGATTTTTGCGCCATAATTTCAAGAAGAGGCTCGAGGGATCTCCGCTTTTGGATAGTGGTGGGGGAGATATCAGCGAAAATTTGAATTTTGTTTCCCTGGAAGGAGATGTTTTCCAGATTGCAGGTTCTTCTCATTGTGTCTTCTTTTACTTCATAATAGTGGGGTTTAACCACTATATCTCTCGGGAGTCCATCTTAGTGGGGGGGTTGCAGGGCTCTATGTGCTCTGTCCAGCTCAAGTCTGTGGCCCTGGATGTCAGGTATAATGTCCTTAACCTCCCTGGCGGTATTCCCGAGTCTGGCTCGGGTTGGATTTTTTATACCAAAAGCGGTATCCCCGAGCCAGACTCGGGCTTGCATCGCAGGATCCAGGAAGAGCATACTTACCTTGTCCCCTGGTTCCTGCGATGTCTCCCCGCTGTGATCGGCGAGCCGCTGTGTCTCGCTCGATTCACAGTGCCGAGCTCCGTTCCCTGCGAGCGGTGCGACGCACGGGGACGGAGTTCGGCGGTAAATTCAAATAGTAAAACACACAGTATAGATACAGCATACTGTAATCTTACAGATTACAGTACTGTATCAAATAACTACACATCCCCTTTGTCCCTAGTGGTTTGCCCAGTGTCCTGCATGCAGTTTTATATATATAAAACTGTTCTTTCTGCCAGGAAACTGGAGATTGCCCATAGCAACCAAAACTGTCCCTTTACATCAAAAGTGGTTTTAGAGCAGCTAGAAAAAAGCGATAATAAATTAGAATCACTCGCAGAATTGAGCGATAGTGATTTGTGAGGAGATCCGTCATCAAACACTAAAAGTAACAAAAGCGACAATTCTGCAACTGAGCAAATTTCAGTGTTTTTGATTTGATTACATTATTATATAATTTTTATTATTATTATATTATTATTTGTTATAATTATTTATAGTTATTTATTATATTATAATTTTTTATTTCATTTTTCAAACTTTATCATACCCGGGATGTCTACTAGACTCTTGTTTGGACAGATTTAAGTGAACTATTCCTAAGAATTACAGGCCTACAATATAAAACACCAAATTTCTGTGCAAAATAATTGTACCGCTTTCAGCACCTAAAATCAGAAATAATCATACCGCCAGGGAGGTTAATGAAAAGCTTAACTGTGCTTGGTATATCAGTGACCAATTCAGGGATCCCCCGTATACAGAAATTGTATCGCCTGCTTCTAATTTCTAAGTCATCCAATTTGGCTAGCAGAGATTCAAGTTGATCTTGTACAGGTGGTATTTTGGTTGGTGCGTGCAGCTGTGTTGTCTACTGCCTGCTCAATGGCATCCATGCGGGCTCCTAGGCTCTGCAAATCAGCCTTAATGGTAGCTGTGATTTGTATAGCATTTTGAGCTAGGCCTGCAGCCAGCATCTCAGAGAAGCTGTGAAGCAGCTGTGACATGTCAGGAGGATAGCCAAACAGTGTGGGGGAAGTCTGCTGTGGGCCTGTGAGGCCTAGGGGGGAGTTCATCATGGGGTTGTGGAGGAGATCTCCCATTGTCTTGCTTAGCAGGGATTCCGTGGAAGCTGGAAAGATCCCTTGAGGGATCATGTTAATTACAGGGGTTGGCAGGAAGGGGGGAGGCTACTGGAGTGATGGAGGAGGGTCGGCTATGGTTTCCTGATGGTCGGCTATGGTTTCCTCAAGGCCTCCTCATGTGAAAGCCGCTGCCACCATCTTGAACGGTGCAGGGGCTGCCAGGCCAAAGTCCAGCTGGCAGCTAACGTCCTTTTTGTGGGGCGTCGTCCGGCATGTAAGATTGTGCCCGGGGTCTTCCGGGAGGTTTGGGGGTCTGTTTGAGGTGGGTCCCACCAGAACAGACGGCTTGGGGGCTGTGAATGGCCGGAGCGGTGCGGAGCTCTCGGCTACAGAGTCCTCCCTGGAGTCCCACGCATGCGCACCTCCTATCCTGTACTTTTTAAGATCAAAGATACAACTATGTATGTTGGTGTCCCTTGTTAATTTTACATTGTATTTTTTAAAATGTAACTGCCTACTCCCAAACTGTCAATTGAAGTAAAACACATATCCAAGTATTATTCTCCACAATTTTTTTATTGTGCATTAAAAAAAGAAAACAAATAAAATTAGACATGCTATCTGTCAATAGAACTGAACCAAAATGTGCATTCTATGCATCCAAAAATATAGAAAATATAACAAATCAAATCATTATTATTCAACCAAAAAATAAAATAAAAGCCTCATGCATGTGTCCAGCTTCTTAATATATGGGGTCAGCAATGCCAAGAGTTGGTGAAAGCAGGGGTCCGTCATCCGGAGATAAATCCTGAAAATCATCTGGATTATTTTCCTGGAGCTCCAGCAGCAAAGGCATATGACATAATTGATCACGATTAATAAAGCAACCAATTTTTGGTCCAAGAAATCCTCCTCCTCCTGTTCCTGGACTGGACTTGGGTCAAAGAAATAACTCCAAGGCCAATAATAAATAACACGTTATCTCCTCCGATTCCGCAACATGTCTGGTTGATGAACGGCCATCCAGAAACAAACTGAAAAGCATGAAATGAAAAGCACAAACTGAAAAGCGCTAAATGAAAAGCACGAAATGAAAAGCGCGAATCAACACTCACCAAAATTAGCAGAAGGAGCCCGAAGGGTGGCGATAAAGAGTACATCACTATGTTCGTGTTTGTTAGCCGACAATTCCTTACCGTTTGTATGCAAGACAAAATCCAAGCACACGCCTTCGGACAAAAGTACAAGGTTTTGTCTGAGGAAAATCTGATTGTGTGTATGAGGCTTTATACTCTCTGGTCTGCAGAAGACCCACAAATCCTGTTATACTTGCATATCCCTGCTTCCTATAGTTTTGAATCTCTCTATACATGTGAGATGGGCAATGCAACCTGCATAAAGCTAAAGTAGCACAATGGGAGGAATTTAGTAAAGCTATAGTACTACTATAGTAGAGTGCACTATTTTTTTTGGCCTTAATCCCTCTTGTTAATGTGCTGTGCCAAATTCAAGAAGCAGCTGTGACACGTTTGATTCTGGCATCAACTTCTGCACCAAATTCAACTAGTTCTAAAATGAGCCACTTTTAGATTGTAAAATGTGCAATGACTGCTCCAAATTTAAAATAAAATACTAACAGCTCGTATCTTATGAAAGTGAAACTAAATAAGACTAACTCACTTTTGACATACAGAGAGATACCCTGGTGCAACTGTGTTCTGCATGTGTAGAGAAACATGTGCTAAGTTAACCACTTAACCACAGCCCCAGAAGGATTTACCCCCTTAATGACCAGGCCATTTTTTGCCATATGGCACTGCGTCACTTTAACTGACAATTGCATGGTCGTGCGAGGCTGTACCCAAACAAAATTGATGTCCCTTTTTTCCCACAAATAGAGCTTACTTTTGGTGGTATTTGATCACCTCTGCAGTTTTTATTTTTTGCGCTATAAACAAGAGAGAGCAAAAATTTTGAAAAAAACAGTATTTTTTACTTTTTGCAATAATAAAAATCCCCCCAAAAATGTCTTCATCAGTTTAGGCCAATATGTATGCTACTAAATATTTTTGGTAAAAAAAATTGCAATAAGCGTATATTGATTGGTTTGTGCAAATTATAGCATCTACAAAGTAGGGGATAGATTTATGGCATTTGTATTATTATTATTTTTTTACTAGGAATGACGGTGATCAGCAATTTTTAGCAGGACTGTGACATTGCGGCAGACAGATCAGACACTTTTGACACTTTTTTGGGACCAGTGACATTTATACAGCGATCAGTGCTATAAAAATGCACTGATTACTGTATATAAATCACACTGGCAGGGAAGGGGTTAACACTAGGGGGCGATCATGGGGTCAAGTGTTCCCTAGGGAGGTGATTCTAACTGTGGGGGGATTGTACTGACAGGGTGTACAGAGAGATCGCTGTTCCTGATCACTAGAAACAGACAATCACTCTCTACTCCTCTGACAGAACATGGATCTGTTTGTTTACATTGACAGATCCCTGTTCTGGCTCTCTGAGGAGAAATCATTGGTGGCCAGCGGACATGGCATCCAGCAACGTGCACGGCAATTCGCGTAATAGAGTCAAAATGCCGCTGTATATTGCCGACGGCTGGTTGGCAAGTGGTTAAAGTGCAATTTCTAGTGCAGTTTTTAGACAGGTACGTGAATGTGGCATACACTGGGCCATTTTTAAATGCACACAAGACACTTTCAAAAAATCCGTCTGCGCCAGTTTTGTGAATTACAGAGAATGTTCTTGATACATGGACATTAGACCTGTAGCTCAGTTTTTGAGCGGTGCTGGGGAGGGCAGGCTGTTTTTATTTTTGTTTTGTTTATTTATAAAGTATTGCTTTAGTAATATATGCAAATATATTATCTTTAATTGATAGCATTTGTTATTTCGTCAGTAACTCTTGCATTATTTATTTGAAGAATTTGTATGAGCATAAAACACTGAAGCTGTTAATGCTATTTTTAATGCACATTTATGGCATGATATGTTTCCTAATGAGCCTATTTACCAAAAATGAAGGCATTTTAAGTCAGAAGACAATCATCCTTTCAAAGCATCAACAAAAGTACATATGTTTTATTTACAGCATTTACATCATGTTAAGATATAATTCCCTAAAACAATATGTAGCATGCATGTTACTTGTATGAGTTCTAAACTGCTATTAAGGCTGCAAGATATGGTGTTAATAACTTATGTTAAGACCCATATGCTTAACACAACATTATTTTACCAGTGTGAGTGCCAAAAAAAAAGTAAGGAGGCTGGTTTTTCGAACAAATTTGAAAGGAGTTTCCCTTTCCCTTAGAAGACATTTAAAACTCATTGCACCATTAAAAAATACCAAAAACATCTCTTGATGCCGAGCGCAAGGAAATATGTGGCTTCTCGGGCCTTTTGCACATATTTGCAGGGTTGAAGGTTTTGCTCAGTGCACAGTGTGCCACATGTATGCAAAATTGGTGCAACAGCTCCAGGATGCATACCGCTGTGACAGATGTGAGCAGGTTGCCCTTCTGGAAGCTCGCATTAGAGATCTGGAGGAGCAAGTTGCAACACTGGGCAGAAAGGACAACCTTGAAGGGGGTCCTCTGCTCGCTGAGCAGGTGGTCAGTAGGGTTGATGTGGAGGGTGGAGGGGCAAGTCAGGATTATCAGATAGGAAGATGGGTTAATGTAGTTAGAGGGAGTGGAAGGGGCTCGCAGAATAGGAAGGCCAGTCCTGTGTTTGTGCATCAAAACAAATTTGCCAAGTTGGGTGAAGATGTGGAGGTGGCAAACACAGAGGTGGCAGCTCTAGATGTCACTGCTATCCCTAACAGCCGGGAGAGCAGCCCATCTAGTAGAGGTGGTGAGGGGAGTGCAGGTAGGCCTAGACAGTTGGTGGTTATAGGGGATTCTATAATCAGAAGGACTGATAGAATAATTTGTCGCCAGGATCGCCTCAACCGAATGGTTTGCTGTCTCCCTGGTGCTAGGGTTCGGCATGTGGTGGACCGGGTGGATAAATTACTGGGAGGGGCTGGGCATGACCCAGCTGTCTTGGTCCACGTTGGAACCAATGACAGTATACATGGAAGGTGGAGGCTCCTTAAGAATCAATTTAAAGAACTAGGCTGCAAGTTGAAGGGAAGGACCTCCAAGGTGATATTCTCTGAAATATTGCCTGTGCCATGCGCAACACAGGAAAGGCAGTGGGTGATTAGAGAGCGGAATGCATGGCTCAAGACCTGGTGTAGGGAGGAGGGATTTGGGTTTCTAGAGCACTGGGCTGACTTTTCATTGGGGTGCAACCTATATGCTAAAGACGGTTTGCACTTGAATGGAAGGGGGTCTGCTGTGCTGGGGGAGAGGTTTATAGGAAGGCTGGAGGAGTATTTAAACTAGGATTGAGGGGGGAGGGTAAACTAGAATTACATCAAGAAGACAGGTCAATTAGGGGTCAGACATTAATGGAGGGTGGAATGGGGACAGATGGGGGGAGGGTTATGGCAGGTGACAAGAAATTTCCCATGTTGCAAACAGCCATTGGAAACTGTACTGCCATTTGTACTACTAAAAAATATATGAAAAACACCAGACCAAAATGTAATAATGCATTAAAGTGTTTGTTCACCAATGCCAGAAGTCTGCCAAGCAAAATAGGTGAGTTGGAAGCTCTGGTGCATGAAGTGAACTATGATGTAATCGGTATTGCTGAAACTTGGCTTCAATCCTCACATGACTGGGCTATTAATATTCCTGGCTATGCACTCTTTCGGAGAGACAGGGTAAAAAGGAAAGGTGGCGGGGTCTGTCTCTATGTGAGAAGTAATCTCAAAGCAAGTGTGAAAGAGGACCTGATTGATGGAGAGTGTGATGAGTCTGAAGCATTATGGGTGGAACTACATATAGATGGGCGTAGTTCAAAGTTAATCATTGGAGTTTGTTATAGACCACCCAATGTTAACGAGGAGGTGGAGACTCAGCTCCTTGCACAGATGGAAAGGGCTGCAAGGGCTGGGACAGTGATAATAATGGGAGATTTTAACTACCCAGAAATTGACTGGAGTAATGGCACTGCTGGGACAGTTAAAGGGCAAAAATTTATAAACCTAGTACAGGACAATTTTATGGTCCAGTTTATTGAGGCCCCAACTAGGAATGAAGCTCTGTTGGACCTGGTAATCTCAAATCATGCAGAGCTTATTACTAATGTGCAGATAAAGGAACACCTGGGTAGCAGTGACCATAACATGATTTCATTTGATGTTAGCTGTAAACAAGAAATACATAAGGGAAAGATAAAAACACTTAACTTCAAGAGAGCAAATTTTCCAAGGATGAGGGCTGCTCTCGAGGACTTAGACTGGGAGGGAATATTGGCAGCGATAAACACAGAACAGAAATGGGAATTCTTCAAAAAGACTGTTTGGGACCTCACTGCAAAGTATATTCCCATGGGCAATAAGTTTAAAAGGCTAAAAAGAAAACCTATGTGGCTCACGGTCAAAGTTAGAAAAGCTATAAACAATAAGAAAAGAGCTTTTAAAAAATATAAAAATGAAGGAACACTAGTGTCATTTAAATGCTACAAAGAATTTAACAGAATATGTAAAAAGGAAATCAAGGGTGCAAAAATTCAAAATGAACGAGAGATCGCAAAAAATAGTAGGACAAACCCCAAAAAATTCTTCAAATATATTAATAGTAAAAAGGTCAGGTCTGAGCATGTAGGCCCTTTACAAAATAATCTAGAGTGGGTGACTGGGGACAAGGAGAAGGCTAATTTATTAAATACTTTCTTCAGCTCTGTGTATACAAAAGAGCATGGGGAAGTTCATGTCCATAATGGGGGTGGTATTGACACAGCCCCCAATGATCCACAATGGCTCAAAAGGGATATGGTCCAGAAATATTTAGACAGAATAAAGGTGGATAAAGCACCTGGACCTGATGGCATCCACCCACGGATCCTAAAAGAATTGAGCTCTGTAATTTCAAAGCCATTGTATCTAATTTTTAGGGACTCGTTAATGACGGAAATAGTACCGCTGGATTGGCGCAGGGCGAACGTGGTGCCTATATTTAAAAAGGGATCAAAGTCTTTACCAAGTAACTATAGACCTGTTAGTTTAACTTCTATAGTCGGGAAGATACTGGAGCGTTTAATAAAAGACCACATAGACGAGTTCTTGCTGGAAAAAAACATTTTAAGCAACAGACAGCATGGGTTCATGAAAGACAGAAGTTGTCAGACAAACCTGATTTCTTTTTATGAAGAGGTAAGTAAAACCTTGGACAGAGGGGTGGCTGTGGACGTGGTTTATTTGGATTTTGCAAAAGCGTTTGATACAGTTCCGCACACACGGCTCATGTGTAAGTTAGTCTACAGGCTTGGAAATATCAGTTTGTAAATGGATAGAAAACTGGCTAAAAGACAGAATTCAGAGAGTGGTGGTTAATGATTCTTACTCTGAATGGTCTAAGGTTATCAGTGGTGTACCCCAAGGTTCAGTGCTGGGACCCTTACTCTTTAATATCTTTATAAATGATATTGGGTCTGGGATCAAAAGTAACATTTCTGTCTTTGCAGATGACACCAAGCTATGCAGTGGAATAACGTCCTTACAGGATGTCTCCAATTTACAAGCTGACCTCAATGCTCTGTCTAATTGGGCGACTATGTGGCAGATGAGGTTTAATGTTGAGAAATGTAAAGTTATGCACTTGGGGGCTAAGAATATGCATGCATCATACATGCTAGGGGGAGTACAACTGGGGGAATCTGTAGTGGAGAAGGATCTGGGGGTTTTGGTAGATCATAAGCTCAATAATAGCATGCAATGCCAAGCTGCGGTTTCCAAAGCGAGCAAAGTTCTTTCTTGTATTAAGAGAGGTATGGACTCCAGAGAGAGAGATATCATTTTGCCCCTGTTCAAATCATTAGTAAGACCTCATCTGGAATATGCAGTTCAGTTTTGGACACCAGTTCTCAAAAAGGATATCGGGGAACTGGAGAAAGTGCAGAGAAGGGCAACCAAACTGATAAGAGGCATGGGGGAGCTCAGCTATGAGGAAAGATTAGAGGAACTGAATTTGTTCACTCTTGAGAAGAGGAGAATAAGGGGGGATATGATCAACATGTTTAAATATATAAGGGGTCCATATAGTGAACTTGGTGTTGAGTTATTCACTTTACGGTCAACACAGAGGACAAGGGGGCACTCTTTACGACTGGAGGAAAAGAGATTTCATCTCCAAATACGGAAAGGTTTCTTCACAGTAAGAGCTGTGAAAATGTGGAATAGACTCCCTCCAGAGGTGGTTCTGGCCAGCTCAGTAGATTGCTTTAAGAAAGGCCTGGATACTTTCCTAAATGTACATAATATAACTGGGTACTGACATTTTATAGGTAAAGTTGATCCAGGGAAAATCCGATTGCCTCTCTGGGATCAGGAAGGAATTTTTTCCCCTGCTGTAGCAAATTGGAGCATGCTCTGCTGGGGTTTTTTGCCTTCCTCTGGATCAACTGTGGGTATAGTATTGGGTATATTGGATTGTACGTTTTTTTTTTTTTTTTTTTTCTTTTTATGGTTGGACTGGATGGACTTGTGTCTTTTTTCAACCTGACTAACTATGTAACTATGTAACTATATTTACATGCAATAGCACAGACGGTGCTGTGCTGAAAGCGTGCGCCTTGCATGTTCCAAGCACTATGACCACCGGCTCATGAAAAGTTACCAATCGGTGTTTGCGATCTAGACTTTTCTGATCATGTGACTGCCGTGACAGCAAATCATGGCAGTCATGTGGCCATAAGACCTGCCCCACCACCCGGCATAGCAAACCCCTTAAAGCGCCAGCGGACGCTGGCTACAAGGGGTAAAAGCAAAACTGAAGTTCAAAAATGAGAAAAGACTATGTATTCGAGGGATCGCATAAAGGTGGACAAAGTACATGTGCAGCGTAGACTCTTAGCATTCGTAAGGTGCCAAGAGTACACTTTTTAAAAATGTTCTCTGTTCTTATTCAGGAAAAAAAACATATGCATCCAATGTACTCTCTTCTATGACACGGGTTGCACAACAGCACTGTAAAATGGATCAATGTTTTCAATTGTACCCCATCTTCCCTTTTCATTTCTGGTAACCTAATCGTATATAGTGGTATTATATTTTGTGTGTGTAGCTGTTAGCCGGTAGGTGCATATTTAGCAGTGTGCGTGTAAAATGTATTTTTTACAGGAAATGAATAAACAGTAGAAAATAATCATGGCTGGGGTACCGAGAACCAGCAACAGAATCACTTCCATCAATTCTATAGCACAGAGTCAGTTTTGGCTTACAACCTGCCAAAAGCTACAGAACCCATGGGTAAAGTTCACCCAACCCTGACAAATTTTACCTCATAATAGTTGTACTACACAATCTGTAAATAATCAAATAATCTATAGGAGTTTTATTCCATATATATATATATACTGTATATATATATTAAAAAAGGTGAGGCCATAATGTAATTTATATAACTTAATGTTGATGTATAACACAAAACTAAGGCCTGTGTCCCAGGCCTGTGGTTCTCTATTCACTCCCCTTCAGGGCAGCTATCAGAAATTTTGGGGCCCCTTACACAGCTTTAGGCCTGGGCTCCCCCCGCTAGTTTTAGCGCCACTTTACCGTCGTTTTAGCTGCATTTTTCGGCCACTAGCACTTTTAACCCCCCCTAGTGGCCAAAAAAGGGTTAAAAGCGCCCGCAAAGCACCGCTGCTGAATAGCTTTGCAGGTGCTTCGGCAGTGCTGCCCATTGTTTTCAATGGCAGGGGCGGTTTAAGAGCATTGTTTTCACAGCTCCTGAACCACCTCAAAGATGCTGCTTGCAGGAATTTTTTTTTCCTGCCCTGCAAGCGCAGCGCTCCAGTGTGAAAGCACTCGGGCTTTCACACTGGGGCTGCAGAGAAGGCAGTTTACAGGTGCTATTTTTAGCACAAAAAAGCCTTTAAAACGCCTCAGTGTGAAAGTAGCAGGAACAGGACAGATTCTAAAACTAGCAGACCCACATGAAAAGTTACCTGGGGGGGGGAGATACATAAATTGTGAGATCAAAGTAATTCAGACACTACCTGTAAGACCCTTTTCACACTGAGGCGCTATGCAAGTGCTATAATGCTAAAAATAGCGCCTGCAAAGCGCCCTGAAAGAGCTGCTGCTGTCTCCCTGAGGGCTTTCACACTGGAGCGGTGCGCTAGCAGGACAGAAAAAAAGTCCTGCCAGCAGCATCCTTGCAGCGCATTAGGAGCGGATAATACAACGCTCCTAAATCACCCCTGCCAATTGGAATCAATGGGCAGCGCAGCCGAACCACCGGCAAACCGCTGCTGCAGCGGTGCTTTGCGGGTGGTTTTAACCCTTTCTCGCCCGCTAACAGGGGTTAAAAGCACCCCGCTAGTGGCCAAATAGCGCTGCAAAATTGACGGTAAAGCGCTGCTAAAAATAGCGGCGCTTTACCGCCAACGCACCCACCGCCCCAGTGTGAAAGGGGCCTAACATTAACATTCCACTTAGTACATGTGTGTACAGACACAGCTACTCACCAGCATCTGTAGAGGGGAGGAGCCAGGAAATCGATGCAGAAAGGGGTAGAAAGGAGCCCTGTCATTCCATGTTGATGACTGGAGGGGCTCTTCCTTCCAATCACCTCTGATCCCTCCTCAGCACTCTGCTCCCCATTTCCTCCATCTGCTGCAGGGATGAGCTCCGTGGAATGTAAGCAGCAATCAATGCCTTCTCCTCCTGCCGCTCGATCTCCTCAATGTCTGCAGACTGCAGCTCTACCACTTGTGATGTGAAGGAAATCAGGCACTGGGGGGAGCGGCAGGAGGAGAACATCAGATGAGACCTGCCGGAGCCCCCCCTTTCAGTCCTCTTCCTGTGAGACCCTCCCTACTTTCGGTCACTCCGCCACACTTCCTGGTTGCTGGGGTAATGCCAAGCTCACTCTTCTTAGAAGCCTCCGAATGCACTTCTGCTGTGATTGGTGGAGGGGGAGCTGATTGGGCAAAAACTTTTCCGCCCACTTCTCCCTCCACCAATCGCAGCAGAAGTGCATCTCAAGGTGTCTAATCGGCGGCGCTGTGAGGAGTGAGCTTGGCGTTACCCCGGCAACCAGGAAGTGTGGCGGAGTGACTGAAAGTGTCTGTCAGGCAGCGGGTGGAAATACCTTGGGGGCCTGAGATGCTTGGGACATCCGGACCCCTTGGGATGACTGGGCCCCTTACATTAGTGTGGGCTGTACCACCCTGATGGCGGCCCTGCTCCCCTTTCCTCACCACATTAGGTCAGCTTAAATCATTTCAGTCATCCAACTTTTACCTACACTTTTCTTCTCCAGCAGCAGTTTGACACCCTCTCCCCAAAATTCAATTCTATGTAATTAATATAATACTCCTTTGTCTGTGGCATTAGGTAAAAACAAATGTTTGTGCCATACAGTGTTGTACGCTGGCTGCAATGTCATAGTAATCGTAAACAGGTCTTAGTAGTGGGAAAGGTCAAAGTTTCCTTATTCTCTGACTCTGCTCATCCCTAATGATTTATTTGTCAAAGAGCAGCTCTTCTGTGATATCCCTTGACTGTTGAGCAGTGCAGAGCACAGATATCTACAGAACATTGCACAACAGCTGCTATCCAAGGCTTCACAAAGCATGGGACCCTTTTCATAGGGCTGCACCTGCTATCTACATGTAGTAAAGATGAAATAGCTGCATGCAATATTTCAGTGTACCTAATTGAAAAGAAATGTAAATGTATTTTCAGCTCCCATTTTTTAGCTTTCAAAATAAAGAAAAATATGCTTTTAAAATAGGCTAATGTGCTCAGCTGGCCATAATACTGTACACCTACATGCTTTGCATTGATATACTATACATGTTGATGTGTCACCTTATGTAGAAAGATGACAGTGACTGAAATGGGGCATGCACAGTCATAGAATAACAGTGATGACGATAACCAACAAATCAACATAGACTAAATCTTTGCAGGTTATAGTGATTTAGAAACAACCCTATTTAACAAGAGATTTCTAAATCTTAACACTATTAACAAACTGTTCACACTTTAGCAATCTGTCAGAAGATTTTTTTTTTTTTCATGTTTGCTGCAGTTAGTGGGTCTTGTTATGCAGTAGGGAAACTTTCAAACCATTGTTCCTCCACTAGTTCTTAGCTTTCAAGCATTTTCTGTATAGTCATACTTGTAAAACCGAGCCATCTTGCTCAAATTTGTGAGGGTTTTTTTTGTTTTCAATATATTGAATATGTTCAGATGTCTCAATTACTGTACAAATTCCTGGATTAGAAGTTCAAAAATGTGATTGCGTAAAATGGGGAATAAACCATGACTTTGAATAAAAGCACAGGGCATTTCAAGTCCTTGTTCGCTTGTTCTCCGAATTTCGAACATTATGAGCCATTCGTGCCAAATTCGAGTGCATTGCTGGCTGATGATTGGCCAAGCATGCACTATGACCCACATGCTTTGGCCAATCACAGTGCCGTCCGTGAAGAGAGCCATAATTGGCCTTGTGTAGTATGTTGGTGGCGTTTGTTCAGAGAGAGACAGAGAGAGTGTCATTTCATTTAGTTTGAGCAGGCAGAAAATTCCTGGTGTTCTATTGCTAATCTACTTCGGCCAGGCAGGTGAGACAGTTAGATAGCTGCAATGTATTTAGTATATATATGCATCCCGGTTTTGTATATACTGTATTATATATATATATATATATATATATATATATATATATACACTGTATACAGTTTAGCTAGAACTCACTGCAGACCGTTCCTGGTGTACTGTTGCTAATATACTTCAGGCAGGCAGGCGAGACAGTTAGCTGCAGTGTATTTAGTGTATATATATATGGACCCGGCTTTGTTTATATATATATCTATATATACACTGTATACAGTTTAGCTAGATCTCACTGCAGACCGTCCCTGGTGTACTGTTGCTAATATACTTCATTTTCATATCATTTTGCTGTCAGACTGTTCTTAACATGGGAAACATGCGCCCCCTTACAGGCATACTATAGACACCCCCCAGGTATGAAATTTAAAGAAATATTACACTTTTATTGTTTCACTTTAAGCATTATTAAAATCACTGCTCCTGAAAAAAACGTTTTTAAAACTTCTTTTTTACACATTTTATGACAATAACTTGCATATAAGCCTTTAAAATGAGCACTTTTGATTATTCATATTCGTGTCCCATAGACTTTAACAGTGTTCGTGTGTTCGAACAAATTTTTTGCCTGTTCGCAAGTTCTGCTGCGAACCGAACCAGGGGGTGTTCGGCTAATCCCTACTTACAAAGCACTTGAAGCATGGGTTCTAGTTGACACCTTTCCAATTTGTAGCAAATTTGCTTGGCAAGTCTCTAGCAAGAGCAAAGTTGCAGTGGTGAGTCTACAACAAGAGCTCTACAAGTCTACAGCATGAAAATTCAGTCACAGTGACCCCTGTGGTGGGATGACTATTGCACAACATAACTGAACCAGAACTTGCAGAAGACTTGCAGAAAGATTGCAAAGAAAGTTGATCTAGAGTCATGCAATGTGGACTTGCTGCAATTGTGCAACAAACTTGTGAAGCCTGGCAGATCTAGCAATAGCTTAGAAAGTAATTTTCAAACTTGCAGCACAATCATACCTTTTTTTAGTTCTTAAGAAACATCTGTTTGTTTCCCCATGCCCTTTTCAGATGCCTGAATGGTAAAGTCATTCCCTGAATAATTGCAGCTGAGCACAAAACTATTGGACACTGCAGCCAGTTATATATGACATTAGCTGGAATATATTGTGTTAGAATTTTATAAACAAATCTACCAGATTGAATACATTTACCAGCAACAGCCACAACTTGCTGAAGATGTCAAAATTAAAAATATACCTAGATCTGCAAAAAAAAGAAGAAAATTTTAATTATGGTGATGAACACTGATTCTTCATAGTGTCTTGTTCACCTGCGGTTCTTGGAATCTGATATTGATTTTTTCTTTCTTTCATGTACAGAGGTTATAATTTATTCTGTAGAGAACAGATAGGTGCCCTTTTAATTAGGAGTTTGATTTTGAAAGCTGCAATTGCATTCAGTGCAGAATTTTACATTAGTTGTGAACACACTAATGAAAATAACTCTTTGACTTATTTTGCAGAGATTTGCATTGTTGTTGTCATGACAGTCAATTTGCAGATTTATTCTTTTCTTTTTTGTTAAAATTGATATACTGTTTGTATAATAGCTATAAACATCATTTTGCAATTAAGTGTTAATAAAACAACACTTCTAGTTCAGTCTGCAGTCGGGACCAGTGATTTGATTTTAGTGAATAAACAGGCCATTTTTTGCGATACAGCACTACGTTATTTTAACTGACAATAGCACAGTTATGCCATGCTGTACCCAAATAAAATGTTGTTTATTTCCCACAAATAGAGCTTTCTGTTGGGGGTATTTGATCACTACTGCGTTTTTTTTTTTTTTACGCTATAAACAAAAAAGGCCATCAATTTAGGAAAAAAAAATATTTTTTTTACTTTTCTGCTATAAAACATATCCAATAAAAAATGTTTTAAAAAATCCCAAAAAGTGTATATTGATTGGTTTGAGCAAAAGTTATAGCGTCTACAACCTATGGGATATATCCTGGAATTTGTATTTATTTATTTTATACTAGTAATCGCGGCAATCAGTGAAGACCCCTTGCACACTGAGGTGCTTTACAGGCGCTATAGTGCTAAAAATAGGCCTGCAAAGTGCCTGTAAAGTGCCTCTCCTTTTACTCCAATGTGAAAGCCTGAGGTCTTTCACACTGGAGCGGTGCGCTGGCAGGACGGTGAAAAAAGTCATCTTTGAGGCACTGTAGGAGCGGTATAACCACCGCTCCTAAAGCGCCCCTGCAGTGCTGCTGAAGCGCTGCCGCAGAGGCGCTTTGCCGGTGCTTTTAACCCTTTTTCAGCCTTTAGCAGGCATTAAAAGTGCCCCGCTAGCAGCTGAAAAGCACTGCAAAACTATGATAAAGCGCTGCTAAAAACAGTGGTGGTTTACTGCCGATGCCGGCAATGCTTAGTGTGAAAGTGCCCTTATAGCAGGACTACGATATTGTGGTGGACATTCTGATACTAACTGACACTTTTGACACTATATGGGAACCAGTGACATTAATATAGTGATCAGTGCTAAAAATATGCACTATCACTGTACTAATGACACTGGTTTGGAAGGGGTTAAACAGCTAGGATGATCAAAGGTTTAAATGTGTGCCAGTGTTTGTGTACACTATGTGTGGTGGCTTTAATGTGTATTTGTCTTTCTCTGGATTCTGAAGTTCTGGATTGGAACATTCAATCCTGTGTCTGGGTTTTGCTAGACACCTGCAACCTGGCTGAGTACAATGGTGTGCAGTGTCTTTATATACTCAGGTCTGAGAATAGCTCAGAGCTCCCAGTTTGGAGACAGGTCCCAGTGGGGGAGATAAAAGGTCTCATCAAGGGTTTAGAGGGCCCAGCCAGAAGCCAAGAGACAAAGGATCTCACTTCCAGGAGTCCAGTTGGCTTCTATCGGGGTGTCAGGAGAACCCCAATCAATAGGCCAGAGGTGGGCCATGCAGCCATGTGCTGTCACTAAAGGCCAGAGAGCCAAGTATTCCAGGAGAGCTGGACAACACAGTCAGAGAGACTGGTAGGAGTGTGGTACTGCGGTTAAAGCTGAGTGAGTTTATGAGTCAGGTGGCTCTGCATTTTCCAGTGTTTGCATTCTGCTGAAGCTAGAGACGATCCCCTGCATGGAAAAATTTATGTGGACTGTCGTTTTGTTTTCTGTCGTTTTAATAAAAGTGGGTTACCAGGCCCTTAAATACAGTTCCTGTCTGCTGTGGATTCACTGTATAAGTGCATCTACCGCAAGAGCTAACTACCCCATGTCACAACCCCTATCCATAACCTTTGAACTTTAGGGCATTGCCACAAAGCATGAAACAACCTGCCTAAGACATCACATCTTTGGAAACACAGACGCGAGATGGAGGGCCTAAATTTTGCTATCTGTTCTGGGGTCATATACCATGAGAATAGTGCTTTTTGGGCTTTTTCCTGCTCTAGGATGTTGATTGAGCATTTAATCACTGATAACCAGATTTTATTCCATTCAGAGATTTCCAGTGATTCCCTCAAGTCACTTTCCCAATTAATGATATATGGCAGCTTAGAATCATTGCTAGGGGAAACCAGGGCTGTATACAAAAGAGATATTAAACCTGTCAAGTGCGGGTTATTCTTGTAGCTATTCTCAAAAGGGGTCATAAGTACCAGGTAGTTCATGATATGTTTAAGAAGAGTGCAAACAAAGTGGGAGATCTGGAGTAATCAAAACAATTTGGATTAATGGAGGTGCCAATGTTTTTGAAGATATGAAAACTATTTAATGCTATCTAGTGTCAAGAACTCATGCACATATTGTATGCCCTCAGTCGACCACCAGACGAAGGTCAGAGGATTAAAAAGAATACCCGAAAGTGGGAGATGGGAAGAAATCAACCTGCCTGAATACAGAGTCTCATTGGGTGTTGTAAAGTGGGATTGTCAATAGAAGGTCACTAGACTGAAGGAATCCAGATCGGAATAGGAGAACAATGCATAATGTTTAGGTCCATACAGGAGGCTTTAATTTTTTATTTTTTTATCTACTCTCTGTTGTTCTCTTTTTCTAAAAAGAAAAAACAATAAATAATAAGGTTAATGAGGTATCAGTCTTTTGCAATCCCCTTTACAGCAGGGTTTAGACTGGAAGGTGGAGAAACAGTCAATTGTGCTTTGGTACTTCAATGTGCTAACTAGGAGCATACTGATAGAAGGAGAAAGCGGAGTGATAGAAGTAAAATCATCTGTCTGCTGCTTTTCATTTTACTGTCCAGACTTTTGCCCCACCAGACATGGCTGTTCTGTGTGTCAGGGGTGTGTAAATCCCAGAAATTGATGGACAGAAATATAATCCTTTGACAGGTAAAATAGCTGCCATATACTTATCTCATCTGCTTTTATCTGGAGCTCAGGTTTAAAAAAACAATGGTTGCAAGCATATTGGTGCTGCCTTCCTAACTGTGCATATGCTATATGACTTAAGGTAAGAAAAGATAGCAGTATACTATCAATGCCAAGATAGTTCTGGCCAAGAAAGGGTATTTTCATTTTTTCTGGCCAAGAAAGGGTATTTTCATTTTTTCTGGCCAAGAGAGGGTATTTTCATTTTTTCCGTCAGCTCATCCCCCACAGTTATTACCTTTTGTTTCCACTTGACCCTCCCTTCTAGATTGTAAGCTCTAACGAGCAGGGCCCTCTGATCCCTCCTGTATTGATTTGTATTGTAAGTGTACTGTCTGCCCCCATGTTGTAAAGCTCTGTGCAAACTGTCGGCGCTATATAAATCCTGTATAATAATAATAATAATAATAATAAACAGAGGAAACGGAATAGAAACCATTGTATTCATCCTTTTACTTTCACTCCATTGGTGTGAGCTTCCAATTTATTTTCACTGTCTATTCCCCTTATTAAGTCAACAAATCTGTGAAAATTCTGTATCTTGGTTATTTTTTGAAATGTAACACACATATATAATAGTTAAATGGGGGAGGAAATAGGATTGATTCAATGCAAATATGTGAGGGTCAATTGTTAAAAGAGGGTTTCTTCATAACCCGTTTGTACTTCCTCTTCCTTTTTTGGTCTAGCTTAATAATATGTTAAGGTAAGGATACATACTACATGATAAAAAAGGAAGCCAGTGTAAAAGTAAATGCATTCAATATTATGGAAAATAGATTTTAATACAGTGAACTGTCAGATCTCAGGTGGCATCTGACTCCCTGACATTCCAACTAAAGTATAAGGCTCAGAAAAGTATTCAAAGCAAAATAAGTGTATATACCTTTTAATAATGAAATTTGCATAAAGACAGAATATTTAGGTTCCTACTAAGGCTCAACTGTGACTGGTTTTCTTCACATTTCTATTTGAATCATTTTGCCATTTTACTATCAAGGCCTGTGTTTCCTCTATAAATATATAGCAACAGATGGTGAGGTGAGGGAGTGTAATACTATTAAACTTATCTTGAATGCAACCCAGATTTCACTGCAAAATGTCACAGATGAGGCAATTAAACAAATAAATCCAATTGGCATGGTTTGTGTTTTAGATTTCCATGGAAAATATACTAGACAGGCCAGAGATGACATAGAAGCAGCACTGTAAGCTGTATTATAGAACACCAGTGTGTCTGCTGCTTACCCATCTTTTCCCTACAGCAATATAGCAGGAAGATACTTGCATCATGGAGCAGTGACTGAGAAGCAGCACTTCAGCTAAGGTGACTAGTCCACTTCTTTAATCTTAAAAATATATGAAAAATGTATATACCTAGGTTTCCTTGGATTCATTGCAACCCTGCAGAATGAATATTTAATAATCTTCGAACATTAAAGAAAAGGTGCTATGGAGCCACATTACTGTTAGCTTCCTGTTTCATAGAATGAAGGACAGGCATAATGAGTTTAATCAGACCAGGCTCAATAGCGTGCTGTTACTTAAGTATTTCTTTGATTAGAAGAATGGGCTTACATGGAGTGAGTTTAATTATCACATTATTACTTAACATGTGTAGGTTTTATCATATAGTGAAATTGAATATAAAACATACAGTGCGTCCTGCTTTCAATAGCTTTTTGTGGATTTAACTATTGAAGAGTAACTTCACTTTTTTTTCAGACTTAATAAAAGGATATAATCCCAACTATTGGTAATGTAAGTGCTAATGCCTCCCTTCTGACTCACTTCCCACCACTGCGCCTCAGATTGAAAATGAATAAATCTAATTCAAAGCTGCCACTTTAAAAAGGCACTCCCAGGTCTCTCTCTACTCATTGGCTCACACAGCAGCGGGACCCATTGGTTCCTGCTGCTGTCAATCACAGCCAGTGAGCCAATGAGTGAGAAGGGAGGATGGGGTCCAGCCGCACTCTGTGTGTGTGAATGGACACACTGAGCACTGCAAGCTATAGTGCAAATGACTTTATAGTTTTTTTTGGTGAGTGTTGAAGACTGACAACATTTTACTTATCCACTGTGAAAGAGCTGCTCCAATCCAAAGCTTTCTAATGAATACTTGCATAGGCCTAGTAATTTAAGTGTCTGCAAAAACTCCAAAGTTATGATACTCATAAACCTAGAACATTACAACCTTTCTTTTATTATTGCAACCAGTTTACTTACTGATAAATAACAATTAAAAGCTGGTAAATAATAGCCTGCTCTCTATTATGTAAGTTGGTAAAACCAATCCTTATTTGGTTATGGTAAAAACGTATACCATTGAATATTGCAACACTCAGAGTATTGGTCTGTTTTTTTTTCTGCTTATTAACTGTGCCTGGTTTGTGAGGGTCCGGGTCTTATTGATTCACAGGAAGTGATATAAAAGGGGAAAATATGCGTAGAATATATTTGGAGCAAAATCTGTAGTCTTAATATAATACTTGCAAAGTTAATTGTTTAGCGGTTTTGCCTTAATGTGGGCTTAGAATCTGGTAATTGTTTAAGGTACATACATGCTAAGAAATGTGTAAGGATGGCACAGGTTTTTCTTACCTATTCTTGAATAACAGTACTTCCCCTAACAAAGCCATACTTGCCAACAGTCTCGATTTTACCAGGATAATCCCAATTTTTGGACCCTCATCCCGATCCAAGGCCGTCCCAATTAAAATCCCGGGATTTTGCTTTTGTCCCGGGAATCAGGACTGTTTTTGGCACCGCAGCTTCTGGCTGCGCATAAAATGGCCACCACTGCAAGTTCTCTTTCCGGCTACCAGGTTCTTTCCCCTAGTGTTCAGTGTATCTCTTCCCAGGGCTATTCACAGAGGCCTCTGCACTCGTCCTAGAGGATGCCCCCTTGCTGACTGCTCCACGCTACACCAAGTGCGCATCCCCTCTCCCCGCTCCCCATTTACTCAGCTTTTCACTTTCCCAAAGTTGTTGACCCTAGGGTGTCCACCAGGACATAGTTTCTGATCTTCATCGTGCTTCTGCTTTTCAGCCATATTTGCATCCTTCTCCTTGTATCCACAATGCAGCTGGGAGGAGAGGGAATCCCTGGCTGGCTCCTCACAACTGGCATTTGTCAAACATCATCCAGAGCTGACCTGACAGGCTTAGCAGCTACTGGGGGGCCCTTAAAGGGGCCAGGAGGGGGGAGGTGTCCTATTTCTGAGCAGGGTAGGGGAAGGGTGCCATGACACCTGCCTGACTGAGGGGGGGGCATTCCACTGGGGACATCTGATGTAAGAAAGGCACTCCACTGAGGACATCTGATGTAAGGGGGCACTCCACTGGGGACATCTGATGTAAGAAGGCACTCCAATGGGGGACATCTGTTGTAAGGGGTCACTCCACTAGGGATATCTGATGTAAGAAAGCTTCCACTGGGGACATCTGATGTAAGGGGGCACTCCACTGGGGACATCTGATGTAAGGAGGGACTCCACTGAGGACATCTCATGTAAGGAGGCACTCCACTGGGGACATCTGATGTAAGGAGGCACTCTGCTGGGGACATCTGATGTGAGGAGGAAAACTCCACTGGCGACATCTAATGTAAGGAGGCACTCCAATGGGGACATCTGATGTAAGGAGGAACTCCACTGGGGACATCTGTTGTAAGGAGGCACTCCACATGGGGACATCTGATGTAAGGGATACTCCACTGGGGACACTTGATGTAATGGAGGGGACATCTGACATAAGGGGTCACTCCACTGTGGGCATTTTATGTAAGCGGGCATGCCACTGGGGACATCTGACTTAAGGAGGCACTCCGCTGGGGACATTTGATGTAAGGGGGCACTCCACTGGGGACATCTGATGTAAGGAGGGACTCCACTAGGGACATCTCATGTAAGGAGGCACTCCACTGGGGTCATCTGATGTAAAGGGGCACTCCGCTGGGGACATCTGATGTAAGGAGGCACTCCACTGGGAACATCTGATGTAAGGGGGCATCCACTGGGAACATCTGACGTAAGGGGTCAATCCACTGGGGAGATTTGTTGTAAGGGGGCACTCCACTGGGGAGATTTGATGTAAGCGGGAACTCCACTGGGGACATCTGATTTAAGGAGGCACTCCGTTGGGGACATCTGATGTGAGGGGGAACTCCACTGGCAACATCTGATGTAAGGAGGCACTCCAATGGGGACATCTGATGTAAGGAGGAACTCCACTGGGGGCATCTGATGTAAGGAGGCACTCCACTGGGGGACATCTGATGTAAGGGTTACTCCATTGGGGAGATTTGATGTAAGCGGGCACTCCACTGGGGACATCTGATTTAAGGAGGCACTCCGTTGGGGACATCCGATGTGAGGGGGAACTCCACTGGCAACATCTGATGTAAGGAGGCACTCCAATGGGGACACTTGATGTAAGGAGGCACTCCACTGGGGACATCTGATGTAAGGGGGCATTCCACTGGGGACATCTGACATAAGGGGTCACTCCACTGTGGGCATTTTATGTAAGGGGGCATGCCACTGGGGACATCTGACTTAGGCTAGGTTCACACTGCTGCAGTGCGAATTTGGCGCGATTTTGTTCCGATTGTGTTGTGAATTTGCATTGCGAATTCTATATGTGTTCTTGCGATCCTACTGCAAATTTTGCAGTCTATGGAGCTGAATTCGCATTGCACATGGATCAAACTCGCACAGGACCTTTTTTTCCCGCAGGTTATATTCGCAACACGTTGATGTGAACGGCACTAATGTTAATCTATGTAATTTAAATGACTTGCGAATTTGAGCGATCACAGCTCAAATTTGCAATAGAATTAGCAGCAGTGTGAACCTAGCCTTAAGGAGGCACTCCACTGGGGACATCTGATGTAAGGGGGCACTCCACTGGGGACATCTGATGTAAGGAGGCACTCCACTGGGGTCATCTGATGTAAGGGGGCACTCCACTGGGGACATCTGTTGTAAGGAGGCACTCCACTGGGGACATCTGATGTAAGGGGGCATTCCACTGGGGACATCTGACGTAAGGGGTCACTCCACTGGGGACATTTGATGTAAGGGGCACTCCACTGGGGACATCTGGCGTAAGCAGGCACTCTGCTGGGGACATCTGATGTAAGGGGGCACTCCGCTGGGGACATCTGATGTAAGGAGGCACTCCACTAGGGACATTTGATGTAAGGGGGCACTCTACTGGGGACATCTGTTGTAAGGAGGCACTCCACTGGGGACATCTGATGTAAGGAGGAACTTCACTGGGGACATCTGATGTAAGGAGGTACTCCACTGGGGGACATCTGATGTAAGGGGGCACTCCACTGGGGACATCTCATGTAAGGAGGGACTCCACTGGAGACATCTCATGTAAGGAGGCACTCCAATGGGGTCATCTGATGTAAGGGGGCACTCCACTGGGGACAGCTGATGTAAGGAGGCACTCCACTGGGGACATCTGATGTAAGGGGGCACTCCACTGGGGACATCTGACTTAAGGAAGCACTCCGCTGGGGACATCTGATGTAAGGAGGTACTCTGCTGGGGACATATGACATAAGGGGGCACTCCGCTGGGGACATCTGATGTAAGGGGGCACTCCACTGGGGACATCTGATGTAAGGGGGGCACTCCACTGGGGATATCTGATGTAAGGAGGCACTCCGCTGAGGACATCTGATGTAAGAAGGCATTCCACTGGGGACATCTGATGTAAGGGTGCATTCCACTGGGGACATCTGACGTAAGGGGTCAATCCACTGGGGACATCTGACATAAGCATCTGATGTAAGGAGGCACTCCACTAGGGACATTTGATGTAAGGGGGCACTCTACTGGGGACATCT
The DNA here is from genome assembly GCA_037952925.1 of Lithobates clamitans. NCBI lineage: Eukaryota > Metazoa > Chordata > Amphibia > Anura > Ranidae > Lithobates > Lithobates clamitans. The sequence continues at coordinate 4,433,843 of JBBGZY010000143.1, forward strand.
GTTGTAAGGAGGCACTCCACTGAGGACATCTGATGTAAGGAGGAACTCCACTGGGGACATCTTATGCAAGGAGGTACTCCACTGGGGACATCTCATGTAAGGAGGGACTCCACTGGAGACATCTCATGTAAGGAGGCACTCCAATGGGGTCATCTGATGTAAGGGGGCACTCCAATGGGGACATCTGATGTAAGGAGGCACTCCACTGGGGACATCTGATGTAAGGGGGCACTCCACTGGGTACATCTGACTTAAGGAAGCACTCCGCTGGGGACATCTGATGTAAGGAGGTACTTTGCTGGGGACATCTGACATAAGGGGGCACTCAGCTGGGGACATCTGATGTAAGGGGGCACTCCACTGGGGACATCTGATGTAAGGGGGGCACTCCACTGGGGATATCTGATGTAAGGAGGCACTATCGGATGTAAATCCTACTGCAGTCATGTTTATGCTCTGGGTTATGTGTACGCATTTAAAACATATTAGCCCCCTACTAAGCCTTTCACCTTGGTCACCTTGTCCGTGACCTGATACAGTTTCATAGTCAGAGTGATGACTGAAAAGGCAAAACTATCCACCTGCAGTTGACTAATGACATATTTCTCCCAGACTGGAACTTAAGTATTGCTTTTTTAATTGTAAAATGTAGAGTGATTTTCTTAAAATAATATTGTTGCTATATGTTGAAGCATGTCAGGAATTCATTCATGCAGACATCTAAAGTCACTGATAAATCTGCTTTAAAATATCATATAATATTTACTGAGCTGTAAAGCGGAGCTCGACCCAAAAAGGGAAGCTCCACTTGTCTTCCTCTCCCCCCCCCACTGCCACATTTGGGACCTTTCAGGGGGGGGGTGTACCTGGATTTGCCAGGTATCCGCTCCCACTTCTGAGTGAGTTGGCCACAGTGAACTCAGTCGGAAGCTCGGACCCCGTCCTCCTTCCCCCGCCACCAGGCCATTCACAAAGCTTAGTGTGCTTCACGCATGCATGGTAGGGAGCCGGCTGTGAAGCTGCAAGGCTTCACTACCAGTTTCCCTTAGCTGAGATGGCGCGGAAGCACCCGAAAGCCCATTAAAAAATCAGCTTAGGTGAGGACATCACTGGATTCGTGGACAGGTAAGTGTCCTAATATTAAAAGGTCATTTTAACATGTATTTTTTTTTCTGAAGGAGCCTGGAGCTCTGCTTTAAGATGGCATTTCTCTTTACCTGAAGGTTTATCATATTCCAAATTGAACCTATAACTCACTATAATAGAGAATATAGGTTGAAATTGTGTGCAGACAGGAGGAATACTCACAACATTTGCAGTGGTATTTTGTTTAAAATGTTTATTTAAAATGTTTGAACACATCACAAATCAGTTCAATGATATGGCAGGTTATTAAAAAAGAATCAGTGAATGGCCATGTAATCTCCTGCTACAAATCTTCTATTGTCATACTGCTAACATGGATCACTATATTGTAGCACTATATTGGACAATAGGTGGATGACCTATTAACCACTTCAGCCCCGGAAGGTTTTACCCTCTTAATGACCAGGCCATTTTTTGTGATATCACACTGCTTTACTTTAACTGACAATTGCGCGGTTGTGCAACACTGTACCCAAATACAATTTCCCCACAAATAGAGCTTTTTTCTTTTGGTGGTATTTGAACACCTCTGTGTTTTTTATTTTTTGCGCTATAAACAAAAAAAGACCAACAATTTTGAAAGAAAAAAATTATATATATTTATTACTTTCTGCTATAAAACACATCCAATAACAAAATGTTAAAAATCTAATGTCTTTATCAATTTAGGCCAATATGTATTCTGCTGCATATTTTTGGTAAACAATCCCAATTTATGCCAATATGTACTCTGCTACATATTTTTGGTAACTGTGTGGGGGGTGCTTTGACTGGGTGAAGACTTAGCAGGAACACAAATTCTCTATCTTCTCCCCTGTCAGAACGGCGATCTGCATTGTTTACATAGGCAGATTGTCGCTCTGCCTCTGTTGGGAAGGATTGTGGGTGGCGGACGGACATCGGGTCCACTGGACCCGCTGATTAGTTTCCCCTCTGTCCACCAATCAGCGTGCAATCGTGCCTCCGGCGGCGCACGCGTGCCACCCAGTGGCTATTGCACGAAATAACATGCAAGTATGTAATTTTGTGCAATAGAGCCGACCTGTCGCAGTACATGTACGTTATGCGGCCGGCAAGTGGTTAAAAGATACACTAACTATTGTAGTAGTTTACAGCAAAACTTTCATGACACATCTAATGAATATCATTCCAAAGGCAGCAAGAGAAAAAAAAACATTTCCTTACACACTGATCTATATTAAGCTCAATTAAAAAAGCTAATACTTGGCACATGTTGATATTATTTATAGTCCGTTAGATATTCTAGACAGGAAGATGTTGGAAAGTGTTAGGAAAAAGGAAGATGTTAACATAGAGGGATGTTTCACCTAATGAAGAACAGCTGTGAGGTTTGCTTTTCAATCTGTCAGGATAGAAGCGGCAGAGCAGAATCATACATTTTATCCAACAAGAATACAAACTGAGAGACAGTGTGATATAGTGATTTACCTTCTAGACTTTTACATCTGGAGACCAGAGTTTAAATTGAGTGAAAATCACATACAAAATGAGCTTGCAGCCAGTTGGGATATTTTTCCCATAAAAACAGCATGCATCACTTGACTTAATATTACACAAGTGGCCTTTGCCAATACCAAAGAACTTGTATTGAGTATAAGGTATAATAAATAGTACCTTTTGTATGTGTGTATTGTATGTGGGCAGCACTTTAACACTCTGTTCCCTGTTGTCAGAGCAATCCTGCTTCTTGGAATTTCCATCTACCTTTGTGTATTACATTTTATGGATGATGTCATGGCTCAAGTTTGACAGATGAAGCCAGCAGGACATAAGAAAAACAATCATTAAACGTTTTATTTCAATTACCACTTCTGGGTCTATTGTGCATAGTAGTTAACAAATCAGATGATTGTGTAATTACTAAGTAGGTTTCATAACAAGTGAGCAGGTCATCGTCACACTGACGTTTGCAGCAACAATGTTGTTAAATAGGAAATTCGAACACATGCTATATATCACAGCATATAATCATAACAGATTTCATTAATATATATATATATATATATATATTGGAACAAGTGGTGGCCTTTTGGTTATTAGTTGCTATGGTGCACCATAACAACCAATGCAGCTGTGCCAACAAAAGAAAAATGCTGGGGGTCCACCCAAAATCTATGCACAACTCTTTTCACAGATAGTGTTACGGTATGGATTTTTTTTACAAGGGATGCCACTCAAGAAAAAAATGATCCCACAAGCCTGCACTACTTGCAACATCTGCTCTAAACAGTGTGAGGTTCCAAATTCAATACCTGACCTTGATCTGAGCATGCCACATCTTGGTCAGCTAAGTGGGGGTGATAGCATATGAACCTCTTCCTGAACTATACCAGGCTACATGCCTTAAACATGAGGAGGACACTTTGCCAGTGGCAAAGAGCCTTGTCCCCTTGTTTGTGGTGAAAGGGCCCTCTTTACCACATCCCTGGCCTAGTGGATGCAAGGGGCAGCTGGAAGGAACTTAATTGAATGTGGAAGCTCACCTTTAAAATAAGGAGTCCCCCAGATGCCTGGGCCACCTGTGTGAATAAGTAAGGGATACTCATTCACATGGGGGATGGGGGGGTCCCTCCTATTTTAAAGGGGCTTCCAAATTCTGATAAGTTGACCCACAAAATACCACTTTCACCAGGCCAGGGGTGTGGGGAAGAGGCCCTTGTCACCATCAACATAAGGATAAAGTGGCCATAGTCTACTATCAGATGATGTGGCAGAGCCACTCCAGGATCTGGAAGGATCCCAACAATATTGTCACAATCCACCCAGCTGCTTGATGGACAGCTGGCTCCATCTATCAACATGAGCCTGAGATCTAGAGCCACCTGTGCCCACCCCCTCTCTTTAGCTTGGTGCTCCAGTGAGGGCTGGAGGAGCAGAGTGGAAAGTGGTGACTGACAACTCTGAGCGGTCCAAGATCTGAGCGATCAGTGGTCATGTGATCGTTCAGTTCCTGGGTTTAGGGCCAGAGGACATAAAGGTGATGTGTGGGTTTTTTTTATGTACCCCAAACTTTCCCTTTAACCTCGGAGATGAGGGTGGGGGTTCATCAAGAGGAAGATTACTACTGATCTAAAAGGCAGAAGCACAAGGGACACATTGCACTGAAAGTAAGTAATGTCCCTTGTACTTTTTTAATTCCAGCTTCTCTGTGTACCAATATACCATCAGTGTACTTCTTTTGCAGAAATAAAACATCTTTCTATTTATCTTCACATCCCTTTCCACATTGTCCAGCTGGCTCTATGAAAAAAACTTCTCCATTACTTCCTGTATGGACCTTAGGACATGACACAGGAAAGAGTTTACCAGCTCACCTCATTCGCACACACCCTGCATCATCTTCTCGCCTACTCCAGCAATGTTTTTTCTATGCAATTAGTGAATATTGCTCTCACTAAATACGCAGTTATAGATCGAGAGTGTGTAGGGGCTATCAATCAGACAACAGCCTATGTGGATAGCTAAAACATTGAAAACAGGAAAAGTATGTCCTGGGTTCTGTAAAGCTCACCATAGGCAACCTGATTGTACATTCTTTTTAGATCTCCCATCAACTATATAGTGCAAGGACCTACCTGATTGCATACAGAGTGGTTGGATAAATGGTGTTCCCCTCCTACAGAGATTGTACAATCAGCAAAACGCACAGTAAAAAAACATGCAACACCCAACACGCCTAGGCGTGAATGGGGCCTGAAAGTGAAATTGGTGTGTTCACACCTGTGTGTTTCCAAATGCATGGCAAACCACACATATGGAGCCTCATTGTTCTTGTGTAAACATAACAATTTCATTTTCAGGCTCCATTCATGCCTAGCGTAGTGGAAGCACATTTTTTTGGCACATTTCTATGACAAGCATAGGCCAGCCGTTGATTTTAATGGGATGTCCTACACTCCACAAAGTAGCTCATGGGACATTTTGGAGTGTTGCGGGTTGCACATTTTTTAGTGCTGCATTTGTTGCTCCTTTTTTCATGTTGCAAAATGTGTGTTTGCTTCTGTATTTGGTGTACTGTTAACAATTAATGGCACCAAAACTAGTTAATTTTAGGTGTATAAAGGTGGCCATACACTATACAATCTCAGTACTATCTCCTTTAGAATTACCACAACTATACTATATTATAGTATATTTATATAAGTATAATAAGAAGAGACACCATCTATCCACTCACTCTGTATCCAGTTAGGCAGGCCCTTGCACTACATAGTTGATGGTAGATCTAAAGGAGATTGTACAATCAGATTGTATAGTGTATGATGAGCTTTACAGAACCCAGGACATGCTTCTCCTGTGGATAGAGCACAGCTCTATCCACATAGGCTGTTATCTGATCGCTAACTCCTGCACACTCTGCCAAATTAAAAGTCTATAGCTATGTATTTAGTGAGAACGATATTCACTGATTGCATAGAAAAAACGTGCACCTGATAAGGGGTGGTAGTGATCTGCTGGAGTAGGAGGGTAGATGATGCAGGGTGTGTGCTGATGAGGTCAGCAGTTAGCTTCTTCCTGTGTCATGTCCTAAGGTCCATCCATGCTTCACCCATTTGACAATTCTTTGCCTATTAGTAGAGATGGGCTTGGGCGTGTTCAAAACCCCACATGCCCGATTCCGCCAGGAAGCCGACACTGGACAGCGCTAATCACAGGCAGTGAGACTTTTCCCAATATTTGCAGCTGTGGACTGTGATTAACGCTGTGCAGTGTCGACTTCCTGGCAGAATTGGGCATGTGGGGTTTCGAACATGCCCGAGCCCATCTCTAGCTATTAGCCTTGGAAATGGGGAAAATTGCTGTTCAAGATTTGCCTCCATTTGACTTTGATAGAGTTTGCAATACATTTTGCAGATTTATGGCCATGTTTTTGAAACAAAATCAAACCCAAACAGATTCATCCACCACTAGAGGTCAATATTAGGCAGTATGTTATATATTTTTCCTCTTGCAGTTTTTTAAAAATGTGTAACTTTCCACAAAAGGAAAAACTACCTTGTATATAATGTATTGACTATTAGAGTCATATATAAGAGGCATTTTATAAACAGCATTTTTCCTCACAGAAAAAGATGTTTTTCCAAGAGTGCATTGGTTTTATGTTATGTGGACTTAGCACTAAGTATCACAAGTAATTTTTATAGCATAAATAGAGGTAGACAGCTTCAAGGCTGCACTTAGCAATAACAAAGGTACACTTGAATGTAGTTAATCTTTTATACCTTTGGAACACAATTTGCTTAATAATATCTCAGGCATACAATATACCATCACTATACTATACACTATACCAGCAATTCACAATTTTCAGAAACTGTCAATATAATATTGATCTACAGCTGGCTTTTAGATGTATGTTGAGTTTGGAATGCTTAGGGATAAGAATTAGCTAAGGTGCCAATAGCTGTGTACACTTATTGGATGCACAGATTCGAGAACTGTATGGTTTGTTATGCCGCGTACACACGAGCGGACGGGATTTCGTCAGACAATTCGATCGTGTGTTGGCTCCAGCGGACTTTGTTTTCTCAAAAGTTGGGCGGACTTAGATTTGAAACATGTTTTAAATCAATCCGTCGAAATCGAGTCCGGTCGAAAAGTCCGCTCGTCTGTATGCTAGTTCGAAGGACAAAAAGCCACGCTAGAGCAGCTATTGGCTACTGGCTATGAACTTCCTTGTTTTAGTCCGGTCGTACGTCATCACGTAAGAATTCAACGGACTTTGGTGGATTGTGTGTAGGCAAGTCCGTTCATTCAGAAAGTCCGTCATAAAGTCTGTCGAAAAGTCCGCCGAGCAAAGTCTGCCGTAAAGTCCGCTCGTGTGTACGCGGCATTAGGAGCACAAACTTGAAACATGGAAATACAAAAATGTACCAATTACAATGGATCCAAATGTCAGTTATACCTACCTTCTCCTTAGGCCCCATTCACACCTGAGCGTAGCGTTTTCAGGCAGAAAGTCGCATGATTTTACCACGATTTTTGCAGTGATTTTGAACAGGTCAAAAGGTCACCAATGTAAAAAGCAGAAAAACTCCTGTAATCTGCCTAAAAAAAGTTCTAGAACTTGTTTGCGCTTCAGTGGTTTTAGAGCTTCTGGCCTCAAGCATTTTGGAGTGGAGATGTGAACCATCTCCATGGAGAATAATTTAATTTTTTCCCCTCCTTTTCCCCTCCCCTTGATGCTTCAAGCTACAAAACGCTCAGGTGTGAATGGGGCCTAAGGGTCCTTTCACATGGGGTTTCTGATCAAGTCCTCCTGTCTGTTTTTCAGGTGGACCTGATTGGAGCCTCCATTCACCTCTATGGTGCAATGGATGTCAGTGGTGACATGTCCGCTGACATCCTCTGCTGTCCGATCCAATCCTGTTCCATGAAATCCAGATGGATGGTGACCCTATTTTTCATTTGCTTGGTGGATCTGATGGGATTGGATATAAATGGACAGGCGGTCCATTTTCATCTGATCTCCCCATAGAGGAGAGCAGGGCTCTGACAGATCCATCTCTGCACAGTGAGCGGAGACGGACCTGTCATCTGCCTACTCAGTGGGGATCAGCTGATCGATCCCCCGTCGAGCGAAGCGTAGTCCGCTGAGCGGATCGCTGCGTGAAAGGACCCTTACTTAGCTAACTAAGCAAGTATCTACAGCTGATTAAAGGAAAGCTATAATTGGGGAACATGTAGGATGTCATTGCTGAATTTAGAATCGAAAATACTAGTCATTAGACATGTGCAATCCGTTTCGTAATGAATCGAAATTCGGCTGAATTTTGCATCTTTCGGACATTCGGATGCATCTGAATGTCCGAATAAAAAAATAACGAATTTCAACTAATACGAAAGAAATTATAGTGAATATATGAATTAATTCGACATGATTCGGTAATTCCTTAAAGATCTAATGAAACAAAAGGTCAACTCAAAGTAAATCTTTATGCCGCGTACACACAAGCGGACTTTTCGACTGGACTAGGCTGCCGGACTGAGTCCGGTGGACAATTCGACCGTGTGTGGGCTTCATCGGACCTGCAGCGGACTTTTTCGGTCGAAAATCTGACAGACTTTAGATTTGGAACATGTTTCAAATCTTTACGTCGGAACTCCACCGGACCCAGTTCCTATCAAAAAGTCTGCTTGTGTGTATGCTAGTCCGACAGACAAAAAACAACGCTAGGGCAGCTATTGGCTACTGGCTATCAACTTCCTTATTTTAGTCCAGTCATACGTCATCACGTACAAATCCGTCGGACTTTGGTGTGATTGTGTGTAGGCAAGTCCGTTCATTCGGAAAGCCCGTTGGAAGTCCGTCGAAAGTCCGTCGGATTGTCCGTCGTACCAGTCCAGTCGAAAAACCCACTCGTGTGTACGCAGCATTACAATCCAATCAGCTAATTAATTTTGTGCTGGAGGTTGGATTACTGGCAAAGTGTATTCCTGAGAACTGAGTGAGAAGGGTGTTGTATTGTATTTTAGCAGAGGAGAAGAGATATTGTCATCGTGTGTGTTAATAGATTCAATAAACAAACAATATCATGGTTTTGCAGTAGTGTTTGTCTGTCAGCTTACCTTTCCTCCATGTGTTCACCTCTAGAGACCAGCCACTCTCACCTGACTGATTTTATAATCTCTCCTCTAGCATGGCTCCACCCCAGCCCCTATCAGAGAACTTTATATTAACCTGTGCACTGCAAGCCAACCCTGCTGATCAACTTTGTGTGTTTAGCTTCCGTGTGCATCTTGCTGTGTCTTCTATGTCTGATTCCAGTTACAGATCTTGGCTTGTTCTTGACTATCCCTGTCTGCTTGTGACCCTGACCTTTGATGTTTATCCTTGTCTGCTAGTCGCCCCAACATTTGGCTTATTCCCTTACTATCTCTATCCTCCTGTAGCCTACTGTGGGCGTGAACTGGGAGACCCTGGGGATCGCGACATGGAGCCAGTTGCAGCCCAGTTCATCCTGACCACTAGAGGCTCTGGTGAACACCTGCTGGCTCTTAGACTCCGCGCCCTAGGGAATCCTACGCCCTAGCCCCTGTGGGATCCGTCTTGGTGTTCCAGCGGGCCTGCCTTACTTTTCAGCGGGCCTGCCTTCACCAGACTCCCATCCGCAGCAGTCAGCCGTAGGGTCCACTACCTTTGCGGTGCACTCCTGATCCCAACGGTGTGCATCTGTCACCTGGCCTCAGTTGACCTGACAAATGACTTTCCAAATGATGAATCATTATCACGAATATATATACATACTAAATATCTAATTTCAACTACTACGAAAGAAATTATAGCGGATATAACGAATGACTTCGACATGATTCGAGATTCAGTATAACAAATATCGACACTCTATAGAAATAACGAATTATCCGAAAACGAAATATAACGAACGTAACATAATGAATATAACAGAACAAAATTATGTATTTTACGAATGACATTGAACCGAAACTAAACAAAATTTTCCATTGTGCACAAGTCTACTAGTTATATAGCTTCTATCCGTTTCCAATAGTTTCACTCCATTTTGTGTAAGGGATCATGCACATGGATGGTTTGGCATGCAAAATATGCTGCAGCACAAAAATCCCAGGGTTTTTTCAATGCATGGGGAGCCACAGATGGTGCCTACACCTCTTTTCACCGCCAGGAGTGTGGCCTCCTCTTTAAACTTCCACCAGCTCCCAACCTGCCCGTGTTTACACCATTAGCAGTCCAGATTATTAAAGGAGTATATTCATATGTCTTACTGCCTGCATCCCAACAGTATTCACTCTCACTCTACATACTGACACTTAAATGTCCAAGCATCCTCGAAGAAAAATAAAGCATCCAGCCAAAAGCATACCTTTTTCGAATGAGGTAATAAACCTTTGCATAAGCCCCTGTGATAAATGTAAAAATGATAAACAATGATCAAGCAAATCCTCCCACATAAACTGTTCCTCTTTAGCTGCAACCCTCTCTCTTCCAGATGTATTTAAAGTACAAATAGTTGACTGTATTTCCCAGTTTCCAGGAGACAGTGGTCAGGGATCTGACATCACACACTCCACTGCATAAAACAGAGAGCTGAGAAACACAGAGATGAGGAGCTGAGTGTAATTTGGCACCCAAGTGGTGGGAAATGCCCAAACCCTACACACAGGCTCACTGGGAAACATTCATGTCATCAGTTAAGTGAGACTGTCACCTTCAGTGTGTTGGGGGAAGAGCAGGCCATCATTATGGATTATATATATATATATATATATATATATATATATATATATATATATATATACACCCACACCAAATAATAAATAGCTGGAATAAAATAAAATGCATAAAATAAAAGTGGCAGTTGCTGTTCCAAATCTATAAAGTGAAGTGCTAAAAGTGTTAAGTGAAGTGCTAAAACGTGCACAAACCTGGATGTGCAAAACAGCGCTTGGTATTAACACATAGGGTTAGGATGAACAATGTGAACTACATTGATACTAGTACAAACAAAATGGATGTGAATAAAAATTGAATGATGTGAAACAAAAAATTATATAGGTGAACAGTCCTTAAAACATATGTGAACATATGACCAAAAATTAATCCAAATGTGACAAAAAATCTTTCAAGTACTCCAATGAAAAGAAAATCCTTCTACGTGCATCATATGGTGACAATTAAATGTGTTACGATTAGGTTGGTTGTCACATTTGGACACATTTTTGGTCATATGTTCACATATGTTTTAAGGACTGTTCAACTATACAATTTTTTTGTTTTACATCATTCAGTTTGTATTCACATCAATTTTGTTTGCACTAGCAGCAATGTAGTTCACATTGTTTATCTTCACCTTATGTGTTACTAGTAAGCGCTGTTTTGCACATCTGGGTTTGTGTATGTGCTCATCATTTTGCACATTATTATGGATTGCCTGGTTTCAGAGAAAATGGCAAGAAATGACACATGCAAATTGCAGTGGAAAGAGTAATTGGGCAGGGCCTACACTATGTGCTATCAATTGGGGCAGGTACACATTACATTATGATATACTTTGTTCATTTTGCATCTTAATTTTAACAGCCACTTTACATTACCTTTCCTCACAGGTCAGCAATAAGTGTGAGGTGTGTTTCCACTACACCTCTCCTACATTTTGCTACTATGAGGTAATGTCTCCTCCATTGGACTCCACCAACCCTATATATACTGCATGCAGGGACCTGTTGAAAAGGGGCAGAGATAACATTGTCACTTCCTTCAAGGGGGTACAAATTAAAGGAAACTAAGCAAACATATGCTCTGTGCAGTATCCCTGTGATATCAGCCTTCTGCTAATTGGTGCACTTACTGCCCATGTATTATTTTTATACTGGCATTTACAATGGGCACTCCAGAAGTAGATGCTCACCTCTCCTCTGTTTTATTTGATTTTTTTTTCTACAATATATGGTGATAGGTAGGTTAATGACTACATTCAATTTTATTTATTTTGTTTTTGTTTTGGGATCTGTGGTAGAAGTAGTTTGAAAACTTTTTTCTTTAATATATATAAATAAGTATATGCTGGAATTAACCTTAGAAAGTTAGGAATTCTCTAAACACTTTTTTGAATATTAATTGTAGATAATGTTAGCATCATCCTTGCTGTCTGATCAAATGTCTGTCTATTACCATTTTTGCAACATCCATGACAAATGTTTTATGAAAATACAGTTTTCAGAGCATGCCACTATTTTTAACAAGTAGAAATAGACATAAATAAGATTTTTTTTAACATTCAGCTTTCCACATTAGCTGCCACAACCAATGAGACTTTAAGCAATGTCAGTTTTTACTTTTACCGTGTTTATGGTATTGAAAACCAAGCTCTGGTTTTGGACTTAACTTTTAGCCAGTGCTATTTGTAATGATTTCTGGGTCCTGAAAACTCCAAGAATATTAACACAACATTCTTGTTCCATTCGAAGTGTCTATATGCATAATAACGTTCATTGATTTGCATTCCTTGAAATCCCTCACTTCATGTTAGTTCATAATATCACAATGGTTAAGCCACACAGGGAACTTAGAAGGATGAGAAATAATTATAGGAGGCAAATTTTGCTGCAAACAAAATGGGAATTGGTAATACAGCTGGGGAGATCTCACATATAATCACACATTTGTACAGAATTAGGGCCTCCATATGATATGAAAATGAGTTTGGGGATACAGAGTCATAAATAATCCTCACTGGACATGGTGCTAACCTAATTAATATAAAATGTATTTAATAAGAAGTGTTTTGGTTCTTTAAGGTCACTTTTATGATGAATGATATCTTAAACATAAATTTTACCATATGGTTCTTTCCCTTCATATTACCTGTTAACAGTTTTCTAGTCTATTATTATTTCCACTTCATTTTGTTGCAAAGTATTTCAAAACTAGGCCACTGATGCCTGAAAAAGATTAAAAACAAAGTTTGTTAGATGTGTTTAAGCAGAGGCAGTTTATCAAATGCAAACAATTTGTTCTTTTTCTTACCAAAAAAGGATCTGTTGTTTTATATAATTGTAGCTATACCATTTTACTTTGTACTGAACTTTTGATTTTTTTTATGAATGAATAAATACCTGACATATCAGAAAATACAGCACATTATTAAAAAAATAAATCTCAGGAGTGCTTAGTTCTCTCCTTCAGTTCCTGCAAAGTACAATATCTCCTCATAGATATGATTTCTCAAGGTATTCCTGAGAAAAGCATAGTGGGAGAACAGGGGCGGACTGACCATTCGGTCATTCGGACGCCGACCGCGGGCCCGCGGCCAGTAGGGGGCCCATGAGTCTCGTATCGGGTGCTGTAGCTGTGTGTAAATAGAAGAGAGAAAATCGCTCACTATTCTCTAATTGGGGGGAGGCTTCCTCCTTCAATCCACACCCCTCGTCTCTCATTGGCTCCAGAGAAGCTGAATTTGTGGTGCCAAATCTAAGTCCTGAGTAGGAGAGGAGCTAGCTGGAGGAAGGATGGGAAATGTCAGCGCTGACAATTAGCGCACATTGGACACTGAACTGAGCTGAGCGAGCGATGGAGGGGGAGAATGTCGACCCAGGAGCCTGGACATTGTCACTGCTCATATAAGACACTCCTTGGGTCAATGGACAAGTGAGGAGCAGGTAGCGAGCATGAAGAGGAATGTCCAGAAAGGAGAAACTCGATCTCTTCCATGCTTGTGTGTGTCAGGCAGCCCCTGAGCCTCCCTCTCCCCCCCCCCCCCCCCCGGGGGAGAACAGGGCAAGCAGGACAACACAGTAGCGATAATTGCTACCCATAAAATAGTCACCGGAGCTCCCCCAAGGCAAGATAACAGGACGGATGGCAGACTGCATTCTTCTCCTGTGAGTCACGATTGTTCTGCCTTCCACACTGTATAACTCTGTGCTTTAAACTTGTCCTGTACCTCAGCAGGACAGGTCTGGTGAAAGTAAAATTCTTTGAATATGTTAAGAATATACTGGGATTTTTCAGGTACTGCATACATAGATGCATTTTCACAAAATAATTCTTTTTAATATATGTGTATGTAGAATATCTCTGTAGCACCTAATAAGACCCAGTAAAATTCTAACATATTCATGAATTTGAGCAATAATAGCAAAGGATGTGGTGCCACAATACAGCCCATCTCCAGGAAATTAAGATAAAGTCCATCCTTGCAGTGTGTGTGTGGGGGGGAGAGGGAAGTAAGGGGGAGCCTCTTTCACCTACCTGTTTTCATGCTCCAGCCAGCTGCACTACTTTCTTCCTCCACTAAAACCCCCACCTCATCACATACCATAAAGTAACATTAACCCTGTATGGTATGATGAGGGGGGCTCGAGTGTCATCTGCACATGCACCCTCGCCGCTGCGCGGGCAAGCCTGTGCACGTTTGGTCATTTTCGAACATGTAGGCGCATGCACAGTGACATAATGGCACCTGGCGGCACCATTTTTAAATGTAAGGCAGCAGTGGCACTTTGTGAGGTCTCAGCATTGGAGCACACCTCTCATCACAGCCTGGTAAGACCCCTCCGCATCCTCTGACCCCTGTACCATGACTGCAGCCTCTGACCCCTGTACCATGACCGCAGCCTCTGACCCCTGTACCATGTCCACAACCTCTGACCCCTGTATCATGTCCGCAGCCTCTGACCCCTGTACCATGTCCACAGCCTCTGACCCCTGTACCATGTCCGCAGCCTCTGACCCCTGTACCATGTCCGCTATGGGCTCTAGCCCCAGGATCTCAGTCTTCCCTACTAACAGAATGGCGATCTGACTTGTTTACCACTGTTCTGCCTCTGTTGGAAACAATTGTCTGGGCCCAGGGGACATCAGGACCACCAGACCCGCTGATTAGCTCCCGGTGTGTCCAATCACATCGACAGCAGGTCAAACAGCATGCAGACCCGCAAGTGCAGAATCAAGTACCTGTACATCATTCTGCTCACAGGAGACGCAGCCCCGCAGTAAATGTATGTGGTTAATGTGAGTTTATTTTTCTTTATTTTCTTAACTCTTTAAACATTTATTTTGAACATACAGTAGAGAAATTCTGTGACCAATGCATGTAATGTAGCAGTGCAATATATACGTGGGGCTTTGTGAGGGTGTGGCTTGTGTGTGGGTGGGTGGGGACAAAGGGGGCCCCATGATCCCCTATTGCCTGGGGGCCCCATGAGTTGTCAGTCCACCCCTGAAGGAGAAGGATTTCACTGGTCTGCTGTTAGAAGGAGGAAGGATTTCCTTGGTTCCCTTTTCTCCAAAAATAATCCTTATACATTCATTACTTATTTGCTCTCTAGTCTTAATCTAATCCAATCTCCCATTTGTTCTCTTGGACTACAGAACATTCTTCTCCCTATGTTGTGGAGATGAGGGAGGTATTGTGTAAGCAAGAGATAACAATGCAGGGAGGACACAAATCCTTGCAATTTTTAGTGAAGCAAATGCACCGTGTTGTCGGCCCACAACTGAGGATTAGGAGCTATTTTTTCTGTACTCATAGAATGGTAAACATGCGTATTTACTGCAAAGATGCATTGCTTTTTTTTTTCATTTCACTTGACATACACTTTAACTACTGAATGGGTCTATTTAGTCTAATAGGCAGCTTGAGAGGTAACTTTGTGAGTCTAATGCCCTATACACACAATCGGACATTGATCGCATATTCCGACGACAAAATCCATGGATTTTTTCCAACCGATGTTGGCTCAAACTTGTCTTGCATACACACGGTCACACAAAGTTGGTCGGAAATTCCGAACATCAAGAACGCAGTGACGTACAACACGTGCGACGAGCCGAGAAAAATGAAATTCAATAGCCAGTGCTGCTCTTCTGCTTGATTCCGAGCATGCGTGGCACTTTGTGCATCGGAATTGTGTACACACGATTGGAATTTCCGACAATGGATTTTGTTGTCGGAAAATTTTATAGCCTGCTCTCAAACTTTGTGTGTCCGAAATACCTATGGAAAATGTGTGATGGAGCCTACACATGGTCGGAATTTCCGACAACAAGGTCCTATCACACATTTTCCATTGGAAAATCCTATCATGTGTACAGGGCATAAGGCTAGCATACATGGTTCGAATGTCGGTTGGTTCAACAGGAACCGGCCAAGATTTGAACCATTAATGGGCAGGCTTAATGTACCAAGCTGATCGATCGATCAACTTGAGTACAACCAGCCTGCCGGATTCCCTTGAGATTATCGAAGGGGCTGCTATAGCTGCTAGCAATAATCCCTGTCTTCTCACGGCAAGGGTGGCTTCCGCCAGGAGAAGACAATTGCCCAGCAGAAGGGATTCCTCTGTGAATACTGTCTGTGTTGATGGGGGAATCATGCAAGTTTCTTTCCTGATACCTATGGTCTGCCTAAGACAAACTTGACTTTTACAGAAAATAAAGCTATCGGCCTATCTGGGCCTTCCTACACATTTTACATGCAGAAATCCTTGCCTATGCATTGTTCAATTTGCACTATGTTTGAATACCCAGGCTTTATGATAGCTTTACTTGCTACTCTTCTTTCAGCCATGCAGGGTATGGTTGATTTTGGTTCTCTGTGCACTCTGCTTTCATTGTACTCACTTTTTTTATAAATAAACGCTCCAAAGACGTATCCTGTGTTTATTATTTAATCATTCCATTGGTTTTCTACCAAAGAGAGGGTAAATTCTCACTAGAATGGAGAGCTTCCAGAGCGATTTACCTCTTCAGGCAGCTTTCCATGCTGACTGCGGTAGAGGGCAGTGCGGTGTGATCACACAGTTCCCCTTTTTAATCCTTATACATTCATTACTTATTTGCTCTCTAGTCTTAATCTAATCCAATCTCCCATTTGTTCTCTTGGACTACAGAACATTCTTCTCCCTATGTTGTGGAGATGAGGGAGGTATTGTGTAAGCAAGAGATAACAATGCAGGGAGGACACAAATCCTTGCAATTTTTAGTGAAGCAAATGCACCGTGTTGTCGGCCCACAACTGAGGATTAGGAGCTATTTTTTCTGTACTCACAGAATGGTAAACATGCGTATTTACTGCAAAGATGAATTGCTTTTTTTTTTCATTTCACTTGACATACACTTTAACTACTGAATGGGTCTATTTAGTCTAATAGGCAGCTTGAGAGGTAACTTTGTGAGTCTAATGCCCTATACACACAATCGGACATTGATCGCATATTCCGACGACAAAATCCATGGATTTTTTCCAACCGATGTTGGCTCAAACTTGTCTTGCATACACACGGTCACACAAAGTTGGTCGGAAATTCCGAACATCAAGAACGCGGTGACGTACAACACGTGCGACGAGCCGAGAAAAATGAAATTCAATAGCCAGTGCTGCTCTTCTGCTTGATTCCGAGCATGCGTGGCACTTTGTGCATCGGAATTGTGTACACACGATTGGAATTTCCGACAATGGATTTTGTTGTCGGAAAATTTTATAGCCTGCTCTCAAACTTTGTGTGTCCGAAATACCTATGGAAAATGTGTGATGGAGCCTACACATGGTCGGAATTTCCGACAACAAGGTCCTATCACACATTTTCCATTGGAAAATCCTATCATGTGTACAGGGCATAAGGCTAGCATACATGGTTCGAATGTCGGTTGGTTCAACAGGAACCGGCCAAGATTTGAACCATTAATGGGCAGGCTTAATGTACCAAGCTGATCGATCGATCAACTTGAGTACAACCAGCCTGCCGGATTCCCTTGAGATTATCGAAGGGGCTGCTATAGCTGCTAGCAATAATCCCTGTCTTCTCACGGCAAGGGTGGCTTCCGCCAGGAGAAGACAATTGCCCAGCAGAAGGGATTCCTCTGTGAATACTGTCTGTGTTGATGGGGGAATCATGCAAGTTTCTTTCCTGATACCTATGGTCTGCCTAAGACAAACTTGACTTTTACAGAAAATAAAGCTATCGGCCTATCTGGGCCTTCCTACACATTTTACATGCAGAAATCCTTGCCTATGCATTGTTCAATTTGCACTATGTTTGAATACCCAGGCTTTATGATAGCTTTACTTGCTACTCTTCTTTCAGCCATGCAGGGTATGGTTGATTTTGGTTCTCTGTGCACTCTGCTTTCATTGTACTCACTTTTTTTATAAATAAACGCTCCAAAGACGTATCCTGTGTTTATTATTTAATCATTCCATTGGTTTTCTACCAAAGAGAGGGTAAATTCTCACTAGAATGGAGAGCTTCCAGAGCGATTTACCTCTTCAGGCAGCTTTCCATGCTGACTGCGGTAGAGGGCAGTGCGGTGTGATCACACAATTCCCCTTTTTTTTGTTTTTGTACAAACTTTTTTTGACGTGTGCAAAAAATATACTTCATTCATGTCACTGTACAGCAGCATGATGCACTGCTGTAGATTGCCAGGTGGTTCTGAAATAGTCCCCTGCAATACACTGCAGCATGTCTGCATTTTATCACAACTCACTGCAGCACAGCCTTGGGCTGTATTGCAGAGTGAATGGGACAAAACAATTATTTTCTGTGTGTTCTTGCAGTGACAGGTGTTTTACAGTGCAGGTCATTGCACCATGGTGAACATTTATTAAACTGAGAAGTTTTCTCTCGGTTCAGTTCTCATCAGTTCTCAGAGAAAAATTATCTCCTCTGCAGCTTTATACAGCTTTATTGATTACTCATATAAAATAACCATGATATGAAAGACAATCTTATAATAAACAGACAGGTTAAAGTGATATTAAAGACTTTCTTAAAAAAAAAATAAAAAAAAAATAACAAACATGTCATACTCACCTGCTCTGTGTAGTGGTTTTGCACAGAGCAGCCCAGATCCTCCTCTTCACGGGTCCCTCGACAGTGCTCTTGGCCCTCCCTCCTGTCAAATGCAAGCAGCTTGCAATGGGGGCACCCAAGCAGGCTCTATCAGAGAAGTACATACTCAGGCCGAGATGCTGCAAGCAGTTCACCCTTGTGACTAAGTGCAGTCCGCCCCCTGGAGGTGATACAGGGAGTGAATGGCACAAAGAGACACAGGCTACCCAGTAGGCAGGAGTGGACTTGCGTGGTGATCCTTATAGGGATGAGCAGCTGTGCAGAGACTGGCAGATAGGAATGACCTGCTGGAGGAGAAGAAACAGAAGGTCCAGAACCAGGCTGAGGGTCAAACACAGAAGATCAGTAAATCCAATCACAGGCTGAGGGATGGTGTCAGGGAGACACAAGGCAAGTCCAGGTCACAAGCAGAGGGTCAAGGCAAGGAGACAGGAGGCAGGTCTGGGTCACAGGCAGAGGGTCAAACACAGGAGACTAGGCGGAATCCATAAAACAAGCCAAGGGTCAGGTCCAGGAGCAGAGGAGTCAGGTACAATCCGGGTCACAACAGGCAATCAGGCACAGGAAACAGGATCAAGTTGAACAGGAAGCTGAAGACAAACCAGCAATTTGTCTGAGCACAAGGACAACTTTTATAGGCCAGCCCAAGGGTCACGTTGGGCGTGTGCCAGTGAGCATGTGCATGCACCGTAGTGCCTGGCCGCGAATGCGCGCGTGCGCCGGAGCGCTGTCCCACCATGCATGCATGCAGGGACATGGCTGATGCGGCTGGAAGGATTATTCCTCTGACAGGCTCATTCCTGTTCCCCTCGTGCACATCACTAGACTGAGAAGGGGCACAGAGAAGTTATAGTGGGGGCTGGGGGAGCTGCTGCACAAAGAAGGTTTTCTTTACCTTTTTGAATAGAATGCATGAAGGTAAAAAGCCTTGAGCCTTTAAAATCACTTTAAGCTGGCCAAAGGCCGATTGAGGTTCGACTGGTTTGGAAGAGACTGGCTGAATTTTGATCTGTGTGATGCTGTCCCCATTCGGCAGAAGTCAAAGCTGGAAAACTGTTGTCAATCAGAGACTGCAGTCAATCAGTCAGTATATTCTGACAGCTAAGAGTCCTGTTCAGAATGCAATGTCACCTCATCTGTGTGGAAGGGGGAACCTGTCCCTTTTTTTCATTCAGCCCACTGACTGAATGAAAAGTGCCAGCTTAAGGTTCCAAGCCTGTTCTACACCATCAAAAACTAGACAACATTTTGGCTAGCCTTCTACGGGGGGTTACAAAAGAAACATAACAGGTTTAAAGTGGGCATTAGTCATTCATGCAGTTCCCACACCAAACTTGCACACCCCACAAGACATGCATTATTATTAAAGAACAAAATAGCATGGTGAGGTTTTATCAATCAATTATATAACGTTTCTGGGAGTCATGCTGAAAATCACTCATTACACTTTAGCGCTATACCAGAGCCTCTATATGAAAGGATTATATGATGCACATATCTTGTCTGTATATAGAGGTATTTTTATAATGTACTTAAATATCTCTACATCATCCAGTTGAAACTTTGATTGATTATTGTAGTTTCATAAATTGTAACGCCAATCAGTTATATATTTAAAGTAACAAGACAGATGCAAATTTAATCTATCAATACAGATTTGATGAGGACACAATTGTATTTTTGAATCTTGATGGTTAAAAGAATCCTCGTGTATAAATAGATATGTATGTGCAAGAAACACACATATATTGAAGCAACAGAAAACGTGCCTAAAACAAATGGGTAAATATAAATACCCTTTGTTAGCAATGGTTTACAACTGGTAGAAGCAAGCCTAATCTATAGCCAGAAAAGTGTAGGACATGATTGATGCAGTACCAAGAATACAGATGTATCACAAATCTCAACAAGCCAATATATTTTAAGCCCCAACAGCTTAATTGCAGCAGAAAAAAATATATCCAGATAGGTGTATTAGGCATTCCAGCCAGCTAATCACAAGTTCAAGCAGGATGATTGTGAGGCATTTTTTTATGCTGTATATATATATATATATATACATATATATATATATACATATATATATATATATATATATATATATATATATATATACATATATATACATATATACATAAATATATATATATATATATATATATATATATATATATATATATATATATATATATATATATATATATATACTGTATTTATTGGCGTATAACACTCACTTTTTCACCATGAAAATTGGGTGCAAATAGCATGTGCGTGTTATACGCCGATACTTAAATTTTAGCTGCCTCGGAGGGGACAGAGGGGGAGCGGGACGAGCGCCACCAGATTACATACAGTGAGAATCTCCTGTTTACTCTGTAATAGGAAGTCCTGTCTCCTGGGCCGCCATTGGACCACTGTTCTGTCTATCATAGGAGATTCTCACTGTATGTAATCTGTCGGCGCTCATCCCGCACCCCTCCCTGTCCCCTCTAGGCTGCAGGTGGGCAGTGATCAGGCTGCACCGATGGCAATGGTGAGGTTGCTGCATTGAAGGCAATGGTGAGGCTGCTGCATTGATGGCAATGGTGAGGCTGCTGCATTGATGGCAATGATGAGGCTACATTGATGTGGACTGATGAGGCTGCATTGATGGCACTTGTAAGGCTGCAGATGGGCATTGATCAGGCTGCATTGATGGCAACGGTGAGGCTGCAGATGGGCATGGACCCTTATTTTGCTTCAAAGTTCCTTATTTAAAATGTTTTTTTTTTCCTGAAACTTCCATCTTAAAATGAATTTGCGTGTTATACGCTTGTGCGTGTTATACGCCGATAAATACGGGTATATATATATATATATATATATATATAAATATTGCTGCATGCATCCTAGTAAGCTAATTCAAGAAAAGGCATGTAGACATATATACACACAGTATATTGTACTTAACCACATATGGAGTGCATAAGTCAGCAGACCATTATGCTCAGTCCCAGCAGCTTTATTGCAGCACATAGAAAAGCAGCCGAACTGGTATTAATGCAGTCTAGTGGGCTATGTCAATGTAAAGCAAGCAAATAAATCAAAACAAAGAAAATGAGACAGACTTGATGGACCACTTGGTATTTCTTTTTTTTGCCGTCACTCTTTTATGTTACAATGGTTGCAGCTACTTGCATAGTGCTGTAATATACTTATCCATTCATGGATTAGACTAAATTTAGAGGTCACATAGTAAAGGGAGCAATTTTGCAGAAGAGGATGTTCCTGATACCTTCTGCCATTAGGCAAGCCCCTCTGTGGACACTGATGGTGGAACACATACAATATGCTTTTGTTTGCCCCACAGCTGCCATTAGAGGAAAGTCCCCTGAAGGGTGCCTGGTGGCAAAATGCACCAGAATATGCTTTTCTTTACCGCAGCTGCAATTGAGGGAAGACCCTCTAAGAATGTCTAATAGAAAAATGCATCAGGGACACACTTTTGTTTGCCACACAGCTGCCTTTGGAGTCATATGGATGGTTTAGCATTTTAACCATGCTTAGGTTTAACCATGCTGACTAGCTTCTTTAATCAAAAAATAACAGTAAGAAACATGAAATATTTTCCAAATGTAACCAATCATTGATTTTCTGACATCAAAGAATCTTCACATTGACGGATAGCACTGCGGAACTCCTGTCTCATTCAGACCCTGCAATAGGCTGCAGTGAAGAATCAGAAGTGGCAGAGAGTGGGTGGGCAGAAAGAGACCATTCCTGTTGGTAGGTAAGTATTTCAACACTTTTAACTGTTATTTTTTCATATTAACAGCAAGCTTGAGCAGCAGACCTAAAGTAATTTTTTTACTTTATTTCCTCTTTAATGTAATGATACTGATAATTCTGTGTGCAGCAGGTTCCACACTTGATATAACACTTAAAAACATCAACACAGCTGTTTATATTCAAGTAATGTATTGAACAGTAGTTTCATACTTCCCCACATCACTTTCTAAAATAGATTTGCATACCAAATTTGGGTATTTTGTAAACTGATATCTTCAAAATCCTTTAAGAGCGCGTTTCCATTTTTTTGTCTGCATTTGGCATAAAATGCTTATTTTTTGTTCTTTTATACTCCAGGCAGACTGGAAATGAGGCTTTTCAGTAAACATTTTATAACATTATTATTTTGAACATATAAGTATCTGATTTCATATTCCACTGCCAATAGCCATAATTGTTACTAGAGGCCAGATTTATCAAAGTATGCATGTGTTTGGAGATTTTCATCACATTGCAATAATTCCAAAGCCAGAAAAGAAAGATTGTTTAAGGGAGATGTATTATACCACCTGCATTTTCAAAAGTAAGTTGGGAGTTGATAAGTGCAATGTTTTCTTGTCTGAAGTTAGAGAAGGCGGAATATTAAACAGTTTCCTAGAAACTGATTTTTTACAACAGAAAAAAATAGGTTAAGAGCAATAAGCTTACTAACTACATTTCCATATAAAGTGCTGCTGTTTGTTTTAAACAATGAAAGCAGTAGATGTGTGTGTGTATGATTGTTTTATACAATTTGTCTTTTATGTAGTGAAATACTGATGTCAGAATCCTCAGATGGAAGCTGATGTTCTACTGCCCTACCTACTAATGCCAGCACATTGACTGTAGACCCAAATAAGCTGAATAGATTCAATTTCCCTGCACATGTATTAGTTTGATGTAGCTGCTATGTAATAGGAGACACAAGAAAAGGCATTCATGTATATCCAAAATAAAGTTACAAACAAAGTAAGGGGTTAAAAAAAAAAAAAAAAACTAAACTCAGGAATCTGTTCCCCTGAAAAAACAAAAAAAACAGGCAGAAGGAATTTGACTAGTCACCACTATTGCCTATGGTCTCCCTGCAACTGATCTTTTACACCTTACTGACTTACAGTGCCTTATTTGATACTCTTTTTCTGTGTGGGGGTGGCAATCTTGGTAGATGCAGTGTTTAGGTTCCTTATGTCACAGCAAGGAAAACAATAAGCAGCACCATATTGACATCACCAAATCTCTCTCCAAATCTCCCAAGACTAGGATTCTAAGGCAACAACTCACACTGCAGATATACAGCTATGAAGCCAAAGGCCCAGGAGGGCCTAGGCACCCTCACATACCAGGAAGTACACTACCATTTATCATGAGAAATTCCAGGGAAATGTACATTATTCAGGGTACTGCTTAGGTACAGTTAACATTTCTAGATATTCCTTATAACACAGCAAATATTCACCTATTAAGTTCATTTTCACTTTAAATGCAAAACAGAATGTTTTTCGTGGGTCCTAGAAACATTCATTGACAAGATTTGTTGGAATGTATGAGATTCACTTTCTGCATTCAGTTTTTTTTTTTATATAATCTAAAAGGAAAGGGCAAGTGATTCAAAAGGTAGCACATGTCTGTGGACAGATTGCTCAAGCAAGAGATGTGCGTTCAAGGATCGAGTTCTAGAGGATGGGAGATGCTCTGGAAATGTCCTGGATATGTGCATGAGAGGAAGTAATGAGGGCACTAATGAGCAGGAGGAGTGATGTTGAACTGAAGTTGTGGGAATCTGCTGGTGGGGGCTTTTTGGAAACCCGGAATCTGAAAGCCCTCTTTATTAATAAGGGGCCCCCATATATCAGATTTCCCTATGTAATTGAGTGCAAGGTACATAAAACCCCTACTCATTCACAAAAAAAGTTGTGACATATAAATAAAGACATAGAAAAAGTCCTGAGAAGTTCTTTATTAAAAAAATCCCCCAAAAATGTCCCTCATTGCAAATCTGTTGTCAATCAGGATGCCTGCCACCTGAAGACTTGCCGGAGAAAAATCCTGATGACCCAGTGTATGTGATTTATCCCAATGTTAAGACTAACTGAATGACAGCTCCCTAAGCTGTCATCAGCTATAAGGGAAGGGGAAGAAATACCCTGTTTCCCCGAAAATAAGACCTAGCATGATTGTCGGTGATGGCTGCAATATAAGACCTACCCCCCAAATAAGCCCTAGTTAAAGTCCTTGTAGGTCTTATTTTCAGGGTAGGGCTTATTTTCGGGGAAACAGTGTAGGGCTTATTTGGGGGGTAGGGCTTATATTGCAGCCATCACTGACAATCACGCTAGGTCTTATTTTCGGGGAAACAGGGTAATGGTGACATCATTGACCAAATATGAATGTGATTCATTTGGAACAGAGACCAGTCACTAGTGGTGTACCACAAGGCTATATACTAGGTTATGTTCTATTTAATCTATTTGTAAGTGATATGAGTAAAGGTTTGCTGGATAAGGTATATATATTTGCTGATAACACAAAGGTGTGTAATAGGATTGTCTGTAACATGGAACATGATTTGACATTGCTGGAAATTTGGTCAAAGTAGTGGAAACTGCAGTTCAATTTTTATACTGTAAATGCAAAATACTGCACCTAGGGAAAAATAATCCCTTGATAGAGTGCACTATTAGGGGTACAGTGTTGGCCAGCACTACAGAGTGGAAATGCAGTGGGATACTTATTTCAGAAGATTGCAAAATGAGCAAAAGTGGGGTAATGTAATGAGAAAAGTGAAATTCTAAGATCCATCACAACGTTCTGAGGGATAAAGCATATCAGGAGAGACTTCAGAAACGTAATGTGCACAGTCTGGAAAAAATAAGGTAATGGGGAGAGGTGATTAAAACCTTCAAGCACATTAAGGGGGTGAATAAGGTTCAGGAGGGCAGTATTTTCAATATAAAGCCAAGATCACGAACATAGGGAGAAAACATCAAACTAGAGACAGAAAGTTCAAAACTAATCTTAGAAAGTTATTTTACTCAAAAAGTATTTGATGTTTGGAATAAACTTCCAGCAGAGGTATTGAGTCAATCAAAAGTAAGTAGATTCAAACATGCTTGGGAGAAACATAGATCTAAACAAAAAAATTACAAAAACAAAAGAAAAAAAAAACAGAAACATATATAAATAAATAAAAAAATGAGCAGACTCGATGGATCACTTGGTCTTTTTTCCGCCATCACTCTTCTATGACCATGGCCATATGTGGGCAATGTCATTGCCCACATATGGCCATATTTGCTTAAAAGGAGGGGGTAGAATTTGTGACATCATTGGTTCCTAGGGCTGCTGGTGTCCAGAAATACCACTTCTATATATGATACATAGCTGCTGCTGACGGCCATGCTTCATCTTCACACAAAAATTCTATAGAAATCAAGAATTATAAATATGTAACAGCTGTACAGCCCAATCGACTATCCCAGAATCATCATGCTTGCCTGGCCTGATAAAAATTCATTACCTAACAACAAAAAACTTAGAAAATCGTGACACTCCAGCACTCCAGAGCTGGAAAGATAGTAGTGGGTATAGTCAAAATGATCCAAAATAACAGAAAGAGCTCAGAAGCACACATCATTTTCACAATAATAATAATTCCAATACAGAAGGCATCATTTTTTAGAATGTTTTATAGCATTCACAATAATGATAAATTACAGTCCAAATTCTGTGTATTAATAATTTAAAGGTATGGTCCATAAAAATGCAAATTCATCACTGAAATATATAAAATATACAGCCTGTGTGCCCATGACATCTATGTATCTAAATCGTAGTAAAGGGTTAATCTTTGCTATGAATTATGCATTTTTGGTTAATATTATTCCTTCATGTTTGCTGTAATTGACTTGATAAATCACTTAGCACAAATAGATAGATGGTATAAAGTAATTTTACTAAGCTTGTATAATGATAGCAGTTGCTATGATGATAGCAAGTAGAGATGCGGTTGGTTTGACTTCAATCACAATCAGTTCAGGGAGGTCTGTACACAGATTGAAAAAACTGATGATTAAATCTCCTGGCACTATACATCTTTGAAATCCTAGGCAATGCTATTGAACCCTGGTGGAAATTCACCTTTTATACTTAAAACCTGAGGAGACCTCCCACACCAGGAGTTCTCTTGTATAACATGGTATTGTAAATTGTTTAGATCAGCATAAAATCTGAAATTCTAACAAGTGAGCATGAACTTTGGGCATATCTGTTTAACAAGCAATATTTGTCAATCAACATTTTCTTTTCTAGAGAAAGTATTTTGTAAACTCAGAGTCTGATTACACTACTGTTCGATAAGAAATAAAAATGTATTAATTGTATGAGCAAAGATTATTCATAGTGTACATTTCTTCAATTCATTACTGCAGAATATTTGCTAAGCATTTTGTGCAGGTTATATAGGTTATCCAGCAAATTCTTACACTTATTACATATCAACTTGTTAGCATGTCTCAAAACTGTGGAGATGCTGTCACATTTGAGATGCTTAAGTCAATTTACTTTGTAAAGTCCCCAGATACATCCATCTCATGTTTTTTTCTTTTCAAGATGTTTCTTGAAATAATTGAAGTGCTAATCATTTTGTGGAATTTAAACAAGAATTCCTTCAATAGAACTTGTAGCAAAATAGCTAGTAAAGCTGGCCATACACTGCTAGTTTTATTTTTCCTTTTTCAGCCGGCGGGCTGAATGAAAAACAAAAACTGATTCCTCCATCCACACAAATGAAGGTGATAGAAGAATATACCCCTCCCCTTCCCCCGGGACAGTGGGAGCCAGCACTCAGAATACAATGATCAACAGCTGCTGAACTGCTGCATTTCAATCAGTAAATGGCCAGCTTAAGTAGCATAATAGGTAACATGAGCTAGCCCAAAACATTCTTTATCCAATTCAAACTTGACTTTTCCTCTGTGCATTCACAGTATATGGTGGATAGTAGCTTTCCCAGTTTAATTTAGCTTCTTAGAAAGCAATGTTGTAGTGGCATCTTGACTATAATTTCTTAAGACAGAATAGTTGAGAAGGCTCATGGATGTACTTCTTCCCCAGCCAGTTACTCATTACTTCTCTTCAGTGGGGATAGCCAAAAATGCTTCCTTTGGGGTTGGGTAACTTGCAAAATTCTTGGTAGTCTAGAACTTCAGTAGGCAACTCTTAGAGGGGGAGACCCCTCAACACACAACTCTCTTGCCAAAACCGCATGAGAAAGAACCATCTTGTAAACTTGTATTTAATATTTATAATCTCATCAACTCGCTCCCTTTGTACCCCTTAGCAGTGATGTGGCAATTTAATTTCCATTTTTGTTACTTAGGCACACAGAGAATATAAAGGAGTAAACAGGCTGGATGTAGCCTAAATTCTACATTTATAATAATACAGTACATATACTCACATACTGCCTTTAGACGAGTCTCTACACAAGCAATTAAACATTTTGCAAGTCTTTCTAATTTATTGCTAATAATTCTATATTTAAAAAAATCTATTTTGGCATAATTCTTGTAACTGGTGCATTGATAAAGAGGATGGGGGGGCTCTAAATATCCCCCCAGAAAATCCACATCAATATTTGTAGATGCAAACCATGTCAGACCCTTTACATCTGGTCAGGAGAAAACCCTGTACCTTGCTCCACAGAACATACCAGGCTTCATCTTACCTCTGTTAGCAGCACAAACAGCAGAAACCGAAGCCAAACCAGTTCTTTAAAAACAGACACAATGCTCAGGTGAGTGGCCCAGGTTACCAGGATAAGCTGTACTTAAATTCTGCCAGCCTTTCCTGTACACAAGCTGGTGGCAGTGACAAGTCTCTTGTTCCCCATGATAGACTAGGTGGATGTTCCTACTCTGCCACAAGACTACAGAGAGGAATCAGTGCAAGAAAAAAGTTATCACATACCTGCTAGAGACTCAGTAGCTGAGGGGCAACTCCTGCACTTCATGCCCAGCACTCCTAAAGGTGAGGTGATAAAGAGCTTGAGGACACAGAGTGGCAGGAGTGACAGAGTTTGCAAACTGGACTGGATCTGGTTTGCAGCTAGATGAGTAGAACTGAAAGCTGGAACTGAAACATTTTGGTGCTGAAACAGAAGACAGTAGTGGAGTCCAAGAAATGAGGCACAGTCAGTAACAGCTGGGCAACATGATAACAGAATCAGGAGGCAATGGCAGGGTCCAGGAAGCAAGCCAGGGTGAGTAATAGTTGGTTAGATGATTAGTAAGGCAAAAGGCAGTAGCAAAGTCCAGACAGAAAGCTGGGTCATGTATGGGGAGGCAAGATCAGCAGGTCAGGTCTCAGGTAAGCAAGGAAAAGCTGAGGACCATTGAGCAAGGTCTCACTACAGTGCATCAGTTTATATAAGCCATTAGATGCCAATCCCAGTGTTGGGAATATACACTAATTGTTGTGCATGTGCATTTCCACTTCTGCATAACAGCTATAGAAGCTGCTACTGTATGTGCATAGAAGCATGAGCAGCATAATGCATAGTTGTTGCAACTGGGGCAGGATGTAAATACTGTAGAATCTCAGGTAGGCTTCTGCTCTGACATACTTTCTTGGGGGACCTTTAAACTAGACTGTACAGGGCCTCATGATTTACAATGGTGGCTCTGTATACAGTGTTTGTGTGTTGGCATCTGTATACAGCTTGTGTCTGTATGTGTGTACAGTGTGTGTGTACATTGCTGGTAGTGCTGTGTTATGCATAAGGGGGTTGTGGTGAAATAAATCATAGGGGGTTCTGTATGCTGGGCTGTATAGACTTCTAACCCCTGCACTGTGTACATTATATATATATTACCCCTGCACTCTGTGCATTTCCCATGTTCTGCTTCCTACATACTGTACATTACATACACCTGAACCCTCCACTATGAACATTACACACGCCTGTCCTATATACATTATATACACTTTACCCCTTCACTATGTACTTTACACACTTTGTCTGCACTGCATACATTACATGCTGCTGACACCTTAACTCTGTACATGACATACTTCTAAATGATGAATTCTGTGCATAGGCTCAAGTGTAGAGCTCCTCTCGCTGTTATGCCCCGTACACATGGTCGGACTTTGTTCGGACATTCCGACAACAAAATCCTAGGATTTTTTCCGACGGATGTTGGCTCAAACTTGTCTTGCATACACACGGTCACACAAAGTTGTCAGAAAATCCAATCATTCTGAATGCGGTGGCGTAAAACACGTACATCGGGACTATAAACAGGGCAGTGGCCAAGAGCTTTCATCTCTTTATTTATTGTGAGCATGCGTGGCACTTTGTCCGTCGGATTTGTGTACACACGATCGGAATTTCCGACAACGGATTTTGTTGTCGGAAAATTTTACATCCTGCTCTTAAACTTTGTGTGTTGGAAAATCCGATGGAAAATGTGTGATGGAGCCTACACACGGTCGGAATTTCCGACAACAAGGTCCTATCACACATTTTCCGTCGGAAAATCTGACCGTATGTACGGGGCATTAGTGTGATTTTGCCACCCTGACTGCCCTATGTTGTACTGCATGTTGCTTTCCTTTTCACCTCTGGAGTTCCCAAGGTTGCCTTCAAAATTTTTCACACCCTGGCATGTCAGATAAATAAACTTTTTTATATTTTGAGAGAGCTACACCACTGCCTTGTATGTTGTAATAAAAATCACCTTGTTGCCAGTAATCTGTTGTTCTAGGAACAGTATTTTTATTTGTGCGCTGTACTTCCTCTTTTCCACTAAGGGTCAATGAAACATAATCATGTCAGTAGCATCCTTCTCTTCTCTGTGTGCTCCTCCCAGTCCTCCCCATACTCCATTCTGGCCATTCTTAACTGTGTCCCCGTGCTATTTCTGAAGCACCCTTTTTCACCTATGCATTTTAAAGGTTGTTTGGTTCTTGTTAGTCTGAATCAAGAGTCAAGACTCCCTTATCCCCAACCAACAACTAAGATCCCTGCAGATAGCCTCCTAAAGGAACACCAGTGTGGGACATGCGTGCCATATTTCTAGAATTAGATACATGAGTTGCCTTTAGCACATATGCAGTGGTTCCAGGATAACATAGTAAAATAACGTAGTGATTTTTTTTTTTTTGGCTGGCTGGATTTGCTGCTTAGAGTGAGCACTGACATAACTGACTGTTATGCTTGATATGTATGTTAAATGGTAAAAGTGGAGCTTGCAATTACATTTGATAAAGTATGTAAATAATGTAGAATTCATTGCATTCATAGTAGTACCATGTAAATATAATTATTCATTATTAAATGTAAGAAATAATTACAGCTGCCTCATCATTTGACTACCAATACCTTTTTCATTTTTATTATATCTAGTTGTACAATACAATATAAACCTGAACCTAAAACTGAACCTAGACTTTAAAAAAAAAACATAATCTTATCTTGTGTGGTGGGTTAACTTTCAGAAAGTAATGAACGATTAAAAGAATAATCCTGTTCTTTACATATTTATTATTTATTTGTGAAGCATATGATAAATATGCTGCATTAAATATCTGGTGTAATCCAAAGATTAAAACCCAATATATGTTTTTCTTTGAAGGTCTGTTCACAACTGAACGTGGTGCAGGAAAGGCGCATTCTGTGCACGTCTGTGAACGCACTGCCCTTGTGAGATGCATGCAGGTAGCAATTAACTGTTAATGGTGGCTCAAATGCATTTGGCAAACACAGAGCATTTGCAGCCACCAAACCGCAGGGCAACTGAAAAAAGTAGAGTTTTGCATTACTTTTTCTAAGTTCTGATACATTTGGGTGCCCATTGAAATGAATGGGCTGTCAAAACCAAAAAGCACAGGGCCACTTTTGAATGGTTTGTCAATGTGCAACAATGAACCAAATATCCTACCTGCACAATTGTTTCCAATGTAGTGCACCACAACAATTGATTATCGTGGGTTGTAATGCATTGCAGCACAGGTGCTTTGAAGGTGCATTGGTTTTCTACATTTGAATGCAATTTACCATAAGACACCTTTCACACTGAGGCTGTTTTGTAATGCCAGCACCGCCCCAGTGTGAAAGTAGCCTAAATGGAACCACAATATGTGAATTGCTGTGCAATGCAAACAGTATGCATTCAGCCCAGTTTAGCAGTGCCAGTGTAGCACATAAACATGTAACATTTTATTTAACTTTTCAGGACACCATATTGAGAAAATTATATAACACAGAAATCAGCTGTGTACATTTTACTGTTTCAATTATCATTTACATGTGCATCTCTGGATTTTATCAGAACAATTTAATATAAATTGGTCAAAGTGGTATTAAAGGTTCGGCTTTTAAAAACAAAAAACAAACATGTCATTCTTACCGGCTCTGTATATAAATTTTTAACAGAGCAGCCCCTATCCTCCTCTTCTTAGATCCCCCCGCGTGTGCTCTTTGCTCCTCCCCCTTGACCAGTGTCCCCAATAGCAAGCCATTTGCTATTGGGGCACCGGAGCGTGCTCTCTCTAGAGCCTTGCTCTATGCGTTCATAGGACACATAGAGCTGAGGCTCGCTCTCGCCCCCGCTCTCTCCTCATTGGCTCATTGGCTGTGATTGACAGCAGTGGGTTCCAATGGCTCCCACTACTGTCTCAGCCAATGAGGAGAGGGAGTCCTGGGACAGCCAAGGCTTTTCGTGCGGATTGAGAGGGAGCTTAGGTTGAGTATTAGGGGGGCTGTGGGGGGAGCAGCACACACATAGAAAGCATTAAGGGTAAAAACCTTCAGCCTATACAACCACTTTAATTTGATTTTGGTAAAGTGTAATCAATTATTCTGTGGAATACTGTAATAAAGAGCCAACATAATTTTTTTTCTCCTAAAAGCCAATCTCTATCTTTTTTTTTTGTTTTTTTATTGTACAGTTGAGTAGTAAAAAAAAATGTGTATGACATGTGTACTTCCCTTCCTACCCACAGCAAATTTAAAAAAAACAAAGGTTTTGATTTGAAAAAAATGTCACTGGATCAAAAAAAAAAAACAGCTTGATAGAGCCCCTTATGGTGTGGATAAGTTTGGCTACAGAATAATTCCAGGCTTTGACTCTCATATTATTGGTGATAGCTGACATTAGACTAGACTAGACAGAATACCATCGCATAAGGCATTAAATGACAGCAGGTGACAGGCACAAAGTAGAAACCATAACCCAAGCTGATTTAAAACCAGGAACAGGATACAGATCTGGATACACACATAAGATCTAAAATCATAGAGCAAGGCATGTTATGTGAAAGGGCACACTTGGTAAGATAGGTGAATCCCAAACACCAGAGCACACAGAGAATGGAAGACAGAGTTCATAAGAACTAAGCACAAAGAGCCAGACTAAGTTTAGGTGGTATACAAACACTGAATAATGAAGGTAGGCTCAGTTAACCTGTTGCTGTCCACATAATGCATACATGTGCTAAAGGTATGCTGCAAAAGGATGGCCTTTTTACACCCACACACTACACATGTGTCACTGGGTTGCCAATGTTTCTGTGCTAATCGTGAGCACTCTGCACACTCCCAGCAGAGAGATTGAGCTGTTGAAGACAGCTCTCAGTCCCCATTGACATTCAACAGCCAGTAGGACCAGCTCCTAATCACCAAAGCCTTCCTGCCCCCTTTAAAGGGGTTAATAGTTACAGGCAAGAGAAGATAAAACACGTGTGCAAAGAGTAAAGTCACGGACTAGAGCCAGATACAAAGACGTGATGGGAAAGAGAATGGAGTGAAACAAACAAAAGGGAGCAAGGCAAATTAGCCCGCAAAGAGATATTTATGAGAGAGTTATTAGTTCTCCTCTGCCCAACTAAAGCTGAATTAGTCATTTTGTATTCATCCAAGAAATCACAGTTGTCTAATTCAGAGCAAGGTAGGCTAAATGCAAAGCCCTGCAATTCTATGTTTTTGTAAAAGATTGATTGTCTTCCTGTTACCCCCTAAGGCAACCTGCTAAAATATTTTTTCACTTATAATGTATTCTTTTGGAGATACACCCTCTTTCCCACCTCTTTCTCACCTCTTTCCCACCTCTGATGGCTCTTAGGCAGGGTTGTGTAAATGAAGACAATGCTGGTAGGTGAGCTGTGACTGCTAGAGTTGTAGTCCAGTGGATTACAAGCAGTGGGTAGCCGACAGCCTGGTGCAAGAAGAAGGGGCAGGATGGTGCTGATCAGCTCCAGCCTAGAAAAGAGACAGTGCCTGCGATTGATTTAACAACTTCTTGAGCAGATTGTGAAAAGCTCACAGGATACACAGCATTTGGGCTTATTGCATATAGGATAGGAGGGGAACAAGGCTGGATCTTAGCTTTATTCTACTGATCACAATCTTTTCTATGACAGGAATGAGATCACTTGCACTAGTTTTAATAAAAACAGAGGTCTCCATTGTATCCATTTGTAATACCTGTTAATCCACATGCCAGTTTTGGGTTCTTCTCCCCATTATTTGATTGCTTTATAATTTATTTTTGAAACATATTTTCCCATGTATGCAAATGGAGTTTTTATTATTATGATAGAACTATGTTTTCATTTGTTCTTTTTTTGTCTGAGATTTTTGTCCTGGAGATTTATTTTTTAATACTTTTTTAGATGAACCCCTTTTGAACATGGGTTTCCTTTGTTAGCTATATCAACTGCCATTTTACCACTCACTAACTGCAGATATTTAGGAATGTTGTGTTTATCAAATGAAGATACACTGGCAGGCTAAGTACCTAGTCCAGCATGTTCTGCTTTACATGCACTCACCAAAGTATTGGGCCTTTGTCTCTTTTTGTATCCTAGCATCATACAAGTAGAATTGTTTGCATTGGTATGAAGGCTCTAGCAAAATAATGGCCATGTGAATTCAGAAATTGATGCTTCAAAAAAGTTTACTTTAGTAACAATGCAAAGTATTATGTGGACTATTATGTTAGATAAATCTGCTAAAGGAATAAAATACACTTATTATGCATACCTGAATGTGCATGTATGTGCAATTTAAGTAATAGAGCAAAAACTACTATAATTTTATGTTATTAGAAATGTCAAATTTAGAAGCATCTTTACTGTGATATTTTTTTTTCTTATGCCAAATGTTAGAACTTCTGTGCTTTACAATATGGTGTTAAGTGTCAGCTTATCTTCTCATTAAATTTGAGATTTCTGAATGCAAAAGAGGTTACTAAGAAAGTTTAGACATTGCTTATTTCATTTAATAGTTTAAATACTTATGCAATGAAGGGTCAAAAGATGTTTTTAAAATAATGTTAACATTGTTAAAATAATGTTTCAACGGCTTTTTTAATCCAAGTCCCTTAATATACAGTAGGGAATTGTGTGAGAGGGTAATTTAAAGGCAGGAGATTGCGTGAAACAGGGATAGAGCATTGTCACCACATAACACAAAGTGCCCAAAAAGAAGCTTTTATTAGAAGCATATTTTTTTAATGCTTATATGAGATATTAATGATCGAGTTTACATATACTTCAACAAAGTATGAATGAGTTTTTTGAAGAGCAGTGCTGTAGTAAATGATGTTCCCTACCTGTATGCACAGATCTGTATGCCCAAAAATCATTTCAAGGACCAATATCTGTCTGCAAACACAGAATGATAGCTAGTTCCTTGATTGTCAATACATTGAGGAAGATTTACTAAAACCAGTGCACACAGAATCTGGTACAGCTGTGCATATTAACCAATCAGTTTCTAACTCTAGCTTGTTCAATTTAACTTTGACAATAAAACCTAGAAGCTCATTGGGCACTGTGCACAGCTGCATCAGATTGTGTGTTCACCAGTTTAAGTAAATCTCTCAAATTATCTATTTTTTGTTCTATGTACGTTTTTTTTTTTCCCATTTATATTTTTTGAGATTATAACTTTTTTTAGCTTTTAGTGATTACAGCACAGTTGTTGCTGAAAGTCAGTTCAAGAGCTTTTTTTTCATAATTTGAAAGAAAAAAAATGTGCAAGATCAGAGTGCGTCTAAACCACCTCACGCAACATTGCTCATATTCACTATACCCACTTATCCTAATGGATAAAATAAAAAATAGGCATACACCATTAAGCCTATTATTCTTGATAATAACTGTCTTGCTGTTGTTCAGTTTTACACTGCTATATCCTTTACAGTCTGTTAATTATGGTAGTAAATTCTTTACCCATGCTCTCTGCCTATAGTAAATTTGGACCTACTTTTTTTTTTAAATTGTGCTGTTGCTGGCCAATTTTACCCTTTTGCATCCTCTGTCTCTTTATTCTTATAGTAAAATCCCCACCTGTGCTTTTTGTAGGAAATTTGGGCTTAAAAATTTTTATTTAAAATTGTCTGGCTGCTGATCAGTTTTATACTTCTGTGTCATCTGTGTTTTATACTTCTGCGCCTCCCGTCCTGAACCATACCAGGCCACATGCTCTCAACATTGGGAGGGTGCTTTGAGGTAGCCCCCCAAAGCACCTTGTCCCCATGTTGAAGGGGAGAAGGGCCTCATCCCCACAACCCTTGGCCGGTGGTTGTGGGGGTCTGTGGGCGGGGGGCTTATCGGTATCTGGAAGCCGACTTTACCAAGGGGACCCCCAGATCCCGCCCCCCTGTGTGAATTGGTAATGGGGTACAAATGTACCCCTACCATTTCACAAAAAAAGTGTCAAAAAGTTTAAAAAACACATGGGTTTTTGACAAGTCCTTTATTAATTTCTTGGTCTTTCGGCTTCTTCTTTCATCTTCTTTCTTCTGGTGTTCTTTCGGTGTTCTTCTTCTTCCTCCATCTTCTTCTTCATCTTCTTTCTCTCTATCTTCTTCTTCCTCCACTCTTCTCATCCTGCATCTTCCTCCAGGCTTCTTCTCCGCTCGGTCTGCACGATCCGCCTCAGTGGGAGTCTTCAGCCGTGTGACGCTTCGCTTCTTCTGACATTTCTTATATAACGGAGGGCGGGGCCACCCGGTGACCCAAAGCATCACACAGCTGAAGACTCCCACTGAGGTGGATCGTGCGGAAGGAGCAGAGAAGAAGCCTGGAGGAAGATGCGGGATGAGAACAGCAGAGGAAGAAGAAGATGAAGGAGAAGAAGATGAAGAAGAAGATGGAGGAAGAAGAACACCAAAAGAACACCAGAATAAAGAAGAAGGAAGAAGAAGCAGAAAGAAGTGGAAATTGAAAAAGGACTTGTCAAAAACCGTCTCTTGTGTTTTTTATCCTTTTTGACACTTTTTTTGTGAAATGGTAGGGGTACAGTTGTACCACATTACCAATTCACACAGGGGGGCTGGGATCTGGGGCTCCCCTTGTTAAAGGGGGCTTCCAGATTCCAATAAGCCCCCCACCCACAGACCCCCACAACCACCGGCCAAGGGTTGTGGGGATGAGGCCAAGGTGCTTGAGGGGCTTTTTAAAACTTCTTTTTGCATTGATACATGTCCCCTGGGGCAGCACCCAGGTCCCCAAACACTTTTCATGACAATACTATGCATATAAGCCTTTAAAATTAGCATTTTTGAATTCTCCCATAGACTTTTAAAGGGTGTTCGGCGCTTTTTGAATCTGCGGCAAACACCCCAAATTGTTCGCTGTTCAGCGAACGGGTGAACAGCCGATGTTTGAGTCGATCATGAAGCTCAAAATATGTAATTTATGTAACAAAAATAAGAACATAAAAAATATGGTGGTGGTGTGTGTGAAAATGGCTGGGACTGGACCAGTGTTTGGCTCTAAGCACTATTTATGGTTGTGTTTCTGATCTTCTACAGTATCCTGTTTCAGAGATGGTTGGCCTCTCAGTTACTGATTAGGGACTCTCTAATGTTCTTTTTGCTTCAGAAATTAACTTTTTTAAACATTAGAGACATTCCTTATAGCCATCGCCTCTGTAAGGCTAGTGTCTGAACAGGTGGCCTTAACTTACAGGGAACCCACTTTTAATTGTTAAATAGAGACATAGTGGGCTTTAGCCTTCGGATTTCCTGTTGTGGGGATGTCCTTGCAATGAAAAAATGATTAAAAAAAATTAAAATCTGTAACAACTTAAAAAAACACAAAACAAATACCTCTGTTCACAGAACTTTAGGCGTTACTGTCTTTTTTTTAATAAAGGAAGAGCATGTGCAGCCTATGGTCGTAGGATTATGCACTAAACATTTTTGCTGCCCACTCTTTCCTCTGTGCTGTGGAAGCCAATTTTTCCTAGCAGCTATGCCTCCAGTGAAGGGGATCCAGGCACATGCTCATGCAGATGCTGCAGGCCAGTACATGGATTGAAATTTGACCAGTTCAGCAAGGGCCAGCTGAATTTCGATCCACGTATTGGCAAGCTGGCTGTTTATAAGTAAATCTACCAAATAACTTATGTACAACCACCCTGTCAGATTTTTTCTGTTCAGGCAGCTCTGATTGTTGTATTCTGACAGCAGGGAAAATGTCCACCAGGTCAGTGGCCAAATCCCCACGCCTTTTTGGCAATCTATCACCTGTTAGCTATGAAAATGGCCAAATTTGATGATCAAATTTCATACCCATAGTTTCCAATGGGGTTTGATTTTAAGTTCTGAAATCTTGGACTACAAACAGGATTTGGTGAACCCCTTGTGAGCCAAAACCAGACACATTTGCTCATCCCTACTTATTAGTATGTGTATACATTTTCCGGACTGGGACTTGTAGTTCCAAAAAGCCTGTAAATCTCTCTAAATGTATTTAGAGTTGGCATGCTTTTTCTGTCAGGAGATTGAAAAATAAGCTTGGGGGGGCAGCTATGTTCGCTCTGGACCATGACATGTCTTTAAATGGCTCTAATGGAGTGAAATTCCTGGCAATCAGAAATTTCTTTTGTGATCAATAGCATCCCATATTTTTTGTTCCCACAGTGGCACCTAAGGTATGCTTATTAACCTCCCTTGCGGTATGATTATTTCAGATTTTTGATGCTCAAAGGGGTACAATGTATTGCATGGAAATTTGGCGTTTTATATTGTAGGCCTGTAATTCTTAGTAATAACACACTTTAATCTGTCCAAACAAGAGTCTAGTAGACATCCCAGGTATGATAAAGTTTAAAACACAAAATCATAAATTATAGTATAATAAATAACTTTAAATAATTATAACAAATAATAATATCATAATAATAATTATTCAATAATGTAATCAAATCAAAAACACTGAAATTTGCTCAGTTGCAGAATTGTCGCTGTCATTACTTTCAGTGTTTGATGACGAATTTTCCCACAAATCACTATCGCTCAATTCTGCAAGTGGTTCTAATTTATTATTGCTGTTTTCTAGCTGGTCTAAAACTGCTTTTTGATGTAAAGGGACACTTTTTGGTTGCTATGGAGAATCTCCAGCATCCAGGCAGAAAGGACAGTATTTATAATATAAAACTACATGCAGGGCATTGGACAAACCACTAGGGACAAAAGGGAGGTGTAATAATGTGATACAGTAATGTAATCTGTACTGTATGTATTGTATGATTTTCACTTTTTGAATTTGGCACCATGCTCCGTCCCCGTGCGTTGCACGCTCACAGGGAATGGAGCTTGGCACTGTGATAGATCTGGCGGAAGATGGCTCGCACACACAGCGGGGAGACATTGCAGGATCCTGGGGACAAGGTAAGTAACTTTGCCTGGATCCTGTGATGCGATCCCGAGTGTGGCTCAGGGTTACCGCTTTTGGTACTGAAAATCCACCCTGAGCCACACTCGGAATTACCGCTAAGGAGGTTAAAATAGATTAGGTAGTCATTACTTTAAGAATTATTTACAGTGCTTTATTGCTCCACTGGTAACATTTTAACATATTAAGAATTGTTACAATATTTAAAACATTTTTTTTAATCATATGCTTTTTATGTTATTTGTATTTTTCCCACTGTAGGTGTATTGTTATCACAAACAATGCATGAGCTTCTAGGATTCTTATATATTTCTACAATGCTGCCGGTCACCCAGAACGGCAGACAGAAACAAACATACTTTCAATATAAACACCCCCGAGTGC
Source organism: Lithobates clamitans (assembly GCA_037952925.1). NCBI lineage: Eukaryota > Metazoa > Chordata > Amphibia > Anura > Ranidae > Lithobates > Lithobates clamitans. The sequence continues at coordinate 4,473,224 of JBBGZY010000143.1, forward strand.
AAAATATCGCTAGATAAAAGTCTTTACAAATGGAAGCACAATTTTCAAATGGATAATATTTCAGAGAATGTTGTACAGTAAATTTAAGATCTTAATTTTGTCGAAAAAAAGCTTTAACACACCTAAAGTGAGTTTGAGGAGCAATTCATGTATTGTACTCAGTTCTATTTGTCTATTTGATATTTTAAATTACATTTACATTACATCTGAGGGATGAGCAGTACATCACAAACTATGACAGGGAGGGCAGTGTAAATAACTTTAAATTTAAGTATCTTCCCCTGGTCCACCATTGCTATTTACCAAGAAAATCTAATTGTTTATAAAGTTCTTTAGTAAGTGGTTAATAGTGATTATGAGAATGTGCTTAGCCTGAATTTACTTTGAGTGGGGTTTAGCAAACACTGGCAATGGGAGCAAATCAGTATAATTAGTGATCATTTCCAGATGACTAAGCTAGGAATTGTCAAACAAATGGAATTGGAGTCTGAACACTAACCTAATACATATACTAATGCAAAATACCTTTTTAACCACCTCAATACAGGGCACTTTCCTGCCCAGGCCATTTTTCAGCTTTCAGCGCTGTCGCATTTTGAATGACAATTGCGCGGTCATGTTACACTGCACCCTAATGAAATTTTTATCATTTTTTCCCCAGAAATAGAGCTTTCTTTTGGTGGTATTTGATCACCTCTGCGGTTTTTATTTATTGCGCTATAAACAAAAAAACAGGGACAAGTTTAAAAAAACACAATATTTTTAAATTTTTGCTATAATAAATATCCATTTTTTTTTTTCATTTAAACATTTTTTTTCCTTAGTTTAGGCCAATATGTATTCTTCGACATATTTTTGGTAAAAAAAAACGCAATAAGCGTATATTGATTGGTTTGCGCAAAGGTTATAGCGTCTCCAAATAGGGGATAGATTGATAGCATTTTTTTTACTAGTAATGGCGGCGATCTGCAATTTTTATTGTGACTGTGATATTGCAGCGCACATATCGGACACTTTTGACACATTTTTGAGACCATTCACATTTATACAGCAATCCGTGCTATAAAAATGCATTGATTACTGTGTAAATGTGACTGGCAGGGAAGGGGTTAACACTAGGGGGTAATCGAGGGGTTGATGTGTGTCCTAGGGAGGTGATTCTAACTGTGGGGGGAGGGGACTGACTGGGGGAGGTGACCGACCGGTGTCCCTATGTACAAGGGACACACATCGGTCTCCTCTCTTCTCTGACAGGACGTGGATCTGTGTGGGTGCCGGGTGCCCGGCGGACATCACGGCTGCCGGGCACACGCATCGGGTCCCCAGTGACGTGGGAAGGCGGTCACGTCATATGACGTCCACCCAGAATGAGAGCTGCCTCGTCCCGCAGTCATATGACAGTGGGCGGGCAGCTAGTGGTTAAAAAATTCAGTTCGTCCAGAAGCTCAATTTTAATAATGCTTAAAGTGAAACATTAAAAATATTCAATTGCTTTGAATAACCTGCCTGGAAAGTGCCCTAAACCTACCTGTAAAATGTGAAGAAAAGTCCCCAAGTCCTACCAAACCTACCTGTAAAATTGCACATCTGTAGGATATCATAGTAAGACTGACACTTACAAAAAAAAAGGCTTTAAAAAGATTAAATGTTGGTAAATGACAGCTCGTTGCAAGCTTGTTTTTTAAACATGTTTTCTCTTTGTGTAGAGAAAAGTGACAAAAATACCCACCAACCGGTTAGATCCAGTATGGGTTTTAAGGCGCCAAAAAAATAAATAAAATCTAAGCCCGACACTTATGTGAGCATGCAGCTTGTCTGACGTGGAAAAGAGGGTCAAACTCCCCCTTCTTGCCCCATTGCCCTCTACATGGTAGGGATAGCTGGAAAAGCACCTTGTTCTCATGTTGATGAGGTCATGGGTCTCTTCCCCACAACCCTTTCCCACTGGTTGTGGGGGTCTGCAGATGAGGGGTTTATTAGAATATGGATAAATACTGCCTCCCCATGCAAGAAAGTAAATCAAGAAAAAAACTGTTTTTTAAAGGTCCTTAAAAAAGTCCCACAAAGTCCTCATAGTTAATCACATCACCCAGTGATATAGATTATCGTCAATCATGATAAACACCCAGCAAAAAAACAAAGCCAGATGACCCAATTGTGACGATGGTCACTTTCCGAATAACAGCTCCTCAAACTGAAATCAGCAGTATGAGCAAGGAGAGGTGAATGAATGAATGAATGAATGAGTGACTTGTATAGCGCTACCTATGCAAACTGAATTGCCTCAGGATGCTTTTGCCGCCAGTGTCCATCTGCGTTATAGCGCGGTCCTTTGCCCCATGGGGTCACGACACGTTTCAAACACATACACATACAACATACACATATTTGGCCAATTTTTTTGACAGGATCTAATTAACCTACCAGCATGGCTCTGGGTAAAAGTGACAACATCATTGTGGCCATATTTAGGCAATGATTTTACCCCCATTCCCATATAAGCAAATGGGAACTTGTGATGCCAATGGTTGCTAAATACACAGTGGGGGCCTGTATCTGTCATATCCATAGCAACTATTGACATCAACCATCCCCCTTATGTGAATGAGTGCATGATACCCCTACTCGTTCACCAAAAATAAAAGTGTAGTGTAAAAAAAGACAGTAGGCAATTTACTTAAAAAAGTAATTTATTTAAAAAACTACAAACATTAAAAAATGTTCCCCAGTGTAGATCCATCATCAATTATGATGCCCGCGGCCACCGCTGACCCAAAAATAGAAAAAAAAGCCCCATTCCCAACAAAGGCTCCTGCCATCTGAAAGTTCTTAAATATCTAAGGGGCAGTGCCACCTGGTAATGTCACCGGGTGGTACCGCCTCTTAGTTCTTTAAGAACTGTCAGACAGCAGAGCAGGCAGATAGCAGGAGCCTTGGTCAGGCTTCGTTTTTTTTTCTCTTTTTGAGTCGGCGGTGGCAGCGGGCATCGTGATTGGTGATGAGGCTTTCAGTGGTACTTGGATACAACTTCCGTAAATGGAGCCCAGTGCTCCTGATCAACACCACACCAGTTATATGATGACACTGTATTGCACTAGTGACAGTATGTAAAAAAAAAATGTTGAAAAAAAAAACTTGTTGAAATGTCTTTTTTTCCAAAAAATTGTGTCAAAAAAAATTATACCTTCAAAAAACTTGTCATGCCATTTACTAAATACCTTGGACTGTCTACTTTCCAAAAATTGGTAATTTGGGGGATATTTGTACTGTCCTGGCAAATGAGATACATCTGTCAATACATCAGATTGATGTACATTGACTGATTTTCAGATTTGTATTGCTATACACATTGTGGACTCTAACTTTCCAACAGACTAAATTATATACACTGATTTGGTTTATTTTCACCAATGAAATGCAGCTTTATACATTTTGGCCTAAATTTATAAAGTATGATTATTTATTTGCAAAATTTTATAACAGAAATGAAGAAAAATGTTTTTTTTTTTTTTTACAAGTTTTCAGTCTTTTTTCATAAATTTAGCAAAACATTTTTAAAACCCCAACTGTGATTAAATACCACCAAAAGAAAACACTATTTGTGTAAAAAGAATGATAAAAATCTCATATGAGCATAATGTTGCTTGACCATGCAATTGCCATGCAGTGTGACAGCGCTGAAAGCTGAAAATTGGCCTGAGCACTGTTTATACTGTATATATGTGTTTCAAACAAGAAACACGTGAATACATTTTAAGATCAATATAAACAGCAAGACGGATATCCAGGATGCCAAGTATTCACCACCAGTACTGTACTCAGAGACTTGGATTGGAAATTCAGAAAGGTAAAAACAATATATACTGTAGATACTGTGAACTAAAAGCTAATCAATGATTTGTCACACTGAAAACAAATGATCAAAAACATAAATAAAGGAAAATATAGATTTAGGCTTCAGACATAGCATGGCTTAAAAATTTTATAGCTGCCTGTTTACTGGGATCATTTATGTTTTGCCCACACATAAAAAAAGACACTGTCCAGCTTCTCATCTTGAAGAAAGACATGAAAAATAATGTGTATAGTTGGAGATTGGCACACAATACAAGGTTTCTTCAAACACAACCTTGATAAGTAGGGTATCACCATGGAAACCAGTGCCAATCTTCACTCTGCCTGACCTGAAAGAAACACAAGACTCCTTTAGAATCATAGTGGTCACTAGGTCACAATTACTCCATTATAGCACAAGGAAGAACAAATTTACTCAGCTTACACACATGCTTTGTCTGAGGTTTCCCATCAGATTGGCCTCAAAGAAACACAAATATAACAGACTACCATGAACAAAATAACTTACAATCTTTTTGGACAGACTGTATGAAAATATAGAAATTCCAAATGTATCCATTATGAATATTTGTATTTGAATTGCTATGATTAAATAAAACAAAATACCAAGCATGCAAAATGTATGTAAAGCCTAGGTTTAGTTAATTTTTAACTCAGAACAAGGGACAGTACTTATATTTAATAAAAAGTGTCCTACTTGAAATTTTCAGTTCTCTGCTTCCCCCTCATACCCACTGCAGTGGAGCTGGACCTGTCAAAGGCACTCTTCGAGAGTGCCTAATATGCCTGCCCTTTTCTGCCCCCTCCTTCATACATTTATATTGTACTGTACTATAGCTTCCATCAATGAAAAACACATAATGAATGAAGAAGGTCAACTTTGCATTCATTCACCCATCCTCTATTCGTAGAGCGCTTTTCATTGATAAAAGCTATAGTACAGCTTCTATTAATAGAGGATTGGGGCAGAAAAGTTTAGTTTACACTCTTGACAAGTGCCTATAACAGGTCCAGTGGCTGTATTAACCTCCACACCAAAGATCTTAGCTGCGGGGATGTGAAAGGTGGGGGCAGAGGATGAAAGTTTTCAACTGGGACAGCTTGTACCAGCACAAAGGGCACTTCTAATGAAATGTTAGAAGTATAACTTGTGCAGAGTTCCACCCATTTTTGTGTTTATTAAAAGTCACAGCAGATACAAAAAGTGTTGCTGTTGACTTTTAAAAAACAGACACTCGCCTGTCTCATGGTCCAGCAACGTGGCCGCCTGAAGCCTCGCTTTTCTCCTTCTCCTCTCCGCGGCGCCAGCATTGCAAGCAAGGCATTGCGAGCGCAAGTCGCGTTGCACATTCTGAATAGCGGGGCAAGCTTCTGGGACCTGTCACGTGTTCTAGAAGATTGCAGGGAGGGAGGGAGAGAGGAGAACTTCATGACATGCTAAATGTCAGTATGTCAATATGTCAGGGGGTCAGGAGTCCTTAAAGTGAAAGTTCCACTTTTGGGTGGAACTCCGCTTTAACTAAACTTAGGCTTTAAGATTTTTTTACCTTATTTTATTAAATATTTTTGATTTTTAATTACCCTATTACTGACAGAGAAGCCACATGTATTCAGGAAGTCATTTATACCATAGGTCAAGATGATACATCCTACTTAAATGCTATTATCTTTGTTCAACAGAGATAAGGTAATCATATTGTCTTATGGCCAGATCCATTTCATATCCACCTTCTGATCAAAGAATTCCTTCTGCAGTAAATGTAACAATACAAATTAACCATCAGTCGCAAAACTTTGGAGGTAGGTGTTGTAAGCTCATGTAGCTGAGCTAAGTGGAACACTCTGATATTAAAGCATGTACTGCCACTTAGCCATCATGTAGTACATATCCTCTCCTTTATATAGTAAATGTAGGAATGCAAATGTATAAGTCACTTGAACAGATCACTAGAGAATAAACAGTAATAAAAGTCCTGTATCTTCAAGCAATTAAGATTAGTGATCCACCATAATAAATAGTCAAAGCCTGTACAACTCCATTTCCTGCTGGCCTTAAAAAGATTGCAGATTGAACATTGATATAAACACAAAATTTGTTGAGGGTATAAAAACACACATAAAGAAAAGCACCAAACACAAAATAAAATCAGTCAATTAACTGCTAATTCTATCCAAGAAAGATTGCAATTGCACTGGGGTGCTTGGTCCTGAAGTGTTATGAGTGACAGGCGCTTTCCCAATGCTGTTTACCACTCGGCTAAGTCCCAGAACTGTGAGTTTATGATGGGGAGTAGGGGCACTTAGACTTTCTGCTCCCCATCGGCAGGGGTCCTGCCTTTTTCTCCCAGCAATCTGGCAACCTGATCATTGTCCATCTCCAGCAGCATTGAGAAGTGCATCCGACTTCTGGACCGGTGTCCCGTTGAGCCTTTTCCCAGGATCCATCCTCAGCCCTATGTTGGAAATCCTCACAAGTGGACAACAATACATTTTGACCAATCTGCCCATGGCTATCATTGTTTTCTCCCAGAAGACAGTTATTAGTTCTGTGTCCAACCTATACTTACACCTGACAAGCTGAAGCTTTGGAAGGGGTAGTGGGCTTTAAAGAACCAACAGATCCTTTTGCTGTCCTGAGGTAAGAGCTGGGCAACCCACCAACAGCAGCAAGCAGAATTGATTGTGTGCCTGAAGTCAAAGCATGGATGGGGAAGCAGATTGTAGGCAGCTTTTAAGCAAGGCTTCTCCAGGACGGTTTGCTCCTAATCACTACAATAAGAAAATGTTATTTATCTGAGTGTCATAAAATCCAGTTTAGCTGTGTTCTACCAAGCTTTACAATGCTTACATGTAGAGCGGAAATCTGTTGTATGCTGTGCATCTTGCTACAATGGGAAAAATGTGGTGATGCCCTGCATATGCATGCAAATACCTCTTTAGTTGGTGTTACCAAAATGTCAGATTACTGGCAAGAAGACTGTAAAGCAGTGCACTGATTTCTAGGTTTACATGCTGTGCTCTTTAAATGCATTTCAAGGCTTAACCTTTAATTAAATGTAAACTAGTTGTAAAGATCCCCAGACTGTGGAAATTTGCGTGCCTTGAACAGCTGACATGGACACTAAAGTAGTTTGTTAAAGTTGTGACACATTACTTTGTAGATTAACTTGTTAAATTACTGTTGTGATCAATATACTGAAAATGGAATCAAACTGTGATTACTTAAAACAAAAGTGCATTCATATAAACATTTGTAACCGCAAGAGTTGTTTGAAAGAATACAAACAGAAGGGTATTTCAATGCTTAAAATCATATTAACATAAGAAGAGAGCTTAAAACAGAATAGAGACACTGATAGTGTTATAACTCATGATAATGCAAAACAATAACGGATAACTCTGCAACTGGAATGAAAAGCAAACAGAAATAATTCAATACAAATCAGAAAGAAGAGAGGCTATAAAACTTTGTCATGTTGATATTATGGAATGATCACAAACATGATAATAGTTCAGAATGGCAGAGTTATATATTTTAAGCATTCTAATGAATCAATGTGCCATCACAAAGCAAAATGTATTTTGATGTATAGCATTATTGTTTGGCTAACTGCTGTGTAAGATGTTACAAACTGTTCCTTGTATCTCATTCTTAGCAAAACATTGACTCATACGGTACACTTATTCTCCTGCATGAATAGCAATAAAGTATGAGATGTAAAAAGATATAAAAAAATAAATATGTGTAAACTAAGGAAACAGATTTCCTAGTGCTCTCAGTTGTTTAATTGCTTCAATACAGGACACTTTTACCCTCTTCCTGCTCAGGCCAATTTTCTGTTTTTAGCGCTGTCACACTTTGAATGACAATTGTGCGAACATGCAACACTGTACCCAAATGAATTTTTTATAAATTTTTTTCACACAAATAGAACTATTTATTTTGGTGTTATTTAACCACTTGACAACTGGGCACTTAAACCCCCTTCCTAACCAGACCAATTTTCAGCTTTCGGTGCTCTCACACTTTGAATGACAATTACTCAGTCATGCAACACTGTACCCATATGAAATTTTTGTCCTTTTTTTCACACAAATAGAGCTTTCTTTTTAATCACCGTTGGGTTTTTTATTTTTTGCGCTATAAAAGAAAAAAGACTGAAAATTCGGTAAAAAAATGAAATTTTCTTTCTTTCCGTTATAAAATTTAGCAAATTTAGTAATTTTTCTTTGTAAATTTTGGCCACAATTTATACTGCTACATATCTTTGGTAAAAATAAGTACAAATCGGTGTAAATTATTTGGTCTTTGTGAAAGTTATAGAGTCCAAAAGCTATGGTGCCAATATCTGAAAATTGATCACACCTGAATTACTGACGGCCTATCTATATTCTTGAGACCTTAACATGCCAGAAAAGTACAAATACCCCCCAAATGACCCCTTTTTGGAAAGAAGACATTCCAAGGTATTTAGTAAGGGGCATGGTGAGTTTTTTGAAGTTGTCATTTTTTCCCACGATTCTTTGCAAAATCAAGATTTTTTTTTTTATTTTTTTTTTCCACAAAAATGTCATATTAGCAGGTTATTTCTCACACACCACATATGCATACCACAAATTACACCCCAAAACACATTCTGCTATTACTCCTGAGTACGGTGATACCACATGTGTGAGACTTTTACACAGCGTGGCCACATACAGAGGCCCAACATGCAGGGGAGCACCTCCAGGCGTTCTGGAGCACCCAGGCCAATTCTGACATTTCTCTCCTACATGTAAAAATCATCATTTATTTGCTAGAAAATTACATAGAACCCCAAAACATTATATATGTTTTTTTTTGCAAAGATCCTAGAGAATACAATGGCGGTTGTTGCAACTTTTTATCTTGCACGGTATTTGCGCAGCGATTTTTTGAACGCTTTTTTTTGGGAAAAAAAACAGTTTTGTGCTTTAAAAAAAAACAAAAGCAGTAAAGTTGGCCCAATGTTTTTGCATAATGTGAAAGATGAAGTTACACCGAGTAAATAGATACCTAACATGTCACCCTTCAAAATCGCTCACGCTCGTGGAATGGCGCCAAACTTCGCTACTTAAAAATCCCCATAGGCGACGCTTTAAAAATTTTTACTGGTTACATGTTTTGAGTTACAGAGGAGGTCTAGGGCCAAAATTTATTTCTCTCGCTCTACCGATCGCAGCGATACCTCACATGTGTGGTTTGAACACCGTTTTCATATGTGGGCGGGACTTACGTGTGCATTCGCTTCTGCATGCGAGCACACGGACAGGGGCGCTTTAAAAAATTATTATTTTTTTTTTATTGTTCATTTTACTTTATTTATTTTAGTTTGACACTTTTTTCCAAAAAAACATTTTTTTTGATCACTTTTATTCCTATTACAAGGGATGTTTACAAGGAATGTAAACATCCCTTGTAATAGGAATATGGCATGACAGGTCCTCTTTACAGTGAGATATGGGGTCAATAAGACCTCACATCTCACCTCTAGGCTGGGAAGCCTGAAATAATAATAAAAAAAAACGATCCTGGCTTCGATCGTAGCGCTGAGACGGTAGAAGCACCGGAGGGCGGCGGGAAGGGGGGTGGTCCCCTCTCGCCTCCCATAAGAACGATCAAGCAGTGGAACAGCCGCTCTGATTGTTCCTATGGTGTAGGGAATCGCCGGCTGAAAAAGATGATATCTGAATGATGCCTGTAGCTGCAGGCATCTTTCAGATATCCCCGCACAAAGTCAAGGACGTCGTATAACGGCCGGCGGGCAGGAAGTGGTTAAAACACTTTTTTTTTTAACACAAAGCATGTACATACCAAAAATAACACCCCAAAATAGATTCTCCTACTCCTGAGTACGGCGATACCCCATGTGTGAGACTTCCACAGCCTGGCCACATACAGAGGCCGAGTACAGCTGAATATGGCTGAGCATGGCTGCGCATGGCAGGGTATGGCTGCACATGGCTGGGTATCGCCGAGTATGACTGGGTATTGCGGGGTGTTGCAGAGTATTGCGGGGTGTTGCAGAGTATTGCGGGGTGTTGCAGAGTATTGTGGGGTATTGGGGGGTATTGCAGAGTATTGTGGGGTGTTGCGGAGTAGTGCAGAGTATTGCAGAGCATTGTGGGGTATTGCAGAGTATTGCAGAGCATTGTGGGGTATTGCAGAGTATTACGGGGTATTGCAGAGTATTACGGGGTATTGCAGAGTATTGCGGGGTATTGCAGAGTATTGCGGGGTATTGCAGAGTATTGCGGGGTATTGCAGAGTATTGCAGGGTAGTGTGGGGTATTGCAGGGTATTGCAGAGTATTGTGGGGTATTGCGGGGTATTGCAGAGTATTGTGGGGTATTGCAGAGTATTGCAGGGTAGTGTGGGGTATTGCAGGGTATTGCAGAGTATTGTGGGGTGTTGCGGAGTAGTGCAGAGTATTGCAGAGTATTGTGGGGTATTGCAGAGTAGTGCAGAGTATTGCAGAGTATTGTGGGGTATTGCAGAGTATTGTGGGGTATTGCAGAGTATTGTGGGGTATTGCAGAGTATTGTGGGGTGTTGCAGAGTATTGTGGGGTATTGCAGAGTATTGTGGGGTATTGCAGAGTATTGCAGGGTAGTGTGGGGTATTGCAGGGTATTGCAGAGTATTGTGGGGTATTGCAGAGTATTGTGGGGTATTGCAGAGTATTGCAGGGTAGTGTGGGGTATTGCAGAGTATTGTGGGGTATTGCAGAGTATTGTGGGGTATTGCAGAGTATTACGAGGTATTGCAGAGTATTACGGGGTATTGCAGAGTATTACGGGGTATTGCAGAGTATTGCGGGGTATTGCAGAGTATTGCAGGGTAGTGTGGGGTATTGCAGAGTATTGCAGGGTATTGCGGGGTATTGCAGAGTATTGTGGGGAGTTGCAGAGTATTGTGGGGTGTTGCAGAGTATTGTGGGGTGTTGCAGAGTAGTGCAGAGTATTGTGGGGTATTATAGTATGGAGGGATGGCTGATCATGGTGGGATGGATGGATGGATGTGACTGTATTTGTCACAGAGCAGCGTTGTGGGCACTACAGATGCAGCCCACAATGCTGCTACCATCCGATCCCTCCCCCGCCCCTCCCCCTCTGTACCGATCGGCACACAGAGGGGAGGGAGGAACCGGCGTCATGACATGACGCCGGTTTGTTTACATGTGATCGCTCCGTCATTTGACGGAGCGATCACATGGTAAACGGCCGCGATTAGCGGCCGTTCACCGTGATCCATGATGCGCCGGGTCCTCTGGACCCGGCGGTCACGGAAGTTCTCGGGTGCGCGCCCCAGGGGGCGCGCGAGAGCAGTATTCTGGGAGGACGTCCATGGACGCCCTCCCAGGATAAGCCGACCGCGCTGTGGCCGTCTTTCGGCTATGGCCCGGTCGGCATGTGGTTAATCACTGCTGGGTTTTTTATTTTCTGCTAAAAACAAAAAAGGACCAAAACTTTTGCACTGGTGGGCACTGATAGGCTGCACTGATGGGTACTGATGGGGTGACACTAAAAGGCAATGATTAGGTGGCACTGATGAGGAGGCACTAATATGCTGCACTGATGGGCAATGATGGGTGGCATTGATATGCGGCACTGATGAGCACTGATAGGCGGCACTGATAGGTGGCACTGATGGGCACTAATATGTGGCACTGATGAGCACTGATAGGCAGCACTGATGTGCGGCAGTGATGGGCAGAACTGATGGGCAGCACTGATGGGCACTGAAGGGTGTCATTGATGAGCAGGCACTGATGGGAACTGAAATGCAGCACTGTCTGGCATCACTGATGGGCACTAAAATGGTGTCACTGATGGGCACAGACTGATATCGCTCCTGGGCACTGCTGGGGCTACACTGTTAATCATGACACCGATGATAAGTGCCCTGATTACCTGTACAGGTCTCCCCTGTGAGGAGATGCCACTGAATAGTTCTCCTCGCCTCACTCTCTGTCAGATAAATGTCATTTCTGTTTTTACATGTGATTGGACACATCTGATCATAAGGTTAAAGAGCCGTGTTAATGTCTCTTTACCGAGATCGGGACAATGCGAGCCCTCAATCACGTGATGGGCACCCCCGTGGGTATGTGAGAGCGGTGGCACTGGGGCGACATCATATGACATTGTCCCAGAACCAGAGGGGACTACGCCCACCGTCATTTTAATATACAGTGGCAGGAGGAGGTTAAACATAATAGTCTCCTTTAAAATGTATCTGAACTCAAGAAAAAATATTGCATCTTAGTAGTCCCTGGATCTGGTGGCTGCATTTGTTTTCTTTTTCTCAGGCTTTGTGTTTATTTTCCTTTAGTTTTTTATGGTGATCACACGTCCTGTCCTAGGGTGACTATGTTCCTTCTTCATACTGTATTTCTGGATGAGCAGCATTGTTCTAATAGGGTAGGAAGTATGTTAGAAATACAGAATATTCCCATTCTACATCTTTATAACATGGGAGGAGGTTTTCTGTATTCTACAAAGAGAGTCAAATGTTAGTTCATAACATTGCAGCACAGGGGAATGTACAGGATGTTACTAGCTCACTGGATTTCTGGCAGGTTCAACACATACTTTTGAATTTATCAAACAAATATAACAAAACATTTTAATGCCATAGTTTACATACATTTTAATTATTTGTGAAGAGGTGGGTCAACTGCATACTCTATATATGGGATCAGATGCACTCATGTAAAATTAGTTACATTTAGAATTTTCACGATGCCTTTGACCAGATATGTTGGTTCTCCTGCATTGAGGTGATTAGTGATAGGTCAGCTAGTTTATTGTAAATGGACTCTCAACACAGGAAGAAAATGCACCTGAATTGTTTTTGGTGGGACAGCACACTTCAACACACATCTATTCATTGTGGTGCATCCTAGTGTTGGTGCATTCAGATTTACTGAATATATGTGCGTTGGGGTGTACTTTAGAAAGAGTGGCAGGCCCTGCACATATATCATTCATTATGGTAAAACAATTGGGTTACCGCAATGAAAAGTGTGGAGCCAGCCTGAAAGACTCTCATATGTACATACATATGTACTGCTGGGATAGAGTAAATGTTCATAAGTAAATGGCAAAATGCATGTTACATATCACCAAATGCTAGATGTAGAAAAATAATCTTAGGCCTATCATTTAAGTTTAAATCCAAAGTACTAAACTGTGAAAAGGAACTGCATTTATTGCCCATTGACCATTTTTGCTATTGTAGCTTTTTGCTGCCACACAAGCACATGTGATTTTGAGGCTTGATGTACAATGTTGCATTTAGTACTTTTTAACTCAAGGCTATGTTGCCTTTTATATTTAGTTGAAAATTGTGGGATTATATTGATTTGTGTACACTAACAAAGAGTATATTTTTCGCTGAAAATGTTTTTTTTGTTTTCTTTTACTTTTGCACAGGTTTTCCATTTCTTAGTAATTACCCACTGGCCTTTTTTGCCATCCGGTTACTAGGGAAAACTCACTGATACGTTGTTAACCCACAAGAGAGACCTCAGGAAATGTTTATCTAGAATATAGAAAGCTGAGTCATTTTAATATATTTTTCATAGGTGTAAATTGTTTCTTCTAATAATAGTAATAGATAGAAACAATTAAATTCCAATTATATTTTACTAATTGGATGCTGGCTGGCAAAATTTTTTTTTATCAAGCTGCTCTGTTGCACACTGGAGATGAGGACTGCTGCTTTCACCCAGAGGACATCGGTCCCAAATTTCATTGGTCCCACATAATTCCACATAATCCCTAAACAATGCTCCAACCAACAATGCTGCTTAAGGAGATTGAACTTTGCTGATTATAAAATAGGGCTAGGTGCATGTCAGGGCACTGGAAATCAGGACCACTGTGCTCTGTGTGAGAGAAGGTGGCCTGATCTCCAGTGTGCTACCAAAACAATGCAGCTTGATATAGGGATGCAGCAATCACATAATAAATGAAAAAGACCTATATGCATGTTACTTTTTAGCCAGCTTGACTACTTTAGCCTCAAAAAGATAAGGGTGAGGATAACGAATAAGGTATACATATAAGCATATTAATAAGAACGTATTTGTATATGCCTAAAGAGGAGAGTTTAGGATACTATGCATGAATAAGATATAACAGACTCCAAAAAAAATAAATAAATAAAGAGACACCAGTAATCCTAGTTGCCTAGCAGCACTCCGAGTAAACATACATGAAGTCATGAATGATTAAGCATACAGACAACTAATAAGCACTGATGTTGATGTTTATGTATGATTTTGTTATCTTTATTTTTCTTTGTTTGTTTGTCCGGAAAATACAATAAAAAAGATTTTCAAAAAAAAAAGATTAGGGTAAAATTGGGATTTAAACCTTTATCAAAACATAATCTCTTTTCTTATTCAAGAAGAATGCTAAAAACTGTATAATTGTTCAAAAGACAGCATGGGATTTTCAATACTAGCATATTGTTCTTCTAGAACTGCTAAGTCAAGGGCCATTTGAAATAAACAATCTTGCTTACCTAGATATAGATTTGAAGTGGATCTCATATTCTTATGGAAAAGAGAAAAGTCCTGGAAGTCACACAACTCTGCAAAACCCTGTAAGAAGGTATACGACAGGTGTATGAAATTCCTGGAAATCGAACATCTGTGTGTGCATGACAGCCTCAGCCCAGGCTCCAACCAGGCCATGCCCCCAACACATTTTACTTTACCCACAGAGCTTAGTCAAGCTCCATGACTAAACTCTGTAGGTGGAGTGAAACTCGTGGTCTGGTTGTAGCCCAGGCTAAAGTTGTCATACAGACACAAATGTGTGACTTCCAGGACTTTTTCCTTTTCCATTAGATGTCAAGAGCTGGGACAAGCTCTGTCCTAGTTTGCACCCCAAGTGCTACATAAGAGGACCTGGTGGAGTCTTGAACGACACCTGTAATTAAAATTTGGCTCCCATTCTTTTAAATTATTGGGAAACAAACAAAGCTCCAAATATAAATACAATGAATGCAAAATGGGTAGTGGGTACTCGAGATCATTTTAGCACAAAAACATAAGCAACTGATTGGTTTATTTGGACAATTTCATCAATTTTACCTTTTTCATTATTACTCAATATTTATTTTCTTTTTCATAGAAGTTGAAGTATGGCATGATCTGTATGTAGTATTGCATACCACTGTATGCATAAAAGATTATAACACATGCCATGTATATAACAACATTTCAGTGTGTTATTTCTAATAATATTGGGCCCTCTGTTAAGTTTTTTTTTGTTTATTGGTTTTTCCTTGTCAAAAGAAGTTTATTGAGTATACAATGTTATAAAGATACATAAAGTAAGTTTACAAGGATCTATAACGTAAGCTCATTGTTTTACAGTAGGGTTTATATAGGTAAATATCATGAAATTTCAAATATTAAACATTGGGTTCACGTAAACCTAAATTAAAGATATATATCATTTCCTTAGTTACTTTTGTAGGTATTTAAATGATTTACACCTACTATACATATTGTTTACAAGTAGAGTGTATATAGGTCAAATAAATTCTGATAATGAGCTTTAATCGTAAGGTGTTTATTGGTTTTTCAAGTAAAGAAAACTAAAACATAAAATATAACAAGGGTATGGCCACAGCCTATACTGTACCTGGCAGTACAAGAATATTTCAGACATAGGGATGGGCGAACGGTTCAGCCCAAGCATAAGTTCGGGCCAAACTTTGGTTGTTCGGATGTTCTGCGAACACCGAACAATATGCAGTGTTCGGGGCAAATTCGAAAGCCGCCGGAACACTGTTAAAATCTATGGGACACTGACATGAAAAATCAAAAGTGTTCATTTTAAAGGTTTATATGCAAGTTATTGTCATAAAAAGTGTTTGGGGACCTGGGTCCTGCCCCAGGGGACATGTATCAATGTAAAATGGGTCAGAACCCAGGTCCCCAAACACTTTTCATTAAAATAACTTGCATATAAGCCTTTAAAATGAGCACTTTTGATTATTCACGTCTGTGTCCCATAGACTTTAATGATGCTTGTGTGTTCTGCTGAATTTTTTGCCATTTCGCATGTTCTGCTGCGAACCGAACAGCAGGGTGTTCGGCTCATCCCTAATCAGACATCATACCATCTATTTGGTATCAACATAAATTAGCCATTCCTTTATGGTTTTAATTTGTCTTGCAATCAGTTTCTTTTCACAACCATGACACTTCCCAAAGAAGAAAGGTGGCTCGTACAGCAACTCTTCGCTTCTAAATAGACCCTGTCTGGTCTAGAAATGTTTAAATCCAGGTAATGCCCTGCAGTAGAAAGCAGCATATATTCCTCTCTAGGATTAAAGGAAAGAGCCAACACATGCAAGACACATTTGTGAAATGAGTGATTTACTTTTATGTTATTTACAGCTACAGAGAAGAAGAGGAGGTGATAGTAAATATAATGCAGTGAGGAGATGAGCAAACTCTACAGTGGTGGATGCCCAAAGGATATGTGAGGGGCCTAAAATACCAATGTATATTCGTAAAACATGCACAGAAATATAAAATTGTGATTTCAAATACAAGCTGCATGAAGAGTTAACTTTCATGTGAAGCCTGTCAGTACACATACAGTAATGAAAAGCTGCTCTTTCGATGGATAAATAAGTCATTATATTAATAAGTTTGAGATAAAATGTACTTGATGGAATTTATAATGTGTAGTTCCGAACAAATCTTTATTCCTTTTTTTCGCCGGCATATTCCTTCCAGCATGAAAATGTAAAGACGAACGTCCTTCAATATGAAGTAGGTTGATAGATACCAATGTCAGGATTTAATCAGTAGGAGGTTTTATTGTGTGTCCTTCTCTGTCAAGAAAATAAACTACTATGTTTTGCAATATACTTGTTCTCTAGTGGTGAAGTCATTAGGAGAAAATATATTGGTTTATATGACAGTTAAAACGTATAATTGGTTGAGGGGTGTTATATGCATGAGCCTGGTGGAATTTGATTTGGAGCATTTATCTGATTTAGGGACAGGAGGCCATGGGATATGGAATTTCTAATTTAGCAATATTGCAGTCTTACAGCATTATAACCCAGACAGGAAGATCTCTGCTTTTAATAGTTCTTATATAAAACAGTTTTGGCTTCAGAGTCACAAGTTTAGATTGCAAGCCTAGGAGCCAGTCTGATTTACAATGAATTAATGACTTGCAGTTAGAATTAAAAGAAAGAAAGTGTATATGTACATATATATATATATATATATATATATATATAGATAGATAGATAGATAGATAGATAGATAGATAGATAGATAGATAGATAGATAGATAGATAGATAGATAGATAGATAGATAGATAGATATGGCTAGTTAGTATATAGTGCATTACAGTACACCTTTGGTCCACTGGTTGTTGCTGACAATTTCAGCAGAGCAAAAAAAAAATAGAACCATTGATTATGATTCATTGAGCTACACCAAACTGATATGCATTGACCAGCCCAGCATTTGCCAGCATTTGATATCATTTTTTGATTTAAATTAAGAATTGAAAAAAAAAAAGATGAATATACAACTCTTACCAAAACATATAAGCCTAGCACATAGGACATATGGTCTGGATTGAGGCCCATGAGAATGATAGCCTTGGGCTCCCTCATAGAGTAGGATTTTGGCCAGAGCAGTAAGTTGTTAGAGGATGAATTTTAGAATGATAGTTGAGTGCCTACCAATCTACCCCCCCCCTCCCCCAATTTCAGCTGTCTCTGTGATATATATATCTATATCTATAGATCTATAGATATAGATATATCTATATATCTATATATCTATAGATATATAGATATGTCTATATATATATATCTATATATATATCCTTGTGGGAGAAGCTTCCTCTTACATTTTCAGATTTTAACTACACACGAAGTGAAAAGGAATTTTCTCAATGAGAACAATTAACAATTAAAAACAAGGTTCTTCCAAGTTCTATACAAGATTGTAAAAAGAATTTGGCTGAAGTTTCATTTTACATCTGTGGGGAAGATTTGTCTTCCCCCACAGTCCACCAGCATTCTGAAAACCATCACCTGTCACCTGATTGTTCAGAACTCCTACTTCTGCAGATCTTTCTCTGGGGAAGCACAAGAGAGGACGCTGAGAGATTCCGCTTGTTTTCTGTCCCAGGGAACCACACAATTAAACAATAAAAGTTCTAATTCTGCTCTACTCTATTTAACACTAAGAAAAAAGGAAGTTTTGGCAGAAGCGAGTCAAGGTAAAGCAGAATTTGTAAATGATTGCTTTAGAATTCAGGCTCTCTTAAACGTGCCCATGGTTTATGTCACTATTCCAGTCAACATGATAGTTGCATAGAAGGACAAACTGAAATTGGCATTTATTTTCATTCTTACCATGTGTTATCTTATGTTTGTTTAGATAAATCTGAAACACTGCTAAAGATTACATTTTTGCACAGTGTATGCATACTGAATAGTTATTAAAGGGCAACTCCACCCAAATGAACTGAAATGCTCATTGGCTTCAAATATTTTAAACTTAATTTGAATATCTTCCCATAGCTGTTTTTGTGCCCACACCCTCTCAAAAAGCCAGAGCAAAACTATTACTTTCTCTCAACTAAACTCATCTTTTATTTACTCAATGGAAAATGTGTAGTTGTCTCTCCAATGGCCATGGAAGTTAGGGAGAATGGACACTCCCTTGGGTAAATCTTACAAGTTTAGTCACCAAGAAACTTAAGAATCCGCCATTTGATTTAACTTGCCAGCAACTACACATGTGACTAAAGCAGCAGTTAATTAAGCATTGATGTCCAGGTGCATATGCAGTATTTTTTAAAGGAGAGATGCCTTTTGAATATATGCAGCAGTTAAATAATGGATGCTTAATTAAAAAGCACTATACATAAATTTGATTTAAAGAGTGTTGTCTCTCCATCAATTCCTGTCATGTTTTGTGCTCTCAAACTGTCATGTCTGCTGGTTGATCCAAGGGACAGCAGCTAACACCCTGCACTGCAGTCAATCAATACAGATTTTCCAATATCATGCATCTAGCACAGACCAGGTAAGGGCAGACATAATACTCACTGACATTTCATTACACTGCTTTAAAATATTGTATAGAAAACAATGGTAGAATGCTGCACTCAGCGTGCACATTATTGGCATTTTCACAAACTTTTTTGAGTAACTGCTTTGGAAAGCCAGCTATAATTGGCATTCTGTTTTAGCACACATTCTAGCACAGGCATTTTCTTGTTTTAATTGAACAATTTTGCAAGATGTTTAGTATGTTTCTCTACTATTACCTAGCAAATCATTTGTACACAGGATTGGGAACTTTTCTATTGCCTAGCCTAATGAATACGAATTTATTTAACACATATCTAAGTGGTTAAAGGCAAAGAAATGTGTACAGTTGCCTGCTCTGCCACTACTATATTTTAACAATTGCATTTAAATTTCCCAGTGGCCTCCAGTATAATTTTCTGGTGAATTTCCCAGGGCCATTAGGACAAATGCTTTACATTGTTATTTACACATGTATTTTAATCTTTAATAGGATTTTAAAATTTATGATAGGCTCCCTCAGTGAAACTCATTTACAAGCCTAAAACTCTTGTTTGTTTGGTAAAATATTATTATATTCTGCTATTCTACTCTGGTCATTTTGCATGAGACTTCCCAGAGCTGAGTAGCCAGCCTGCAATATAAATGGTCCTCTACAATGATGACCAAATCTGATTTGGTTGTCCAGACAGGTGCTAAATGCGATTTCGTCAGAAAATCCCCAAACAAGCACCAACAAAGCCTTTAACTGATCGTATCATCATTCCTGTGAAAATTATATCTGAGTAAATGACTATGAACTGGGAAAGCCTATTTTAGCACATACCTGTATATGTATTTGTTACAGTACAGTATAACCAGAGCTTTTCAATGTATTTTTTTGCATGTAATCTACATATATCTATATATATAGATATATACACTGTATATTGTTATATGGAGGTTGCTTGAATCAGTGTTTTTGCATCTTTTAGTGAGTCATGCCAGCCTGAACTGTAGTTAAGGGCTTGCAAGCCCACTTTTATGGAACAAAAAGAAAAGTAAGGAAATTACATAAATAATGGAGTGTCAGCTTTAAACATCAAAACACTCAACAGAAACTGCTAAGCCACCTGGCTCTCTTGTCAGTAGTGCAGCTGCTAAGGCCCTAAACCTTGGCCTTTTGCTTTGCAATGGTCCCCCAAACCATCTCTCCCAACTGTCCTGGCTCTCATCCTTCAGCTGCAGACCCTCAGTCTACAACACAAATGGGTTCACCCACTGCTCCTAGCAGCCACTGTAATTCCAGGTGTCATTCGGGTCACTGCAAATGTGCACTTGCTGCTCCCTGCAGCATCAGCCCAATCCTTGGCTACTTAATAGGGATTATCCCAACACCTGGGGCTCACTCACTCCTCCGAGACTCACAGACTCTCTCGCCTAACCATATCAGCTCTCCCTGCCTCCCAGACTTGCTCAGCTGTCCGATTTTCACAGTCCTGACGGTAAGGAATCTCTTAATGCACACATATCTCCCCCTGGCTGGAAAACAAAGTTATCTCTTGACTGGGCCACTAAGCTATGGCAAGTGTATAGCAAGTGTGCAAACCTGCACGCTCACATAACCTGCAGGTCTCCAGTAAGACCTGGACACAGGATTAGAGACTTCTTTTCACCCAAATCTCTTTGAAGTCCTCAAGTTCCAGATGCTGATCCAGGACTACCAAACTCAGAGAAAACTGAAACCCCAGTCTTCTCTGCTCAGACACAATTCTCTGGAGCTTCACACTCTGCCTTAGTGCAAATCCTAAGTGTTTTTTGCCTATCTTCACAAGTGGCAGGGCCTAGCACTGTCACAATATATAGAGTATATATACTGTATATACAGGTACATTTAGGTGGCTCAATTCAGATGCCCAATTCCTTTTTTCTAATCATCAAAGTATATATAAATAAAAAAATAACAGGAAGCAAATTTCCTTTTTGTATCTGTAATATACAAAGCTGTTAGACCTGCAGCATTTTTTTATACTAAAGCACAGTATGAACACTATAATGGACAGATTTCCCTAAACAGTTATCACCAAGCATTTTATTTGAAGGTAATCACAGCATAAACAGGAATGATCATATTACACTGCATGTGTATTTATTTGCTTGATTCCAGCATTAAAGTTAAGGCCCAACTTTAGCAAAACTAAAGGTCCACCCTTGCAGTGGGGCTGCACCCACATTGCAAGGGCTAACTGCTCATTTCTATCTGAGAATATGGATTTTACCTAGCTGATCCTCCACTACCTTAGCAGACAGCATTCCCACATGCTCTGGCAGTGGACTGTCCCATCTTTACGTTCAACCAGCATCTTTCTTCACCTCCACCAGTCAGTTCTACTCCCAAATTATCAAATAGACAACAATAAAGATAAAACAATATAAAAATACATTTTAAAATGAATAGGCAGCTTTCTTTTTAAATATATATAACACATAAAATCCCTTCACTGAGCTGCTTTCTGATGGGGATTGACACATATGAAGAGATTTGACCTTCATCAGTCTTGCTGATGTCAAAGAATCAAAGATTGTTAGAGTGTATGAGAGAAAAGGCTGAAGGGTGGAGGATCAGATAAGTCAAACTGCTGTACCAAGTCCCCCTTAGACAAAAAAGAGTAGTTAACCCTTGTAGTGAGGGTACAGCCCCACTGCAAGGAAGGACTGTTTGTTTTCCTAGACATCAGTTGAAACAATAACAATTTACCAATTTCAAACCCTCTACCTAATTCCCCAAGATAATTTTCCAGAGCCAGATTTTAGGGTCAGATTTACACTTTTGTGGTGGGTTACTGTATGCACATTCAATTATCACATCAGAGTTGTCAGGCTCTTACACATCACAATTACCTGATGATAAGTGTTGAATTTCCTATCTATCTTATTTTTTACTAACAATTAGATTTCCTTTTTTCTTTTTCTTAACCACCTCCTGTCCATGCTATAGCCAAAAGACGGCCGCAGCGCGGACCTACTTTGCCAGGAGGGCGTCCATGTACATCATCCCATGCTCGAGCGGCCTGGGTGCCCCCCTGCAGGGTACGCGTGGCGCGCTCTGTGATCAGCGAGTCTGTGAGACTCGCTGGATCACAGATCAGGATAATTGGTTGATCCTGACCCCTTACCACATGATCAGCTGTCAACCAATGACAGCTAATCATGTAATGTAAACAGCCAGTAATCGGCTATTTTTTCTCCTCACGCTGATAGCGTAAGGAGAAAAAAAAAAAGGCGATCACTGGCGGCTGTGAGAGTCCCGATCGTGGCGTGGAGAGCCTCTGCAGAGACTTCTGTGCCCACCAGTGCCCACCAAGGCCACCTACCAGTGCCCACAGTGTCACCCATCAGTGCCCACAGTGTCATCTATCAGTGCCCACAGTGCCACCAATTAGTGTCTCATCACCAGTGCTGCCTATCAATACCACCTATCAGTGCCACCTACCAGTGCCCATCAGTGCCACCTACCAGGGCCAATCCGTGCCACCTATCAGTGCCCATCGGTGACATCAATCAGTGCCAACCATCGGTGCCACCCATCAGTGCCACCCATCAGGGCCTATCAGTGCCATCTTCTCAGTACCCATCAGTGCAGCCCATCAGTGCTCATCAGTGCAGCCTCATCAGCGAATATCAATGAAGGAGAAAAATTACCCATTTTCAAAATTTTATAACAAACTATGAAACATGTTTCTTTTTTTTTTAATTTCTGTGTTTTTTGTTTGTTTAGCAAAAAATAAAAACCCAAATGGTGATTAAATACTACCAAAAGAAAGCTCCATTTGTGTGAAAAAAATTATAAAAATTTCATCTGAGTACAGTGTAGCATGACCGCGCAATTGTCATTCAAAGAGTGACAGCGCTGAAAACTAAAAATTGGTCTGGGCAGGAGAGGGGTTTAAATGCCCAGTAAGCAAGTGGTTAAAGCATACAATAACATTTCTCTATTATATTCTCAACACCCGCTCTGACTAACTTTAGCCCCAAGGTCTGAGCTCCATCGATATATTTCCATCTTCCTCTGGACTTCCAAATCAAGATTCTGCAGGAGCACACCAATTCTGGCTAGCTAGTTTACTAGTTATGTCCCAGTCCCTAACAAAGTGGTACTAATACAAATAAAGATACAGCAACTTCCAACATCTTTAATCACTTTCTACCCGGTCAATAGTATATTGACGTCTGGGAAGTGGTTGCGTTATCCTGACTGGGCGTCATATTACATGCCGGCGCGCGCCCTCGGACACGGCGCTTCCCCGATCACGGTAAACAGCCAATGGATTTGGCTGTTTACCACGTGATCCGCTGTGTCAAAGTCACACCCAATCACCTGTCATAAGAAACTCGGCGACACGTTCCATACACACCACCGGAGGCATGCAGAGCAGGGATCGAGGAAGGCAAAATTGGCTGTTTACCATGTAACAGGCTGTGTCCAATCACAGCCAGTCACAAATGTAAACAAAGCAGCAGTTACTATCTGATCCCTGCTCTCTCCTCACACACAACAATCGTGTAAGGGAGAGCAGGGATAAGTAAGTGAGATCAGTGTCTTGTCTTTACTTTTTTACTGTGAACAACACGACCCCCCAATAAAGAGAACCTGTCACACAGCCCAGCCAATCAGCCCATCTGTCAATCAGCCCATTTGTCAACCAGCCCATCTGTCAATCAGCCCATCTGTCACAGGCCCACCGCCATCGGTACCGCCACACAAGCTACCAGTACCGCCATCGGTACCACCACCAGTACCGCCACTAGTACCGCAATCAGGCCCACCATCTATACTGCCACACAGGCTGCTACCAGTATAGCCCCTAGTCCCACCATTGGTATCACCACCACCCGTACCACCATCGGTACCACCATCGGTACCACCACCACCTCTACCGCCATCACCACCTGTACCGCCACCACCACCCGTTCAGCCATCGGTACCACGACCTGTACCGCCATTGGCACAAGCACCCCCTGTACCGCCATCGGTAACACCACCACTACCTGTACCGCCATTGGTACCACCACCACCCATACCGCCATCTCTACCACCACACAGGCCCGCCACTAATACCTCCATCGGTACCACTACCACCAGCAGTACCATTACACAGGCCCGCCAATTAGCACTGCCATAATGTCCCAAAGGGTTTACACACCTGAGGAGGCATATGATATTCTTGCCATGTCGGATGATGAGAGCAGCGGGGAGCTCCCATCATTCAATTCTGGATGGGAATACGAGCCAGTGGAGGATAGTGGATCAGAGTCCAAGTCCGCGGAGGAAACCGTCCCTCCCAAAAGAATGAGATCAGGACCCAGATCAGGACCAAGATCAGGAGATCTGCCCACCACCAGCAGCGCCAGACCCCAGGAAGAGGAGCCCAGTACAAGTACTGGAAATACACGTCCAACCCGAAGAATCCAGCCCCAGTCCTACCTTCCCGATGCCCTGGCAAACCTCTTATGGTTGCCTGCCAACTCAGGATCAGCTATCATCCTCCCTTTCACCGCACAGCCAGGTGTGCAGCCCGACACTACACATTTTTCTCAATTCAATTATTTTTCTTTATTCTTCCCACAAGATTTTCTGCAGAATGTGGTGGATCAAACTAATTTGTATGCATCCCAATTTATTGCTGCCAACCCCAATTCTTCCTACACCCGCATGTTCCAGTGGTGATGTGTCACACTAGATGAATTTAAATTGTTTTTGGCCCTTACTTTCAATATGGGGCTTACAAAAAAAATGAAGGCCATGCATATTGGTCCACCAATCCCATCCAACACATGCCCATATATTCTGCTGTCATGTCCAGGACAAGATACAAAATGATTATGCGTTTTCTCCACTTCAATGACAATTCACAGTGCCCTCCCCGAGATCATCACAACCATGACAAATTGTACAAGATACGCCCCCCAATCAATTCCTTTTCCCAGCGATTTAGAGAAGTTTTCATCCCAGACCAAAAAATTTGTGTAGACGAGTCCCTCATACATTTCACTGGCCGACTGTACTTCAAGCAGTATATACCAAACAAGAGAGCCAGGTATGGGCTGAAATTAAATAAATTATGTGATTGAGCCACTGGATACGTCTTCACATTACGGATCTATGAAGGCAAAGACTCCCAGCTCCAACCCCGTGACTGCCCCACATATATTGGAACCAGTGGGAAAATTGTCTGGGAGCTGGCATACCACCTGTTTGAAAAAGGATACCATTTATATGTCGATAACTATTATACCAGCCTGCCCCTTTTTCGTCATCTTTACAGTAAAAAAAAACCCGGCCTGCGGTGCCTTCAAAAAAAATTGTAACGGATTCCCACAAAATCTGTTGACAAAAAAATTGCAAAACGGAGAATCGGCATTCATGAGGAACGAGGAGGTGTTGGCCATGAAGTGGAGGGATAAGAAAGATGTCCACATCCTCTATACCATCCACAATGACACCTTGGTGGAGATCCAAAGAAGACGCAGCCCCATTGTAAAGCCCGAATGTGTCCACAACTACAATATGTATATGGGGGGGTAGATTTAAACGATCAGATGTCACAGCCCTATTTATCAACCAGAAAGTCCCGTTATTGGTACAAGAAAGTTGCGTTTCCCCTGTTTCACATGGCTCTTTTTAATTTGTTTGTCTGCTACCAAAAAGTAACTCAAAACCAACAAATCACCTACCTCAAGTATATTGAAGATATCATCACTGCCCTCATTTACCAACAAGGTCCCGCCCCAGGAAGCATTCGCTCTGATAGTGTGAGTCGACTTCACGAGCAACACTTTCCCTATAGCATTCCCCCCACAGACTCTGGAAGAAGACGCCAAAAGGAATGCCATGTATGCAGTAGAGGAGGAGTAAGAAAAGATTTCAACTATTATTGTCCCCAATGTCCCTCCCAACCTGGCCTGTGCATCGGAGATTGCTTCAAAAATTATCATACATCCATCCAATATTAGTTGCCTTTATTATTACCAGACTGTCATTTGCCCATTTGCCTGCCACCATGTTAATTAACTGACCCTCAGCCTGTTTACCGACGATGCCTCTGCCTGCAGATTTAAACCATGTTTCTGACTTCCATGTTCACCGACCTTGGCCCGTTAATCGACTATGTTTTTGCCTGCTATTTGGACTGATCTTTTGGCCATCTACTTTAGTACACAGGGGTCTCACATATGTGAGAATAGCTTCAGAATAGCGTTCTGAGTAGAGAAAACCAATTTTTCATTTTCTGTGCTCCCAGAACAGGGTCTGGTTGCCCGGAGGCTTCAAAGCGATTTGGGTGGGAGAAGCCTCTACCCCTGTCCCCCTGGCCCTAAGATTGATGGTCCTTCCTGCTGCCTGGACCAATACTTTGGCTGTGCTGACCATATTGCTGCCTGTAATGATCCACGACAATATGGACCATGTTTCTTTTTTGCTGTTTGGACCAATACTTTGGCTGTGTTGACCATATATCAGCCTGCTGCCTCTACTGACTTTGGACAGTATTTCTGCTGGGACACTTCTGCCTGCTACCTGGACCTGTGTTTTGGCTGTGCTCTCTCTGGCTCTGGCTGTGCCGACAGTATCTCTGCCTGTACAAACTATGGACATTATTCCTGCCTGCTGCCTGGATGATTGCTTTTGCTGTCGCTGACCTCATTCCTGCCTGCTGCCTGGACCGATGCTCTCCTCTGTAGACCACTGAACTTCTAAAACCACAGGTAATCTTTTGTTATTTGGTATGTACCTGCTATGTGTTAGAAATATGAAGGGCCTTCAAAAATGTGATCGGTAGTCAGAAAATGATATGTGTAATTAATGCTGCTAGAATGCCCGGAGGTGCTACTTGGATTTTGGGCCTCTGTATGTGGCCAGGCTGTGTAAAAGTCTCAAACATGTGGTATCGTTATACTCAGGAGGAGTAGCAGAATATATTTTGGGGTGTCATTTTTGCTATGTACATGCTATGCGTTATAAATATCTTATAAAGGGACAACTTTTTGTAAAAAAATGCATTTTCATTTTTTTTCCACATTTTCCAAAAACTTCTGGAAAAAAATGAACCATTCAAAAGACTCATCATGCTTCATAGATTATACGTTGGGGTGTTTTCTTTCCAAAATGGGGTCATTTTGTGGACAATTCCATTGTCCTGGTGCTCCAGGGCCTTCAAAAATGTAATAGGTCGTTGAGAAATGAGATGTGCAATTTATGCTTGTAGAACGTCTGAAAGTGCTACTTTAATGTTGGGCCTTTGTATGTGGCCAGGCTGTGTAAAAGTCTCACACATGTGGTATCACCATACTCAGGAGGAGTAGAGGAATGCATTTTGGGGTGTTATTTTTGGTCATTTGTGGGATATTTGTACTTTCCTGGCTTGTTAGTGTCTCAAGAAATGAGATAGGCCTTCAGTACATCAGGTGTGATCAGATGTGATCAATTCTTTCACAAAGACCAAATAATATACACTAATTTGGGTTATTTTTACCAAAGATATGTAGCAGTATACATTTTGGCAGTAATCTATGAAGAAAAATGACTTATTTGCAAAATTTTACAATAGAAACTAAAAAAAGTGTTTTTTTTTTCAAAATGTTCACTATTTTTTCACTTAC
Source organism: Lithobates clamitans (assembly GCA_037952925.1). Taxonomy (NCBI): domain Eukaryota; kingdom Metazoa; phylum Chordata; class Amphibia; order Anura; family Ranidae; genus Lithobates; species Lithobates clamitans. Next base: position 4,500,836 of record JBBGZY010000143.1, read on the forward strand.
ATCACAAAAAATAAAAGACCCAGTGGTGATTAAATACCACCAAAAGAAAGCTCTATTTGTGAGAAGAAAATGATAAACATTTTGATTGGATACAGTGTAGCATGACTAATTGTCATTCAAAGTGTGAGAGCACTGTAAGCTGAAAATTGGTCTGGGCGGGAAGGTGCATAAGAGCCTGGTATTGAAGTGGTTAAAGAGTAGCTCCTAGTTCTGGAATCTTTAATGCAATGCAATATTTAGGTTTACGCACATACTGGTGCTCATCCATAACAGTCTTAGGTGAATAATAGGTTCTATTGCAAAAATATGAGGACATTTCTAAAATATGAAATGGAACAATGTTAAAGGAGAAGTACAGCCAAAGCATGTTTGGCTGTACTTCTCCTGTGGCTCACAGGAGTGCAGCTTCTTCTGTCTTAGACCCGGCAGGGGACAGCTGCAGAATCATACCAATGCTGACTTCACCTAAGTAAGTATGACTTTAAAAAAAAACTTAAACTAAATGATGTCATGGTTAACTATATGCATGCTTTTTATACATGTATACATATAAATATATGAAGCTAGTTGTGTTGATGTACAGGTAGAGACATTCTTCTTTCCCGGGTTCTGGCAAGTATAAATGTTTTTTTTCTTTACACTACTTCTTACACAGTGATTTCCTTTCTCTGCCACATTGTCAGAAATGTGGTATTACTTATGCAGGATCTTTATGGCTCCCTATACACCACTTATTCTCCATGTGACATACAGTTTATACACACTTCTGCCTTATACATTGTCCCTGAAGATAACTGAAATGAACAAAATTCATATATTTCACTGAGGAGTAAGGCACAGAACAAGTGCTGTGCAAGGAAAAATATATCAAAAACACTTCAGCAAATACTTAATCGAAGGCTTAAAAAAACAACCTCTATATCACATTGAACATCAGTATCAATAGTTAATTAATGCAAATGCTAAATATATTTTAAAACAAAACTTCTATTTCCAGCTAAGCTTTTCTTTCCTCCTGCTCTGTTTGACAGTTTTAATTTATGCAGAGATGCTGTTTCCAGCTGCTTAACCGTTCTTGCTGTTTCCAGTATTGGCTTTGTTAGTGTCTGTGCATGCTAAACATTATCACTGTGTAGCTCTTTTTAGTGTGAATACATTTTCTTTTTTCCCCCTCTTTATACCTTTTAGTACTTTCTGGTGTCTCATGCTTCTGGCTTTCTAATGTCCTTGAGAAGCTGGGACCATTCTTTACATTTGAAAGAGTGCCAGTTCTTTCAAAGATAGAGTCTGTGAGGCCTGGATAAATTTACCCTATCTTACATTTAATACAAAATTAAATTAAAAATTGACTTATGCTTCGACTAGCTTTGGTATTGCCCTTCCAGGGTTTCAGTTTGAGAGCTGTGGATTCCCATTTTTTTAAACATGATGTGTCATCCATCTTAAGACTTGGTGACAAGGCCACTGATGTCTTCTCAAGGCAGTTGTTTAATAATTAATTTTTCATTGCTGGCTTGTTCTGTTAAAGTATTGCAACATTTAAGTTAAGCTAAAGGTTCCACAACCACCGTATTAATATCCAAAAGTAATTTATGCTTTGTGCCACTGTAATTATGATAATGTGCCATTGTCTGAATATGATTATCATTCCTAAAAGTGTTGCATTAAAATCTGTCTGATATACAAGCCTTTCTTCTTATTTAGTGAATCTTACAGTGTTCCTTTGTCATACCAATTTGAATCTGTAATCTCCAGATGTGAACTGCATAGTGAATGCGTACTGAATCAATAATGTATCGTGGATGACATCTCAGAGAAGGTCTACAAGTGTGCAGCGAGCATAAAATCAATTTACAGAATGTAAAGATTCTATACTTAGTACAGCACCTAAAAAACTCTTTTTGCCAGCAGAAAAAAGACACCTGTGTGTTTTGCCTATGTGCACATAAACAAAAGCATTTCTTTCTGCAATTTCTATTAACTCACACTTATCCAAGCCCTCTGATAAAGTGATTCTGGGGCATGAAAGAAGTTGGAGGTATGCATTCATAAATGTTTTATAAACTTTAATAAAGGTCTATGAATCTGAAAAACTGTTTACTAAAAACTTGTATAATCTGTAACATATTAGAAAAAAGTATTTTTCTATTTCTTTGAATATTGCATGCTTTTTTTAAATACCTTAAAATATTGCCATGAACATCAAAGGCACCTCCTGGTATTGGGTGACTAATGCACTCTCCCTGTCTCACAACTGTTCTTCCACTGTCATCCACTCACAATGAAGACTATGATTATGGTTCACATTTTTCTGCCCTTTTTGAAACTAATCTCCAGTTGCTAAAAAAAGTCATTTATTCAGTGTTGGTTTTTCTATCACTAATAATTGTGACAGCTTTCCACAAATGATTGGGCATCTGCCCAGTGCCCACTAATCATTAATTGCTAGGACACTTGGCATCTGCCTGCACCATGTGGGCTGGTTGCCTGGCATCCTGGCAATAAATGATGTAATTGGTTGCCAGGACACTGGCAGAAGCACAGTCGTTGGTCATTATGGTGCACCATAACACTGTGTAAAAAATTAAAAGAAATGTGTAAATTTCACCTTAGAGGGTTCTAGTATAGATTTTTAGGGGGTGCCCATGCAAAAAAAAAAATGGTCACCCAAATCTTTACCAGACCCCTATCCAAGCATGCACACTGGTAGTCCAGGAAAGGGGTGGTCAGCAAGTGTGCAGCTTCATCCTGAGTAGGAATGAGCCAAAATTCCTTTGGTTCATTTCAAGCAGGGTTAGAAAAAAATTCAAAGAATTTTAGATGCCGGACCCTTTTTAAATCAAGCAGCTGAATCTGTCAGTTTGGGAGCTTATTGGAATCTGGCAGCCCCCTTTAAAATAAAGGTGCCCCTAGGTATCCCAAACTGACCAAATAATGTCATAACTATATTTGGTCAATGTCACCATGTCAATTACACCAACAGTTAAGTGGGAACACATTATATTAATGGTCAGTATATTTTGCTAGGGGATCATTTATCTTCATTGACCTGAATCTACAGCACTTTTTTTTTTTAAAGTGCTTTGACAAATGTGTTGTATGATTATTTACTTACTGTATCATTTTGTGAATATACCCTTTTCTCATTCACATTGGGGGAATACATGGGGGCCCTCTTATTTACCAGGTGAGGGATATGGGGAACAGGCACTTGTCCTGAACACAGAGACAGGGTGTCTTGCAAGGAGCCCTTCCCCCAGCAAAGTACTCTATCCATGTTGAGCTCCTGTGGCTTGATATGAGGGGTTCAGGAAGGCTTTTTATCCATGTAGACAGACTGCATGCCTAGACAAGTGTCTGAACATAGGAGAGACACCACACTTTTTGTTTGTTTGCTTTTAAGGGTCAGGCATAGTGGTTGAGGGGAATCCTGGACACTTTATTTGCAAACAGTACAAAATGTCCAGGAAATATCCTTTTTTTTATTTTGCAAAAATCACTTTTGCTATAATACTTCACACAGGTGTGACAATTCATGTGTAGGTTTAAGGAATCCCTGTCACAGATCTGCAGTTGACTGCTCATTTGTTACCTCTTTTCAGGTATGCTGGTACATATAGTTCAATAGCTGTAACTTGTAAGACTTGTATTCAAGTGTTTTCTACCTGCTGTTCATTAAATTAGCTATATGCCCAGCCTAGTCCATCTAGGCCAGTGATGGCGAACCTTGGCACCCCAGATGTTTTGGAACTACATTTCCCATGATGTTCCACTACACTGCAGAGTGCATGAGCATCATGGGAAATGTAGTTTCAAAACATCTGGTGTGCCAAGGTTCGTCATCACTGATCTAGGCCATCTCCCTTTCTATTTAGGTTAGGATGGGCTCATTCATTCAAGCTTTGCCTGAGCAACAATCAGTGTTCTTAGTGCCATGTTCCAGTGACTTTAATGCTGCGTACACACGAGCTGACTTTACGGCAGACTTTGTCCTGTGGACTGTTCAACGGACTTTACGACGGACTTTCCGAATGAATGGACTTGCCTACACACGATCAACCAAAGTCCAACGAATTTGTACGTGATGACGTACAACCGGACTAAAACAGGAAATTTCATAGCCAGTAGCCAATAGCTGCCCTAGTGTCGGTTTTTGTCCGTCGGACTAGCATACAGACGAGCGGACTTTTCGGTGGGACTCGAGTCTGTCGAAAAGATTTGAAACATGTTTCCTTTCTAGGTCCGTCAACCTTTTGGGGAAAAAAAGTCAGCTGGAGTCCACACACGACTGAATTGTCCGATGGACTCCGGTCCGCCGAACCAAGTATGCCATAAAGTCCGGTCGTGTGTACACGGCATTACTCTATGAGAGGAGTCAACATTTTTCAGTGTTTACTATTAGAGAAGATTCCTAGTGTTCCTCTGTGTTCTCTAGTGCAGATAATATCTAGTGCCCCCCCAGTGTTTCCTAGTGGAGAAGATTCCTAGTGACCCCAAATGCTTCAAAGCATCCCTGGTTTTCAACGAAGATTTGGAGTGTTTCTTACTTTCTGAGAGATTCCTTGTTACAGAAATATTCTTAATGTTTCTGTAGCTAAATGCCCTTTGTTCCTAGTGACTGTTTGCAAGCCTCTCCAAGTGCCTTCCCATGTGATCTCTATACCCCCAGTGTTCCCAGACTGTCTCTAGTAACACTTATGCCGCGTACACACGATCGCACATTCCGACAACAAAATCCATGTTTTTTTCCGACGGATGTTGGCTCAAACTTGTCTTGCATACACACGGTCACACAAAATTGGTCAGAAATTCCGAACGTCAAGAACGCAGTGACGTACAACACGTATGACGAGCCAAGAAAAATGAAGTTTAATAGCCAGTGCTGCTCTTTTGCTTGATTTCGAGCATACGTGGCACTTTGTGCGTCAGAATTGTGTACACACGATCGGAATTTCCGACAACGGATTTTGTTGTGGGAAAATTTGAGATCCAGATCTCAAATTTTGTACGACAGAAATTCCAATTGAAAATGTCCGATGGAGCCTAATTTCTGACAAAAAGCTCCCATCAAACATTTTCCGGCAGGAAATTCCGACCGTGTGTACGAGGCCTTATGCCCTGTACACACGGTCGGATTTTCCGATGAAAAATGTCCGATCGGAGCGTGTTGTCGGAAATTCCGACCGTGTGTGGGCTCCATCGGACATTTTCCATTGGATTTTCCGACACACAAAGTTGGAGAGCAGGAGATAAAATTTTCCGACAACAAAATCCGTTGTCGGAAATTCCGATCGTGTGTACACAAATCCGACGGACAAAGTGCCATGCATGCTCAGAATAAATAAAGAGATGAAAGCTATTGGCCACTGCCCCGTTTATAGTCCCGACGTACATGTTTTACGTCACCGCGTTTAAAATGATCAGATTTTCCGACAACTTTGTGTGACCGTGTGTATGCAAGACAAGTTTGAGCCAACATCCGTCGGAAAAAATCCTAGGATTTTGTTGTCGGAATGTCCGAACAAAGTCCGACCGTGTGTACGGGGCATTAGTGTGTTCATGCTTGCAATCTTTTCCCTTGTACAATTGGTATCCTCAGAGCAGTCCAGTTTACGTGTGCTTTGTGTTTATCTTGTGTATCTCTGCCAACTTTCATAATTTCTGCACCACAATGATCCCTTGTAAGTTTCAACATGCATTTCCTTATCAGTACCTGTTTCTGCATTCTGCTTAAGTATATTGCTGTGCATTTCTAGTTTGCTTCCTGATCTGTGTTATGTACTTCTGCCTGCTCCTAGTGATTCCTGTCTGGTTGCGCATTACTACTTACTCCTAGTGATTCCATATGTCTCTGTGCAGTGCTACCCATTTCCAGTTTGTTTGTCTGTTTACATGCACTTTTAACAGCTTGGGCTGTGCTGCCTACTGACTTATTAACCTTGCACCTCAGTGCTGCTAGGGACTCCCACCTGCTTATCGTCCCTTAGCTCCCAGTAGAGGTGTGCTCAGGTTAGTCAGAGGACGACAACCTAGGAATTATCTGCAGCAAACCCATCATTGGTTCAGAAGCTCTGGAGAAGCCAAAGTGGTTTCTTCGACCCTGCACCTTGGCCGTTCCAAAATCTTCCACCTTCTCTGTACCTGTTTTTCTATGTTTTATTTTTTTGTTAACATTGCAATTTGTTTCCACAAGTGGTGCTCAGCTCCTCATACCTTTTTTGACAATCTCTTGCTTAATAATTTTCAAAATCTATTTGCCTACAAACAGAAGAAACTGACCTGAAGTCATTTAGCAGCAAATGCTATTTTTCATTCCCAAATATCAGTTTTTCTTTAATTCATCCTACAGGTGTACAAAATCACATATAGGTTTAAAACACCCTAAGCATGGTATTTAAAATGGAAGTTTACCCACAACAACTTGATAAAAATAATGTTCTTTAGCAAGCAGCATACTTTCCATGTTAATAATTCTGTTACCAAAATTAGTGTGTGCTGTAAATTGTCTCCAGCATTGTTACTGTTTCTTCTTGCTGCAGGCTGCCATTTAAATAAATCCAAAGCCCCTGAACAGCAGTAAATATTTAGGCTGTCAGCAGATCAGCCTCTACAAAATCAGTGCCTAAATATCGAGAGCAACTGAACATGTGCAGATCAGGATGAGACAGATTACTGGATTTTAAAGAGTAAAGGAGCTTATTTTTAATGTTTTATATAGCTATACCTGCAAAAGGGGCCAGGCTGAAGTAATCTAGCAGTAATCTAGACCTTTTATAAGGTTCCACTTTAAAGCAATTGTGCATTTTATCATTTTATTGTTCCACTTTCAGCCTTATTAAAAGAGCTGCTCCAGCTGAAATATTTATATATGGTCAATCAAGTCTGCTTTTTTTTAATAATTTTTTTAGTCTGAGTATAGATCTATGTTTGTCCCATGCATATTTGAAAACACCACTTACTATTGACTGATTCACTACCTCTGGAAATTCTATTCCACACATTAACTACTCTTTCAGAAAATTATAATTTATAAAACTAGTTTTGCACTTTCCCCAAGTTAGTTTGAAGCCATGTCCCCGTGTTCTCCCTTTTTTCTTTACTTTATTAACAACTTAGAGAATCCAGTAGTAAAGGTGCAAAATGTTTGGAGTGTAAATGTATGTTAAGTCCCAAAGTTTTTTCTCTTTTGAAGAGGATGGGGAATGTTTTTATTTTTACTTTCACTTTTTGTCCCACTGGCAAAATGAGGAAAATCAGGGACAGAGACTTAAAAAATAATCTGAGAGGCTCTAGCCTTCTCCTACTTTATGAAGGAAAAACATTTTATTTTTGTGTTACATTAGAGAGTTCCTCTCACGTCCTGTCTATGAAAATATCAGCAGGACAGAAAGTGATGGGGAAATCTGTATGTTATAGATTCCCAGAAAACAGTAAAAACCTGACAGGGGTTCTATTTATTCCTTGATCTCTACAAAGCTCCAGAACTATTTTCATTACACATTAACACCCTTTGGTGGTTACAGTGCCTTGAAAAAGTATTCACACCCCTTGATATTTTCCACATTTTGTCATGTTACAACCAAAAACATAAATGTATTTTATTGTGATGCTATGTGATAGACCAACACAAAGTGGCACATAATTCTGAAGTGGAAGGAAAATGGTAAATGCTTTTCAAATTTTTTTATTAATACATATGTGAATACATTTTCAAGGCACTGTAACTATAGTTATTACAGATGCAAGCATTCAAAACAAAACATTATGTTTCTGGTGATACACAATTCCAATGAAAAAGAAACCTAATGTTTGCAACCTAATAACTTTAGTTAGCCAATAAAGGGTATCCTTTACATTTTACATTGCTTGTGTTTTCATGTTAGGGAATCTATGAGTTGGCAACACAGAGATGAAAGATAAAGGAATAGATGGGAATCAGAAAGAGCACTGATGTTCCACAAACTTCCCATATTGATTAATGACTAACACTACAACACATTACTGCTGCAATGTAAACTTACTAAATTCTAAAGAGGTAAAAGGAGCAGTGGTCTGATATATATTGTGTGCAGTTAAGGTTTCTGCATTACCCTACATACCTATTATTTCATCAATTTCAATTAGTAGGAGTGCCAACCAGCTAGATTCTTATGGATTTTTGCCCAGGCTTTGTGAGGTTGTTTACTAGACTTCCCATTCATTGCAAACCGAGGAGGTGTAGATTTATATCAAGCATTAGAAATGAAATAATATTTCACTTTAGTTTCACTGGACTGGACTAGAATAACTTAATGATTTATAGAGACCTTCTGGTATAAATCAAAAGACCCCAGTTGGAATCCTATTCTAAGTTCCTTGTGTCCTTGGGCATGTCACTTAGGCTACCTTTCTTCCCAGAATGCAAAATCTAGCTTCCAAGCTTCATTAAGCAAAGAAATCATGCTTGACAAAGTTTGAATACTGCATTATACAGAAAGATGCCATGCGTGTTTTAAAGAAAATTCAATAAATTATCATGTGTGTATGTAGAATAATTGCAGTGTTTGCTAATTTGAAATTGGTTGCTAATTTTTGTAACATAAACTGATTACAAAAATGCTATTTCATATAAAATGATCTTTTTTTTTATGGTAATAGATTTGAAAAGCCACACTGTTTTGGAAGGAAATAGCTATTATGTTAGGATGGAACATGCATCACAGTTATTGTCAATGAAGCTTCTGTCATATAAAAACATCTCTGCAGACAAATGTAGGATGCAAACAAACGCACAATGTTTGTTCCCTGTTTCTCTGCTATTCTGTATTTTTTTGCTTACCTTGACCTTGGTTATCATATTTCGGTGACTCTACAAGTTGAAGATACTAAAACTGGAGCAGACAAAATCTGGATTTGTTTTCATGTTAACCAATAAATGTTTATCTTTCATTTTCAAAGCTTAACTAGCTACAGATTCTGTCTAATCCAGATTTATTAAATTCCCCTCAAAGGGTCCAATGTTAAGAAAAAATAGATATGGAAGATTACATCAGTTGTACCTGGCCCCAAACAAAATTGTACAGTATATAAAAACACCATTTGTTAAAGGGGTGGCAGAGGTCTAATAGGTACAAAGTACATCACAACATATTTGCATTAAAAACCAGAATACAAACCTTTATTGAGACAACATCAGTAAAAACACATGTTCAGGCCAATTAATGTGCATACATAAAAAAAATTTAGGATCATTACAAATGCCTAGAACCTGACATGTTTTGAAACGTTGCGCTTCAAAACATTAGCCAGATATAATATAGAGAGTAGAGTAGAGAGGAGAACCAGACTCTCACAGAGATCCCCCAGAGGCACTGTTAACAAAAACATAAAATCAAACAACATATGAAAAAACTACAATAGGGCAATAAAATAATAAATAAGAGCCATGCTAACTTTAAACTAATAAGCGCTTGAGTCCATTCGCAGCCTAGCTGACAGCCACCTACCACAGAGAGCATAGCAGCCACAGTTATGCCACCCAGAAGGTCCCTTATGTACTGTATGTCCCATACCAGAAATGGACATTCCAGCCCAATTTGCCCAACCATGGTGGATCGGTGGGTCATGTAGAGCGTCTCATCACAGTGCCTCTGCTGCAAATAAATCACTCTCCTGTGGATCCCCCTCCTGAGAGAACTAGGTCAATCTTGAAGTTTGTGGGCCTGGGAGTTCCCTCTAGCCTTGGGGGGCTGTCCTTGGGTTGTCTGCATGCAAAGTGGGGCATGTCAGGATTCCCCATATGGGCTTGGGTTATCCCTTTTACAGCCACTGGAGCGCATGTGGCTCCAAAGATGGCTGCTGTGTGCCACCGTCACACATACATGTGACGTCATTGTGGCCATCTTGGCTGAGATGGGTGCCTTTGTGCATGCACAGAGGGGGAGTCACAGGAGGGTGCTTTATGCGCCCCCGCAGCAGAGGCACTATGATGGGATTCTCTACCTGGCTCACCGCTACACCATGGTTGGTGGGCCAGGATGTCCATTTCCTGCATGGGGAGTATATAAGAGTCCCTCCGGGTCTCCTAATTGTGGCTGCTGCTCTCTCTGTGGTTGATGGCTGTTGGCTAGGCTGCAGGATGAACCCAAGTGCTAATTAGTTTAAGGTTAGTAAGATTCTTATTTTTTTCCCTATTGTAGTTTTTCCATAGGTTGTTTGATTTTGTTTTTGTTAACTGTGCCTCTGGGGGGATCTCTGCGAGTAGGGATGAGCCGAACACCACCAGAACCTGCGAATGGACTGAAAATTTGCACGAACATTAGTTCACAATCAAAAGTGCCAATTTTAAAGGCTAATTTGCATGGTATTGTCCTAAAAAGGGTTTGGGGACCCGGGTCCTGCCCCAGGGGACATGGATCAAGGCAAAAAAAGTCTGACAGCAAAATGAGATTTCAAAGGAAAAAAAGTCATGTAAAACTACTCGCCGCTATTAATGAATTGTTGGTCCGACAATACACATAAAAGTTCATTTAAAAAAACGGCATGGGATTTCCCCACAGGGGAACCCCGAACCAAAATTTAAAAAAAATGGCATGGGGGTCCCCCTAAATTCCATACCTGGCCCTTCAGGTCTGGTATGGATATTAAGGGGAATCCCGCGCCAAATTAAAAAAAAAAAAAAAAGGCGTGGGGGGGGGTCCCCCTCAAAATCCATACCAGAGATTTTAAGGGAAACACCGCACCAAGATTTTAAAAAAAAATGGCGTGGGGTCCCCCAATAATCCATACCAGACCCTTATCCAAGGGCCTCATCCCCACAACCCTTGCCCGGTGGTTGTGGGGGTCTGCGGGCGGGGGCTTATCAGAATCTGGAAGCCTTCTTTAACAAGGGGACCCCCAGATCCTGGCATCCCCTGTGTGAAATGGTAAGGCGGTACAAAAGTACCCCTACCATTTCACAAAAAAAGTGTCAAAAATGTTAAAAATGACAAGAGACAGTTTGACAATTCCTTTATTTAAATGCTTTTTCTTTCCATCTTCTTTCTTCACCTGCAGACCCCCACAACCACCGGGCACGGGTTGTGGGTATGAGGCCCTTGTCCCCATCAACATGGGGACAAGGTGCTTTTGGGGGACCCCAAAGTACCCTCCCAATGTTGAGGGCATGTGGCCTGGTATGGTTCAGGAGGGGGGGCGCTCTCTTGTCCCCCCTCTTTTCCTGCAGTCTGCCAGGTTGCGTGCTCGGATAAGGGTCTGGTATGGATTTTTAGGGGGACCCATGCCATTTTTTTTTATTTTGGCGCGGGGTTCCCCTTAATATCCATACCAGACCAGATCGAAGCCAGGATCTTTTTTTTGTATTTCAGGCTTCCCAGTCTAGAGGTGAGATGTGGAGTGTTATTGACCCCAAATATCACTGTAAAGGGGACCTGTCATGCCATATTCCTATTACAAGGGATGTTTACATTCCTTGTAATAGGAATAAAAGTGATCAAAAAAATTTTTTTTGGGAAAAAAGTGTCAAACTAAAATAAATAAAGTAAAATAAACAATATAAATTTAAAGTGCCCCTGTCCCCGCGTGCTCGCATGCAGAAGCAAACGCATATGTAAGTCCTGCCCACATATGAAAACGGTGTTCAAACCACACATGTGAGGTATCGCTGTGATCGGTAGAGTGAGAGCAATAATTTTGGCCCTAGACCTCCTCTGTAACTCAAAACATGTAACCAATAAAAAATTTTAAATGGTCGCCTATGGGGATTTTTAAGTAGCGAAGTTTAGCGCCATTCCACAAGTGTGTGCAATTTTGAAAGGTGACATGTTGGATATCTATTTACTCTGCGTAACTTCATCTTTCATATTATGCAAAAACATTGGGCTAACTTTACTGTTTTGTTTTTTTTAAAACTGTTTTTTTTCCAAAAAAAACACGTTCGAAAAATTGCTGTGCAAATACCGTGTGAGATAAAAAGTTGCAATGACTGCCATTGTATTCCCTAGGGTCTTTGCTAAAAAAAAATCTATAATGTTTTGGGGTTCTATGTAATTTTCTAGCAAATAAATGATGATTTTTACATGTAGTAGAGAAATGTCAGAATTGGCCTGGGTGCTCCAGAACGCCTGAAGGCGCTCCCTGCATTTTGGGTCTCTGTATGTGGCCACGCTGTGTAAAAGTTTCACACATGTGGTATCGACTTACTCGGGAGTAATAGCAGAATGTGTTTTGGGGTGTAATTTGTGGTATGCATATGCTGTGTGTGAGAAATAGCCTGCTAATATGACAATTTTGTGAAAAAAAAAAAAAACTTGATGTTGCAAAGAATTGTGGGAAAAAATGACAACTTCAAAAAACTCACCATGCATCTTTCTAAATACCTTGGAATGTCTTCTTTCCAAAAAGGGGTCATTTGGGGGGTATTTGTACTTTTCTGGCATGTTAGGGTCTCAAGAAATTAGATAGCCCGTCAGTACTTCAGGTGTGATCAATTTTCAGATATTGGCACCATAGCTTTTGGACTCTATAACTTTCACAAAGACCAAATAATATCCACCTATTTGGGTTATTTTTACCAAAGATATGTAGCGTATAAATTTTGGCCAAAATATATAAAGAAAAATTACTAATTTGCAAAATTTTATAACAGAAATGAAAAAAGGTGTATTTTTTTACAGAATTTTCGGTCTTTTTTCTTTTATAGCGCAAAAAATAAAGAACCCAGCGGTGATTAAATACCACCAAAAGAAATCTCTATTTGTGTGAAAAAAAGGACAAAAATTTCATATAGATACAGTGTTGCATGAGTAATTGTATGAGAGCAACAAAAGCTGAAAATTGGTCTGGTTATTAAGGGGGTTTAAGTGCCCAGTGGTCAAGTGGTTAAAGTGATTGTAAAGCTTCAAGTTTTTCTTTTTTTTAAATAACAAACATGTCATACCGATCATCCTCTTCTGGGGTCCCCCGGAGGCGTTGGTAGCTCTTTCCCGCATTGTATAACCCCTAGGAGAAGCGCTCTCCTGGGAGGTTACCTTGCAGGCATGCACCCGAGTCCAGCATTTGCATCCATAGATGCAGAATGCCAGACTGGGCCACACCCCCTGGGACGGCATCATTGGTTTTGATTGACAGCAGCAGGAGCCAATGGCTGTGCTGCTATTAATCTATCCAGGCAAGAGCAGAGAACCCTTGGCAAAGGAAGAGCGAGTCTCTGCCTTGGGAAATTCCAGGGCTCAGGTAAGTAAAATGGGGTGGGCGGTCACTGCCATGTGTTTTTTCACCTTAATACATAGGATGCATTAAGGTGAAAAAACACAAGGGATTACAACCCCTTTCAGGGAAAGAACAAAGCTTACATAATAAGGAAACAAAGAAGAGTCATCAATTAAAGGCAGGGGGAGATGCAGATTATAAAGTGTTGTAATGCAATGGTAGGGAAGTAGCCCACTTTAGCATAACATAAATGATAACAATACATATAGAGGTATTAGGAGGCAACTTGTTGTGTGCAAATCCAAGGTTACATAAGCAAGAAATTATAAGTAATAACTTGGGGTCTCATCAGTTCTAGTTGCAATTGACCACATGATATGCATATAGTGTGAGCAATTCTAAAGATTAATGAAAATATGGTATATTGTATGGGGCTCATGTTTTGTTTACTTTCTATAAAGGTCCACTGTGTTATCCATGAGGAAGAGCAAAGTTTGGAAATGCATCGGGCTCTGGGCATGCAAAAAAGGTTTTAATTATATTCTCCAGAAGGAGTGAGTGTGACTAATAATGTTATCATTCACGACGTCAATTTATAATGATCCTTAATACTATTTATGAATGCACATTTAAAGCAGAACTCCAGGAATTTTTTTTTTGTCATGCAGTGGGGCAGTGTTCGCACTGCTTGGGTTAACTGCTCAAAATGTTTCAGGGGAGAGGACAGCAGAGATATACTTACCTTACCCACCAATCCTCCCCACACAAGACTGATACCTGCGGCTCCTGCCCCCTCATGGTCCAGCGGTCTTGAAAATGGACTGTTCCTGATTTCAGCACGCTCAAAGCATGCTGCATGGACAAGAGCAGTCCACTGGGGGGGAGAGGTTTTCCTGGAGAATTGGTAGATAAGGTGAGTATAAATTTTGTGCTCATCTCTGTAAAAACGAGCAGTTGACCAGGGCAGTGTGAGCATAGCTCCAGTGCATGGTGATTAAAAATTCCCAGAGATGGGTTTTAATGGCCCGTATATGTGTTCTTTTTTGACTGATGTTGCTCAATAATGATTTTTTATACTGTAGCGCTGGTAGATTTTAAATCTACCGCTTATAGGTAAATTTAGTGGGTTATCTGTTTCATACATAGTCAGATTTAGCCTCTGTTCCAGTTTGGCTGTGTTGCATGTAGTTTCACACTGTGCCTGTGGGTGTTGTTGTCGCCATGGGTCGGTGTTTGAAAGGCAACACGTTGAAGGGTATGAGTGCTCTTCTGTCCCGGAGATAACTCGGTGGGGGTGGTCCTCCGAGTTGCATTCTGGGAGAGGGTATTTATGGGACAGACGCCATGTTCTAGGGGTCTTTCGTTTCACCTGCTGGCCCTCCTGGCTAACAGGTATGTGTTAGGACTACTACCGCGTGGTCCTCCGACCGGGAGGACCACGTTGCTGCAGCATGTGGGTGAGCCCAGAAGCCTGTCTGGGGCCTACCACAGCGTGAGGGAATGGTCCTGTTCTGTCTGTCCTATGGGAAGAAGCTGGACAACTGAGAAGATCCCAGGGGAGGACCCGTCATGGAAGGATCATGCAGAGTGCTGGTCTGGAGAGGGGCCTGGTGACTCAGTTGGAGGACGCATCCTAAAGTTAACCTACTGCATAGTACTGCCGGGTATGAGTGCTCTTCTGTCCCAGAGATAACTCGGTGGGGGTGGTCCTCCGAGTTGTATTTCTGGGAGAGGGTATTTATGGGACAGACGCCATGTTCTAGGGGTCTTTTGTTTCACCTGCTGGCCCTCCTGGCCGACAGGTATGTGTTAGGACTACTACCGCGTGGTCCTCCGACCAGGAGGACCACGTTGCTGCAGCATGCGGGTGAGCCCAGAAGCCTGTCTGGGGCCTACCACAGCGGCGAGGGAATGGTCCTGTTCTGTCTGTCCTACGGGAAGAAGCTGGACAACTGAGAAGATCCCAGGGGAGGACCCATTATGGAAGGATCATGCAGAGTGCTGGTCTGGAGAGGGGCCTGGTGACTCAGTTGGAGGACGCATCCTAAAGTTAACCTACTGCATAGTACTGCCGGGTCAGCTTAAAGGTTCTAGTGCTGTGCTTGCTATCCATTGTAAACCCTTACATCCTGTGGCAGAAGATTGTACAGGTTTCTATTTCATTCAAGTCTGTGGCAGAGACTTTTGTTCGTGCTGCGTACCGGCTGCTAGGTTAGTGAGAGAAACCTATTCGGGCGGGCAAAGATTCAACTCTAAGAGGAAAGTACATTCATCTACAAGATTCCAATACCTAATACTACACTAAGAAAAGGTATTTGAACTTCCCTGAAACTCTCCTTCTAACTCTTTCCTGCTACTTCCTTCAGTTACTCTTTATTAAAGCATTGGAAAAGATACTCAAGTATCTGGTGCCTACACTGTCTGGTATTAAGCTCAACGGGACCCTAGACCTTCTGGTGAAATTGAGGTAACAAAGGTGACGGTAACAGCCCGCTTTAAACCAGCAGCTTCACCGTGAGTTATTGCTACAATACCAATATGTTGTGATGTACCTTGTACCCATTAGGCTCCTGCCATCCATTTGACCACTTGTTTTCTATACTATCCCAAAAAATGAAAATATGAATCCTGTGACAAATATATGTAAAGCTCTTTCTGATCTATACACTTTCTATATTCAATGGCTTTTCTTACCTTATAACATTTGGAAATGTTACCACTTCCATTAATCTATCCAGAATAGTTTAGAAGATGACAAGGTATTTCTCATGGACTCTTTGCAAGAGGATTTTCACCATTTGCAAAAGCTTTTGTACATGTTTTTTACATATGTTTAATCTCACAGTTCTGCCGCTCCCTTCCTAGTAAGTTCCAAATCTGTTGTCTCAAAATCTAGAACTGATAATGCCTGATTTCTAGGAATGTCAACATGCATGATCAGATCTTGAAAAACTTTAGAACAAAGAGATAACAAAGAAAAGTGGTCACACAACTTGTTCTATGTTGCCTGTGAATAGGTAAAAAGAGAAGCCACAGCCAAAGAAAAGGCTAAATCTATGTTCTGTTGATACTCATTTACTCTTAAAAAGCTACTTTAAAACTTAGAGATGTGGTTATACAGGTACTCCTCACTTAACAACCAGGTTCGGTTTGAATGACCAGGTCGTTAAACAAATTGGTTGTTAAACGAGGAACCCCAAGTAATCAATGTTTTAACTACTTACCTACTGTATTTTACTGTATTGTAAAAAAAGGTCTAAACACAAAACTACAGCTCAATAACGTTGTTTTAATTTGCATAAGTACATAACACAAATGAAAATTCTGTATGGCACTGTACAATACAATGATGTATAGCGTGTCGTTTGGGTGGGGAGAGCTGGTCATAAGGTCATTAAACAGGTAAGTCGTTAAATGAGGAGTATCTGTGCTTAATCGCTTGCCACCCGCTCACCGTCAAATGATGGAGGAACGGTGCGGCTCTCAATCTGGGAGGATGTCATATGCCGGTGCCCCAGAATGGCCACTGTGGCCGCGCTGTGTTTCTAGGACACAGCGTGAACCCGATCTCTGTAAAGAGCCATGGCTCTTTAACCATGTAATCGGCTGTGTCCAATCGCAGCCAGTTATAAGTAAATACGGAAGTGCCTTGAATCGGCTCTCTACTTCTCACACTGACAGAGTGTGTGGTGAGGAGTGCCGATCAGTAGCATCTCCTCGCAGAGGAGACCTTGGCAAGTAATCAGGGCACTGATCATCAGTGACCTGATTACAGGAAAGCTCCAGCAGTGCCAACAGTGCCCCCATTAATTGCCCATCAGTGCCATCAATCAGTGCCCATAAGTGAAACCAATCAGTGCCCATAAGTGATACCAGTCAGTGGCTCCCATCAGTGCCCATCAGTGCCTGCTTATCAGTGCTGCCCTTCAATACCCATCAGTGCCGATCAATGCTGCCCATCAGTTCTGCTCATCAGTGCCCATCAGTGTCCACCAGTGATGCTTATCCATGTCACCTATCAGTTTCCACCAGTGCTGCCCATCAGTGCCCACCACTGCCACCTATCAGTGCTCACCAGTGCCACATATCAGTGCCATCTATCAGTGCCCATCAGTGCGGCATATTAGTGCCTTCTCATCATTGTCACCTAATCAGTGCCCATAAGTGCCTCCTCATCAATGCCCATAAGTGCCACCTCATCAGTGCCCATCAGTGCAGCCTCATCAGTGCAAAAAATTTACGGACAGAAAATAAGAAAACCTTTTTTTTTTTCAAAATTTTCGGTCTTTTAAAAAAAAAAAAAATCCCAGCAGAGATTCAATACCACCAAAAGAAAGCTTTATTTGTGTGAATAAAAAGATTTAAAAATGTATTTTGGTACAGTGTTGCATGACCGTGCAATTGTCATTAAAAATGCGACAGCGCTGAAAGCTAAAAAATGGCTTGGGCAGGAAGGGGGTGAAAGTGCCCAGTATTAGGGTGGTTAAACTACTTTGCTAGAAATCCTGAAGCCATTTTTCGAAAGAGTTTTTCTCTTTAGATATATACAGTATGCCGTTTGAAAAGAACACAAACCTCTTTTCACTCCTATTACTCCTATTATGGAACACGGTTGGCCAAAATAACAGTGGATGCTGTAGATATTTTTTAATACTGGATTCTTGGAGGGTTTTTAGTACCCTGGTCCTCTTGTATATCACCATATTTTTCTCACTTCAAACACCCAGCTCTGTTGTATATAGAAATAAATGAATAATAAAAATTCTCTGCCAGTATTCCAACAAGCCTGTTAGTTTGGATCCGCAGATCCTTTTTTTAAGCAATCCTAAACACTTTGGAAAGCATTTTTCCATCTTGGAATGATAGAAGTGCAAGTAAGTTGGCCCGCCAGTGGTAACATTTCCTTAAAGTGTAACTCCACTTTTGTTGAGAAAAAAAAATTCCGCCCTGGGTGATTAATTTACATTGCAAGAATTATATCAAACTTTGTTGCAGATTCCTACCTTTTGTTATTCTGAAGAAATCCATGTGTGTTTCTCTGTGCCTCTGTTCTGAGTAGGTCTAAGGCCAGGTTCACACTGGTACGACACGACAGTCGTACCACTTTGGATCCAACTTTGCCCTGCAACTTGAAATCTGATATGCGTCTAACTTCGATGAACACGGATCTGACTTTAATCCCTGACAATACCAGGCACTGTGTCTGGTATGAATCTTTAGGGGGAACTCCACTCACATGTAAAAAAAATGGCATGGGTTCCCCCTCCAAGAGAATACCAGGCCCTTCGGTCTGGTATAAATTTTCAGGGGAACCCCCACACTGCAAAAACAATGTTTGGGTCCCCCCTAAATCCATACCAGACCCTTATCCAAGCACACAGCCCAGCAGGAAAGGGCGTGGGGACGAGCGAGGGCCCCCTCTCCCCTCCTGCACCATACCAGGCTGCATGCCCTCAACATGGGGGTGTGGGTGCTTTGGGGCAGGGGGCCCCCTACCCGAAAGCAACTTGTCCCCATGTTGATGAGGACAAGGGCCTCTTCCCACAACCCTAGCCATTGGTTGTCGAGGTCTGCAGGCGGGGGGCTTATCGGAATCTGGAAGCCACCTTTAACAAAGGGGGCCCCCAGATAACACCCCCCCTATGTGAATGAGTATGGGGTACATTGTACCCCTACCCATTCACCTAAAAAAAAGTGTCAAAAATATAACGCAGTATAAAGATTTTTAAAGTAATTTATTAAGCAGATCTGGTGTCTCTTCTGATCTCTTCTCCCATCTCCGCTTCTTCTGCTTCTTCTGCTGACATTATCTCCTCTATCCAGGTCTTCTCTGCTCTCTGCTGATGTCTTCTAGCCCTCTCCGGTTCTTCTCCCTCTGTCTGCTATCTTCTGCCTCTGCTGGGTCTTCTCCGCTATCTTCTCGCTCTTTTGTTGGGTCTCCCCTATGTTCTCCCTCTGTTCTTCTTCCCATGTTGACTCAACGCTCTCTCAACGCCCCTACTTATATCGGTATGGGGCGGGGTCACCGGAGGCCCACCCCTTATGACGTCACTGCCCAGGGCATGCCAATATAAGTAGGGGCACACCGCGCATCCAGCATTAGAACGGGAGAGAGTGTTGAGTTAACATCGGAAGAAGAACAGAGGGAGAACACAGCGGAGAAGACCCAGCAAAAGAGTGAGAATATAGTGGAGAAGATCCATCTGAGGCAGAAGACAGCAGACAGAGGGAGAAGAATCGTAGAGGGCTAGAAGACATCAGCGGGGAGAGCAGAGAAGACACAGAGAGGGGAGGAGACATCAGCGGAAGAGGCAGAAGAGCCAGAGAGGGGAGAAGAGAACGGAAGATTTTAATAACAAAATAAAAAAAACATTTTTTTATTTGTCCACCAAATATACTTTATATGCAAAGATTGGTTTAGTCATGCCTGTTTCCTATTAGCTGTCTGTTTGCTATAATGTTTTGTTGTTTGTTTTCACATTAAACCACACACACACCTTACATGTGTCTTAAAATATTGCCTTGTACAATTGAATATACACCTATTAGCCTGACATGCAGTACATTTGTTCTTTTGACTTTGATGTCTTTTTATCATACAGAATAAAGCATAGGCTTTGTTTTTCTGTTGTTATCAAAGAACAAAGACTAAAATAATGGTATTTATAAATTTTACATTAGCATGCTCGTCATACTAAACTGTTTAGGATTCATTCCTTTCCTGTACATTTCTGAAAATTTTATATTTAAAGATGAATGAAATGGTTTAGTACATTTGATGTTTTTTTTCCAAACTAGATGTTTTTTTGTCTGTAAACCATTTTGTAAAGGTTATTCTGCAAAAATATAGATATACGGAACAACTGTGTTATAGGATGTAGGTTTTAGGCAACGCTGTTTAAAACACAAAGCTAACAGTTGGAGTTAAAGGGACACTTTTCCCTGGCTAAGTTAAAAGATTACCTATGCAAGCTTTTGAAACATGTTGTCTCTTTGTCATGTCTGATGATAAAAAACCCTAACATGTTTTGAAAGCTTGAATCTTCAATAATTCAAGTTAACAAATAAAGGATATTACTCTAATGCCCTGTACACACGGTCGGACATTGATCAGACATTCTGACAACAAAATCCATGGATTTTTTCCGACGAATGTTGGCTCAAACTTGTCTTGCATACACATGGTCACACAAAGTTGTCGGAAAATCTAATCATTTTAAACGCGGTGACGTAAAAAAAAGAAAATCCGATCTTCGGGACTATAAACGGGGCAGTAGCCAATAGCCAATAGCTTTAGTCTCTTAATTTATTCTGAGCATGCGTGGCACCTTGTGCGTCGGATTTGTGTTCACATGATCGGAATTTCCGACAACGGATTTTGTTGTCTGAAAATTTTATAGCAAGCTCTCAAACTTTGTGTGTCAGAAATTCCTATGGAAAATGTGTGATGGAGCCTACACACGGTCGGAATTTCCGACAACAAGGTCCTATCACACATTTTTCATCGGAAAATCCTATTGTGTGTACAAGGCATTAAAGTGATTGTAAGGGTTCGTTCATCTTTTAAATAACCAACATATCATACTTACCTCCACTGTGCAGCTCGTATTGCACAGAGTGGCCCTGAACCTCATTTTCTGGGGTATCCCGGTGGCTCTCGTGGCTCCTCCCCACATCAGATAACCCCCTAGATGAAGTGCTCTCCCGAGGGGGTTACCTTGCGGGCACGCTCCCGAGTTCAGCATTCGGCGTCCATAGCCGCCGAATGTATGACTCAGCCCCACCCCCTGCACCCGCATCATTGGATTTGATTGACAGCAGTGGGAGCCAATGGCTGCGCTGCTATAAATCTATCCAATCAAGAGCCGAGAACCCCATGCAGAGAGACAGCGCATCCCTGCCGGGTCAAGCTTTAGGGCTCATGTAAGTAAAACGGGGGGGGGGGGGGGTCACTGCCAGGTGTTTTTTCACCTTAATGGATCGGATTCAATAAGGTGAAAAAACGTGAAGGTTTACAACCCTTTTAAGTCAAACATTCTGCTTTTGTCAGTACCTCACATGGCATGACACTTTGCTACTAAACAAATGGAACACTTATTGAATTCATACAGGGATATTCGATTCTTAAAGAGATTTTGTCACTTTGCCCATTAAGCACTGACTAGAAACACTAAGGAAGGATAGTCTAGACATCACAGTTTAGGTTGAACTATGCAAAGTATGCATACTTCCTAACTAATGCTAACATATTAGCAGAGTTTTTTGCTAAGATTCTGTATTAACACCCCATTCACATTTGTCTAACTCAGGCATGTCCAAAGTCCGGCCCGTGGGCCAATTGTGGCCCACGTTCCGGATTAATATGGCCCCCCTGGTAATTTGGATATATATATCTTTTGTGGCCCCCAGGGCCACAAACGATCTATACCGTATTTATATGCGCTGCCTCGGAGGGGACAGGGAGGGGGCAGGGCGAGTGCCATCAGATTACATACAGGAGAATCTCCTGTTTATTCAACGGTGTCTGTAATAGGAAGTCCCGTCTTCTGGGCTGCCATTGGACGACTGTTCTGTCTATCATAGGAGGCGGGACTTTGCATTAAAGAGGTCGCAGAGTAAACAGGAGATTCTCCTGTATGTAATCTGTTGGCGCTCGTCCCGCCCCCCTCCCTGTCCTCTCCGAGGTTGCAGATGAGCATCGATCAGAATGCACTGAGTAAGGCTGCATTCATAGCAATGGTGAGGTTGCATTCATGGCAATGGTGAGGTTGCATTCATGGCAATGGTGAGGTTGCAATCATGGCACATGTGAGGTTGCAATCATGGCACATGTGAGGCTGCATTCATGGCACATTTGAGGCTGCATTCATGGCAATGGTGAGGTTGCAATCATGGCAATGGTGAGGTTGCAATCATGGCACATTTGAGGCTGCATTCATGGCAATGGTGAGGTTGCAATCATGGCACATGTGAGGTTGCATTCATGGCAATGGTGAGGTTGCAATCATGGCAATGGTGAGGTTGCAATCATGGCAATGGTGAGGTTGCATTCATGGCACATCTGAGGCTGCATTCATGGCAATGGTGAGGTTGCGTTCATGGCGCGTGTGAGGCTGCATTCATGGCAATGGTGAGGTTGCATTCATGGCACATGTGAGGCTCCATTCATGGCAATGGTGAAGTTGCATTCATGGCACATGTGAGGCTCCATTCATGGCAATGGTGAGGTTGCATTCATGGCACATGTGAGGCTGCATTCATGACACATGTGAGGCTGCACTGATTGCAATGGTAAGGCTGTATTCATGGCAATTGAGAGGCTGCATTCAGAGGCTACATTTAAGGCAATGGTGAGGTTGCAGATGGGCACTGATTAGGCTGCATTGATGGGCACTGACCCCTATTTTGCTTCACAGTTCTTGATTTTAAATTTTTTTTTCCTGAAACTTCCCTCTTAAAGTGAAGGTGCGTGTTATACGCCGATAAATAAGGTATATCCAAATAACACGCCCGAGCTCATCCTTAGTCCTTGAGCGGCGCTCGGGAATTCGTTAGGGGCCACAAAAGGTATATATATACAAATAACACTCCCAAGCTCATCTCTTCACCACACACAGCCGCAAAGGCAAGAGAATTCTTGTTGGGCCGTGTATTAGAGCTCGGAGGAACACACTTATAGGGCGTACACACGGTCGGACTTTGTTCGGACATTCCGACAACAAAATCCATGGATTTTTTCCGACGGATGTTGGCTCAAACTTGTCTTGCATACACACGGTCACACAAAGTTGTCGGAAAATCCGATTGTTCTGAACGCGGTGACGTAAAACACGTACGTCGGGACTATAAACGGGGCAGTGGCCAATAGCTTTCATCTCTTTATTTATTCTGGGTGGGGGTGCGTTAGCGGTAAAGCGTCGCTAGTTTTAGCGGCGATTTACTGTCGTTTTAGGGGCACATTTCGGCCACTAGCGGGGTGTTTTCAACCCCCGCTAGCGGCCAAAGAAAAGGTTAAAAGCACCCGTGTTACAGTGCTTCCAAAGCGCTTTGCAGGCGCTTTGGCAGCGCTGCACATTCATTTCAATGGGCAGGGGCGGTTTAGGATGGCTGTATACAGTGCTCCCAAACCACCCCAAAGATGTTGCTTGCAGGACTTTTTCTAACGTCCCGCAAGTGCACGGCCCCAATGTGAAAGCACTCAGGCTTTCTCACTGAGGAGGCATTGGAGGCGTTTTTCAGGTGCTTTACAGGTGCTATTTTCAGCGCTAAAATGCCTCAAAAATGCCTCAGTGTGAAAGTACCTAATAGTCTTTTGAAAATACTGTTGCTCGTATGATGTTGTGCTATGATTTATATATATATATATATATATATATATATATATATACATTACAATAGATAGTCGATTGGGGGTCCAACTAATATTTTTCATATCATTATTTAAAAAAAAAGATTTTACCAATTTTACCAATTCTTAAATGTGATGGCTGCAGTAGTTTCCTTTTTTTAGGCTTTCTTTCTTCTGTTTTCATCTGGCGATCCAGCCAGTAAGTCTGCTGTTTTTCAAGAGAACAAGTTCCTCTGAAGTTACAGGGATGAGGCAAACCATTTAACACTGACAGGGGTGCTTACAATGATCAGCTTCTATTTATTTATATAAAACATTTATTCCAAAAGGAAAACAAATGTTTGCTGGAACTGATTATAAAGTATTATTTAGAGTTTGGCTTTATTGTGTTAATGCATTTAAATCTTCTAATACATCTAACACTCCCCTCTTTTCAGACTACAGTGCCTTGAAAAAGTATTCATACCCCTTGAAATTTTCCACATTTTGTCATGTTGCAACCAAAAGTGTAAACGTATTTTATTGGAATTGTATGTGATTGACTACATAATTGTGAAGTGGAAGGAAAATGATAAAGGGTTCTCAAAATGTTTTACAAATAAATATGTGAATAGTGTGGCGTGCATTTGTACTCAACCCCCCAGTCAATACTTTGTAGAACCACCTTTCGCTGCAAATACAGCTGCAAGTCTTTTTGGGGATGTCTCTACCAGCTTTGCAAATCTAGAAAGTGACATTTTTGCCATTCTTCTCTGCAAAATAGCTCAAGATCTGTCAGATTGGATGGAGAGTGTCTGTGAACAGCATTTTTCAAGTCTTGCCACAGATTCTCAATTGCATAGAGGTCTGGACTTTGACTGGGACATTCTAACACATGGATATGCTTTGATATAAACCATTCCATTGTAGCTCTGGCTGTATGTTTAGGGTTATTGTCCTGCTGGAAAGTGAACCTCCGCCCCAGTCTCAGGTCTTTTGCAGACTCTTATGCCGCGTACACATGATCGGAATTTCCAATAACAAATGTTCGGTGTGAGCTTGTTGTCAGAAATTCCGACCGTGTGTAGGCTCCATCGGACATTTTCTGTCCGAATTTCCGACAACAAAAATTTGAGAGCTGGATCTCAAGTTTTTCGACAACAAAATCGGTTGTCGAAAATTCCGATCGTGTTTACACAATTCCGACGCACAAAATTCCATGCATGCTTGGAATCAAGCAGAAGAGCCCCACTGGCTATTGAACTTCCTTTTTCTAGTCTCATTGTACGTGTTATACGTCAGGGCGTTCTTGCCGATCCGAATTTCCGAAAACATTTGTGCGACCGGGTATATGCAAGACAAGTTTCAGCCAATATCCGTCGGAAATAAATCCACGATTTGGTTATCGGAGATTCCGATCTGCTGTACACGGCATTACAGGTTTTCTTCTAAGATCGTCCTGTATTTGGCTCCGTCCATCTTCCCATCAACTCTGACGAGCTTCCTTGTCCCTGCTGATGAAAAGCATTCTCACAACATGATGCTGCCACCACCATTTTTCATGTTGGGGATGGTGCGTTTAGGGAGATGTGCAGTGTTCCACCACACATACCGTTTTGCTTTTCGGCCAAAAAGTTACATTTTGGTCTCATCTGACCAAAGCACCTTCTTCCACATGTTTGCTGTGTCCCCCACATGGCTTCTTGCAAACTGAAAATGGGACTTCTTATGGCTTTCTTTGAACAATGGTTTTCTTCTTGCCACTCTTTCATTGAGGTCAGATTTGTGAAGTGCACGACTAATAGTTGTCCTGTGGACAGATTCTCCCACCTG
This sequence comes from Lithobates clamitans, assembly GCA_037952925.1. Classification (NCBI taxonomy): domain Eukaryota; kingdom Metazoa; phylum Chordata; class Amphibia; order Anura; family Ranidae; genus Lithobates; species Lithobates clamitans. The sequence continues at coordinate 4,526,184 of JBBGZY010000143.1, forward strand.
AGCTGTGGATCTCTGCAGCTCCTCCAGAGTTACCATGGGCCTCTTGGCTGCTTCTCTGATTAATGCTCTCCTTGCCCGGCCTTTCAGTTTAGGTGGACAGCCATGTCTTGGTAGGTTTGTAGTTGTGCCATACCCTTTCCATTTTTGGATGATGGATTGAACAGTGCTCTGTGAGATGTTCTAAGCTTGAGATATTTTTTTAAACCTAACCCTGCTTTAAACTTCTCCACAACTTTATCCCTAACCTGTCTGGTGTGTTTTTTGGCCCTCATGATGCTGTTTGTTTACTAAGGTTCTTTGACAAACCTCTGAGGGCTTCACAGAACAGCTGTATTTATACTGAGATTAAATCTCACACAGGTGGACTCTATTAATTGATTATGTGACTTCTGAAGGCAATTGGTTCCTCTAGATTATAGTTAGGGGTATCAGAGTAAAGGGGGCAGAATAGAAATGCATGCCAAACTTTTCAAATATTTATTTGTAAAACAATTTGAAAACCATTTATCATTTCCTTCCGCTTCACTTGTATGTACCACTTTGTGTTGGTCTATCACATAAAATGCCAATAAAATACATTTACGTTTTTGGCTGTAACGTGACAAAACGTGGAACATTTTAAGGGGTATGAATACTTTTTCAAGGCACTGTAAACGTGCTGCTTTTCAAAGATGCCCCTGTGATCCTTCATCCAGAGTAAGGACATTCTAATATAGGAGATGTGTTACTGGCCAAATTGCCAGGTGAAAACAGAGGGGAAAAAGCCTAGAAAAAGAAAACTAATATAGCCACCACATGTGATGATTGACAAGCTGTAATATTTTCCATTTTGGGGTTTGGGTTTAATATGCTTTAAATGAGCAGTGTAATGTACAACTATGTCATGTATTTGACATTGTGTTCTGACTAATTATTCTGGTCTTTGAATGGTGCCTGAGGATTACTGAACTGTTGCTCTGATATATTATTGTGTTTCCCTGCTTTTCAAATAAATCATTGCTTGAACTTTGCAGAACACTTGAGGAGTGACATTTTCAGCTCAGAAATAAAATGTAACAAACCGTAAGTGTATATAACATACAGAATAAACACTCATAAAAAGGGCAATCAAATATATGTGTACAGGTAAGCTTGCATATTTTATTAATTTAAAGTGAAAAAGGTTCAACTATGCAACAACAAGGGCTATTTTCAATTATTATCAGTGGTTTAGGAAACCATATATTATTTGCTTTATGCTAATAATACAACTGATAGGGACTCCATCGGTGATACTTCAGTCAGTGTTAGGGTTGCAGCACATGCAATAATGGGTTTTGTATTTGGTTACAAAGATTTTCCATGATCAAATTTACAATGTCAGTCATTTGGCATAAAACAGAAGCCAAATTTATAATTTTTCTTCTCCTCTCCTTGATCAAAATTAATGGTCAAAAATAACTGACAGGAACTCTATGACATTTACACTTTAATATGATTGTAAAATGTTATCATATTGTGAATATACAACATCTCCAATCACAATAAAACTTCAAAGTGGTAACCTTCTGTATATGTTTAAGAGATCCAACACTGTTGGCTTGCATGTACTGCATTACTGATCTGTATTCCTGTTGGTATTTTAATTGTGCAATAACGCTTATTATTCAAAACTTCAAAGTAGGAATGACCAACTATGGCTAGTTGTGGTTTGGAAATAATCATATGAATGTAGTCTGCGTTAAATCTAAATTTAAGAATCTACAGTATCACCAGCTGCAGTCACTAAAAGCAAAAAGTGCCAAAAAGTGATAAGTGCAAAAGTTGTGACAGCGCTATTCTCTTATCATAATAAATAACAAAAAATCCCTCTCTTGTGTCATATCTGTGAACAATCAATATAATTAAAATTAATTATATCAAAAATACGTGCAAAAATGCATCAATGTAAGTAATTTATATAAAAAAACAAAGTGCAACAATTCATAAGTATAAATAGTTCATATAAAGAGAAAGTCCAAATTTATCATAAAAATAATGTGTTCAGTGAAAAAAAAGAAGAATAAAAAAAAGAAATTATTAAAAATACATCAGTGTCATAACAAATCCACAATTAAAGTGCCGCTGTGCTTTGTGCAAAATATCTTCTCAGTGCCTCTTTCATACCACATGTCCTCTACCTTTGCACACTAATTACTCACCAACAATCATTTCAGACTTAGTTCATATCAATTACCAACAATTTTCAGACAAAATCATATTAACTTCTTCCCAGCAAATTGCATACTGTATATCTCCAGCTCATAAACACGGAATTCCTCTAGATATAGTTTGGTAGCATTGTCACCGCTAGTAACTGTTCCCTTACTTGACCAAACAATTGTCCTATAGTTCAATAAGAAACACAGCATCTTGGATTCCTCCTCTTGGCTTTAGTGGACTGATTATATCACTAGGGCTAAGAAGATGACTTTGGTGTCCGTTTATGAAGCAGTGATCAGCGGTGATCCCGAGGATCACCGCTGATCACAGTCCATAAACAGTTTATGAAACAGTGATAATCGGGGGAGAACATGTTTGAACTTGTTCTCCCGCCGATTATCTCTACACATGGAGAATCCTCATTGAATGACACAGTAACGGCCAGTTTATGAAGCGGTGATCTCACCGCTTCACTGGCGATCTGAGTCAGAATTCACACTCCCAGGTTCACCAGCTCAGAGGTGGTGAATCGGGGAGTGAAGAGGAAATCTGGGGGGATCTGAGGGGGAAGGAGGAAGATTTTTAACTTCCTTATGCCTCGTTCAGACCCCCCAACACTGTAAGCATGTCCCCCTGTCATATTTATGTGTATACATATTTATACATATATACATATAATGTGTATATGTATATATATAGCATGTGTGTGTATATACATGTATATATAGTGTGTGTGTGTGTATACATATGTGTATAATGTAGGGGGACACATTATTTTATTAACATTAATCCACGCCGTTGAGCGGTGATAATTTATCACTGCTTGATAAACTGACATCTGGTGCTGTAATCTCGTAAAGTCTCACGAGATTCCAGTATCAGGGGCCATTCTCCACTATTTGAAGCATTTGTAGATCTCTTCACTCCTCCAAAGGTGAAGCGATCTACACCGCTTCATAAACAGGCACACAGAGGAGAAAAATCTTCACTGTGAATGCCGGAGAACGAAGCAGTGAATAGATTTCACTGCTTCATAAACGGACACCTTTGTGCTGACTAAAAGGTAATTTAAAAAAATAGTTTTGCCTTACCATGGCAATATATTGGCAAGCAAAATACTTACAGAGGGTTAAAGCTTTTGGAATTGCAGAACTTTTATCATACTGTATAATTTTTGGGAGCTTCTTTTGCTCAGGAGAGATATTTGAAAGATATGGCATGTTGTAAGCAAATATACATTGCATCACCAAAAGTATTGGGATGTCCACCTTTACACACACATGAACTTTAATGGCACCCCAGTCTTGGGCCGTAGGGTTTAATATTGAGTTGGCCCATCCTTTGCAGCTTCAACTCTTCTGGGAAGGCTGTCCACAAGATTAAGGAGTGTGTCTATGGGAATGTTTGACCATTCTTCCAGAAGTGTATTTGTGAGGTCAGGCACTAATGTTGGACGAGGAGGCCTGGCTCACTGTCTCCGCTCTAAATCAGCCCAAAGGTGTTCTATTGGGTTGAGGTCAGGACTCTGTGGAGACCAGTCAAGTTCTTCCACCCCAAACTCGCTCATTCATGTCTTTATGGACCTTGTTTGTGCACTGACTGAGATGCCATTAAAGTTCTTATGCATGTAAAGGCAGGTGTCCCAATGCTTTTGGTAATATAGTGTATTTATACACATGCAGTATCTCGGGTTCCTGATATAAGAATGTTTGTTGCACATACAGGAGGGTGTCACAGATGTTGGCAATGGGGACAAGCACAGGGGGTTTATAAAGCCTGCTCTTGTTAAGTATGCAAGAAGCTCTATGGAAACATTAATATTAAAAAAAGGACTAATTTATCTTTTTATGTAAATTTTTGTTTCCTTCTATAATATTATTTCATTTAATAAGTTACCATTGACATGTCTTTGACTCTAATTGGCTTGGTCAGGAAATAGTTATACTTTACAAAGTTCTATTTGAAACTCAAGGGCAATCTACATAAAATATAATATAATGACTTTTCTTTAACACCAATTTTCTATTTACTTTCTGCCACAGAAAGCTATGCCCGTGAAGAATTGCTAAATGTATTTGCAGCGGAAAGAAAGTGGAAAGCTTGTGGTGGTTAGTAATAGCAAATAAGAAACTATTGCAATGGAGTAATGTGCCTGGCTCCCACAATCATCTAGCTATCTAAAGCTTTCTCAAACAATGCATTCAGTGACTAGTTTATTATTTATGAACAGTGGAGCTCAAAGCAGACACTCGGATTAGTGTTAGGTAAAATACATTTATAAAATGGAACATTGTGCTGATAAAGTCATTAAATAGCATAATCTTTAAAATACCACATACATTATTGGTACATAAAGGTAGCTGAAAAGAAAAGCTGATGAATCTTTAAATGACGCATAGCTTTGAGAAGCATTATGCTGGTAAAATCATGCAATATGTTCCAGTTACCATACTAACAATCTTTAGGTATACTTTGTCATTTGATAGGTAGACACACTGGACCTTTTAGATAAGCCTATTTACTAAGGAGTCGTAAAAAAAAAAATGCTTTACATGCTCATGCTTTAACAACGCCTTTAAAGCTGGACTCAAGGCAGATGTAAAAGATACAATAGCATGCATTTCTGTTTTCATTAATACATCATTAACCAAGTTATGGCCACAATACACTAAACTACTCAAGCACACTGCCCCATGTTGTGTAGATATTAAATATTTTCAGCAGAGAACAAGGAATGCATACCTCTGCACTTTCCTAGTTCTTAGACTCAAGCTGTCAAAATGACAAATTAGACATAGAGCTATACTCAAATAGGGTGACACAGACAGCAATAAAAACTTGATAGAGGTTTTAACCCCCTTCCCTTGACTCTATTTAAAAAAAAAAAAAAAGGTTTGTCTTTAAATGTATTATGTTTAATATCAAAATTTGACTTGGAATTGGCTATTACAGCAGATTCCCTGAAATCCCCTGTACAGTGGAGCTCAAATTTCCCCCAAGTTAGCCCTGTCCTGGCTTTAAAGTGGGCATGCTTTAAAGGTCTACCAGTGTATGTTTATGACTTCACATATTGCACAAAGATATTAGATGTAATTTATGGACACTGTTATTTGCTTGCAATACACATTGCTTTCAAGTTTTTTATTGTCACAATTGTTAATGTGTTTTCATGTTTATATTAATGTGATACACAATGTGTTTTATTCACAGGGTACATGTCATTAGGTATTATTGCAATTGATGATGTATAGTAGGTGTATGGGTATAGAGCATATGGTTTGATACACTAGGATAGAATTGCTTTATTTGAATTTAGCACAGAATATTTTATATATACACATTTTATTGAGTCATTCATTTCACGTCAAATGGAGTGCAAGATAGCCTGTAAGTGTTTTGGAAGTATGCAATATGTTGGCCTGTTCCTTGTTCTTTAGAACATGGCCCATGCATACACATTCCTGACTTGTGTGTTTGCTTTTGCTGAATGGCTTGGATACAAAGAAAGTTAAAGTGATTGTGATAAAGTGATTTTTTTTAAATAACAAACATATCATACTTATCTTTCTGGGGTCCCCCGGTGGCTCAAGCTGCTCCTTCCCACATCAGATAACCCCCTAGGAGAAGCACTCTCCCAAGAGGGTTACCTTGTGTGCGCGCTCCCGACGCCCGCATCATTGGGTTTGATTGACAGTAGTGGGAGCCAATGGCTGCGCTGCTATCAATGAAGTACCGAGAACCCCGGGCAGAGAGACAGCGCGTCCGTTACTTTGTACTACAGAGATTGTATGAGGCATTGGAATAGTAATGCAAGGCCCAAATGTGAGGCATCATATCACAATATTAAATGCATTTCTTTTTTTGTGTTTTTTTAATTTTATTTGTTTGCATGATTGAAGCTAATATCACTATGTTTAAAGTGATGTATGTTTAATGTTACTACAAAAAATTCTGCACCTAACATTTTTTTTTAATACTGAAGGATAAGTTCATCTTTCTAAAATTAAATAAATAAATAGTCAAAATATGCACATTTATTTTTTTCCCCAGGAGCCTGTAGAGCATAACACTCATGTTTAGGAGATCTCAGGTGCAATGACAAGCTCTTGCCACTCTTCCTCTAGCACTGTGCCCATACCTTTGGGCTTTAAGCTATAAAGCTGGAGGAAGAGTAAAGTGACTATGACGGTCTTCATCAGCACCCTCGCAGTCCATTGAGAACTACAAATTGTCTGCCTTGGTAGAAGATGGAACTTGTAGTTCATTAATTCATAGACTCCTGTGAATGTAGATGCCTCTGTGACAAGTGTAAAAAATGCATTAAACTCATATAACTCAGTACCTGTACTGCCTCTTAAGCTGGGTATACAGTACATATACAGTTTTTTTTTCAACCAGCTTGTTGAATGAAAAAAAAACAGATTGCCACATAAACAAAAGCAATGTGTGATGCAAGAATCTCTCCCACTGCTCTATTGTATTGTATATGTATGACTTTCCCTCCTGTCAAAATACACAGATCAGAACTTGCAGCCATTGGCTGAAAGTCCTGCTTGAATGCTATTTTTCCAGCAAGATCATGCCACAAAAGCCTGCTGAACGTCCGAATTTTGGTACATGTATAGCAGGATTTACCCTGTATGCTGCAGAATAATACACGTAACAGCATGACTGCTGAGAGAGAAAAAACGGACAAAACTCTGGCTCCTACCGGATTAATCCCCCACCCCAAAAGATGCCAAATGTGGCAGTCGAGGGGGGAGGAGGCAAATAAGCGGAGTTTCCCCTTTTGGGTGGAGCTCCGCTTTAAGAGATTATGACGAACCACAGTTATTAATCCTTAGCACACTCACTCAGTATTAAAAAATGACATAAAACACAAAATTACAATACTGCAAAATTGCTAAGGAGTCCCTGTGGGGGTGCATTTCTGTTCATAAATGCTATAGCATATAGAGAAACACTCAAACATTCTTAAGAGCATTTGATGAAAGTAGAACTACACAATACCTTACACAAAGCAGCTAATTTGTATCCAATATATATTGTAAACCAATGCAGCACAATACACAGGTATTTAAGTCAATTGATAATAAATACAGCAAAATATACAGGTAAAGAGCAGTTTACTACTTAAATAATCACTCAGTAAAGGCAGAAGTTAATGCAATACCAAAGAATGACAATTTGGGAATGCCCCCATTCTCAGATGAGACCTGCTCATAATAACACCCAATATTCCATTAGGAAAAAAAAAATATTGGTGTCAACCCCAAGATGGAATCAGGTGAAGGTGGACAAGGCTATATAGAATATGATATGCTTACTTAAGTAATATATCTAAAACTGTGTATTGTGTTGTATCTAGGGATGAGCTTCGAGTTCGAGTCGAACTCATGTTCTACTCGAACATTGGCTGTTCGTAAGTTCGCCGAACAGCGAACAATTTGGGGTGTTCGCGGCAAATTCGAATGCCGCGGAACACCCTTTAAAAGTCTATGGGAGAAATCAAAAGTGCTAATTTTAAAGGCTTATATGCAAGTTATTGTCAATAAAAGTGTTTGGGGACCCGGGTCCTGCCCCAGGGGACATGGATCAATGCAAAAAAAAGTTTTAAAAACGGACGTTTTTTCAGGAGCAGTGATTTCATTAATGCTTAAAGTCAAACAATAAAAGTGTAATATCCCTTTAAATTTCGTACCTGGGGGGTGTCTATAGTATGCCTGTAAAGGGGCGCATGTTTCCTGTGTTTAGAACAGTCTGACAGCAAAATGACATTTGGAAGGAAAAAACTCATTTAAAACTACCCGCGGCTATTGCATTGCCGACAATACACATAGAAGTTCATTGATAAAAACGGCATGGGAATTCCCCACAGGGCAACCCCGAACCAAAATAAAAAAAAAAAAATGATGTGGGGGTCCCCCTAAATTCCATACAAGGCCCTTCAGGTCTGGTATGGATATTAAGGGGAACCCCAGCCAAAATTTAAAAAAAAAATTGACGTGGGGTTCCCCCTAAATTCCATACCAGACCCTTATCCGAGCACGCAACCTGGCAGGCCGCAGGAAAAGAGGGGGGGACGAGAGTGCGGCCCCCCCCCCTCCTGAACCGTACCAGGCCACATGCCCTCAACATTGGGAGGGTGCTTTGGGGTAGCCCCCCAAAACACCTTGTCCCCATGTTGATGAAGACAAGGGCCTCATCCCCACAACCGTGGCCGGTGGTTGTGGGGGTCTGCGGGCGGGGGGCTTATCGGAATCTGGAAGCCCCCTTTAACAAGGGGACCCCCAGATCCCGGCCCCCCCCCTGTGTGAAATGGTAAGGGGGTACTTACCCCTACCATTTCACTAAAAAACTGTCAAAAATGTTAAAAATGACAAGAGACAGTTTTTGACAATTCCTTTATTTAAATGCTTCTTCTTTCTTCCTTCATCTTCTTCTTCTTCTGGTTCTTCTGGCTCTTCTGGTTCTTCCTCCGGCGTTCTCGTCCAGCATCTCCTCCGTGGCGTCTTCTATCTTCTTCTCCTCGGGCCGCTCCGCACCCATGGCATGAGGGGGGAGGCTCCCGCTCTTCTCTTCATCTTCTTCTTCATCTTCATCTTCTTCTTCATCTTCTTCTTCTTCTTCTTCTTCTCTTCTTCATCTCTTCTTCCTTCTTCATTTCTTCTGCGGGCCGCTCCGCATCCATGCATGGAGGGAGGCTCCCGCTGTGTGACGGCGTCTCTTCGTCTGACGGTTCTTAAATAACGGGGGGCGGGGCCATCTGGTGACCCCGCCCCCCTCTGACGCACGGTGAATTGACGGGACTTCCCTGTGACGTCACGGGGAATGCCACAGGGAAGTCCCGTCATGTCCCGTGCGTCAGAGGGGGGCGGGGTCACCGGGTGGCCCCGCCCCCCGTTATTTAAGAACCGTCAGACGAAGAGACGCCGTCACACAGCGGGAGCCTCCCTCCATGCATGGATGCGGAGCGGCCCGCAGAAGAAATGAAGAAGGAAGAAGAGATGAAGAAGAGAAGAAGAAGAAGAAGAAGAAGATGAAGAAGAAGATGAAGAAGAAGATGAAGAGAAGAGCGGGAGCCTCCCCCCTCATGCCATGGGTGCGGAGCGGCCCGAGGAGAAGAAGATAGAAGACGCCGCGGAGGAGATGCTGGACGAGAACGCCGGAGGAAGAACCAGAAGAGCCAGAAGAACCAGAAGAAGAAGAAGATGAAGGAAGAAAGAAGAAGCATTTAAATAAAGGAATTGTCAAAAACTGTCTCTTGTCATTTTTAACATTTTTGACAGTTTTTTAGTGAAATGGTAGGGGTAAGTACCCCCTTACCATTTCACACAGGGGGGGGGGCCGGGATCTGGGGGTCCCCTTGTTAAAGGGGGCTTCCAGATTCCGATAAGCCCCCCGCCCGCAGACCCCCACAACCACCGGCCACGGTTGTGGGGATGAGGCCCTTGTCTTCATCAACATGGGACAAGGTGCTTTGGGGGGCTACCCCAAAGCACCCTCCCAATGTTGAGGGCATGTGGCCTGGTATGGTTCAGGAGGGGGGGGGGGCCGCACTCTCGTCCCCCCCTCTTTTCCTGCGGCCTGCCAGGTTGCATGCTCGGATAAGGGTCTGGTATGGATTTTTAGGGGGACCCCACGCCGTTTTTTTTTTTTTTTTGGGCGCGGGGTTCCCCTTAAAATCCATACCAGACCTGAAGGGTCTGGTATGGAATTTAGGGGGAACCCCACGTCAATTTTTTTTTTAAATTTTGGCTGGGGTTCCCCTTAATATCCATACCAGACCTGAAGGGCCTTGTATGGAATTTAGGGGGACTCCCACATCATTTTTTTTTTTTAATTTTGGTTCGGGGTTGCCCTGTGGGGAATTCCCATGCCGTTTTTATCAATGAACTTCTATGTGTATTGTCGGCAATGCAATAGCCGCGGTAGTTTTAAATGAGTTTTTTCCTTCAAAATGTCATTTTGCTGTCAGACTGTTCTAAACACGGGAAACATGCGCCCCTTTACAGGCATACTATAGACACCCCCCAGGTATGAAATTTAAAGGGATATTACACTTTTATTGTTTGACTTTAAGCATTATTAAAATCACTGCTCCTGAAAAAATGGCCGTTTTTAAAACTTTTTTTTGCATTGATCCATGTCCCCTGGGGCAGGACCCGGGTCCCCAAACACTTTTATTGACAATAACTTGCATATAAGCCTTTAAAATTAGCACTTTTGATTATTCATGTTCGTGTCCCATAGACTTTAACGGTGTTCGCGTGTTCGAACGAATTTTTTTCCTGTTCGCATGTTCTGGTGCGAACCGAACAGGGGGGTGTTCGGCTCATCCCTAGTTGTATCTTATTACGATATATTGGATGCATGCTAGAGGCTCTATGTTAGGTAATGTGTACTTTCACTTTTGTTAAATGCACATGAGGCTATTGGTTTGTCTGTAATGTTTTTCTAGTCACAGTCTCTTGACTTGAATGCAAGGAGTAGTTTAGAAAATTAAAACATACTGATTCACTTTAAATATAATGTTTACAGTGAGGCTTTGTTAATGTATTAAGAAGATCAGGAGGGGGTAGGATTAAAGTATTTGTAAAGGTTCACATAAAAAAAACATGTCATACTTACCAGCTCTGTGCAACTGTTTTCCATGGAGCAGCCCTGGTCCTTCCCTTCTTGGGTCCCCTGCTAGCAGTCCTGGCCCCTAACCCTGCTGAGTGACCCATTGCAAGCTGCTTGTTCTGGGGGCACTTATGCATGCTAGCTCACAAGCTGCCTCTGTGTGTCTATGAGGCACACAGAGCATAGCTTGACCCCATCCCCTCCTCACTGGCGGTGACTGACAGAAGCGGAAGATAATGGCTCCAGCTGCTGTGTCTCAGCCAATAAGGAGGGAGGGACCCAGAAGAGCTTCTGCTCGTGTGCACATTGCTGGCTCAGAATTGGGCTCAGGAGAGTATAGTGGGGGGCTGGGGGTTTGAGTTTAAGAGCTTTTGGCTTTTTTTGCCAAAGTTCCTAAACTCAACTCCATAAAAGCCTATATGACAGTGTACACATAGGCTTTTATCAGAGTTTAGGAGCTACCGTGTTTAGGTGAGCTTCAACCTCGCTCTCTTGAATGTGAAAGAATTGCGTTCAGAATAGGAACGTTTTGATTGCCGGCCATTGGAAACTGCAAAACACGGCAAAAATGTGGCTCATTTTTGCCACGATTTTGCCTTGTTTTGCGTTTTCTTCCGGCCACGGTAAATATAGGTCAGTGTACATGAATCCTAAGGATAGGTCAAGGTCATTACTTAACACAATGAATCCTTTTTATTAGCTTTTGGAACCAAATCCACCCTTCAATGAGTAATGACATTGAAAAACAACATACCGTCTTTAGGAAATGTTCAATCATGTTTTCTGTCAATGGGAATAAAAAAATATATAGGTTATCTGAAGAAAAGTGAAAATGGTTATTCATCAAATATTACGGATCAGAAACCACGAACAGAAATAAACGTGTGAGTACATACAGTTATTGTAATTATATAGCAAAACACTGCAGTCTTTCTATTCCAAACTAATTAATACAATTTTTGTAAACCTGAATAAAGGTATAGATTATTTTAATATTATATATAAAATGAAGGTTAAAAGAATATATAAGCAGAATGGCATCAGTCTGGTAAAATGTAGCAAAAATGCAGCAAAAAATGTAAAATAAAACTATAATACAGGTAGTCCCCGGGATACAAACAAGATAGATTCTATAGGTTTGTTCTTAACTTTAATTTGTATGTAATTTGGAACAGGTACATTTTTTAAGTGTAATTCCAGGCAAAAATTAATTTTTACATCCTTTTTATAGGGAAGGGTTAACACCCCTGTAATGTTTGTTTTGCTGTCTGTGCCCCTGTTTAGAAGATTTCATCTCACTTTCTGTCCCTGTGACAATTGGATTTTGGGTAATGGTGTAGAAACAAGGATTGGTGATAAAGCTTCAGTGGAGACCAGTGGCAGCTGGTGCTCAAACCTTTTGGGGGGGCACAAATAAACTAAAAAATACTAAAAATAACATCAATTGCAGCCACTGTGCCATCAATTGCAGCCACTGTGCCATCAAACGCAGCCACTGTGCCATCAAACACAGCCACTGTGCCCATAAAATGACGCCACTGTGCCCATCAAATGCTGCCACTGTGCCCATTAAATGCTGCCACTGTGCCCATCAAATGCAGCCACTGTGCCATCAAATGCTGCCACTTTGCCCATCAAATGCTGCCACTGTGCCCATCAAATGCAGCCACTGTGCCATCAAATGCTGCCACTGTGCCCATCAAAGCTGCCACTCTGTCCATCTAATGCTGCCACTCTACCCATCGAATGCTGCCATTGTGCCCATCCAATGCTGCCAGTGTGCCATCCAATGCTGTCACTGTGCCATTCAATGCTGCCACTGTGACCCCCCCCTGCCCAATCGCCATCTGCCCAGTACTTACCCTGTCTCGGTGGGTCAGCGGATGATGTCAGTGAGTAGTGCCCTTCGACCGGTGTCCTCCATGTATCTCCTCTCATCCTCTCCTCCCACCAGGCGTGAAATCACAGTGCCTGTCATTTCAGGCAATCAGGTAACGGGTAACAGACCCAAGCATCTGATTACCGGAGAGGCGGTTTAGTGTTAGGACAGCGAATATTCATTCGCTGTTCTAATACACCTGGGTGAACTGCGAGCGCCAAGCATGGCGCTCACAGGTCACCCTTTTTAACACCTATTAGAGCCTTCAAAAACACCCCCACTGCTGAATAGGGGGTGGCAGTGGTGGCCATGAATAGATTCATGCAATGCTGGAGAGAGGGGGCGACCACTGGTGGAGACACCTTTTTCCCATGATAACACTTGCCTGAGTGAATTTCCCTTCAGTTCATTTTTTTCCTCATTAATGTACACACAGCACCCCATATTGACAGAAAAACACTGAATTGTTGACATTTTTGCAGATTTATTAAAAAAGAAAAATGGGAATATCACATGGTCCTAAGTATTCAGACCCTTTGCTCAGTATTTAGTAGAAGCACCCTTTTGATCTAATACAGCCACGAGTCTTTATTGGGAAAGATGCAACAAGTTTTTCACACCTGGATTTGGAGATCCTCTGCCATTCCTCCTTGCAGATCCTTCCCAGTTCTGTCAGGTTGGATGGTAAATGTTGGGGGACAGACATTTTTAGATCTCTCCAGAGATGCTCAATTGGGTTTAAGTCAGGGCTCTGGCTGGGCCCTTCAAGAACAGTCATGGAGTTGTTGTGAAGCCACTCCTTCATTATTTTAGCTGTGTGCTTAGGGTCATTGTCTTTTTGGAAGGTAAACCTTCAGCCCAGTCTGAGGTCCTGAGCACTCTGGAGAAGGTTTTCATCCAGGATATCCCTGTACTTGGCCGCATTCATCTTTCCCTCATTTGCAACCAGTCGTCCTGTCCCTGCAGCTGAAAAACACCCCCACAGCATGATGCTGCCACCACCATGCTTCACTGTTGGGACTGTATTGAACAGGTGATGAGCAGTGCCTGGTTTTCTCCACACATACCTCTTAGAATTAAGGCCAAAAAGTTCTATCTTGGTCTCATCAGACCAGAGAATCTTATTTCTCACCATCTTGGAGTCCTTCAGGTGTTTTTTAGCAAACTCCATGCAGGCTTTCATGTGTCTTGCACTGAGGAGAGGCTTCCGTCTGGTCACTCTGCCATGAAGCCCCAACTGGTGGAGGGCTGCAGTGATGGTTGACTTCCTACAACTTTCTCCCATCTCCCGACTGCATCTCTGGAGCTCAGCCACAGTGATCTTTGGGTTCTTCTTTACATCTCTCACCAAGGCTATTCTCCCCCGATAGCTCAGTTTGGCCAGACGGCCAGCTCTAGGAAGGGTTCTGGTCGTCCCAAACCTCTTCCATTTAAGGATTATGGAGGCCACTGTGCTCTTAGGACCTTAAGTGCAGCAGAATTTTTTTTGTAACCTTGGATAGATCTGTGCCTTGCCACAATTCTGTCTCTGAGCTCTTCAGGTAGTTCCTTTGACCTCATGATTCTCATTTGCTCTGACATGCACTGTGAGCTGTAAGGTCTTATATAGACAGGTTTGTGGCTTTCCTAAACAAGTCCAATCAGTATAATCAAACGCAGCTGGACTCAAATGAAGATGTAAAACCATCTCAAGGATGATCAGAAGAAATGGACAGCACCTGAGTTAAATATATGAGTGTCACAGCAAAGGGTCTGAATACTTAGGACCATGTGATATTTCACTTTTTCTTTTTTAATAAATCTGGAAAAATGTCAACAATTCTGTGATTTTCTGTCAATATAGGGTGCTGTGTGTACATTAATAAGGAAAAAATTAACTTAAATGATTTTAGCAAATGGCTGCAATATAACAAAGAGTGAAAAATTTAGGGGAGTATGAATACTTTCCATCCCCACTGTATATGTAAATATATTACAGCCAGTTAAAGAAGATTTCCTTAAAAAAAAAAAAAGTTCATCTTGTTCTACTATATTCTCTTAATTAAATTAGCTATGGGAAAAAAGGCATCCCTCTCATGTATCCTTGGTCCACCCACTAAAACAAAATTATTCATGATTGTTTTGTCAACATTCTATTATTGTTTAATATATAGTACATCACAAACTCAGCAGACCAGGGATGAAGTTCTGCAAGATCCTACAACATGCCATGTCTGCGACTGTGTTATTGTGCTTTTTTCGCTCTGTCTTTAAATCATACAAAACAAATTGGGCATCTTTATTCATTTGGAAATGTGGTGTTTCCAAATGGACACTGTTTATAGTAATATGGTCTGGGTTGTGTGTATTGATTCGAGTTGTTGAATCTGTACGTCTGAAGAGTGCCAACATAATTTGTTTAACTTTTTCCTAAATGATTTGTTGCTATTTTTTATATCTAATTATAATCCCCGCTTGACAAAATTGTCATCTCCTGTCTGAGTGTGGCAGCCTTCTTGACGATCGAGAAGAGAGAAAAAAATGACATTTATATCATGAATACCTATTGTTTGTCTCTGCATATTTTATAAGGCTATTATCCTTACTGCAGAACAATAGTCAACTGTAGAATGCAGATATTAGTCCTATTTATATAAAAGCTAAGTGAATTGAATCATCATAACCTCAATATAAGTGACAGAAATGTCTGCAACACTGTCGCAGAAGGTTCCAGAAAGTGTTGTGCAATATGGTCTGAACTTAACATTTTCACTATGATTTCAGCAGTAATATGTACTGTATATATACTGTACAGTATATATATATATATATATATATATATATATATATATATATATATATATAAAACCTGTCCACCTTTAGGAGATCCCTGAAAACTCACATCATTCCCCGCATCTATATTACCTTTTGTACCACCACCCCCTCCCTTTAGAATGTAAGCGTTATGAGAAGTCCCTTCTGTATTGAACTGTACTGTAATTGTGCTGTCCCCCTCTACATTGTAAAGCGCTGCGTAAACTGTTAGCGCTATATACATTTTGTATAATAATAATATATATATACAGTATATATACACTGTAAATTCTTTTTTGTTTGGTCTCAAGTGCAATTGTGAGTCTATTTGCATCTCTGAAATGTAATGAATTGTTTTATTTGATATTCAAAAACAATAATATATATTGGCATAATGTGGAATTGTGGATGCACTGGATTTTAGGACTCTGCAGTGAATTTTTATGAATCTTGGATTGGTGTATGCACTGTTTGATAACTACACATTCATTACCTTATGAGAACAAACATGAGGGATAATCACCCTGATGTCTGGAAAGCTTGAGATTTATACACTATATACTGTATATGGTTCTATACCAAAGGCTCTGTGAATTTTCACCTTTATGGGTGGATGACATATCGCTAATTTTGCTTGAACATGTATGAGATGGATTTGTATAAAATGCATCTCCCCTCTCATTGGATTTATGTTGGATTTATGTTGCCTGATATTCTATCACATAGTAATAGAATTGGCTTTAAAAGGGGTACACTGAACTTGATGGTTTTCAAAGTAAATTTATTTTTACTCTGAATTAGGTGTTCACTGAGGTTTATAGTATTATCCATCCTCTTTTATTTGGATTAGAATATATGTGTTCACACTTTTGGAAGTTACCAGCTAATTATGACTGTTGTGTCCTGTTCCTAACCTACGATCCCCCCTTTCTTTTCACCCAGCAAACAATTACCTCCACCAGTGCCACTATAACCCCTCTCAATCTCTCTACCTTAGACTACCTATGAGGCAAAATCATACCCCGTCTTGCCTTGACTTGACCACAATTGTCTACAAGAGCTCATTCTTATACTCCCCATACACACTTGTTCCCCTCACTACTCATAGAATTAGACCCAGGCCTTTGCAACCTTGAAAAACAGATGTCACCAGAAGTCTCAAAAGACTTAGTGCAATTGAGCGACAGTGGCATAAAACGAAATCACTTCAAAAATTTTCCCAGTAAAAATCTGCCCTCCGAAAATGCAATTCCTGCCTCTGTGGTGCAAAACAGACCCATTTCATCACTTTCATTAATGCCCTTTTATCCCGTCTGCATAAACATTTTTCTACCTATAACCCTCTATTTCATCCCTCCACCCTTCATGCCTCCACCCACTAACTCATTCACTTCCCAGGACATTGTCAATCATTTCAAAAACAAGACTGATGCAAATCATGATGGGATCTTCACTGTCCAGATATCTCCCTCACCTAACATATTATGCCAACTAAATTCATAGCTCAATTCAAGATTTGTCCCTCTTGTAAATGGAAAATCCAGCTGCTGTCCACTATAGTCCATCGCCACTGTCCATCAAAAATACGAAACAATGTATCAGCCGCATTACACTCTTAGCTCCTGTATTTATTCAATGTCAACAAAGTGACTCCATACAACAATGTATCCACCCAAGAATCAACCTTTCTTGACATGTTTTACACTGATAGCTTGCTCACTAGGGATGAGCCGAACACCCCCCGGTTCGGTTCACAGCAGAACATGCAAAAAGGCAAAAAATTTGTTCAAACACGCGAACACCGTTAAAGTCTATGGGACACGAACATGAATAATCAAAAGTGCTAATTTTAAAGGCTTATATGCAAGTTATTGTAATAAAAAGTGTTTGGGGACCTGGGTCCTGCCCCAGGGGACATGTATCAATGCAAAAAAAGTTTTAAAAATGACCATTTTTTTGGGAGCAGTGATTTTAATAATGCTTAAAGTGAAACAATAAAAAAAATGGCATGGGGGTCCCCCCAAAAATACATACCAACCCTTATCCAAGCCTGCAACCTGGCAGGCCACAGGAAAAGAGGGGGACAAGAGAACGCCCCCCTCCTGAACCGTACCAGGCCACATGCCCTCAACATGGGGAGGGTGCTTTGGGGTAGCCCCCCAAAGCACCTTGTCCCCATGTTGATGTGGACAAGGGCCTCATCCCCACAACCCTTTCCCGGTGGTTGTGGGGGTCTATGGGCAGGGGGCTTATCAGAATCTGGAAGCCCCCTTTAACAAGGGGACCCCAGATTCCGGCCTCCCTCCTGTTTGAAATGGTAACGGGGTACAAATGTACCCCTACCATTTCACAAAAAAATGTTAAAATGGTAAAAATGACAAGACACAAGTCCTTTATTAAAAAATAAAAAAATAAAAATGTCCCATGAAGTCCATTCTTCTTCTTCTCTCGCTTCGCCGACAGACCGAAAAAGAAAAAAAAAAGCTGCACGACCCGCCTCCATGGGAGGTTCCCGCCATATGACGCGTCTTCGCTTTGACAGTTCTTTTATAACTGAGGGCGGGGCCACACCGTGATGTTCCCGGGTGACCTCGCCTTCCTCTGACGCACGGGAACTTCCCTATGGCTTTCCCGTGGCGTCAGAGGGGGAGGGGCCATCCGGTTACTTTTGGGTGGAGACATTGTTGTATGCAGTCTCTGTTAAAAATGAACAAATATGACAAGAAGAGCTAAGAGTAAACTGCAGTTGATACATTCTTTCATATTTTATAGACCACCACATTTTATTCTTTCCTCTTCTGAGTCTATTACTGCAGAGAAGGTTGCTAAAGCACCTGCCCTCTAGATCTATTCCCTAGTTACAACTCAAGTCATCCTCTTGCTCTATTCTGTGCTCCCTTTCTAACACATTTTATCTCTCCCTCTTTACTGGCATCATCCTCTTCCCTCTAAAATATTCACTGGTCACCCTCATATTTATAAAGTCCTTGCTGGGTCCTACAATAATCATAAAAAGAAAAGACACACACACAGCGATGATGGTGTAAAGCTCAGCGCTAAAAAAAGCCTACTGGTTGCAAGAGTGGTGTTTCGACCAAAAAACTCTTGATGGAGATATAAAAAAGAGAAATGAATAATAAACACACTATTCAGTAAGGCTATAATGACATAAAAATAGCAGAAGAATAAAAAAGTCTGTCTTTATAAAAAAGTTCTAGGGGGTGAACCCCTGTGTTATGAAGTCTTTGGTGTGACAGCTGCAAATGGTTGCGAGGCTGCTTCAGGCGTGGGCTGGGAACCCGGAGACTGTGAGATGGAGAAGGAAGAATGGATGGGGGCTATCCATGCTGGATGGGGTTAGCCCCCACCAATCGAACACTATGTGAGTGCGTTTTAATTTGCCACACTACTTGTCATGTATTTACAATTAAAACTATTTTATGCTGCAAAATACTGCCCTGGCGCTTCTCCCCTTTATTCCTTCCTTCTCCTTGCTGGGCCCTACCCATCTGAACAACTTAAGTTCCATTTACCTCCAAACTTCCAGAATGCCTAGCCTACAGCTGTTTGATGTAGCCATCTCACTGATAACAACCTTCAAGAACCCTTATGCCCTGTACACACAATCGGACATTGATCGGACATTCCGACAACAAAATCCATCGGATTTTTTTCAACGAATTTTGGGCCAAACTTGTCCTGCATTCACACGGCCGCACAAAGTTATCGGAAAATCTGATCGTTCTGAATGCGGTAACGTAAAACACGTACGTCGGGACTATAAATGGTGCAGTAGTCAATAGCTTTTGTCTCTTAATTTATTCTGAGCATGCATGGCACTTTGTGCGTTGGATTTGTGTACACACGATCATAATTTAAATGATCGGATTTTGTTCTCGGAAAATTTTATATCCTGCTCTCAAACTTTGTGTGTCGGAAATCCTGACAGAAAAAAGTCCGATGGAGCCCACACACGATTGTAATTTCCGACAACACAATCCGATCGCACATTTTCCATCTGAAAATCTGACCGTGTGTACAGGGCATTACAGCCTGGTTTTCACCCACAACACTCCACAGAATCTGCCCTAATAAAATTAACTAATAATTGCTTAAAACAATGGCCACTACTCCATACTCATACTATTAACCCTTTCTTCTTCCTTTAATAAAGTTGAATTGCTGCTGTTGACCTCCTCAAAAAAACTTCACTCTCTTCGTCTTCAAGACTCTACTTTTTCATATAGTTTTACTTCCTGCTTAGCTCAGCACATTGTCAGTGTCATTTAAACCCCCCCCCCCCCCAAGGCTCTGTCATTGGACCACATCAATTCTCTCCTTACTCCTCCTCCCTGGGTGAGTTGATAGCCTCCCAGTGCTTCCAATATCATTTCTATGTTGATGACACCCAAATCTATCTCTTCTCCTCAGCTTACCCCTTCAGCCTCTTGGCCTTTTACTAACATACCAACTGACATATCATAGTTACATAGTTACATAGTTACATAGTAGGTGAGGTTGAAAAAAGACACAAATCCATCAAGTCCAACCTATGTGTGTGATTATATGTCAGTATTACACTGTATATCTCTGTATATTGTGGTCGTTCAGGTGCTTATCTAATAGTTTTTTTAAACTATCAATGCTCCCCACTGAAACCGCCGCATGTGGAAAGGAATTCCACATCCTTGCCGCTCTTACAGTAAAGAATCATCTACGCAGTTTAAGGTTAAAACTCTTTTCTTCTAATTTTAATGAGTGGCCACGTGTCTTATTAAACTTATTAAACTCCGCAGAAAAGTTTTATCCCTATTGTGGGGTCACCAGTATGGTATTTGTAATTTGAAATCATATACCCTCTCAAGCATCTCTTCTCCAGAAAGAATAAGTTCAGTGCTCGCAACCTTTCCTCATAACTAATATTCTCCAGACCCTTTATTAGCTTAGTTGCCCTTCTTTGTACTCGCTCCATTTCCAGTACATTCTTCCTGAGGACTGGTGCCCAGAAGTGGACAGCATACTCCAGGTGAGGCCAGATCAGAGTCTTGTAGATTGGGAGAATAAAGCTTTATCTCTGGAGTTAATCCCCTTTTTAATGCATGACAATATTTTGTTTGTTTTGTTAGCAGCAGCTTGGCATTGCATGCCATTGCTAAGCCTATCATCTACTAGGACCCCAAGGTCCTTTTCCATCCTTGATTCCCCCAGAGGTTCTCCCCCCAGTAAGTAGATTGCATTCATATTTTTGCCACGCAAATGCATTATTTTAAATTTTTCCACATTAAACCTCATTTGCCATGTAGTTGCCCACCCCATTAATTTGTTCAGATCTTCTTGCAAGGTTTCCACATCCTGCGGAGAAGTTATTTCCCTGCTTAGCTTAGTATCGTCCGGAAATACAGAGATTGAACTGTTTACCCCATCCTCCAGGTCATTTATGAACAAATTAAATTAAGTATGGATGTCACACCACTTCCTCAAACTCAATCATTCAAAAGCTGAGCTCCTAATTTCTTCTCCCTGTGTCCCTTACTCTGACTTTTCTATCAATCCCTTCACTCATGCCAGGTGTAATCTTGGGCTCTGACCTCACCTTTTGGCCTACCATCACTGTAAAAATCTTGCTGCCTTACCCTAACATTTCTAAAACACACCCCTTTTTAACTAATGACACCACAGAGCTACCAGTTTATTTCCTTAATGTAGCAACTCCCTCCTGGTCTTCTTTTACACAGGTTACCCCCTTTCAGTCTACCATGAATGCTGCTTCCAGCATTATCTTTACCATCTGTTTAATATTCGCCGCCCCTTCCTGCCAATTCCTTCACTGGCTTTTTAGGTTAGGTTTTAACCACCTCAAACCTGGGTCTTTTCACTTCCTTTCTGCCCAGGCCAATTTTCAGCTTTCATCGCTGTCACACTTTGAATGCCAATTATTCAGTCATGCAACACTGTAGCAACACTGTAGCCATATGAAATTTTTATTATTTTTTAAAACAAATATAGCTTTCTTTTGGCAGTATTTAATCACTGGACTTAGTATTTTTTTTGCTTTATAAACAAAAAAAAAATAGATTTTTTGAAAAAAAAATGTTTTCTTTATTTCTGTTTACCAATCTAGTAAAAAAAAAAAAACCCAAAGCAGTGTATATTATTTATTCTGTGTAAACATTGTAGAGTCTACAAACCATGATATTTTTTAAAATTGATCAATCCTGATGTACTGACTGCCTATCTCATTTCTTGGGGCTCAAAATTGCCAGGACAGTACAAATACCCCCAAATACCCTTTTTGGAAATGGGAAATCTAAGGTATTTAGCAAGAGGCATGGTGAGTTTTTGAAGCTGTAATTTTTGTCACTTTTTTTGGAAAATTAAGAAATTACATTTTTTTTTTTACATACTCTCGCCAGATCAGGACAGCATCATCATATGACTGGCATGGCATTGATCAGGGACACTGACTGGTAAAAGTATGTTAACCACTTCAGCTCCAGAAGTTTTTACCCCCTTCATGAACAGAGCACTTTTTACAATTTGGCACTGCCTTGCTTTAACTGACAATTGCAAGGTCATGCATTTGCGTCCTTTTTTTCCCACAAATAGAGCTTTCTTTTGGTGGTATATGATCACCTCTGCAGTTTTTATTTTTTGATCTATAAACAAAAAAAACGACAATTTTGAAGAAAAAAAACAATATATTTAATTTTTTTTAAATATCCTCCAAATTATTTTTTACAAAACAAATTTCTTCATCAGTTTAGGCCAATATGTATTCTACATATTTTTTGGTAAAAAAAAAAAAAACGCAATAAGCGTTTATTGATTGGTTTGCACAAAATGTATAGCGTCTACAAACTATGGGAAAGATTTATGGCATTAATATTATTTTTTTTTACTAGCAATGATGGTGATCTGTGATTTTTAGCAGTATTGCGACATTGCGGAGGTCAGATCGGACTTTTTTGACACATTTTTGGGACCATTGACAATTATACAGTGATCATTGCTATAAAAATGCACTGATTACTGTGTAAATGTCACTGGCAGGGAAGGAGTTAACACTAGGGGGCGATCAAGGGGTTAAATGTGTGTTCCCTCAGTGTGTTCTAACTGTATGGGGATAGGACTGAGTAAAAGAGGAGACATATCACTGTTCCTACTCACTAGGAACAAACGACATGTCTCCTCTCCTCTGACAGCACAGGTGTCGCGACTGTTGGCCACACGCATTGGGTCCCCCCCACTGTGATGCCCTCTGGTGGCCAGAAAGAGGAAGGATGTACCCGTACTGGGTTTATCCCAGTAGAGCCATTCTACCACAATATATCTGCATGAGCCGGTCGGGAACCGGTTAAAATAAGATATGTTTTTCAGTTTTTTTACTTTTTTCCTTTTTTTTTTACATACTGTGACACTGTACTGCTCTGGGGAGGTGATCGGGATTTTTTTCACTATGATTGCTTATTACAGGGATGATCTGATCAATATTATAAGCAATCATTTTTTTAAATGGTATCAATTTATGTGCCATTGTGTGCTATTGTGATAGCTGTTATTGGCTACAGCTATTACATGGTTGTCAGGTTTCTGCAGCAAGGAGACCAGACACATAGCTACACATAGAAACAAACAAGTATCTATCCTTAAAAGTGAGATTTATTAACAGTGAACTCAGCAATAAGCAAACACAGCAAACAGTGAACATAAACAAACCCCAGCAAACAAGAACCAAACCCCACCGACAAAATAGCTAAAGAACTAAACTACTGACTAAGTACAACTACATATAAGGCACTGACAAGGGTACAGGGAATGTAGGGATGCAAGGTAGCGGATGACAAACTGGGTACTGAAGCAGGGAGCAGGAGCAAGGCAGAGGAGGACAGAAGCAAGGCAGAGGGGGTACAGGCTGGATCAGGATATGAATCAGGACTTCTGGCAACAAGGAGGCGAACAAATAGTGATGCACCAGGGAAAGGGAGGAGAAGCCTTAAATAGCCACCTAATCTCTGAACGCAGGTGTGGCTGATTATTACAGCCTGCTGGCTTCTGGGAGACACCTGCTGGTGGACACTGGAACTGCAGCAAACAGCCCAGAGCAGCACAGTGCCACCAGCAGGTAATGTCAATCCTAACATATTCCCCCCTTAGGGGCAGCTTCTAGATGCTCCATAGGGTCCTGCCACCGGGGTCTGCAGGCTCAACTGGGTACCCCACTGCCCAAGTCTGAAGTTTGGCTTAGAACCCCGCCGCTGGGGTACCAAAACTTTCTGGGTTTTCTGCTAGTCAGATCCTTGAGGCACAACACCGAAGGCTTACAATTCTTAAATGCAGCCTGTGTCCCAATGTTGGGACACTGAAAGATACCTGAATGCTTAATGGTAGAGTCCCTGGTCTGTGCAGGTACCCTGATGCCAGGGTGTCCCATAACAACTGGACCTTCTCTCTCTCTGTTGCTAGAGACTGCTCTGTATTTTACCTGCCACTCATGTCTATCCAGGGCATAGGTTACCCCACTAGGGTCCCCAAATGCGCCAAGGATTGCAGAGATGACCCCTGGGTCAGGACAAAGTTCATATGGAACACTGTCCTTTCGCATAGGACCTCTACTACTGGGGCTGTAACAGAAGATGCAGTTCTCATGTTCAGAGTGGAGATCTGGACCTCCTGGTCTTGGCATAACAAGATCATCTGGCTGCAAAAAGATTTTAGGATGAGTAAAAGTAGGGATCTTAACCCACACAACAACCCTTTTAGGCCACCTAACCCTGGAACTAGAGAGGCCTCAGACACATCAGAAGGTGGCAGTTTAACCCAGTCAACATTGTCTGGTGGTTACTGGTAGCAGGGCACTGATCTACAGCAGGTAAAGAACACTCAGTAGCAGCTGTTGCTGCTAGGGGTAGCAGAGGAAGAGATTCTTGAAATTTGCAGCAGATCTGACTTTACGTGACTCATCTAGCACTGGGGATATGATCTCTGACCAAGCTTGTAGCAGAGGTTGAACTAAAGCCAGTTTGTCTCTCCCTTGCTCACATTGCTCAATTAATGACTGTACAGCAGCAATACAATCCAACATCCAATAGGCTGAATACTGCTGGAAAATGAATCTGCACAAGGTTTCAGCAACCATCCAAAAAATCCAACCTGGTACATAGTCAATGGAGGAGTGAAAACATCCTGGTCCTGAGAGATAACTGGAAATAATAGTTCAGAACAGACCTGAATCAAAGTTTGTACTTTGCTAAGGGAGAATCTTCCCTCAACAGCTAAGGCATGTGCTGTCAGAATGCCTCCCAACAGTTCCTCCAAAGTGAGATCCTGCCACATGAAGTGACAATGATCTTTATCTATTTCTAGTGCAAGCTGCACATGACAAAGTGAAATATTCCTTTAAATTTCGTACCTGGGGGGGGGTGTCTATAGTATGCCTGTAAAGTGGCACATGTTTTCCGTGTTTAGAACAGTCCCTGCACAAAATGACATTTCTAAAGGAAAAAAGTCATTTAAAAGTACTCGCGGCTGACATGGAAAATCGCTTAAGACGCAACAATATACGCATCGTAGGCCTGCCGGAGAAAACGGAGGGCAAGGATGCCACCACATTCATAGAGGCCTGGCTGATCGAGGTATTCGGCAGAGATGCCTTTTCCCCGTTCTTCACAGTAGAGAGGGCGCACCGAACTCCAGGTCGCCCGCTACAACCGGGAGCCCCCCCCAGACCCCTTCTTGCCCGGCTTATGCACTACAGAGACAGAGAAGCGGTGCTGAGAAATGCCAGAGAAAAAGCTAATGTCCAGGTGAATGGGGTCAGAGTGTCGTTCTACCCTGACTTCTCTGCGGAGGTACAAAAACGTAGAGCCAAGTTCTCAGATGTGAAGAGACGCCTTCGGGCTCTGCAGCTTCCATATGCCATGCTGTACCCGGCTAAGCTGAGAGTTACCGCCGACAGACAGGCCCACTTCTTCGAATCAGCTCAAGATGCAGCTATGTGGCTTGACCGCAATGAACAGGCCCTAAGACAACGAGACAGAGAAGATGAGGACAGACCCGCTTGACACACATAACAGCGGAAGTTTTCTGGTATCCCAACGTATAGCTTTACAGTGAATTTATCAACAGCTCACTTATTTCCCCTTCAGGGCTAATATTCTCCGTGTAATCCTGCAGTTTGGTATTATAATTATACCCATTTCTACCTTGGAGAATGTTTTTGCTTTACGCTGCTGGGAACTTTGATATAGTTACACGAACAGTGAGCTATCTTGTGAAGTAGGCAAGAGAAAATGTGTTCTTTCTACGTGAGAGATAAAGCGAACAAGCCATGTTGGCTATGGTTTCAATTTCAACTGTATGGGCGTGTCCTGTTGACAGCCTGGTTTTGTTTTTTCTTTTTTTTCTCTTTTTTATACGCTCTTTGCTTATGCCAAAGTATACACTACCGAAGATTTCTATACTGGAAAAGCTGCATATTACCAATACTGGTCACTGATCCCGCGGACATGCGATTAAGGTCTGTTCTTTCGAACCGGAAACGGAAAGCGTACCCCTGGAACACAACCCATACATGGGGAGAGGATCCTCTAATATTGTTTTGCCCATCAGAAGTAGCTGAGATCAGGAATTGGGTGACCATGACTCCTGAACTGCCTTACTCCTTAAGATTATGCAAAGATTTGCCAAATGGCTGAACTGCCAATAATTACATGGAACGTCAGGGGCTTAGGTTCCCCTCTTAAGCGAATGATGATTTCCTCATGTCTGAAAAAATATCACCCTATGATTTTGTGTATGCAGGAGACACATCTAACACCTGAAACTAAATGTTGTCTTAAATATGCTTGGGTGGGGAAAGCATATCACTCCACCCACACCTCATATTCAAGAGGTGTGAGTGTAATGATACATGGCTCTATAGATTACCAAGAATTTGATACATGCATAGATACAGAGGGTAGATATGTTTTTTTGCATTGTAGGATTGGGATGCTAAACTGTATACTGGCATGTGTGTATGTGCCCCCACCGTTTACGGTGGCGGTGCTAAGGTTACTGCTGACTTATCTTGAAGGCAGACCAGATCTGCCGTTGCTGATTGTGGGGGACTTTAATTGCTGGCTGAGTCCTTCCGCGGACAGGCACCCTAGTTCTGGGGTTCCTGCCACGCTGAAGGACTCCCCATTGCTTAGACTGCTTAATGAGGTTGGTTGGATAGACATATGGAGACACAGACACCCGGATGAGAAGCAATTTTCATGTTTCTCCAAAACTCATGGGACATTGTCTAGAATTGATTTAGCTGTGGGTAACCTGGCCATGCTCCCATCCGTCTCGGAAGTGATATACAAGCCACGTAGTGTCTCAGACCACTCACACTTAGTGATTACCATGATTATATCCCCGAAAACAGGGTTACCTAGAACTCCATGGAAATTTAATGCCTTCTGGCTAAAATTATTTTTATCCCAGAATGAGATGGAGCGGAGCATGGGAGAGTTCCTTAATAGTCGGGAGTTTCTGCAGTCACCGATGGAACAATGGGATGCCTTTAAAGCCTATTTGAGAGGTTTACTTATTTCAGAGATAGGGAGAGTGAAAAAGAATTCCTCAGAACATAAGGAGGAACTTGAGAGACAGGTTGAGTCCCTGGAGGAGGCTTATATACGCACACCGACAGACTCGGCTAGGGAGGCATGGCAGTCAGCTCAATCTGCGTATGAGCGGTTGCTGTCCTCCACAGCGGAGAAAAAGCTGTTCTTCTCCAGACTGGCATTCTATGAGGAAGGAGAAAGTACGGGGCGTCTTTTGGCTAGGATAGCTAACTCCCAACAACGCTCCCCTGTAATAGGAGCCATTAAAACACCAGAGGGAAGGTTGGTGAGCTCCCCTGACCTTATACTAATGGAACTGGCCAAATTTTACGAAAATCTGTATCTTCCGACGGGGCAATATACCTCGGAGGAACTGGCAGACTATTTGGGTGACATTGACTTTCCACAACTCACGAGGAGTCAAAAAGAGGATCTGGATGCTCCTCTCACTTTGGATGAGTTACAGGACGCATTGGCAGCTTTCCCTAACTGCAAGGCCCCTGGGGCGGATGGGATTCCCATAGAGGTTTATAAGCAATACGCTGACATCATTTTGCCAAAGCTACTAATGGTTTTCAATGCTTCCAGGGAGAATAGACGTTTACCCCCCTCTATGACAACAGCCAATATAGTTCTTATACTAAAGCCAGGAAAGGATCCAACAGATCCGGGTTCATATAGACCTATATCCCTTTTGCAAAGCGATATTAAGCTTCTAGCTAAGGTACTAGCGATGAGGCTGAATGGAGCCATTACGGCCATTATACACCCTGATCAGGCGGGGTTCATGCCTAATAAGTCTACGGCTGTAAACTTAAGACGGCTTTATTTGAATATGCAATCTGCGGCGGATAACCTGGGACAAAGGGCTTTACTTTCATTAGACGCTATGAAAGCCTTCGATAGCGTGGAGTGGGATTACTTGTGGGGGGTGCTTGGACGCTTCGGTTTTGGAGAAGTTTTCATCTCATGGGTACGACTGCTGTATCACAGTCCACAGGCTGCCATTAGGGCATCGGGGGCTATGTCACACACATTCAATTTGGGGAGAGGCACGAGGCAGGGGTGCCCCCTGTCACCCCTGCTGTTCGCATTAGCCATAGAACCCCTAGCCATTAAAATTAGAGCCAATCCTGAAGTTGTCGGATTTCGATATGGCGACAGGCAAGAAAAAGTGATGTTATATGCTGACGACACCATGATTTTGCTTGGTGATGTGGACAGATCTCTCAATGCAGCTATGTCAACCATATTGGAATTTGGACGATACTCGGGACTCCAGATTAACTGGACTAAATCCTCCTTGATGCTTATCGATGAGGGGAGCACCCCCCCTGACAATAGTGTAATACCCCTGGCCACCTCGTTCAGATATCTAGGTATTCAGGTGACGCCTAGGATAAGAGAATACGGTAGACTAAACATATCCCCTCTGCTGCAGAAGTTTAGAGAAAGGATTAGAACATGGAATTCACTCTGTCTGTCGGTCGCAGGCAGAGTGAATTTGATTAAAATGATTCTTATGCCCCAACTGCTTTATGTACTTCATAATACACCCATGGTAATAACCCTTAAAACTTTCCGGATTATTAACTCCTTGTTCAGACTATTAATCTGGAGAGGGCGCTCTCCAAGGATTAAACTAGAGCACCTCCAACGCCCTAAGGACGAGGGAGGGCTAGCCCTCCCTAATCCCTGGCTCTATTATATAGCTGCGCAGCTGCAACATCTGATAGGTACAATGTACACTGACGCAGAAAAAGAGAGACCCATAAGTAGCTCCTCAGAAATGGTAATGCTCCATACAGTTAAAAGAGACTCGGTCCCGACGGCCTTGGAGGCCATGAACTTCGGGAAATCCAACAAAAAGTACCCGACCTATGACTTAATACAAAAAATATGGTCTAAAACTAAATATATGCAGGGGGTAACAGGATTCACAGACTACAGCCCAATATGGTTTAATGACACATACCCAGAATTAGCTAAGATGCAGAATGGGGCGATATGGAGAAAATATGGGGTGTTGTATATCAAGCAGATTTTCCAAAATGGGAAACTACACCCATTTGAGACCTTACAGAGGTTATTTGCTCTACCACAGTCTATGAGGTTCTATTACCTGCAATTAAAACATGCAGTAGAGGCACAGAGTAAATCTGCGGATTGGGTTTCTTCACACACACCGGTGTTTAATGTGATTGCAGGAGCCAATAATACCAAAGGGTTTATTTCACAGTGCTATAGTATGTTACTGCAAAGCCTTTTAAATAAACATCCTTTGGGAATGCTTGCTAAGTGGGAGAGAGATGTCGGCCCGTTGGATGGGGATCAGTGGGAAGAGGTGCTACAGGCCGTGCCCACATGCTCTCTGAATGTTGCACACAGGCTGACACAATTGTACATCATATTAAGAGTTTATTATACCCCCCATAGGTTATATGCTATGGGCCTTAGACCCACCCCTTTATGCACTAGATGCAAAAGAGAACATGGGGACCTGATCCACCTACTATGGAGGTGCCCAAAGCTTCACCCCTACTGGAAAGGGGTGGTGGACACTGTCAGTAGGGTATTTCAGGTCACTTTGCCTACGAACCCCAAGCACTGCTTGCTCAATGTGTTAGATGAATTGGGATGGGAGGAATGTACTAAAGTGGCAATTACCAAAGCTGTATTCCTGGCAAGGAAACTAATTATGAAACACTGGATTTCTGAAGAGCCCCCTGCTCTTAAAGAATGGGTTAACGCTGTGGGGGAAATGTTAAGAAAGGACAAGGTGATATACCAACACAGAGGTTGCCCACAGAAGTTCGAGAAACTCTGGGGACCATGGCTGAATGTTCCGGGGCTAGCCCCGGTGGATTTGGTCGTGGGTAGATTGTTGGGACTTGGGACATGAGACCCTAAGTATTGGATATCTTTGGCTATCTTACAAAGGCATAATACCGTATGTGGTTTATTTACTTCTCTCGTTTAGGATAGGGATGGACAAACGGTTGTTATTATGCAGATGTATGTAATGAATAAAATGACATTCAGTGGAGCGGGTGGTGTTTTGGTACAGGTTAAGTTTATTAATGCAGCCGATAAGATACACAAATGTAATAATATCTGACAGATATAAGTAATTCAAAATGTAATTGCGAAGTCGGTATGTGTATGTTTTTTACATGTTTTTCTCAATAAAATATTTTTCTGGATAAAAAAAAAAAAAGTACTCGCGGCTATAATGAATTGTTGGTCCCGGCAATACAGATAAAAGAAGTCATTTAAAAAAATGGCATGGGATCCCCCCAGTTCATTACCAGTCCCTTTGGGTCTGGTATGAATATTAAGGGGAACCCCGAACCAAAATTAAAAACAAAATTGCTTTGGGGTCCCCCCAAATTCCAAACCAGGCCCTTCAGGTCTGGTATGGATATTAAGGGGAACCCTGCACCAAAATTAAAAAAAAAATGGTCTGGGGGTCCCCCTCAAAATCCATACCAGACCTTTCAGGTCTTGACGTTTGGAATTTCCGACAACATTTATGTGACCGTGTGTATGCAAGACAAGTTTGAGCCAACATCCGTCGGAAATAAATCCAGGATTTTGTTGTCGGAATGTCCAATCGTGTGTATGCGGCATTAGAGTTGACCTCCTTCTGACCTTCTTTTATCCTGCTTCAAGCATCTTCCGCTATGCCACAGACTTAGAGAAATACAATACCCATCTGACATGAGCAAAAACCCACTGACACTGGCCCTTAGGGTGTGGAGAGAGGGTGTATTAAATGTCAGGGCTAGGATAACCTAGTAATAATCACATTATTAGTGATAGGTTGGAAGTCAGGTATATTTGGGCACACTGCTTATTTTTTTACTTTTATGGTATTGAAATTCCCACACTGAGCTACCAAGGCTAAAAACTAATGTACATCCTCTGTTTTCTGGTTACTAACAATGTATGTGACTAACTATACCATTTAAGGAATTAAAATTACTCACTGAACTGATAAAAAAACCCATAAATATATCCAACATCATTTGGATCTCACTGTCTAACTTTTCTTTGAAATACTGATTGAATATAACATAATGACTTCGAGATTCATAGTGCACAACACAGCAGCCTTACTGAGAGAGATCAACATTCTTATAAACATATCTTTTTCCTTTTTTGTTGTGATCTTGTTTCCTAGCTCTCTTGTCTAGTAGTCAACAGGGATTTCTGTATTCGTAATACATTATATATTATTTTGAATGGGTGAAACACTGAATAAAAGAACAAAAAAAAAACAGGCACTTTGTGATTGTTGGAATAAAAACTGAGACCGAAGAAGAGACAAAAATAAAAAATGTGAACATTCTTAGCCAAAGGAGTATTCAGTTATGTCTTGTCTCTTGTTTCGTCTTTTACATGATTGCTTTATTTCAATAATGAGA
This sequence comes from Lithobates clamitans, assembly GCA_037952925.1. Taxonomy (NCBI): domain Eukaryota; kingdom Metazoa; phylum Chordata; class Amphibia; order Anura; family Ranidae; genus Lithobates; species Lithobates clamitans. The sequence continues at coordinate 4,557,683 of JBBGZY010000143.1, forward strand.
GAAAATAATGTCTTGGACACTTCTTCACTGTTAGACTTTTAATATGGTCTCGGCAGGATATAATGTGTCTACCTTGAAATGTTTCAAGGCTATGTTGGTTGAATACAGCGAATATTAAAATTATTTCCCTAAAGGTTTTTATTCACTAAAAGTTTTATCTTCTTAACATTCAACCTATTTCCTGTTTAAATGTATTGAACAGAATGAGATTGTATATTCAAAAGGGACTGCAATCAAATCAATATATTCTTAACAGAGACAGCTGTAATAAATACAGGAATATATACCTGATCAAAGGAAATGTACAAGTTTTCTCCAATATAATACTAGGGCCTATTTATTCCCAGTCGTAAACATTGGGAGGAGACTTAGATGTTTGATTCAGTCATACATCTGTTGTTGAATGTTGATTTTGGGAAGGAAAGATATCTACAGGAAAATATGCAACAGACTGCATCTATAAACTGGAATGAAACTGCCCACATGTGCAAGATAAAACAATACACCCTAAAGAGCTTATAGATAGCAGTGTCATGCCATCTGCTCTCTATCTTACACCTAAGTCTAAAATAAAACTAGTAAAAGATAAAAGATCCTAGACAAAGTAATTCTAGAGTTGTAGACTGAGTGCTCCAGGGCACTGTAACTGTAGGACCTTTCCATGCGATATAAAGGTAGCGTCTGACAATGTACTATGAATCATATTTTATGTTTGTGCTGTTGTGTAGGACACTGAAGAGTCAGCAGGTCTTGTACTGGCTGGTCGCCATGTTGTTTAATAAATCATGGCATTACACGGCATCAAACTCAGCTATTCCTTAGAATATGAACATTTGGGAATGGCTCTAGCAAGCAAAATCTTTGTAATAACACCTCTTAGGCTGTTTAAATTGTCAAACATGAGTGACAACATCTCTTGGGATGAAAAAGACTTGTCATTGATGGCCATTATGACTGACATCTATAGTTTTCATGCCACATTTTTTTATATGTTTTCTATAAACATTGTATGAAAAAGTGGTATATAAATAACATGTCCAAATACCAACTATTACACTTTGAAGTACCTAAGGAGTACTCCAACTGTGATAAAACTTACCAGTAAACATAGATAATTAGTAAGTTATTAAAAAAAACTAGCATGACTCTTTTTAAAGTAAACTGTGAAAGCACCTGTTCTGAGAATTTTAGCACCTAAGCACATTTTCACTCTTAGCATTTGTGTTTTTCTGCTGCTGCATTAGAATATATAGTATACAGTGGGCTATCCACAAGGCACACCACAACACTGCTGCCAAAGTCAGGACTTTGGAACAAAATTAACCTGAAGTGTAATAAAGTAAGTTTTTGGTTACCCAGCGCAAAGAAAAACAAAATAAGGATACAGGTATCTAACCTGTGGATTATTAAATTTATGTTGCGTTACTACTATTAGTTCTCAATATAAACACATAGATATAATTAAATGTAGTATATTTTGCCTATTAACATACTGTAATTATGGTAAAATGAATCAGGGTCTCCTAATTAAGTATACCTTATAGGTAAAAATTGAAAACCATTAGTAAAGTGTCACAACTGGTTTGGAAGCCTCACCAGACACAGGGATAAATTGCAAAGATTTCTAATTTAAATAGAAGAAGGTAAGACTTTGCATTTTGCCACACTCTCAAAGGAATTTATTAGAAAAAAATGGAATCTGGATGATACATATTTGTGTGATTTGGTATTCTAACTTATATATGGACAATCGACAATTAAATATATTTTCTGGACTTGATTTGGGTGACTGGAACATTTATGTTGTTGTATAGTTCAAATTAGATTTAATTAATAATTGGGTTTAGAAGGCCAGTTAATTTTCCTAAGAATAGAACATGGTCACAGAACAATTCACTGTATATTTCTAAAACCTTCTTCATCTCTGTCTTGTAACTCATAGCAATAGCAAGTCTAAGTTTTTTTTTTTTAAGAAAACCTCAGCTGATTTAGTCTTGTAAACATGCTCAAAATAACTTGACATTGCAGCTGAGTTTACCATGACTGCTGCACCCTTGTTAGCCAGAAAAGGCCAAACTACATTCCACAATGGCCTAGTTTTCATTGAAAATATCCAGTTTAAATAATCAGGGGAAAAAATCAGCACTTTATTCATCATTTCAATATGATAAGACCAGGTTAAAAAAAAGCTTTGTAAATACCTGATATGTTCACTTACATAACCTTAAATATAAGCTTTAAAGAGAGACATGAATGGTTTTGGAGCAAATTTATTTTGATACTTCATATATTTTTTAACCACTTGCCGACCACCTAACGGGGAAAATACATCATTGCTTTGACATTAAATACTGGGGTTATGGCTGCAGCTAGATGTCATAGCCCTGGTATTATCTTTTTTCTTAGACAATTCTCTTTGAAATAAAAGTGATCCCTGCAGCAGATCATTTTTAGAAGCGGCGAGAGACGTGCCCCCCTCCCGCTGCTTCCCAGTGGTTCCGGGGCCTACGTTACCGATCGCTGAGCCTGGGAACCATGCAGCACCAACAGTGTCTTCCCAGAGAGATGAGCAATGGCAACATGGCCACTGCTCATCTCTATGCCCTTGGACTTCCAGTTCTCAGGCCATGTAAACATGTTTTTTTTTTTTTTCCTAAAGAAAGAGATATTTTTTTTAAACTTTTGTTTTTAAGGGTAAATGAGAGATTTGGGGTCTTTTAGACCCCAGATCTCTCCATAAAGAGGACCTGTCATGCTGTATTGTTATCGCAAGGGATGTGTACAGTCCTTGTGCTAGCAATAAAAGTGATCAAACACATTTTTTTAAAGGGAGAATGTAAAAATATGAAAAAAAAATGTAAGTGCCCCGTTCCTGCATGCGTGTCCTAGTGAATGTACACCTAGGTCACTCCCACATATGTAAACAGTACTTGTGAGATATCACTGCGAACGTCTGAGCGAGGGCAATAATTCTAGTACTAGACCTTATGCGTAAACCTAAACTGGTAACCTGTAAGCGTCGCCTATGGAGATTTTTATGTACAGTAGTTTGGTGCCATTCCACGAGCACGCACAATTTTAAAGCATGACATGTTATCTATCTATCTACTTGGCATAATATAGTCTTTCATATTATACAAAAAAATTGGGGTATATATTATGTTTTATTTTTGTTTTTTAATTCATTAAAATTTATTTTTTCCCCAAAAATTGTGCAAAAAATCGTCTGTCATTTTATTCTCTAGGGTGTCTGCTAAAAAAAAATCTATAATATTTGGGGGTTCTAAGTAATTTTCTAGCAAAAAATACTGATTCTTATTAGTACACAACAAATGTCAGAAAAAGGCTGGGTCCTTATAGAATATATATTTACATTAATATTGTGTCTTTCCTTATGATTGACAGCAGGCAGTGGGCAGATTCTATTGTAAACTGTATATTGGCTAAGGACCTGGCCACTGCCTGCTGTCAATTACAAGGGAAGCAGACCTGATGGGGAATTAGTGTCTGTAAGTCCCCATCAGGCTCATCCCAACCAGCTTCAAAACTCCTTGGCACTGTACTGTCTGTGTGACAGCTGCAGGAATAGGGAGGGAGCCAAGCTGCACTGAGGACATACACTACATATGGATGCTCTAGCCTCAGTGTGCAATGATTGACAGCAGGTTTACAGCAGGTACATGATGAATCTGTTGCTTGCATCAGCAGTTGTCAAGTGGAGGCATGTTGACATTTTAAAGCATGCCCTGGACACTCTTTATGAATTCCTTTTTGCATTTTTAGTTCTTGCCATAGCAACCAAGAAAAATATAGGCAAATTCACTATACATTAACACTAAGACCCCTTTCACAATGGGTGGTTTTGCAGGCGCTATTTGGCTAAAAATAGCGCCTGCAAACTGACCTGAAACAGCCGCTGCTGTGTCTCCAATGTGAAAGCCTCGGGGCTTTCACACTGGAGTGGTGCGCTAGCTGACAAAAATCCTGCTAGCAGCATCTTTGGAGTGGTGAAGGAGCGGTGTATACACCGCTCCTGCCCATTGAAATCAATGGGGCACTGCGGCTATACAGAGGCGCAGAGGCGCTTCGCGGTGGTTTTTAACCCTTTATCGGCCGCTAGCAGGGGTAAAACCGCTAGCAGCCGAATACTGCCGCTAAAACAACGGTAAAGCAGCGTTAAAAATAGCGGCGCTTTACCGCCGACGCACCTCCCACCCCAGTGTGAAAGGGGCCTAATAGATTTTGGGTGATTTATATATCTCATATTATGTGTGCGCGTGTGCGCACGGGTGCATTAGAAGAATACTAAAACAGGTGAAATATATAGTAAAACAACATTTTATTGATAAACCAATTAAATTACATTATACACAATTGTATTGCTTCAGACTAAATAAATATATACTGTGTTCCTTATAAATATGGGTGGACAGCAATATTCACAGTAGTCTAGGTCTATGCTAATAGCATAATAGTTTAACAGAATGTCTGATTATGGTTTTATATTATTATTATCATTACTTTTTTTCCTATTGCAATTCTTTTTTATCTTCTCTGGACAATTTACAGTCAATAATTGAATCTTCCATGTAGCTATGAATAACCTTTTCATTGTGGTTTATTGGTATAAGTAATTAGGAACAATAATTACCTGCAGAACTATGATAGTGTATGTAACACCAATGCACTATTATAATAAGCTGGTCAATTCAGCTATACATAAGTTAACGGTCAATAGCTGCTTTTTCTATCTCGGTGGCATGATAATTCACTGACAAGGCCATATGTGTATAGATTATCTATTATTCACAGGAAAGCTACAAGCAGCCCACGCAGTGTCAAGAATGACAGCACAATATACATTCATTACCTCTGACAACTATGACATCACTTGGCCAGATATAAAGTAACCAAAATCAACTAAGGCAAACTCACATTAATACATTTAGAAGAAAGTGTTGTGCACTGTTAAAGGTTTAGCATTTAATAAGGGCAAAATATAACCTATTGAAGAAACAGTATATAGACATTCAAAACATTAGAGCTCTTTTGCTAATAGATACATTTATCTCAAATTCCTATTTGATAGTTACTGATCTATATAAAAACTATATATGTATATATATATATATATATATATATATATATATACATATTTTTATAGACTATATTCATATATATGTACTGTGAACCTAATTTCATAAATGGAAGCAGGTATTAACAATTACATCTACACCTGGATAAAAGCATTTTCAAGGTTTCCAACTGGAACTATAAAACTTTTCAGGCCTACTCCTCCAAAATAAATCACTATGGGCCAACATGTTGCAAAACATTTCCTAAATGTACACCTCAGGCACCCAGCTACATATTTTTGTATCACATTATCATTTAACAAAACATGTCAGGCACAAATATATTGAACTTTGTAAGATAAGTTAGTGTATGTCAAGCTCGGTCTAGTGGTCTCTCTTGGTTATTTGTGGTCCTGTGCAAAAAGTAGGCCTTGGCCTTGGCTCACTGACAGGCTTGGCTCATCCATCACCCTTTAGCGTCTCATCTAGAAAGTCTTTTTCTCAAACCTGCAGGTGCTGTTCAATAGGTATATTTTTACCAGTGTTTGTGGGTGATTGCTTCTCAGATGTAGGGGTTAATTTTTGCTAGTAGGTTTTCTAAATAAATAGGTGAACAACATGTGCCCTGGTAATCAAGTGGAGGGTAGAATATATTGTTAAAGGTAATGGTGTATAATAAATATCCTAGTGGGTAGATATGTGTACTAATTAGGTATCACAACTTAGGGCTGTGGAGCCAAAAATAAGAAATCTATAAAGTGCCAAGTGCATAAATAAAATAATACAACATAAACTGGCTACTATTGTGAATAGTGTTCAAACAGGTGACATAGTGTCAGACACTTCAGTGCAACCAATATAATGCCCTAATAAGGGTATACATTATAAAACTCACAAGTATAACGGCATAGATAAAATACTTTGTAATGGTATATTCATCTAATAAATATAAATGCAACTGGTGAAAAAACGATGCAATGCAGAGGATGCTGCAATCAAGTGCATCATGCACAAACAGGGATATAATGTAATCTCAATGTGTCAGTGTGAGAATACACACAGTGACAAATATTTAACAAATATATCAGGTGCATTGTATACACATAGGAAGGTACACAGTATAGTGCCTAGTGAAATAAATAAAATAAATAGGTGACAGAAGTATTAGTCCATAGTGAAAAAATAAATAAAGCATCCAGTGATTTCACACCAAGCTAGAGAATTTTTTTGCAGGGCATATACTGGGTGTATCAACCAGGGAAAACAACACCGTGACTCCTCTTCGTGACAAAAAAATCCTGCACTAGTAAGTAATGGCCCCTTACCACATCTTACTAGGATAACAGCATAAACAGCAAGATTGGAAAAAATAGTGGGGGAAACTGCGCTAAAAACCAAATACAAAATAAATACTGTGAAAAAGCAGCAATCCTCACAAAAACATCAATTGTGAAAAGCATAAAGAAAATAAGAGGTTGCGCTAATATTTAAAAACACAATAAATACTTAACAGTGAAGAAAGAATTCATATGAGGATTAAAATGTGCAAAACTCAGTGAAACAGATTGTACATAAAAGTCCATAAATCAAAATGTCACTCAAGTGCTGTGAAGTCCATGAGAATAGAACATCAATAAAGTGTTGTAAAACGTCCAAATCACCAAAGAAAATTGGTAAAGATTGATGAAAAAAATCCAAGTGATATATAATAAAAAACTGTGTAAATGGAAGGGGTCCACCACCAGGTATTGAAGGGGTTACTCCTTACCAGAAGGCCATGACCCCCCACTACAGAGGATCACAGCAAGCAGAGATCTTTAAAGCCAAAGTGGGGATTACCAGCGGTGTCCACTAGGGGTCATCTCGTCAGCAGCCACTCCAATGGCCCAAGGCGGGGATACCAAAAAATAAAAGGGGCTCACATAGTGTAAAACCACGCGCTCACCAGCACGATTCGCCAAGCACCGCCTCCACCGTACGTCTTTTTAGCATAAACAGCAAAGCTGATGTAGGCTCCTTTTCATAGACCTGCACCCGGCTATCTTCTCCAGACTCTAGGTCCCTCCAGAGATGTAATGGCCATAGATGGAAGAAATGGAATGCCTCATAGTGTATTATTATATTTGCAAATATAATGTACTGACAACGTTCTACTGCTTTTCAAGCCTCACTTGCAGATGGGCTAACTCTTTCAGGACCACAGACCTGTAATAAAAGTTGGAGGCTCTTTCCAATCTAAAGTCTTTCTGAGCCCCTGAATTCCAGGTTCTAGATAAGGACTTACCAACTGAAAATCAGCCCTCTCTTGTCCAACCAGATTACCCCAGATGCCCTCACCCTACATAGGTGAGAAGCTCTGAATACTCAAAATGTCTCTCATCATCCCCCTTAAAGGGTTCCCAACCCATATAGTGGGGGCATTTATTTCCCATGCAGGGCCCATACTTGGTGTCATTTATACATCCCTGCATCTGTCTCATCCAGGTCAGTGGAGCATGGTCTTACAAAATGTCCTGCCAAAGAGAAAATATCCTAGGGAGTCTAGAGTCAACTTAATAGCAAGGCAATTTCACTCAACTATGACATAATTTCTCTCAATGGCTGTTAACTTTCTACTGAGACTATGGGGTATTCCTCCCCATTGATCTCTTGGGACAGAACAACTCATAAGCCTGGAGGCATCTGTTTGAACAACATTTTTTTTAAATAAGTCTGGAGCAACCAGCACTGGATACTGGCATGAAGCTATTTTAAGCTCCATAAAAGTTTCTTTGCCTTGGCATTCTATTGACCATGACTGACTTCTTTGTCAAGTTTGTCAGTGGTGCAACAATAGTTGCGAATTAGAGGACAAGCTTACAGCAGTACCCAGCAATGCCCAGAAAGGCTCAGACCTATTTCTTTGTGGTGAGGCGAGGCCAAGCCTGAATGGCCGCTACATTTTTCATTTGGGGCTTCAGCAAATCCTACACATGATATGCCCTAGGTTCCTAGTTTCCTAGTGGTCCACTTTTCCAGGTTAACAGGTAAACCTTTCCTGCTTCAAATAACCCAACACAGCCTAAGCTTAGGGAATATGGGGCTCCCAGTCTGTACTAAAGATACAATGCCTTGCAAAAGTATTCACCCCCTTGGCATTTTTCGTGTTTTGTTGCCTTGTAACCTTGAATTAACATGGATTGTTTGAGGATTTGCATAATTTAATTTACAGAACACGTCCACAACTTTGAAGATTTTTTTTTTATTGTGAAGCAAACAACAAATAGGACAAAATAACAGAAAAAGTCAATGTGCATAACTATTCACCCCCCTAAAGTCACTACTTTGTAGAGCCACCTTTTGCGGCTATCACAGCTCCAAGTCGCTTTGGATAGGTCTCTATGAGCTTGCCACATCTTACCACTAGGATTTTTGCCCATTCCTCCTTGTAAAACTGCTCCAGCTCCTTCAAGTTTGATGGTTTGCACTTGTGAACAGCAATCTTTAAGTCTGACCACAGATTTTCTATTGGATTGAGGCCTGGGCTTTGACTAGGCCATTCCAACACATTTACATGTTTCCCCTTAAACCACTCAAGTGTTGCTTTAGCAGTGTGTTTGGGGTCATTGTCCTGTTGGAAGGTGAACATCCGTCCTAGCCTCAAATCACACACAGAGTGGTACAGGTTTTGCTCAAGAATATCCCTGCATTTAGCACCATCCATCTGTCCCTCAACCCTGACCACTTTCCCAGTCCCCACTGCTGAAAAACATCCCCACGGCATGATGCTGCCACCACCATGTTCAACTGTGGGGATAATTTTCTTTGGCTGATGTGATGTGTTGGGCTTGTGTCAGACATAGCGTTTTCTTTGATGGCCAAAAAGTTAAATTTTAGTCTCATCAGACCAGAGCACCTTCCTCCATACATTTTGGGAGTCTCCCACATGCCTTTTCGCAAACTTAAAACGTGCCATTTTGTTTTTTGCTGAAATGAATGGCTTTCTTCTGGCCATTCTGCCATAAAGCCCAACTCTATGGAGCAAACGGCTTATTGTCGTCCTATGTACAGATACTCCAGTCTCTGCTGTGGAACTCTGCAGCTCCTCCAGGGTTACCTTAGGTCTCTGTGCAGCCTCTCTGATTAATGCCCTCCTTGCCCGGTTCATGAGTTTTGGTTTGGGACAGTCTCTTGGCAGGTTTGCTGTTGTGCCTTGTTCTTTCCATTTGGTTATGTTAGATTTGATGGTGATCCTAGGGATAATCAAAGATTTGGATATTTTTTTATAACCTAACCCTGACTTGTACTTCTCAACAACATTGACCCTTACTTGTTTGGAGAGTTCCTTGGTCTTCATGGCAGTGTTTGGTTGGTGGTGCCTCTTGCTTAGGTGTTGCAGCCTCTGGGGCCTTTCAAAAAGGTGTATATATGTAATGACAGATAATGTGACACTTAGATTGCTAACAGGTGGACATCATTTCACTAATTATGTGACTTCTGAAGGTAATTGGTTGCACCAGAGCTTTTTATGGGCTTCAAAGGGGGTGAATACATACGGACATGACAAATTTTAATTTTTTATTTCTTTTTTTTTTTAATTGTTTATTTATTAAGTATATTCAAGTATACAGAAACAGAGTGTACATTCTCATAGAAAAGACATTGATAGCAGCATATTTTCAATGAGGTAAAACATTTTTTTTGTAGCTTATTATAAATTAATTTTTTATTTCTGAAAAATAATTTTATGTATATATTTTTCTAATTTTACTTCACCAACTTAGACTATTGTTTTCTGACCCATCACATATAATTCAGATTAAAAAACATTGAACTAAAGGCTGTAATGTAACAAAATAGGTAAAAAGCCAAGGGGGGTGAATATTTTTGCAAGGCACTGTAACAATGTTGTCCAAACACACTGAGGTGTATTTCTGATGCAGGTGTAGTGTTTTATCCACTGCCCTCTGAAAAGTAGCCAGGGAAGATTGTAATCCAAATAGCATTCTTTTATATTGGAAGTGACCTTCTGGAGTGGAAAAAGTAGTCTCTTTTCTGGCTTCCTTAGTTAAAGGTATCTGCTAGTAACCCTTTCTGACATCTAGGATGGTAATATACTGGGCTAGCCCCAACCTCTCTATCAGTTTGTCTACTTGGGGCAATAGGGTTTTACCTGAACCTTTACATTAGGTTCAATGACAATGTTAAGCTCAATTACCCTGGTAAGGTCTGGCAGTCCTGGAAAAAAACTCCCTATTCCTCTGTAAAAAAAACTCTTTTACCCACTGGGTTTGTGGCTTGGACAGGGCAGTGGCAACTGAGACCAAGTCCACCCCTACAAGGGGGTTAGTACTAACCTCAGCCAGGGCACCTACCTGCTCTCTCTGTCCTTTCAGACTATTGACAGTTTCATGTGGTAGATTTGATATGGCTACCAGTTTGATGTACTTTAAAATATACCTACTACCTTGAATGGCCCCTGTCACCTGACCAGGAACTTATGCTCTACTGTGAGAATAGGTACAGCCATCCAGTCCCCAACCTGTATTTTTCTAAGCTTGGCAAACCAGTTATATACCCTTCCCTGATTCTTGTTCTCCGTGCAAACGCTCCTTTAACAGAGGAATCACCTCAGCAATTCTCATTTGGGTAATATGCTCTACTATCATTTTATGTGGAGACAATTTACTTTCCCAGATTTTTTAATTAACTTTTTTTTTAAAAAACATATTGTTATTACATTTTATACAACATACAAAAAACTTGGATATTCATAAAGACATATAACATCAAGGAAAACTGTCAAAGTTACAATTCTGCATCACAATGTATAACATGTTGAGACATCGCTGTTACAGCTTAAAGAAGGCAGACATAACAAAGAGCATGTAGTATCATTGTAATACAACAAAGTTGCAATCATGGCAAAAAAACAGCCTGAAGAAGAAGCAACATGCTTTGAAATGCATCCCTATCTCCCAGGACACACCCAGCGATGTCAGGCATCCTCTCCATCCAGGCTCTGACTTCTATCCCTGGTCGGGTTGTCTCCCTGCATCAAAGGCTCCCTCTTGCCTGTGCTCTTTTCCCCCTGCTCACGGCCGAAGCAGGGGAATTCCACAGCAGCTCCGGGCTCCAGAGGCAGCAGCCTTGACTTTTACCACTTTGCACAAGCTCCTCTTTTGTGAGTGTGTTTATAATTATTAATAAATATTGTTCACCTCGTTTACTACACTATAAAGGTTGTGCTTGTTTTTTCCCTTTTGTTTTTACAGTGTCCCAGCAATCACCCATGGCTGCTTCAAGCTGCACCTTCTAGCTAGTAATCAGTGACAATGTGTATAGTCTATTGGGCTACTCGTCTCATTGTTTATATTTTGTCTTTCAGGTTTTACTTTGTAGCTTCTGCTATCATCTTTTATGGTTTGTTACATTGCCACAAATACATTTCCTTGAGACCCTTTTATTCACACCAATAAGGTCATCATAACCACACTGGACATATTTATACAGATTTTGCCCTCTGAAGAGCACTTTGCAGTGGATCACTCTTAAGAGGGCAGTTGACAGGGATTGAGGATATGTTGTGTAGCCTGGTTTAACATTTTCATATTTTGTACAATATTTGCTTTGCAGTGGGCTTTATAGCCATCCCTCCAGGGTTAAGTGCTGCTGGGCAGTTTTCCATGCCCCTTGCTTTTTGACTCAGTCTCTCATCAATATTATGGATTTTCACAAGGTAACAAAGATACAGAAGTTTAAACCTCTAAGCATTTAGTAAGAGGTATTTATGAAAGGGAGTGCCTGAAAAGGGTTGTAGCAACATAAAACACCTTTTTATGTTTATAGTTCTCCCACTGGTACCAGAGCACATGAAATTTTGATGTTACCATCCTTTTATGCCATAATCTGTTCATACCCATGAATTTAATTTATGAGCCTGATAACTTCTCCTAGTTTGGGAATAATCTGTGATTTCCAGTTACGCAACAATATTTGTCATGCTGCAAATAGTATGTACATAGTTATAGCTCATAATGGTAAACTGAATCTCTCTAGGTTCACACTCAGTGCTGTCTGATCTATGGTGACCCTTGTAAGGATCCTCATGATGTCAGATAGCAATCTTGAGACTGTGTTCCAAAAGCTATGAATATAAAGTCATGACCATAGCCTCTCCAAAATAAGTTAGAACCCTCTTTTGAAAATGTATCCACTGTATAAGAAGTAACTTATATTATAGAATATCATCAAAAAGTTAATTTATTTCAGTAATTCAATTCAAAAAGTAAAACTCATATATTTTATAAATATGCGTTATGCCGCGTACACACGAGCGGACTTTACGGCGGACTTTGCCCGGCGGACTGGATTTCGTCGGACAATTCGATGTGTGTGGGCTCCAGCGGACTTTGTTTTCTCAAAAGTTGGACGGACTTAGATTTGAAACTTGTTTAAAATTTATCCGTTGAAATCGAGTCCGGTCGAAAAGTCCGTCGTCTGTATGCTAGTTCGACGGACAAAAAGCCACGCTAGGGCAGCTATTGGCTACTGGCTATGAACTTCCTTGTTTTAGTCCGGTCGTACGTCATCACGTACGAATTCGACGGACTTTGGTGGATTGTGTGTAGGCAAGTCCGTTCATTCACAAAGTCTGTCGGAAAGTACGTCGAAAAGTCCGCCGGGCAAAGTCCGCTGTAAAGTCCGCTCGTGTGTACGCGGCATTACACACAGTGTAATATATTTCAAGCATTTGTTTATTTTAATTTTGATGATTATGGCTTACAGCTAGTGAAAATCCAAAATTCAGTATTTAAGAAAATTTGAATATTACATAAGACCAATAAAAAAAGTATTTTTAATACAGAAATGTTGGCTTACTGAAAAGTAAGTCCATGTACAGTATAGTATGCACTTAATACTTGGTTGGGGCTACTTTTGCATGAATTACTGCATCAATGCGGCACGGCATGGGGGCAATCAGCTTGTGGCACTGCTAAGGGGTTATGGAAGCCCAAGATGCTTTGATAGTGGCCTTCAGCTCATCTGCATTGTTGGGTCTGGTGTCTCTCATCATCCTCTTGACAATACCCCACAGATTCTCTATAAGGTTTAGGTCAGGCGCGTTTGCTGGCCAATCAAGCACAGTGATACCATAATCATTAAACCAGGTATTGGTACTTTTGACACTGTGGGCAGGTGCCAAGTCCTGCTGGAAAATGAAATCAGCATCTCCATAAAGCTGGTCAGCAGAGGGACGCATGAAGTGCTCTAGAATTTCCTCCTAGAGGGCTGCACTGACTTTGGACTTGATAAAACATGGTGGACCAACACCAGCAGATGACATGGCTCCCCAAATCATCACTGACTGTGAAAACTTTACACTAGACCTCATGCAACTTAGATTCCGTGCCTCTCCCCTCTTCCTCCAGACTTTGTGACCTTGATTTTCAAATTAAATGCAACATTTTCCACAGTTTGTGATGATTTGGGTAGCCATGTAATCTGCTGGTCTTACCCTGAAATCCTTCCATGATCTTTTAACAATAAACAAAATACAGGAAGAGAATACACTAATGGGACATGGAGGGGGTCTCTCTGATGGACACAGAGAGGGCTTCTGTTAGAGAGTCTGTTAGAAAGAGCCCCCCAGACATACTGCAGACATACTTCAGGAGATGGTCAGAGACTGCAGACATGATACAAGAGATGGTCAGGGACTGCAGACATGATACAAGAGATTGTCAGGGACTGCAGACATGATACAAGAGATTGTCAGAGACTGCAGACATGATACAAGAGATGTTCAGAGACTGCATACATACTACAGGAGATGGTCGGAGACTGCAGACATGATACAGGAGATGGGCAGAGACTGCAGACATACTACAGGAGATGGTCAGAGACTGCAGACATGATAAAAGAGATGGCCAGAGACTGCAGGCATGGTACAGGAGAGGCTCAGAGACTGCAGACATGATACAGGAGATGGTCAGATACTGCAGACATACTACATGAGATGGTTAGAGACTGCAAACATGATACAGGAGATGGTCAGAGACTGCAGACATGATACAAGAGATGTCAGAGACTGCATACACGATATAAGAGATGGTCAGAGACTGCAGACATGTTACAAGGGATGGTCAGAGACTGCAGACATGATACAGGACATGATCAGAGACTGCAGACATGATACAGGAGATGGTCAGAGACTGCAGACATGATACAGGAGATGGTCAGACTGCAGATATGATACAAGAGATGGTCAGAGACTGCAGACATATTACAAGAGATGATCAGAGACTGCAGACATAATACAGTGGATGGTCAGAGACTGCAGACATGATACAAGAGATGGTCAGAGACTGCAAACATATTACAAGAGATGGTCAGAGACTGTGGAAATGATACAAGAGATCAATGCATCCAATGTCCAGTGTCCACCAATTGCAGCCTACCATTGTCCACCAATTGCAGCCTACCAGTGTCCACCAATTGCAGCTTACCAGTGCCCACCAATTGCAGCCTGTCAGTGCCCACAAATTGCAGCCTACCAGTGCCCCTGGGTCCCGCCTCCTAATCTGGCTTGCGGTTTCTATGATACACGTCACACTGATTAACTTTCACTGCATTGTATCAGTGTTCCGTCTATGTCACAGGACTTTGTTACAGCACTGCCGGGCATTTCAGACCATAGCTCATGCGGTATATGAGACACACACAAGCAGTGGCATCACTAGGATTGGTGTCACCTGGTGCGGTAAAACATAGTATATCCCCCTCCTATTTTTGGGCCAGCATCCCGGCCAGCAGCCCAGCATTGGAGCTCGTTGGCGCGTATTGTGGTGGTCAATAAGGCCTAGAGGATAACAGGTTAGGCACTTTCCAATTGCTCGGTCCCTATGAGCAGTAATGGATAATGGCCAACAGGCACTCTTACCAGACCCAGCAAAATTGCAACAGTAATCCCTCTGGCTGGACATTCGCTCACTCTGGGTTGCCCAGGGCGACTCTGGTCAGTAATGTAGCATGTCTGTACCCTGGCAGTGGCTCAGTCTTTCTCTCTCCGGTGGTGCTGGCAGCAGTGTGGCTCTCTCTCTGGTGGTACTGGGCAGCACTGTGGCCCTCTCTCTGGCAGTACTGGGTAGCACCGTGGCCCTCTCTGGTGGTGCTAGGCAGCAGCATGACCCACTCTCTGGTGGTGCTAGATAGCAGCGTGGTCCTCTCCATGGTCGTGCTAGACAGCAGCATGGCCATCTCTATGGTCGTGCTAGGCAGCAGCGTGGCCCTCTCTCTGGTGGTGCTAGGCAGCAGCGTGGCCCTCTCTCTGGTGGTGCTAGGCAGCAGCATGGCCCTCTCTCTGGTAGTGCTGGCAGCAGCGTGGCCCTCTCTCTGGTAGTGCTGGCAGCAGCGTGGCTTTCTCTCTGCTGGTACTGGGCAGCAGTGTGGCCCTCTCTCTGGTGGTGCTGGCAGCAGCTTGGGCCTCTCTCAAGGAGGCTTTGGTCAATTATGGCTCAGGGGGTTTAGTACACACCTCACACTATATAAGGCCGCCTCCGTGGCGGCCTTGTGTAGTGTGTTGCGGTGGAGACTGGAGAGAGATAGGTAGACAGAGTGACAGTGTAATTTGATTTAAGTTAGATAGATTAGTTAGAGTAGGCAGGTCGAGTCAGTTAGCTGCACTTACAGTGTATTGTGTATATATATGCATCCCAGGTGTTGTGTATTTTTTATATATATATATATATATATATATATATATATATATATATATATATATATATATATACAGTATATATATATATATATATATATATATATATATATATATATATATATATACATACTGTATTCAGTTTAGCTAGATCCTGTTCTTCTCTTCCTAATATACTGACAGGCAGGCAGGTGTTTTTACAGTATTTCCAGTTAGTGTACTGTGTACCCTGCACAGTTGCACCAACAGTATAGCTACCTGAAGCCAGGTGCTTATGTGGGCTCTTGATGTACTCCAGTTACTGTACTGTGTACCCTGCACAGTTGCACCTACAGTATAACTACCTGAAGCCAGGTGCTTGTGTAGGCTCTTGACGTATTTCCAGTTACTATACTGTGTACCCTGCACAATTGCACCTACAGTATAGCTACCTGAAGCCAGGTGCTTGTGTAGGCTCTTGACGTATTTCCAGTTACTGTACTGTGTACCCTGCACAGTTGCACCTACAGTATAACTACCTGAAGCCAGGTGCTTGTGTAGGCTCTTGACGTATTTCCAGTTACTGTACTGTGTACCCTGCACAGTTGCACCTACAGTATAGCTACCTGAAGACAAGTGCAGGTGTTCTCATACTAATAATACTACAGGCAGGCAGCTGATTCTGCTAGCTGCAGTATAATCGGTATATATATACATCCCAGTTTTGTGCAGCTACATCTCACTGCAGGCCAATAGTATGTCTGGAAGGCCAACAAGGAGAGGCAGACAGTCACAAGCCAATAAAAGAGGGCAAGCAGGTTCTGTGTCTAGAAGCAACAGTGGACATGGTGCATCCTCATCAGCACATGGCCGTGGGACACGCTTGGCCTTTTTTCCAGAAGCTGGCTGCGGAAGACTTGGTCGAGTGGATGACCAAGCCGTCCTCCTCCTCCTCATCCTCTCTCACCCATGCTCATGGTACTTTGTCTGGCAAAGCAGCTGCCAATGCAGCCTCTTCCCTTGGCTCAATGGCATCAGTGACTCCTTCCCTAGCCCCACCATGTCCTCCTGAGGAGTCTCCTGAACTGTTTGACCACAGTGTTGGGTACATGCTCCAGGAGGATGCCCAGCGTTTTGAAGGCTCCTATGATGGTACTCAGCTAGAGGAAGGCAGTAACGTGAGCCCAGAGAGAGGGGGTGCCCAAGAAGGACAGCAATCTGGCAGTCATGTTCCCCCTGCTGCAGCATACTGCCAGTTTGCTCCAGGGATGAGGAGGGAGGGGATGATGAGGTCACTGACTCCATGTGGGTGCCTGATAGCAGAGAGGAGCAGGAGGAGGAGGAGGAGGCACATCACCAACATGGCAGGATGCCCTTCAGGGGCCAGCCTAAGGGCAGCACACTGACTGCATAACACCGCAGAGCTCTGCATATGCAGGGCGCTTCTGTCTCTGTGCTTTATTCCAAAAGTTCTTGGTGTGGGCCTTTTTTGAGACAAGTGCATCAGATCTCTCCGCTGCTATTTGCAACATATGTCTCAAGCGTATCTCGCGTGGCCAAAACATCTCCCGCTTGGGCACCACATGCTTGACCAGACATATGTTGACCTGCCATGCAGTTCATTGGCAAGCGTACCTAAAAGACCCACAGCAAACCCACTTGCTCCTCATCAGCTGGGATCTCCAACCCCACTATACCTTCAGTCCTCTCTGAGACCTGCACTGAGAGGAATGAAGGTGTAGAATTAGGTGTGTCACAGCCAAGTACTTGTGGGCAATCAGATTGTACCAGGCAAATTTACATGCCCCAGCTGCTGCACCGCAGAAAGAAGTTTGCTCCCAGCCATCCACATGCCCAGCGGTTGAATGCTAGCTTGGCAAAATTGCTAGCACTTCAACTGCTACCTTTTCAGTTGGTAGACTCTGCCCCCTTCTGTGAGTTTGTGGAATGTGTGGTTCCTCAGTGGCAGGTTCCCAAACGCCACTTTTTCTCACGGAAGGCGATTCTGGCTCTCTACCTGCATGTGGAAGGCAATGTCTTGGCCTCGCTGGACAGGGCGGTCAGCGGTAAGGTGTATATTACCGCTGACTCATGGTCCAACAGGCATGGACAGGGACGTTACCTAAGTTTCATGGCGCATTGGGTGACTCTGCTGGCAGCTGGGAAGGATGCAGGACAAGGTGCAGTAGTGTTGGAGGTTGTTCCACCACCACGCCTCCAAAATGTCACTACTGGTGATTCTGACACACCTCTCTCCTCCACCCCCTCCTCTTCTTCTTCCTCCATGGCCTCTATTTGTGCATTGTCCTCGGAATCAGCTGTGCTCCATAGGCGTTCAAGGGGCTACCCAAGTACGCAGGCCAAAAGATGCCATGCGGTGCTTGAGCTGGTGTGCTTGGGGGACAGGAGCCACACTGGGGCAGAGATTCTGTCAGTTCTGCAGGGGCAGGTTCAGAGGTGGTTGACACCATGCCAACTTAAGCCAGGAATGGTGGTTTGCGACAATGGCACCAACGTTCTCTCTGCCCTCCAACAGGGACAACTGACCCATGTGCCCTGTTTGGCTCACGTCCTTAACTTGGTGTGCAGCGGTTCTTGGGCAGGTAACCGGGCTTACAGGATGTCCTGAGGCAGGCCAGGAAAATCTGTGTGCATTTCTGCCAGTCATATAATGCCAGTGCTCGGCTGGCAGACCTCCAAAAGGAATTTAACCTGTCCAAGAACCGCTTAATCTGTGACATGGCCACCAGGTGGAACTCAACGTTGGCCATGCTGCAGCGGCTGCACATGCAGCAGAGGGCCATCAATGAGTACCTGTGTGACTATGGAACCAGGACAGGTACAATTTTTGATGCAATTCTTTGCAGCAGGGCTCGTTCCTGTGCTCCAACTAGAGTATCTGTGAGGGGTTGCAGTGTTGTGGCACCAGTGCCTAAGGCTCAATTTTTCTGTCCCTGTTCAACAGGGAGATGTAATTACAATTCTTGATCTAATATTTCACAGCAGGGCCCGTTCCAGCACCCACCAAGAGTAACTGTGAGGACTTACAGTGTTGTGGCACCAGCATCACCACCACCAGCAAAGGCCCAATTTTTCTGCCCCTGTTCAACAGGGACATGTAATTACAATTCTTGATCTAATATTTCACAGCAGGGCCCGTTCCAGCGCCCACCAGGAGTAACTGTGAGGACTTACAGTGTTGTGGTACCAACACCACCACCAACACCACCAAAGGCCCAATTTTTCTGCCCCTGTTCAACTGGTGCATGTAATTACAATTCTTGATCTAATATTTCACAGTAGGCCCGTTCCAGCGCCCACCAAGAGTAACTGTGAGGATTTACAGTGTTGTGGCACCAGCACCACCACCACCAAAGGCCCAATTTTTTTGCCCCTGTTCAACAGGTGCATGTAATTACAATTCTTGATCTAATATGTCACAGCAGGGCCTGTTCCAGCGCCCACCAAGAGTAACTGTGAGGACTTACAGTGTTGTGGCACCAGGACCACCACCATCACCAAAGGCCCAATTTTTCTGCCCCTGTTCAACAGGTGCATGTAATTACAATTCTTGATCTAATATTTCACAGCAGAGCCCTGTGAGGGCTTACAGTGTTGTGGCAACACCAACACTTAAGGCCACAATTTCTGCAGCGTATATAGGGCAGGCCCCTACTTTCAAACAACCAACTTACAAACGACTCCTACTTGCAAACGGTAGGAGACAACAGGAAGTTAGATGAAATCTACCCCTAGGAAGGGAAATTCTTTCCTGTAAGAGTTAATATGGGAAAGACGTTTCTCCTTTCCACTGATGCTTTATCACCATTACTTGTTTTACTAAAAACCCCAAATTTTCTAAAAACATTTGTCATTGGGACAGAAAGTGAGGTGAAATCTTCTGAAGAGGAGCACAGACAGCAAAACAATTGTCACAGGGGTGATAACCCTTCCCTATGTTTTCCAAAAAGCTTAAAAATAGATTTTTTGGCTGGAGCTACACTTTTAAAATGTACCAGTTCAAAATTACAAACAGATTCTACTTAACAACAAACCTACAGTCCCTGTCTTGTTTGCACCGCCTGTATACTGCTGTTCAGAGTATATAGGGCCTGGGGGCCCCACGCCTTTCCTTGTTTTAATTTGGGTGCGGGGTTCCCCTTAATATCCATACAAGACCCAAAGGGCCTGGTAATGGACTGGGGGGGTACCCATGCCATTTGTCTCACTGATTTTCATCCATATTGTCGGGACCCAACATTACATTAAAGCCGCAAGCAGTTTTAAATGACTTTTATTCCTGTAAAAATGTCATTTTGTGCAGGGACTGTTCTAAGCACGGGAAACACTCACCACTTTACAGGCATACTATAGACACCCCCCAGGTACGATATTTAAAGGAATATTTCACTTTTTTTTTCACTTTAAGCATCAATAAAATCACTGCTCCCGAAAAAACGGCCATTTTTAAAACTTTTTTTTGCATTGATACATGTCCTCTGGGGCAGGACTCGGGTCCCCAAACGCTTTTTAGGACAATACCATGCAAATTAGTCTTTAAAATTAGCACTTTTGATTTAGAACGTTCGATTCTAATAGACTTCAATGGGGTTCTAACGTTCGTGCAAATTTTCGGTCCATTCACAGGTTCTGGTGTTCGGCTCATCCGTAATCATATGTAACCCAGACAGGGAAGTATATCAGTGTGGTGTGACAAGTACAGGAACAATACCCTGCGTGTTTCTCTCTCCCACATTCAGCTGCCGGAGGGAGAGACACACAGGGCATCGTTCCTGTACTTGATACAATATCACTGATCTACTTCCCTGTCCAGGTCCCCCCTATCAGCGTCCCTGTTGACGCCACTGCACACAAGGAGAGGGGGAGGGAGGGTAGCACTCTGGCACTTCGGCGCCCCCCTTCTGCAGCACCTGGGTGAGGAGCACTCCGTGCACCCACCCAGGGTCGGCCCTGCATGGATGTTTAAAAGCAGCAGCAGTTACCTGTGAAAAAAGCAGAAAATAGATGATGAGAAGAGTCATATATTTCCCCTACATAAAATAAACCTAATGCACTTTCCCTCCACTAATCTCCCTTAAAAAGAATCCTGCATTTTAATTGCAAAACAAATGAAAAAAAAATTATGTAAATAAAAAAAATCACATAAAGAAGGCATGAAAAAAGTTTTGTACAAAAATAGAGCATTTTAGATTAAAATAAGCTTGCATGTATCTACTTGATTTTTTTAAATTCCTTTATTTCTTTTCCTTTCCATAACCACATTTTGTGTTATTGAAGAATCCATAACCAAAAGAGATTTCCATAGATAATTGCCGCAACTTCTTTTAGGCCACATTCAGATCTAAGCACCACATTTTCAAGCATTTTTTTTTTTTTAGCAAAGTTGCATGTTTTTGCAGTTTTTCAGGTGTTTTTCAGCTAAAAGGTGTGGAGTGCTGTTGAAAAGGAGGTGGAGAGCTGCTGTTTGAGCAGAAAACATGTAACAAAAGGCTTGAAAAAATGCCCAAAAAAGGTCATGTCGCACTTTTCAGGCTTCTCCATTGAAGTCAATGGGGACAAAATGATCAATTCTGCATGAAAAGTAGCTCATGTACTTTTTTGAGCTAGCAAGCAACAGAATGCTTAGATAAGAACAAGAGCTATTGAAAATAATAGTTTTTATGTTTGTTGAACATTTTTGAGCTTTGAGCTACAAGCTACAAAATGTTCAAGTGTGAACGGGTACTTATTTATTTATTTTATTTTTTATTTATTTCAGGTACTTATATAGCGCCGTCAATTTACACAGCGCTTTACATATACATTGTACATTCACATCAGTCCCTACCCTCAAGGAGCTTACAATCTAAGGTCCCTAACACACATTCATACATACTAGGGACAATTTAGACAGGATCCAATTAGCCTACCAGCATGTCTTTGGAGTGTGGGAGCAAACCGGAGTACCCGGAGGAAACCCACGCAGGCACAGGGAGAACATGCAAACTCCAGGCAGGTAGTGTCGTGGTTGGGATTCGAACCAGCGACCCTTCTTACTGCTAGGCGAAAGTGCTATCCACTACACCACTGTGCCGCCCTGTGACTTACACATAGCATTGTCTTTCTAAAAATAAAATCTGATAGACAAAATTCACTATTATCTATTGTGATGGGAGTCACTTTGCATGGGGGGTTCATGGTGCCCAACTTACTTTAGAGAGGTTGGGAAATAGCTCAATAGGCCCGCTTATGTCTAAGTTATCCTGTGTTTATTAGGGGCACAGGGTGACTAGGAAAAGGATGGACAGCTACTTAATGGACACTGAGAATGTGGTTTGGAGTACTTCAAATGGGACAGTAATATGTATCAACAATAGCTCTCAAGAAATTTATAAAGACTTTTCCTGGTTTGTTTGATTCTGGACTATACATGTTTATTGAAAGAACAGGTCACATTGATCGCTTCAATGTAGGTGCCAGACAGTCTGCTACTGAGGTCTCCTGCTATAGTCTGTTGCCTACTAGGCTGAAGAGGGGGGAGATCACTGTTTGTATTGTTATTTGTTCTAATTGGAACACTTTTTGTCTCTCCTAGCAAACCATTGTGGGATGTGTTTATATTTGTAATAATGTGTGCTTTGTATTTAGTGTTGTAGGGGCCGAATAGTCTAGTAACCTAGGCTGGTTTAAATGACTAATCAATTATGTCTCTGGTTACAGTTGTATTGTTATGCCGCATACACACGAGTGGAATTTCCGACAGAAATGTGAGCGATGGGAGCTTTTCATCGTATATTCTGACCATGTGTATGCCCCATCGGACTTTTTCTGTCGAAAATTCAGACTGACTTAGATAGAGAACATGTTCTATATTTTTCCGACGGAACATATTACTATCAGAAAAAACACTTGTCTGTATGCTGTTTCGATGTACCAAAAACTACGCATGCTCTGAAGCAAGTACGAGACGGAAGCTTTTGGCTACTGGCTATTGAACATCCGTTTCCTAGTTCCGTCATACGTGTTTTACATCACCGAGTTCTGGACTGTCAGAATTTGGTGTGAGCGTGTGTATGCAAGACAGCTTGAGCGGAATTCCGTCAGAACTCCATCGTAAAAACCTTCAGAGTTTATTATTATTATTATTTGTTGGCAAAACCAGCCGTGTGTACAGGGCATTAGGGTAATATGATCCTCCTGTGGTATATATTTTGTGTGAGTTTGTTTAAATAAACATTCCATGTTCCTACAAGCTAGTGTCGGCTAGTGTTGTACAATCGGCTATAATATCTGATCTCTGAAGGTCTAGACTGGAGGAAGCCGTATATGACGGAAGCACTCAAGGGAAGTGTGGGAAGCGGTTCTGTTACATCTATTACACTCACTACTTTTTTTCAAGATTCCATATTCCATACATCATCATAAAAAAAAGTGAACACTTCCACATCAGTTAAACCCTTAACTGACTTATCTAAACACATGCCCAGAATATATGAACCACTTTCTTACAGTTTTACAGTTAGCCAGTGGCAACAAATGATAAATTGCTAGTTTCTGGAACCCTAAATTTAAAACCCTTCAGCCAAAATGTTCCTTTAGTGTTATATAGAAAGGAAAATCTCCAATGCCTGTCTATTTGGCAGGTGTCAGACAGAACAAGAAGTGACTGGACCCTCAATAAGAACACAGGCAGCAAATAAAACACATTTTCTACTAGAACAAAGACATGTTATAACTTCTTTCACAATTGTATTGCTGTTTGTGTGACAAAAAGGGTGATTTACACTCACTTTCTGTACAATTTATGAAAAACAAACATAAAATGTAAGTGAGTCCCTTCAGCAGAGGCGCAAATAGCGTTTAAAATCTGACACATCTGAGTCTAGACTTTCCTTGCTTTGTCTAAAGCATACATTGGAATTGGGCATGAAGCTAACCCTTGCATACATTATTACACTTATTGTTTTTCTTAAAGTTTTTTTTTTTTTAATGATAATAATGAACTTTTCTATTTTCTATCCTTTGGACTGTTAAATATACAATTGAAAGTGTTTAATTAATCTGTTTGATAAGTGCAAAAAAAAAACGGTTGATCATGTCAGAAATTCAGAGCTGTCCTATGCTCAGTGTCCACTTACTGTTATCTCAAGGAGAGTATTTTGTGAGTGCTAACTAGGGATGGGCGAATGGTTCAGCCGAAAATGGTTCAGCAAATGGTTCAGTTTGGGCCGAACTTTCGTTGTTAAGATGTTCTGTGAACACTGAACAATATGCGGTGTTCGGGGCAAATTCGAAAGCTGCCGGAACACCGTTAAAGTCTATGGGACATTAACATGAGAAATCAAAAGTGTTCATTTTAAAGGCTTATATGCAAGTTATTGTCATAAAAAGTGTTTGGGGACCCAGGTCCTGCCCCAGGGGACATGTATCAATGACAAAAAATGTTTTAAAAACAGCCATTTTTTCAGGAGCAGTGATTTTTTTAATGCTTAAAGTGAAACAATAAAAATGAAATATTCCTTTAAATGTTGTGCCTGGCAGGTGTCTATAGTATGCCTGTAAAGTGACACATTTTTCCCGTGTTTAGAACAGTACCACAGCAAAATGACATTTCTAAAGGAAAAATTGTCATTTAAAACTGATCGCGGCTGTAATGAATTGCCGGGTCTCGGCAATATAGATAAAAATCATTGAAAAAAAGAGCATGGTATCTTCCCAGTCCATTATCAAGCCCTTTGGGCCTGGTATGAATATTAAGGGGAACCCAGAACTAAAATTTAAAAAAAAAATTGAGTGGGGGTCCCCCGTTTCTTCTTCTGATCTTCCTTCGGTTTTCTCCTTCTTCCTCCATCTTCTTCTTCCCCACTTCTTCCTCCAGGAGGAAGAAGCGGGGGAAGAAGAAGATGGAGGATGAAGGAGAAAACCGCCAAAGGAAGACCAGAAGAAGATGGAGGAAGGCGCGGGGGAAAGAAGAAGACATTATTAATAAAGGAATTCTCAAAAACCGGCTATTATATCTTTTTTACCATTTTGACACTTTTTTGTGAAATGGTAGGGGTACATCTTACCCCATTACCAATTCACATAGGGGGGGAGGCCAGGATCTGGGGGTCCCCTTGTTAAAGTGGGCTTCCAGATTCCGATAAGCCCCCACCCGAATACCCCCACAACCATCGGGCAAGGGTTGTGGGGATGAGGCCCTTCTCCCCATCAACATGGGGACAAGGTGTTTTGGGGGGAATACCCCAAAGCACCCTCCCCATGTTGAGGACATGTGGCCTGGTATGGTTCAGGATGGGGGGCGCTCTCTCATCCCTCCCTCTTTTCCTGTGGCCTGCCAGGTTGCGTGCTCCGATAAGGGTCTGGTATGGATTTTGAGGGGGACCCCTACGCATTTTTTTTAAATTTAGTGCAGGGTTCCCCTTAATTTCCATATCAGACCCAAAGCGACTAGTATGGATTTTAGGGGGACCCCACGCAATTTTTTTTTTAAATTTTGGTTCGGGGTTCCCCTTAATATTCATACCAGACCCAAAGGGCCTGGTAATGGACTGGGGGGATCCCATGCTCTCTTTTTCAAAGATCTTTATCTATATTGCCGAGACCCGACAATTCATTACAGCCGCAATCAGTTTTAAATGACAATTTTTCCTTTAGAAATGTTATTTTGCTGTGGTACTGTTCTAAACACGGGAAAAATGTGCCACTTTACAGGCATACTATAGACACCCCCCAGTCACAATAGTTAAAGGAATATTTCATTTTTATTGTTTCACTTTAAGCATTAAAAAAATCACTGCGCCCGAAAAAACGTCCATTTTTAAATATTTTTTTTGCATTGATACATGTCCCCTGGGGCAGGGCCCGGGTCCCCAAACACTTTTTATGACAATAATTTGCAGATAAGCCTTTAAAATTAGTACTTTTGATTATTCATGTTCGTGTCCCATAGACTTTAACGGTGTTCATGTGTTCTGCCAAATTTTTTGCCTGTTTGGTATGTTCTGGTGCGAACCAAACCGGGGGTGTTCGGCCCATCCCTAGTGCTAACAAATCCAATCAAGTTCCTCCACTCCATACTCGTCCATCCATGTCTTTATGGACCTTGCTCTGTGCGCTAGTCCAAATCATTTGGTGGAGAGGTGATTATGGTGTGGGGTTGTTTTTCAGGGGTTGGGCTTGGCCTCTTAGTTCCAGTGAAGGGAACTCTTAGGTTGCATTCACACTACAGGGTTTTGAATTGCAGGCATACCTGCTGCGGATCTGCCCATGATTTGACAGTGCCGAGGTGTGAATGACAAAACAAGGAACTCGAATTTGAGATGCCATTCATTTGAATGACACTTCAAATTGCGGTGCTGGTCTGCCGGGATTGTCGCACAAAAAACATGCTGCAATCGAGGCAACCCACATCGTGGGACGCACATCGCCCCAAAGTAGCTCCCAAACTATTTTTGGGTGAAATGCATCCCACGTTTTATTGCACAACAATCGCGGCAGACCTGCACTGTGTTTTGAGGTGTGATTCAAATGAATGGCATCTCAAATGCAAGTTCCGCGTTGTGTCATTCACACCTCGGCGCTTTCAAATCATGGGCAGATATGCCCACGATTCAAAACGCTGTTGTGTGAATGCAGCCTTAAGACATCAGCATATCAAGACATATTGAACAATTTCATGCTCCCAACTTTGTGGGACAGTGTGGGGATGGCCCCTTCCTGTTCCAACATGACTGCACACCAGGTAGGGACTCTGTGCAGGCCAGTCAAGTTTCTCCACCCCAAACGCACTCATCCATGTGTTTATGGACCTTGTTTGTGCACTGGTGCGCAGTCATGTTGGAACAGGAAGGAACCATCCCCAAACTGTCCCTACAAAGTTGGGAGCATGAAATTGTCAAAATGTCTTGGTATGCTGACACCTTAAGATTCCCTTCACTGGAACTAAGGGGCCAAGCCCAACCCCTGAAAAACAACCCCACACTATAATCCCCCCTCCACCAATGATTTGGACCAGTGCACAAACAAGGTCCATAAAGACATGGATGAGCGAGTTTGGGGTGGAGGAACTTAACTGGACTGCACAGAGTCCTGATCTCAATCTGAACACCTTTGGGATGAATTAGAGTGAAGACTGCAAGCCAGGCCTCCTTGTTCACATCAGTGCCTGACCTCACAAATGCTCTTCTGGAAGAATGGTCAAACATTCCCATAGACATACTCCTAAACCTTGTAGACAGCCTTCCCAGAAGAGTTGAAGCTGTTATAGCCGCAAAGGGTGGGCCAACTCAATATTGAACCCTACGGACTAAGACTGGGATACCATTAAAGTTCATGTGCATGTAAAGGCAGGCGCCTCAATACTTTTGGCAATATAGTGTATGCTTACATGTTTTGGCCATGAAGTCCTCAGCATGGAGAAACATGTAAGCATACTTAAGGGTACGTAAACCCTTGTTACTTATTCACAAAATGATGAATAGTAAATAAAACACAGATGCAGTAAAAAATCTCTTATTTAAAAAAAAAATAAACATTGTCCTGCATTGTTAATCCAAAGTCAATCATGTCATCCAGCAATGTAAATCGAATACATTACACCCGATGAACCATACCCTAATAACATGCTGACAGAACAACCTGACAATATGACCATTTGTGCCACAAGGATTTTTTCCTGGCACTACCCTGTTGACATGGTTCCTGCTACTGAATGTCAACAAACCAGCCAAGGATTCTGGATTAGATAATTGACCAAATTATTCTAAAGGGGGATTTTACCTATGGCTCAAAAAACAAATAGATTCATTATTGCAGAGATGATTGTGTTTCTGGCTCTCTTCTTTGGATTCTAAAGGGGCTTCTAGATTCCAATAACCCCCTGCTGACCCCCAAATCCACTTGGACAGGTGTGTGGGGATAAGGTTGTTATTGCCATCACAATGTATGTTCAGGAGGGATGGCAAACACTCAGTGACCTTTTTACTGACCTTCCAGGCTGCATAAGGATAAGGATCTGGTATGAATATTTTTGCTGGGTCTACACCATTTTTTTTCTCACTTTTGCTTGGGCCCCCCCCTCAAAATTCATATCAGACACTTATTCTGGTTAAAAGGTATGGTATGGATATTGAGGTAGATCTTACACAATTGTTTGTATGTGCCCCCCCTCCCCCCTCAAGATCCATTCCAGACCCTTATTAAGGCCTACAGATAGTATGAACCTCCCTTCCTTGAGCCATACCAGGTGACATGGTCTGAGGAAAAAAAAGCATGGAATCCCCTCAAAATGCATAGCAGGCCCTTATCCAAAAACTATGGTAAATAATTAGACCCTCTGTCAGGTTTGTATTGCTGTCTGTGTTCCTAATGAGGAGATTTACCCCTCTATCTGTGCTGGTGACTTTTGTCACTTAGAAAGAAAGTGAGTTAATCATCCAATGGGACACTAAGAGGGTTAGTTGTTTCCCTCATTTTTAGAGATTTTCTTGTCAGTACAAGCTGCACGCTTCCTCCAGTCCCAAGCCTCAGGTAAGATGTTGGAAGGGGGGCTTTTCTTTTAGACATCCCCCTACCTGTACTGTGGAAGTATTTCTTTCTCTCCAGGAGGCCGAGGGAGCATGGAGAGGTTGGCGGTATGCCACACCGCTCAAGTCACCAACGCCATAGCACAGCAGTTCTCTTCCAGCAGCTCTCCTCCTCTCCTCCACCCCAGCCCCCCCTACATGCAAATCCAGTCAGATCAGAGCCCTACTTGCATGGGAAAGCAGTCTTTTTTGAAAAGAGTGGGGGGCGCAGTGGGAAGTCAGAGGGAGGGGCGGGGGCTTAGCGCGGCATTGACGTGCTTCAAAGTTCAGAATGCAGGGGCTTTGTAGGCTATAAGTACACCTTTTGCTGGTGTATTCAGCTGATGGAGGGACACAGAGCTGATGGGGCATGTGAGTGTTGGTGACACAGGCATTCCCAGGGCACATTTACTTAAGCATCAGGCTGAGCCTTGATAGCAGTGGCAGTTGCTGAACTATTTGCTCAGCATTTTCTGGTAGTACCTCTGCATTTTTGCTTAGCACTATAGGCAGAAGGGGAGGTACATATACCCCAAAAAACAGGGGCTCAAAGGGATCTCCTTAAGGCTCTGGGGACCCTCCCTCTGCAATGCCATCCCCCTGAAAGGCCTAGGGAGGCTGGTCAGAGTGAGCCATCGGGGTTGTCAGGGGCTGCAACTGCTTCTAACATTTCAGCCCCTGTATATATTACTGAGAAGGTTTTCTCCTCAGCCATGATTGGATTGGAGGAAAGATTAGCGGCTTTAATCGCATCTTCACAGAGTGGAAGACAAACCATTAGGTCCCCTTCTACCACCCAGAACCCTTAAACAGGGGAACAGTGGGAGGGGGAAGATGAATCACCCTGAGGGGACCGTGAAGAGACTGATGACTCCTCTTCCGAGGGATCAAGTGGGGAAGGACCTTCTTCATCTTCACAGGCAGAGAAATTGCTGGTGCAATCTCTTACTGAAATGGTCAGCTCCACGTTTAAGCTACCCTTAACTGAGTCAGTTGAAAAGCCCACTTCTTGTTTGGGTTCACTAAAGCCTCCTCAAGCCTTGCGTGCATTTCCTGCCCATTCATTGCTGGAAAAGCTTATGTATTCTGAGTGGGATCACCCAGATAAGCATTTCTTGCTTCCTAAAAAGTTTTCAACACTTTATCCTATGGAGGAATGATGTGGGTTATACCAGCAATTGACGCTGCCATATCCTCTGTTAATAAAAGTTTGACTTGTCCTGTTGACAATACTCAAATGCTTAGGGATCCAGTTGAAAGTTGAAATTCCTGTTAAAAAACATTTTTTATTTGGCAGGTTCAGTAGCTCAACCTGCAGTGGTGGCAATTGTTGTATGTCAATCCTTGAGAGACCACTTGAAACAGGTGCTCAAGGTTTTCCCTGAACAGCAGGCCCAGGATTTAGCCGAGCTGCCAGGGGCTTTGTGTTTTGCAATTGACGCAATCAGAGATTTTATTCTTCAGACCTCTTGCCTTACGCTTGGGTTGCTGCATATGTGTAGAATCTTATGGTTGAAAAATTGGTCAGCCGAAGCGCAATGCAAAAGGCTCCTGGCTGGGTTTCCTTTGCGCGGTGAAAGGCTGTTTGGGGATGATTTGGACAAATATATCCAAAAGGTATCAAGTGGGAAAAGTACCCTTTTGCCAGTTAAGAAAAGGAGTAAATGTCCCTCATTTAAACAGGCTCTTTCTCCAGTGCTGGGGGAAATCAGCCTCCAGGCAGTCACGACGACCGCCACCGCAAGGTTCAAGAGGTAAACCTCAGGACCAACACCAGGGACAAAACAGGTCCTGGGGGAGGAAATCTACAAGACAGAACGCTAAAGCCTCTTTATCAAGGGGCACCCCCAGCTCGCTCCAGTGGGGGGAAGACTGCTGCAGTTCTCAAGGGTCTGGCAGGAGGAGTTTCAAGACAGATGGGTGGTCTCCACAATAGCTCTAGGTTACAAACTAGAGTTCCGAGAATTCTGTCTCCTCGTTTCCTCAGGTCAAATTTTCCCAAAGATCTAAACCGGTTCCTGAAAATCCGCTCTTTTTGCATGGAATCAATCCGGTCAGTAGTCTCCATCCTACAAGGAGGAGAACTTCTGGCATCAATCGACATCAAGGATGCATACCTGCATGTACCTATTTTCCCCGCTCATCAGAAATATCTGCGTTTTGAAGTAGAAAAAGTTCATTTTCAGTTTGTAGCTCTGCCTTTTGGTCTAGCTACTGCACCTCTGGTATTTACAAAACTTCTGCCCCTTCCTCTAGCCAGATTAAGGACTCAAGGTATAACAATTATAGCATACCTAGATGACCTGCTCTTGATAGACCGGTCGGTAGCCCACTTAGACCACAGCATGGTCACCACAGTCAACTACCTGGAATACCTAGGTTGGGTCCTCAAACCAGAGAAATCTTCTTCAAAGCCAGTAAGAAGACTAGAGTACTTGGGTCTGGTTATAGATACAGCCCATAAGAGGTTGTTTTTATCCCAGGCAAAGATCAGCGCCATAAAAGAACTGGTTCAGGTGGTCAGGGCGAAGAAGGGTCCTTCTATTTGCCTTTGCCTGAGGTTGTTGGGAAAGATGGTGGCTTCATTCAAAGCGGTTCCCTATGCTCAGTTTCATTTGAGACTCCTGCAAAACAGTATTCTGTCTGCCTGGAACAAGAAGGTCAAGGTGCTAGATTTTCCAATGCGTTTGTCACCAAAAGTGCGCCAGAGCCTCAGTTGGTGGAGGATGTCCGAGAAACTGCGGAAGGGGAAATCCTTCTTACCAGCTACCTGGAAGAAGGTAACAACAGATGCCAGCCTTTTGGGTTGGGGAGCAGTCCTGGAAGAGGCGACTGTCCAAGGGAAATGGTCCAGAACCAAAAGGATCTTACCCATCAACATTCTAGAGATTCGGGCAGCGTACCTAGCCCCAAAGGCATGGACATTCAGGTTGCGGAATTGTCCTGTCAGGATTCAATCCGACAATACCACAAAATGAACAAACGCTAAATTTAACGGTTTGGCTATTGAAATCCACATTCTGAAGAATTGTGGGATTTCAGGCTCAGTGATATCTACATTGATTAATGCAAGGGAGCCAGTTTCCAGGGTCATTTATTATAGAGTCTGGAAGGCATATGTTTCCTGGTGTGAATCCAGGGGTTGGCATCATAGAAAGTATGTTATAGGTAGAATCCTTGCCTTTCTGCAAATGGGGTTAGAGATGAAGCTGGCCTTGAGTACTATCAAAGGCCAGGTCTCGGCCTTATGGGTATTGTTTCAGCGACCACTTGCTGCGCATTCTTTGGTCCATAGCTTTATACAGGGGGTAACGTGGCTTAATCCACTGGGTATGTCACCCCTGAACCCTTGGGACTTGAATTTAGTTCTGTTGGCATTACAGAAACAGCCTTTTGAGCCGATACAAACTATTCCCTTGGTCCTTTTGACAAGGAGGCTAGTTTTTCTGGTGGCCATATCTTCAGCAAGAAGGGTATCAGAATTGGGTGCTCTTTCTTGTAAAGAGCCATAGTTAATCATTCACAAGAATAGAGTAGTATTGCGTCCTCATCCTAGGAAAGTTCTACCTTTTCAAATCAAAGCGCACTCCACCAGGGCTGTTAGTGCTTCATGGGCAATGCATCACCAAGCATCCATGGCTCAAATCTGCAAGGCCGCAACTTGGTCTTCAGTCCATACTTTCACCAGATTCTATCAGGTGGATGTAAGAAGACATGAGGATATCGCCTTTGGGCGCAGTGCGCTGCAGGCAGCAGTATTGGTCCTCAGGTCTGATTGAACCCTACTTTTGTTGTGTCTCCCTCCCCTCAGATAGCATTGTTCTGGGACATCCCATACAGTAATTACTGTGGCTCTGTGTCCCTTGATGTACGATAAAGAAAATAGGATTTTTATATCAGCTTACTTGTAAAATCCTTTTTTCGGAGTACATCATGGGACACAGAGGTCCCTCCCCTCTTTCTGATTACACATGTATTACTTTGCTGTAAAACTGAGTTACTCCCAGTAAGGGGAGGGGTTATATAGGGAGCTAAACTTCCTGTCTAGGGTGTGCCAGTGTCCATCACCCAAAGGTGCCTATATAACCCATACAGTAATTACTGTGGCTCTGTGTCCCGTGATGTACTCCAAGAAAATGATTTTACAGGTGAGCTGTTAAAAAAATACAATTTTTTAGTCAGGTAGATAAAACATATTCCATATTAATGTATAACATTTGATCCTGTAGATGAAGTTCTGGACTACTCTTTTCATGTTTACTAGAGTAGGCTAAACTGTTTTGCTGAAAATCAACTATTAATAGATAGGGATTATTTACTAGAAGAGGCTGTTGTTCACTTAGTTAACTTTAAAAAGTTAATGCTCATTTTGCAAAGTAAAAGTTAGTAAATAAGGCAAACCTGTGCTCACTTTAAATACCCAATAATTTGCTAGTAATCATTATATTTTCTTTGCATGTGACTGGGTATTCAATGTGAACAGAAGTTTCTCACAATACTCAGCATTCATTTTGCTAAATGAACAGCCTTTATGCCTTTAGTAGATCAACCCTATGGAGTTTAATAGCTGGAAATGAAACTACACAATATCTTTTCTTTGGATAACCCTGTATTCACTTTGTGCTTAACTACTTAGGCTACTATTGCAATGCTGATTGATTCTATTTGGCGATAAAGTTCTTCTATGATACTTCTGAAAGTGCTACAGCCTTTCTTAACCTGCCAATGCCTGCTATTCTAAAATATCCTGCTGCTTCTTCCCCTAGTCCTGCTGTCACCAGCGCTGTTTTAGTCAGAGAAAGATAGTCACAGGGGAAGGGGATACCACTCTGTTCTTTCTTTAAGCCAGAATTAGACATCATCTACATATACCAGGATTTGGTTCAAAGCAGGTTTGGTGATTACTGAAGTTCAGATGCCAAATCTGAACCTCATTGAAGTCAAAGGGAGCTGAATGTTATAAAAAAAGACTAATGTTCATTTTCTAGGCTAATTGGTGGGGGATTGTCAAATGAATGGCATGTGAGGCTGGGCACTGCTCTGGGGGCATGTGCCAAAACAAAAAAAGTTTTAACATTCCATTTAGAAGTAGGTCACAATTTGAATAATGCTTAAAGAGAAACAATGCAAAATGTCTAAATTATATATATATATATATATATAACATGCCCAGGGGATTCCCTTAACCTGCCAGTGAAGTGGCACATATGTACAATGTATACAACTAGGGACAGGCTAAATGTACTTGGATTCAGTTTGTAGGACCCTTGGTGAACTTATTACACATTCTGTTGCTGAATCCTAGCCCCACTGAAGTCAATGGGAGCATAATCTGTAAAATCAAGTATCGCCATTTTCAAGACTAATGAACAAGAGATTGCCAAAAAAGGGCATGCTTGTTTTGCAAGAAGCAGTGATTTTAAACCTTTCACTGTCAGACTCTGTACTTCAATTTTAAACTCAGGTTGCCAGACTATTAATTGCAATTTTCCTTTGTGTTTTTATTTTTTCTCTTACAGCTCACAGAGTTTGTAAAAGACCTAACAAACCATACATTTTCTGAATGAAAAGGAATGGTAAAATTAAAAAAAGGTGCTACCTAGTATTTAGGTCCATGATAGTCATGCAAATGTTTAAAAAATAATACTTTTGCAAAGAATACACCAAAAGCATAATTCGAGGACACAAACACAACATAAATTACACAATTTCTGCACAATGTAGGACATTGCTAGCTACAGAGGTGAACATACATGTGTGGCGCAGCTCCATGCCTGATTGGCTATTACAGATTAACTTTACAGACTTCTCTGCCAAAACCAGATCACATGCCAAGGCAGTGGTAATCTCAGAGTGTTAACTGCATCATCCCACAACAGATAGTTAGCGATTTTTCCAGTTGCAGATCTCAAAAACATTGGGGCAAACAATTGCCAAGATGGCACCTTCCCCATCCTCCTTCCTAGACAACCAGTAAGAATTGAAAGAGTCTCCAAATTTACCAATTATCACCCTGGCTTTAAGTGCTTTGGACTCACTTGCTTTCTCTGAAGTTTATGGAGTCTCACAGGAAGATTAAATGCCTCTCATAGTAATTAGAGACATTGAGGCCAGCATGGATTCCCTACTAACTTGAATGAAGCTGGAACAGTGGGCGACATGGATTGAAATATCACTGCAGTGAGAAGTGGAAGAGATCCAAGCAAAGGTTACTTCCACAAAAACCATGGTGCCTGTTCTTGAAACCGGGAATTTATCTCAGGAAACTCATCCTGCGGCTCTGGAATTGAAAACTAAGAAATGCCACAGCAGACTTATCAGCCTTAGAGCAGATGACATTTAGGGTTAGGAAGTGATCATTTAAGGTATAGAAAAGGTTAAAACCCCAAAACATGAGTAGTGATGTCTTTCAGTGGCTCAAATTCAAATTATAGACTAGAATAGCTAACGGTCCAATTTTGAATGAGGTGTTACTCATTTTTATGAATAAAGTTCACCTGGGACTGCAGGCCACACCCTCTCAACCAATATTCCCCAAATACAACCAATCAAAAAAAGTCCATTAGGCAAAAGTGGCAAGAAATGGCAGCAGCACTTTTTTGGTGTTAAACAATAAAATCAAACATGTCAATAAGCAATAAATGTGGTTTCCAAAATGCAAATAAACAGATCACTTTTACCTCTGACTCAGTTATTAGAGCTCAAGCCAACTTAAACATCATAACACTAATACAACAACCTCAGCAGCTGGCCTTGTGAACAATAATGGCCTACCCCAAAGCAGCGGCCATTTCAATGCCCGATTGCAGCCCTAAATTAAAAATATCTAGACCATTGTCTGAAAGATGGACCCAGTCCCATCTGTACAGACCCAGGTTGCCACTTTCCAGATTGACATGCCTATATGACAAACCACCCAAGGATGGTGTATACTTTTCCAAGGCCCTGTTATTCCTCTTCCTCATTTTTTGAAAGCCTTCAGCTGAGGAGA
Source organism: Lithobates clamitans (assembly GCA_037952925.1). Classification (NCBI taxonomy): domain Eukaryota; kingdom Metazoa; phylum Chordata; class Amphibia; order Anura; family Ranidae; genus Lithobates; species Lithobates clamitans. Next base: position 4,592,990 of record JBBGZY010000143.1, read on the forward strand.
AGTAAGCCTGGGAACGATTTCCAAAAAAAAGATGGTTGTACCCGAGGAAGACAGCTGGAACCGATGCAGTTCCTTCTTGATCATGAATAACAAATCAAGCATTTTTATTTTTCCCAAGTCATTGCCTCCCAGATTGACCACCAAACTAGAAGTCGGGGGCCAAACCTGAAACAACTTGGATAGATGCAAATAAGGTTGACAGTGCACAGATCAGCCAAGAGCTCCAAAGTAAAAGGCCTTCTGTTGTCAGGCAAAAAATTGGCTTCCCTATATCCTTTACAGGATATAGGCCTGCTTTACAGAGAAGAATCACATACAAGAAGAGTGACCCAGGAGATGGAAGAAAAAATAAATCCCTTTCATAATGTTGGCCAAGTGGCCATACAAGTATCCACACTGCATCAAAGATGTCAAAAAAGGCTAAATAACCAGTTCAGTCAGAGAATCAGTCTCAAAAACCCTGACCTTTCACAAAGGTGACCCATTTCCCTCATGCGCCTGAATAATCAACCCATGTGTGGGTATTCATAGAATTCTTAATAGCCTCCTGCAGGGGGTTCAGATCAGGTCCCACAATCGTGACGGGCATCAGAAACCTACTCTGCCTCTGGAAGCAGTTGACAGACTAAATACCACAACAACTGGATAACGAACGAAGATTTAGAGGATAAGCAGTTCACTGCAAACAGCACACCCTTAGTATCGGTACTTACCAAGATACGTTTGTCGGTAACAGGGCCGTCTTATAAAATGATTGAACCCTGGGGAAACATTTTCTTGAGCCCCCCTGGCTCTCAGACGTATAACAAATAGCAGAAAGACTCAAAATAAGTATACTGCAGCAGATCAGGCAGAAATTGTGATTGGTTGCCAGAGCTTACAGCATATCATTACCACTCACAGATTAGTTGCTAGAGGTTTACAGCACATCATTTCTGCTTGCTGATGAATTGCTAGAGGCTACTGCACATTATTACTGCTCATTAATTGGTTACTATAGATTACTGCTTATCATTAGAGCTCATTGATTGCTAGAGGTTGCTGCACACCATTTCTGTTAACTGATTGGTTGCTAGAAGTTACTACACATCATTTTTGCTCACTGATTGGTTGCTATAGATTACAGCACTGTGACAAAATAACAGCACCCCGGGATACAATCGAAAAACAAATTCTGTTAAGCATACCACAATGGGCATGACCAGATTGTGTAAAAGAATGGCCTAAGCCCCAGTTCACATGGGAGTGACTTGTCATGTGATTTGACAGGTCAAATCACAAGACAAGTTGCACCCTAATTCCGACAGTCGTACTGTTCAAATCAGTGCTACACCGACTTTGCAGTGCCACATCAATTTGAAAAAGTTGTTTCTGCACTACTTTTGGCAATTTCGGCTGCAACTTGCATAGACATCTATGCATGAAGCCGCACAATTCACATCCAAAGTCGCACTAATTTCAGATGAAGTGACACAATTTCAAAGCCGTAGTCAATGTGATAAAATATATAAATACAGTGCTCACAAACAAAAACCCATAATAGGTGATAACAAAACCATAAAGTCTATACAAAACTGTAATGGTGCTTCACAAATAATGTGTAAAAATGCAGGGAATGCTTCACATCTGGTGTGCGGAAAGTGCAGAGAAAATGTTGCAGAAAAATTGTCAGATGTACCAAGACACCCCCACATGTGTCCCCACTCACCAAATCACAGCTTTTCAGTCTGGGAGTCAATAAAGGCTTGTAGTGATATCCAAAGAATGTTGCAGGATGGCAGGTTCACTGATGAGATGATATCCAAAGAATGTTGCAGGATGGAAGGTTCACTGATGAGATGATAATGCGAATAGGTACTCAAAGAGGGTGATTAAATAACACCACCCCTTGACTACATACCTCTAAATTAACATAGCAGCTGCTTCGTTGACTACACATTGCCATGACATTGATGCTTAGCTTTACTGTGCTGCAATTGTAACCCAACATGTCAAGTTTTCACATGCTGCATCGCTGTCAAACTTGCCCATTGAAGTCACAGACACCACAGCCGCAAGCCATATGCACTATCTCCTCCTGAATGCCAGCAAACTGCTGCTGCAAATCGATCAACCGTGAACAACTTTATAGAGGCGCAGAAGATACTGTAGCACTTGTTAAAGAGGCCTTTGTGGTGAAACAGCCACTTTAAGTCACAAAGTTCTTAATCTAACCTCATACACTTCATTTATTTTGTGGACATACAGTAAAGCTTGTTTTGAGACTGCATCCCAGTATGGTCAACTCTACTGCAGTCCATAATGAACCAAACAGTTGTGCATATTATTTAGTGCTAGATGTACTACAGGAGATGGTCAGAGACTGCAGACATACTACAGAAGGTAACCAGAGACTGTTGATGGACTACAGGAGATGACCAGAGACTGCAGATAAACTACAGGAGATGACCAGAGACTGCAGATGGACTACAGGAGATAAGCAGAGACTGCGGATAAACTACAGGAGATAACAAGAGACTGTGGATGGCCTACAGGGGATAACCAGAGACTGCAGATGGACTACAGGAGTTGACCAGAGACAGTGGATGGACTACAGGAGATAACCAGGGACTGTGGATGGACTACAGGAGATGATCAAATAAGCAGCCAATTTTAAAATTCTACCTTTCAGCAATGCACAGCTATACAGTTAGCAAACAACACTGTCAGGGTTTAGTATAACAGTCCACAGTCAGCTTATGGGGAAAAAGACCTACCTGGCCAGCCAGGCTCACCACCTGCTCTCAGAGGTCCAGTGGCAAGGCTCTCAGAATTCTGGGGGCAGGGCTCTCAGAGATCCAGGGGAGGGGCTATCAGAGGTCCGGGGCTCTCCGGAGGTGCCCCTTTTGCCCTGCATTAAAGATGGCCCCGGTCGTCAAATTGCACATTCCAAAGCTCCAGAGCCACTACTACATGGAAAAGTGCTAGCAACACAATATTCCTGGTGGCTTTTTTCCACACCCAAGAATCGGGCCAAGCTCCACAGCCCCTAGAATCAGCCACATCCGTAAATAATAGAAAGTCCTGTGCTTTAACAAAGTCAGCCTGAAAAAATTATCTACCATTGTACTCGTCCAAGAAATTCACCCAAACAAGCAGGTCTGTAGTGAGGTGCAAATGGGCAAAGGGAGATTTATAGTCGGATGTCGAAAGATACAAATGCCTGGAAATAATATCCAACATATAGTAACCTTGCATGCAATTGCCAAAAGACCTAACAGGGACTGCATTTCTTTCAACAAAACCCTTTTCTGTCAAATAAAAGCAAGAATCAAAGATTGAAGCTTCTCCAATTTCACCTGGTGTAAAGGGAATTCCATTGCAGCTGTGTCAATCAGCTGCGATGGTATCAATCAGGATATCAGGGAATTCCACAGAAGTGGATAGCATGCAAGTTTTCTGCTATAGGAAACCCCGATGTAATCCATGATCATACAAAACAGCTGAAGTAGCTGAGCACACAGAACAGAATCTGGGAGACTGACAAAAAATCATCCTAGTAATGCACAATGCCATCCCAACAAGATTCCAAACCGAGCACCTAATGGAGAAAAGTGGAAAACATTTTGTAATATGCACATGATAAAGAACAGCCCATAGGAAGGCTTTTGTCAAAATAAAAACCACCATCAAAATAAAAGCACAGGGAAATGAAGGATGATGGGGAAATAGGCAAAAGCCTGAAGGCAGACTTGATATCCGTTTTAGCTAACAAGGCTCCTGGACCGAAAGCTTGAATCTTTACAATAGCATCCTCAAAAGTCGCATACAACACTGAATATAACGGGTCATCAATCTCATCATCCAATGTAAAGTCCTTGGGAAAGGAAAGGTGGTGTATCATATAGAAGAAGTTTGGCTCCTTCTTAGGGAACCACTCCAATAGGAGAAATACGGACGTTCTAAAATGGTAGGCTAAGAAAGGGACCCACAACATGGCCCTTGGAAATTTCTTTAGCTATTTCTTTACAGAGTACTCGCAGAAATTGGAGCATTAATTTCAAATTATCGACTAACATACAATGTTCACCAGAAAATGGAGGCAAAGAAAAACCATAAATAAAACCATTAAGCAGAAATTGGGCCCTCTCCCTGTCTTGATACTGATCCAGCCAAGGTCACATGCCTGACTGGTGTGCAGACTTTACAGAAAAATATCATTCTGCAGTGGGGAAGGCCCACCAGCCTTCTTAGCACATTTAAGCACAGGATGGGGGGCTGACCAAAAAAAGCACTCATGCTGATATTCCACCTACACAGATTTTCATTAAAGGTGAAGCAATAGCCCTTCCTTTAAGCAGGCACATGGCTGTGGTGGTAGACTGTCTATTAACAAAAGCCTTTTGTAGCAAAATCAAATTCATCCAAAACCCCACATCCTTCATACCCCACATGAGTGCAGAATGGACAGATAGCTTCTGACAAAATGATTAGTTGTAATAATACCATTCCATGCCCCCAAAATTTCTATATGCTTCAAAAACATAGTCCAAATTTTGAAAGAGGCTGCTGCATAGATATGGATGCTTTTTAGCATGATTGTCAGAGATAGTACTTACCGAGGCCGAGATGCCGAGAGCGGTTTCGCCTTTGCGACTAAGCGCAGTCCGCCCCCTGGAGTTGGGACAGGAGGTGAATGGCACAAAGAGGCACAAGCTCCCCAATGGACCGCAGGTGGCTTGCTGATGAGGTCTTGGTAGAGAGGAGCCGCTGTGTAGGTACTGGTAGGCAGGTGCAGACAGAGACAACAGGCAAGAGGTCCAGAGCTGGGCAGAGGATCAAACACCGGGATGGTGCTATGGCACTGCAAGATCTGCAAGGTAAGGTGACAAGATCAAGAAAGTCCAGGTACAAGCAGGGGGTCAGGCTAGGAGACAGGAGACAGTCCAGGTAACAGGCCGAGGGTCAAACACAGGAGATTGGTGGGAATCCGATAAACAGGCAGAGGTCAGGTCCAGGAGAGAGGCAAGAGAAGTCCAAAGGCAAATCCGGGTCACAACAGGTAGTCAGGCAGAGATACAGGATACAGGTTCAGTTACTACAGGAAGCTGAGACAAACCAGCAATTTGTTTGATCCTCTGAGGGCCTTTTATAGGCTGCCCAGGGAATCACGTTGGGTGTGCACCAGTGCGCGTGCGTGAGCGCCGTAACGCCGAGCCGCGAACGCGCATGTGCCGAAACACCGTTCCGCCGGGAATACGAGAAAAACGACCGGACCGGAACGAAGGTTTCTTCTGACAATGATACTAGAAAAAACACAATAAACTTGCAGCTAATTGTAAAAAAGATCTAGGCACAGGCCTACGCCTATCCTCCTCTTTACCCTCATCAACTTTCCCGTCAGACCTGAGAGCAAATTCCTTAAATGCGGGAAGGATAAGATATCAACAAATCCTCCCCTTCAAATCCTTTCCTTGTTTGACAAGCTCAAATGGAAACCGAGGGGGGAACCCTTACATGGTAAGACTTCTTTCATGCAAACCTCAGGGATGCTGGGTCTGGTTGCTAAAACCAAGTTTGGTGGGTCACTAAATTGTGAGGGAACATCCCCAGGGCAGACAGAAATAGGAGAAGAGGAGACAGTGGTAGCAGCAGGAGCAGGAACAGAAGAGACAGACTTCACCCAGGCAGACAAAGAATAAACAAAGGAGGACAGCTTACCCCAGCTAGCTGGGCAGAGAATACTTCCTGAAGGAATAGCCTGTCCACTACAAAAGGCCACTGTGGGTCCACCACCACTGGTTGCTTGGCAACAGAGGAAGCTGGGACATGCCTGGTAACCATTGGCCTAGCCCCGCCTACGGCTGGGCTTTTTCCTTATGCTCCAAAGACCAGGCTCCCCCTGGTTTGTGTCTATGGCTTGGTCTTCAGCAAGATGACACCACTCAGCCACAGCCCCCTGCCCTCTGTAGCCCCCGCTGTTGTCTTCCCCTGTGGGTGGTATCTCCAGCATCCATCCTCAGCTGTCTCTGCATCTCCCTTAGCTCCTTAGGAGACACTTATCTGCGCTCAGCTCACTCCAGTGGGTCCTGGCTCTCCTTTTCAGCTATTACTAGGCAGCAGCCACTCCTCCCAGCCAGTGCTCTCCACCCTCTCCATGAAGCCCTGAACAAATGACTTCTCGGCCACAGCAGGTATGAAAGCTCTCCTACAGGCAGCTCTTTTGCTTGCAGAAAGGCCACAATGGTACCAGCTGATCCAGATGTCCTTTATACAGTATCCAGTATACTTCCATAATTTTCCATTAATCCCAATTAGATAATTTTGGATCGTTTATTTGCATATTTAAAGGGACAAATACCTCAAAATTCCCCCAACACAGATAAAGCATAAAAATGCTATATACACCTAAGTCTGGGACTGGGGGGCCGCAATCCCAGGAAAGTGGTCCCACTTTAGCCATGGTTTTTGTTTTTGCAGTAACTTTACTATAGTAATCTGTTACAACTGAGGCTTCTCCTTATGTCCAATCAAGTTATGTATTGAGTGTAAGATTTATTTTTAATTTTGGATAGACTATTGTCTTAATGTATGGTTTTCTATAGAGTTCTTTTTTTGTTTGTTTAAATTAAGTATCCACTAATCAACTCCATCTGCATTGATCAAACACTCCTTTGGTGATGTGCTGTTAAATAGTATGTAGAATTGTGTATTGGATACCCTATGAGTAGGCGCTTGATAGCATAAAACACTTTAGGGTCATCTCGCCTCTCCAGCTGCACTGCATTGCACTGCAATTGCATTTACTGATGTTCTAGGATAAAAAAAGTTGTTTTTCACCGGAGTGCGGTCATTTTTTATTTTCTTATGTAGTCTAAGTTCACTTGTTTCAGATTTTACTAAGTCAGAAGCCCCCCAAATCCATTACTTACAGGAACCCTGCCAGAAATAACCCATCTGTATGCAGGAAAATGCATCTGAATAGGAGAATGTCCTGTTTAACTGTTTAGTGTTGTTTTCAGCAAAACAGCCTGAGACTCTTAAAAGACCATCTTCAAGTGCCCTTAGACATTATCACAGGGTTGAAGTGATGCTATTCATGGCATTTCAACTCTTTATACCTAAACTGAAAAATACAACATGCCATAGGATAAAGAAAAAGGAATTGTGAACATAGAGAACACAGACCCATACAGATATGTTCTAAAGCTTTGGCATTTTTTAGAAACTAAAAAAAATGAAATACCTATACACCCACAGCACTGTCTCCTAAAATGTATGTACATCGTCTGAGGAACAGAGCTTTCTTCAATTTTCAAAGCCATTTAAAAAAATAAATAAAACTACCATTGTCACCCAAACCTGGAGTTACCGCAAGCATAAATTCACACTGCTAAGGCTAGACTTTAAATGAAATAAGAGCCCTGTAGGTTTTTCTGAAGACATATATATATTGATGAAAGCACGCCTTACCCCTTCTCCCTGAAGGACCCATGATAAATCAATCTGTTTAAAGCCCACCTGAACATAATGCTAGTGCCTGATAAATTTCATCAGTTGGTATGTCACTGCTGGAGTGCAAAAAAAATGCTTGAGCAGGGTTTTGCAGCAGCACTTTGAAAACAGCTCTGCAGTAGAAAAATAAAAATACAAACTATACCTGTTGTAGTATATTAAGGTTAAATCTTTATGCTCTGTTATTTGATGGCAAAAACAGAAAACAACTTCTAATATGATCTCTAGAATTGCATTATAAATTCTATTAAAACTTTTTGAGAATTCTTAGGAAAAGAAGTTGAAAAAATAACTAATTGAGCTACACTAGGTAACAGAATAATCTCATATTTTAATAAAATAAAAAAATGATTTATTCACATAATGCGCTTGGGGGTCTACCCGGCCATTCTGTTGCCTGAGGCTGCAATTAAAATGCTTCCTATGCCAAACAAAACCTGACAACAAAACAAAATGATAAATATTACTATAAAGCAGTAGTCTGCTTTGTTAACAGAAAATGAATGTAACGGAAGGGAGCCAAGCCAGTTTGTGTGCTTCCATTGAACCACTTCAGCTTCACTGCATGTAAAGTCATTGCTTGGATTTCTACATTTTCACTCTTCTTTAGTTAATTTCTTCCATCTTAAATATACAGGTATAGATAATTACAAGGAATATAATTCTGTTATGTTTAGAACTGGAGAACTATGTAACTGAAGGGTGTGGTAAAATATATTCTCTAAAAATTGGGAAAGACCTCTTAAAGTCATTCCCAGAGGGCATAGATGAAGTATGTGTGTGTCTATCACAAGTGTCTATGTCTTCCACTGGTAATCTCTTAATATTGCTTATTACTCAGAAACAAGGCACCCTGTCTCCTTTGGCACCACTTTGCATCACTCATTGTTTTCTGACATCAACTTCCACCCCCCCTGAAGATTATTCACACCTTTCACCTGCACTGGTACTTTATAGTGCTGCTGTAATAAAGTAACCCAGACTGTTCTCTTCTTCCTGCATAACGTTTTTCAAATGCTGAGTAATAGGTCATATTTACCATGTCAAACATATACATCTACAGCAATATTTTGAGTGGCCTTCAGTTATTCAGTTCTGTGTACATTGTAGTTTTACTCATATCACAAGATTCTCTTCTCATCTCTCAGTCCTTGGTGTAATACACAGGAAGAAGGTAATGCAGTAATCTTGAATACTGAAAAGAATTCAGTTAGATTTGATTAAGACTATTTACATATGACTTTATACCTTGAAAATCCATTAACCGTCAAATCCATAAAAGTATGTGTAGCCAAGTCCCAGGGCCCCTGAGGCCTAATGGTGACCTCCAGGGTTAGGGACAGCTGACATCCTTCTGTGTAGAGTGGGTTACAAGGCATGGTGGGTGTAATGGAAAGTAGATTGATGGGTGCCAGACACTTCTTGAATGCAAAGAGATTTATTGTCTCGTGAACAGAACTGTGGGAGAGAGGGTTGGGGCCAGGACACCCTTAATTAGATGCAATGTTAATTGGCAGACTCCGAGACTTCTATAGGTAGACAGCCATGCAGGGAAAGGTATTTAGCCAGACATCACATCTGCATGAGTAGGAACGCTGTCTCCTATGGCAACAGTCTTGTAACAGTTTCTAACAAAGGTTGCAATGAACTCTTTCACTTCTTCTACAATCTCCTATTGTAGAACTTCACTTCTATTAAGCCCTCAGTCTTTCACTAGACTTACTAATTAACTGCCACTGGATCCCCTGAGCTCTTCCAATTCAGCTCTACCTCAAGCTTCATCCCCGCTTCACCGCTGGCACTCACAGATACTCCTCAAGCTTCACCCCTGCTGATATGTTAGGTCCCTGGCTTGGCAGTCCACAAGCATTATCTCTGCTGTCCCGTTGGGTCCCTGACTTGGCACTTGCTGAAGTTTTCCCACTTCCTCACCATCCCTGGCTGGCAAGAAGTCTGCTCTGGTACTGGCCTCAGCTTACTCACAATAGTCTCCGGTGGTGAGGTGGATGGTCCCTCAGTGGCGACAGCTTCCCCTCTACCTCCGACCACAACTTGTTCCCCTGCCGGTGGAACCTCCACTTCTGGTTGGAATGCAAGCCACAGTCCTAACCCTACTCTGCTCTCTTGCTTCTGGATAGGCCCTCAGACAGCCTAGCGGTCAGATGTCCCCAGGATAGGCCCAAGGCTTATGACCTAGCAGCCTGGGGCATTACAACACACGTCCACCCAGACAGCCGTCCAGGTAGCACGGAACCCCTGATTACCTGACTCCACCCAAATAAATAGGCTCTCCCAGCCAGCCAAGGGACCCAAGAAAACCCTGTCCATTGGCTGAAGACACCCCATTCATTCCTAATCTATCCTTGCAATGCCCTTGTCTTACCTAATGCCCCCAGATACCCAGCCATCTAGTGAAAGAAGAGATAAGTGCAGAAATTCCAGAATTAGGGTGAAATCAATTGACCTATCAAATGGCCAAGGCAACTATCACTCGACATTTACATTTAGTAGCCACCCTGCCTAAACATCAAGGTGCTACTTATGGATTTGATCTTAGTTGTCCTTTAGAGAGCAAGAATCAACATCTTTAAAACCATGTTTTGTAGATTTGTTGTAATTGTTAGGAGTAAAAATGTGATCTGTACAAATCAGATCATGCAGCATAGCTGAAGTGAATATCACTGTTACCCATAGATATGACTGTTTATGTGTAAGACATATAGGAAAACACACATAAGCGTCAAGACATATCCAATAGTTACCAGTTCAGTTGTGTGTGCGCACTCTCAATAAGTCCAGTGGCCTAATTTTACCTTTAGTTGTATCTGTTAATATAAGGCTCACGTTTAGGCCTCACGCACACTGGACATTTTTGGACGTTTTTATAGCAGCTGTTTTTGGCTTCAGACTTTTTTCTATAGTCAATAGACTCCCCACCATGTTATCCTATGTATCCATGGACACATAGGTGTGCATGTCCATACACACATAGGCTGTTATCAGCAGCTTTTGTCTGGGGTGTTTTTTGGCTTTAAAAAAAAAAAAAAACTAGTGGGTTCTGAGAGGAGTTTCTCAGCTGTTTTCAGCTGTAAAAATGCTCTAATGTCAAAAAACACTGATAAACGCAGATAAATGCTCAAAAATTCAGCTCACCAGCAATGTTTGATGTTTTTGATCTATTAAAAAATAAATAAATAAATAATAAAATAAATTTTTTTTAACAAAAAAAAAAGTCTAAAAACCGCTAACGCAGAAAAACACTATTGCAAAAACATTGAAAAACTCACTGCAAAGCTACTGGCGTTTTTATAACATTATTTTAACGTCCAGTGTGCATGAGGCCTTAAAGATGAACTTTGAGTTTGAGTAGAATATATACAAATAAATAAGAGTAACCCCATCAGCACTCAAGTGTAAATAGAGTATACAAACTGTTAGGTCTCATGCACACTGGACGTTATAAAAAAGCCAGTAACATTAGCTGTAGAAAGCTGTAGTTCTAGAGTGAGTTTTTTCAAAATTTTTTGCTGAAACTAGCACTAGCGGTTTTTTGTTGAAACTGTGCACTAGTGTTTTTCAACATTTTTTAGCTGTGGCTTTTTTTCGCTTTTTTTAGCAAAACTATACTTTCATAAAAGCTTATGGCTCAAGAACGCTGATAAATGCAGAATAGCCATGTTTTTCAGTGGGGTTTTTTTTGTCGTTTTTAAGCAGTTTTCTGCTTTTTTCAGAGTTAGAGCTGATTTTACTCTTCTCAAAACCCACTAGTTCTGGGTTTTTTTTTTCCAGCCAGAAAATGCCCATGCAAAAACAGCCTATGTGTGCATGGACACATACAGTATGATAACAGGCTGGGGAGTATATTGGCTGCAGAAAAAGTGTCTAAAGCCAAAAACAGCAGCCGTAAAAACATCCAGTGTGCATCAGATCTTACAGTCACTGATATCCAAAAGTTATTTGGATTGTCTGCAGTAACTGCTCATTGCAGAAAGCTGTCTGTGGCCCTGAGGCTCCCTCCAGACTGGGGAATCCTCAAACAGCTCTGCAATGTAAACACTCCATAGACATCTTGGAAAATCATTGATTACTTTTATTTAAATAGTTTGTACTCACAAAAGTGCTTGATGTAAGTGTGTATAATACAGTAACTCTTCATCAGAGCCAACTCAAAAGCACCAAACCAACCCTTAAAAAATGATTCTATATCCCATCGGGCATCACTTAACCACTTTGTTCTAATTAACATAAATCCTGCTTTTTATCAGATAAAAGCAACACCTACAGTATATCATATACATACAGTATATCTATATATCTCTACACTTCGACACAAGACACAAAAAATCCCCCTCTCTCTCTCTCTCTCTCTCTCTCTTACATATACTGTATAAACTCTCTTCTCAATATCAGCAGGTATCACATAACAAAACTGAAAATTCCACAATACTCCTTACAATTACTGTACCCATGTGAAACTGCAGAATAAATATCTCAACATTTTGTTTAAAATATGAGGGCAATGGTAACCTATGTTGCCTCTTTATCTGCCATCCTAACCAGCCATGTGGGTAGCTGACAGTGCCTACTTCCATCTTCTACATACTCTGGCTCACCACCCAGCTTATTTCCACAGAGACAATGATAAGAATAGAAGACAACCTCAAAGGGGCCAAACTGCAGTGTCTCAATCTCGGTTTGACCCAAACCCATCCTGTTTGCAGTAAAATGGACATGCAAGCACGTTGGCTTCTCCATAGCTTTCTAACTGTCCTTATCAGCTGTACAGTTACAGTAGGGGTGAAATGTAGAAGCAGACTGCCATATTAAGTGCTAAACTTACTTATACAGGAGACTGACAGGCTGTGTCTTCATTTTTGTTAAGTAGCAAAGCTGGTTCAAAGCAGATTTTTAAGGAAAAAAACATTCTTGGTACTTGATAACAAAACTTATTTTTTTTACTTTTATTTTCAAGTGTGTCTTGTCTAATAAGGTTCACTACACTGCAAACACCTAGTTAAAAGTTTTGCTCCAATCATATGATTCAACACATTATATGTACTTGCATGTTCCAACAAACTAAGTTTTCTTGTAGAAAAAAAATATATATATTTTTTGTCCTACATTTATACTAATAAACATGTAGTGAAAAGAGTTCTGTGATTTTGAGATTTATTTATTAGTTAGACTTGCATTTCACTATGTTCTAAACTATCTGAAGACTACTCTAAAACATGCAACAGTGGTGCATCTGCATGTATTTGCAGTGCAGTGCAAATGTATCTATTGCACATTTCTGTACAAATACTGTATTTATTGGCGTATAACACTCACTTTTTCACCATGAAAATCGGTTGCAAATAGTGTGTGCGTGTTATACGCCAATACTTCAATTTTAGCTGCCTCGGAGGGGACAGGGAGGGGGTGGGACGAGCGCCGTCAGGTTACAAATAGTGAGAATCTTCTGTTTACTTTGCTGCCTCTGTAATAAGAAGTCCCGTCTCCTGGGCCGCCATTGGACTACTGTTCTGTCTATCATAAGAGATTCTCACTGTATGTAATCTGTCAGCGCTCGTCCCGCCCCCTCCCTGTACCCTCTAGGCTGCAGGTGGGCATCGATCAGACTGCACTGATGACATTGGCGAGACTGCTGCATTGAAGGTAATGGTGAGGCTGATGCATTGATGGCAATGGGGAGGCTGCTGCATTGATGGCAATGGTGAGGCTGCTACATTTATGGCAATGGTGAATCTGCTGCATTGATGGCTTGTGAGGCTGCAGATGGGCATTGATCAGGCTGCATTGATGGAAATGGTGAGGCTGCAGATGGGCACTGACCCTTATTTTGCTTCAAAGTTCCTTATTTAAAATGTAAGTTTTTTTCCTGAAACTTCCCTCGTAAAATGAATGTGCGTGTTATACGCCTGTGCATGTTATACGCCGTTAAATACGGTATATAAGATGGAAAACGTTGTCATATAGATTTTAACCATAAACCCTCAAAATTCTAATGTGCTTTAACACCTTCCACCCAGCCTATAGCAAAATGATGTAGATATACAATATATACAGTATATATGTATTGCAGACATTTTCACCACTCTTATTTAACTCTTATACTAAACTGCCTGACAGACTAGTCACATGACACTCTCAGACATGACCAATTACTAGTCCTCCCACCCTCACCGTTTCCAATGAAAATATAAAAGTGCGGAAAAGTTTTGAGGACCCCATATATATATACAGTATCTCACAAAAATGAGTACACCCCTCGCATTTTTGTAAATATTTTATTATATCTTTTCATGTGACAACACTGAAGAAACTATACTTTGCTACAATGTAAAGTAATGAGTGTACAGCTTGTATAACAGTGGACATTTGCTGTCCCCTCAAAATAACTCAACACACAGCCATTAATCTAAAATTGGGTCCAAATTGGGTCCAATTAGCCATTTTCCCTCCCTGGTGTCATGTGACTCGTTAGTGTTACATGGTCTTAGGTGTGAATGGGGAGTAGGTGTGTTAAATTTGGTGTTATCGCTCTCACTCTCTCATACTGGTCACTGGAAGTTCAACATGGCACCTCATGGCAAAGAATCCTCTAAGAATCTGAAAAAAAGAATTGTTGCTCTACATAAAGATGGCTTAGGTTATAAGAAGATTGCCAAGACCCTGAAACTGAGCTGCAGCACGGTGGCCAAGACCATATAGTGGTTTAACAGGACAGGTCCCACTCAGGACAGGCCTCGCCATGGTCGACCAAAAAAGTAGAGTGCACGTGCTCAGCGTCATATTCAGAGGTTGTCGTTGGGAAATAAACACGTGAATTCTGCCAGCATTGCTGCAAAGGTTGAAGGGGTGGGGTTCAGCCTGTCAGTGCTCAGACCATACGTCGTACACTGCATCACATTGGTCTACATGGCTGTCGTCCAAGAAGGAAGCCTCTTCTAAAGATAATGCACAAGAAAGCCTACAAACATTTTGTTGAAGACAAACAGACTAAGGACATGGATTTCTGGAACCATGTCCTATGGTCTGATGAGACCAAGATAAACTTACTTGGTTCAGATGGTGTCAAGCATGTGTGTCAGCAACCAGGTGAGGAGTACAAAGACAAGTGTGACTTGCCTACAGTCAAGAATGGTGGTGGGGGTGTCATGATCTGGGGCTGCATGAGTGCTTCCGGCACTGGGGAGCCACAGTTTATTGAGGAAACCATGAATACCAACATGTACTGTGACATACTGAAGCAGAGCATGATCCCCTCCCTTTGGAGACTGAACTGCAGGGCAGTATTCCAACATGGTAACGATCCCAAACACACCTCCAAGACAACCACTGCCTTGCTAAAGAAGCTGAGGGTAAAGGTGATGGGCTTGCCAGAGGTAAATAGAAAACACCGCGCTAACCAGTGAAATAAATGAAAAAAAAAAAAGCTGCTGCATACAGTTTGACAAAAACAACAAAATAGGCATATAGAAAAATGCAGCGCATGTACAAAGGAACATGGGTCTTTATAATGGTGAAACAGTAAAGAAATCACTAATTAACCACAGGTGCCTTAAAACACAAACGTCCATAGATGGATGTGAATGTCCAACAGCACAGGAGGTGTAAGTACTCCAAGGGGTGGTGATGGTCTGATGGTTGTCAGAAAACACCTGGCATCATACAGCGACTTCCCAACCAAGAAACTGGGTCCCAATGGGTCATTCAGAGAAAGTGCAAAAAAGCCTCTTACCAGATCCTGTTGATTCCCATGTCAGCAACAGGGAATCGCATGCGCAGTTTGTCACAAATGACGTGGAATGGGAGCTCAGGAATCGCCAATCCCTTGGATTGTGGTCTGTATGGATCTCGGCCGGCAACCGGATGGGTCCTCACAACGAACTGTCCTCACATCAAACCGTCCCAGCGTGCATCAGAAGTTTCACAAACGGTCCCCCGAAAGAAGCAGTTGGAGGGACTGGATCTCATGTGGTAAATGTGGAAACAAAAAGAATGTGCCTCCACATGGTGCAGATAAAAAAAGGGTGTTTTTATTGACAAAAACGACCATACACAAATAAAAGCGTGATCACGGTGGATAAAAGCAAATGGGCAACAAAGAGAGTGGTGTATTTACTCGACGCGTTTCGACCTAGGGGTCTTCAACAGGGGCATAGACCACTCACTCCAAGTTGCCAAATATATATAATAAAATTATTTAGAGAAGGACCAATCACAAGGGCTGAAAAACCGGGAGATTTGATTGGGTGAATGCAATCACATGACTTGCTTGAATGTCTAAATATGAAAATCATACACAATTTCTATATAAATAAATGAATGACATTAAGGTGAAGCCCAGGAGACTGTATAAAGGTCTACCAACAGAAAAATATATAGCTCTATGATCTCTCTGACAAAAATAAAGCATTTAAAGATTTAATGAAAACAGCACTCCTCTGCTGACATTCCGGCAGAATGTACCGCCCTGTCGGCCAGAGGAGCCAATCCTCAATAAGAAGACAAAAGGTGTTAAGTGGTGCTGACCAATAGGTGGCTATGTCTGAGCCGGCCTCTATCCCTGAACGCCCACATGACCAGTCTGTGTAGGAAATGATGTCACGTCCGTGGGCGTGTCCGATGTTTCCCTCTCACATGACTCACTGGGCCAATCAGAGAGCAAACGTCCCACTCATCTCTGCTGTACGTACAATCCGTACACCGCAGAGGGATGGGACTCAAATAAATAAACCTAGCGTCCCGGCAATGCAATCCAGCCAGCAACGGACGCTAAATGAGACAAAACAGCATCCCTATGGTGTATGTGTACAAAAATGTGCTATGCAGCAGACCAGGACCCGATGACCCGGAAGTGTGCATAGAACTCCTGTGAACCGGAAGTGTATGGGAAGTGGGGACACATATAGTGAAATATAATGTGTTTGGGAAATGACTGGCCGAAGTGAAATCACATAAGTGTGTAAAAAAAAAAAAAAAAAAAAAAATTATTGGAGTGACATTGTAAATGTCTCTTAAAATCCATATGTGTTTTGGTGGGACTGAAATAAAGAATTGAAAAATATTAAAAAATTATGTGAACACAAATTCTCCGGAACGCACATTGTAAAATGTGTTAAAATAAATATATATGTGAAGGGAATGTGTGGATTTGTAAGGTGACCCAAATATCTGGCAATTAATCTTATGATCCCTTGACTACAAAAAGTCATCAGCATAGACCGAATGGGTCAATTTTGATTGGACCAATTTCAATTGGGTGAATAGATAACCCTCTAGGTTCACCATATATAAGCTGTGTACCAACTTGTGAATATAGGTGAAAAAAAGGAGGAGGGGGGAGGGGGGAGAAAAAATGTTGAAATAAACTGATTCCTTTTAAAACTTCCGCTGAATACATTGCACTTTCCAATAATTTAAGAAATGTTTTAGAAAAAGAAGAGAAGGACCAACGAAATAAAAAACCAAAAAAATACAATAGGGATTATACAGACTATACCACACATTCAGTTTTCAATTGGCAGAAGAAGCTCAACCCTTCTTCTTCCTCTTGTAACGGGGAACCTACCAATATGGAAACTTCTTCAGTCACCATGACCCATACCGATAGAACGTTGGTATACCAACCAACATCCCAACCAACTACCAAGGAGGTCATGGTTAAGAAACAAGGTCCGGAACATGGTCCTTACCGACCATCTCGAGGTCCCCCTCCATTCCGGGGACCAAGGGGGAAAGACCCGGGGTGGAGAGGTCCACCCAGGGGACGCCCCACCGATCCACAACAGAGGAATAACACCAGGGGTCCCCCCCCACACTATGGTCCCCCTCAGGGCCACTACGGACCACAACATCCAAATCAGGAATATGGGTACCATACCCCTGTTCGGGTGACTAACCGTTTCACTCCCTTCAGAGAAAATACTCCTTAAGAAGCACATGGAGATACCTATGGCTATTCTGAGAGGGAGGAGGATTACTACCACAGATCTCCTTACAACTATAATCAAAATCAACCTGGCCCTAGTTACTCTTTGGATTTTCAGAGAACCACGGAGGGACATCTGGGATATACAGAAAGAAAAGAGGGTCCAGAGGGGGGAGGAGGGCACAATCCCAAAAGAAAAAGAACATAAAAGGAAAAGGTATCTTTAATTTGAGTTCGGCCACTCTGACGGAGGCAGAGAAATCTGTCCTTGACCGAGGACTCAAATTTGTTCCGCCCAAACCCCTTAACAAATTTTCCACCTTTATTGATGTCCTCAAGTTCACACGTAAATTGAGCATACAAAGACACTTTCTGACCAAACCCCCTATGGGATTCAATAATAAGGGGATTTCATCCACTACAATCCCCCTGGCTCCAGCCAATACACATACAGGTTCTGAACTTATAGATTCCAGCTTGTCTGATGTACAAGTTACACATTCAGGATTATCCAATCCATCTATATTTAACCCCCCAGGCTCTCTAGCTCCCTCCATACAGGTTTTTAAAAACCTTGTTTTGGGGGATCTGGACAAATTAAACAAACAGAAAAAAACGTGTCTATATTCAATCTGACATAAAAAACGGCCTCAGATCTCTTTGTGAGAAAAAGAACCTTATTATCCGCCCTGCCGATAAGGGGGGCGGGATTGTAGTTCTTGATAAGGTTGATTACCTTAAAGAGATGTATAGAATTCTTAACGATTCGAACACTTACAGCCCTATTCCCACGGACCCCACTACGCCTTTCAAAAAGGCTCTGGTCAAACTTATTGAGGAAGGTTATGCGCTAGGGATTTTAAATAAAAAGGAAAAAAGTTTTCTAGTCCCACAAGTCTCACGCATTCCAGCTATCTATTATCTTCCTAAAGTCCATAAGGACTCAGTCAATCCCCCTGGCAGACCCATTGTCAGTGGGATTGACTCAGTCACAGCCCGTATTGGTAAATATGTAGATTTTTATTTACAGCCGTTGGTTCGTTCCACGCAGTCCTATCTCAAGGACACTAGAGACACCATTAGATTACTGGAACCTGTTTCGGTTTCAGAAGGGATGCTTCTAGTCACAGCAGATGTGGCGGCACTTTATACGTGCATCCCCCATCACTTGGGCTTTGAGGCGGTGGAGAAACACCTATCTAGAGACAACAAGCTCCCTTCCCTTCAGCGTAATTTTATTATGCAATTACTCATATTTGCAACGGAACACAATTATTTTTGGTTCCAGAATCCATTTTTTCTACAGAAGAGGGGCGTGGCTATGGGGGCTAAGTTCGCCCCCAGCTTCGCCAACCTCTTCATGGCCCAGTGGGAGGAGGATGTCGTCTATGCAGCCCAGAGATCCGAGTTGATCCTTTGGGCCAGGTACATAGACGACATCCTCTTCCTATGGTATGGTGACCGTACATCACTTGACAGTTTCATCACCAGTCTCAATTCTAATGATAGAGGAATATCTTTGAGCTATGAGGCCAGCTCTACTAGTGTACATTTTTTGGACCTTGAAATATTTGTGGTGGACAAACATTTGGAGTTCCGCACGTATTTCAAAGCCACTGACCGGAACGGATTCATTCCTATTGACAGTTGCCATCAGGAGCAGTGGCTCAAGTCCGTTCCCCGTAGCCAATTTTTGAGACTACGACGCAACTGTACCAATGCTATTGATTTCCAGTCACAATCGCTAGTTCTGAGAGATCGATTTATTGAAAAAGGTTATGATCCCAGACATCTAGACGAGGAACTCAATAGGGCACTATCCACTGATAGAGAATCCACTTTGATAGAACGCCCCAAATCTACAGCTGAACCTATGCACAAATGGGCTTTCTTCACCACTCACTCCATTCAGTCCAAACAAGTGAAAGCTATATTCAAAAAGCACTGGAAGGTACTTTTAAATGACAATCTACTTGGGTCAGTTCTTCCTGAATGGGCGGCTGTTGTATTCAGGGGAGCACGGTCCATTCAAGGACAGATTGCTCCGAATATAATAGACCCCCCCAAAAGAGTTTCATTCTTTCAGGAATGTCAGGGTTATTACCCCTGCCGTAGATGCAATGTCTGCCTCCACAACATTCGAGGCAGACAAAAAAGTACCACTTTCCAATCCACAGTCACCTCCCTCACGTACCAGATGAAACACTTCACAACTTGTACATCACAATACATTGTCTACCTCATTACTTGCCCCTGCCACAAACAGTATGTTGGGCGTACCATCAGAATTTTCTCTATACGAGTTAATGAACATGTGGCAGGTATCAAGAAAGGCAAGGACAAACATACAGTTCCCCGTCATTATCTGGAACACCATAATAAAGACCCTACCGGGACTTTATTCCAGGTGATCGACAAATTTGTCCCACATTGGAGAGGAGAGTCCCGCCTCCGAGGAGTGTCACGCCTCGAGACTTATTGGATATGGGAGTTGAGGTCCTATTTCCCGTTAGGTTTGAACGTGGAGTGGGACCTCAACTCCTTTATCAACCAATCCTAAATTCCTTCCACTTCTCTATGCATGTCCCTCCCTCCCTTTATATTTTATATTTCTTACTTCATTATTTCAACATTTTTTTCTCCCCCCTCCCCCCCTCCTCCTTTTTTTCACCTATATTCACAAATTGGTACACAGCTTATATATGGTGTACCTAGAGGGTTATCTATTCACCCAATTGAAATTGGTCCAATCAAAATTGACCCATTCGGTCTATGCTGATGACTTTTTGTAGTCAAGGTATCATAAGGTTAATTGCCAGATATTTGGGTCACCTTACAAATCCACACATTCCCTTCACATATATATTTATTTTAACACATTTTACAATGTGCGTTCCGGAGAATTTGTGTTCACATAATTTTTTAATATTTTTCAATTCTTTATTTCAGTCCCACCAAAACACATATGGATTTTAAGAGACATTTACAATGTCACTCCAATAATTTTTTTTTTTTTTTTTACACACTTATGTGATTTCACTTCGGCCAGTCATTTCCCAAACACATTATATTTCACTATATGTGTCCCCACTTCCCATACACTTCCGGTTCACAGGAGTTCTATGCACACTTCCGGGTCATCGGGTCCCGGTCTGCTGCATAGCACATTTTTGTACACATACACCATAGGTATGCTGTTTTGTCTCATTTAGCGTCCGTTGCTGGCTGGATTGCATTGCCGGGATGCTAGGTTTATTTATTTGAGTCCCATCCCTCTGAGGTGTACGGATTGTACGTACAGCAGAGATGAGTGGGACGTTTGCTCTCTGATTGGCCCAGTGAGTCATGTGAGAGGGAAACGTCGGACACGCCCACGGACGTGACATCATTTCCTACACAGACTGGTCATGTGGGCGTTCAGGGATAGAGGCCGGCTCAGACATAGCCACCTATTGGTCAGCACCACTTAACACCTTTTGTCTTCTTATTGAGGATTGGCTCCTCTGGCCGACAGGGCGGTACATTCTGCCGGACTGTCAGCAGAGGAGTGCTGTTTTCATTAAATCTTTAAATGCTTTATTTTTGTCAGAGAGATCATAGAGCTATATATTTTTCTGTTGGTAGACCTTTATACAGTCTCCTGGGCTTCACCTTAATGTCATTTATTTATTTATATAGAAATTGTGTATGATTTTCATGTTTAGACATTCAAGCAAGTCATGTGATTGCATTCACCCAATCAAATCTCCCGGTTTTTCAGCCCTTGTGATTGGTCCTTCTCTAAATAATTTTATTATATATATTTGGCAACTTGGAGTGAGTGGTCTATGCCCCTGTTGAAGACCCCTAGGTCGAAACGCGTCGGGTACATACACCACTCTCTTTGTTGCCCATTTGCTTTTATCCACCGTGATCACGCTTTTATTTGTGTATGGTCATTTTTGTCAATAAAAACACCCTTTTTTATCTGCACCATGTGGAGGCACATTCTTTTTGTTTCCACATTTACCACATGAGATCCAGTCCCTCCAACTGCTCCTTTCGGGGACTGTTTGTGAAACTTCTGATGCACGCTGGGACAGTTCGGTGTGAGGACGGTTCGTTGTGAGGACCCATCCGGTTGCCGGCCGAGATCCATACAGACCACAATCCAAGAGATTGGCGATTCCTGAGCTCCCATTCCACGTCATTTGTGACAAACTGCGCATGCAATTCCCTGTCGCTGACATGGGAATCAACAGGATCTGGTAAGAGGCTTTTTTGCACTTTCTCTGAATGACCCATTGGGACCCAGTTTCTCGGTTGGGAAGTCACTGTATGATGCCAGGTGTTTTCTGACAACCATCAGACCATCACCACCCCTTGGAGTACTTACACCTCCTGTGCTGATGGGCTTGCCAAGCATGTCCCCAGACCTAAACCCTATTGAGCATCTGTGGGGCATCCTCAAACAGAAGGTGGAGGAGCGCAAGGTCTCCAACATCCACCAGCTCTGTGAGGAGTGGAAGAGGACTCCAGTGGCAACCTGTGAAGCTCTGGTGAACTTCATGCCCAAGAGGGTTAAGGCAGTGCTGGAAAATAATAGTGGCCACACAAAATAGTGACACTTTTGGCCCAATTTGAACATTTTCACTTAGGGGTGTACTCACTTTTGTTGCCAGTGGGTTAGACAGTGATGGCTGTGTGTTGAGTTATTTTGAGGGGACAGCAAATTTACACTGTTATACAAGCTGTACACTCACTACTTTACATTGTAGCAAAGTGTCATTTCTTCGGTGTTGTCACATGAAAAGATATAATAGAATATTTACAAATATATATATATATATATATATATATATATATATATATATATATATATATAATATATATAATATATATATATATATATATAATATTCTGTTTAGGACAACTATATATAACAAAATATATTTTTCACTTAATAACCAGGCTAATCATAAATACTTAGCTGAAACTCAAATGACTTACAAAACTACTGAAGTCAGAAGAGTCACATATCCCCCCCTTATGATCCTCCTCTTCAAATCTCCAAATAGACTTTCAATTAGGATAGACAGTTGGAATACAAATACAGCTGCTGCTGTGCTTTCTCTTCAGAAACCAGTGGCATAGGTTAATTTATACGTTATTGTATATTGTGTATTATTATATACGGAAAGTATTCAAACCCCCTTAAATGTTTCACTCTTTGTTATATTGCAGATATTTGCTCAAATCATTTAAGTTCATTTTTTTCCTCATTAATGTACACAGAACACCCCATATTGACAGAAAAACACAGAATTGTTGACTTTTTTGCAGATTTATTAAAAAAGAAAAACTGAAATATCACATGGTCCTAAGTATTCAGACCCTTTGCTTAGTATTTAGTAGAAGCACCCTTTTGATCTAATACAGCCATGAGTCTTTTTGGGAAAGATGCAACAAGTTTTTCACACCTGGATTTGGACATCCTCTGCCATTCCTCCTTGCAGATCCTCTCCAGTTCTGTCAGGTTGGATGGTAAACGTTGGTGGACAGCCATTTTTAGGTCTCTCCAGAGATGCTCAATTGGGTTTAAGTCAGGGCTCTAGCTGGGCCATTCAAGAACAGTCACTGAGTTGTTGTGAAGTCACTCCTTCATTATTTTAGCTGTGTGCTTAGGGTCATTGTCTTGTTGGAAGGTAAACCTTCGGACCAGTCTGAGGTCCTGAGCACTCTGGAGAAGGTTTTTGTCCAGGATATCCCTGTACTTGGCTGCATTCATCTTTCCCTTGATTGCAACCAGTCGTCCTGTCCCTGCAGCTGAAAAACACCCCCACAGCATGATGCTGCCACCACCATGCTTCACTTTTGGGACTGTATTGGACATGCGGGCTTTCATGTGTCTTGCACTGAGGAGAGGCTTCCATCGGGTCACTAAGCCATAAAGCCCCGACTGGTGGAGGGCTGCAGCGATGGTTGACTTTCTACAACTTTCTCCCATCTCCCGACTGCATCTCTGGAGCTCAGCCACAGCGATCTTTGGGTTCTTCTTTACCTCTCTCACCAAGGCTTTTCTCCCCCGATAGCTCAGTTTGGCTAGACGGCCAGCTCTAGAAAGGGTTCTGGTCATCCCAAACATCTTCCATTTAAGGATTATGGAGGCCACTGTGCTCTTAGGTACCTTAAGTGCAGCAGAAAGTACAGCAGAAAATTTTTTGTAACCTTGGCCAGATCTGTGCCTTGCCACAATTATGTCTCTGAGCTCTTCAGGCAGTTCCTTTGACCTCATGATTCTCATTTGCTCTGACATGCACTATGAGCTGTAAGGTCTTATATAGACAGGTGTGTGGCTTTCCTAATCAAGTCCAATTAGAAAAATCAAACACAGCTGGACTCAAATGAAAGTGTAGAACCATCTCAAGGATGATCAGAAGAAATAAGTTAAATATATGAGTGTCACAGCAATAGGTCTGAATACTTAGGACCATGTGATATTTCAGTTTTTCATTTTTAATAAATCTGCAAAAATGTCAACAATTCTGTTTTTCTGTCAATATGGGGTGCTGTGTGTACTATAATGAGGAAAAAATGAACTTAAATGATTTTAGCAAATGGCTGCAATATAACAAAGTGAAAAATTTAAGGGGATCTGAATACTTTCCATTACCACTGTGTATATATATATATATATATATATATATATTGTGCGTGTGTCTATCTATCTATCTATCTATCTATCTATCTATCTATCTATCTATCTATCTATCTATCTATCTATCTATCTATCTATCTATCTATCTATCTATCTATCTATCTATCTATCTATCTATCTATCTATCTATCTATCTATCTATCTATCTACTATATACAGTGTGTATATATATATATATATATATATATATATATATATATTTGTAAATATTCTATTATATCTTTTCATGTGACAACACCGAAGAAATGACACTTTGCTACAATGTAAAGTAGTGAGTGTACAGCTTGTATAACAGTGTAAATTTGCTGTCCCCTCAAAATAACTCAACACACAGCCATCACTGTCTAACCCACTGGCAACAAAAGTGAGTACACCCCTAAGTGAAAATGTTCAAATTGGGCCAAAAGTGTCACTATTTTGTGTGGCCACTATTATTTTCCAGCACTGCCTTAACCCTCTTGGGCATGAAGTTCACCAGAGCTTCACAGGTTGCCACTGGAGTCCTCTTCCACTCCTCACAGAGCTGGTGGATGTTGGAGACCTTGCGCTCCTCCACCTTCTGTTTGAGGATGCCCCACAGATGCTCAATAGGGTTTAGGTCTGGGGACATGCTTGGCAAGCCCATCAGCACAGGAGGTGTAAGTACTCCAAGGGGTGGTGATGGTCTGATGGTTGTCAGAAAACACCTGGCATCATACAGTGACTTCCCAACCGAGAAACTGGGTCCCAATGGGTCATTCAGAGAAAGTGCAAAAAAGCCTCTTACCAGATCCTGTTGATTCCCATGTCAGCGACAGGGAATTGCATGCGCAGTTTGTCACAAATGACGTGGAATGGGAGCTCAGGAATCGCCAATCTCTTGGATTGTGGTCTGTATGGATCTCGATAGAAAAATCAAACACAGCTGGACTCAAATGAAAGTGTAGAACCATCTCAAGGATGATCAGAAGAAATAAGTTAAATATATGAGTGTCACAGCAATAGGTCTGAATACTTAGGACCATGTGATATTTCAGTTTTTCATTTTTAATAAATCTGCAAAAATGTCAACAATTCTGTTTTTCTGTCAATATGGGGTGCTGTGTGTACTATAATGAGGAAAAAATGAACTTAAATGATTTTAGCAAATGGCTGCAATATAACAAAGTGAAAAATTTAAGGGGATCTGAATACTTTCCATTACCACTGTGTATATATATATATATATATATATATTGTGCGTGTGTCTATCTATCTATCTATCTATCTATCTATCTATCTATCTATCTATCTATCTATCTATCTATCTATCTATCTATCTATCTATCTATCTATCTATCTATCTATCTATCTATCTATCTATCTATCTATCTATCTATCTATCTATCTATCTATCTATCTATCTATCTATCTATCTATCTATCTATCTATCTATCTATCCATCCATCCATCCATCCATCCATCTATCTATCTATCTATCTATCTATCTATCTATCTATCTATCTATCTATCTATCTATCTATCTATCTATCTATCTATCTATCTATCTATCTATCTATCTATCTATCTATCTATCTATCTATCTATCTATCTATCTATCTATCTATCTATCTATCTACTATATACAGTGTGTATATATATATATATATATATATATATATATATATCATAAACTGTCACAAAATTAATACCTGGTCAAACGTCTTCTGAAGGGTGCATACATTTCCCAGAGCCAATGCTTATTTTCTGGTCATTAAAATTGAATCTTATTATCTTCATTACAAATTAAATTATTGCTATCAAAATTGTGTGCAGCTTATCACCTGGAGAATGGTGGATTCTGACAAGGTATTACATTTTTGTTCATAACCTATTTCCTTTATTACCCCCAGTTATTCTTTTTGAATTTATTCCATATCAAATATATTGGGAGTTTTTTCACTGTGTCTAGGAAAATATTGGATAGCAACCTTAATAACATTATAGCATTCTGCTATGTCTGGTTGAAAACACACCAAAAAATGTACTCTTTAAAGTATGGCCATGATTGTATTAGTCCTAATAAAAAAGGAAAATTCCTGTGTCTTTAGCAAAGGTGTTTTATACTGATAAATGTGTTGCTGTTTTGCTCCTATTCCAGCTGACTTTGATCTATAATTTCTATTATATAAAATATCTTGTGTATGGTACTGAGGTTCATGATTTATAATTTAATTTTCTCTCAAAGGAAATCTATGCCAAAGGAAATATATGTGGGCTGACATTGCTGCCTCCTAAAAATGCTAGTCGCCTGGTTGTTTCTGGCTTTAATACTTTGTAAGTCATTGACCCAGAAATAGCATGCAGATCAAAAAAGTCAATGTACAGTTAGATCTTCTAAGCTGCATTTGTCAGTGACTCAGATCCACGTGAAAGCAAGGCAAAAAGAATTTTCAGAAGGAGAGGTAAGCAATAATAACTACCCCACTTGCTTAGTACAGGTTTCCTTTAACACCTTTCTGCCCAGCCTATAGCAATATGATGGCAGGGCGGGGGTTTGATTGTTGTGACTGGGCGTCATATGACATCCTTCACAACATGCCGTGCGATCGGTCATGCGGTCTGTTGCTCAGACACATCTCCAATCATGGTAAAGAGCCTACGGTGTAGGCTCTTTACCATGTAATCTGCTGTGTCCAAACACAGCTGATCACAGTGTAAATAGGAAGTGCCAGTTATCAGCATTCTGTGCCCACCAGTGGTGCCAATCAGTGCCCATCAGTGCTACCTTTCAGTGCCCATCTGTGATGCCTGTCAGTGCCTCCTCATCAGTGCCGTCTATCAGTGTCCATCAGTGCCACCCATCAGTACTGCCTATCAGTGCCCATTGGGGCTGAATATCACTGCCTCATATCAGTGCTGCATATCAGTGCTGCCTATCAGTGCTGCATATTAGTGCCTCCTCATCAGTGCCACCTCAAAAGTGCTGCCTTATCAGTGCCCATCAGTGCAGCCTCATCAGCGCACATCAGTGAAGGAGAAAAAATTACTTATTTACAAAAAAAATTAACAGAAACTAAGAAAAAACATTTTTTCAAAATTTTTGGTCTTTTTTATTTGTTTAGCAAAAAAATAAAAACTCATTGGTGAATAAATACCACCAAAATAAATCTCTATCTGTCTTAAAAAAATGATAAAACTTCAATTTGGGTTCAGTACTGAATGACTGTGTAATTGTCAGACCTGATCACGGATGTGGAAATACGGGGCAATTTAGGAAACAGCAATCACAGGTCAATTGGCTTCAGTATAAATCACACAAATAGGAAACACAAGGGGAACACAAAGACACTGAATTTCAAAAGAGACAACTTCTCTAAACTAGAAGCATTTTAAATAAGGGCATTAGCCAGTGCATCCCATTGGGAAATACATTTAAAAGAGAGAACAAAAGTCCTGGATGGCTTAACTCTAATGTAAAAATGCATATAAAAGCAAAGGAGAAGGCCTTCAAAAAATACAAAGCTGAGGGTTCATCATCAGCATTCAGACTTTACAAAGAATGCAATAAGATATGTAAGGGTGCAATTAGGGTGGCTAAGATAGAATACAAAAGACACAGCAGAGGAGAGCAAAAAAAAACTTTAAGTATATAAAGTATTTAAGTAAATAAAAAGTAAAAAAGGGAGTACAGACCATATTGGCCCCATAAATAATTTACTTAGGGAACTCAGTCAAGTAATTGCCAAACAATTGTTCCTAATTTTTACTGACAGTCTACTGACCAAAATGGTACCAGCTGATTGGAGAAAAGCCAATGTAGCACCAATATTTAAAAAAGGGCCAAAACATATCCCTGGCAATTACAGACCAGTTAGCCTAACATCTATAGTATGCAAGCTCTTGGAGGGGATGATAAGGGACTATATACAAGATTTTAGTAATGAAAACGGTATCATTAGCAGTAATCAGCATGGATTCATGAAGAATCATTCATGAGCCATTCTTGCCAAACCAATCTATTAGCCTTCTATGAGGAGGTGAGCTGCCATCTAGATAAAGGAAGGCCCGTAGACGTGGTGTATCTGTACATAGTTCCCCATAAACGTTTACTGTACAAAGTAAGGTCTGTTGGCATGGAACAAAGGGTGAGTACATGGATTGAAAACTGGCTACAAGGGTGAGTTCAGAGGGTGGTGATAAATGGGGAGTACTCAGAATGGTCAGGGGTGGGAAGTGGGGTCCCCCAGGGTTCTGTGCTGGGACCAATCCTGTTTAATTTATTCATAAACGACTTGGGGTATGGGGTATACAGCTCAATCTCTGTATTTGCAGATGACACTAAGCTAAGCATGGCAATTACTTCTCTGCAGGATGTGTAAACCTTGCAAGAAAAGATCTGAACGAATTAATGAGGTGGGCAACTACATGGCAAATGAGGTCCAATGTAGAAACATGTAAAATATTGCATTTGGGTGGCAAAAATATGAATGCAATCTATTCACTAGAGGGTGGATCTCTGGGGCAATCTAGAATGGAAAAGGACCTGGGGGTCCTTGTAGATTATTATTATTATTATTATACAGGATTTATATAGCGCCAACAGTTTACGCAGCGCTTTTGCAACATTAGGGAGGACAGTACAAGTACAATACAATTCAATACAGGAGGAATCAGAGGGCCCTGCTCATTAGAGCTTACAAACTAGGAGGGAGGGTCAAGTTATACAAAAGGGTAATAGCTGTGGGGAATGAGCTAATGGAGAAAATAGTGCAGTTGTTAGATGGAGGCAGGATAGGCTTCTCTGAAGAGGAAAGTTTTCAGGGATCGCCTAAAAGTGGATAAATTTGGAGACAGTCTGACAGATTGGGGTAGGGAATTCCAGAGGATGAGCGAGGCTTGGGAGAAGTCCTGGAGGCGGATATGGGAGGAGGTGATGAGGGAGCTAGAGAGCAGGAGGTCCTGGGAGGAACGGAGAGGGCGATTAGGTTGGTATTTTGAGACTAGGCTAGTGATGTAGTTTGTAGATGATAGGCTCAGCAATAGCATGCAATGCCAAGTTGCTGCTAACAAAGCAAACAGAATATTGGCATGCATTGAAAAGGGTATTAACTCCAGGGATAAAACGATAATTCTCCCACTCTACAAGACTCTGATCCGGCCGCACCTAGTGTATGCTGTCCAGTTCTGGGCACCAGTCCTCTGGAAGGATGTACTGGAAATGGAGCGGGTACAAAGAAGGGCAACAAAGCTAATAAAGAGTCTGGAGGATATTAGTTATGAAGAAAGGTTGTGAGCACTAAACTTATTCTCGATGGAGAAGAGATGCTTGGTGACCCCGCAATAGGGATAAAACTTTTTTGCGGAAGGGAATTTAATAACACACGTGGCCACTCACTAAAATTAGAAGAAAAGAGGTTTAACCTTAAACTGCTTAGAGGGTTCTTTACTGTAAGAGTGGCAAGGATGTGGAATTCCCTTCCACAGGCGGTGGTTTCAGCAGGGGGCATTGGTAGTTTCAAAACACTATTAGATAAGCAACTGAACGATCGCAACATACAGGGATGTACAATGTAATACTGACCTATAATCACACACATAGGTTGGACTTCATGGACTTGTGTCTTTTTTCAACCTCACCTACTATGTAACTATGTAACTATGTCATTCAAAGTGTGATAGCGCTAAAAGCTGAAAATTGGTCTGGGCAGGAAGGGAGTGAAAGTGTCAGGTATTGGGTCCTTTCATGCCAACTTTACATGTGAGTAAAGAGAGTATGTAATGGATTTGAACGGAAAGTGTACCTGTGCTAAAAATATGTACAACATATTTACATATTTTGAACACACAGTAGGAAGTAGTAGTGGTTGGAAGGAGTACTAGCTGTTAGAGTGGCTTGTTTTTAAGTATATGTATATACTGTAGTTAGTGTTCATAATCTGGCACAGGTGCACATTTTTTAAATATGTATATATACTTTTTTTTTTCAGTGGGTGGAGCAGATGACTTTAATTAGACAGCCCCTACTAAAGTTTCAGTCACACAAAATGAGACGACAGGGAAGTAGTTATTGCTGTGCTGTCTCTTGAGCTAATCTGGGAATCCTTTGTTATCTAAGGGTTTATTTGTACAAAAAAAGTATATAGATGGTGGAAAAGTTTCAAAACCATTTAGCTCATAAAAAAAATGTAATTGACCCCAAATCATTACAATTTCCCTTTAATGCTGTATTATGCTAATCTTGTATGCAAGTTAATACAAAAACAACTATGTTGCTTTTCTGTATAATATGCTTTCAAATAATTAGCATCTTATCTCCTTTAAAAATGGTAAATGGGGACGTGGAAATTTGAATTTAAATCACTATGCAAAAATGAATATTTATACATTGTTAAACTACAAATTTGCTTTACAGCAATATTTTACATTATTTGAAAACCAGAGATGGAAGAAATTCTATATTATCTAAAGCAAAAGACATTCATTATGTAGAAAAAAGTTAGTTAATGAAAGATTTAGCTGTATTCCCACCTGTCCACTCCAGGGAATTGTGTTACGTTGCAGGTTAACATGTTGCTTTAAAGGATAATTTCAGCTTTTGGGAAAAAATAATACATGCACATATGTCTAACTCCTGTACTGGTAGACAGTGAAGAGCAGGAAGATCAATGAACTACATATCAATGAATGCTCACCAGTGCCCGTGCAGATCATTGAAAACTACAAATCATCTGGTGCAATGGCAAATGGTAAATGTGGTTCATTCATTCATTCACAAAACTCTGTAAATTAATAAGTGATGCCGCCATGTGGGCTAGGCTGTTTTTAAATTGTGGCAGCAGGTGCAGGGAAAAGAACCCCTGCCTGCTGTAACAGGGGGAGGACTGGGGCTGGGGGGAGACTGCTGGAGGATGTTACACATTATACTCTAAATATGGGTGTAATGTTTAATATGCTTCTAAAGGTGAACTTATTCTTTAGGCAGCCCATTCAACTGAATAGGTTACCAAAGCCAGAACAGACAATATGTTACCATGCATTGTGGTGTGCTGCAACAGAGGTGTATATGGATTACTGCAATGCATATTTGTGAATCCCCTCCCTCCAAAAAAAGACTATTTTATTATTCATGAAATAATTCAAATAATATATTATAAATATATTGAGAAGTGATCATAATGACACCTTGTCAAATATTACCTATATTCCAGGATCTGCAACATGTTGTCTTCTGAGGCAGTGTAAAAAGAATCTGTATCTTATATGCTTATATTCATACTTCTTTCTTTACAAGTAGCTGGTGTTTAAAGTTGTTGTAAACCCTTAAATATACCCATGGCATGACTAGCTTCAGGTGATACACAGAGATGAAGTAAAATCTCTTACATAAGTTCTAACTGTTTATCTGCTGTCTTCTTTTCTCTACAGCCCTTCCTGGTCCAGAATTTAAACAGCTTGTTTGAACTGCCAGAAAAAAGGGGGTGGAGAGCTGAAGTTACACTCTGCAGAGCTCAGTGAGGATAGCTCTGAGAGCCGATTGGAGGGAAGGGACATAACCCCCCCCCCCCCCCCCATTTCACACATAACACAGCTGAGTCTGTCAATTGGGTGGAGCTCCCTCCCCTGCCATCTTTTTTCTGTTGGTGTGAAATATAAACTTAACCAATATTTATCTCATCATGTCCAGATTTTGGCACATGTTTTACTGCTCTTTAGCTTGTAGCTCTCTAAAATGTTAACATTTAAAGTGACACTAAACCATATCCTTATTCTTACTCCTCACTCTCTGAAAGTAATCCATACAAATTCACTACTTAATGGACCTGTAATCTATTTTTCATTCAATTGCATCTTACTGTGTTTTTTTCTGCCTCCTTGTAACATCCTCTGTGAGCTTCTGAGCCTTTCCTTTTTCCAAACACTTCCATTTGTTTGGAACAAGCAGTGCATGTTAGTTGCAATCATGTGCACTGCTCTATGCTACAAATCCCATAGTCCATTTCGAGAGCAAGCAAGAGAGGTGGCTATGTCTCTACATAATACAGTAGAAACATTGAGAACAAACACCTTCTAATAAGAAGTCGGATCACAGCAGTTAAAAAAAAGGATTTGGAGATCTGGAGGACTCTGAGAGTAAGTACTTTTACAGAGTTGAAAGCTTAGTTCACTTTTCAGGAAAAAAATAATAAAAGCACATATTTTTGCAGAAAAAATTGTGCATTTATTATTTTTTACTACAATAGCCTGCAAAGCATTGCACTTACAATCAGTGGATAGTAGGTGCAATGTCAGACTTCTGTAGACATGTCCTTTAGCTTTCGAATTGAAGAAAGTGCCAGTGGACTACTAGGGTGTTGATCAGCGCCCTCGCGGTTAATTAAGTGCATCAGTTGTGGTAGCAGTCGTAACTTGTAATTTCTTCATTCATAAACCTGTGAATAAATGACATGGCTGTGCAGTCGGAGCTGATTTTGAATGTGACAGTGACTGCGGGGGAGAGAAACCCCCACCCACTGGCAAAGAGGAAGGGGTTATGGGTGTGAGCAGGGCAGGTACTGGAATATGTTACATGTTACACCCTATTTACAGGTGTAACATGTAACATGTTCCAAAGGGGAACTTATCTTTCCAGACTCCATACTTCAATATAATTACTTTTAAATCAAAGTTTAGTGTCATTTTATCTGTGACAATTCATATAAACCATATTTGAAAAAGGTGACAGGTAATAATATACTAACTTTTAATCAAATAATATGGAACTTTTAACACCTCTTCTGTGTTTCTGCTGTGTATTTCAGCTAAAAAAAGTAATGCAACAACTTCACTTTTTGTACTCCACTGAGCCTCTTCCTGGAGTACAAGGAACTGATAGATTACCATAATGCTTTCAACAGTAAAACTATTTCTCCTCTTCCTCCAAAGGATTGCTGTCCTATTGCTAACCCACTGTCAAGGCACAAATAAAAGATCCCATATTCCTTTGCAGTCCACATTTACTATGCTACTACACTGCCACTACAACTACATTACTACTAATACAATCCAATTTGTATGTATCATTTCACTGTTTCCCTTGGTGACCTCTAATTCTGCTCCTTGTTGGTAGAGGGTCCTTGGTATAAATGGGAAAACACAGGCAAAGGGGAAATGTACATATCAAGATTTTATATGCATCCCCTAATAACATAAATAAATAACAATGAAGGCTTGTAGATTTTATGATAACTACCATGACAAGAATACATCGCCAGGACACATCCTCGGAGATTTCAAAACAGCTAGACTAGATTGTGCTAGGAATTATGGGAGCTATAGTCCTTATCAATTTTCTGAGTCACTGGAAGCTTCTCATATAGTAACTACATTGGTAAGTCATTTGGTTTTCTATTTCATTTAACCGTTATGCCATTACACTTCAAGTGTGTTTTTTTTTTTTTTTAACCTACGGCTAGAATACTAAAGCTTTCTTGGTATCAGATCCCAATCACAACAGGATTTAGACAGGGAGACAAAAGGACAGCACAAAAAACAAAGAGTTTGACTAACTTCCTAGGTACCTTTGGCCTATAGAGCATTTTTGTTTATGTATTCTTATATTCCTCTACATAAAAAATGATATTCCTAACTGCAAGAAGCATACTAGATTATTTTGCTATACTGGATCATTGTATGATCTATAAATGTACGTTAACCGATTGACCTCCGGATGATTTTCCCCCTTTCATGACCAGGCCATTTTTCCAATACAGCACTGTGCGTTACTCTAACTGTCAATTGCATGTTCATTCAACGCTGTACCCAAATATAATTTATATCATTTTTTTTTGCAGAAATAGAGCTTTCTTTTCATGTTATTTGATCACTACTGTGTTGGTGTTTTTTTTGCACTATAAACAAAAAAAACCCAGACAATTTTGAAAAAAAAAACCAACATTTTTTACTTTCTGCTATAAAACATATCCAAAAAAAAAAAAATTGGAAAAATCAAATTTCTTTATAAATTTAGGCCAATATATATTCTGCTACATATTTTTGGTAAAAATAAATCCCAATAGGCGTATAGTGATTGGTTTGCGCAAAAGTTATAGCATCTACAAACTATGGTATATGTACTGAAATTTGTATTTAATTATTTATTTTTATACTCGTAATGGCAGAGATCAGTGACTTAAAATGGAAATGTGATATTGCGGCGGACAGTCGGAACACTGCCACTTTTAACATTTTGTGGGAACCAGTGGCACTAATACAATGGTCAGTGCTAAATATATGCACTGTCACTGTATTAATGACACTGACTGAAAAGGGATTAAACATCTAGGGCAATTAAAGGATTAGCTGTGTGCCTAGTCAGTGTTTTACTGTACTATGTGTGCTGCTTTTACTTAGGAAAGTGATGAATTTAATCCATCCCGTTCCCCCTGTCAGAATGGAGATCTGCCTTGTTTACATAAGCAGAGCTCTGTTCTGCATCTCTGCCTGACAATTGTCGGCTGCTGGTGGACATCTAGTGCCCGGCACCTACAAATCACTTTCTTCTGTGAGTAATCACAGCAGAAGTGGGCTGCCGGCAACACGCATGCATGCCCCCTAGGTGGAGGTGCAGAATCACATAAATACACACATGTGATTCTGCACAGGAGGGCACCCTGTAGCAGTATATCTGCTATGGGGAGGTCCTTAAACATAACTGTAAACCAAAATTGTGAAGCTTGATTTGGTTTTTTAATATTAGGATAGGTTATTTTCTTACAAGGACAGTTATTTTATCTATAGTTCCCTGTAGAGAGAAAGAAACTGGAGAGATGCACATAATTTTACTGCAGTGTGCATGTCTAATACTCAGTCTACAGAGCATGCTGGGCTTTCAAATATGAAATCCCTGCACTGTCCGCTTGCTTGACAGATGTCCCTATCTAATTATTTAGTCCAGACAGGCCAAAACTTTACTAGGGGAAGCGTGTGTTCCTCATCTGAAACATTCAGTGTTCTGTGTGTAATTGGATCTCATGCTTAAGGCTTATGCCGCGTACACACGGTCGGACTTTTCAGCTACAAAAGTCCAACGGACGCTGACGGACTAAAGCTGGCTGGTAATCCGATCGTGTGTGGGCTTCTCCGGACTTTCAACGTACTTTTTTAGCCTCAAATCCGACGTACTTTAGATTTGAAACATGCTTCAAATCTTTACGTCGTAACTACGACGGACCCCGAAATCCGCTCGTCTGTGTGCTAGTCCGACGGACAAAAAGCCACGCTAGGGCAGCTATTGGCTACTGGCTATCAACTTCCTTATTTTAGTCCGGTGTACGTCATCACGTACGAATCCGTCGGACTTTTGTGTGGTCGTGTGTAGGCAAGTCCGTTCGTTAGAAAGTCTGCAACAAGTCCGCCGAAAGTCCGCCGAAAGTCTGTCGGACCGGCTGTCGGACTTTTGTAGATGAAAAGTCCGACCGTGTGTACGCGGCATTAGACTATTCACAACATAGCAGTAGATAAGCTCTCAGAAACAGTAGTGCTTTGCTCAAGCTTACCGCATGTGTATGTAAGTATATTTCATATTTATTGAAATTAAGTAAAAATGTAGTCCTGTACTTCAAAAATAAAGAAAGAATAAATAAAACCAAAATAAAGAAAAAATAAAATCAAAACACTGTATTTTTCCCTTATTTCACCTGATTACCTAAAAATAGTTTTCCAAAACACACTGCAGAGGTTCTACAGTTGTTTATAACCCTTTTTTGACAGTATGGGCGAATTTTAGCAAAGACGAATGAGCTGTACCTCTGTATTCCTTTTCTGCCTTGCAAATGGCCCACTTTGTCTTTACTTGGCATTTTTAAAATACTGTATGTATTTTATATCTATACATGAACACAGTTTTCAGGCACTGTTCCAGCACAATGTAAATATCCCCAACTGTAGTATTAAGCCTTTGTTCATATATCAGAGCACTGCAAACATCTCTTCTAAGATATAGTCACTTAAAAAAATCCTCTGCTTCTGACAAGTAATATTTTATGAAATTTATTTAGTTATATCCAGGATTTCAGCTATTCCAGAAGGAATGAAATGTTTTACCAGCTGGAACCCTTAATGAGGAATGTCAACACTATATTTCCACACAGTTATGAAGTGCTCTAGACACCTGCGAGTAAGCGGGCTATAGAAATATTGTAACCATACAAATTCACTTTCTTTGCATCATGCAAAATGCACACTAATTGTTTAAATTAGCATGATCTGTCTGTACGTAATGCTCTGTGTAGGCTTCTTTTTTTACATGCAAGCAAAATATTGGCAGCATTTGCTGTACAATGAGTGATCCTCAAATAAAAAAAAACTAAAAACTTTATTGAAACAAAAACAGCCTATTCAGTTTTGACAATTTTGCTTGTTTATTAATTTACCATCAGCTAAGTAAACAAATTAAGTGAAATGGTAATTGTAGTAATGCAATGTACTGTTTTGCTGGGTCATAGACTGGTGTCACTGTGGGATTGCCTGCTCTGTCAACAGTTAGCAGTCAACATGTATTATTAAGCATAATGAAATGGTGGTGGATTCAGATATAATTTGCTTAAAATTAGTTAATTATTGTACAAAAATATATTGCAAAACAGAATCTAACGTTGATGGGCACATATTATACTTTGCTGCATTTTCTTTACAACCAAAGTTTGTAAATCAGTATTTTACATATGCCACAATCTATTGCAAATATGTTTCTTATTTTCATATATTTTAGGAATACATTTTACTGGGCTATATACCATTTAAAGGACAACTGCCACAAATTAAGTTCTTTATGGTTCCAAAAGCCATTAGGTATTCACTTTAACCATTGCTTCATGGCAAGTCTTTTTTTTTCCTCAGGGAAAAATAACCCAACCACGCCCCCCGCCTGTCTCTGCAAGGGGATAGTATGCCTAATCAAATGATAGGTGTGGTCAAATTGTACTAACAGTGGGAGGGTCTTAAAGGGAAATCGTTAAATACCAATTATTAGCATTATTAGCATTATGCAGGATTCAGGAGTGTCATATGTACAGAGTTCAAGGTTCATGGGTATGCTACAAACAGGGTGGAAAATTTAGGATTGCATTATGTACAGAGTGCAGAATTCAAGAGTGTGCTACATACAGAATGCAGTCAGTTTTCAGGAGTGCACTACATACAGAGTGCAGAGTTCCAGAGTGTGCTACAAAGTGCACAATGTACATAGTGCAGAGTTTAGAAGTGTGCTGTGTACAGAGTGTAGGATTGAGGTGTGTATTATGTACAGAGTGCAGGGTTCAGGAGTGCATTACATACAGAGTGCAGGGTTCAGAAGTGCATTACATACAGAGTGCAGGGTTCAGGAGTGCATTACATACAGAGTGTATACTTCAGGGGAGAACTACGTACAGAGTGCAGAGATTGGGAATGTGCTCCATACAGTATGCAGAGTTCAGGAGTGTGCTACATACAAACCCCTGGGTTCAGGAATGTGCTACATACAGAGTGCTGAGTTCTGGAGTGATCCACATATAGAATGTAGAGTTCAGGAGTGTGTTGCATACAGAGTGCAGAGTTCAGGAGTGCACTATGTACAGACTCCAAGGTCTAGGAGTACATATGCCACAGGCCAATTTACAGTACAACTAAAATTCTCCCTAATCTCTTCTAGTATAGGGAATACCCCCCCCCCCCCACCCTAGTACTGAGCTCTCCTCCCATCTCCAAATCCCCCATTCCCACCTACAAAATACTAGAAATGGGCTTACTTGCAGCAGAATCCTCTGTCCCATCTGAAGCCCGCTCCTCGGCTTTGATAGCAATTTAGGCATTCCCTGCTCCCCTCATTGGGATGTGCAGGACAAGGAGGGTTCAGTGCCAGCTGCCAGCAGAGGAGCTCTGTCACATGGCTTCTGTGTTTGCACATGACAGTAGTGAGTGATAAGACCAGAGAAGTTGGTTGATGCTCCGGGTGAAAAAGGAGCTTTGCTTTAGGGTATGGTATAGATCTTCTGCCGCGGGAAGATTTCCCACAGAACACCTCAGGGAACATGTTGACTCAAGAATGTGGGAAGCAAGCGAAGATTTTACTTGCTATTGCTTAACATGCATGCATTTAGCTCATTCTGCTACAGGATAACTGCCACTGAGTAGTTTTAGAACAGTGGCAGGATTGGCCCCTACTCCGTGTTACGCCACAGGATATCCCCTGAGGAAGCCACATGACCCTGTGGCATAACACATAGGTGAAGGGCCAATCTGTCGTCACGCTAAGGCATGCATTGTGAGCATACCATGGTAATACTGTCTGATTGTGTTATACTCACACTGTGAGGACTGAATGCTTTTTAAAGTTTGG
The DNA here is from genome assembly GCA_037952925.1 of Lithobates clamitans. Lineage (NCBI taxonomy): Eukaryota > Metazoa > Chordata > Amphibia > Anura > Ranidae > Lithobates > Lithobates clamitans. The sequence continues at coordinate 4,631,435 of JBBGZY010000143.1, forward strand.
TGCACTCTAAGCACCAGGAAAATGTGAGTGTTTTTATATTTAGTGTTTAACCACTTCCGGACCAGCCGCCACAGTCCGGATAGCAGGCACGCACGCCCGCTGCATAGTGGGGGTGCCGATGCTCGTGGCCAAAGGTCGTGATCACCACTGGCCACGAGCGATCGTTACCAGGAGACACAGAACAGGGATGAGTGTGTGTAAACACACACTTCCCTGTTCTGTTCTGACAGGAGTGACAGACCGTGTGTTCCTATTAGCTAGGAACCATGATCTGTCACTTCCTCCCCTTCAGTTAAAATCACCTCTCAGGGAACATAGTTAACCCCTTCACTGCCCCATAGTGTTAACCCCTTCACTGCCAGTGGCATTTTTGCAGTAATCAATGCATTTTTAATCGCATCGATCGTTGTAGTAATGCCAATGGTTCCAAAAATGTGTCAAAATTGTCCGATGTGTCCGCCATAATGTCGCAGTCATGATAAAAATCGCAGATCACCGCCATTACTAGTAAAAAAAAAATAATAATAAAAATGCTATAAATCTATCCCCTATTTTGTAGACGCTATAACTTTTGTGCAAACCAATCAATATACGCTTGTTGTAATTTTTTTTTTACCAAAAATATGTAGAAGAATACATATCGGCCTAAACTGAGGAAAAAATTGTTTTTTTTAAATATTTTTGGGGGATATTTATTATAGCAAAAAGTAAAAAATAATGTGTTTTTGACGCTCTTTTTGTTATAGCGCAAAAAATAAAAACCGCAGAGGCGATCAAATACCACCAAATCTCTATTTGTCGAAAAAAAAGGACGTCAATTTTGTTTGGTTACAACGTTGCACGGCCGCGCAATTGACATTTAAAATGACGCAGTGCCGAATCGCAAAAAGTGCTCTGGTCAGGAAGGGGGCAAATTCTTCCTGGGCTAAAGCGGTTAATAAACCAGTAAAAGATAAACCACTGTATCCAGCTTTCTCTTGTTATGATTTGGGCGTATGGAGATATGTGCAAGAGAAGGAGGATTCTAATCTCCCGATTGCCAGCAAAGGAGTGAAACAGCATAAAATAGATCCCCAGAGAGGGACAAAAGTGCATTTAGACCATTGGTTGGTCTTATCCCCCAGGAGAGGGCACATCAGATGAGGGGATTATCACTAATACATGTGGATGATTGGAGCACATAGTAGTGAATACTAATTAAGGAAGCATTCGTTTGGATATATGAACACAAACCTGTTTTTTTATGAAAGATTGAGCATACTGTATGTAAGCAAATTCACACCAAAGGACACTTTATGGACTGATGCATTGTTTGTTTTGTTTTGTTAATGTTATATAAAGTTTGATATGATAAGCTAATTTTAAAAATTGCTATGCAAACAGATTTAAAGGGATACTAATACATTAGCATTTGGGAGCGCGGCACCACTTTCGAATATAGATATGGGATGGTGTGTCTTGTCTCTTAGCTGTTACAGTCCCTACATTCATCACATGAAATGCATTTTACCCCTTGAATCCAATGTTGAGTCTTGCTGTTTGTTAAAGGAGGTATATATTGTACTAATTGGTGGAAAACAACATTTAGCAATATCTAGTGCTCCCTTCTCCCAGCTCTACATGCATTAAACATCTTTATAAGGCCCCTTAAGGGGAGGTTTTGCCTTTTTCTCTACTGGGAATCTGGCTTGTCATGCTGAGCATCTCAGGATAGGCTATATATGGATGGGTGGATAAATCTTAACCACTTCAATACAGGGCACTTATACACCTTCCTGCCCAGACCAATTTTCAGCTTTCAGCGCTGTCACACTTTGAATGACAATTGCGCAGTCATGCTGCACTGTACCCAAACTAAATTTTTATCATTTTGTTCCCACAAATAGAACTTTCTTTTGGTGGTATTTGATCACCTCTGCGGTTTTTATTTTTTGCTAAACAAATAAAAAAAGACCGAAAATTTTGAAAAAACAAAAGTTTTGCTTTTGCTTCTGTTAAATTTTTTTGTAAATAAGTAAGTTTTCTCTTTCACTGATGGGCACTGATAAGGCGGCACTGACAGGCACTGATAAGGCAGCACCGATGAGGTGGCACCAATGAGCGGGCACTGATGGCCACTGACGATGGGCACTGATATGCGGCACTGATGGGCACTGGTAGGCGGCACTGATGGGTGGCACTGATATGCAGCACTGATGGGCACTGATAGGCGGTACTGATGGGCACTCATGGGTGGCACTGGGTGGCACTGGTGGGCACTGATGGGCACTGATAGGCAACACTGATGGGCACTGAAAGGCTGCAAAGATGGGTTCTTATGGGTGGCACTGATAGGCGGCACTGATGTGCACTGATAGGCAGCACTGCTGGGAACTGATGGGCACTGATAGGCGGCACTGATGGGCACTGATACATGGCACTGATGGGCACTGATACGCGGCACTGATATGAGGCACTGATAGGCATCCCTGGTGGAACTGGCAGTGGTAGGCATTGGAGTGGGCACTGATTGGCAGCTGCCGGGCATTGATTGGCAGCTGCCTGGGCACAGATTGGTATTTCCCTGGGGGTCTAGGGGGCATGCCTGGTGGTCCAGTGTGGATGGCTTCCCTGGTGGTCCTGGGTGGCTTCCCTGGTGGTCCTGGGTGGGATCCGAGGGGGGCTGTGCTGATAAACAATCAGCACAGACCCCCCTGTCAGGAGAACAGCCGATCAGCTCTCCTCTACTCGCGTCTGTCAGACGCGAGTGAGGAAAAGCCGATCACCGGCTCTTCCTATTTACATCGTGATCAGCTGTGATTGGACACGGCTGATCACATGGTAAAGAGTCTCAGTCAGAGACTCTTCACCTAGATCAGAGTTGCGGTGCGTCAGACTGACACACTGCTCCACCAATCGCCGCGATGCGCGCCCCCGGGGCGCGCAGCTGCTTAATATCCTGATCACATCATATGACGTCCGGTCAGGATATTGAAATCACTTTGCCGCTGTCATTTTGCTATATGGCGGGCGGCAAGTGGTTAAACAGGCGAGTATGGCCCATGTAATCAGCACAAGAGGGATCCCAAGGAGGGAGAAGAAATATGGACTGGGTAACAATGTGTAAGTGCCTTACTTTGGGGTTCTTCTAAAGGGAAAGTTTGTGCTCTGCTGCAGAGAAAGGTTAGTTGGGGAAAATCCATGCTAAATGTTTTACTCCAGAGGTGACTGATTGAGCATCTAAGTGCTTTTTTAGAGGAAAATGTTTACCATGTTACATGGACTTTGTTACCAAAGTGATGAAGAAATGTTTGTTTTTAGAAATGTTTCCATTTTCTTGTAAAAAGTAAAGTTACAGTATATTCATGCTTGAAGAAAATACCAAACCCCGACTGGACACTTTATTATTGGGCTGGGAAAAGTGTGTAAGATGTGTTCTGCAAACAACGGGTTAAAGCTAGAGGAACTGGACTCTGTGGGGGTCACTTGTGAAGGCCTAGCAGGTATCAGCCCAGTCTCTGTGATAAAAATAGGTGTGTGTTGGGGTACACACTCACAGAATCTGCCTATGTAACTTGGGACATTGAGCACCTGCGTTAACAGATTCTGCAATGCCAGAAAAGGCCTATCTGTATGCTGCCAATGATTGTTTTGGAGTTTGAGTTCTCTCTGGATGTGAAAAGAGAGCCCTGGGTTTCAAACACACATTTCAGAACACTTGTAAATGAAGATAAGCCAAAGGTCCCCAAACAGATTTCTGTCAGCCCTGCTTATATAGTCGCTTTAGTATCACAATTCCAAACTGGTGTCTTTTTTCTATTCCCACTAATGATATTCTATGTAAGGAATTTGCATGTTCTACCTATGTTTTCATTTGTTTACTACATTTGCTTCAATATCTTCCTACCCCCCTACAGTATAAATATATGCTGTATATAACAAACAAAGAGTGATGTGAATGGTTCAGCATGCTCTGTAAAGTGTTGTGTAATATGTTGTTTATATATAAGAAAGCTTAAGTCCTCATTCACATTTTTTTACTAATTTGACAGGCATGTGGGTGAGTGGCCCAAGGCATGCATTGCCTGTGTTCAAGGCTGCTCACCTTCACCCACGTCTGTCAAATTAGGATGAATGGCTGTGTCCATACAGCCAAATCACTGTAAAAATGACATGGTGTTTCAACAACAACAGTGTCCAGTTATTGAAGCAAATGTACACAGAGATAACAATTCCATTATTCACAACAATCAGATAACTAAGGCATAAACAAAACAATAACATACTATTTAACTAGGTATAAAATACTTAAATGGGGTGGAGTCATTCAACCCAGGAGGGCAAGTCACCCGGAGCGAATGGATCCATCTCATCTCCCTCCTATCCCAGTTCTCCCCACGGGGGTAACAGGAAACATGTTCAAGTGTTAGAAAGTTAAATTGAAAAGGATGGTAACTGTAGTCAATTGCAGCATTTCCACAGATAGGAAAGTACAGATCACCTATTTCAGGCATGTCCAAAGTCCGGCCCGCGGGCCAATCGCTGCCCACGGCCCGGTTTTGAATGGCTCGCCTGGTTATCTAAACCAGCCTTCCTCAGTCAGTGTGCCGTGGGATCAGGGCTGTCAGATGAGCCCAATCCCCTGCCGAACTGTACATCTACATTGTGAGAAGATTCGTCAGCCTCAAAAGTGAAAGTAAAGTGCAGGGGAGTGGGCTGTGCTCTCTGCTTCCCCCTACAGTGCAGTACCCGGCTGAATGAGGACTTTGGAAAGGTACAGTACCGTGATTGAAGCTAGATTCGTTTTAAAAGGGCTTTATTCATGTGTCTGTGCATGTGTGTCTGTCTGTATGTGTGTGTGTGCATATGTATGTCTGTATGTGTGTGTGCATGTGTCTGTATGTGTGTGTGTGTGCATGTGTCTGTGTGTATGTGTGTGTGTGCATGTGTCTGTATGTGTGTGTGCATGTGTCTGTATGTGTGTGTGTGTGTGTGTGTGTGCATGTGTCTGTATGTGAATGAATGAATGAATGAATGATTTGTAAAGCGCTGCAAATGCGAACTGAATCGCCTCAAGGCGCTGGATGCATTCTCTGATGTCAGCTTCTCAGAAAAGGAAGGTCTTTAGTTTTTTTCTGAAGGCCTGGTGGTTTTCTTCCATGCGGATGTTAGTTGGAAGAGCATTCCATAGTCGAGGTCCTTGGACTGCGAATCTTCGTTCTCCCTTTGCTTTGTAGCGGTATTTGGCAATGGTAAGGAGGTTTTGGTTAGCTGATCGAAGACTGCGATTCGGTGTGTAGTGTTTTATTTTCTCGCGGAGATATGGTGGGGCGTTTCCTTGTACGCATTTGTGGGTGAGGCAGAGGGTCTTGAATGTGATCTGATTCTTCACGGTTAGCCAGTGTAGGCTCTTTAGGGAGGGGGAGATGGATTCCCAGGGTTTTTTTCCTGTTAACAGTCTTGCCGCCGTGTTTTGGATGAGTTGTAAGCACGCAAGCTGATATTGGGGTAGTCCTACATAGAGCGAATTTGCGTAGTCGAGTCGGGAATTGATGATTGTTCCCACAACTGCCGCTTTGTCCTCTTCTGGGATGAAGGGGATGAGTGGGATCCGCTCACCACTGATCCTATTTGTGCATCTATTGTCATTCCTGAGTCAAAGATAACTCCGAGACTCTTGGCTTTGGTGCTTGGGGAGATGGTCTGTCCAAGGATGGTGGGAGGTGTCCACGGAGTCTTTATTTTGGAATTTTTGTTGGCATGTAGGAGAAGAAGCTCTGTTTTTGATCCGTTAAGTTTGAGGGAGCTAGTGGTCATCCAGTCATCTCTTAAGGTGAGGTATTTCTGTAATTGCTGATGAAGGTCTTTTTGTCCGTTGATGCGAAGGTAGAGTTGGGTGTTGTCAGCGTATGAATGGAAGCAAAGATCGGTTTTCCTGATGATATTGAGAAGTGGGCGGATGTATATGTTGAATAGTACTGGTGACAAGGGTGATCCTTGAGGGACTCCGCAGGAGACTGCCCGGGTTTCCGAGGTGAATGTTCCTAGTTTCACTGTCTGGGAGCGATTCTCTAAGAAGGATGTAAACCATTTTAGAGCAGAACCTGTAGCTCCTGCTACTTCAGCGAGGCGGACAAGTAAAGTATTGTGGTCCACTGTATCAAATGCTGCGCTGAGGTTTAACAGTACCAGGAGACTCTGTTCTCCGTCGTCTGCTGCTTCAAGGGCGTCATCCCATATTTTGAGAAGTGCTGTTTTTGTGCCATGGCCTGGGCGGAAGCCTGATTGCAGAGGGTCCAGGAGGAGGTGTGTGTCCAGGTGGTGTTGTAGCTGCTGTACTACTGCTTTTTCCATGATCTTGGAGATGGCGTTGAGGCTAGTTATTGGTCTGCGGCAGTTAGGGTCCTTAGGGTCGAGATTGTCTTTCTTTAGCAGAGGTTTGATGATGCCTTGCTTGAGGGAGGTTGGCACAGTCCCTTCTTTGAATGATTGATTTATGAGCTGTGTTAGGATAGGGGCCAAGATGTCGGAACATTCTTTAAGCAGTTTAGTGGGGATGATGTCGTTCGGTGATGTGCTGTCTCGAAGGCTTCTGATGATGTTTTTAGTTGTGTCTATGGTGATTGGGGACAAAAAGAAATTTGGTGGTTGAGTGATGTTTGTGTCGATATCCTCTTTTTGCTTTGGTTCAGTGAGGGTGATAGTTATTTTCTGATGGATTGATTTCCGAATGTTGTCGATTTTGTCGATGAAGAAATCTGATAACTCATTGCAGAATTCTTGAGTATCGTTTCCTGGGGGCTCTAAGCAGGTCGGGTTCATAGACTGAGCCACTATTTTGAAAAGTTCCCGCGGACGGTTTAAGGTGGATGAGATGGTGTCTGAGAAATGTTCTTTTTTGGCTTTGAAGATTGCCTTGTGGTATTTCCCCGTGAGTGCTTTGTAGTTAGCATGGTTTTCCTTGGTAGGATTTCTTCTCCATGCTCTTTCAGCTCTTCTACGTTCTTGCTTGAGTAGGGTGAGAGTACTATTGAACCAACTTGAGTTTTTTTTGCGGATGAGTGTTCTGCGTTTTGGCGCCACCGAGTCTGCTGTTTGTAGTAGTACATTGTTTAGGGAGTTGAGCGTTTGTTCTGTTGAGAGGTTTCAGGTTAGCAAAAGAATTTTGCTCGATAATTTAGTTTTGAAGAGATCAGAGTGAAGTTTCTTCTGAGATCTATTCCAGTGTGTTGCTGTTACGTGTTTCTGTTTTTGGAGGATGGTGTTAGTGGTGATTTTAAATTTGATAGCATGGTGGTCCGTCCATGGTAGTGGAGTGTTGTCAAATACGTTGATGTCCATATTCTGTTTGAAGATGAGATCTAGAGTGTGTCCTGAACCATGCGTGGGAGAGTTTATCAGTTGTTGAAGGCCAAGTTCTTCCATTTGGTTGATGCAGGCGGTTGCGGTGGGGTCTTGGGCAGAGTTTGCCCACAGGTTAAAATCCCCAAGTACCAGCAGGTTTTTGGTTTACAAGGTGTGTATCGAGAAGAATTCAGTGAGCGGCGTGAGGAGATTGGTCTTTGGTCCTGGTGGTCTGTAGCATAGTAGTATGTGAATGGTGTCTTGAGGTGTTGTTTGGAGGTGCAGTGAGAGTGTTTCCATGAAAGGCACTGAGTTCTGTACGTTTGGTTTGGTGAACCCAAGATGAGATTTGAAGATCACTGCTAGGCCTCCTCCTTTTTTTCCGATTCTATGCTCGGTTAGGATACTGTAGTTCTTGGGCACCAGTTCAGTTAGGATGGTATTGCAGTCAGGTGTTAGCCAGCTTTCTGTAATGAAGAGGCAATCTAAGTTGTTTTCGATGACGAAATCGTGGATTTCCAGCCTGTTCTTGACTGCGGATCTGGTGTTGATCAGGGCGCATGCTAGTTGTTGCGGTTGGATCGGTGTCTCCTTGCATTTCCTGGTTGATTGTGGGTTGGTTCTTAGTAATTGTTCTTTTTTTAGTCTTTTTTGAGTGGCGATCGGTAAAGTTGCGGCGGTGTTTCTTAGCCTGTGGATTGTGTCTGCTGTGTATTTAAAGTTGCACATGATGAGGAGGATGGTATTGCTAGCAGGAAAGGTGTTCTGATGGTGGTACTGATGTGATGATGATCCACTTGCGGGGGGATGGAGGGGTCTAATGGCTACCCGCTGCTTCTGGAGTGGTGTGGCGATGAGCTGGTGTGGGTGCAAGGTACTTGAGGAGGGTACGGCTGCCTACCCCCCTGTCGTTGATCCAGAGGAAGGCGAAAAACCCCTAGCTGCGAGGGCCAATAATGCAGCAGAGGAAATAATTCCTTCCTGACCCCCGAGGGGCGATCGGACTGGCCCCTGGATCAACTGTTGGAGTACCCCTGGTGGCTTACCTGTAGGATGGTCCGGCGGATGGGGGGGGGGATCATACACTACTTACTGGTAGGTGGTGCGGTGGCTGCGTCTAGGATGATTGAGTTGGAGTAGCCTCCTGGAGGGGTGATTCAGGTGTGGAGGGGTGCGGGCTCTGTTGGAAAAAATGGGAGGGGGGGATGAGTGGCTGGCTGCAGGAAACTAAGCCGCAGCCGTGGTCTGTCCCACAGAATCTAGCAGCTAGCCTATGGTGATTAGACTGCGGCTGCGGTAGTGTCCCGGGGGGGTGCCAGAAGGAGGGATCAGGGATAGTGGGTCCAACTGGGGGGGGACCCAGCTGGGGGCTGGTGGCCTCAGATGCTGCACCGGGGGTCTTCAGTTGCTGCACTGATGGCCTGGGTGTGCCAATATGGCCGCCGGCTAGGCCTGAGCCGCGGCTGGACGGCGGTGGGTGTACCAAGATGGCCGCCAGCCAGGCCCCAGCTGCGGACTTTCCTGCGGTGTTCCCGGACGTCCAGCGGAGGTGTGCAGGAGAATCCGGTGGTAAGGTAAGCAAGGAGGGGGGCGCCCGCCGGTCGGGCAGACCGGTCGGGGAAGGGGGGCAGTGAATTGCCGAGCTAGGCCAGAGCCGCGGAGCATCCTGTGCGGCCGGCCGGCTGGCTGAGGGCGGCATCAGGGAGGGAGGTGCGGGTGGGGGGTCCGGTGGTAGTGCGAGGGGGGCTGAGCCGGACCGCGGAGTTGCCTGGTGGCCGGCCAGTTGACTGGACGGGGCTGGGGTCCGAATGGAGGACCGATTAAGAGCGGGGAGGGGGGGTCCTGGATGCCGCTACAAGGGGAGCCGCTTGGACCCGCAGAGAGCCCCGAGCGGCCGGCTTGCTGCTATGTGGCGTGAGGATGGGGAAGGTGGAGGATGGAGGGGAGGGGAGCAGGGGGAGTCGGGATGAGTCAGGACCCAAGGATGGGAGGCCGGGTGGCCGGAGCTGCTTACGAGCCGCTGCAGCAGGCTACAGCAGAGGTCTGCTCTCCACAATGTCAGCACTCAAACTGATCAGGGTCCTGGATCAGGGTGATATGTGTGTATGTGTGTGTGCATGTTTCTGCATGCGTGTGCATGTTTCTGTATGCGTGTGCATGTGTGTGTATGTGTGTGTGTGTCTGTATGTGTGTGTGCATGTGTCTGTATGCGTGTGCATGTGTCTGTATGTGTATGTGTGTGTCTGTGTGTGTGCGGCGCATGTGTCTGTATGTGTGTGTGCATGTGTCTGTATGCGTGTGCATGTGTCTGAGAATTAACGGTACCCCTAAAGAGCAGAGCATGTGTGTGTTGGAAACGAGAGCGACAAAGGCAAGAGAATTCTTGTTGGGTAGTGTATTAGTGCTCGGACGAACACACTTAGACCGAATTTTAATGGTTCAAAAAATGTCAGGCAAAATGGTCGGCCCTCACGCATGTTCACTTCAAATCTGGCCCTCTTTGAAAAAAGTTTGGACACCCCTGACCTATTTCAATAGCATATGTATGGTCATGAATAGGGATGAGCCGACATTTTTTGTGTAAGCAGCCTAACATAGTGTGGGGCATGGATACCTGAGCCATGATTGGCCAGGTCAGGTGCATGCTTTGGCCAATCAGCAGCTGTTAATGCACTGCGATCTCGCAGTGCATTGATGGTCTCGCAATGCATTATGGGGCATTCCGCGGGCACTTGAATTTCCCGCGAGCGCCTCATAATGTTCTAAATTCGGCAAACACCTGATGTTCGAGTCAAACTTAAGTTCGACTTGAACATCGGGCTCATCCCTAGTCATAAACCAATATAAACCAAAATTTTCAATCAGGTCTGTAATTGTACCTTTTTCCTTACTTTCCATTCCAAGAAATGATAACAGATACCCAGAATTTTTAGTTGCTATTTACTGTAGTTATTGCATGCCTTGACTTTTTGTAATATGTAATTGTTTAAAACAAACTTCATGATAGACATAAAATGCCAATGTAACTGCCTTTATTCTATTCCAAGATTTTTCATGTGCTGATTTATTTTTTTTTCTTTCCACACTATAAAATAATAAAATGTTTCTTTACATTTACACTATTATTATAATTATTATTATTTTTATCGTGATTCATATAGCGCCAACAGTTTACACAGCGCTTTACAATGTAGAGGGGGGATCTCACAATTACAGTACAGTTCAATACAGAATGGACAGGAGGGCCCTGCTTTTAGAGTTTACATTCTAAAGGCAGGGGGTGGGGGTACAAAAGGTAATAGATGCAGGGAATGATTTGATGGGGGGTGGCTTGGGGACAGTTGTTATGTGGGTGTGGGATAGGCTTCCCTGAATAAGTAAGTTTTCAGGGATCTCCTAAAGGTGAACAGGTTAGGGGCTGATCGGATATACCGAGGCAGGGAATTCCAGAGGATGGGAGAGGCTCTGGAGAAGTCCTTAAGGTGAGCATGAGAGGAGGTAACAAGGGAGCTAGAGAGCAGGAGGTCCTGGGAGGAGTGGAGGGGATGATTTGGGCAATATCTGCAGATGAGATTGTTGATGTAGGCGATGTTGTGGATGGCCTTGTGTGTTGTGGTTAGCATTTTGATTTTTATACGGTGGGCTAGGGGAAGCCAGTGAAGGGATTGGCAGAGAGGGGCAGCAGTCACAGATCGATTAGTGAGGTATATTAGTCTAGCAGCAGCATTCATAATAGACTGAAGGGGGGATAGCCTGCGTAAAGGTAGGCCACTAAGGAGAGAGTTGCAGTAGTCAAGGCGGGAAATAATCAAGGAGTTAATAAGTTGCTTTGTGGTGTCATTAGTCAGGAAGGGTAGAATTCTGGAGATGTTGCGGAGGTTAAGGTGGCAGGATTTAGCCAGTGATTGGATGTGGGGGCTGAAGGAGAGGTCAGAGTCAAGGATTACACCCAGCACCCTGGCATGTGTGGAGGGACCAATGGTTGTGCTGTTGATCTTAATGGTAAAGTCATGGGGGGGCTGGGAAGGAGGAAATATAATAAGCTCAGTTTTAGAAAGATTGAGTTTGAGAAAGTGGTGTGACATCCATACCGATATGTCATTCAGTAAATTTGAGATCCGTGAGGAGATCGAGGGGGTGAGTTGAGGAGCAGAAAGATAGATCGGGTTGTCATTGGCGTAGAGGTGGTATTGGAGGCCATGGGAGGTTATCAACTGGCCCAGGGAAGAGGTAAAGAGTGAGAATAGGAGGAGCCCAAGGACAGAGCCTTGGGGTACCCCAACAGAGAGAGGAAGAGGAGCAGAGGAGATGGGGTTGTAAGTGACACTGAAAGTGCGCTGAGATAGGTAGGAAGAAAACCAGGATAAAGCAGAATCACAGATCAAATCAAAGGCAGCAGAGAGGTCTAAGAGTATGAGTATGGAGTAATGGCCATTGGTTTTAGCAGTTAGTAGGTCATTGGTGAATTTTAGTGGGGCAGTTTCAGTAGAATGTTGTGGACGGAAGCTGGACTGTAGGGGGGTTGAGAAGGTTGTTGTCTGTGAGTTAGTGACTCATTCGGTCATGGACAAGGCGTTCGGTGAGCTTGGTGGCAAATGGGAGCAGGGAGATGGGTCTTAAGTTATTCAAACAGGTGGAGTCTAGTGAGGGTTTTTTAAGTATGGGGGTAACCAGTGCATTTTTGAGCAGGGAAGGAAAGGTGCCGGAGGAGAGGGAGAGGTTGAAGATGTGGGTTAGGGAGTTTAGAATAGAGTGGAAAATTGGTCGCAGTAATTGTGAGGGGACAGGGTTCAGGGGACAGGTGGTGAGGTGGGCCATGAAGAGGAGTTTATCAACTTCATCAGTGGTAACTGGGCAGAAGGAGGAGAGTACTGAGTGTGGTGTTGGACCTGATGTGTTGGGTAGGGGAGGAAGTTAAATGCTGGATATCTCCTTGCGAATGGTGCGAATTTTGCTTTTGAAATGGTTGGCAATCTGTTAAGCGGTAAGCAAGTTGGTGGGTGGGGGCAGGGGGGGTGAAGTAAAGAATTAGGGTAGAAAAGAGTTGATGAGGTTTGGATGAGAGGGTTTTGATGAGAGTGTTGTAATAGGTTTGTTTAGCAGTGTGGAGGCAGGAGTTGTATTTGAGAAGGGCAGATTTGTAGAGGTAAAGGTCTGGGAAGGACAGGGGTGCAATTTTGTCGTAAAGGCCATCAGTAGCAGAATGAAGAAGGGAAGGGTTGAGGTTGCAAAGGTTTCTGCAGGTAGTGGTTTGTGGGTTGGCAGCATGGGAGGTAGGAAACAAGGAGAGTGTGAAACGGATAAGGTTGTCATCAGAGAGAGGAAAGTGGGTGTTGCAGGGAGTGCAGCGATGGGAGAATACGAGGTCGAGAGTATTGCCGTTGGAGTGAGTGGTGTTTTGTGTCCACTGTGTTAGGTTAAAGAGGAGGTTAGGTTGAGCAGTTGAGAAGTGGTTGCAGTATTAACACTGATTGGAATGTTAAAGTCACCTAGGATGATGGCAGGAGAGAAAGTAGGGTAGCCATGCAGAGAAGTCATCCAGAAAGCGTGACACTGGTCCAGGAGGCCGATAAATGACTGCGACCCTCAGACATGCTGGAGAGAAAAGACGAATGCAGTGCACTTCGAAAGAGCAGGGAGAAAGAGAGGGAGGTATGGGAAGAACCTGGAAGGTGCATTGTGGGGAGAGGAGAGGTCTGACACCACCTCCTTTTGATCCACTGGGTCTGGTGGAGTGAGTCCAAAGAAGACCACTGTGGGACAGGGCATCTGGAGAGGTAGTGTCAAATTCCTGGAGCCAGGTTTCAGTATAAGCAAATAGATTAAGGGATTTGGAGAGGAAAAGGTCATTGACAGAAGCTAGTTTGTTGAAGACCGAGTGGGCAATCCAGAGGGCACATGAAAGAGGGGGGCTGACATGTGGAATCAGGAGAATTGGGATGAGAAGGTGGGAGTTACGACTACTGTTGGAGGAGGTAGACAGCCAATTTTGGGGGTGGGAATTGGGTATCGGAGGGCTGGGGTTTGATGTGATGTCCCCAGACCTTAGGAGTAGTAGGAGGGTGAGGGTGTGTTAGGGCTGGACTCAGCCCTTCCTTCTCTGAGCTGGCCGCTCAGCTGTCGGCTTATTGCCAGCTCCCATCTCTCTCCACAGTTACCTAGCTGTTGTTGATTCTGCTTGTCAGTCCTGCCTACTTAAAGCCATCCTGCTCACTTGATCTCTGCCTTCACCTTTGTCAACATCACAGAGACTTTCTCCTGCGTTCCTGTTGAAGACTTGCTCGGCTAACGTTCCTTCTGGCTCCTAATCCTGCTTGCTGTACTACTACGTTTATCTCTGGCTTTCTGACATTTGCTTGGCTGACTACCCGATCCGGTTACTGAACTCTGGCTTGTTTTTACTACGCTTACTCTGTTTATCTTATTGTTATTATTAAACAAGTGTGATTTAACTATACTTCCGTCTCTGTATGATTCATGATTCCTGATAGGGTGGTAAGACGGGAGTGGGATTTATAGGAGGGCAGTGTAGTGGAAGTGTTAAAACTGTGTGGGCTTAGAATGAGCAGGAGGTGATAAGTGTAGTAATATTGAGTGGGCAGAAGAGAGGGAAATATGTACAGGTTGGGGGCTGGAGAGGGGGGTAAAGACATGAGAGTTTGAGGAGAGAGGACGTTATAGCAAAGATTAGTGTGAGTATGTTGGAGGGTGGGGAGATGGGAATAGAAGGAGGGCTGAGGAAAGTTAGAAGATGAAGGGGAGCTTTGTGTAAAATAGGTGTGGAACACTGTACTTACTTTTTTATAGTGCCAAACACTTGTCGACGAAGTGACACTTTGCGCAAGGAGTGGCCAGCAGACTCCAGGTGTTTGAGAGTGGTCATGTAACTTATAGTGGCTTGACTTTTACTTTGTACCTTCCATGTAGCGTGGTGATTCATAACATCCAGTGTCTGCTATGTACAATGTACTTAGAGAATAGTGACAAAGAGAACAAAGTGTATGATTTAAAAAAATATATTCATTAGACATCTATAGAAAATTAACCTTATCAATTAAAGCCCACTTGTACTCAGAAAAACATATTAGTTCTTGCAAGGGACATTGCACTTTGCAAGGGAATTTCCACCAGAGCTTAGTGAATGTGGTAAACTTCAATTTGGAAAGACAAACTAGTCATATGCAAGGAAAAAAAAAAACTTTTTTTGTGCATGTTTGGATGATGAAAGTAAACAAAACTTCATCTCATTCACTAAGCTCTGGGGAAAAATCCCTTGCAAAGTGCAACTTTCTATGCAAAGTGAATAGTCTACTTGCCTTAAAGTGGATGTAAACCCATCACTCACCCAGTATAAACTATGGCAAAGTATTAATGTATATATACATGCAAGCCTCCTGCATGCCCAGTATCCCTACCTTGCAAATGTCACCCCCTTCAGCAGTAGGAGCCCCGCAAAACTCTGGAATCAGTGGATGGGTCTCTTTGTCAGAGCCCGGTGGGTGAGTCGTGATGTCACAAGAGTCTCTGCCCTCCTCTATGCTCCCCTACTCTTTCTAATGGCTCTGGGAGCTGACTGCACCATGAATATTTTCCTCAGTCACACTGATCACACCTCATGATGAGTAACATCCAGTCAAAATTCAGGAAAGGCATCACATGACTTCAGCTTGCTCAATCATGCTGAGGTGTGGAGCAGCCAATCCTGGGAGAGCTGGAGAAGAAAGAAGGAGGAATGTGAAGCTGGAATCGTAGACACCCTCTGCTCTAATGCTAGTTCGTAAGATTAAGAACTCAGATGTCAGTCACAGCAGTGGGGAATGTGGCAATATAAACGTATCTGTGTGTCGTTTTTTATCTTATAAAAAAAAGATAAGAGGATTACTCAGAGCTGGATTAACTCTTCATGGCAAGACTGGGCACAGATGACTTGACATCCTCTACTCTACCAGGTAGAAGTCTTCATTAAAACATTTTGTTTCAGGTTTACATCCACTTTAAGTAAATCAAACCCATAGGCTGCCATTTCTAGCCTCTTTCTGGAAATATTAGCACCTGGCAGTCTTTGGTTTATAAAATTACTAAAGCTATTGGATCATCATGACAGCCAGGTAACTAAAAATTACATATGAAAAGCAACCACTGCCTAAACTTAGTACGAGTTTCCTCTAATATTTCTTTCACAAATATGTATGTTTGCTATTATCTGTAATCTAATTTGCCAACCAGAGCAACTGGCACTTTACCATTACTTGTTTAAATGCATTCAATGTATCACCAAAAACATAATGAGAACTTACAGAGACCCACAGATAAATTATGATACCCCTCCACAAAAAAATAGAAAATACACAGTATAATGGCCAATGCTTCCACTCGCCTAATATACTCTAAGGAGCATGCTGGTGCATGCAGCAAGGCAGGGCTAGGGAATAATTAAAAAACATGAACTCTGAACGACTTTTATGGGTACCTGCATTCTGCACATCATTATTCCCCTTGGTACTACCATGTTAAATTATGAATGCCTACAACACAGTGCTTTAATTATTATCCACACATTAGGGTGGATTTAGTAAAAGCAAATAGGCTGTGCACTTTGCAAACACAGTTGCACTCTGCAAGTTCATTTGCACAAATTTTCCCAAGGGCTTAATAAATGTGGTACAGCTATATTGATTTCCATCATCCAATCATGTGCAAGCAAACACGCTGATTTTTATTTTCATTGAACCTGTTTGGGAATGCTTTACAAAGTGTAGCTTTGCCACATTTACTAAGCCCAAGGGAAAATAAGTGCAACTGCACTTGCATAGTGCACAGTCTATTTGCCTTCTCTAAATCCACCCTTTGTATTATTTTATTCTGTACATTGTTGCAATTAATTTAATTATAATTATTATGTGATACATTTTTCTTGTTTTTTTTTTGATGAAAAATATTTCTGCTTTACAGTAATGTGCAAAGCTGTAATAATTAGGGATAAGATTTAAGTTCACCAATACCATGTGTTTGAAGCAAATACTGCAGGTTTGATACTCGTGGTCTCAGAGAATGTGTGTGCAGATTTGCCTTGGAGATTTTTTTCTTTAACCACTTGACAACTGGGCACTTAAACCCCCTTCCTAAACAGACCAATTTTCAGCTTTCGGTGCTCTTACACTTTGAATGACAATTACTCAGTCATGCAACACTGTACCTATATGAAATTTATGTCCTTTTTTCACACAAATAGAGCTTTCTTTTGGTGGTATTTATTCATCGCTGGGTTTTTTATTTTTTGCGCAATAAATCAAAAAAGACTGAAAATTCGATAAAAAAAAAAAAATTCTTCGTTTCTGTTAAAATTTATTGCAAAGTATTGGCTAGTATTGGCAGAGTATTGGCTAGTATTGGCAGAGTATTGGCGAGTATTGGCAGAGTATTGACAGAGTATTGGCGAGTATTGGTAGAGTATTGGCAAGTATTGGCAGAGTTTTGCAGTGTTGCAGAGTATTGCACAGTGTTGCAGAGTATAGCACAGTGATGCAGAGTATTGCAGTGTTGCAGAGTATTGCAGTGTTGCAGAGTATTGCAGTTTTGTAGAGTATTGCAGTATTGCAGAGTATTGCAGTGTGTTACACAGTGTTGCAGAGTATTGCAGTATTGCAGATTATTGCCATTATTTATATTGAGCAGCGCTGTGGGCACTAAACATCCAGCCCACAGCGCTACCATCTCTCCCCCTCTCCCCCTCACCCCCGCACTGTACAGATCGGTACAGAGAGGGGAGGGAGGAACCGGCGTCATGACGTGACGCCGGTTTGTTTACATGTGATCGCTCCGTCATTTGACGGAACGATCACGTGGTAAACGGCCGCGATTAGCGGCTATTTACCGTGATCCGTGATGCGCCGGGTCCTCGGGACCCGGCGGTCATGGATGTTTCCGAGTGCGCACCCCAGGGGGCACGTGGGAGCAACATTCTGGAATGATGTCCATGGACGTCCACCCAGAACTAGCTGACTGCGCTGTTGCCGTCTTTCGGCAATAGCCCGGTCGGCAAGTGGTTAAAATGCACTCAATAGCCTTTAAACTTTGACTAACAGGCTTAGAAGGGACAAAGAGTGGACATTTAGGTAAGCCAGTACCCACACCAAGAGGAGCACAGAGCAACCCAACAAGCTATTGTAAGGAAAGCTGGCAAAATGCATAAGGAGAGAATAGGGTCAGTTATTAACTACTTGACCTCTGGAAGATTTACCCTCCTTCATGACCAGGCCACTTTTTGCGATACGACGTTGTGTTACTTTAACTGACAATTGCGGGGTCATGCAATGCTATACCCAAATAAAATGTATGTCTGTTTTTTCCTACAAATAGAGCTTTCTTTTTGTGGTATTTTATCACCACTGGGTTTTTATTTTTTGTGCTATAAACAAAAAAAGACTGCAAATTTTGAAGAAAAAAAACAACATTTTTAAATTTCTACTATAAAACATATTCAAAAAAAAAAAAATTTAATAAACTTAGGCAAGTATGTATTCTACTACATGTTTTTGGTAAATACATTTTTAGGGAATTTTTATTTATTTTATTATACTAGTAATGGTGGCGATCAGCCACTTATAGTGGGGCTGCGATATTGCCACAGACTATTGGACACTAACTGACATTTTGCAGGAAGCAGTGACACTAATACAGTAATCAGTGCTAAAAATATGCACTGTCACTGTTTTAATGACACTGCCTGGGACGGGGTTAAACATGTAGGGCACCCTTAATACAAACATGGTCTTTTTTCCAAGGGGTGGTATACTGATTTATTTATTTTTTTATGTTGATAGGGCCTTTATTTTAGATCAGCTGCTTTCTGCCCAGACATTATCCCAGGATCATGCCTTGCATGCCCAAAGGCATGTGCTGCGGCATGATCTGTCACCAGCTGCATCCACTTGACACAATGGATGTATTATCAGTGTACCGTGCTCCTGCCGGTACCATGTGATTGCTGTGACCAATCACAGCAGATTACATGACAATAGTACACAATAGATGGCTTCCATTAATGCCGTTCATTGTGTACTATTGTGATGGTCTCTATGATTGGTCACAGTGATCACATGTTACTAAAAAAATAGTTTATTAACAGTGATATTCACTGTTATAGCCAATCATAGTGTGTAAAAAAAAAAATACTTATCACCTGCCCATGGTTACTTTGGCAACACTGTATTGCTCTGGTCACAGTATGTACAAAAACAAATCGAAAAGAAAGGGATAAAAAGGCATAAAATAGAAAAAAATCTGTAAAATATTGACCTTTTTTTTACATACTATCTCCAGTCAGTGTCCCTGATCACCACCACAACAGTTATATGATGATATTGTACTCCACTGGTGACAGTATGTAAAAAAAATATGTGAAAAACTATTTTTTTAAATGTCTTCCTTTTCCAAAAAATTGTGATAAAAAATTTGAACTTCAAAAAACTTGTCATGCCTCCTACCAAATATCATGGACTGTCTACTTTCCCAAAATGGGTCATTTGGGGGTGTTTGTACTGTCCTGGAATTTTCGGGCCTCAAGAAATGAGTACATCCATCAGTACATTAGAATTGATACATTTTCAGATGGACTCTATAACTTTCCTACAGACTAAATAACATACACTGATTTGAGTTATTTTCACTAAAGAAATATAGCAGTATACATTTTTAAATAAAGATTATTTATTTGCAAAACTGTTTAACAGAAACAAAGAAAAATGTGTTTTTTTTTCTCAAAATTCTCAGTTGTTTTTTGTTTATTTAGAAAAAAACCAGTGGTGATTATATACCCCCAAAAGAAAGCTCTATTTGTGTGAAAAATATTACAAAAATGTCATTTGGGCACAGTGTTAGATGACCGCACAATTGCTATTCAAATTGTGACAGTACTGGAAGCTGAAAATTAGCCTGGGCAGGAAAATGGTGCTGCTCTGCCCTGTTGCAGTGGATTTGCACAGAGCAGCCTGGATCCTCCTATTCTCAGGTGCCTCTTCTGTGATCCTGGCCCCTCCTTCCGGTTGAGTTCCCCCAAAGCAAGCAGCTTGCTCTGGGGGCACCTGAGCCAAGTCACAGCTCCCTGTGTCAATTCATACATGAAACTGTGGCCTGGCCCCACCCCTCTCTCTCCTAATTGGCTGACTGACTTTGATTGACATCAGCAGGAGCCAATGGCGCTGCTGCTGTGTCTCAGCCAATCAGGAGGGAGAGTCTCGGACAGCCAAAACACTTGTGGACATCGCTGGACAGAGATGGCGCTCGGGTAAGTATTAGGGGGCTGAGGGGGGCTGCTGCATACAGAGGGCTTTTTATCTTAATGCATAGAATTAAGATTAAAAAAACCTTATGACTTTACAACTCCTTTGAGAATTACCCCACGCATTTTATTTCAATGATTTGTATGTTTTCCTTGACACCTCATAAAAGACTCTCTCACTGATGTTACATAGTTACATAGTTAGTCGGGCTGAAAAAAGACACAAGTCCATTTAGTTCAACCCCCAAAAAAAAATACAATCCCATATACACAATCCTTCACCCACAGTTGATCCAGAGGAAGGCGAAAAAACCCCAGCAAAGCATGCTCCAATTTTCTACAGCAGGGAAAAAAATCTTTCCTGATCCCCCAAGAAGCAATCGTATTTTCCCTGGATCAACTTTACTTATAAGGCTGGGTTCACACCTATAGGAATTGGATGAGGGTTTCCCCGAATTCAATTCACATAGCAGGGGATTATAACCAGCTCTCTACGAAGCCGGTTCACACATCTCCGCAGCAGGTTCTGTGCGTTTTGCAGGAAAAATGTGTGCTTTTTTTGGTTAATTTCAGGTCCAAATTCAGCAGAAAATTTGGGCTGAAATTGGACCTGAAATGGTGAACCAGCATGCACTGGACCCCTGCTGTGCGACAAATGTGGCTCATATGTGAACTGAGCCTAAAAGTTTTTATTTTTTTCCATGTATTTCTTCCTGTGGCAGTTCCCAGCTTTCTTTTCCTTTTTGAAAGTAATTTGCCTTCAAAAGGGTCAGAATTTAACATCAAGATAATTCCTCCATGTTCTTAAATGAGATTTGCTTTTAAGTTTGAGGTTGCCAAATTTAAAAAAGGTTAATTGAACCCTTTGTGATTCAAAACCAGAAAGATTTGCCAAACACTAGTATAAAAGACATCCCATCAAAAGGGACATACTGTATATGCAGGGTGATGCCATAATAGGGGCTATATAAATGGAATGTGTGTAAACTGCAATAGCTCAGAAGACATTTTACGACCACTGCTATTACCTTACCATTACTTAAACAATGAAATTTGACAACACAGAAAGTTTGCAATGGTTCACTGCACTTTGCACAGTAATATTTTCCTTATTTCATTAGCCTTATAGGCAGAACATATTGTTGATGAAAATGTAAAGTACTGTGGTACATTACTCAACTTTTTTAGACAGTTAAAAGTGTAATATGCAACTTGCAGCGTGCAACTTGCAGCATGCAAATTGCAGCGTGCCATAGAAACAAATCAGATTACAGTTTAGTATACTCAAATTAAGAAAATTACTATACTTAGTTACTACAGTTTTTATGTCTATTTTGCAATGTAATTACGTGTAGTTGAATTTACATATGAAGATGGAGATAGTGTTGAGTCTTTGTGTAAGATTCACTGGGGAGTTTATAGATACCAAATGCTTAGTATGTCATAAGTGAAACCAACTTGTCAACTTGTGAATCCACAGGCAAAACAAGGTTACTTTATAGAGTAGTGTAATTGTATTATTTATGCTTTATGCTTTCAGTTTTTGATATAAAAGCACATAGTATTTTTCTCCTTTCTAAAGTTACATTTTAAGGTGTCGAGAGCTCCCTGTATGTCATACTTGCGTAAAAAAAGCCACAATAGCAAAATCTGACAGTGCCTAGGGTTTATGGAGTTAAAGTAGAAGTAAAGATAATATATATATATATATATATATATATATATATATATATATATATATATATATATACATTTCTCCCTTGCTTCCCCCTCCTCATACCCATGCCACACACTGCTTGTAAAGAGGCTCTGTGTAAATTACTTTCTGTTCTTTGGTGCAATCAAGTGATCTCTAAAGAATGATCTGGCAACTTCAGGAATCCCTGTTCTTTTATTTTTTGAACTTCACTATTCAGTACAAATGGAGATATGTCTGTGTACAGTTCCTAAATAGCCTCCATATACACAACACATGAGTTATTAAAGAGGTGTAACCACATGCTAACCTTACATTTGTCAAGAAGCTATTGCCCATACAAAAGCAGGTTATGTAAATGAATAGGAAGAATTTACTGGAAGATACACCAAAGAAAAGAAGGACCCAAGAGTTCATAGCCTTCCTAACAAACTACAACCGAGATTATAAATTATTCAAGCGTATTATCAATAAGCATTGGCCAATACTATTAAGGCATAAAACACTATTGAATATAATTCCCATCCATCAACAATTCGTATACTGTCGAGTGCCCAATTTGAGGAATAGATTAGCCCTCAATATTCAAGATTCTCCCATGTTACATGTTTGGACCAGACTGGCTGCTACTATTGTAGAAAGTAAAGCAAGCAAGACCACTAGGAATAATAAAAGAAAGATAGACAAATTCAAATCCTTGCATATGGGAAGGGAATACACAATTAAAAAGTTTATCACATGTAAAACAACTCATGTGACCTACCTGTCCCTGTGGGTTACAGTATGTTGGATGTACCACCAGGAATTAATGACCTTAATTATATAAGGAAAGGGTTCCCAAAACACAGTCTTTCTAACCATTTTAGGATATAGCACAATATGGACCCTAGTTCAGCCACCTTCTGTGGGATTGATAGGGTAGAACCCTATTGAAGAAGGGGGAAAATTACTCAAAAAATGAAACTGAGTGGATTTTCAAATTAAATATGCTGAATCCTGCAGGTATTACTGTGGATATAGATTTTAATTGTTATTTATCCAATTATTAGAATGTTATAAATTATATTTGAGGTGTTTCAATTGGATTTAATCCATACAAATTTATTTAAGGTACTATTTGGTAATATCATTAATCACCACTAGATAATGTAGTAAAATTAAAGAAAGAAGGTTTATACCGTACACCCCCACTAGAGGGAGAGATAATGGTTGTAATGCATTGGTTTTCATTTTAAAATACATTTTACTATAATACAAAATTAATTTAAGTAAAGACAATATAGAATAATAAAGTTAGGTAATGAGATACTCTTTGCGGTAAGAACTCTTGCTGGAAGTTTCTGTCCATCTATTGTAAGGATTAAATCGGATTAGTTATCCTAGATTGGTGGCAGTATATATGTTTGGAGGGGGCGTATCCGGTCACGTGACCCCTGATGACGTTAGACGTGCTGACGAAATGTATTGGCTGGGATTGAGTGTGATACGTCACTTCAGCCACAGTGAATTCAGCAGGAATACAAATCAGCGTCCCTGCTCTTACCCTACTGAATTTTACATTGTCACTTGATGTAAGTGGAACTTTTAACGCATTTTAAAATAAAGCAAACATACTTCACTATGGGAGGCATTCCTTTCTTCCTATCATCCCACTGATGTATGGAGATCTAGCTTGTGGTTCAACCCATTGGGAGAGTTCTGCCGAATTGTTGAGACGATCACCAGGAGTGGTACCTTCATAACTCTGCTGTATATGGCTACCTGTAATGGGGGTCATATAAATCGGGTGAGTGGGCTGTGTGACAAGTGTTGGTGGAAGAAGACTCACAAGTCACTTCTATTGTTGGATTCATTTAAACTTCATGTTTTGCACTATTGGAGTTATCGATGGAAACTATGAACATTGCACTTTAATCTATTTATTGTTCATTCACTTTATGTGTACCCACTAGAGAGGTCTGGTGGCAACGCTATTGGATGTTATTTGCACATTATGCACTTCATTTGATTCTATTCGTTCTGGCATTGCACATAGATTTATGATTTTGAATGGAGTAATGGCACTGCTGGATCAGTTAAAGGGTAAACATTTAGAAACCTATTACAGGACAATTTTATGTCCAGTTTATTGAGGCCCCAACTAGGAATGATGCTCTGTTGGACCTGGTAATCTCAAACCATGCAGAGCTTATTACTAATGTTCATATAAAGGAACATCTGGGTAGCAGGGACCATAACATGATTTAATTTGATGTTAGCTGTTAGAAAACAATACACATGGGAAAGATAAAAATTCTTAACTTTAAGAGAGCACATTTTCAAAGGGTGAGGCTGCTCTCTAGGACTTAGACTGGGAGGGAATATTAGCATAGATGAACACAGAGCAGAAATGGGAATTCTTCAAAAAGACTATTTGTGAACTCACTGAAAAGTATATTCCCATGGGAAATAAGTTTAAAAAGCTAAAAATAAAACCTGTGTGGCTCACAGCCAAAGTTAAAAAAGCTATAAACAATAAGAAAAGAGCTTTTAAAACATATAAAAATGAAGGAACACTATTGTTGTTTAAAGGTTACAAAGAATATTACAAGATATGTAAAAGAGAACTCAAGGACGCAAAAATTCAAAACGAATGACAGATTGAAAAAGATAGTAGGACAAACCCCCAAAAATTCTTCAAATATATTAACAGTAAAAAGGTCAGGTCTGAGCATGTAGACCTTTTACAAAATAATCTAGAGTGGGTGACTGGGGACAAAGAGAAGGCAAATTTATTAAATATATTCTTTAGTTCTGTGTATACAAAGGAGCATGGGGGAGCTCAAGCCCATAATGGGGATGTATTGACACAGCTCCAAATGATCCACAATGGCACAAAAGTGGTGTAGTGGGTAGCACTCTCACCTAGCAGTAAAAAGGGTCACTGGTTCGAATCCCAACCACGACACTACCTGCCTGGAGTTTGCATGTTCTTCCTGTGCCTGCGTGGGTTTCCTCCGGGTACTCCGGTTTCCTCTCACACTCCAAAGACATGCTGGTAGGTTAATTGGCTTCTGTCTAAAAAGTGGCCCTAGTATATGAATGGGGACCTTGGATTGAGGGTAGGGACTGATGTGAGTGTGGGATGTTCAGGGTTAGGGACAATTGTAGACACACACCCACACTCACGCAGGTTGAACTGGATGGACTGGTGTCTTTATTCAACCTTACTAACTATGTAACTATGTAACTATATGGTCCAGAAATATTTAGAAAGAATTAAGGTTGATAAAGCACATGAACCAGATTGCATCCACCCACGGATTCTAAAAGAATTAAGCTCTGTCATTTCAAAGCCATTGTTTTTATTTTTTAGGGACTCATTAATGATGGGAATAGTACCACTGGATTGGCGTAGGGCCAATGTGGTGCCTATATGTAAAAAGGGAACAAAGTCTTTACCAAGTAACTATAGACCTGTTAGTTTAACTTCTATAGTCGGGAAGATACTGGAGAGTTTAATAAAAGACCATATAGATGAGTTCTTGCTGGAAAAAAATATTTTAAGCAACAGACAGCATGGATTCATGAGAGACAGAAGTTGTCAAACAAATCCGGTTTCTTTTTATGAAGAGGTAAGTAAAACCTTTGACAGAGGGGTGGCTGTGGACGTGGTATACTTGATTTTGCAAAAGTGTTCGATAGAGTTCCCCACACATGACTAATGTGTAAGGTAACGTCTACAGGCTTGGAAATATCAGTTTGTAAATGGATAGAAAACTGGCTAAAGGGCCAAATGCAAAGAGTAGTGGTTAATGACTCTTACTCAGAATGGTCTAAGGTTTTTAGTGGTGTACCCCAAGGTTAAGAGTTGGGACCCTTACTTTTTAATATCTTTATAAATGATATAGGGTCTGGTATTAAAAGTACTATTTCAGCCTTTGCAGATGACACCAAAATTTACAGTGGAAAAATGTCCTTACAGGATGTCTCCAATTTACAAGCTGACCTCAATCCACTGTCTAAGAGGACGACTAAGTGGCAGATGAGGTTTCTTGTTGACAAATGTAAAGTTATGCACTTGGGGGATAAGCATATGCATGCATCATACATACTAAGGGGGTACAACTGGGGGGATCCGTAGTGGAGAAGGATCTGGGGGTTTTGGTAGATCATAAGCTCAATAATAAGATGCAATGCCAAGCTGCGGTTTCCAAAGCGAGCAAAGTACTTTCTTGTATTAAGAGAGGTATGGACTCCAGAGAGAAAGATATAATTTTGTCCCTGTACAAATAATTAGTAAGGCCTCATCTGGAATATGCAGTTCAGTTTTGGGCACCAGTTCTCAAAAAGGATATCGGGGAACTGGTGAAAGTGCAGAGAAGGGCAACCGAAAGAGATAAGAGGCATGGAGGAGCTCAGCTATGGGGAAAGATTAGAGGAACTGAATTTATTCTCTCTTGAGAGAAGGATTTTAAGGGGGGATATGATCAACATGTACAAATATATAAGTGGTCCATATAGTGAACTTGGTGTTGAGTTATTCACTTTACGGTCAACACAGAGGACAAGGGGGCACTATTTGCACCTAGAGGAAAAGAGATTTCATCTACAAATACGGAAAGGTTTCTTCACAGTAAGAGCTGTAAAAATGTGGAATAGACTCCCTCCAGAGGTGATTCTGGCCAGCTCAGTAGATTGCTTTAAGAGAGGCTTGGATGCTTTCCTAAATGTACATAATATAACTGGGTACTGAGATTTATAGGTAAAGTTGATCCAGGGAAAATCTGATTGCCTCTTGGGGGGGGGTCAGGAAGGAATTTTTTCCCCTGCTGTAGTAAATTGGATCATGCTCTGCTGGTGTTTTTCGTAGACTTGTGCACAATGGAAAATTTTGTTTAGTTTTGGTTCGTTGTCATTCGTAAAATACATAATTTTGTTCTGTTATATACGTTATGTTACATTAATACGTTTTCGGATAATTCGTTATTATTCGTAGAGTGTTGATATTTGTTATACTGAATCTTGAATCATGTCGAATTAATTCGTTATATGCGCTATAATTTAGTTTGTAATCATTGAAATTCGATATTTAGGTATGTATATATATTCGTGATAATGATTCGTAGTTTGGAAAGTTGTTAGTTTATTGAATCTTGTAGCCTCCCTGACGGTATTCCCGAGTGTGGCTCGGGGTTGAATTTCAGTCCCATTAGCGGTAACCCCAAGCCACCCTGAGTTACTTACCTTGTCCCCAGGATCCTGCGATGTCCCCCGCTGTATCTGTGGGCTCTGTCTCCTCCGAAGCCTCTCCGTGCCAGGCTCCGTTCCCTGCGAGTGTCGCGAAGCACGGGGGCGGGGCCTGGCTGCAAATTAAAAAAAATTTAAAAATCATAACACATACAGTACTGTAATCTTACAGATTACAGTACTGTGTGAAATTATTTCTCATCCCTTTTGTCCCCAGTGCTTTGTCCAATGCCCTGCATGCAGTTTTATGTTATATATACTGTTCTTTCTGCCTGGAAACTGGAGATTGTCCATAACAACCAAAAAGTGTCCCTTTACGTCAAAAGTGGCTTTAGACCAGCTAGAAAACAGCGATAGTAAATTAGAACACTTTCTGAATTAAGCGATAGTGAATCGTGGGGAAATGTATTTTATTATTATTATATATTTTTTTAATTATTTATATTTACTTATTATATTATAATTTATGTTTTTGTGTTTCAAACTTCATCATACCTGGGATATCTACTAGACTCTTGTTTGGACAGATTTAAGTGTGTTATTGTTAAGAATTACAGGCCTACAATATAAAACGCCAAATTTCCATGCAAAATAATTATACCGCTTTCAGCACCTAAAATCCGAAATAATCATACCGCCAGGGAGGTTAATACACACAATGACAATATCTCTTCTCCTCTGCTCAAATACAATACAACACCCTTCTCACTCAGTTCTCAGGAATGCACTTTGCCAGTAATCCAACCTCCAGCACAAAATTAATCAGCTGATTGGACTGTAAGATTTACTTTGAGTTGACCTTTTGTTTCATTAGATCTTTAACGAATTACCGAATCATGTCAAATTAATTCGTTATATCCGCTATAATTTATTTTGTATTCGTTGAAATTCGTTATTTTTTTTACTCGGATGCAAAATTTGGCTGAAATTCGATTCGTTACGAAACAAATTGCACAAGACTAGTTTTTCGCCTTCGTCTGGATCAACTGTGGGTATAGGATTGGGTATATGGGATAGTATGATATTACTTTTTATTTATTTATATTTATGGTTGAACTAGATGGACTTGTGTCTTTTTTCAACCTGACTAACTATGTAACTATGTAACTATGATTTATTAATTATGGATCCATTATTGACATCTAGTGGTCATTTAAGAATTTGCACAATTTTTTGCACTTTATGTGGCTATTTGTATTGCAAAGTTGTTAGTCACAAGGAATAGTAGGGAGCGCGGTTCATAAAACTTTCTTCCAAATCTTGTACCTCCATTTGGGTAAACCCCTCTATATGTTCATCGTTATGTATATATACATAACAATGAACATATAGAGGGGTTTAACCAAATGATAGTACAAGATTTGGAGGGATTGAAGTTGAAGAAAATGAAGAACCCACAAGATATTAGGAGAGGTATCAAGGCACTGGAAGATAGGAATAATTTAGTAATTAGACCAGTAGATAAAGGAGGAGCTATTATGGTCCTCTCTAAGGAATATTATAATAATGAATTAATGGGACAACTTAGTGACCCCAACACATATCTGAAATTGATGGGGAATCCAACAAGGAAATATAAAAGAGAGTTGGAATAACTAATTCAGAAGGAAGTAAAGAAAAATACCCTAAATGAGAAGGAACCCATCATATATACCATCCCTAAAATACACAAGATTCAAATGAATCCACCAGGAAGGCCTATTGTGAATGGGATTCAATCCATTAATGCAAGATTAGGTGAATATATTGAGTTTCATCTGCAACAATTGGTGCAGAACATACAAAACATCTGATACAGATACCTGATGTAATTAAGTTAGAGGATCATGAAAATTTTGTAGCAACAGCTGATGTGCCCTCACTATACACAATCATTAATCATGATGAAGTGGTACAGGCATCAAGATGGGCCCTTAACAATTTTAGTGGTCTAGTAGAGCCCTCAAAAATTCCACTCACCTGCTTGCAGTTTGTGAGTGGATTTTGAGGGCTGGCGAGTGTGGGCTGCCTGGGAGCAGGGGGCGAGCACTGCCGGTAGCCTGGGTTGTATGGGAGCCGTACTCCCAGCTATCGTAGGGGAAGAGATAGGAGAGCCGCTGCCGCCACCTGGTTGATCAGAGCGCAGGGCACTTTGATAGACAGATCCCCCATGCAATCCCCGAACAAGGGAGAGGGGCTGTATATGACGGCGCGTGGCAGGGAACACACAGCTATTGAAATGAAAGCTGTTTTGTGTCCTCTGCACTCTGATCAGCCAGGCGGAGGTGGCGGCTCTCCTCTCTCTTCCCCTGCACAGGTAGAATGCACTGGGGACACAGGTTGCACTGGGGACACAGGCTACATTAGTGACACAGGCTGCAGGCGGACACAGACTGCACTGGGGACACAAGCTGCATTGATGACACAGGCTGCACTGGGGAAACAGGCTACACTGGGGACACAGGCTGCATTAGTGACACAGACTGCACTGGGGACACAGGCTGCATTAGTGACACAGGCTGCACTGGGGACACAGGCTGCACTGGGGACACAGGCTACATTGATGACACAGGCTGCACTGGGAAACAGGCTGCACTGGGGACACAGGCTGCATTGATGACACAGGCTGCACTGGGGAAACAAGTTGCACTGGGGACACAGGCTGCACTGGAGACACAGGCTGCATTGATGACACAGGCTGCACTGATGACACAGGCTGCACTGGGGACACAGGCTGCATTGGGGACACAGACTGCATTAGTGACACAGGCTGCACTGGCGGATACATGCTGCATTGTGGGACACAGGCTGCATTGATGATACAGGCTGCACTGGTGACACAGGCTGCACTGGGGACACAGGCTGCATTGGTGACACAGACTGCACTGGGGACACAAGCTGCATTGGGGACACAGGCTGCATTGGTGGTACAGGCTACACTGGGGACACAGGCTGCATTAGTGACACAGACTGCACTGGAGACACAGGCTGCATTAGTGACACAGGCTGCACTGGGGACACAGGCTGCACTGGGGACACAGGCTACATTGGTGACACAGGCTGCACTGGCGGATACATGCTGCATTGTGGGACACAGGCTGCATTGATGATACAGGCTGCACTGGTGACACAGGCTGCACTGGGGACACAGGCTGCATTGGTGACACAGGCTGCACTGGCAGACACAGGCTGCATTGGGGACACAGGCTGCATTGGGGACACAGGCTGCATTGGTGGCACAGGCTGCACTGGTGGACACAGGCTGCACTGGCGGACACAGGCTGCATTGGTGGACACAGGCTGCACTGGCGAAAACAGGCTGCATTGGCGGACACAGGCTGCATTGGAGGACACAGACTGCACTGGCGGACACAGGCTGCATTGGTGACACAAGCTGCATTGGTGACACAGGCTGCACTTGGGGACACAGGCTGCACTGGCAGACACAGGCTGAATTGGGGACACAGGCTGCATTGGTGACAGGCTGCATTGGTGAACACAGGCTGCACTGGCGGACATAGGCTGCACTGGCAGACACAGGCTGCATTGGTGCATACAGGCTGCATTGGTGGACACAGGCAGGCTGCATTTTTGGGCACAGATAAAGTTGTTGTAAATTTTTTTTTATAACTTAATTCTGCATAAAACATTTAAGTGTCATTTCATAAGATAATTTATGAGGGCGTGTTTTGGGTTCTAATAATGGGTGGGGCATGGTAGGGGTTGGGTGGGGCCACTGGTGGCGAGTAACCCTTGAAGCCTGGCTAGTAGCTCAGGACTTTAAATTTTAAGCCCTGGTCTAGTAGTAAAGCAAAAGAAATATATTCTCAAGTGCCTTGAATTTGGACTTCAACATAATTATTTCTGGTACAATTCAGGTTATTACAAACAACTTCAAGGCATTGCAATGGGGGCTAAATATGCACCCAATGTAGCTAATTTAGTCATGGCTTAATGGGAAGAGGAGTCGATTTTTTAGAAATTGTCAATTGTTGCTTTACAGACGATTCATTGATGATCTTATAGTGCTATGGAGTGGGGATGAAGAAAGTCTAAAGAATTTTTTTAGTTAAATGAAAAGCAGAAAAACATCCCTTTATCATTGGACTATCATACCAAAACCATTCATTTTTTGGATCTCATTATTCAGCTGAATGAACATAAAACATAAAATAAGTACTAAGACCTTTTTTAAACCAGTCGAGAGAAACAGTTATATTCCAGTGACTAGCTGTCACCATGATTCATGGCTTATTAATATACCTAAAGAACAATTCATACGATTAAGAAGAAATTGTAGTAACAAGGAGGTCATTGCTAAACAAGCTAAAATGATTGGGAGAAGATTCACTAAAAGGGGGTATAATGAAGACTTCATTACTGAAAGAAAAGAAGAGGTTTCTAGAATTGAACAAGAGGACCTGATAAAGGACAAACCAAGGAGTGAAGAAAATAAATATGATTTACCCATCATCTTAAACTATGATCTTCAGTTTAAACAAGTAGAGAAGCTATTTAAGAAGCATTGGTCGATTTTTAGAGCTGACAGACAACTTAATTAATTTATAGAAGAGCACCAACATTGCGAGGTATGATTTAGAAGAATGTCCCTAATCCGCCAAATAGATCTAGGCAGTACACTTTCTTTCAGGGAAAAGGGTTTATTCCCCACAAGAGGTGTTTACGCCTGCAAAAATACAGATATGAATGGTCAGAAATGTGAGAAATTTAGAGCTAATACTTCAAACAAAGAATATCTGATTAAAAAATTTGTATAATGCAGAACAGAAGGCGTGGTTTATATTTTAGAATATCCATGCAAGCTACAATACGTGGGTAGGACTAAACGCTCAATGTGAAAACGAATATGGGAACACATCCAAAATATCCAGAAAGGTTTTCCCAAACATAGTGTCTCTAGACAATTTGCACAATGTCATGCAAAAGATCTGTCTGTTCTCAAATTTTGGGCTATTGACAAATATAAACCCCACTGGAGGGGAAGTAATAAGACCAAAGAATTGAGTAAAAATGAGTCAAGATGGATTTTTGAACTCAATACTTTTCACTCGTTAGGTATGAATATTGACTTTGACTTAAATAGTTTTCTCTCAAATTATTTATTGCTATACAATTCTGGGTCATATTTAATATATATCTCATATTGTATTATTTTTACTTATTACATTTTTCGAATTTTTGAGTTTTTTCCCATATTTTTATATTCACTAGATGGCGTTATTCTATATTGCTTACAGACCTCTGTTCAATTGATGTATAACTGAGGACTTCTGTTTCCAACATTACCACTAGAGGTCACTATGTCAAAAGAAAAGATAGGCTTATGACGTGCCTTTTTAATTTTAACTACAATTTTATCTCAATAATAATTTGATAATTTTTGTTTTGGGTTTTATTAGTCCATTTTTGGACTTTTGTCTGTCTCATAAAATCTACTTCTTGTGAAATATTAAAGATTATAAGGTGCACCGGGGTTCTTGTATTTATTGCAGTTTGCATCTCCCTGTTTGTTATTTATTTATACATGGCAAAGTAAGTTTTAGAACTTTGTTTTGTAACATTACATGTGATGGTAAATGCTTGTTTTGTAACATTACATGTGATGGTAAATGCTGTATTTGTATTATTGGTACAATGACCCAATGATCCACCTCTTACCTTGGTGATCTGTAAACAAACTAAGGCTCATAAATCTTGGCGCTCGTCACTGGGCTCCTTTTCCCTTGAAGAAGTCACGTGACTAGTGATGCAACACGTCAGCTGGATTCGGTGATGTCACTTCCGGTGTCTCGGAAATCCAGAAGGAGCGGTGAGGAGGCGAGCTTTTTTTCTGCTATGCAATGCATAAGATTGTTATGTAAGTGGGCATTTTTACTGCAATAAAATTGACATTATTGAAGAAATTTTGCGCGATGAAGGTTTTCTTTTTACTTTGAGCTAATGTTGAAAAAGCTGTTCTGGGTACTTTTGAGGAGACCAAAAAGACCAAAGATACAGCAGTGTTATCCTTCAGGAGTTTTAAAGGCCACGATACTAGAGGCGTGATTAGACCCGAAGGGTCTTCCCCTAAGGTGAGTGGGCAATTCACCAGGAGGTAGTGGTGGTGGTTTATTATCACTCATCTGTAGCGATAAGTCACACTCATTGGAGCAAAGTGTTTAAGGAAGAATTCTAGTTTAATCAACTTTATGGGACTTTTTTCTCAAATTATAATACATATTTATTATTGTGTGTGTTATTATTATTGTTTTGCTTTATTTTTTTGTTTATGTTGCTGTATTATAGAGTATTTGGATACGCTCACTCTTTGAATTAGCGCACCATTTTCTTTTATATTTTATAATCAAGCTAAGTGTGAGATCAGTGTGCAGCTAGTCTAATTTCACAGTATAAAATATTTTTACATAGCAGCACTTTGGTACTTTACATATTATACAGTATACTTTAAACACAACATATTCACTTTGAAAAAGAGAAAGCAAAAATCTACAGTATACAATCTCTTTGTAAACCATAACCACTCAGTAACTGCCGCTGGATTCCCAAATTATTGTCAGATTAGTTTGCCTTAGTAATGAATAAGAATGGACTTGATTACAGAGAACAGAACGCATTTCCTTTTTCTAAAAAGCAATCTGCCCAGGCAAAATGGACCTTGGCCTTCATGCGCTATGTTTAATGGCTCAGTTAGAGAAGTTTGTTGATTCATGTAAGTTCACATGTTATACTACTGCTTTGCTGCTTTGTCATACAATAAAGAACAGATTTTTCTTTCGCAAAATGGAAAAGCACATTTTTTTCTGTTAAAATTCAAAAGCAATTTAAGGCTCAGAGTATGCTGACATTTTCTATCTATAACAAACAAAGGCTACAGCAATGATTTGGGTTTGAATCTTTAAACATTAAAGCAGTGGGTCAACATGGGTGCATAGAATCAATTCAGACTACAGACTGAGGAAAAGAGAGGAGTGAGACATCACAAAGGTTGATGTGTTTGAAAAGAGGGGATGGGAAGAGTAAGAGTGGGAAGCACTGTTGGCAAACACATATTACTACCCAGGCTTCCAAGAAAATTCTCATTTCCTTTCCATTAATGAAAAGAGTAAAATAAATGATTCCTGATAACTGCATTCAAACTAAACATGTATGACATGGCTGTCTGACAAAAGAGCAAAGCACACCATCATTTACAGGCCAAATAGTTTTGAACTACTCTAAATTTGTGATAGGTTCTATATTATATAAATTGGGTTTTATACATATTATTGAATTTTTAATTCAGCTGGGAAGCAACTTTCCAGGTTCATTAGATGTTCTAATGATGCTATTTTGAGGCAATAAGGCCATGTGCTAATTAAAAGTTCTGCTTAACTAATGACTAATATTAATATATTCACTGTAATACATGTGAGGCTTTGGTTGCAGGTTTTACTTTACATTTTAAAGGTTTGAAAAAGTTAACAGCATACTAATGTGATGTTCTTATATCTCCACTTTCTGATTTGCACCTTTTATATTTTTTTTATTTTTTAAGTCTAAAGTTCATTCCTGCCTCTAAAGATATCTGAATAGCAGCTTGAAAAAAAAATTACAATTGGAATGATTTTTTTTTCAAGTCTGGTTATCCCTGTAGAATAGGGATGAGCTAATTGTGCTTAAGCTGTTCAGGTGTTCTCACAAAAGCTCGAATGCTTACCCATTTTGTGGGTGCCGAATGTCATGCAAAATAGCAGTATTAACAGCACTATTATACATGACAGCTTCCCGCTGTCAAGGGTTATTAAGGATTCCAGCTGGTGCAGGCACTACTGAGTCCTTAGGTGATGTCACCTGCTCTATTCTCTTACATGGCTGGGAATCTCCAGTCATTTAAGATAAGGGTCTGGATCTCATCAATGTCATTGACCATATGTAGAGATGAGCCGAACACCCCCTTGTTCGGTTCGCACCAGAACATGCGAACAGGAAAAAAGTTTGTTCGAACACGCAAACACCGTTAAAGTCTATGGGACACGAACATGAATAATCAAAAGTGCTAATTTTAAAGGCTTATATGCAAGTTATTGTCATAAAAAGTGATTGGGGACCTGGGTCCTGCCCCAGGGGACATGGATCAATGCAAAAGAAAGTTTTAAAAACGGACGTTTTTTCAGGAGCAGTGATTTTAATAATGCTTAAAGTCAAACAATAAAAGTGTAATATCCCTTTAAATTTTGTACCTGGGGGGTGTCTATAGTATGCCTGTAAAGGGGCGCATGTTTCCCGTGTTTAGAACAGTCTGACAGCAAAATGACATTTCGAAGGAAAAAACCCATTTAAACTACTCACGGCTATTGCATTGCCAACAATACACATAGAAGTTCATTGATAAAAACGGCATGGGAATTCCCCACAGGGGAACCCCGAACCAAAAAAAAAAATGACGTGGGAGTCCCCCTAAATTCCATACCAGGCCCTTCAGGACTGGTATGGATATTAAGAGGAACCCCGGCCAAAATAAAAAAAAAAATGACGTGGGGTTCCCCCTAAATTCTATACCAGACCTTTCAGGTCTGGTATGGATTTTAAGGGGAACCCCGTGCCAAAAAAAAAAAAAAATGGCGTGGGGTCCCCCCAAAAATCCATACCAGACCCTTATCTGAGCACGCAACCTGGCAGGCCGCAGGAAAAGGGGGAGGGACAAGAGTGCGGCCCCCCTCCTGAACCGTACCAGGCCACATGCCCTCAACATTGGGAGGGTGCTTTGGGGTAGCCCCCCAAAACACCTTGTCCCCATGTTGATGAGGACAAGGGCCTCATCCCCACAACCCTGGCCGGTGGTTGTGGGGGTCTGCGGGCGGGGGGCTTATCGGAATCTGGAAGCCCCCTTTAACAAGGGGACCCCCAGATCCCGGCCCCCCCTGTGTGAAATGGTAAGGGGGTACTTACCCCTACCATTTCACTAAAAAACTGTCAAAAATGTTAAAAATGACAAGAGACAGTTTTTGACAATTCCTTTATTTAAATGCTTCTTCTTTCTTCTGTCTTCCTTCATCTTCTTCTTCTGGTTCTTCTGGCTCCTCTGGTTCTTCCTCCGGCATTCTCGTCCAGCATCTCCTCTGGGGCGTCTTCTATCTTCTTCTCCTCGGGCTGCTCCGCACCCATGGCATGGGGGGAGGCTCCCGCTCTTCTCTTCATCTTCTTCATCTTCTTCTCTTCTTCTTTTCTTCTCTTCTTCTCTTATTCTCTTCTTCATTTTCTTCTCCAGGCCGCTTCGCACCCATGCTGGCATGGAGGGAGGCTCCCGCTGTGTGACAGCGTCTCCTCGTCTGACGGTTCTTAAATAACGGGGGCGGGGCCACCCAGTGACCCCGCCCCCCTCTGACGCATCGGTGACTTGACGGGACTTCCCTGTGATGTCACGGGGAATGCCACAGGGAAGTTCCATCATGTCCCTTGCGTCAGAGAGGGGCGGGGTCACCGGATGGCCCCACCCTTCGTTATTTAAGAACCGTCAGACGAGGAGACGCCGTCACACAGCGGGAGCCTCCCTCCATGCCAGCATGGATGCGGAGCAGCCCGGAAAAGAAAATGAAGAAGAGAAGAAGAGAAGAAGGAAGAAGAGAAGAAGATGAAGAAGATGAAGAGAAGAGCGGGAGCCTCCCCCCATGCCATGGGTGCGGAGCGGTCCGAGGAGAAGAAGATAGAAGATGCCGCAGAGGAGATGCTGGACGAGAACGCTGGAGGAAGAACCAGAAGAAGAAGAAGATGAAGGAAGATAGAAGAAAGAAGGAGCATTTAAATAAAGGAATTGTCAAAAACTGTCTCTTGTCATTTTTAACATTTTTGAGTTTTTTAGTTAAATGGTAGGGGTAATTACCCCCTTACCATTTCACACAGGGGGGGGCCGGGATCTGGGGGGCCCCTTGTTAAAGGGGGCTTCCAGATTCCGATAAGCCCCCCGCCCGCAGACCCCCACAACCACCGGCCAGGGTTGTGGGGATGAGGCCCTTGTCCTCATCAACATGGGGACAAGGTGTTTTGGGGGGCTACCCCAAAGCACCCTCCCAATGTTGAGGGCATGTGGCCTGGTATGGTTCAGGAGGGGGGGGCGCACTCTTGTCCCCCCTCTTTTCCTGCGGCCTGCCAGGTTGTGTGCTCGGATAAGGGTCTGGTATGAATTTATGGGGGGACCCCACGACGTTTACGAAATTTAAAGGGATATTACACTTTTATTGTTTGACTTTAAGCATTATTAAAATCACTGCTCCTGAAAAAACGGCCGTTTTTAAAACTTTTTTTGCATTGATCCATGTCCCCTGGGGCAGGACCCGGGTCCCCAAACACTTTTAATGACAATAACTTGCATATAAGCCTTTAAAATTAGCACTTTTGATTTCTCCCATAGACTTTTAAAGGGTGTTCCGCGGCATTCGAATTTGCCGCGAACACCCCAAATTGTTCGCTGTTCGGCAAACTTGTGAACAGCCAATGTTCGAGTCGAACGTGAGTTCGACTCGAACTCGAAGCTCATCCCTAACCATATGTGGTCATGTCCATATATTAAATTAATCAATCAATTAAATCACCGTGAGACCCCAACTGATTGTATATAACAGCTTTCATCCACCGGACTTTCCTTTTGGTGGGTGACAAACAAATGAGCAAAACGTTTCTTGACAGGGGCATTTTTTTTTGCAGTGGGTCATCAGCCATCTGGCAGTGTGATTGACATGGATCTGCATTGCAGGACAAAATGATTTATAATGGGTTTAAAATGAAAAATGTTTGGGGGGGATTTTTTTTTATAAATGACTCATCAAACATTTGTGTGTCTTTATTTCTAAGTTACAACTTTTTTTTTGCTAATGAGTAGTGGTACTCTGTGCCCCATACTGATTTACATTGGGGGTATCTAGCTGCCCCTTTATTGTTAAAGTGGCTGATTCTGATAAGTCCCCAACCCACAGACACCCCAACCACCAGATCAGGTTTATGGGAAGAGGTTTTTGCCTTAACATAGGGACAAAATGCTTTGTCAGGGGATCCTCTCTTATGTTGAGTGCATGTGGCCTGGAATGGTACAGGAGGGTGTAGAGTGCTCCTCCCTTTTTTGCCTTTCAGACTGAATGCTTAATTATGGATCTAGTATAGCATTTTGGTCCATGCCAGAACCTTTATGCTCTAAACAGGTATTATTATTGAGTCTGGATATTTAGCAAGTGTTATTAACAGATTTATTTGGCAAGACAAACACCCTACTTTTTCAAGACAGATTCTATATATTTTCCAATGCAAAGGAGGTCTCAGTCTCCCTAATTTTTGGCTTTACTCCCTATCTGCTAGATTCTCCCAGCTGACCCAATGGCATATTGTACTCTTGAGAGTCTCATGGATTTAATTTAAATCTCATTCACTATATCTATTTTATTTCCTAGGCCTTTTGTGATCTTCCACTATATCTTATTAAACTGTGGCCACCTGTAATATATTGGTCTCTTACTGACTCCATCTCTGGTCCAATTATAAAGTTACATTTGGTCTGGCTTCCTTAGCTTCCCCATTGACCTACTTTTTGGGTGACCATTCATTTCCTGCAGCTTTTCCAGATTTGTAGTTCCTCCCCTAGAGGTAAGGGTCTAATTTCTGACATTTATTGCTCTATGATTGGCTCCATAGCTCCTGAGTCCCTTTCCTACAGACACAAATGGGAGGAGGACTGTTCTTTACAATGTACTCCACAGGATTGGGATACAATGCTACAATCTACAGCCTGTGCATGATACCTAACACTCAGGGAGATGGATTTCAAGCTCTTAACCAGATGGTACTA
Source organism: Lithobates clamitans (assembly GCA_037952925.1). Taxonomy (NCBI): domain Eukaryota; kingdom Metazoa; phylum Chordata; class Amphibia; order Anura; family Ranidae; genus Lithobates; species Lithobates clamitans. The sequence continues at coordinate 4,669,775 of JBBGZY010000143.1, forward strand.
TACCCCGGTTCGTATCCATGCCATCTTCCCTAACTCTTCACTTTTATGTTTTTGGGATTACCTAGCCCAGGGTACATTATACCATATGTTTTGGTCCTGTCAAGCGCTCCAGTCTGTGTGGCATAAGGTTTCTGAGATAGCTACTAAGATTGTGGGTACCCCGCTCACATTGACATCCTCTATATGCTTACTTTTCAAATCAATTCCTGGGGCTTCACATCACGAAGAGTGCCTTATCCACACAGTCTGTGTTGTAACCATTTGTGAAAGGGCCAATAGAAAGCCATGATAGTTCCATTTTCTCTTATTATTTATAGAGTGGATTCTATAATGCTTATGGAATATGCCTATATTTACCATACGTTGATTGATAAAATGCACCTTTTTGATGCCAAATGGAATGCCTGGAAGTCATATCATTCTTCCTTCCTGTCATAATTGCTTTTTAACAGATATAGAGTTACCATATATCATGCTATTCTATTTTTCTGTTGTGTCACTCCTGTCTTTTACTGTATGCCAAGCTTTTTTTGTATGTTCACCTTATTTTGTGAAGATGATATAGCCATATGGCTGTTTAATGTATACTGAATGAAATGTTTCTTTTGAAAGCTTTGTTTTTGTAATTTTTGTGAGATGCTGACCCTTCTGGTCATTTGTATTGATTTCTTCTATATCAATAAAAATAGTTTATAAATGAAAATCCATACCAGACCCTAAGGACCTAGAATACTTTTTTCTTTTTTGTGTTGTCCCCCTTAACATTCATACAAGCCATTAAGGGCCATGTAAAAAGTATAGGGGAACCACCACACAGTTTTTTTCTGCGTGGTGGCCTCCATGCACATTTAATAGAGGCAATACATTATAAAGCCAACTGTGTTTGTGTTGAATGTATTTTATTTTGATTTAGCTAACATTGATGCAGATATTGTGGGGATTTTTTTTTTTAATAAAGGAAAGAAAGGTGTCCATAGTAACTAATGTATTGCAGAATTTCTATAGCTATTTAGTAAATGAAAAGAGAAGTCTGGTTGCTAAGGGAAACACTTCAGTTTATTTAGTTCAGTTTATTGATTTCAGATTGGTTTCCAGTTTTTTCCCAACTTTGATATTTAACTACTTGCCGACCACCCGTTGCACATGAGGTGGCTAGGCTGTGCAAATCACCGTACCGGTACGGCGATTCGTGCACTAGCATTCCTGGGCTCCGATTTGGCCAGAGAGGGAGGAAATCAGTTGGTCAGGCTGACTCGATGTCCACCGGCCTCCTGCGATCATTTTCCGCAGTGACATAACAGGGATCTGCCATAGTAAACAAGGCAGATCTCCATTCTGTCAGGGGATGACGCTGAGATCTGTCTTCCTTATCAGCAGGAAGATGAATCTGTGTGTTTCCCCAGTCACACAGTCCCCCATACAGTTGGTAATCACAAACAGGGAACACATTTAAACCCCTTGATCGCCCCTGCTGTTAACCCCTTCCCTGCCAGTGTATCAGGGAAATAGGCACATCCCTGTGCACAGTACTATAAGAATGGTGAACCAGCATAGGCAAGGACATGCTGACGTGCATCAGCGCACAAGGGTGTGAAGTGTCACAACCAGATGGACGTGCAGCACAGTGATCAGGTGAATGTTCATGTGCAACGGCTCACACACGACGTGATAGGGGTGCCACTGCCCATTTAAATCCGCTGCTGACAATGGCGCATCACTGGTTTATTGTCAGCTTCCCCTGTGTTCCTGTGCCTTGTATTTCCTGCTTATCTGATCTCCTGTGTTCCAACCTGGCTTGTCTGACCTGCTCCTTCTGATTCCTTGGCTTGACCCCCCAGCTTGCATCTGACTTCCTCCCGTCTGCTTCCTGCATCTGACCCTGGCCTGGCTAACGGATTCCGCTTATCCTGTCTCCTGTGCTAAGGACTCAGCTGCTCTTTGATCTCGGACTGTCTTGCTGTAATTGACCCCTGGCCTGGCTCCTGACTCTGCTACCCGAATATCCCACTGGTCCTCATCCACTGGACCTCCTAAGCACGCCTGCTCCCAGTAACTTTGCCTGTCCTACCAAGTTCCTGGCAACCAGCTCTACCAACCAGGCAACCTGTGCTTCTGTGGGCACCACATCCCCTGTGTCATCTTCAGGGTTGTGCTGCGCTCGGGCACAAGGGAAGCCCTCCCAGCATCTCAGGCTCCTACCAAGTTCCTGACACAGTATCATTAGTACAATGTTAGTGCATGTGTTTAGCACTAATCACTATATTAATGTCACTGGTTTCCAAAAAAAGTGTCAAAAATGTCAGTTAGATGTCTGATCTGTCTGCCACAGTGGCGCAGTCCCACTAAAAATCACTGATCACCGCCATTACTACAGGCATACCCCACTTTTAAGTACACAATGGGGTCTGATTACTAAAGCTAGAAAGTGCAAAATCAGGCTCACATCTGCATAGAAACCAATGAGCTTCTAACCCCAGCTTGTTCAATTAAGCCTTGGTAATAAAACCTGGAAGCTCATTGGTTTCTATGCAGAAGTGCGCCTGATTTTGCACTTTCCAGCTTTAGGAAATAAACCCCATTGTGTACTTAAAAAGGGGGTATGCCTGTAGTATTTTGTGGACACTATAACTTTTGTGCAAACCAATCAATATACGCTTATTTTTTTTTTACTAAAAATATATAGAAGAATACATATTGGCCTAAACTGATGAAAACTGATGAATACATTTTTTTTATATATTTTTTTGGATATGTATTATAGCAGAAAGTAAAAAATATTGTTTTTTTTTTTCAAAATCGTTGGTTTTTTTTGTTTATAGCGCAAAAAATAAAAATCACAGAGGTGATCAAATGCCACCAAAAGAAAGCTCGATTTGTGGGAAAAAAAGGACGACAATTTTGTTTGGGTAGAACATCTCATGACCGCTCAATTGTCAATTAAAGTAATGAAGTGCCGTAACGCAAAAAAATGGCCTGGTCATTAAGAGGGTAAATCCTTCTGGGGCTGAAGTGGTTAAGAAATCTTACTACTTTTTATCTTCCAAATTGTTAGGCAAAAGCAGAAATGTGTTATTTTTCTAACAGGATTTATATTGTAAAGAAAACATTTTATTGTTAGTGACCTTTCCAGAACTGCTAATCTGAGGAACACTATGGTTTGCTCAACCATGTTCATCTGTTACACACTTTGCAGTATACATTTCTCAAGCTACCACAACTGCCACCCACTGCAACTACTACCACATGTTAGTTGCATAGGCTAGCACAACACGGAGTGAGACAAAATTTTAGAAAATATTTTTTTTTTCTTTTTTTTTTTCATTTGCAGTGTGAAAAATGAAAAACTATGTTTGCACACTCTTCTTTTGTATGTGGTTTATTTACTACAATAATGACATGTATTTAAGGATAATTGCTCATACTTGACAGCATTGTGAGCTAAGATGTGACCCTTTGCAAATCTTCCTTACAGTCTTGTTCAGGAATAAATTCACAAAGCCATACTACTTACTGTGGTGGTGGTGGTGGTCATTCATTGGGAATGACATAGATCTGCATCGCTGGATGACATGATTGATGATGGATGTACATCTCCTGGTTCAGACTGAATGTACTCCTAATATCTTTGACAGAACTTTTTGCCAGTTTTCCCTGAGAAAGTTGGCTTTGCCCCTGTGAACCATGTGGGAGGCTATTGTATGGAATACCCCATCTCACCATCCCATCCAATAGCCCATGCAACATGCAAAAGGAATGCAAGGGAGGATACATATCTTTCCTCCATACTGTAGTTCTCCAGTCCAAGTTCAAAGAGTCAGCTCCAACCAGCACCATACATATGGGGGAATGTTAATGTTGACTCTTGGACTGGAAAACTACTCTATGGAAGGAAGATATTTATCCTCCCTTGCATAACTTTTATATATCTTGAGGTGCGGTGGGTTCTCCCTGATATGCAGTGGCCACAGTTACAGTTTCCTGGTTCAGACTGCATGTAGTCCTAATATCTTTGACAGAACTTTTTACAAGTTTTCCCTGAGGAAGCTAGAGATCTGTTTATTTGTAACTGCTAATATATGTAACTGTAGCTCTTTTAATAATAAACACCTATGTGTCAAGGATGTTTTTTGTCTTTTAAAATTCTTTAAATATGTTTGTACCAATAAAAATGTGAATTTAATTCTGTGGTGTGGTACCTTGAAAGTCACATTAGTTTTCTTTTTTTAAGGATTTCTTATTCTTCAGTGTCATACATGAAGGAATGTGATACCTCTAAAACCACGTGAACAGTAGAGACTGTTCTGCAGGTATCCTTCCCATCCCTTATTCTAGGTTGTGAGAGATAGACCCTTATCCTTAATAACATTTTTCCAGGAGGTTCCCCAGATGAAGAGAACTTCTGTTACAGTTATGGCAAACCAGGACATGAGACACTGTAAAGTAGTTTGAAGTCCACCCTTTTACTGAAAGGTTTACAAAAGTATGCCAGTGGATTGGGGCCTGTGTTAACAGGCAAATGCAGCTTTTCACAAAAAATGTGAAGAGCAGTAATTAAAAAAGTGTAGCATTTCATATGTATGTATCAAAAGTTGGTTGTGTGACCTGATCACCAATCACACATCTCCTCCTTCAGCTCACCAGTCAAAAGAAAGGTTTTTCTCTTTTATTTTGACACAATTATATTTATACGTAAATAATATAATTACAAGAGGTATTTGAGTAATCAAATGATTTGCTATTGCAAAATATCTTTATGTTATTACCCGGTCTTCAAAGTCTGTCCAAGTATTGAAATGTTAAGGTGACTAAAGTCTTGAAAATACAAACAGACACAAAAAACATCCTATTTAAATAAAGTTATATGTGTTGTGACTAGACATGTTTTATTGTCTGTAAAATTACAATGCAAACCAGCAATCTAATTTGTGCAAAATTACCAAGTTTAATGACCACATGGAAATTTACTATTCTACCTGCCTTCTGCTAGTTCCTTGATTGAAAGAACCGGATATTTTTTGAATAATGGCCTAGCAGACAGGTTATTAAGTTCAGGAATATTAAAGGCCATTTCTTGATAGTGCATAATTCTCCTAACTACCCTCAGTGATAATCTGAAGCTATATCTTCAGGAGTCATTTATCAAAAGCTGTAAATGTAGAGCAGGAAAAAAAAAATATTTTGTACAATGCATTATCAATACAAAACTGATGCATCCTTTTTATACCCTATATAGATATTATTTTGTTTATTTCTGCATTTAATTACAATTGAACCACTTCTTATTTTTTGAGTAGCATAATTTTACCATGTGGGATTTACTGGTTTTCTTCTGGTTCATTTGTTGCCGTCATCTAAAAAAAAAAATCTTTTAATTGTGACCTGCTTTTAGTTTCTTATGCAGAAACAAGAGATGATGAATAGAGACCGTAAATAACTAAGTGCTGGTTAACAACCTTTGCTTTATAATACAAATTGAGAGGAAGGGTGCCTTTAGTGATTTTAGATAAACAAAAGGTAGATAGCAGTTGGCCATAGATGGGTAGAATTTTAATGAAAATTCTTGGGAAAAGAAGGTTCTAAGAAAGTTTGTTAATTTTTCTAATCATTAGTGGGTCAAATTAAAGTTCATTTTCAATTACAGTGATGAGTAATTTCAAAGGAGTAGGTTGTAAACTTTTTCCCAAATGAATGCATTTCTAACAGTGTATGTGGTTTTAATTCTGTAAAATCCATTCATTCCAAGATCAAATGTTAAAAGCAAACAAAATCTTTCCAATGACAAATACATTTTCTGAGAATTTGTGTACAAATTTCCCTAAGACTTTTCCTAAGAATTTTATCCTTCTATGGCCAGGTTTAGCTCACGAGCTACTGGATATGCAAAAAGAATGTGCAATGTACAGGAGAATATGAGTCAATGGTCCTAATTTACTAAAGAGGACATGCACACAATTTTGTGTTCATACCCCCTCAGCTGTTCAGGTGGAACAGCTTAATTGTACACTTAAAATATTTATTACCCACATGTTATATTCACAGGGATGCACAGAACTATAATATAGAGAAATACATGGACCTAAATCATTTAGTGCTCAAATATAGGTACCATCATCCTCATTAAATAGTTAATAGTATTACATTTTGGATATGATAAATGAGACTTTCAAGGTACCAAAATTGTCTCAATACATATTATTAAAAAAAATATTATTTTTTATTTATGAATTAAATAAAAACAAGCACTACACTAATATAAAAGTAGTAGAAGTAAAAACATAGCTTACAATTGTTATTTCACAATACCATTATGGGATATAATGTTAGTACAGTAGCAACAATTGTGTAAGACTAACTATGCAGTACCTTGTTTCATTTAAATATTTTCAATGTATTCAGGACTGATGGTTAGTAATCAATTATATAGAATAATGAATAAAATACATATGTCATCAAGTGCATACATAGTCCATGATCTCCACTAGCCAAAGTTTGCAACCAATATCTGTGGACATTACAGAGACCAATAGAAGGGAAACTAAATCACAAACCAGATCCATATCCATATGTCCCATATAATTTGAGTGTGTGCTAAATGTAATTGTCTTTTTCAACCTGACAAACTATGTAGCTATATTGTGGATATGACCATCTTTTTTTTTCATGCTGACCAGCAACTTGAGGGCACTATGCCATATACTGCTGGGTACTGTTCTCTATATTTTGTGTTGTCCATAACAAAGTGCTTACCACTGTACCTTACATACTCCTGACCAAGTATGGGCTGAATTGACGTGGATTTGGTTAGAGCAGGGTTTGGTGTACTTCAAAGAAGTTTCTAGGGTAATAGGCAAATAGTTGTAAAAAATAGCATGGGTAAAGGGATGACAAACAGACCCCTTTGAAATTCCACCAAAATACATGTATTTTGGAGGACCTTTGGAGGGGTATGTGATTTTTTTTAAGCCATCCCATCAATAAAATGTCATTTGCTGACAATTTAAACTGTATGTTTTTTTTTTTTTTTGCAAATGTCATTTTTGCTGTAGCACATATTAAATATACTGTAAATGTAGAGTTCCCACACTTGTGTAGTACCTCCTGACGAGGGTGGCCTCTTGCACAATTCCCATCCAATCAGAATGGTGCAGGTGCCAGGAAGTTTATTCAGTGAACTTGGAGATGGTTTAATGGAGAGGTTGGATGAGAAGAAGTAAAGAGTCAGATCACAAACTGAGGTCGGTAAAAGCCAGGCAGACAGGTGTTCAGAATCCAGCTCAGAAACCTGTGGGCATGCCTGTGCATCCATGTGTGCGCAGAGGCAGGTGCCTGCATGTGCACTCATGCGTTCTCATTCTTGGAAGTCTAATTATGAAAATGAACATGGTTGGCCTGAGTTTTCTGACAATACCTGACCATTTGAGTCTAGTGTGGATTTTAAGGGGGTACCCCAAGCAAAAAAAAAATAAATAAAGCAAAGGAAAATGCAAAACAAAAAAATGCACACAGTTTTTGTCAAAAAAACAAAAAATGTCTCACAATGTAATCCATCAATAATCATGATGTCTAGGAATGTAGATCTACATTAGTCACAATGTCCCCTGACCCATCAAAAGAAAAAGAAAATTCCCACCAAGACACGTCTAATCTATTCACTCTGATCAAATGACAGGACAGTAGGATGATAGCTGTTATACATTAGGGGGTCTCCCAGGTGGCCATATTTGTTCAATGATGTTACATGATCCCAGTGAATTCATTGACCATATATGTTCATGGACATATGGCAAATGGTGTCATCTGAGAGACCCTGTTATTTTTTTATAACAGCTTTCATCCACTTACCCTGTAATTCAGTGAGAGTGAGGTGTCTTATAAGGTACTTTTTTTTGCATACCAGAGCTTTTGAGTCTGATACAAAGTTTAAGGGGGGCTCTATGCAGTTTTTTTCTCTGTCTTGCTGTAGACTATGCTACAGCAAAAATTACATTTACAAAGTAAAATAAAATGACTGTTCAAATTGCAGGCAAAGAAGTTATAGTAAACGATCACCTTGTAAAACAACCCATTCCGTTTAAAATAGAAATGAAAGGCAAAACATTTTTGTATATATATATATATATATATATGGCACATATCAGGAATATGAACCACTGCTAAAACAAACCAAGGGCAGTTCAGTTTATTTTAATCATGATTTAAAATGTAACTACATTGCTTGACAAAGTGATTGACGGTGAATGTACATCATACATTTTTTTTTAAATGAATCACTTCCTAGCAGAACACAGTAGATATACAGCCAGGACAAGCATCATTCTGGGAGGACATACCAGTACATCCTGCCAGTTTAGCTACTCATGTATGTCCCCAGGGGCATGCAATAGTGTGATCTGTGATCACTGAGTCTCTAGGATACAGCACATCATTTATTGGGGTTAATGACTGTTGTGATTGGTCATGTATGATGTGATTGTTGTGCCCAACCCCTGAAGATGCCCCATTGGACATAATATGTTAGGTGGAGATTGTTACGTGCACTCACGTCTGTGGCTGCTGTTTCCTGGTGACAAACAATGGCGTTTATGTAAGTGTCTTTTGCAGGCTTGATTTTATACTTGCTTTTATGTGTCTACATAAATAAATTGTGACAGACTCACCCGGGACAGAGGCTTTTGGAGGGGACTAGCCTCTTGCCTACTGACTATGGGCCCTGGCTTTATAGGGAACACTACTCTTTATGAGGCGTATGCCTGGGGGACCCTTGGAGTAATTTTACTTTGGTATTAAAGTCCATGTCTCCCCAAGACTCACAAACTCTGGGACTCTAGGGGTCCCTGTATGGGGCCTAGCTGCCTCATTACCAATAGTGGGTGAATAGTGACTACTTCACACTGTGAGACTCAAAGGGGTCTCCTGCTATAATGTGTTTATTGTAAGTAGGTTTAGTGTGCCTCCTAAGGGTCTTTTACCCATTGTTAATTGTGCTAATTAACTCACCTATTGTCTGCTAGCAAACTATTGAGGGATGTGTTTATACTTGTAATAATGTGTATTGTACTTTGTGAGCATGATGTCAGCAAGTCTCATCTGAAACGAGACCTCTGAGTGTCCAGGTGGCTAGTTGTTTAATCAACTTAATGTTTCTAGTATATCTTGGCTAATTTGACTAAACTCTTAAGGATCCTCTATGATGGGGTTGGCCATGCGTCAGCTGTACCTCATTATCTAAACCATTGTGTCATGTTTTGGGTAGTTATTTGGGTAATTGTTCACGTAGTGATTGACCTACTTCTCAAGTGTATCAAAAGCCTGTATTCTTGTTCAATAAACAGTTCCAGTTTTGCAGCTGAGCTAGCCCCATCTAGTTCTTGGTTGCAAGATGTGGCTATAATATCTGATATCTATGTTCAGACTGGAGGAAGTGGTATACTGACGGATAGAAATGTGCATGATGAAAAAATTTGTTTAGTTTAGTTTAGTTTCGATTTTTTATTTAACTAAATTTGTTTAGTTAAATTAGTTGCATTCGTTACATTCGTTTTCGGCATTCGTTTAGTTTCGTATTCGAATTCGAAAAAATTCTACTGCATTCGAAAAAAAACTATCAAATTCGAAAAAAATTCTACAGCATTCGAAAAAAAACTATCAAATTCGAAAAAATTCTATCAAATTCGAAAAAATTCTACCGCATTTGAAAAAAAATTGACTGAATTTGAAAAAGTAAACTATATATACCCATTTTGCGAAATTCGAATTTCATATAGAATGAAATCGAATTCCAATAGAAAAGATTCAAATAGAATAGAAAATAAGAATAGCATGCAAAAACAATAGAACAGAATAGAAAAAAAATATAATATATTCTATTCTAATCTTTTCTATTCAAATTGTAATTCATTCTGTACCAAATTCCAATTCCGGAAGATGATATATATATATATATATATATATATATATATATATATATATATTTTTTTTTTTCCTATTCTGTTCTATTGTTTTTAGAAGTAGAAAAGAGTAGAAAAGAATAGACTAGAAAAACAATAGAACAGAATAGAATAAAACATAATATATATATATATATATATATATATATATATATATATATATATATATAAAAAATATATATATTATAATTTTGCCTAGAATGAATTCAAATTCGAATAGAAAAGTTTAGAATAGAAAAGAAAAGCATAGAAAAACAATAAAACAGAATAGAAAAAAAATATAATTATATATATGTATTCTATTGCTTTATATTTTATATTCTATTTTATTGTATTTTTTAGAAAATCGATTTCTATTGTTTTCAAAATTCGATTCAAATTTGCTTTCGAATTCGATTCGAATATGTTTTCGAATCCGAATATGTTTTCGAATTCGTTTTGAATTCGATTCGAATTCGATTCGAATTTGTTCGCTTTTTTTCGGATTCGTTTAAATTCATCACGTTTGTAATTCGGAAATTCGGATGCGTCCGAATTTCCGAATAATGAAAAATTTGTCAGAATTTCGATTCGGAACTAAACGGAATGCACATGTCTACTGACGGAAGCACTCAGGGGGAGTATAGGACAGTTCTCTCACATAAATATGGGGATTTACTGCACCATGAGAGCCTTTTCTTGCCCCTAAAGACATGTATTATATTGGAGATGCCTGATATGGATGAGAGGATCAGGGGTGTCATAGACAAGATTTGTTGGTGTTTATGAGATCAGCTTGTCAGATGCTATACTTTCATCTGTGCCCCGGATGGTAGAGGTAGAGGGAAAGGAGGAATGCTTTGAGGCAAAATATAAAATATACAACATTTTAATTTGAGTACAGTGTTGAATGACTGAGTAATTGTCATTCAAAGTGTGACAGAGCTGAACAATGGCCTTTGCAGAAAGGGGGTGAAACAGTCTATTCTTGAAGTAGTTAAAGGACTTGTCCAAGACAGTGTCTGTTTTGTTTACACTTTACAACTTTTTTAATGTACCCCTTACTCAATCGCATGAGAAGTACCAGTATCTGGGTGGGTTATTAGTAAAGGGGGCTTCCAGTCTCTGATAAGCCCCCACCTACAGAAACATACAAAAACTGGACCACACTTACAGGGTAGAGGCTCTTGTCCTCATCAACATGCGGATATAGGGCTTTGCCTGGGTACCCCCTCATATTAAATGTTGTAAAGTTCCATACCAGACCCTTATCTGAGCATGCAGTCTGGCAGGCCCTAAATAGGAAGATGAGAGTTCACTCCTTCATCTCCTGAACCATACCAGGGCACATGCCCCAAGCGCATTGGTCAAGCCCAGGGTGGGCATACACATGTATATACAGTAATATACGTGTGTGTGTATATATCCCCAGAGAGCCCCCCACTTACATCAGGGTCGCCAGAGAGCCTCCTCCTTACATCAGAGTCCCGAGAGAGCCTCCCCCTTGCATCATGGTCCCCAGAGAGTCCCCCTTACATTAGGGTCCCCAGAGAGCCTCCCAATTAAAATCAGGGTCCCCAGAGAGCCTCCCCCTTAAAATCAGGGTCTCCAGAGAACCCCCCACTTACATCAGGGTCCCCAGAGAGCCTCCTCTCCCCTTGAGGACCCCTACAGAGACTCAGGGCTATGGGCCCCAGATCCAGGGCTATAGCCCCAAAAGCCAGACAGAGGGGTGGGAGTTGTAGCATTCTGTGAAGTTATAGAATGTCTGCCTATGTTCAGTTTATTGATTGCTGTTTGATAAAGCAACCCAAACATCTGAACCAGAACATCTGGTGAAGAATATGTTGTATACAGAGAACCGCACTGGGGCAGACTGACATTTATGAATTCTCATTTCCTACTACTAAAGTTCCACTGTAATTCACTGTGAGCAGGCAGTTTTTTTTATTTTTTATTATAACAATGTATTTATTAGAATTTTTTTTCAAAAAGAGTAACAAAGAACAATTCTTACAGTGTACAGTGAAGTATTATTGGTTACACTGGTAAGTAAAACTCATAGGGATCATGCAAGAAAGCTAATCCTGTCAGGAATTACAAACTAGTAGACAGGACCCCAGACCAACCTCATACACCTAATGGGAACATACTATGGCAGGTTGAGATTCAGTCACCCACTAGTTAGCCAAAACATATAGGGTATAACTTCACATTAATGGAACTAAACTTATAACAAATGCAAGATTAGTCCAGTACAAGCAGGCAGATTTTTTTCTGTGACAAAAACACACCTGCCTGCCTGCTCATATGGATCCCTTGGCATGTAAACTGAGATGTGCATGTGCAGCTCAGCTTACATTGGCCAGCCTGATTTCTGTAAGCTGGGATGATTAGCTCTTGTCATCCCATGCTGGCCAACAAAGATGGCCAAAAACTGACACAAAGAAAAAGATGCGAGGGACAAGACAGTTGGAGGAGAGGTGAGTATTCCTCCCTAAGTTCTGCTTTAATCCACTTTTCTTTCTTGCATACTTTCTTTACCTTCACTGACACTCTTTACAGAACATGTTTTGCCCTATATGGCTGCTAACGTCTGTATGGGACAAAACATGTTGAGCACTCATATGCTTTTTATATGACATTAAAACAAATAGTTTAACATAATAGTTTTATTCCATGTATGCACTGCATCATTGTAAAAGTGGATGAAAAAAGATTTAAGGTAAGAGGGTGACACCAATGTCTGCAGAAATGGACAAGAGACAGAGTTTCCACAAACACAAGACAGAGTTTCCACAAACACAAGTCAAACACAGTATAGTGGTATGCATGGCCAAAAATCTACTTTTTTGGATGTGATGGAACTGAGAATTTGTTAATTGAAATACTTCTGAGTAGGCAAGTTACAAATAATGTGCAATATGCTGCAAATAGAAAATACTACCCAAAGGAATGCCTCTCCATCCAAACCATGCACCCGAGCCACCACAAACAAGCACAGTCCTTATAGAGTGTAAGTACAATTTACTTTGGATTAATCAACACAGTAAAATGTGATCCGGCCACAAAGGCTTATAAACCTTCACTAATTAACAATAATATAGATATATCCTAGAAAGGTCATTTTAATGTTCAATTAGGTCATTCAAAACAGCATTTGTTTCTCCAAGAAAAAACTCTATTTGTGTGTATTAAAAACTAGCATGCTGAAAATAGTTAAGTGTATTGCTTAAAATAAACAAGCTATTCAAGGCTGAATACAAGCATCAATGCTATAGTTTCCACTTCTGTGTAAGCAGATGGAAGAGCAGTTAAACACTTATCTGCTTGGTTTCATTTCATAACCAAGGGATGTATTTGCACAAATTCTGGTTCCATCCAAGCCGATGAAGTGATGTTGGATCATCTGTGAATTTAATACGATACAGTCCATTGCTCTGTCATTATGATTTAGTTACTTTACAAAGAACAGATTGCTACAAGGAGATTAGCAATCATGAGAGTTTTCAGACTCTTAAAAACCTTATGTACTGTTGTGGTTTTTACACCATGTAATTTTAAGAAGGGTATTTTCTGAAATTTGCATTAAATTTTAAGCCTAATTTAGTTCACTTGCCTACATGAATGCATTTCATTGAGCCCTACTTTAATTTGGAGCCCTTGTGATGCCCATGCTGCTACTTGGAAAAACAAGTATCAGTTTTAAAAGAAAAAAGCAAAGTACTTTAAAAGCTACTTAGTGTTCCTGGAACCCTATAGTTTTATTAAATGATGCAACTAATATGTGCCAGGTTCTTTTGGTAGACTGTCAGTATAAGCGAAGAATTTTCCTGGTGTATGGCTGAAAGTCTTTCTTTGTTGTTTAAAGGATAAGTTCATATTTTTTAGCATGTTACATAGTTCAATCTCTCTTGATGTCAGTGTGTATCTGCCTGTCCATACAAGGTATGAGAAGACAGATGCACTGACAAGTCTGCAAGAGTCCTGTATGACAGCCATGATTTGCTGATCGCAGGTGCAATGCTTTACAGGCTTCAAGTAAAAAGAAATAATAAATGCACATTTTTTTACCAACAAAAAGATGTACATTTATTATTTGTTTTTTAAAAAAGGTGAACTTATCCTTTAGCCCCCTCAGAGGATAAAACAAATCCTAACAAATCCTAATGCCCAAACACAGTTTTACAACCTTGACATCTGTTAGTATAACTCTACATATCATCACACCTACTATGTATTCAGGTGTATTATACCTTGTTTTTTTCAGGACAAATTGGACTTTCATTTGCTGGTAAATGTTACCAGATATCTCAATATTTTATAAAAGGAAAATTGGCTCAAAATAGTAAAAACAATCATTTAAAAAAAAATGTGTAGCTGTACTTTTCTTGCTATTACCATAACCTACCACCAAAGACCAACCCAAAATAAATGTTCCCACTCCTGACAATCACAGCAATAACACATGTGTATGTTATTTGTACCTGTAGTAGGACTTAGAAACAATGGTGCACATTCTGCTTTTTATATCCTATTCCTCTCTATTCGGTGGCTGGCTTTACAGTGATTAATTACTGTGATAGACAATCAAAGGCTATCACAGCAATCAGGTGACCGGGTACCAGGCTTAGTATGGGACTCAGGGTGCTTACTAAGAGCATGGTCCCTGTGCTAGGAGCACTCTGTGCAGCCTGCTCCCAGCACAAAAACATGTACACATATATGTGGATTTACAGAAGACCCACTTCTGTGAGGCCACATATATGTACAGTCAGAGGCAAGAGGTTAAATTGACTGATGGGCCTGAAAAGCCATGCGTCATGTGCCCAGGCAGAAGGTAAGATGGGGCTGCCAGTTTTAACTGACTTATGAACTGTGAAATCTTTTGAAAAACAGTTACAGTAGATGTTTAAAATCCATAAATATATAATTGTTTTGCCTTTTTCATACATGGTATCTAGGACAAATGCAAATTGATAGAAGCAAAATATGATCACAAACTAAAAACTAAAGGACAAATAAATAACATCATACCAGTACAATTTGTTTTCAGCTTTATGTAGTCCATTTAGAATGGTGATTGTCAATTTTTTTTCCTTCTGTTGTAACTCCATTACCATTTTTATTGTATTCTTTATACTATGTAAATAATTTCAGTATGCACCTCTTTGACTAACTTTTTGACATACACCCACTATACATCTGTTAGGCAAAAATGCAGTTGTAAGATAGTTAGCTATATTAAGAACCATGCTTTTAAATACAGAGGTAAATTATAAAGAAAAAAAAACTTGCTCTGAAAATACATACTGTACATAAAATACTTTAAATACTTTTAACTTTTGTGCTGATTGGGTAAGCAGAATGAGTATTTGTGCTTCCATTCACTAGTAAATAATTCAAAGATGTACTGTAGACGTGAATTGATCACACAGTTTCTATACTCCCAGGCATAGTAATACATAGGATATGCTTACTAAGTTATAATATATAACATCTTTGTAGGCCTCATAACGTTTTAAAAATATTTTGCTGTACAATATTAAAATATTGTGAATAATTAAAATTTTAAAGAGTCTTATCAGGCTTTATTTACTGAATTCTCTAAGTTTTATGTTAGCTCAGCAATCCCATGCTTACTTAAAGCATATCTAACCCCAAGAACAAAAATGTTATATATTACGGCTTATTGGTAATTAGATGTGGGAACTTCATTAATTTCCTTTTTTAGGCTTTTTCCCTTTTTTTTTACACGGTAAATGTGCCAGAAATGCACTTTGGGGGAGATTTACAAAGGTGGTGCACACAGAATCTGGCACAGCTGTGCATAGAAACTAATCAGCTTCTAAGTTTTATTTTCAAAGTTTGACCACTTAAGCCCCGGAAGATTTGGCTGCTCAATGACCAGGCCATTTTTTTGATACAGCACTGCGTCTCTTTAACGGACAATTGCGCGGTCGTGCAACACTGTACCCAAACAAGTGCAGTGGGTGCCTGCTTTCCCCACTTCAAGGGCCAAACTACAGCTACAACGGTTCGCGGGAACGTGCCAACCTGCTGCAGTATAATGAAGGTGGCTGGTCGGCAAGCGGTTAAAGTGGTTGTGAAGGTGCAAGATTTTTTTAACCTTCATGCATGAAGGTGTAAAACCCTCTTTGTGCAGCAGCCCCCCCAAATACTTACCTAAGCCCCATCTCGATCCAGTGATGTGCACGAGAGCAGCATCTCTCCCAGGTATCCTTCTCTTCATTGGCTGAGATATTGGCTCTCACTACTGTCAATCACAGCCAGTGAACCAATCATGAGAAAGCAGGGGCAGGACTGAGCCACGCTTCATGTGTGCTATTCGGCACTCAGCAGGAGGGAGGGGCCAGGAGCACCGATGGGGGACCAAAGAAGAGGAGGATAAGGGCTGTTTTATGAAAAACTACTGCATAGAGCAGGTAACTATGACATGTTTTGTTATTTGTTATTTTGAAAAAAACTGCCTTTAATATCACTATAATTGAACAAGCTGAAGTTAAAAGCTAATTACTATGCACAGCTGTACCTGATTCTGTGCACCAGTTTTAGTAAATCTCTCTGGAGTGCTTTATGACTATAGAATACTTCCCATTCTCATCTTCTACATAACTTAGGGGCTTTGTCCACAGAGATGGCTGGGAAACTGGTAACATTCAGCAGAGGTGTAAAGCACAGGAAGTTATCAGCTCACACAAATTTTAGCAGGATCAACAGGCTTATTGAACAGATATAACAAAATGCATTAAATATTACATTTAACAGAGCAAGACAATATATGAGAAATGCATTGTTCGAGTTTATGGAAAATATGTATTAATTAAATAGCTTGTTTGGACCAGCTTGGCCCACACAGCAAACTGTGTATTTTTTTTTTTAAGTTGTGCTATGTAAATGGGAACATTTAATACGTACAAAATAGGTGTTATCCCAATTTGGCTGCAAAAATGTAAATACCCTTTCATATAAGGAATTTTAAACCATTTATGTCTACTTTCGGGTTATGTGGGGTTAAAAAATACAAAGAAGCAGAAATAAAATAGTTTTTGTCTTACTTGATTAGGCATTTAACACAGCTTTGTCCAGCCGGCTTACTATTATTTTTTAACACAAAAGAACTGTTTTTTATCACTTATGTTGCAATGCCAATATGTTGCTTCTAGCGTGAGCAAAATACGTATACGTATATAAGAAAGCATAAACGAAGGAGAGAAAGAGAGAGGAGAGAGAGAGAGAGAGAGAGAGAGAGAATCATGCATGCACCTATACAATGACCTTAGCTTGAATATGCGGTTTTGTTTTAGGTGCCAGTTCACAAGCAATATGATGTTAAACTGAAACAAGTGGCCATGAAAGGCATCTACATTAAAAGGGGGGCAAGATGGACTTCAGGTATGAGGAAAGATTAGCAAAACTGGAAAAGAAAAACCTGTACAAATGCATAAGTCATCCATGTGGTAAATTTTTTGGTAAAGTTTTTTGCTAAGGGCATTGCCAAAGACAAGGGGGCAACCTTTGCGCCTAGGGGAATTGAGGTTTATCCTGCAAATATGTAGGTTGCATTTTTTATTTATAATAATATATAATACTGTACAGACAGCGTGTTCTAATTTATTTAAATCACAATTCCAGGCAAAAAATAGCAAGATAAAAAGATAATGGACCATTAAAAGTAATATAATAAATACCGCTTTACAGAGCAGCACTTAAAAAACCCTTGAACAATCTTATAAATTTCACTGGGAATCAGAGGCTCTTCCTTATCTAGGTATTCATTTGATGCCTCCTTTAGATACCTCTTATTCCCACAACTATCGTGCACTATATAGACGTTTAACGGCAGACTTGGCTAGATGGCAGCTTCATACTCCATTGTAGTTTGGCAGACTCTGTAAAAATGTATGTTCTTCAGAGGATTTTATATATTTGTTGCACTATACCAGTGGCACTTGTTAGATCTGATCTGATGATATTTCAAAAGAAGCTTCTTCAGTTTATATGGGGAAACAAGAGGCCCAGGGTGAATAAGCGCACACTGTATACCCCAAAATATAAGGGGAGCCTAGGACTCCCTGATCTGCTGAAATATTTTCATGCCGCACAATTAGCCCAACTTACTAAATTTCATTCCCAACAGCCCCACACATTGTGGATGTTGGTGAAATCCTATTCTTGTCAATTTAAACCAATTTCCCACATGATGTTGTTTGCTGACGATGGATCGGCCCCCAAATCTATGCCCCTCCCTTTCTTTGTCACTGGGCATCTGGGATAGACTGTCCAAGTCTCATAACTTCAAACCACCTCACACCCCATTAGCTCCTCTCCTACGAAGCAAGGACTTCACCCTGGGCCTCACTCCCCTTGCTTTTGAATGGTGGTCCAACAAGGGTTTCATGCAGATTGTGGACCTATGTGCTATCCAAAAGATTGCTGATAGAAAAACACCAATTGCCGGACTAGATATACTCAAATACACCATTAACTGCATACCTTATCAGGTAAAAGTGATCTTGCGACTATGTCACCTATGGAAAATATGTGTCGTCGATTTGATAAGACCCAAGGTCATATATCTGAAATATATACTATTCCCACACATACCTTGGTAAAACTGAGCTATATGGCTAGATGGGAGCAGGATATCCAGGAAACCCTGGAACTTGAGGAATGGCACTCGATAGCGCTAGCAGCATCAAGGTCATTCATCAACACTTCTATTGTAGAAGCAAATTATAAGGTATTACTAAGGTCCCGGGGGCTTCCTCTAAGTGTTTTTGAGGCTGTGGTCAGGAAGGGATGGCCTACCACATTTGGTGGCATTGCCCCAAGGTACGGCGGTTCTGGATCAGGGTTTATAATTTAATTTAAATTCTCACCCAAATTAACCTGACCAAGTCCCCAAAACACGCGTTACTGAGTTGTAAGGTTGAGGAGGCCTCCAAAATTCAGAGAGGGCTCCTCACATTTATATTTGTTTCTGCTAAAATTACAATAGCCAGGAACTAGGGATGGACGAATGGTTTGGCCTGAGCATAAGTTCGGGGCCGAACTTTGGTTGTTTGAACTTTCGGCGAACACCGAGCAATATGCAGTGTTCGTGGCAAATTCGAAAGCCGCCGGAACACCGTTAAAGTCTAAGGGACACTAACATGAAAAACCAAAAGTGCTCATTTTAAAGGCTTATATGCAAGTAATTATCATAAAAAGTGTTTCGGGACTGGTGCCTGCCCCAAGGGATATGTATCGATGCAAAAATAAGTTTTAAAAACTGCCCTTTTTTCGGGAGCAGTGATTTTAATAATGCTTAAAGTGAAACAATAAAAATAAAATATTCCTTTAAATATTGTGCCTGGGGGGTGTCTATAGTATGCCTGTAAAGTGCCGCATTTTTGAACAGTACCACACCAAAATGACATTTAAAGGGAAAAAAGTCATTTAAAACTGATCGCGGCTGTAATGAATTGTCGGGTCTCGGCAATATAGATAAAACTCATTGAAAAAATGGCATGGGTTCCCCCCAGTCCATTACCAGGCCCTTTGGGTCTGGTATGAATATTAAGGGGAACCCCAAACCAAATTAGAAAGAAAATTGCGTGGGGGTCCCCCTAAAATTCATACCAGGCCCTTCAGGTCATCCCCACAACCCTTGCCTGGTGGTTGTGGGGGTATGTGGGTGGGGGGCTTATCGATATCTGAAAGTCCCTTTTAACAAGGGGACCCCCAGATCCTGGCCCCCCATGTGAATTGGTACAATGTACCCCTTTACCAATTCACATAGGTGAGGCCGGGATCTGGGGGTCCCCTTGTTAAAGGGGGCTTCCAGATTCTGATAAGCCCCCACGCCCGCATACCCCCACAACCACCGGGCAAGGGTTGTGGGGATGAGGCCCTTGTCCCCATAAACAAGGGGACAAGGTGCTTTGGGAGGCTACTCCAATGCATCCTCCCCATGTTGAGGGCATGTGGCCTGGTTCGGTTCAGGAGGGGCGGTGCTCTCTCACCCCCCCTTTTCCTGTGGCCTGGCAGGTTGCATGCTCAGATAAGGGTCTGGTATGGATTTTGGGGGGACCCCTATGCCATTTTAAAAATTTTTTTAAAGAGTTTTATCTATATTGCCGAGACCTGACAAATCATTACAGCCACGATCAGTTTTAACCACTTAAGGACCGGCGCACGACTATGTACGTCGGCAAAGTGGCACGGCTGGGCAAATGGACGTATATATATGTTTGAATTTCCCGCCGTGTCATTGCGTGCACGCCGCCGGCGGCACACGCGTGTGCCAGCCAGGAGCTCTGTGAGTCAGGTCACGGGTCCCGTGGACTCGATCGCCGCGGAGATACCCGCGATCGTCTCACCGAGAGCAGGAATGAGGAGATGCTAATGTAAACAGCATCTCCCCGTTCTGGCTAGTGACAGTGTCACTCGATCTCTGCTCTTTGTCATCGGGAGCAGAGATCAGTGGACTGACAGACACAGCCCAACCCCTCTACAGTTAGAAAACACTCCCTAGTACTGACTTAACCCCTCCCTGCCCCCTAGTGGTTAACCCCTTCACTGCCAGTGTCATTTACACAGGAATCAATGCATTTTTATAGCACTGATTGCTGTATAAATGACAATGGTCCCAAAAATGTGTCAAAAATGTCCGACATGTCCGCCATAATGTCGCAATCACAATAAAAATTGCTGATCGCCGCCAAAACTAGTAAAAAAAAAATATTAATAAAAATGCCATAAAACTATCCCCTATTTTGTAAACGCTATAACTTTTGCGCAAACCAATCAATAATCGCTTATTGCGTTTTTTTTTTTACCAAAAATATGTAGAAGAATACATATCGGCCTAAACTGAGGAAAAAAAATGTTTTTTTATATATTTTTGGGGGATATTTATTATAGCAAAAAGTAAAAAATAATGCGTTTTTTCCAAAATTGTCGCTCTTATTTTGTTTATAGCGCAAAAAATAAAAATTGCAGAGGTGATCAAATACCACCAAAAGAAAGCTCTATTTGTGGGAAAAAAAGGACGTCAATTTTGTTTGAGAGTCACGTCGCACGACCACGCAATTGTCAGTTAAAGCGACGCAGTGCCGAATCGCAAAAAGTGCTCTGCTCTTTAGCCAGCCAAATCCTCCGGGGCTGAAGTGGTTAAATGACCTTTTTCCTTTAAAAATGTAATTTTGCTGTGGTACTGTTCTAAACATGGGAAAACTGTGCCACTTTACAGACATACTATAGACACCCCCCAGGCACAATATTTAAAGGAATATTTCATTTTTATGGTTTCACTTTAAGCATTATTAGAATCACTGCTCCCGAAAAAATGTCAATTTTTAAAAAATTTTTTTGCATTGATACATGTCCCCTGGGGCAGGACCCGGGTCCCCAAACACTTTCTATGACAATAGCTTGCATATAAGCCTTTAAAATTAGCACTTTTGATTTTTCATGTGTGTGTCCCATAGACTTTAACAGTGTTTGTGTGTTCTTCCAATTTTTTTGTCTGTTCGGATGTTATGATGCGAACCGAACCGGGGGGTGTTTGGCTCATCCTTACCAGGAACTGGAGGTCGGCGACTATACCATTTGACCAACTCAAACATAAACTTTCTTGGCTTTGCTATGTTAAATAAAAGGCTGACGGTAATCTTACAGGATAATTTGAAAATGTTTGACAAGGTATGGGGTCCATGGATCGGATATTTGACCAATGATCCTTTCCCTTCCCCCTTCTTTTCTCTCTTCCTCCTTTCATCTCTTGCTCCTTTTGGTTTCCCCCTCATTTTCTTTTTGTTTTGCTTATTTATTTATTTTTTCTTCTCTCTTCTTTTTGGATTTTGGTATTGGGGGGCCTGGACTGCATTCTTCCTCAGTTTTGGGGGATGGAGTGTCTTCTGCTATTTGCGGGGTTACGCACATTCCTCAGCATGAGGGGGCGTGCTCTGGGTCCCATTTAACTGAGTTGATACCATGACATAGGACATATTGAGATGTTTAGGTTTTACAGTCTGTTTTACAGCTCACTTTAAGTTTAACATACAAGACTATAATTAATAAAACGTTATCATTATGGATTACGATTACTTGCCTCTAACTCATAGGAGGCAAGATGTCTCAGGGAGCATGACCT
Organism: Lithobates clamitans; assembly: GCA_037952925.1. Lineage (NCBI taxonomy): Eukaryota > Metazoa > Chordata > Amphibia > Anura > Ranidae > Lithobates > Lithobates clamitans. The sequence continues at coordinate 4,691,861 of JBBGZY010000143.1, forward strand.
ATCGCCACGTGGAAGGTGGTAACATGTACCTCACATTGTACTTATCCAATTATATAGTTCAACTTTCCATTCTTGTACGGTATGTTCTTCAGATTATGGAAGCTATGTATTGTTCAGAATCAATGCCGAAATCTTTATTCTGTTCTGTGAAATAATAAAAAAAAGTAATATAATAAAATAACCAAACCAACTGTTGCTGTAATGTTAAAATTCAATCCAGAGGTCTTGATAACATAATTAAACCAGATTTTGCCATTATATGCCATCACTCTGATGGCCAGCACCATTTTATCCACTTCCCCTGAAACCAGGTTATCCTGGAACTGCCCCAGCCTGATACTGGTTAGTAAAAGAAAAAACAGAACAAAGATGATGTCATCTGTTTGTCACTCTGCTTTCTCTTCCTATAGGCACGCTTTTTTCAGCACATTAATTTATTGGCTCATTGTACTGCTTCTTTCCCTTACACTCCAGCTTTGCAATTCAGGTACTTGCATAAAAAAAAAAAAAACAAACAAAAAAACCCCCCATTTAATTTCATATTAATTAATATAGAGGTGAATTGATTTGTGTATGTTATATCTGCTTAAAGCTCAGCTTTAACTTTTCTTGTTAAAGATAAAATATTTTGGAATCCCATTGGAAAGGCTCTAAGCTGTACCAAAGAGAAGTATAATCTGGCTTACTTTGCAAATTACTATGTAATGCCTACAAAGGCCAGCAGATGGAATAAAAAATAATTTAAAATAATGTGTTAAGTTGCATGTTGATGGTATAAATAAATCTCATTGAAGCTAATGGCAGATGGTATCTGAAAGAAGAATAATTTGTGGTGCCCACAGCAAGTAATCATCAGCTGGTTGGGGAATATGAAGGGGTTGCTATGGGCAACACAGGCAGTTCTTCCAAATACATTACAATCAAGACCTAGTGTAGCTTAGAAAATAATTATACACAGTAGATTGCAAGCTGCCCGATTACTACTCAGTTTTAAAATGAGTCTTATATTGTAATTGTAATGTCAATATCCAAAAGGTAAAAAACTGAATATAAAAAGTACAAAAAGTACAGCTTGTGCACTCTAGGGAGATTCTTCTAGCACAATATTCAAACCTGATTATTCAGTTCCATTGCCAAAATTCAGAGCTATCAGCTTGCCACATTGCATTGCTGGATGTATATCTCCTCCAGGAGGGGTGGTATTCATGGGATCTGGCCACATGTCCTGGCATAAAGTGTGCATAGTTTTTCTATAAACTGGAAGGTGGTCTCAAAAATGTGCTTCTGTTTTATTTTTAATGTTCACAAAGCTGTTTTCTGGGAATTATAAACTCATAAGAATGGCATGGACTATAATATATCTTTGAATGGAAATAAGTCTATTGTGTGGAGTTATATCATTTTTTCATGGAATGTTTAAAATAGTAAAGACCCATATTAATTCCTAATCGACAATACATCAAAAAGTAAAGGAATCTTTATTCCGGACATATTGGTACTTTATGCTGCCTGATCTCTAGACCAGGGAACTTTTCAAATACCATAGATGCAAAAACCTTAAGGGGCCACCTGCACATATTGAATCTAATTCACTTTGAATGGGTCCTTAGCAAGCCTCAGCACACACACACACACAAAATGTTACTACTTTTGGCCAATTATGCACACAAAATAACAATGTGCCATCACACATATGGGCAGGTGTGTTGCCTTAGGCAGGCTTCAAATATGTACGGCCGGGGGTTCGTGCCTGGGGTCTGGTGCAATTTTTTGCCTGAATTCGCACCTGAACCAATCGTTCTGTTTTACTGCTACTTTTTACTACGCAAGTTTGTGGGGTTAATTTGCTAATGGAGTTGAGACTGCTCACTTAGCAAAGTGAATGTTCCCATAGCTTAGGAAAAAAGGTGAAGTTGTGGGGTATGTGTCTGATAATTATTAGAACTGGCTTGGATAAGCAGAAGAATGTCCATAATATTAAATAACAAATCCAAATGAAAGTGACTACCTACTACTAATGATTCAGATCATGTAAAAGGGAAATTCAAAAAATAATGTTGCACAGGATTACATCAATATAGTGAATATATCTTGCTCATTTGCTAAAGCCGGCCATAGATGGTTTGAATCTCTGCCAAATTAGCAGGGACCAACCAAGATTTGATCCATCTATGGGCACCCAAGTTGATCCATCAATTGACTTGGGTAAAACCAGCATGTCAGATTTCTAATGTGATTATTGCCAGTGGCTATAGCTGCTAACAATACTCATTGGCTACCAGCCCCCCTCTTCCCCCTGTCAGGAGAATGCAACAGTTCCATAGAAGGGATTCCCCCATCAGCAGTGACAGTGTTGATGGGGGAATCAAGCAATTTTCTTTCCTGCAACCCATGATTGCGGGAAAGAAAATTGTATATTCTATGGCCTGCCTAAGTTTAATACACCTTTACTTTGCTAAGTAAACAGCTTTTTACTTAAGGACCACCCCACGTACATTTACTGCAGCAGGGCAGCCCTTAAGTGCAAAATCACATACCTGTGCGTGATTTTTTTTCTTTCAACTCCGGGGGGGAGCACTGCCAGAGCCCAGCTCCCACTGTGATTGGACACATTGGGAGACAATCAGCAGGTCCAGTATATGCGGTGTCTGCTGGGACCCGCCGATCATTCTGAGGAGAGGCAGAACAGTGGTCTGCCTATGTAAACAAGACAGATTGCTGTTCTGCCAGAGGAGAAAATGAAGATCTTGTGTTTCTGCTAAGCAGAAACACAGATCTTTGTTCTCCTTTTGTAAAAGTACATCCCACAGTTAGAGAGCACCCCCTAGGGCCACACTTAACCCCTTGACCGCCCCTGATGGTAATCCCTTCCCTGCCAGTGTCATTAGTACAGTAACAGTGCATTTTTTTTAGCACTGATCACTCTAATAATGTCACTGGTCGCCAAAAAGTGTCAAAAGTGTCAGTTAGGTGTCCGATTTGTCACAGTCCCACTAAAAATTGCTGATCTTACTAATTTACTAGTAAAAAAATAATAAATAAATATTTCTTAAAAATATCCCATAGTTTGTAGACGCTATAACATTTGCACAAACCAATCAATATAGGCTTATTGGGATTTTTTTAACCAAAAATATGTAGCAGGATACATATTGACCTAAATTGATGAAGAAATTCGTTTTTTAAATTTTTTCATTGGGTATGTTTTATAGCAGAAAGTAAAAAAACGTTTTTTTTTCAAAATTGTCAATCTTTTTTTGTTTATAGCGTAAAAAATAAAAAACGCAGAGGTGATCAAATACCACCAAAGTAAAGTTCTGTTTGTGGGAAAAAAAGGACATCAATTTTATTTGGGTACAGTGTCACACAAACTCAATTGTCAGTTAAAGCAATGTACTGCCACATTGCAAAAAATGACCTGGTCAGGAAGGGGATAAAACCTTCCAGACCTGAGGTGGTTAAGGCCCGTACACATGATCAGAAAATCGTACTAAAAATACCGCTTTCAAAGCAATCCAATGATAATAACGATAGTTCATGCGATATTATCCGATGGGACAAGCACAAAAAATGTTCTTATATGACACCAGATTGTACGATTTTGGTTTAATTAGTACAGTTTTCTATCAAAAATACAATACAATACATTACATCACTTCCAAATTTTTGTTCTGTTGTATGAGAATTTTCATGACTTTAGTAACCTCTTCATTTTTGATAAGAGATTAACATGCAAAAATAAACGGATGATCATTTATCTGATAATCTAATCGTGTGTACCAGGCATTAATAGATCAACACAAACTTCTTCCAAACAATACACTCCCTGTGTGGCTGATATCTTATCTCAATAGTTGTTAAGAAGAAAGACAGTGTAATAGTAGTGGCTAATTTGCTTTCCTCTAGTGGCTGGTCTACAAATCTCTTTACATGCAAAAATATGGACTGGCAAGAATGTAAAGATTTTAAAGTAACATCAAGTATTTCATTAGGATAAACACTGTAATATTAAATGTGAACTCCAGGCAAGTAACTAGTAAATACAAATGATATGTGTTTCAGTCCATTCAGTCTTAGGCTCAGTTCACACCAGTCCGGTGCAAATTCCAGCTCCGTTTTCTCTGCGAAGAGAAAAAGCAGCTGTTCAGCGGTGCCTCCTCCGTTCTATCTGCAAATCAGCTGAGCAGGGAGAGGGGGGAGAGGGGGGAGGTGTAGTGAGGAGAAGGAGAGAATGCTTGTTCACAACGGAATGCAGCTGCGAATCAGATGCATTCCCATAGAAGAATATGTGCCTTCAATTCGCACCGTACTGCCTAGAAAATGCATACTTTTTTGGGCAATGCGGAGTGCGACTGCAATGCACATATGTGAACCAGTTGCATTCAAACTAATAGATTTTAAAATGTTATGCAAATTGGATGCGGTGTAAGCCGCATCCAATTCGCATAGGTGTGAACCAGGCCTCAAAGTGTTACTAAACCCAGTAATATGAAAATAGTGTCTCTTCCCCCCCACAGTGCCCCCATTATAAATCTTCTTTTTACATTAAAATTCTGCCACTATATACCTTTTTTGCTGATCTGTATACCAATCACATGAAAAACTGCACAGTTTGTCCAGGGCTGAGGTTTCAAGTAGGAGGAGATTTCCACTACAGCCTGTATACACGCCCAGATGTGTGATGTCAATATCATGTGACCTGAACAGTTCAACTGAAACAGGAAATGGTCTCTCCAGCAATAGAGACTCAACTGAGCATGTGCAGGACAGCTACCCTCACCGTATTATATGGCCTTGCCAAGATAGACAGTGCTGGAGGGAAGGATCTGTCCATATAGTGTCAAATAGCCTTTTTACACAATGTAGAGAATTAACCCCTTAAGTTCCACAGTGAGTATAACAAGCATGCTACTCTGAATATACAGACAGATTTTACTGTCGTGGGTTTAGTAACACTTTAGGATTTATACAGCTCTGTTGGACAGCAACGCCCTGTTACCTCTCTGCTACCTCTACTGCAGCCCAAATAGTATGTAAAGCAGAAAGTAGGAAAAAATATAAGCAGTTTTTGGTAGAAGAGACTAAAAACATTATCCACTATTAGCTTTTATTATTAATGTACATTGTTTGCAGTGCATACAAAGTGTGGCATAAATTTCCAGCCCATTCTTGACATTTGTAAGATGCCAAAAAATGTAACCTGATAGCAAATAATACAACTACAGCATGCATGTGCAGGATCAAATGTGGCTGACCAATAGTGGCACAACAAAGAATAGCATGAACCTTGCATCACTGAAGGAGGACACACTAGAAGGTACGGTAAGTATGCTGTGCATGCTTACACATTATGGCAAAAGTTCTGAGATAAGATTGACAGCTGATTTAGTTTGACTTTAAAGTGGTTCTAAATCCTTAAGGTTTTTCACCTTAATGCATTATATGCATTAATTTGAAAAACCTTTTGTGCTGCAACTCCCCCCAGACCCCCCTTTTTCTTACCTGAGCCTTATCTGATCCAGGGATGTGCACGAGCGCAATGGCTCCCATCGCTGTCTCTCTCCTCATTGATACTAGCGGGAGCCAATGGCTGTTATTTAAATCTTGTGACAAAGGAGCGACTTTCCGTGGGGGCACCTGATGAAAAGGAAGGACCTGGAGCGCCGGCGGGGGATCCCAGAAGAAGAGGGTTGGGGCTTCTCTGTGCAAAAGAATTGCACAGAGCAGGTAAGTATAGATATGTTTGTTATTTTAATAAAAAACACTTTAAATAATACCTACAGGACACTGTAAATAGAAGCAGCAGACCAATGAGCTCAACTCTTTGTCACTCTGTTCTCTCCTCCTATCAGCATGTTCCTTGTTAACACATGATTATTGCAGTACAACTGCTACTTCTCCCTCCCCTATTCTGAGTTCTGCTGTATGGGGTATTGCAAGAGGCGTATTATAAGTCAAATGCAAATACTTACATTGCTTGCATTAAAAATACATTTGATGACATGTTAATGATTCAGAGCTGCATTACTTTTTGTGTTTTAATTCAAAATATTTACTCGCTGAAAATAAAAAAAATAAATTGTATTTTTTTTTTGTACATAATTACCTGTAGTGTCCAGACAATTAGGTAGAGAGAGTAGGATATTTAGTTTCAATAGATTTTTATTGAATTTTTCAATAACAGATAGTACAAAATAGAAGAAATATTATTTAGAAAATAACTGTGTACATAGAAATCTTATATATATAGTAATTTGTTATCATTGTTCTATTATGAAAACTTTACTTCAATAACATCATCAATGTGAGTATATATACTTATAGAAGGTAGTAAGACAGAAGTAGTATCGGTATAGTTCCAAGTGTACCACTTATCTACCCGGCACCCCTATGGGAACTTTCTGTGCCTCGGCAAACCAGCGCACACTTAATAGTATCTTTCTGTCTCTGCTACTTATAAACTAAGATTTGTGTTTCAGGGTAGTGTTACAGTTCGTCTTCATGTAGAACAGTATTTATATAAAGAAATGGTAAGTAGGTAGTTGTACTTAAAGGAACTGCCATAAAAATAGTGAAATAAATGAACAGAATAAAAGGGTAAAGGGATATCTAGTGTAGATCTGTAAGGTAGACATGTCTTCATTTGGTACAAAATGTATAGTGCCAATCCATCCATGGTTTCCAAATCTGACTTTTGAATGTGTAAGTGCCTTGAGAAGCGGCAAACATAAGTTTGTATGATATGTGGAGATTAGTGGTTTTGATCACATCATTGAGAGTTGGTATTTCAGTTTTTAACCATCGTCACGTTAGTTCAAGGCGAGCACTAGTGAGAATCTGGGTAACTATTCGTCCCAAAGAGTGGGGTACCATATCTATTCCCAAGGATAGGATAGCCATGTTGGGCGTATTATATAGTTGGGTTTTAGCGATTTACTCTATAAAATGGAATATATTGGTCCAATAGGTTTTCAATCGTGGACATGACCAGAAGATATGAATGATAGAACCTCTTTGGCCGCAATTCCTCCAACATAGTGGGGATATATGTGAGTTAAACCCTGCTAATCGTGTAGGAGTTAAGTACCATCTTAAGAGTATTTTTTGGTATAATTCCCACAGGTTAACACTTCTGGAGGCCTTGTATATGGATGGTATTGCTTGTTTCCATTGTTCCAAGGTATAGGATACCTTGAAATCAATTTCCCAAGATCTCATAGAAGGTGTCTTGCTAAGCACTGATTTCTGGTTTAAGAGGTTATAGAATAAGGAAATACCTTTGATAGAGGTCATGGGATTTGTGAAGTATAAATAAACCTTCCAAATAATATTTGTGTGAGTATTGTTAACCGATGATAATAGATGTGATATTTGTAAATACGTGTAGTATTCTTTAGAGTCTAAGTTATGCTCTATTTGAATTGCTCAGAAGGTCTTTATTGTGGGTCCTATATAGAGATCTTCGACTGTTTTTAGGCCTTTGGATTCCCAATGTTTAATGTTTATATTGGGTATCAACAGTTGTAAACTGGTGATGGGGAGGGCAATGGATTTTAGAGGGTAGTCAGTAACGGGAGTGTTTAGGAATGCTTTCCATGTGTTTATAGATGCTTTCATTGTGGGTGAAAGTTCGGGGGAAGAATGTGGCATCATATTGCAAGCCAATAGGAGGTCGTATAAGCTATGGTTAGGGGATTGGAAAGATTCCAATTCTTGCCATTCTTGCTTTCCATGTGTTTATAGATGCTTTCATTGTGGGTGAAAGTTTGGGGGAAGAATGTGGCATCATATTGCAGGCCAATAGGAGGTCGTATAAGCTATGGTTAGGGGATTGGAAAGATTCCAATTCTTGCCATCTTGGGGTATGATTTCCTGGAAACCAATATTTTAGTTGGGCCAAGATTGCCACAAGATAATAGTCCTTCAATAGGACATGCCCTACTCCACCTGTTCCTCTGGATTTGATAAGCTTATGGAATGCGCATTTAGTCTTTTTTCCTTGCCAGAGGAATCCATTAATCATGGATTGCGCTCTGACAAAGAAACTGTCTGGGACTGGTATTGGGAGGGCTCTAAATATATAAATGAATTGGGGAAGTATCATCATTTTAAAGGCCGCAAGGCGACCTGTCCATGTGAATTCTGCTCTATTTATTGTTTGCAATTTTTGGTTTAGACTGTGAAAGAATTGGGTATAATTTGCTTCTGCCATTTTTTTGGTATCATCTGTGAGTGTTATTCCTAAATATTTTATCCTTCCGTAGTCCATTTGTATGGAAATTGTGATTTAAGTTTGTTGCTAGTAGTACTGTCTAACCCTAAACTTAAAATATATGATTTATTTTCATTGACTTTATAAAAAGAGATTGTATTAAATAAACGTAATGCTTCATGTGCCGCTTTAAGAGAAAAGCCCACTTCAGTCAAAATCATAATAATGTCATCTGCGAATAAGCTTATAGAGTGAGTATCCTTGCCAACAGGGAATCCTTTTATATTTGGATGACTTCTTATATATATGGCCAAGGGTTCCATTAGTAAATTAAAAATTAGAGGTGACAATGGGCACCCTTGCCTTGTACCATTGGATATGCTAAAAGGTTTTGATATAGTTCCAGATATATAGACCTTGGCAGACGGGCTAAAATATAGGGCTAAAATGGCAGATAGAATAGGTCCTACAAAACCGAAAGATTCTAATACTTTGGTTAGGTATAGCCAATGAATACGGTCAAAGGCCTTCTCTGCATCCAATGCCAGGAGCAGAGAAGACCTCTGGTGCATCCCTGCCATATGAATGATATTAATCATGCGTCTAGTCGCACCCGAAGTTTGTCTGTGTTTTGTAAATATTGTTTGATCAGGATGGATAAGGTTGGGCATAATATCAACAAGGCGTAGTGCTATAATCTTGGCATACAGTTTAAGATCAATGTTTAGTAAAGATATTGGTCTAAAATTTAAAGGAGAGGTGGGCTCCTTTCCTGGCTTTGGCAGTGCCACAACTAGAGCTTCTAGCATTTCTGGTGGGAAAGAGGCAGAGGCAGCTGCTGAGCTGAATATGTGTGTCAAGAAGGGGGTCAGTAGGGTCTTAAATTCTCTGTAGTATTCTCCACAAAAACCGTCTGGTCCTGGGGATTTATTCGTAGGGAGTGTATCAATAGCTTTATGTATTTCTGCATCAGTAAATGGTTGATTGAGAGCTTGGATCTGGTGTGAAGATAATTTTGGTATGGATAATTTACTTAAAAAGTCATTGATTGTATCAGGGGTAGGTTGCATGGTTGAAGGGTCATCTTTTAAATTATAAAGGGATCTGTAATAGTGGCTAAAAGCATCAGCAATTTTTTGTGGGTGATATTCTTTTTGATTGGTGGATGGGTGTATAATAAATGGTATTCTTGATTTATATCTATGGCCTTGGATATTCTGTGCTAAAAGTTTTCCTGCCTTATTTCCGTTCACATAATAATTCATTTTAAGTCTCTTAGTGGCTTTCTCAAAATTTTCTAGTAGGTAAATTCTTAATTCTGGTCTTAGTTGTGTCAATTTTTGGGTAGTTTTTTGGGAATATTTTTGTTTGTTTTTGGTTTCTAATTCAGAAATGCGTTTTAATAATTCAGTCAATCGTTGCTGCCTCTGCCTTTTCACCCTTGCACTCAGTTGAATAAAAATGCCACGTATAAACGCCTTATGGGCATTCCATAATGTAAAAGGGCTTTGTACTGAGTCCTTATTGTCATCAAAATAATTGGTTAGGTGGTTGTTAATTTGTTCTTTAAAGTCTTGATGTTGAAGCAAGTAGGTGTTGATTCTCCAAATTGGGCTGGATCTAGGAGAAGCCGAGTCCGATAATGTTAAAACTATAGATGCGTGGTCCGACCACATTATTGAGTTGATAGATACAGCTTTAGTTCCCAATAGTATAGGTTGGTCTACCATGAATAGATCAATTCTTGTATAGACTTTATGTACTGCAGAAAAAAACGTAAAGTCTCTTTCGTTGGCATGAAAACAGCGCCAAGCGTCATAGAGATTATATTTGTTGAGGGAAGTTGATAATGTAGGAGAATAGCGTATAGATTTAGATGTAGAGTCTAATGATGGGTCCGGGGTAGCATTAAAATCTCCACAAAGTATAAGCGGTCCTCTTTGATACTTTCTGATTTTCCTCATTAGCTTATTAAAGAAGTGTATTTGATGCTTATTAGGAGAGTAAGCTGTTACTAGTGTATACATTGAAGAATTCAGTTCGCATATCAGAATTAGGTATCTGCCCAATGGATCACGGATTTCCTGGTGGAGAGTAAATGCTACAGAATCTTTTATGGCTATTAATACTCCTTTCATTTTAGAATCTGCATTGGCAGTAAAAACATGCGGAAAGCTTTTGTGGGTACATTTCGGTGGTGCTTGGCTACAAAAGTGAGTTTCTTGAGCGCATATTATGTCTCCTTGGTGTGTCAGTGCTTCTTGCCACAATGATTTGTGTTTCATGGGGTGATTGAGCCCCTTAGCGTTTATGGATATTATATTAATAGGCATGGAGTTTAAATGAGATAAGCTTTACAATTAAGACCTTCATCTTAATTCTAGTGCTTAGTCCATCCATGTTTGGTGCAGTCAGAACTTCATGTAATAGTGTAGACTTACTTGTATGGGTCAAAAGATAGGTTGTCATTTGGTGTAAGATAGGTTGACTGTTCTTGGAGTTCCAAGTTAAAGCCGGATCCTGTTGTAGAAGTTTCTGTTGTTTTTCCTGTATGGAAGAGGTGTAAGCTTGGGTAAAGCGATGTTGTCCATATCCCAGAGGTAACGGCAGGAGTATAGAAAAGGTAGAAAATATAAGTAGAAAAAAAAAACGAAAAGTTGCTAACTTTCAACTTTGGTATAGCACAATAAGTGCAACATATACGGGGGGTATAGAATACCCAGGAACAGCATTTTTCTGTTAAATGTAACTGGGGGGAAAGTTCAATCTTGAGGACTTCATTAGTCTGGGACTAAGAGAGATGATTGGAGACCATCCTTATTTATTCAAGAATGAGAAGTGGCGTTTTTTGCCGTAACTGTTTTCCATTCTTGTGATAAGTGGCGTGGGGTACTAGTGGCCGCAGTTTCTTCTGGGGGGTCAGGAAGAATACCCCATTCTTTCAGGAGATTGATGCCCTTCTCCAGAGATGTCACTGTGTAGGTGTGGTTACCCTTAGTGATATTTATCTTTGTGGGATACCCCCATCTGTACACAATTTTGTGGTTGCGTAGAACTTTTGTCACTGTGTTCAGGTTTTTACGTTTTTGCAGGGTAAACTGTGACAAATCTGCAAAGAATTGCAGATTATGGTATTGTGGTGGGATCTGCTCTTGTTTTCTCATTGTGGACATCAGTTGTTCCTTTACGTGAAAGAAATGCAGCCTGAGTATCACATCACTAGGAATCAGATCTGGCAGATGGGGCGGCTTAGGCAGACGGTGAATTCTATCAATGGTTATGTCCAAGTCCGTAAGACTAGGTACAAGCGCTTTAAACAAAGTGGCAGCATATGGGCCCAGATCTTGTTGTTGCACCGATTCAGGGATACCCTGATTTTTAAATTGTTCCTTCTAGATCTGTCCTCCATGTCTGCCAGCTTTGCTTTGATCCATTCATTGTCTGCCTCAGTGTCCTCCTGAGCGTCAACCAGGTCATTGATAGTGGAAGCATATTCCCCCATTTTTGTCTCTATGTGGCTCACTCTATTCCCCACATCCTGTATATCTTTGTTCATGCGGTGCATATAACCTGCCATGTCAGATTGCAATGTGCTTCTCAGAGATAGTAGCATCTCTTTCAATACTGTGTCTAGCACAGGTTGGTTTTGTGTGGGAAAGGATTCAATCGATTCTGGGAGTTCTCTGGTGTCCTCCCCAAAATCTGAGACCGGGCTCCCTGTGTCACGGAATCCGCCAGCATCCAGCCTGGGTTTTGTTTTGGCTGGACTACAAGTGGATGGAGTGGATGGATTCTGCATTTTACCTCTTGGGGAGCTTTTATTGTGAGACCGATTACCTTGAGATGATCTTTGTTGTGCAGGAGCCATCGCTGTGGGGTAGGCCTCGGTGCCATCTTGATCCTCTGTTCTGCCGTTTGGGGGATAAAAGTCCGTGAGACGCTGAACCTTACCGTCCTTTCTCCACTTCCCAGGCATAGTTGTAGGGTCTCCTAACCTTGCCCTCTGCCAGATTTTGTGCTTGTTTGCTTCGGATGGTCGTTTTGGGCCGCTATTGTCCCTTATCTCGCCGGAGCTCCGGGCTCACACATCCATCCGCCTCGCGCACCAGGCCAAGCCCCCGAGAGAGTAGGATATTTAAAGGCCAACTCCAATCAAAACAATTATTTTTAGTTTTGGATAGTTGTGAAACTATAGAAGTTTGGGCAGGCTTTTTATTTCTGCCACTGGGGAAATTTCTAATCACTGTTATGGATAAGATTTGGACCAAAGCAGGATTTAGTTTGAAATTTGGCTATATGGTATTAAACAAATAGGTGAACTAATCTAAGTGTTCACCTACCCACTGAGCCAAACCTCCATCTGCAGCATGTTATTATACATTTAGCAGTGGAATTACTATTGCAAACAAACAGGCATGACTACTAACCAGCAACCCCACCCCTTCATTTGCAATCAAGTAGCTGACCCGAAGATCTATCAGTTCAGAAAGTGGCAGGAGTGGACCTATCAGCGGATCTGTATGAATCTTTGGGTAGGTCAGAGAGCATCATGTTTTTTTGACAATGAATGTATGTATATCGCTGACATGAATACAACATGAATACAAAGTAAAGAGTTGGCTATACATTGATGTATGAAGGCTGTAAGGTCTTCCTTGTTCCATAATTCATTTACTTTGGCAAAACAAGGGCATTTCATCAGCGGGCAAGTTTGCTTCCAACAGAGTGGAATACAGACCTTCACCCCATGTTGAGGGCTGGTGGTTGTGGGAGTCTGAAAGCAGGGGGTTAACTGGAATCTGGAAGCCCCCTTTAAGAAGGGGGCCCCCAGATCTCGCCCCACCACGTGAATGAGTATCGGGTACATAGTACTCCTACCCATTCTCCAAAAAAGTGTCACAAAGTAATAAAAACACACACACAGTTTTTGATTCCTTTAATAAAATTCCTTTATTAAAAAAAAATATATATAGTGTCCCCCGATGTAAATCCACCGCCAATCACGCTGCCCCATGTGAAAAAACAAAGACGCTCCTGCCATCGATGAAGGCTGGCTGCCTACTGCAGGCTCCATCATCTGACATTTCTTATATAGGTAAGTGGCGGGGCCACCTGGCTAAGTCACCGGGTTGTCCCGCCCTTGTGACATCACAGACCGGTGCATGCTCGTTAACTCAATAAGCATTAAAGAGTGATTTCCAGCCTTGTCCTGACATGAATCACTGACATGATGTCAGCTTGTCCTTTTGAGACAGGGCTGAAATGCAAAAAAAGTTGTTGTTATTTGGAATAAGTTCATTTTCATGGCAATGAGAGACTTTGCAATGAATTGTAATTCATCTGAACACTCTTCATAACATTCTGGAGTATATGCAAATTGCCATCATAAAAGCTTAGGCAGCAGAATTTGTTAAAATTATTATCTGTGTCATTCTCAAAACGTTTGGCCAGGGCTGTATATCCCTGTTGAAGAGATTATGTTCCATCTCAATAATTCTATATCACTAGGACAAGAAATGTGGAAAAACACTTTCATGGGGGATACAAAAAGCAATTAAAACAGAGAAAGGTTCTAAACTTTCCACATCATATCCAAAACAAAAATAAAAGTTTTGATGGGGGATTAGGCTTAAAACAAGGAAGACCAAAATTTCCATGATCATTTTTCTATAGCTCATTGCTGGATAGTTTCTGCATGAGTTTCTTAAATAATCATTTTTATATTGTATCAGCCTTTCTTATTGCAAAGTAACCTTGCTTCATGTTACACTTTGAGTATGATATATTATAGAAGTAGCTTATGTTCACCTAGCAAAACAAATGTATGTTCACTTTTCAAAGTAAATATAAGGAGAACCGGTATTTACTCTGATTACCCGATCATTTACAGGAGAAAGTAAACAAAATCAAGATTCACCCTACTAACTTGGCAAATCAATCCTATTCAGTTTAACCACTTAAGCCCCGAACCATTTGGCTGCCCAAAGACCAGAGCACTTTTTACGATTCGGCACTGCGTCACTTTAACTGACAATTGCGCGATCATGCGACGTGGCTCCTGAACAAAATTGATGTCCTATTTTCCCCACAAATAGAGCTTTCTTTTGGTGGTATTTGATCACCTCTGCGGTTTTTAATTTTTGCTCTATAAACAAAAAAAATAGCGACAATTTTGAACGCATTATTTTTTACTTTTTGCTATAAAAAATACCCCCAAAAAATATATAAAAAAACATTTTTTTCCTCAGTTTAGGCCGATATTTATTCTTCTACATATTTTTGGTAAACAAAATCACAATAAGCGTTTATTGATTGGTTTGCGCAAAAGTTATAGGGTCTACAAAATAGGGAATAGTTTTATGACATTTTTATTAATATTTTTTTTTATTTACTAGTAATGGCGGTGATCAGCAATTTTTATCATGACTGCGACATTATGGCGGACAGATCGGACACTTTTGGCGTGATTTTGGGACCATTCACATTTATACAGCGATCAGTGCAATTAAAAATGCATTAATTAATCATTAATTAATCACTAGGGGGCAGTGAAGGGGTTAAGTGTGTCCTAGGGAGTGATTCTAACTGTGGGTAGGACGTGGCTATGTGTGACATGACACTGATCACTGCTCCCAATTACAGGGAGCTGTTATCAGTGTCTTGTCACTAGGCAGAATGGGGAAATGCTTGTTTACAAAAGCATTTTCCCATTTCTTCCTCTCCGTGAGATGATCTCGGGTATCCCCCCGGACATCGGGTCCGCGGGACCCGCAATCACACTCACGGAGGTCACGGCGGGCATGTGCGTGCCCGCAAACGGCTTCCTAAAAGGCAACATACAGGTACGTTAATCTGCCTGTACGTGCCCTTCTGCCGCTGTATATCAGATTGAGCCAGTTGGCAAGTGGTTAAGAGAAAAGTAAAAGTATCAAAACTATATATATCCTTCCAGATACTAATATTGAAGACCATGAACCAATTCAGATTAATGTACAGAATAAAAAAAAGATCCTTCTTAGGTTTAGTTGTACCAAATTTCCCTTTTGTCTAGCATCACAACAGAACTTTTTCTATTGTATTTTTAGATACATTTTTCCTTGCTGAACTTTGGAGGATGAAGTTTGTCTGGAATCTGTCACAATGAACAGATTTTCTGCTCTTACAGCTTGAAAAAAACTGCAGATAACATTTATGGTTGAAAAAAATCCCAGACAAAATGCAGTGTTTTAGTGGAAAAAAAACACTTCTAGCTTTTTACCTTTCTCAGAAATAATTATAATGGTTGTGCAGTATTGCAAGTTTAACATTCTGGGGAAAAAGTGCCACACTTTGCTATTTACCAAAGTATTCATTTACAGTAAAACATACCCTATATAATTAAAATATTATATTGTATATATATTTTATAAATGTTTCTTTGTAAGAAAAAACAAGTACTTTAAAAGGTAAAATACAGATTATTATGGGTGAAGGTGAAGGACATCTCCTGTCCTAGGTTCTGCAAGTAATCATTTGTAGGCTGACATAGACATACCCATGCTCTGAGCTGGAATGTAGATAGTGCTTCGGCAATGGGACATATCTCAGGATTCCATGCTGTCTCTGATCTCATCACCCAAACTCCTCCCACCATAAATTCACAGAGTTCTTTTAATTAAATGTCTACAAGTATGTCAGACTTTGCAATTGACGGCCTGCAAAAAAAATTAGCACTTAATATATATTTTTTTTAACAAGGAACTTATCTTTTAACATAAATAACTAAACTGACAGCTTGATTCTTTTTCAACTGGGTTGATGCTTTTACTAGGTTTTGGCCACAGCTTGATATAATATAACATATATATAATGAGCAAATAAACCACAATATCTAACAAATTGAACGGCACAATGTAGGATTACACCAACTCGGTGCTATACTTTTACTAACTCTTTTTGCGCATTCAGCTCACAAAAGTGATAACAGCCAGCTGTGACACAGAAAACTTGTTATAACAGATATATTTAAACTCAACCAATGACATGTCATATATTCAGTAAAAAAATGAATACATGCGTACTTGGAGCCTGCAATACAAATGGAAAAACCATGGCTAAGCCCACGCTTATGATATTGCGAAAAAATAAAATACAAAAATGATATATGGTTTGTATTAGTATTCCCCCTTTTTAAAATAAAGCTCATGTGGGAAGACCAACAAGAGATTTGTTTTCTTTTTAAACAATGTGCAGACTGAGGGACACAAAGTTCAGGTAGAACCATATGTTCATCAATCCCTCCCAATTTCCTACAAATAACTTAATGCCTTTCCCATGACCTCCCCCCCCCCCCACCAGACCTTTACATCCCTAACCCATTCCAAGGGCATTCCTATATAATTGAAGTATATCTAAAGCCAAAAGTTTTTTTTGTCTGATTTTGAATACAAGGGATAGTTAAAACCCAACTCTTTTTTTTAACGTGCAGTTTTATTGAATTATGAAGGTTTACAGATGACAGAGGTCATACATCATACAGAGAGAAGTATAATAGGTGAGTATATAGCGTAGAGAATGGTATTTACAGAAGAAAACATATACTTCGCTATAAATGACTGCTAACTGGGTGGTATGGACCATCCTGGATACTAATGAGCCCTGGTGAGGGTGCATAAGGGACACAAAACAGGGTTGATAACATGACCTAATATAAGCAGTAAAGTGAACATAGAACTCAGCTAGCAATGGGGAAAGATTGGTCTTAATCATGATTAACAAGGTGGATAGTCAGAAACTAGAGGGATAGGGAAACATCCAGGTGCTTAATGAATAGCTTTGTCTGCTTCTAGGGCTAAGAACAGTAGCATAAAGAAACAAAATTCTTATGAGAGAACAAAACACACCATAACCACAGAGTGTCAGGATAGCTACTAGTACCACAAATCACAAAGTTAATAATAATCTTTGCTGGTAGTAAGGCCTAGAGACTAACGAGTAAAATTGGGCATTATCTTTATGAGAAATCAAGCTTACACTGGGGATCTCGTAGCCATGGTGCCCAGTGAGCAAAAAACTGTTTTGGGCAATGGCTAGCCATGCAACTATTAGATAATGTGTAATCATAGGGTGGAGATGCAAATGCCATACCTATAGCCCTAATCCAAGCAAAGCAAGTTAAGGGGTTATCGAAACTTGCGTCTTAGTGAATAAAAATATTAGGGCATTTACATCTTTCCAAAATTGAGTGACTACAGGGCAGTTCCACCATACATGAGGGAAAGTGCCTGACAAGCCACAGATCCTCCAACACAGGTAAGAGTTTGTTGGGTACATATGGGACAGTTTGACTAGTGTGTAATACCAAAGGTGAAGAATTTTTAGGGCTGATTCCCAGTGTGTCAGGCACTTGGAACATGTTAGGGGGTAGATCATTACCTGATGCCAAGTTTGAGCTTCCTCTGTAAATTGGAGGTAACATTCCCATTGCTCTTTGGATAAAAGCCTTGATGCTTCATGTCGGATGCTAGAATTTTGTAAATGTTAGAGATCCCCTTGTGAGAGAGAGAAGGGTGCTCATAAGCTTGCATGACCTCATTTTCAAATATGTCTCCAATGGTTTGAAGCCCAGCTGTAACCCAGGAGTCAATCCCAAGGTCCCAACACAAGAGGTTTAGTGCGGTTAAAGGGAGCGATTTAAGAAGCACCTTGAGTATCCAGTGGAACATTTCAAGATGGATTTCCAAACCTTTATTATAGCAGTGACTGTGTCGAAAGATGAATGCGATGGTTGTAACCATAGAACTGTCAGAAGTTGCTTGGTTGAACAGCTGATTGCAGCTTCATCAATTTGTAGCCATAAATGTTATTGTGAGGAGGACCACCATCTCGTAAATTGGTCAAGATAGGTTTGTAGTATCGTTTGACCTCAGAAGCACCTAAACCACGTGCGCATATAGGGGCATATAAGATGGAGCTATGCACTCTGGATGTTTGCCAATCCAGATAAACGAGTTGATGATCTGTTGGAGCTTGGAGAGTTGATCTTGCAAAAAAGTAGTGGGAATGGAGAAGAACAGGTAAAGGATGTGGGACATGAGTAACATTTTCCCTGACATTTTCGGGGAGATTTGTTCTCACTACCTGTCCTATAGACACAACAGGAAGTGAAAGAAAATCTCTCCAAAATCAGGGGAAATCCCCGTTGAGACAGTTGAAACCAGAATAAGTTTACCTCTTCTGTTCCTATAACAACTGTAACATTTTATATTTCTGTTCAGTTTTTGTCAATGGCGACAAAAAACAGAGAGGGGAAACTTCCTAAGCAGGGACGCATAGAAAAATAATAACCTCTGAAAGGTTCAGTCTTCCCCAAAACAAAAAACATTTTTGCCTAGAGCTACACTTTAAATATAATAATTGGCTTAACCATGGCTCACAAATATGCCATGATACATATATTTGCCACAGTTATCCATAGTCATTATATCTTGACTCCCATTTCTAACATTTTTATATTGAAAATCTCTACATTTTCATGTCCTCGGCTAGTAACTGGAAACCCACAGTTTAAGGCAATATAATCAGAAAAATAGATGGCCTTGTTTGAAGCAAAAGGCCAATCTATACATGACTGTCTATCACAGCTAATGTAAAGTTCATTGCACAGAACCACAATCCTTCTAAGACCATTTATTTATTAAAAGCCTAAAGAAGATTGAACATTTAAAGAAAGAAGAATTCCTCCCATATCCAAAAAATCCACATAATGATTCATACCAGTTATGTGTGATGGATAATTAGGAAATGGGCCATAACCCTGAGTGGTTGTAATGCTATTCCCTTCCCATAAAATGTATGTGCTTTTTCTAAGAACATATGTGTGAGGTAATTATTTCTAATGGGTTACCACTTGGTTTGTACCAATTCTGCAGTGCAATAAAATAAAAATAAATCACATTAAATGCATTCTCTGACTGGAAAACTGCTTCCCTTTTTTATAAGCTTAGTAAACAAACTTGCAATGATGCTAACCTTCCCATACTGCTGCTCCTAATGTGTATTAGGTTGACCGTTTGCTGTACATTCCTGCAAATGAGAATAACAATATGTTATTGAATTATGACTATAAATTAACAATTAAATCATGTATAGGTAAATTATACAGTAACACATGTATAGTAATTTGTTGCATTTTGAATTGAGCATTAATTCTCAGTTACTGTAGAATTTACAAAAACGTATTTTAGATGTAACTTTCACAATTATGCAGGCACGCCAGATTTTTTTATGGCTATTTCCCATATATAGATTACTAAAATCTCCCCCTAGTGGCTCTTTATATTATAGCGACTAAAATGTAGTAGATCCTTTATTTTAGGTTTGGGGAAAATATTTATAATATATTATTACGGAAAAGTCCTGTGGCCTTCAATATTAAAACAGATTTTTTTTATCAATCTGTACTTTCTTCCATTGTTTAACTTCTCACATTTTTTTATTCCCTTCATGTATACCTTTTTGTCCTCAAGTCTTTTGCCAGGTCATATGTAGGGATGAGCCGAACACCCCCCTGTTCGGTTCGCACCAGAACATGCGAACAGGAAAAAAGTTTGTTCGAACAAGCGAACACCGTTAAAGTCTATGGGACACGAACATGAATAATCAAAAGTGCTAATTTTAAAGGCTAATATGCAAGTTATTGTCATAAAAAGTGTTCGGGGACCTGGGTCCTGCCCCAGGGGACATGGATCAATGCAAAAAAAAGTTTTAAAAATGGACGTCTTTTCAGGAGCAGTGATTTTAATAATGCTTAAAGTCAAACAATAAAAGTGTAATATCCCTTTAAATTTCGTACCTGGGAGGTGTCTATAGTATGCCTGTAAAGGGGCGCATGTTTCCTGTGTTTAGAACAGTCTGACAGCAAAATGACATTTTGAAGGAAAAAAGCCATTTAAAACTACTAGCGGCTATTGCATTGCTGACAATACACATAGAAGTTCATTGATAAAAACGGCATGGGAATTCCCCAAAGGGGAACCCCGAACCAAAATTTTTAAAAAAAAATGACGTGGGAGTCCCCCTAAATTCCATACCAGGCCCTTCAGGTCTGGTGTGGATATTAAGGGGAACCCCGGCCAAAATTTAAAAAAAAAATGACGTGGGAGTCCCCCTAAATTCCATACCAGGCCCTTCAGGTCTGGTATGGAATTTAAGGGGAACCCGCGCCAAAAAAAAAAAAAAAAACAGCGTGGGGTCCCCCCAAAAATCCATACCAGACCCTTATCCGAGCACGCAACCTGGCAGGCCGCAGGAAAAGAGGGGGGATGAGAGTGCGCCCCCCCCTCCTGAACCGTAACAGGCCACATGCCCTCAACATTGGGAGGGTGCTTTGGGGTAGCCCCCCAAAACACCTTGTCCCCATGTTGATGAGGACAAGGGCCTCATCCCCACAACCCTGGCCGGTGGTTGTGGGGGTCTGCGGGCGGGGGGCTTGTCGGAATCTGGAAGCCCCCTTTAACAAGGGGACCCCCAGATCCCGGCCCCCCCCTGTGTGAAATGGTAAGGGGGTACAAAAGTACCCCTACCATTTCACTAAAAAACTGTCAAAAATGTTAAAAATGACAAGAGACAGTTTTTGACAATTCCTTTATTTAAATACTTCTTCTTTCTTCTATTTTCCTTCATCTTCTGGTTCTTCTGGTTCTTCTGGCTCTTCTGGTTCTTCCTCCGGCTTTCTCGTCCAGCATCTCCTCCGCGGCGTCTTCTATCTTCTTCTCCTCGGGCCGCTCCGCACCCATGGCATGGGGGGAGGCTCCCGCTCTTCTCTTCATCTTCTTCATCTTCTTCTTTTCTTCTCTTCTTCTCTTCTTCATTTTCTTCTCCGGGCCGCTCCGCACCCATGCTGGCATGGAGGGAGGCTCCCGCTGTGTGATGGCGCTCCTCGTCTGACAGTTCTTAAATAACGGGGGCGGGGCCACCCGGTGACCCCGCCCCCTCTGACGCACGGGACATGACAGGACTTCCCTGTGGCATTCCCCGTGACGTCACAGGGAAGCCCCGCCCCCCGTTATTTAAGAACTGTCAGACGAGGAGCGCCGTCACACAGCGGGAGCCTCCCTCCATGCCAGCATGGGTGCTGAGCGGCCCTGAGAAGAAAATGAAGAAGAGAAGAAGAGAAGAAAAGAAGAAGAGAAGAAGATGAAGAAGATGAAGAGAAGAGCGGGAGCCTCCCCCCCATGCCATGGGTGCGGAGCGGCCCGAGGAGAAGAAGATAGAAGACGCTGTGGAGGAGATGCTGGACGAGAACGCCGGAGGAAGAACCAGAAGAGCCAGAAGAACCAGAAGAACCAGAAGATGAAGGAAGATAGAAGAAAGAAGAAGTATTTAAATAAAGGAATTGTCAAAAACTGTCTCTTGTTATTCTTATAAATTTTTGACAGTTTTTTACCCCGTTACCATTTCACACAGGGGGGGGCCCGGGATCTGGGGGTCCCTTGTTAAAGGGGGCTTCCAGATTCCGATAAGCCCCCCGCCCGCAGACCCCCACAACCACCGGCCAGGGTTGTGGGGATGAGGCCCTTGTCCTCATCAACATGGGGACAAGGTGTTTTGGGGGGCTACCCCAAAGCACCCTCCCAATGTTGAGGGCATGTGACCTGGTACGGTTCAGGAGGGGGGGCGCACTCTCACCCCCCCTCTGTTCCTGCGGCCTGCCAGGTTGCGTGCTCAGATAAGGGTCTGGTATGGATTTTTGGGGGGACCCCAAGCCATTTTTTTTATTTTTTTTGGCGCGGGGTTCCCCTTAAAATCCATACCAGACCTGAAGGGTCTGGTATGGAATTTAGGGGGAACCCCACGTCATTTTTTTTTTTTAATTTTGGCTGGGGTTCCCCTTAATATCCATATCAGACCTGAAGGGCCTGGTATGGAATTTAGGGGGACTCCCACGTCATTTTTTTTTTTAAATTTGGTTCGGGGTTCCCCTTTGGGGAATTCCCATGCCGTTGGAATTCCCATGCCGTTTTTATCAATGAACTTCTATGTGTATTGTCGGCGATGCAATAGCCGCGGGTAGTTTTAAATGAGTTTTTTCCTTCAAAATGTCATTTTGCTGTCAGACTGTTCTAAACACAGGAAACATGCGCCCCTTTACAGGCATACTATAGACACCCCCCAGGTACGAAATTTAAAGGGATATTACACTTTTATTGTTTGACTTTAAGTATTATTAAAATCACTGCTCCTGAAAAAACGGCCGTTTTTAAAACTTTTTTTTGCATTGATCCATGTCCCCTGGGGCAGGACCTGGGTCCCCAAACACTTTTTATGACAATAACTTGCATATTAGCCTTTAAAATTAGCACTTTTGATTTCTCCCATAGACTTTTAAAGGGTGTTCCGCGGCATTCGAATTTGCCGCGAACACCCCAAATTGTTCGCTGTTCGGCGAACTTGCGAACAGCCAATGTTCGAGTCGAACATGAGTTTGACTCGAACTCGAAGCTCATCCCTAGTCATATGAAATCCTCAGGTCCTCCTATGCCTGTGCCAGGCAGTCTTCTCCGTTCTGCTGAAGAGAGCATTGTACTTTTCATGTCAACTTCTCTCTGTAGTGTTGTACAGTGATGTACTCCTCAGGGCTCATGTCCACAACAGCCACAGACACAGGGCATGTGTCCACAGTAAGACATTGGTTCTTATTCTATATGCAAGAGGACTGGAGACCAGGGTTTCAGGGCAGAGCAGAGTTCCTGTGAGAGGCAAGATTAGTATTTTAAATTTTAAAATGTTTGAGCCAAATATTTTTTTTAAATTTAAACTGGAGATCTGTTTTAAGCTATACCACAAAACTTTAAATAAACAATGCTGTTCAATTGTGAATACTGAAATAAAAAAAAATGCAAAACATGTGTTTAATCAAATTACATAAGCACATCAGTGTAGCAAAAAGAAAAAAGTGCACTAGTAAAAAATGTTTAGTGCATAAGCTCATCAAAGTAAAATAACCCAGAGCTACTTAATAATGTAAACACACAAATACATAATTACACAATGAAAATCATCATGTTATTATGCACCATTATAACATTCTTGTGAATATCCCAGTTTCCTTAAAGGTCATATCAATAAGGGGAGGAAGTGCCCACTGGAATTTGGTGGAGGTTTCACTCTGAATAATCACAAGAATTATTTCAGCATTACATGTAATATAGGCTGTGATAAGGAAAATTACAGTCCAAAAATCCTGATTGTATTAATTTTTATATTAACATTTGTAACCACAACACAATGCTTTTTAAGAAAGATGGACCGGCCACTGTATATATACGTAATTTTTTTAAAGATGGATATCTCGGTAACGGCAGCAGCTGCTGCCACAACTGAGGTATCCATCTTTAGGGCCAGCGTTTCTGTACACGATAATGGTGATCTCTGCAGCGGGTTCACCGTGAGATCACCGTTATTGGCGGCGGGAGAGGTGCCACCCCCCCTCCCGCTGCTCTCCCGCACCCTCCGCCGCTTACCGGAGCCGTTGGTAGCGGCGGAGGAGATCGGGACCTGTCAATGCTGAGGTATAGAGACGAGGGAGTCCAAGATGGTGCCCACCCGTCTCTATACGATAGGACGGCTGGAGCGACGTCATTACGTCGGCTCCGCCCAGTTCTCTTAAAGGCACAATTTTTTTGTGTCATTTTTTTAAATGACTTTTTTTTTTTTTTTTGCATTTCAGTCTAAATATGAGATCTGAGGACTTTTTGACCCCAGATCTCATATTTAAGAGGACCTGTCATGCTTTTTTCTATTACAAGGGATGTTTACATTCCTTGTAATAGGAAAAAAAGTGATCCAATTTTTTTTTTTAAACAGTGAAAAAATAAATAAAATAAAGTAAAATAAATAATAATTTAAAAAAAATAAAATTTAAAGCGCCCTGTCCCAATGAGCTTGCACGCAGAAGCGAACGCATACGTGAGTAGCGCCCGCATATGAAAACGGTGGTCAAACCACACATGTGAGGTATCGCCACGACCGGTAGAGCGAGAGCAATAATTCTAGCTTTAGACCTCCTCTGTAACGCAAAACATGCAACCTGTAGAATTTTTTTTAAACGTCACCTATGGAGATTTTTAAGGGTAAAAGTTTGACGCTATTCCACGAGCGGGCGCAATTTTGAAGCATGACATGTTGGGTATCAATTTACTTGGCATAGCATTATCTTTCAAAATATAAAAAAAATTGGGCTAACTTTACTGTTATCTTATTTTTTTATTCAAAAAAGTGAATTTTTTCCAAAAAAAGTGCGCTTATAAGACTGCTGCGCAAATATGGTGCAAAAAAAAGTATTGCAATGGCCGCCATTTTATTCTCTAGGGTGTTAGAAAAAAAACAATATATAATGTTTGGGGGTTCTAAGTAATTTTCTAGCAAAAAAAACTGTTTTAAACATGTAAACGCCTAAAATCCAAAATGAGGCTGGTCCTTAAGTGGTTAATGTACACTATTCTCCTAGATACATCACACCTTGCAAAATGTTGCTACATATGTGTATAAAACACATTAGTTGATGCCAATGGACTAAAGATACTTGTGTGTCATTTAAAAATTGTTTATAACTCTGGCTCACCTTAATTGTATCTGGAAAGCCATTGTAAATAATGTCATTAGATGTATGCTGTAGATAAGTAGAATTATTGTACTGCTTTCCATTAATTATACTAAAGTATATTTGAAGTCGAGACTGTGTTTTTTTGGTTTAGATCAGGTGTAGGCAACCTTTGAGAGGCGGAGATCTTCCTGAACACCATGAAAGAGATCAAAGATCATCATGGTTTGGAGCCCTTTGTTTTGTAAAAAAATGAATTAGCAAGGTCTAGCTAAATAGTAAGGAAAAATTAGAAACATATATTAAAACAAATGTCATTGTAAATATATAAATTTAGCCTTAAAAGTGGACAGTGTCAGTCAGTAGAGCAGCAGACAGTGTCAGTAGGGAAGTGGACAGTGTGTGGCCAGTGCCAGTAGGGTAGTGGATTGTGTCAGTAAGGCAATGTATGGTGTCAGTAGAGCAATAGATGTGTCAGTATAGCAGTGGACTGTGTCAGTAGAGCAGTGGATGTTTCAGTAGGGCAGAGGTTGGTTTCAGTTAGTAGAGCAGTGGAAAATGGCAGTCAGTAGACCAGTAGACAGTGTCAGTAGTTTTTAGTTTTTTTTACAATTCTATTTTTTTTTACTATTTTTTTATAAGTTAATTTTTGCAGCCCTGTTGAGAGGCTTTGCTGAAATATATGGGATCTAAACAGACCTCCAATTTCTCACTTTTGAGACAGATAAAGTAAATTGAGGATACAGTCCTAAATTTCAATCTCTTCAGCTGCAGCTGTACAGAATGAACAGGAAGAGCTCTGCACAGTCTTCCTATTCATTCACAAACTGAAGCATAGTAAACACGGTTACTGATCACCACTGTGTTCAGAAAAGGAAGGGGCTTTTCCCTCCTTCCTCTGCTCTCTATCATGAAATGATCCCCCACTTTAGCTGGTGGGAGGGAGAGGAGGGGAAAGTGGGAGGACTATGCGAGGGGACCAGTGGAGCACACAGGGGAGCCTAAGCAACAGAGAGAATGGGAAAATGGACATGAAGGGTAGTGGGGAAGCATTTACAAGAACCGATCCTCTGTATTTTTCTTCTGAAGCAGATCACTGTCAGTGGAAGTGAGAATAGGAGAAGACTACTTTCATCTGCTCCAGGAGGAAAATACAGGGGTTCAGATCCTGTAACTTTTGCCCCTTTCCAGGTTCTGGGGTTCAGCAAGAAAAATATGCAATCTACCCAGCACCTGCCCATGATTGATGAGTAGACTGTGAATGGTGGGTTTCCCCGGTTCAGAAAAAGTGGTAAGGGGTTAGAACCCTTGTAAGTTTTCTAGAGTTGCAGTGTCTGCCGGTATATGGGCTTTAATGTTTTATAGTACCTAGTTATTATATACACTACGTATATTGTTAGACAGGTTTAAAGATACACATGTCCATTGAGTTTAACTAATTAATTTGACGTGTCTCTGTTCTTTAATACATAGGTATAGATTTGTACCTGCTGGACACTGTTTGATGAGCAGCAGCAAGAAGAACTAAAGTACAAAGTTATTTTCTAGCTTTGGATAGAGTGGAAATCTCCCTATAGTGATGGGAAATCACACCCTTCACAGCTGTCACAGAAATAGGAGTTTGTAGATTTTCCCCTACTCTTTTTCCTGTGACAAGTGTTAGATTTCTTCTGACTTTTTTCTCCTAGCAACAGCAGACACCAGGACTGAAGAGAATCATTTACATGTAAATCCAATCAGATTAATGCAATGAAGTCCTATAAATATACATTAATGTTTAACCACCTCAATACAGGGCACTTAAACCCCCTTCCTGCCCAGACCAATTTTCAGCTTTCAGCGGTCTCACATTTTGAACGACAATTACTCCTTTTTATCACACAAATAGAGCTTTCTTTTGGTGGTATTTAATCACTAGTGGTTTTTTTAAATTTTTTGTGCTATAAATAAAAAAAAGACCATAAATTTTGAAAAAAATGCCCTTTTCTTTGTTTCTGTCATAAAATTTTATAAATTAGTAATTTTTCTTCATAAATTTTGGCCAAAATTATACTGCTACATATCTTTGGTAAACATAACCCAAATTCGTGTAAATTATTTGGTCTTTGTGAAATAGTTATAGAGTCTACAAACTTTTTTGCCAATCACTAAAAATTGATCACATCTGATCACACCTCATGTACTGAAGGCTTATCTCATTTCTTGAGACACTAACAAGTCAGGAAAGTACAAATACCCCCCAAATGACCCATTTATAGAAAGTATACATTCCAAGGTATTAAGTAAGTAGCATGGTGAGTTTTTTTAAGTTGTCATTTTTTTCCCACAATTCTTTGCAAAATGAAGATTTTTTTTTTTTTTTACAAAATTGTCATATTAACAGGTTATTTCTCTCACAGAGCATATGCATACAACAAATTACACCCCAAAATACATTCTGTTACTCTTCCCAAGTATGGTGATACCACATGTGTGAGACTTTTAAACAGCCTGGCCACATACAAAGGCCCAATATTGAAGTAGCAACGTCAGGCGTTCTATGAGCATAAATGACACATCTCGTTTCTCAACCACCTATTACACTTTTGAAGGCCCTGGAGCTCCAGGACAATGGAATTGCCCACAAAATTAGCCCATTTTGGAAAGCAAATACCCCAACGTATAATCTATGAGGCATAATGAGTCTTTTGAATGGTTCATTTTTTTCCAGAAGTTTTTGGAAAACGTGGAAAAAAAATGAAAACACATTTTTTTTACACTAGGTTGTCCATTTATGAGACATGTGCACACTGAAATATTTTGTTTCGGAATTTCGTTTTGGTCCAAAAAAGACATTTATTTAGTTACTCACAAAATTCTTTTTTATTTATTTTGTTTCGTTAAAAAATGCATTCGTCCAAAAATCCGAAATAATTAAGGTCGAATCTGTCATTGAAGGCTTATGGTGTCTGTCGATTGTTTTAAGAAGATTCGACGGAGCAGCTAAACTGTACGACGCCCCAATCGTACATTTTGAATGTTCTGCCTATAAGCTATAGTAGAATTCTAATGTTGTATGACACTAGTAATAATTATATTTATTAATTATTATTACTAGTCAACCAACATTAGAATTCTTCTAAACCTTTGGATGGAGCATTTGACCATAAATGTCCGCTCGCTGTGACTGCTTCGTCGAATCTTCATGTCAAATCTTTTCTCTCTATGTCGAATAATCTTGGACTAATACAGTTAGGTTAGGCACATTCAACCTTTTTTGCTATTGTCTCTATATCGAATCTTTTCTCTCTATGTCAAATCTTTTCTCTCTATGTAGAATAAGGTTAGGCACATTCGACCACAGGTTCGATGGACACAGATCGCTATTGTCAGCATCATGTCGAATCTCCTATCTATATCGAACTGTTGTCGCAAGGAAAACGAAAATAAAACATTTCTTTATGTCGGATCTTTTGGTTTTCGGATTCTGCACGTTCGTTATTGTTTGTTAAAAAGATAATGAAAACACCCAAAATTCGGACGAAAACGAATGCACATGTCTATCATTTATCAGATATTTCCAACACATAGCATGTACATAGCAAAGGTGACACTTCAAAATACATTCTGCTACTCCTCCTGAGAATGGTGATACCACATGTGTGAGACTTTTATACAGCCTGTACTAAACTGTATGATTATTTCTGTGCTACCATGTGGGATAGAAGTAGTTAAAGGTGGAACTGCTGCAAGCTCTGAATGTGGTTCAAGCCAAGCCCATACAATGATAAAATAAGGATAGGGGTTGGTGCTGCGCTGTTCCAAAGATGAGTAGAAAAAATGTGCTGCTAAAGCTAGCAGTACAAAAAGAGGTAAAGTAAAATGAATGGTATCAGTACACTAGAATGCAGAAATATAGGACTACTGTGATAGAACTTCTATAGAACAGTAGGGTGCAATGTTATAAACCACAGTATGCTGCTAAATAGGGATGAGCCGAACACCCCCCTGTTCGGTTTGCACCAGAACATGCGAACAGGCAAAAAATTTGTTCGAACACGTGAACACCGTTAAAGTCTATGGGACACGAACATGAATAATCAGAAGTGCTACTTTTAAAGGCTTATATTCATGGTATTGTCATAAAAAGTGTTTGGGGACCCGACTCCTGCCCCAGGGGAAATGGATCAATGCAAAAAAAAGTTTTAAAAACGGCCGTTTTTCGGGAGGAGTGATTTTAATAATGCTTAAAGTCAAACAATAAAAGTGTAATATCCCTTTAAATTTCGTACCTGGGGGGTGTCTATAGTATGCCTGTAAAGGAGCGCATGTTTCCCGTGTTTAGAACAGTCTGACAGCAAAATGACATTTCAAAGGAAAAAAGTCATTTAAAACTACTCGCGGACTGCCGGTCCGACAATACACATAGAAGTTCATTGATAAAAACGGCATGGGAATTCCCCACAGGGGAACCCCGAACCAAAATTTAAAAAAAAAATGACGTGGGGGTCCCCCTAAATTCCATACCAGGCCCTTCAGGTCTGGTATGGATATTAAGGGGAACCCCGGCCAAAATTTTAAAAAAAAATGACGTGGGGTTCCCCCTAAATTCCATACCAGACCCTTCAGGTCTGGTATGGATTTTAAGGGGAACCCCGCGCCAAAAAAAAAAATGGCGTAGGGTCCCCCCAAAAATCCATACCAGACCCTTATCCAAGCACGCAACCTGGCAGGCCGCAGGAAAAGAGGGGGGACGAGAGAGCGCCCCCCCTCCTGAATCATACCAGGCCACGTGCCCTCAACATTGGGAGGGTGCTTTGGGGTAGCCCCCAAAACACCTTGTCCCCATGTTGATGAGGACAAGGGCCTCATCCCCACAACCCTGGCCGGTGGTTGTGGGGGTCTGCGGGCGGGGGGCTTATCTGAATCTGGAAGCCACCTTAAACAAGGGGACCCCCAGATCCCGGCCCTCCCCCCTGTGTGAAATGGTAAGGGACCCCTACCATTTCACTAAAAAACTGTCAAAAATGTTAAAAATTACAAGAGACAGTTTTTGACAATTCCTTTATTTAAATGCTTCTTCTTTCTTCTATCTCCTATCTTCCTTCAGTTTCTTCCTCCATCTTCTTCTTCTGGTTCTTCTGGCTCTTCTGGTTCTTCCTCCGGTGTTCTCGTCTGGTATCTCCTCCGCGGCGTCTTCTTCCCTTCTCCTCGGGCCGCTCTGCATCCATGATGGCATGGAGGGAGGCTCACGCTCTTCTCTTCATCTTCTTGTCTTCATCTTCTTCTCTTCATCTTCTTGTCTTCATCTTCTTCTCTTCATCTTCTTTTCGGGCCGCTCCACATCCACGCACGGGACTTCCCTGTGGCGTCACGGGGAATGCCACAGGGAAGTCCTGTCAAGTCACCATGCATCAGAGGGGGGCGGGGTCACCGGGTGGCTCCGCCCCCCTGTTATTTAAGAATTGCCAGAACAGGAGAAGCGTCACACAGCGGGAGCCTCCCTCCATGCATGGATGCGGAGCAGCCCGAAAAGAAGATGAAAAGAAGAAGATGAAGACAAGAAGATGAAGAGAAGAAGATGAAGAGAAGAAGATGAAGACAAGAAGATGAAGAGAAAAGCGTCACACAGCGGGAGCCTCCCTCCATGCCATCATGGATGCGGAGCAGCCCGAGAAGAAGGGAAGAAGACGCCGCGGAGGAGATGCCAGACGAGAACACCGGAGGAAGAACCAGAAGAGCCAGAAGAACCAGAAGAAGAAGAAGATGGAGGAAGAAACTGAAGGAAGATAGGAGATAGAAGAAAGAAGAAGCATTTAAATAAAGGAATTGTCAAAAACTGTCTCTTGTCATTTTTAAAATTTTTTACAGTTTTTTAGTTAAATGGTAGGGGTACTCTTGTACCCCCTTACCATTTCACACAGGGGGAGGGCCAGGATCTGGGGGTCACCTTGTTAAAGGGGGCTTCCAGATTTCGATAAGCCCCCCGCCCGCAGACCCCCACATTTATCGGCCAGTGTTGTGGGGATTTGGCCGGGGTTCCCCTTAAAATCCATACCAGAACTGAAGGGCCTGGTATGGAATTTAGGGGGATCCCCACTTCATTTTTTTTTAAATTTTGGTTCGGGGTTTCCCTGTGGGGAATTCCCATGCCGTTTTTATCAATGAACTTCTATGTGTATTGTCGGACCTGCAATGCATTACTAGACACGAGTAGTTTTAAATGACTTTTTTTCCTTTGAAATGTCATTTTGCTGTCAGACTGTTCTAAACACGGGAAACATGCGCCCCTTTACAGGAATACTATAGACACCCCCCAGGTATGAAATTTAAAGCGATATTACACTTTTATTGTTTGACTTTAAGCATTATTTAAATCACTGCTCCCGGAAAAACGGTAGTTTTTAAAACTTTTTTTTGCATTGATCCATATCCCCTGGGGCAGGACCCAGGTCCCCAAACACTTTTTATGACAATACCATGCAAATAAGCCTTTAAAATTAGCACTTTTGATTTCTCCCATAGTATTTTAAAGGGTGTTCCGAGGCATTCAAATTTGCCGCGAACACCCCAAATTGTTCGCTGTTAGGCGAACTTGCAAACAGTCGATGTTCGAGTCGAACATGAGTTCGACTCAAACTTGAAGCTCATCCCTACTGCTAAAGGTAGTAGTACAAAGGTCAGTGGATTAAATAAAAATAAATAAATGGTGTCAATACACATAAAAATCCAAAATATAAAAATGAAGTCACTTGACCGTGACGCCACAGGTAGGGACGGGAGAGGCACTCTATACTGACGTAGGCAAATGAGCTTGCTGTCGTAGAGATAAGTGGATTGTTTTTATATGCTATGTAAGTGATGTGAGTACCTTAACTGCTATTTAATAAATACCAACTACTGTTAAAAAAAAATACTACACTATCCGGTTCCCCTTTTTTACTTCTCCACCTGCACCTGCTGAGAGACAAAGACACACAAGGAACCTTATCTGGTCCAGAAACATAAGGGAGAGTCAGCCATTACCAGTGTTTATATGTGGTTACCCCATTGCCGCAAGGTAAGAGTCCACTTCTCACCAATGTGTGTTTTGTACACGAAGAGGAGATAAACATTTTTCCCAGCACCTTATGTCCCCACTTGCATATTGGAATACTCTTTCACAGAAAGGAGATATATTCCCCATTGAACTTTACTCACAGTTTTTTTGCATTGAATACACTATTGATTTGTTTGGACTTTTTAGTTTTAGTTTTTGCAGTTGACGCAAATTTGCGTATGATGCACATTGTTTGTATTTTGCACAAGTTTTCTTGCACTTTTGCACAGGAAGATTGTTGTTGCTGAATTTGCACATTTTTGCTTATTTTGCACAATTTATTCCGTTTCTGGATATACCATACATATGTATACTTAGCTTACTGTTATTATTAATTTACCTTTGCACGTTGCACTTTGCACATCTCCATTTTGGAAAGCAAACACCCCAATGTATAATCTATGAGGCATAATGAGTCTTTTGAACGATTCATTTTTTTCCAGAAGTTTTTGGAAAGTGTGAAAAAAAAATGATTTTTTTTACACAAAGCTGTTCATTTATCAGATATTTCCAACACATAGCATGTACATAGAAAAGGTGACACCCCAAAATACATTCTGCTACTCCTCCTGAGTATGGCAATACCACATGTGTTAGACATTTACACAGCCTGGCCACATACAGAGGCCCAACATCCAAGTAGCACCATCAGGCTTTCAGGAGCATAAACTAGATATATAATTTCCTGGCAAGCTATCATTTTTAAAGGCCCTTCATATTTCTAACACATAGCATGCACACACCAAGAACTACAATCCAAAATAAATTCTATTCTGAAAAGGGTAAAAAAAGCATTATCTGTGCTTTTAGTAGTATCCACAGAGGAGAGCACTGGTCCAGGCAGCAGATAGGGATGTGCTTAGCGATAGCAATAGTAATAATCCAGGCAGCAGGCAGGAATATTGTCTATAGTCAGCACAAGGATATTGTCAGCACAGCACAGTCCATAAAAATTGTCCAGGCAGAGACAACCAGCACAGCCATAATATTGGTCCTGGTACACTGTTACCTGCAGACACTCATTATTGTACCGCTCTCCAGCCCTTTATAAACATACTGCCTTTTGCTACAACTAATTATTTGCATAGTCCAGGTAGCAGGCAGGAAGAAGGCATGATGGCAGTAAGTCAGCAGCAGGCTGAGGGCCGCAATCAGGTAAGACCTGTGCACAGGGGTAGAGGCTTCGACCCACCCAAATCTCTATGAAGCCTCTGGACTTCAGACCCTAATTCGGAAATTCCGAAACCCAGAGAAAACAAAAAAAAATAGTTTTCACCATCCCGAAAAACAATTCTGAGCCCCTCACATATGTGAGACCCCTGTGTACTAGCAGGGCAACAGATCAATCCAAGCGGTAGTCAAAAGCATATTCCATAAAACAGGCAAGGGTCAGTTCATGTGCAAGCAGTCCAAGTGGTGGGGAGAAGCGTAGTTGATAAAAGAGGCCAGGGTCAGTTCATGTGGAAGCAGTCCAAATGGTAGGCAGAGGAATAGTCACAAAACAGGCCAGGGTCAGTTCACATGGAAGCAGTCCAAACGGTAGTCAGAGGCATAGTCAAAAAACAGGCCAGGGTCAGTTCACGTGGAAGGCAATGGCATGGTTAATTTGGGAAGCATGGAAAATGGTCAGCACAGATGATGAAAGTAGGGAATTGGTAAAAATATGAGCTAATATTTTAGGCATGTATGATAACGTTGGAAGCAATCACCAATGCAAAGGCTAGGTTGGGAGGGACACTGGGGGCAATGGTAGCTGGTATCTCTTCGAAATCCTCTTTTGCTGCACACATGACATTTTTTTTGTCGTTTTCGGCCTGCTTCAGATGGTGGAATGTTGTACAGGAAGTGGCGTTCATGAAGTCGGCTAACAGCATCAGAGCGAAGGTCTTCTGGGGGGTTTTTGTTGATAGATGAGGGACGTGACAACTTCTTCTATGAATTTTAGGAAGGGGGCGGGGCTTTCCATGGATTTGGTGTAGACTATGTAGGAATTATAAATGGCCAAATGGATAAGATAAATTGCTACCTTCTTGTACCAGAATCGGGACCTCCTTATTGACAAATAGGGCTGAATCATTAGATCATTAAATTACACCCCCCCATGTAGAGACTGTAATCTTGGACACATGTTTACTTTTCAATGGGACCATGCTTTCTTCGAACCTCAATTGTAGTGTCATCATGGATGGTGGTAGGGATAAGCTTCAAGTTTGAGTCGAACTCATGTTCAACTCGAACATCGGCTGTTCGCAAGTTCGCTGAACAGCGAACAATTTGGGGTGTTCGCGGCAAATTCGAATGCCGCGGAACACCCTTTAAAAGTCTATGGGAGAAATTAAAAGTGCTATTTTTAAAGGCTTATATGCAAGTTATTGTCATAAAAAGTGTTTGGGGACCTGGGTCCTGCCCCAGGGGACATGGATCAATGCAAAAAAAAGTTTTAAAAACGGCCGTTTTTTCAGGAGCAGTGATTTTAATAATGCTTAAAGCCAAACAACAAAAGTGTAATATCCCTTTACATTTCGTAGCTGGGGGGTGTCTATAGTATGCCTGTAAAGGGGCGCATGTTTCCCGTGTTTAGAACAGTCTGACAGCAAAATGACATTTCAAAGGAAAAAAAGTCATTTAAAAATACTCGCGGCTATTGCATTGCCGGTCCGACAATACACATAAAAGTTCATTGATAAAAACGACATGGGAATTCCCCACAGGGGAACCCCGAACCAAAATTTAAAAAAAAATGATGTGGGGGTCCCCCTAAATTGCATACCAGGCGTCTTCTATCTTCTTCTCCCCAGGCCGCTCCGCACCCATGGCATGGGGGGAGGCTCCCGCTCTTCTCTTCATCTTCTTCTCTTCTTCATCTCCTTCTCTTCTTCATCTTCTTCTCTTCTTCATTTTCTTCCCCGGGCCACTTCGCATCCATGCTGGCATGGAGGGAGGCTCCCACTGTGTGACGTGTCTCCTCTTCTGACGCTTATTAAATAACGGGGGCGGGGCCACCCGGTGACCCCGCCCCCTCTGACGCACAGGACATGACGGGAATTCCCCGTGGCATTCCCCGTGACGTCACAGGGAAGTCCCGTCAAGTCACCGTGCGTCAGAGGGGGGCGGGGTCACCGGGTGCCCCCCCGTTATTTAAGAACCGTCAGAAGAGGAGATGCGTCACACAGCGGGAGCCTCCCTCCATGCCAGCATGGGTGTGGAGCGACCCGGAGAAGAAGATGAAGAAGAGAAGAAGATGAAGAGAAGAGCGGGAGCCTCCCCCCATGCCATGGGTGTGGAGCGGCCCGAGGAGAAGAAGATAGAAGACGCCGCAGAGGAGATGCTGGACGAGAACACCGGAGGAAGAACCAGAAGAGCCAGAAGAACCAGAGGAAGATGAAGGAAGATAGAAGAAAGAAGAAGCATTAAAATAAAGGAATTGTCAAAAACTGTCTCTTGTCATTTTTAACATTTTTGACAGTTTTTAGTGAAATGGTAGGGGTACTTTTGTACCCCCTTACTATTTCACACAGGGGGGCCTGGATCTGGGGGTCCCCTTGTTAAAAGGGGCTTCCAGATTTCGATAAGCCCCCCACCCACAGACCCCCACAACCACCGGCCAGGGTTGTGGGGATGAGGCCCTTGTCCTCATCAACATGGGGACAAGGTGTTTTGGCTACCCCAAAGCACCCTCCCAATGTTGAGGGCATGTGGCATGGTACGGTTCAGGGGGGGCGCTCTCTCATCCCCCCTCTTTTCCTGCGGCCTGCCAGTTTGCATGCTCGGATAAGGGTCTGGTATGAATTTTTGGGGGGACCCAATGCCGTTTTTTTTCTAATTTTGGCGCGGGGTTCCCCTTAAATCCATACCAGACCTGAAGGGTCTAGTATGGAATTTAGGGGGACCCCCACGTCATTTTTAAAAAAAAATTTAGCCGGGGTTCCCCTTAATATCCATACCAGACCTGAAGGGCCTGGTATGGAATTTAAAGGGACCCCCACGTCTTTTTTTTTTTTTTTTTTTTGGTTCGGGGTTCCCCTGTGGGGAATTCCCATGCTGTTTTTATCAATGAACTTTTATGTGTATTGTCGGACCGGCAATGCAATAGCTGCGAGTAGTTTTAAATGACTTTTTTCTATTTGAAATTTCATTTTGCTGTCAGACTGTTCTAAACACGGGAACCATGCACCCCTTTACAGGCATACTATAGACACCCCCCAGCTATGAAATTTAAAGGGATATTACACTTTTATTGTTTGACTTTAAGCATTATTAAAATCACTGCTCCTGAAAAAACGACAGTTTTATAAAACTTTTTTTGCATTGATCCATGTCCCCTGGGGCAGGACCCAGGTCCCCAAACACTTTTTATGACAATAACTTGCATATAAGCCTCTAAAATTAGCACTTTTGATTATTCATGTTTGTGTCCTATAGACTTTAACGGTGTTCGCATGTTCGAACAAACTTTTTTCCTGTTCGCATGTTCTGGTGCGAACCGAACAGGGGGGTGTTCGGCTCATCCCTAGATGGTGGACATCATGTGCACGTCCCTATTATCCTGCATACAATACACACACAGATCGGTAACTCACTGCTCCTGGCTCTTCTCTCCTCACACTGGAAATGGTGTGTGAGGAGGGAAGAGCCAGTAACAGCTAGTTACCGCTCTGTGTTTACATTTAGTGATCGGCTGTGAAAGGATCACAGCTGATCATGTGGTAAGCAGCCACCGGCCAATGGCTGTTTACCAGCGTCATGACGAGCTGTGTTCCCGGGAACACGCTGCCACCGATGTGCACGCTCATCAGCCTCACGATCACACGCATGCACCATGCACAGTGGGGAGGTACCATCTGTGATTGGCCGTGACTTCATCACGACTGATGCCCAATGGCTGTTCACCCCCTTGGTGGCGAGCAGTGTCTCCGTGACACGCCCTGTTTAAACGGACAGACATCATATGATGCCCGCCCAGAAAATGATCCGCACTGCCTGGCCTTCATATGACGGCCGGTGAGCGGCAAGTGGTTAAGGATTAAGTTTGCCTATAGTAGCAGACCCTGTTTCTAATGAAATTAAGCCTTGTTTTTTGTCTTTTGTGCTCAAGCTTTCCTTGTTTTTGTATCTCTCAACTATGGATGTTAACTACATAGAGTCGCCAGAATATAATATTTTTCTATACAGTGGTGATTTAATACATATGATAGCTATTTTAAATATATATGTGGTCATATGTCAAGAAGTAAGTCAGTTTGACATGTGTTCTAACTTTCCCCTACACCATCCAAAAACTAAATGAAAACAGTTTGTACATATACCTTCATTTAAACTTTTCATCTATACAGGTGAAATCTTATTTCTACAGGGAATTGATGTGTTTGAAGTGAAAACCATTCAACACATAATGAATCATCTTTATTTGCAATCATTGAACTAAAGTATCTGTTTATAAGCACATGAATCAGCCAACAAGGCCAGCTTCAGAACAGGCTAGCAGTAAAATATGTGTAAAGAAAAAATAACAAATTGAGATTTTTAGTAAAGAGCCTAGCACATTACATTGCAGACATTCTTTACAGAAGTATTTTGTCTATGGATATATGCCATGTGTAGGTATAAACTCAGCTTTGCCAATGCAGGGAAAAACAATACATTTTTTTTGTTGTTATTATTAGTTTTGTATAGAATGGAAAAGGGTTAAAATCCATGTCAGTTTATTTATTGTTTTCTGATCCCCATTGAGAAATTTTCCCCTCTTTCACCTGTCCCAAAGATGCTAAAGGAAAATCTTACAAACTGAGACAAACGTTACCAGGACAAATGCAAAACATGAACTCACCTAGCAGGGACACATAAAGCAAT
Organism: Lithobates clamitans; assembly: GCA_037952925.1. NCBI lineage: Eukaryota > Metazoa > Chordata > Amphibia > Anura > Ranidae > Lithobates > Lithobates clamitans. The sequence goes on from JBBGZY010000143.1 coordinate 4,729,583, forward strand.
AAGGACTTGACAGGTGTTTTATTCTTTACCTACCTTATTCAAGCTGAAAAAAAGTTTTGGCTTGAAGAAAAAAACCACATACTTGGAACCATGTTACACACTCCCAATAATAGTACTTGGTAAATGGCTGTTTAGTCCGATCACATAGGGATTGGGAGAGAGTCTTAAACTCCATCTAGGTTTTTGGTGCTTACACAGGGCTTTCCTTCCTTGCTCATAGCAGGGGGTAGCAGGAGATTGAAAGTAAGGTGAATAAAGGAGCTAGTGGAGCATGACATTAAAGTGAACCTGTTTCTTTAACCTACATAAGTAAAGTGAATGCTCACTGTAATATTACCATTTTAAACTTACACTAAACTATGGTCATGGGATCTGGAGCGGTATCCCCAGAGGACTGGCACACTGCCTTTTTATTTACACACAAATCTTCGGTCTTGTTATGCTCAAGAGAAATACTTCAAACTACTTTCCAGGTGGTATCAAGATCCAGTAACTATTAAATGGATTTATCCTGAGTACTCAGACTTGAGCTGGTGCTGTCACAGAGTGAGAGGAATGTATCTACATGTTTGATGGGATTGCGTTTGGATCCCCCATTTTGGACCCAAATATATTTCAGGTACACAATGAGGTCTATGACGAGTTTCTTACCCCCTCCCCTAAAACGGCACCTCTGTCAATTTTGCCAGGTTCCATCAAATTGCAGAAATCAAGTCTACTCAGATTTTTCTGAAATCCTCTACCATACTCTCTCTAAATGTATGGGTAGATATAATAAATGGCATTATGCTTATGGAGGAAGTACAAGCCACAGAAATGGATGCATGGGAGAAACACACTAAACTGTGGCACATATGGCTCCACTATTCTACCATGGACACGTTTTGCAGTAGAATCTCCACTTAATACAAGTTCAGTGGTTGGTTAGGCTGCGGGAAATAAATAACCGCCCTATGTGTCCTGAGCAGGGCGCTCTTCCATCGACCTTCTGTTGGTTGTTGTCTACCTCTAACTCCCCTTAATGATCTACCTTTTTTAAGGTAAAATACAGCACTCTCGCATTTTTTCAGAACTACTTTGTGTCCACCACTTCCATGGCTCTGCTCATTCTCTTTTCTTTATTTTCTTTTCTTTTTTCTTTTCTCAACCTTTACACCTTTTTCTCTGGGCCTTTAATCTCTGTTATAATGAGCCCGCTGACCCTCTTAGTTGTTTTACCTTATTTATATGATATATCATTCATAACATGTTCATCCAATTTAGCTAATGCTGACCTGTGATGATTGTGGTATTATTCGTGTACTGTTAGCGATTGTTACTGCTTTTTTCCCTCACCCTATTTTATTTTGTACCCCTTTGCATTTTTGTTTTCTCCGCAATAATAAAAATATATTCCACCTAAAATTACCATGTATGCTTCCATTCATAACATGTTCATCCAATTTGGGTAATGTTTGCCTATAATGATTGTGCTATTATTCATGTATCAAAAAATGAGAAATAATAAAATTATGTTCAATATCTCTCCCTCAGCGCTCACAGAAAAGATGTTGATAAAACAATAATAAGCAGCTACTATAATAAAACAAAATACATCAGATATATGTCAAAGAGAAGTTCCTAAAACATTAGCAGCGCTAGTGAAAAAATAGCAAGCATTTAAAATAGCAATAGATTTGGTTAAGAGTCCACTTAAAAAAGGTACGAAATGGTGATCCACTCAGTGAAAGTCCATTAAGAAAAAAAGGTGAGTGTAACATAGACCATCGTGGAGGAAAGCATTAACAACGATCCCAATATGGTATGATCTCCTTCACCACAACACTTGTGTCACAGCCCTGTAGGTAATCCACTTACCAGATCATGCTGGTTTGCACGCTTATCAATCAGACAGGTAATCACTGTTCACTGGACACTTTCCATCTGTATTTCGCTCATCACAAGCAATAGATAAAATAATTCCACATAGAATAATCCAGTACAACACTTATTTATTGATTTAAAATTATCTCACAATAAAACACTCACAATGTATGCAACGCCCTCTGACGAAAGTGATGACAGAAACGCGTCAGGTGTCGCTACACAGCAGTCTATATTGTCGGCTTCTCCTCATCTTTCTCTTCCGGGAACACCGCGGGAGCGGTAAGAGGTTAGATGGGAACGCACAACTAAAACAGTATTGTTGTTATATGCCCTTTTTTATGCATAAATTGTGAGTGTTTTATCGTGAGATCATTTTAAATCAATAAATAAGTGTTGTACTGGATTACGCTATGTGGAATTCTTTTATCTATTGCATGTGATGAGCAGAATACAGATGGAAAGTGTCCAGTGAACAGTGATTACCTGTCTGATTGATAAGCGTGCAAACCAGCATGATCTGGTAAATTGATTACCTACAGGGCTGTGACACAAGTGGTGTGGTGAAGGAGATTGTACCATATTGGGATCGGTGTTAATGCTTTCCTCCACGATGGTCTATGTTACACTCACCTTTTTTTCTTAATGGACTTTCACTGAGTGGATCACCATTTCGTACCTTTTTTAAGTGGACTCTTAAGCAAATCTATTGCTATTTTAAATGCTTGCTATTTTTGCACTAGCACTGCTAATGTTTTAGGAATTTCTCTTTGAGATATATATGAGGTATTATTCATGTACTGTTATTGATTGTTATCCCTTTTTTTCCCTCACCTTCTTTTATTTTGTACCCCTTTCCATAATAATAAATATAATATTCAACTTAAATTACCATTTTAAGCTTCTATATGCAGGACAAATGAAAGAGGTGCACGCAAAAATGCATGTAAAAAAAGATTCCAATGTGAAAATACATATAAAAAACAATACAATTATACAGACCAGTCCCAATTTCTAATGGTGATTTAGTAACTGTTACATTCGATTAGGTGGCAGAAACAAAGTAATTTGCTTTGCAAAATAGAAGCCTACTGTGAGGATCTTGAGTTTAAGTAGCTGAGTATCTCAAACATAATTTCTAATTAGCTATGTTGATGATCAATTTTCAAAAACAGAAAAGAAATTAAACAAAAAAAACTTGACCAAGGGGATGAAACTGAAAGGCTGGGAAACATATCTGTGAAGCTCAATGTTATGTAAATTCAGCCCTTATACTGCAATTAATTAATTTCTTGTCCTCGTACAGCGTAGCATTTCTTCTTCAAAAGATTGATTTGCCTCTCATTTAAATGTTTGCTTGAAAAATCTTACGTTTTTTTTTTTTACATGCACCAGTTTCCTGCTTTACATATTTCATTTTCTCAAGATCCATTGTATTTTGAGAGTTAGCTGGCACAAAGCCCACAATCAATGATAAGCCTTTCCTTGTCATAGCTTCTCTGCTCGGCTGTACACATTTGTAAGAAAAACAAAATGAATGTACTATCTAAATTTAGATTTGGAGTACAAGTTATTATTTTACTTTCAGCTTTTATTTAAAACCATATATAAGTTGCTGTGAATAAAATACATGGTTCAAACAGGAAAAAAAAATACTGAATTATGATTTATAGGGAAGTATGGTACCATTAAATTGTTAAACTTGGAGTTTTCACTTGTAGTGAAAAATGTTGTGGCTTTTAGAGAGCTAATTTGAAATCTTTGGACCCTTCTGCTTAGCCTAATACACTTTCCATAATATGAAACCATAGTTCAACTGAATGGTTTTTCACAGCATTTAGATCTTAGGGTAGACAGTCAATTGGGGAACCAAAATGTCTAATTTAAAAGTAGAGATATTGCAACCTTTCTGTTTGAGGTGTTAGTTGTTTCAATTACAGCTGCTTTTATAGATCAGTCATTCCTAAAATTTATAGAATCTTAAAGCCCATTAAAAAATCCCTAGCAAAAGTTAAAGTATCAAAGCCGTTTTTGAGCCAACACTTACCATATCTCCAGTGCTGTCCCACAGATTCAGCATGACTGATCCTCTTCCAGTTTTAATGATGCCCAATGTAATTTGACCAACTTCCTGTTAGCCTGGGGCATCTTGAACACCCCACCTGGGGTATATCATTAGGCCCCCCAAGCTCAAAATACAGCAGAGAATTTTACTTGCTGCAGCATTCAGAACTACCCAACAACCTACCTGAAAAGACTGTCTTTGTGAAGCTTGTGTTATGTCTGCTAGGTCGAGTTTGCTGGCTCTAATTCTGACCTCTTCTGGCTCTGATTTTAACCGCCTCCTCCTAATTACACTAAGCCCAACTCATATCATTCAACTGTCAAATAGGGTCTTGGTGGCAAGGAAAGGTTCTGACATTTGGCAGTTGAATGACAATGATGGTAATTAGTGTCATAAAAAGAAGGGCGTCATCATAAAACCTGTGCTAAAGGAAAGGGCTGGAATGCTTGGTCTTCAGAAGCACACAAAAGCTTAAAGGTTAAAGCAGTTTCAGCAGTATTGATACACATTTAGACATTGCTGGAACCTAGAAGTTAAATATTAGATTACTTTCCTCCTATGGGGCAGGTAGGTGGTACATAAGCCCCTCTTGATGGCAGCACCCCCAGCCCAAACACCAATGGTGCTGGGTTTTATTAGGAAATGTAGGATTACCACTGATCATCACACTGTCATCAGGAGGTATAATAATAGCACTAATCATAAACATAAAGAGCTTTTATAAGACGGTATAAGAATATCATGACTAAGAGCAGGTCGGTGGAGTGAAACGTGTTGGGGGCATGGCCTTGTCAGAGTCCAGGCTGAGGTTGCCACTCCATTCATTGCAGCAGGACATCATAGATGTGCAACTTCCAGGGGTCACCTTTTCTTCCTTGAACCTTTGCAGGAGCCAGAATGGGCTCCATCCACTGTCAGCACTCTAGCAGCAGCTGCGGATGCACTGTCTACATACCCCCTCCCTATCAAGCCTGAGCGGCCCACACACTTTTCCCAGGTCACACTAAGAATATCATTGGCCATCAATGTGAAAAGGGTTCTTATCAGGGTGTGTAAGAGTATCACTGGCCACCAACATAAAGGATAATTTATCAGGGTGTCCAAGAGTATCGCTGGCCACCAATGTAAAAGGGATTTTTATCAGGGAGTGTAAGATTATTGCTATCCACAATGTAAATATATATTTTTTTTATCAGGCAGCGAAAAAACACTTACTGATTTAAAAGGCCCTTAATGATTTAAAATGGAAAAGGTTTTGGAGAGAAGTATATGCTGCTATCACAAAAAATATGTGCTTTGTATTGCCCAGTGAGATCACTGCACGTAGTGATGGGCCCAAAAGTTGAGAGTGGGGGTACATAAAAAATGTTTCTATGTAGTCTATTTGCAGTTACACCCCTATATAGGACTAGCATTCATTATTATTACAGGTAGTGTGTTTCTACAATCATTAACTAATCAGCTTCGTATTTTTTGTGTGCACAGAAGTCTGGGCTTGGAGATCTTTGTTGATATGATCCACTTTGAGAATATTAGTTTAATTTATGGGATTTTTTACTTTGTATACTGACCTAAGTTGGTTTTGCTACTCCCTCTTAACATGACCCACTTCACAAATGCCTCTGGAAGGATGTCAGCCATTTTTAGTACATAGACAGCAGCTTATCATGACTGCACTTAAAGCCAGGTACATATGGGTTGGATGTAAGGAGACAACGGCTGGTTAGAAAAAAGAGGCAGACATCTGGGCTGTGTGTGTGTCGGTCTGTCGAGACAGAAGCCGGCTGTTTGGCCAACTTCTGTCTGACGTGAATGCTGGGAAACCAGCATCCGACTAACTCCGAATCAGCATTCTCAGCCAATGGCAGAGAGCACTGATTGGAGTGTTCTTTGTGGTGCTGATTTTCTGATTTTGGGTAGAAGTTTCACTATTTAATTTAACTTTGGCTATTGTTTTGGTAAACTGGTGGTGAAGCAAATCTTGATTAGTTTGCTCATCTACAGTTATAGTAAGAGAGGAGGTTATGGTGATATCTTGGTCATTGCTGCAGCTGGAACAATGATTGATCATTTTTAGCTTCAGCAATTTCCTACAAGATAAATGTGATCCAAGTGGCTATAGAGCAGCTCGATTACTTTTACAGGTGACGGATGGAGATCCCCCTCCCACAGCCACCATCACTTTTACAAGGCTTTCTATTTTCATTGCAGAGGCCGGTAAGGATGTGACTGGTGTCATCAGCTTCCCTGGGAATAGTGAGAGGAACTGATGTTGTCCTCCCACTGTCTAATGTCAGAAACTGGAAGCGTTGAGAATTTTGGCACTTCCATTTTGGTTTGTTGTTTACAAGCTGTTACCTGCTTGTTAAAGCATCTGATCAAACTGATCTTGGTTTGATCAAATGCTTTGGAGGCCAGAGAAGAGATATAAGGTCTAAAGGACCCCAGATCTCTCTATAAAGAGGACCATGCTATCACAAGGGAAGTTTTTATTCCCTTTTGACAGCAATAAAGTTCAATAAAAATTCAAATAAAACAAATGTAATGTAAAACATATGTAATAAATATAATGTAAATATAATTAATAATAAAATTAAAAAAAATAAAACACCCCTGTGTTCTTGCAAAAATGTGAACACCCACATAGATCTCACACTCATGTGAGGTATCACCATGAATGTCAGAGTGAGAGCAATAATTATTGTGCCAAACCACCTGTGTAACTCTAAACTGATAACCTGTAAAGGCTTTTAAAGTGTTGCCTGTTGGATGTTTTTAGGTGTCATAGTATGGCGCCGTTCCACGGGTGTATGCAATTTTAAAACAAGGCATGCTTGGTATCTATTTACTCGGCATAACATCAGATTTTATATTTTACCTAGAACAATTGGTATTAAACTGTGTTTGGGTTCACTAAAATTCATTCAAGGTTATTTTTTCCCAAAAAATTGTGTTTGAAATTGCGAGTAAATATCATGCAGCATAAAAAAAATTGCAACAACAACCGTATTATTTATCCATGGCTTATCCACTTCCATACTGGGCCATTATAAAATGACACCGGCAGGAACATCTCCTCCCTCCGGGTGAACATCATATGATGCCCTCCATTTCTCTGGGGGCCCACAACGTGGTGATCGGGGATGAGGCGTGTCCCTCGGACACAGCCCATCCCCGATCAGGGTAAAGAGCCATTGAAATTTGGCTCTTTACCACGTGACCGGCTGTGTCCAATCACAGCCGGTCACACATGTTTGGCTTGTGAACGCCACTTGTGCATGCCCCCGGGGTACGCAGTGCAGCGATCGGGGATGAGACATGTCCCTCGGACACAGCCCATCCCCGATCAGGGTAAAGAGCCAATGAAATTGGCTCTTTACCACATGACCGGCTGTGTCCAATCACAGCCGGTCATAAATGTCAACAAATGACTGTAGTACCATTTCCAGGACAGTAAGGAGGAGACATGGGAAACAAAATGTAAAAAAAAACACAGTACGGTGCCTGATAGCCCCCCAAATAAAGAGGACCTGTCACGGCCCATCAGAGTATCTGTCACATCCCGAGTACCTGTCACCATCAGAGTACCTGTTACCATCAGAGTACTGAGTACTTGTCACCATCAGAGTACCTGAGTACCTGTCACCATCAGTGTACCCGAATACCTGCCACCATCAGAGTACTTGTCACCATCAGAGTACCCAAGTACCTGTCACCATCAGAGTACCTGAATACTTGTCACCATCTGAGTATATGTCACCATCAGAGTACCTGAATACCTGTCACCATCAGAGTACCCGTGTACCTGTCACCAGCTCATCAGAGTACCCAAGTACCTGTCACCAGCCCCAGAGTACCTGACACCATCAGAGTACCCGAGTACCTGTCACCATCAGAGTACCCGAGTACCTGTCACCATCAGAGCACCCGTGTACCTGTCACCAGCTCATGAGAATACCCGAGTACCTGTCACCAGCCCATCAGAGTACCCGAGTACCTGTCACCAGCCCATCAGAGTTCCCGAGTACCTGTCATTATCTGAATACCTGTCACCATCAGAGTACCCGAGTATCTGTCACCATTAGAGTACCCGAGTACCTGTCACCATCTCATCAGAGTAACCAAGCACCTGTCACCAGGCCATCAGAGTACCCCAGTACCTGTCACCAGCCCATCAGAGTACCCCAGTACCTGTCACCATCTGAGTACCTGTCACCATCAGAGCACCTGAGTACCTGTCACCATCTGAGTACCTGTCACCATCAGAGTACCTAAGTACCTGTCACATCAAAGTACCCAAGTACCTGTCACCATTTCATCAGAGTACCCAAGCACCTGTCACCAGCTCATCAGAGTACCCAAGTACCTGTCAGCAGCCCCAGAGTACCTGTCACCATCAGAGTACTCGAGTACCTGTCACCAACTCACCAGAGTACCCAAGTACCTGTCACCAGCCCATCAGAGTACCCAAGTACCTGTCACCAACCCATCAGAGTACCTGAGTACCTGTCACCAGCCCATCAGAGTACCCGAGTACCTGTCTCAAGCTTATCAGAGTACCCAAGTACCTTTCACCAGCCCATCAGATTACCCGAGTACCTGTTACCAGCCCATCAGAGTACCCAAGTACCTGTCATCAGCCCATGCCTCATTGAATATACATTGGGGTGTTTGCCTTTCAAAGTGGGGTAATTTTGTGGGTTGTCCTGGTGTTCCAGGACCTTCAAAAGTGTGATAGATAGTCAGGAAACTAAATATGTAATTTATGCTGCTAGAATGCGTGACTGTGCTCCCTGCAGTACATGTTATGTGTTAGAAATATCTTATAAATTGACCACTTTGTGTAAAAAAAAAATTGTTTTTCACTTTCTTTCCACGTTTTCCAAAAACTTTTGGAAAAAAAAGGTCAAAAGACTCATAATGCCTCATAGAAGGTGTTTGCTTTCCAAAATGGGGTCATTTTATGGGTAATTCAAATGTCCTGGTGCTCCAGGGCCTTCAAAAGTGTGAAAGGTTGTTAGGAAATTAGATGTGTAATTTTTCCTCCTAGAACGACTGATGATGCTCCCTGCATGTTGGCCAGGCTGTGAAAAAGTCTCACACATGTGGTATTGTCATACTTGGGAGGAGTAGCAGAATGTATTGTGGGGTGTATTTGAAAGTATGCATATGCTGTGTGTGAGAAATAACTTGTTATTATGACAATTTTGTGTAAAAAAAAAAGTCTTTATTTTCCTAAGAATTTTATGACAAAATTGCAACTTCAAAAAATTCACTATGCCTCTTACTAAATACCTTGGAATGTCTACTTTTCAAAAATGGTCATTTGGGGGGTATTTGTACTTTCCTGACATTTCAGGGCCTCAAGAAATATGAAAGACCATCAGTGCATCAGGTGTGATCAATTTTCATTGCATATATATATATATATATATATATATATATATATATATATATATATATATATATATATATATATATATATATATATATATATTTATATATATTGTTTGGGGGTTTTTTGCAAAAAATGCAGAATTTTTTTTACATGTTTGAGAGAAATGTCAGAATTCTCCCGGACTGGAGGTGGTTAGAAAAGTTTAAACACTTGATACTTTTTTCTACCCCTAGGGCAATTAAATTGATATTCTGAAACTAGAATATTTAAATAGTTTTTCAAATAGGTGAAACATCCAGTTGGTTAAGATTTTTATGGTTTACCACTACTAAACTACCTAGTTACGGTTTTGTGGCTATTCTTTTATGCATGAAAACAAATAGGTATATTTTTCATCTCTGTGTGTCTTATTTCTATAAACACATTTCTCTTTGAATATTTCATTCAGTACCCTAACACTGTACTCAAAATGCTTTATTGATGTACTGCTTGGCTAACTGAGATGAGCAAAAGAGAAATGCATAATTCTGTTAGCTCAAATGCTCCTGTTTGATACAGACAATGCTTATATCAAATCAGAATTCTTGAATGCACCTGAGTCTGAATTTATGATACAGTGCATAGCTCTGATACAGTAAAGTGAAAATTCAACCTAAATACAGCTCAGTGACTCGAGCTCTACCAGGGAATAATATTACATCTGAAATAGAAAGGCAGAAGTTGCATGATCGGGAATTATATTCTATTGTCTGTTGATTTAGAATGGAACTGTGCAGTGTAGACAAAATGACAATTGAACACGGCGTGTTTGGATTTGTAAGCAATGGCAATTATGTTACAGAATGTCTGACAGAGAACAAAAAAAAATATATTCCCATTCAGCAAGTTTGGTTGGTTTAATGTCATAAAGTTCTTGTTATTTCCAAGACTTGCTTTCCTATATCCAACTTATCATAAAAATAGCAGTACAGGCTCAGATGTCAATCACAAGTCCATCACATTAACAGGGGCATTGCAGCTGTCAGTGTCAAACTGAATGGCTAGATATAGATAGAGGGATAAACTCATTTATGTGGTGGCAGTGAGGAGAATTGTGGCTGCCTTATCAGTGGAGGAAATTTGCATTTTAGTGGTTCCCATAATATGATATCCAAGTGCTTATCTATGCAAAAGTTGATACACTAGACTGATAGCAGTTATTCTCAAGTGAATCCATTTCCCACTCTATCTGTTTCCCTGCTAGATTTTTTCCTACAGAAATATAATTTGATACGCTACATGCACTTTTGCTATCCTACAATGCTGCTAAGAATTTGTTCTTAACAGTATATATAGTGATGATTTAAAAAAAATGTTCTGTGTAAATATTCTGTTTAACAATGCATACTTTGGTAAAGCAGTATGATTTAAATTATTTTGTTGTATAGTACAGAATTGAGAGATATTTAAATTATTTTTCCTTAAAGCATAACTCCACCTTGAAATTTTATTACAGGTCTGTAAAAATATGTATTCGTTACCTAATTTGTTCAGTTAGATTTTGGGGTATCCACTGTGCCCATTGGGAAAAGTTCAAACTTAGCGTGTTGAAATGCGGTATGTCTACAGTCTATGACTACTACTTTTAAAAATTGAATCTTCACATTCTGCCTTATGGTTCCTAAATGGCAACAATCTAAATGTTCTTTTGGTAAATTATATATTTGAAAATTCTAAACATTAGAATATAATAAATAATAGGTTATCTTTACAAAGATGATGATTTTTTTTTGCTATCTTTTTGTTTCACTTTTACAGAAAGTGGAAAAAAACAAATAATCTATAGAAGATAGATATTGTATATAATCGCTATCTATAAGAATTTGGTGTAATTATCTGCACACTATTAGAATAACTTATTAATGGCACATTACAAATAATGGTCTAATTTTCTACTGGTGTGTACAATAAATCTGCTTAGTATTGTTGTATTCCTGAAATTAAGTACTCTAGTGTGTGAATATTACTTTGCTTCACTTTCCAGCCTTACAACCTTCCTCAATAAATATCTTGGAAGTTTTGCCTTATACGTTGCTGTAAAATATAATGGGCAATAAAATCACTAATGAGTATGATCATGCTGAGAGCTGATGGTGCTGTAGTAGATTTATACTGTAGTTGCATTGAATTAGCTTCCCCATAAAGTTGCACCTTGATGTTGTACTTTAGAGCTTGTTAACTAGAGTATAACTGCAGAATTTACTAATCCAAAAACAAGAGACCTACTAAGTTACAACTGCCAAGTTGTTTAGATTTACAGGTGGTCAGAAAATGTAATACAAATACGATCACTGCAACATCTAGATCTAAATAACTTGGTATACTTCAGAGCTCTGAAACTGCATTAACAATGATAGTTCTTCTAACTAGTCTTGACTTAAAGTGGCATCATTACCTTATCAAAAATAAAGCTGGGCAAGCTTTCAAATCATCATGAAATGTCAGCTCTTTTCTGAATCAGAACAGCACAATAAATGGTTGGATTGGATGGATTAAAGACATCTGTAGGTATTTGTAGGAATCTCTAGGGTCTTGAATGTTATACCTGTCTGCAACTGTTATTTTAAAGGGACCTAGTTACTTTAACCACTTGCCGACCGCCGCACGCTGATGTACATCCAAAGTTTGACGGCGGATATCGTTGTTATGACAACAGCTAGCTGCCATAACCCCGGTATCCCTGTTTTTGTGCGGCGGTCGGCTTTCAGATAGAAGTTGTCCCTGCAGCAGATTCGCCGCAAGATCACTTTTATCGGTGGCGGGAGAGGGGCAAGAATCTCATTCCCCTTGATTTAAGACTTTTCACTAAAAATGGAGCGATGGAGAGGTTTATAAGAAAGCCACACTACCATGCATAGAAAGTCCCTTTCAGTGGTGAACATCTTTGAATATTTTTTTTAAATGCTCTCTACCTCAGTAATAGGGCAGGAGCCTGAACTGCACCTGGAACACTGTTTTTTGAACTGTCTTATCAGATTTAATTGTATTCACTGCAAGATAAGGATACCAGTGAAAGGAGAAAAGTGTTAAGATTACATACAGTACATACAGTACATAGAAAAATAATTTAGATTTTTTAGTGATGAATAATAATAATAATAATAATAATAAAGTGAATTCAATTAATTGGCATGTATTACTGAACTTTGAATGCGCCTTGTGTGTTTTTTAAAGCAATGAGACAAAATAACTAAATCAAAAGAGAACAGGGATAAACAGCTAGGGTATGTCTGGAATCACGGGTCTGCATATGCATGTCCAGCCTTGTGCATACTTGTTGTGGTCACAGAACCTGTCTAGCTGACTATACACTGATGTTCAATGCATATAGTATGGTTCTAGTTTGCTATCTATGCTGAATATCCAAACATGATTGCTTTGTGTTTTTTGTTGCAATATTATGTACCACATAAGACATCACTTTCTAAAAGTATATATCCTTGTGCTTTAACTAGTGCTTTGACCGCTGTGCATGCACAGCAAAGTCAGTGCATATCCATTACAAGACACTTCTATGTACGGTTTAACAAGGCCTTTTACAAATTTAAGGTTTTTCTTTTAACAGTATCATTTAAGGATAGCTGTGCATATTTGGGTCTCTATTCATAACAGATTTACTGTATGGCTGTGACAAACATTCACAATCCACAGAACAAATTGGCATGTTTCGTCTGAGATGATTGTTTTTTATGATCATTAGCATCTAGTAGCCATAATGCTGTATTTTTCTGGTTGAGGTATTGCAAGATGCTGCGATATGGCCAATAAATGGTGCTTACAATTATAGGAGATAATCATATTACACAATATATAGCAATTTCTTATTGTGGCTGTGTGAATATTTGTCATTTTCATACAAGTTTTTTTTTTTATTTCTATAAATAGACCCCTTGATGTGAATTTGTTCCTATATGGTATGCACATATAAAAAGTTAACAGCAGCTAGATAGACACAGCAACAGTAGAGAAAATCATTTCAGTCTTAGCCTTCATACTTTTGGACACTAAAATTCTGCATGCATACACTGTAGCCTGTGTGTTTGTACACATTGCAGGCACATAGGCAGTTCAGTAAGTATATGATTTGCTTGTTCTCCCATGTGGGAATCAGCCCCAAACACTTCCTAAATTATGTCTGTCTGCTTTATTTTGTTCATTCCATTCCTCCAAAATACAGATGCGAAAAAAGCGAAAAAAATAAAATACCATGATCAATAGCCTTTAAAATGTTGCCAAATTAAAAGTCATTTAGAATAAATTTTATCAATTTGCATCTAATTTTAAAGTCATTATAATTTAATGAATATCTGTTAATGATAATCACAGCTTAATGAGTATCAATGTTAATTGTATCTAAACAAATGACATTGACAATTAAAAATGAATGGTAAGGAAACAGACATTTATAAAGCCTGTCAAAATACAAATATGTTGTTAATCACTTTTTACATGTCAAGGTACATAACCACAAATAATACTAAACACACGAGAAACATTCCTAAAAGAGTAGATTTCTGTAGATAATATACAGTTTGTCATCTGACTCAAGTGTTTATTCCCCTATTTCTAATTAATGTCATATGCTATATTTGTTTTTAGATGAACAATGATTCAAGTACCACTTAATATAATCAGTTGTACAATGAGGTCAAGGAAAGACATATGGCCATGGAGCTATTTATAAAATCACAGTGACTACATCATTTTAAATGACATATATTGTAACTAAAAAATTAGAACCCCATTGTCATAAGCAATGTTCAGACTGGTAGCATCACTTTCTCGTATCAGGCTGTGTGTTACCAACCTATTGAAAGGCTAAAATAGGCCATACATGCACAAAACACAAACACACGCTTAACAATTGGTCATGACCAATTGTTATTGCAGATGACCAAAAGGTATTATAATAATTACAAATGTTCTAAGAGGGTAATGTCAGCAAGAATGATAGATTGCAATGACTGGCTGATGAGGGAGGTTATGTAAAAAATGTGCTATAGGTGACTTTCTGCTAAGCTGCATCCACCTGCTTCAAGATAATTTAGCATTCCTTTGATTTGTATAGGAATAGAAACAGTTCAGATGTAAACAAAGACTTGCCAACACAGGAACTTACTATGCTTCCAGCATAGTGAAATTTTGGTAACAATATTTCTAGCTATGCTGTCTTCCAATATCATACACTTTAGGAGCAGCAGTCTCTGCTCTTGATTGTGTCTCTTTTTTTTCTCATCTAAACTTTGCTAACAAAGCATGTTAAAGGTTTGCTTAAAGATCACATATGTGCATGACTGTTAGCAGTTTTTTTAGTTATTATTACACCAGTTACCAAAAAGTCATTTTTATAAGGTTTTTACATTTTTACAAACTTCCTCCTCTGTGTTTTGGTAGTTGTATTAAATATAGATATTTATAGATTAGCATTATAAGGTGCTCTCAATAATTTAATGCAATTGTCTCTATCCCAACAATAAATGAAAACATCTATCATACATAGAAAATCTAAGTGCTAATCATATAACATTGAAGCATTAAAAAAAAAAAAAAAAAAAAAAAGTTTATACTTACCTGCTCTGTGCAATGGAATTGCACAGTGCCGCTCTGAACCTCCTCTTCCGGGTCCCCCTGCTGGCGCTCTTGGCCCCTCCTCTCTGCTTCCCGGGGGCACTTGACACAAAAATAGCTACAGATGGTCACAGCTCTGGATCGAACGAGGGCTCAGGTAAGTTTTAAGGCGGGTGAGGGGGGATGCTAATGCCTAAACATTTTTTACCTTAATGGGAAGGAATGTTAAGGTAAAAAATTGTTTAGGCTTTAGAATCACTTTAATGGTACCTAACATCCTAATTATATGATACAGAAAAATATTAAGTAGTATGGATTTTCTGGGGACTGTCATGAATTTCACATACAATCTGTTGGTTGAAAGCATACGATATTTATTACAAAAACATTTTTTTTTGAAAAGTGAAGAAAAAACATTCTGAATTCAGGCTGTCTTGATCATCAATATTGTATAATATGACCAGTATATTTTAGTATATTTGTTAGGAACATGTGGACAGCCAGCAGATCACATCTCTATATGTTTCACAGTAATACACTGCTTCTTCAGGAGTATAGGGAGCAGACCATATCTTCCCGAAATATGAAGCTTCAAAGCAGTACCAAGGGACCAAAACCCTCACCAGGCAGACATTAGAGCAGCACTGACTAGTAAAAAACCATTTTGCTGGTTTAAAGTATGACGGATGAGATGCTGAGGTGTTAAACCGGACAAGGTACCTGTAAAAGGTGTCCAAAAGCCCTCAGAGGGGTGATGCCAGATATAAATAGTGTAAAAACTCCAAAGAGCCCATTTGTAACTGCTATTCAATATGGAGTCTGTGAAAGACTTTGTCCAGGTTCACAGACACTTCACAGAAAATCCCCACTACATATCATCCGCCATCAGGCCCTATATATCTGGATACATAGGTAGCATATTTTTAATGGGTTTTCCAAATCATAAGCTTACAGTGTCAGAGAGATCAGCAATACATAGACATTATGTAATATGAGTAGTAGGACTGATTTACTAAACACAATTAGGCTGTTTACTAGGGATGGGCTGAACACCCCCCGATTCGGTACACACCAGAACACCTTGAACGGGCAAAATGTTCTAGCGACCATACAAACCCTATTAATATCTATGGGACACGAATATGAAAAATCAAAAGTCCTAATTTTAAAGGCTTATATGCAAGTTATTGCCATAAAAAGTGTATGTGGACCCAAATACTGCCCTAGGGGACATGTATCAATGCAAAAAAAAGCTTTTCAAACAATAATTTTTAAAGGAGCAGTGATTTTAACCATTTAAGGACTGGAAGGATTTGCCCCCTTAATGACCATTTTGCGATACGGCACTGTGTCGTTTTAACTGACAATTGCGCAGTCGTGATATGCTGTACCCAGCGGTGGTATTTGATCACCTCTGTGTTTTTTATTTTTTGCGCTATAAAAAAAAGACTGACAATTTTGAAAAAAAAAAAAAAATCCCCCAATTAAAAAACAAAAACAAATATCTTTCTCAGTTAAGGCGATATGTATTCTTCTACATATTTTGGTAAAGAAAATTGCAATAAGCATATATTGATTGGTTTGCAAAAAAGTTATAGCGTCTACAAAATAGGGGATAGATTTATGGCATTTTTGTTATAACTTTTTTTTACTAGTAATGTCGGTGAGCTGCGATTTTTAGCAGGACTGCGACATTGCGGCGGACAGATCAGACACTTTTGACACTTTTTTACAGCGAACAGAGCTAAAAATAGCCACTGATTGCTGTATAAATGTCACTTGCAGGGAAGGGGTTAACACTAGGGGGCGATCAAAGGGTTGAATATGTGTCCTAGGGAGTGTTTCTAGCTGTGGGGGATGGCACTGCCTAGAGAAGGAGACCAATCACTGTTCATAATCAGTATGAACTGTAGATCTGTCTCCTCTCTCCTGATACAATGGAGATCTGTCTGTTTACAGTGACAGATCTCCATTCTGCCTCTCTCAGTAGCGATTGTTGGTGCCCAACGGACATCGCGGCCACCAGGCATACACATCAGCTCCGTCGTCTCTCCTCGGGCATCTCTGACAGTGCGCACGTGCTCCCTAGAGCTCTTAAAGCAGCTGACGTACAATGACAGCGATTCGCACAGGAGAGCCAACCTGCCGCAGTACAACTGTGGCGGCTGGTCCTTAAGCGGTTAATGATGCTTAAAATGAAACAATGCAATGAAATATTCCTTTAAATATCGCGCCTGGGGGGTCCCCTTAGTCTGCCTGTAAAGTGGGGCATCTGTGCAATGTATATAACATGCTGCAGCAATAATGACATTTCGAACAAATGTAATTTAAATTTGCTTGCAGGTGTAATGTTTTGCCAGCAATATAGATGTAAAAAAAAGAAAAAAAATGCCGTAGGGTCGCCGCCCCCCAATCCATACCAGGCCCTTCTTATGGTGTGGGACCCCCCAAAATCCATATCAGACCCATATCCAAGCAAGCAGCCTGGCAGCTCAGGATAGGGGGGTACATCGTACTCCTACCCATTCACCAAAAAGGTGTAAAAAAAGTAAATACCAAAAGAGACAATTTTTGACAAATCCTTTGTTAAAAAAGGAAAAAAAAGTGTCCCACATTGTACGGTCACCATCAATCATGCTGTCTGAGGACCTGAGCAATCAAAAAAATGAAAAAGCTCCGCCTTGATGGGAGGCCTCCCGGCGACTGCTGTCTCTTCAATTTGACAGCTGTTATATAGGCAATGGTGCAGCCACCCGGTGACATAACCGAGTGACCCCACCCCCTTCTGATGTCACATGATGTCACATAATGTCAGACAGGAGTGGGGTCACTTGGTTACATCACCGGGTGGCCCCGCCCTTGCCTAAATAACAGCTGTCAAAGAGACAGAAGTTGACGGGAGGGCTCCCATTGAGGCAGAGCTTTTTAATTTTTTCTATTTTTCAGGTTGTCGGATGACGTGATTGACGTTGGATGTACATTGCGAGACATACCTGATACCCATTCACATAAGGGGTGGGCGGGATATGGGGGTCCCCTTATTAAAGGGGGCTTCCAGATTCCGATAATCCCCCCACCCACAGACCCTGACAACCACCGGCCAGGATTGTCGGGAGGAGGCTCTTGTCCTCATCAACATGGGGACAAGGTGCTTTGGGGGGCACCCCAAAGCACCCTCCCCATGTTAAGGGCAAGTAGTCTAGTATGGTTCAGGAGGGGGGCAGATCGCTCGTCCCCCCTTTCCTGGCCTGCCAGGCTGCTTGCTCAGATAAGGGTCTGGTATGGATTTTGGGGGGGGCCCACGCCATTTTTTTAAAAATTTTGGCATTGAGTTCCCTTAAAATCTATACCAGACCCGAAGGGCCTGGTATGGATTTTGGGGGGTCCCCAATGCTTTTTTTTCTGAATACTGTCATAGGGTTCCCCTTAACCACTTCAATGCACTGTATTATATACACTACACTGACTGCACTATATATTCTGCACTGCGTTATATGCACTATACTGACTGCACTATATACTCTACACTGTATGATTATATACACTACACTGACTGCACTATATACTCTACACTGTATGATTATTTACACTACACTGACTGCACACTCAATCCACTAACTAACCTGCCTAATCTTTCTTCATTCATAAACACTGTACACAGCTGCCGTGTAAACAGCCTTATATAGTGTGGGGCTTGGACTTAGCCACTGGGCCATGATTGGCCAAAGGCGCCCTGTAGGGGGCGAAATTCCTGCGAGTGCCCCATATGTTCGTTTGTTCTACGAACAAACAAATATCCGATGTTCGAGTCAAACTTACATTCGACTCGAACATCGGGACCGTCCCTACTGTTCACTCTCCAAGGGAATTTTCCCTCGAGCTTAGTGAAGAAAGTAAAGCTCTGCTGACTTCCATCAGCCAATCATTTGCAATCAAAAATATTTTTTTTTTCTTCCTTGCATGTGATTGGATATTTTTTGCAAAGTGAACTGTCCCCACATTCACTAAGCTCTGGGGTAATGCCCTTACAAATGGAATGGCCTATTTGCCTTTAGTAAATCAACTCAAGTGTATCTAATGGTTGCTTCCATATGCATTTTCAATTACATACACAAATAAACAATACACAAATACATTAAATACAAAAAAAATCAGATGTTATCCAAAGTAAAAAAAAGTTATTGAAAAAACTACTGAGTGTTCTAAACAGTGATTTGTACCTAATGGGTTATGTTGGTGTTTCTAAAACTCTTACATGTGACTAATATACTTAATCAAGTATAACAAAAGTATTTAGTATAGTTTAAGTCACAAAACCAGAATGTATACAACTTTGTGGTCCTGATCTGTCACCTCTAAATCCAATCATCCTACAGGCAGATCCCATGTCTCATCAGTATTTAGTGTTGTTTCCATATATGTCTACAGGGAAATCTCTGATACTTGAGGAATGCTGGGATACAGGCTGGCACTAAAAATTCATCAGACAAGACTGCAAAACAACATAAAGAGCTATTAAGAGTCTTCCTTAACAACCAAACAACTTAATTTAGTCAGACAATTGAATGTTGATTTGTGATTGTTTCCCTGAGAAATATAATTGTTGCTTGCACTGTATAACTAAATAAATCATTACTTTGTATGATATTTTACACTATCGGCAATAGTACAATAAAACATAATTGTAGTTCTATTTCCACAGGTTTTCAAGAATATTTGGGAACGTGTGCATGACTGTGTGTGTAATAAAGTATGTAGATAAGGAGCTTCAGCCTAAACCAAACTCTTTTTGTGTCTGCTGAATGGATTTGTATGGTAGCTAGTAGGGCTGCACCGATACCACTTTTTTAACACTGAACACAAGTACCAATACTTTTATGCAAGTACTCGCCGATACCAATTATTGATACCTATTGTCTTGGAAGAGTAGGTGAGGGGGTTGTTAGGGGGTTGGGTGAGGCTGGGGTGAGGGCAGGGTGGGGGAGTAGAGGGGTAAGGGAGGGCAGGGTGGTTGAGAGTGGAGTAAAATAGGCATTGTAGGATGGGAGAGTTGGGATGGAAATGGCTGTGATCACTGGGGGGAAGAGGATGGGGATGAGAGGGTCATTGGGAGACATGGGGAAGAGGTGACAACTGGTGGAGGGAAGGGGGAGGCAACGCAGGGTGTGCAGGAGCACACAACACAGGGAGGGCACAACACAGGAGGCATGAGCACACAGTACAGGGGGTTAGGAGGGCACAGTACAGAGGGTTAAGAGGGTACAGTACAGGGAGTTAAAAAGGCACAGTACAGGGGGTTAAAAAGGCATAGTACAGGGGGTTAGGCAGGCACAGTAAGTGAGTTAGGAGGGCACAGTAAGGGAGTTCAGAGGGCACGGTAAGGGGGCTAGGAGGGCACAGTAAGGGGGTTAGGAGGGCACAGTACAGGGGGTTAGGAGGGCATAATACAGGGGATTAGGAGGGCACAGTAGGGGGTAGGACGTTAGGTGGCTCTTCTCCATGCTCTCCTGTGTGATTGGGGAGCACAGTTTCCTATCCGGTGGTGCCGCCAGGTAATCAAAGAGCTGGCTAGGGACCTCCTGGCCCCCAGCCATTTTTGTGGTCTAGGATGCCAGACCTAAATCCTGCCTTTTTTTTTTTGCAAAGCATGATATCATTTTTTTTAACTCATTCCAGGGTAGAGGAGAGATCTGGAGTCTTATAGGCCCCAGATGTCTCCATAAAGAGAACCTGTCATCCCTAATTTCTATCACAATGTTTACATTTCTTTTGATAGGAATAAAAGTGATAAAAAAAGGGACAGTGTCAAAATCAAAATAAAATACAATCAATAATCATAACAATAAAAATGTAAAGCGTCCCATCTCTTCATGCTTATGTGCAAAAGCGAACTCATATATTCGCACACATATGTAAGTGGTGTTCGCACCACAAATGTGAGGTATCGTCGCATACATTATAGCAAGAGCACTAATTCTAGCTCTAGACTTCCTCTGTAATACTAAACTGGCAAACTGTAAAAATTCTTAAAGTGTCACCTATGGGGATGTTTAAGTATCATAGTTTGTTGCCATTCCATGAGCACACACAATGTTAAAGCAGTATACAGTATATTGTGTTTTATTTTGCATTTAAATTAATTTTTTTTTTTTTTTTTTTTTTCAATAAATGTTTATTAAAATTTTTCAGACATACATAAAGTCACAGTTATCGGGTATACATTGAAACAGAAGCTGTTAATACAATCAATAAGTCATACAATCAATAAGTCATACAATTGATAAATAAAGCAGAAATGAAAGAACGAGTTCAAAATACGGCCAACTGAGCCTCTTACTAGGTCACTTCTGTATTAGTGATGGAGGTGAAGTTCTGACCCAGTAAAGTATTCCTATGGTAAAGCGGGAATACCCACATTAACAAGTGTATAAACTAAGGATCATTAAGCATCTCCGTGTGAGGGAGAAGGGGTTGATGTGGGGGTAGGGGTCCAATCGGGGTAATGTTATGTACCGATCAAAGCCACCCTTAAACCCATTCACCCCTAAAGGGTTCTAACTGTGAATGAGTGGGGGCCATGTGTAGTAATGTGTGTGGTTTTAAACCTATTCGGTACCCATATGATTGAGAGGCGTAATAATAATATGTTGTTTAGGAGTGGGGGGGGGGAGTAAGGAGACCAGAAACCGTTAGGGTGTGTGCTCCTGCCGGAACAGTGAAGGAGTTATGTTGGTATCAGGTTGAGAGGGTGTGGAGATCGCCTAAGTATGATCGGTAAGGATTAATTGGGAAAGAGGAAGGGTATGGACAGAGGGAGGGCACGATCAGCCAGACACTATGACGTTTCTGTGACAGATCAGTATCGATCATGGCGGAGAGGTTGGGTCACCGGGCGGAATGATCTGCGTCGAGGAAACTCTAAAGTGTAACCAGCAAGCCCATGTTGTATTAAATTTTGTGGGATTGTCTTTTGCTTGGTAAATGAGTTTTTCCATCTCGGCCGTTCTATCGACTCTTTTGAACCATTCAGCCACTGTGGGTGGTGTGGAACTCCTCCAGTGAACCGGGACACAGAGGTTGGCTGCATTGATAAGGTGTAGGGTAAGGGATTTTTTGTAGGAGGAGAGGGGCATGGAGGTGTGATGGAGCATGTATTGGGCCGGAGTGAAGTCTGGGGTGTAAGAGGTAATTTTGGTGATAAGGCAGTGAATTTCCGTCCAGTACGGTATGATAAGAGGACATTCCCACCAGATATGAATGAGGGTGCCAAGCGCCGCATTGCAACGCCAGCATGTCGGGGAGCAGAGGGGTGCATTTTGTGGATCTTATCAGGTGTCCTGTACCAGTTGGTGAATATTTTGTATCTGTTTTCCTGGGTGGATACATTAATGGAGCCCTTATGAATATGGTTGTGTATACGTTCCCATTCAGTGGAGGTTAAGTCTATAGACAGTTCTGATTCCCAACGACGGACAAGCTTATCATCTTTAATTTTGCAATTTGAAAATAAGAATGTGTAAACAGTAGAGATCACATGACGTTGGGGTTCTGAACTATCACATAGCAATTCAAAGGGTGTACGCTCTCGGTACCACAGTGAGATGGATTTGGCGTCAGTAAAAAAGTGTCTTAATTGTAGGTACTTGTAAAAGGGGATGTTGTATTCCGTGAGTTTGGCTGCCATGGCTTGGTGGGGGAGGAGTTCACCATTTTGGAAGAAGTGGTGTGCCCTGATGGGGGCTGTGCATGATTCCCTGTGCAGATCTCTTAAGGCAAGGCCTGGCAGGAAGTCAGGATTACGGACCAAAGGGGTCATAGGGCCTGGGTGCGGTGTGTAATCCAGTGCTTTGCCGGCTAATTTAAGGTGGGACAATGTGGCTCCAATAAAGGGATGTGTCACCAAATTTCTAGGAATGGAGTTGTGATTGATCCAGGGTAGATGTGACAGCGGGGTTTTAGTGAAAGAGTCTTCAAGTGTAATCCAGGCTTTATTGGAACGATGCAGATGCCAATCTACAATCCTAGTTAAATGACATGCCCAGTGGTATTTTTGAATGTCGGGGAGGCCAAGGCCCCCTAATAGCTTGGGGAGTACTAGCCTATCCCAGCTTAGTCGGGGGGTCTTGGACGCCCAGATAAAAGTCCTGCACATACGCTTGTATGATGTAAAAAAGGAGGTGGGTAGCTTTATGGGGATTGCCTGAAAAAGGTAAAGAAGTCTGGGCAGTACATTCATTTTTAATATGGCTGTCCTACCCAACCAGGAGAAGGACCCGAAATGCCATTTATTTAAATCAGCTTGTATGTTTTGAAGTGCGGGTTGGAAGTTTCTCATGTAGAGATCCTGTAGTTTAGTAGGTATTTTGATGCCCAGGTATGTAATGTCCTGTGATTCCCATGTAAAGGGGAAGTTCTGTTTGCATTGGGTGACCAGTGTGGCTGGTAGGGTGATGTTCAGTGCTTTCGATTTTGTAAAGTTAATTTGAAGGTTTGACAAGGTTTTGAATAATGAGAAATCTTTAAGAAGATTGGGGATAGTGACTATAGGGTCCGTGAGGAAGAGTAAAACGTCATCCGCATAGGCTGCTAATTTATAGTGGTTATCACCAATGTTAATGCCTTTGACGTCCGGGTTGTCTCTTAATCTGCGAAGCATTGGTTCCATAGTAAGGATGAATATGAGCGGGGATAGGGGGCATCCCTGACGGGTTCCGTTTGAGACAGAGAAGGCGTTCGACAGGCGGCCATTGATCCTAAGTTTAGCTGTAGGTGCAGAGTATAGCGCCAGGATCATTTGGAGTAGATGCGATGGGAAACCCATTACTCTTAAAGTCGCTTCCATATAGTCCCAGGCCACCCTGTCGAACGCCTTCTCTGCGTCCAAAGACAGGAAAAAACCTTTTGTGGATGTTTTGGAGAGCCAGTGATGGATATTTAGAGCCTTGATAGTATTGTCCCTGGCCTCCCTGCCAGGGACAAAACCTACTTGATCAAGGGAGATTAATTTGGGTAGCAGAGGGAGAATGCGGTTTGCCAACACTTTGGCGTAGAGCTTTAGGTCTACGTTCAGAAGTGAAATCGGGCGGTAGTTAGAGACCAATGAGGGGTCTTTGCCTTGTTTGGGAATGAGAGTGACGTGTGCTTCAAGGATGTCCCTCATCGTATTAGAGGTTGGTGAGAGATTATTGAAGGCTTTGGTGAGGTGGGGAATGAGGGTGTCTGGGAAGGACTTATAATAGCTAACTGACAGGCCATCTGGGCCAGGGCTTTTGCCCTGTTTCATTTGTTTTAATGCAGTTAAAATTTCTTCTCCTGAGAGTGGGAGATCAAGGTCCGAGGATTCATCTGAAGAGAGGGGGGAGGGACAGTATTGTGCAAGGAAGTCTGTAATGGCTGTCATACGGTCCGAGGTGGCTGCAGGGGGGAGCGTGGTGGGGAGGTTGTATAGTTTGGAGAAGTACTGAACAAAATGGTCAGAGATATCATCTGTAGTAACAAGGGCGTCGCCAGTCGGTGTTGTAATTTTGTGAATGGTATGGGCCGCTTTCTTAACTTGAAGCGCTCTGGCTAAAAGTTTACTCGACTTGTTGCCGAATTCATAGAATAATTTTTGGGTCATGGCGTAGTTACGTTTTAGTGTATGGTTAAGTTCCTCTAGAAGTTCTTCTCTGGTCTGAGTTAGTTCTGTTAATGTGGAAGCTGCTAGCGACGCTTTGTGTGCTTGTTCAAGTGTTAGTATGCGGTCGGTCAGCTCATTAATTCGTGCTTTTCTGATTTTGTTTCGTTGGGCCGCAAGGGAGATAAATTTCCCCCTTATGACGCATTTGTGTGCTGCCCAAACGGAGATAGGAGAGGTGTCTTCTGTTGTATTTTCTGTAAAGTATTGGGTGAGGCTCGTGGTAATTTGTTGAATATGGTCCAGGTCGGTCAGTAGAGAATTATCAAGTCGCCATATGTTGGACCTACCATGGGTCGTCGGGAGGGTTAGAGTTATAAATATGGGGTTGTGATCAGAAAGAACCATGGGTTCAATCGTGGCTTTTGAGAGGTGTGTGAGATCATTTTGGGATAAAAAAAAGTGGTCTATTCTGGAGTATTTGTTATGAGGTGCAGAAAAGAAGGTGAAGTCCTTAGTGTTGGGGTGTAATGTGCGCCAGGCATCGTGAAGTAACAGGTTGCTGAGCTGCAATTTAATAGCCCGTAAGGCTCTGTAGGTTAGGGAAGAAGAATCATTGGATGTGTCAAGGGAGGGATTCAGAGCGACATTGAAGTCACCTCCTACTATAAGAGTACTTGATTGGAAGCTGAGAAGTTGTTGGAAGGTGTCTCTAAAAAAGGCCACTTGTTGCGAGTTAGGGGCGTAAATGTTAGCTATTGTGACAGGCCTGTGGTGCAGAGTGCCTTTAATGAATAGGAATCTCCCTTGGGAGTCTCTTTGGACTTCTGTCACCTGCAGGGGGCATTGTTTAGAAATTAAGATTGAGACTCCTTTGGATTTAGCCTCGGTGTTGGAAGCGTGGTACACCAGTGGGAATTGGTGATTATACAGTTTAGGGATGCTATCCGTCCTGAAGTGCGTTTCCTGTATAAGTGCTACATGTATTTTCGATCGTTGTAGGTAATAGAACAGTTTAGACCTTTTCTCTGGGATGTTAAGGCCTTGTATATTGATTGAGCAGAGTTTGAGTGTCTGTAGGTGCTTATGTAGGTCAGGCGGTGAGGCCTGGGGGTCTGTGTCATCCGCCATAAGTATGAGTGAAGGGAGAGGGATGACCTAGGCGATCAGAATGTGGGTTTGTTCAGTGTATGGCAGGCTTAAGTGTAATGTTGGGGTAACTGGGGTGAAACCGATGAGGTTTGGGGGTGACTTGCTCCCGTACCTCTAAACTGTACAGTATCGGTAAGGTACAGTGCGGGTACGATGTGTGTACCCCGAGGGGTGTAACAGCACCGTGACTCACAACTGTGTGGGGGTTGGCAATCACTAAGCAGTGAAGGAGGACTATAGGTAAAGGAAAGAACGGTATAGTCCGCCACCACAGGGTCTTCAGGTGATAAAAGGAGGAGGTTTTGGAGAACGTATTTTCTTGGGGATATATAATAATAGGGCGAGGGGATACTCTCAAAGAAACGTGAGTGCTGAGTGGTGGGATTTGGGTGAGTAAATGCATCATTACACAAATAGCATACAAGAACCATCATATAGAAATATTGGAAGTTATGATACCACCACCCAGCCCCCATACCAGAAGGCACCCAAAACGCCATTGAATACTATCACGGCTAAATGTGGGATTTGTAAAGGTGGGTGCCCTCTTATGGGTCAAGTGTCGGCCTCAGAACGTGTGAGGTAATTAAACAGAGGACATTTATAGGGCCTAAAAACAGCACAAAAATCTCAAAAGAGGGATAGAACACTGTAACCGGAGTAACATGTAAATAAACAAGTAAATCAGTCAGTAAGCTGACCATGCAATCAGTGACAGATCTCCAACTAGAAAGTCTGAGGAGTACTAAACTTATAGACTAGAAGATTTCCCATAGAGAGAGTGTGGAATATACCTCATACCTCGCCGTGCAACCTAACATGCCAGCAAGTGTGAATGGGTAAAGTTACAGTTACAGGCCAGTAGATGGCGGTAGTGCACTCTGTATAAGTCTGCAGGTAGGTGTCACATCAGTTGAGTGTCTGTACAGGACATGTAGATGGATGTAGTGTACTGTGTATAAGTCTTCAGGTGGGTGTCACATCAGTTGAGTGTCTGTACAGGACATGTAGATGGAGGGGGTACCCCTGTAGGCTCCTCAGTCAGTACACGAGTGGTTGCCGCCAGCGATGGAGTAGAAGAGTCCATGTGAGACGCGGCTTTGGAAGTCAGCATTGAGTGTGATGATCTGAGGCGTTGTCCAGGTAACAGTCGCAGTGTACGTCGGATATTCTTGAGGCTTTTCCTTGCTGTCAGGGAGATTGTGGGCGGAAGTGACACTGTACAGGACTGCTGCCAGGTCAGGGGCGGGTACAAACTGCAGGGTGTTGTGGGTCATGTAGTTTTAGAACACTCCACTAGACATATGGGCAGTGTTCATTCCATAGGCAAGTGCTGCTGCTTTCTAGCTAAACTTGCAATGTCCATGACAGGGACACAATCTGAACCCAGTAAAGATGCAAAACATCTATTGTGCTGAATATCTCTTGAAGAAAGTCAGTCACATAAACATTGAATTAAAGGTTAACAGTGTGAGAGAACTGATTAAAGCTGAACAGGGCAAACTGAGATTGCATGGTAGCGTGTATCTGAGGCCGGCTAGCGGTTTCGGCGAGCTCTTCTGAGCCTCGGTGAGTTTGTGGGGCTGCCCCCCTGGTAGTGAATGTGGGTACCGGTAAGGTGCCTGGGGGCGGATGGGGACCTTCTCCTACGGTACCTGGTATCTTGCGCCTCCATAGGTTCTTCCTGAGGTGATTCTTTGCTTGTCACTGAGTGACGAAACTCTGCATACCAGTTAGGGACATCTACCAGGGGTATGCCCAGGGTTCCACAGAAGTGAGGGAGATCCTCTGGTACTCTCAGGAGAGCCGTGCGGCCCTGGGTGGAGGCAGAAAGGCAAAACGGGAATTTCCATTTATATTGAATACCTTTCGTGCGAAGGGCGTCCAGCAGAGGCTTCAGATCACGGCGGTGCTGTAAGGTGATTCCTGAGAGGTCCTGATAGATTTGAATTGCTCTCCCATCATGGAGAATTTGAGGTCTGCTTCTTGCTTGTCTGATAATTTCTTCCTTCAGTTTGAAGTCTATTATACAGCAAATGATGTCCCTCGGGGGATCCGTCTCCCTTCCCTTGGGACGTAAGGCCCGGTGGATCCTTTCCATATCAATGGGTGTATGAGGTGGTCTATTAAGCAGACCATTGAAGATTCCAGTCACAGTGGGGGCTATTTGTTCTCCCTCGATGGCCTCTGGTAGTCCTCTGACTCTGAGATTATGGCGCCGACCTCTGTTGTCGAGATCTTCCAGGTGGCGTTGCATATCTCTCATTTGTAATGTGTGGGAGTCAATGCGATTCGCAGCTTTGCAGATAGTCACATCATGGCGTTCAGTCACTCTTTCAACTGTGAGAACTCTGTCACTGAGCGCACGGATATCGAGCCTGAGCTCTGAAATGGCGGCAGATAAGGTGTCTTTGATATCCTCTGCGATGGTGCGCAGGTCCTGCATGTTTAAGTGCGGCTGTGGTGAGAGTTCAATGACATTTCTATCCCTGTGAGGGTTTGGAGATCCTGTGTGTGGTGGTTCTGTCAGGGCGGCCTCAGAAGCCTGAGAGTGTGAGTGTCTGTGGCGGGAAGGCCCCGTGTTCCCTCTGCTGGTATGAAGCATTTCAGGAATATTATAACCCTCGTCCCCTAATAGTTCGCGGGGGGAGCGGGAGTGGGAGGCAGAAGAGTTCCGCGATGCAGTCCCCATGATTTGGAGGGATTTAGGGGCAATTTTACCTCAGATTCCAGTCAGCTTTTCCCTGTGGTGGCAGGAGCTCAGGGATTAGGCTTCCATCTTCCTGCTAGGTCAGGCCACGCCCCCGCATTTAAATTAATTTAAGTGTATTTTTTCCCAAAACAATGTGTTTGAAAAACCGCTACGCAAATATCGTGCTACATAGAAAATTGCAATGACCACCATTTTATTCTCTAGGGCCTCTGTTAAAAAAAAATATATATATATATATACATATATATATATATATATATATATATATATATATATATATATATATATATATATATATATATATATGTACCGTATCTCACAAAAGTGAGTACACCCCTCATATTTTTGTAAATATTTTATTCTATCTTTTCATATGACAACACTAAAGAAATGACACTTTGCTACAATGTAAAGTAGTGAGTGTACAGCTTGTATAACAGTGTAAATTTGCTGTCCCCTCAAAATAACTCAACACACGGCCATTAATGTCTAAACTGCTGGCAACAAACGTAAGTACACCCCTAAGTGAAAATGTACAAATTGGGCCCAAAGTGTCAATATTTTGTGTGGCCACCATTATTTTCCAGCACTGCCTTAACCCTCTTGGGCATGGAGTTCACCAGAGCTTCACAGGTTGCCACCGGAGTCCTCTTCTACTCCTCCATGAGGACATCACGGAGCTGGTGGATGTTAGAGACCTTGCGCTCCTCCACCTTCTGTTTGAGGATGCCCCACAGATGCTCAATAGGGTTTAGGTCTGGAGACATACTTGGCCAGTCCATCCCCTTTACCCTCAGCTTCTTTAGCAAGGCAGTGGTCATCTTGGAGGTGTGTTGGTGTCGTTATCATGTTGGCATTCATGGTTTCTTCAATGAACTATAGCTCCCCAGTGCCGGCAGCACTCATGCAGCCCCAGACCATGACATTCCCACCAACATGCTTAACTGTAGGCAAGACACACTTGTCTTTGTACTCCTTACCTGGTTGCCGCCACACACGCTTGACACCTTCTGAACCAAATAAGTTTATCTTGGTCTCATCAGACCACAGGACATGGTTCCAGTAATCCATGTTCTTAGTTTGCTTGTCTTCAGCAAACTGTTTGTGGGCTTTCTTGTGCATCATCTTAAGAGGCTTCCTTCTGGGACGACAGCAATGCAGACCAATTTGATGCAGTGTGCGGCGTATGGTCTGAGAACTGACAGGCTGACCCCCCACCCCTTCAATCTCTGCAGAAATGCGGTCAGCACTCACATGTCTATTTCCCAAAGACAACCTCTGGATATGATGCTGAGCACGTGCACTCAACTTCTTTGGTCGATTGTGGTGAGGCCTGTTCTGAGTCGAACCTGTCCTGTTAAACCACTGTATGGTCTTGGCCACTGTGCTGAAGCTCAATTTCCGGGTCTTGGCAATCTTCTTATAGCCTAGACCATCTTTATGTAGAGCAACAATTCTTTTTTCAGATCCTCAGAGAGTTCTTTGCCATGAGGTGCCATGTTGAACTTCCAGTGACCAGTATGAGAGAGTGAGAGCGATAACACCAAATTTAACACACCTGCTCCTCATTCACACCTGAGAACTTGTAACACTAATGAGTCACATGACACCGGGGTGGTAAAATGGCTAATTGGGGGCAATTTGGAAATTTTCACTTAGGGGTGTACTCACTTTTTCTTGCCAGCGGTTTAGATATTAATGGCTGTCTGTTGAGTTATTTTGAGGGGACAGCAAATTTACACTGTTATACAAGCTGTACACTCACTACTTTACATTGTAGCAAAGTGTCAATTCTTCAGTGTTGTCACATAAAAAAATATAATAAAATATTTACAAAAATGTGAGGGGTGTACTCAGTTTTGTGAGATACTGTATATAAAATGTTTGGGAGTTCTAGGTAAAAAAAATAGAATTTTTACCTATTAGCAAAAAGTGTCAGGATAGACCTGGTCTTCAATTGGTTAAAGACGATTGGGGGATCTTGGTGCAGTCGTGCATAGTAACCAACCAGCTTCTAACATTAGCTCATTGAATTAGGCTTTGACAATAAAACCTAGAAGCTGACTGGTTACTATGAAGAACTGCACCAGATTTTGTGTTTACCAGTTTTAGTAAATCTTCCCCACATTGTTTATATTATTTACCAGAGAAAAATTAGATTACAATATGTCAGTCACTTGCCATACACAAGAACCCTGTACAGTATATGAAATACTATTATAAAAGCAGTAACTTTAAAAAACTATAAAGAAAAAACTGCGCTATACCATGAAAAAAATGCAAGCAAAACAAGCTTGTATGCGGACCCAAGTCCGGATGCCCAGCTGACCATGGAGCTTCTCTGTATGCAGCGTGACTGTGGACGTGTAAATGGATGGTACACCGACCCAAACTCAATGACATGAGGACATATGACGTACGTTTTCGTCTATAACAGACGATGTCAGTTATAGACGAAACGTACGTCGGAAGGTCGACGCTCTGATGTCATCGCTACCTTGCTGTGAACGGGCACTCGCTATGCTGGCCGGTAAACTTCTCTTTTAAACTTCATGCTTGTAAGTGTTCTACCTTTTTACAATAAATTGTCTTATCGGATTTACACTATGGCCACCTTTTCTTTGTCCTCATGTCATTGAGTTTGGGTCGGTGTACCATCCATTTATACGTCCACAGTCACGCTGCATACAGAGAAGCTCCATGGTCAGCTGGGCATCCGGACTTGGGTCCGCACACAAGCTTGTTTTGCTTGCATTCTGGTAAGCGTGAATTTTAGGTGGTGGAGGATAACTGTAAGCGGTGTTTTATTTCCCACTTTCACACTGACTTCTATTGAGAAACATCAGGGGACTTTTTCTCATCTCCATAGAAGAACTGTTTAAACTCTCCACTCTATGAACTTTTGTTATAAATTATTTTGTGCACTTATGATCTCATGGATTCATATATCAAGATATTTTTTTACAACATTTTCTGTTTTTTATTTCATTTTTGCATGCATTAATTGATTTTATGTACTCAATTCTTTTCATGGTATAGCGCAGTTTTTTCCTTATCTTTTTCCTATTGTTGTGTATATTTCACAGTTGAACTGCTGCTTCTTATGGGTTTTTTTCTGTGTTAGCGCAGTGATTTTCTGTTTTTTATGTTTAAAAAACTATAACTTTCCAATAAGGATCACATGTCATTTTTCACAGTGATTGCTGATTTATGTGCCCTCCCCTCAGGACTACAATTTTTCATTGTTAAAATATTCTTATTTTTTGGGGTATGAGCAATGTGTAATTTGATATAAAAGTGTAAATGTTCTTTGTCTGATTAGCATTTGAAAAAGGCTGCAAGATGTATTTGAAGACATGTGTCTATCATTTAAAATCATAAAGAAGAATATAACTCTTAATAAGTAGCTCTGTATTTTACTCGTTTTCTCTGTATTTCTCCCTCTCTTTCTCTCTCTCTCTCTCTCTCTCTCTCTCTCTCTCTCTCTCTCTCTCTGTCTCTCTCTCTCTCTCTTTCTCTTTCATTCAAACTAATATATATTTCTTAAAAGAAAGACACAAGTGTGTTTTTGGTCACCATAAAAATAAATATATGAACAAACAAGTAAATATATAAATAAATAATAAAACCTTCAAGCATGCAATTTCTTGGGTTACTTCCTGCTAAGGTAATAACTAATAATTTGCAGCCCTCTGGGGAGTGTTGACACCCTATTAGAGGGTTGAGAGCAATAAATCAATTTTTTAAGTCTGTATAGTATTAAATCTTCAAAACATCTTATAGTATGAGAGAGAAACTCTGCTGTTCTGTTTGGATTATGAAAGCATATTGGCCATAAAGAACACAAACAGTTGGGAATGTCAGATTTGCTTTTCCTGTTGAAGTTTTGCCATGGCCAAGTTTAACACAGTTTTTTGCTTGCCATTATTTTTCTAAGATTTGTGTTCTGTTGCTTGAGACCAGTTAAACAGTGAGATTTTGAAATATGCGGTAGCCAAAAACATTTGTGTTAAAGACAATATCCTTTTAAACTTTTTTTTTAACATATGCGAGGAAGAAGCATTTACTAATATTGTCTTTTACTGCTCTATTTCAACAATGGTCATTTAAATTCACAAACTTGGAGAACAAAGAGGTGGTTAACTGCTAAAGCTTGTTCATATAAACAGGCCTAATTGATAGGTTGATGCAACAATATCTATGTGAAAAGTTCAGTAACTCATAAAAGCCACCTGGATTTGGTTAAAGCGGAAGTAAAAAAAAAATGTAGGGCTCTCCAGGTGGTTTATGCCATAATGTGCTAGTATGCACAGCATATTAGTACATTATGGCAGACTTACCTGTCGTATGGTATCCTCCAGTGCTGTGGTTGGATTGATCTGCTGGGCCCCTGGTGTTTCCATCTTTGCTCTGTCTTTCTTCCGTGTCCCGCGTCTTCGCCCATTTGATAGGCCAGGCCGTAATGAGATCACTCCCACGCATGCGTACGGGAGTCACATCACCGTGGCAGGGATCAAGCCATAAATGTACCCTGAGCTGCACATGTATGGCTCAGTGAATGACAGCTGACAGGCAGAAGGATGCATTTATGTCAAATGAGACCAATAGGTCGAACACCCAAATTTGCAGGGTGTTTGCCTGGTGTTTGCCCAGATGAACACCCTGCAATGCACTGAGAGCTACCCAGTGCATTCTGCGCCCTGATTGGGCAAAGCTTTGCCCAATTATGGTGCAGTGTAAGCTGGTTGTTAAGGAGTGGCGTCCTTAACAACCAATGAGTCATCAGCTGTCAATGGGTTTCACTGCTGAGAGCTATAAAAAAGTGCCAGTACAAAAAAATAAAGAAAAAAAACAGTGTGGAGTCCTTCCCCATAGTCCATACCAGGCCCTTCAGGTCTGGTATGGGCTTTAAGGGGAACCCCATGCCAACATTTTTAAAAAAACAGAGTAGGGTCCCCTCCAAAAACCATACCAGACCCTTATCTGAGCGTGCAGCCTGGAAGGTCAGGAAAGGGGAGGGGACAAGCTAGCACCCCCCCCCCCGAACCATGCCAGGCCACATTATTTTTTTAATAGGCGGGTGTCGGCAATTGTAACCGCGAGTCGTTTTAAATGGGATTTGACTCTTTTTTTTTTCTTTAGAAATTCAATTTTTGCTGTAGTATGTTTTGTGCATGCTACAGATGCACCACTTTACAGGCACATTCAGAGGACCCCCCAAGCAC
Organism: Lithobates clamitans; assembly: GCA_037952925.1. Taxonomy (NCBI): domain Eukaryota; kingdom Metazoa; phylum Chordata; class Amphibia; order Anura; family Ranidae; genus Lithobates; species Lithobates clamitans. Next base: position 4,763,222 of record JBBGZY010000143.1, read on the forward strand.
TATAGTTAAAGGAATTTTATTTTTTTTGTTGTACTTTAAGTATAAGTAAAATCACTGCTCCTGCAAAATCGCTTACTGAAATAAAAATATATGTATTGATACATGTCCCACTGGGCAGTACCCAGGCCCCTTTTATGGCCAATTACTTGCATACAAGGCTTTAAAACGGGCACTTTTGATTTTTCCTGTTCGGCTCCCATAGACTTCAATGGGGTTTGCAGTTCGGGTTAGAACATTTAACCTGTTCGGGAGTTCTGGTGCGAACAGGGGGTGCTCGGACCATCCCTAGTGAGGAAGTCTTGGGAGAACCTGATCTGTTGATAACATAAATACATACTACTACAGAGGAGGTGGAGGAGGAAGAAAAAGGAAAATGACATACTGTGCTATAAGAGGTCAAATTAGAGAAATAGACTAGAAAATTAGCACTGCTGCCAGGGACATGCAGGAGCAAATTCAGTTTACAAAGATACTATCTTATCTTCAAGATTCTCTCCCCTTTTATTCTCAGCTGTCCTCTGCACTCTGGCACTGTGCAGATATTATAGTCTTCCACTCAGCTAAGCCAGGATAAACAATCAGGGCTCAAACTGCACACACATTTAAATTAATAATCTGACATATAGATGTATGAGAATGAGGAGAGGGGGCGAGTTCTCAACAAGGAAGTGACTGGTTGCGTTCGACTCCAGATGTCCAATGTTGCTGCCAGTTGCAGGCAGTTTATAGCAAACCCATCTTTATCCATTCTGATTAAAGCACATGTAATGGCACTCATAGCTATGCAGGTTTGTAAATTTAAGCAAAGAGATCTTACTACTGGAGTCACCAAAAAACGTAAGTACCATCATGTAGTTTAATATTCAACATCTACCAGAACCGTGACTGACATATTGGTTTTTGGTGGGCCAGGTCTATCCTCCATTAAAGAAACTGTGTATCCCAGACATTTTAGTAATTAAAGAATGAGTTGCCAGTTCTGGGTTATAGATTATTATTATTTTTTTTAATTGTTATGTGCCTCATTACACACACATTAATTGTGATGCAGCAGCTATTTGTTGTGCTATGTAATGCAAGTTTTGTAACACTTGGCTAACTCTGTTCTCTTTTTCTTTTCTGTTTCAGGTACGTTGACTCTGCTTTTTCCAGATTTTAAGATTCATATCTGCTGCCACAATCTTCAAGTTTGCATTTCGAAAACAGTATGGTTTTCTGCTGTTTGTCATGATAATTGTTTACAAGTCTTGATGTTCTAGTTGATTATCAGAATTGTGTCAGGTATTGTCAAAATTGTGTTAGTTATTTTAGTGTGCTTTTTTCCTGCTGGACTAACCTATTTATTTGATTCAATATAGTATGATGCATATGTTTTTACAGTAGTGATTTTGTAAGACAAATTTACTGTAATGCCTTATTGGAGCTTACATAGAATACCTAAGACTCTTATCAGATTAAACATCTTAGAATGATTTAATACAATTCCAAAAAAGCAAAGTTAAATTTCAGGCCGCAAAGTGTCTTCCTTCTTCGATAGGAGGTTTTAGGTTTTTCAATATTAGGCTATACAGTTCATTTGATCTATCTATCTATCTATCTATCTATCTATCTATCTATCTATCTATCTATCTATCTATCTATCTATCTATCTATCTATCTATCTATCTATCTATCTATCTATCTATCTATCTATCTATCTATCTATCTATCTATCTATCTATCTATCTATCTATCTATCTATCTGTAAAATTAAGGTGTGCAATGGTTTGGGCTCAGTAAATGCAAGGTATGCACTGGATTGGGTCTGAATAAAGTAGGCAGGCAGAAGTTTGTGGGTCTGTAGAATCCAAGTATTTAGGTGTGCACTGGTTTGGGTTCAATAGAATTTAGGTGTGCATTGGTTTGGATTCTATGGAATTTAGGTGTAGTGTTTCTGTTATGGACATAGTGGAATGTGGTGTGACTCATGGCCCCTTCAATAATATCCCCATTTTCTTCTATTGTGCACTGGCTTGGGTTCAGTATAAACTATGGGGGTTATTTACTAAAGGCAAATCCACTTTGCACTACTGGTACTGGTACTGGTACAGGTACTGGTTAGACATCTTTAAAATCTAAGTGTGCGCTGATTTGGATTAATTCGAATGTAGTTATTCACTGGTCTGGGTTTTGTAGAAAAAGTGAGTGCTGCTTTCCCATCTATAAAATCTAGGTGAATATTGGTTGGGTTCTGTAGATTCTAGTTGGGCACTGGCTTAGGGCATGTAGAATGTAAGTGTGCAGAGGGTTAGGGATCTGTAAATTTTAGGTTTGCCATGGTTTAGGGTCTGTAGATTTTAGCTGTGCACTGGTTAGGAATCTGTAGAATCCAAGTGTAAACTGTTCTAAAGTCAGTAGTATCTAGTTGTGCACTGGCTTGGGTCTGTATAATCTCTGTGTGGGTGCACAAGGCAAAGAGTTCCTCAATGAGTGTGATTGCATACTCTCATAATGCCAGGATGGTGGAAAATATCTTGGCTGGTCAGCTAATGTCACTGAAATGTTTTATCCTGTCACAGACTTCTTTCCTTCTGTGTTGTTTCCATAAAATGTAGGTGTGAATTGGTTTGGGGGTCTGTAGAATGTATATTTGCACTGGTTTATGATTAGTAAAATCTAGCTATGCAGTGGATTTGGGTCTGTAGAATCTGGGTGTGCACTGGTTTGGGTCTGTATAATATAGGTGTGCACTGTATAGGGTGCTGTAGAATCTAGGTGTCCACTGGTTTGCCACCTTTGGAATCTAGGTGTTCAATGTATTTACATCTGTACAATCTAAGCATGCACCAATTTGGTGTCTATATTAGTGCAGTGGTACTACATATTGCATCTAATGGAGATTAAAGTGGATGTAAACCCAATGTCATCCTTTCTAAACTATTGCCATAGGGGTTATCTATAACGATATACATGCCTCCTGCATGTATCTTTACCTGTCAAATGTCTCCCCTCTGTCTGTTATTAGACCCGAAAAACTGCATATTCTGTGGGTGGGTCTCTTGTCTGGTGCTCGGTGGGTGGAGTTGTGATGTCAGTAGAATCCCCGCCCACCTCTACACTCCCCTTGTCAATATGCATTTTCTCTGTGTATTTCTAACACTGAACTTCTGCTGAACTTCTGCTATGATCTCTAACATCCAGTGAAAAGACAGGAAAGTAACCAAATGACTTCAGCATGCCAAATCATGCTGAGGTGTGGAACAGCCAATCCTTGCAGAGCTGCTGAAGAAAGGAGTCGGAGGAGGGAATTTAAAATTACTGCATGTCTCTTAAGCTAATGCATGAGATGTAAATCACCTGTCACTCACAGCAACAGGGAGGATTTGACAAAGTTTTTCTCAGTTTGTCAAGAATTGTCTCACTGAACAATAAAAGAGGATTGCTCAGAGATGGATTAACTCTGTGTGGCAAGACTGGGCTCAAATGATAGGAAATCTTATACTCTACAGTATGATAATTTTTTCTTTTTTAGGGGTTTACATCCACTTTAGGGGTTAGTGTACAAGATTTACCAAGACAAAAACAGCATGCTTTTAGGTTAAAATGGCTTTTATTTCTGATAATTTTGAGGTACTTTTAGAACACATTTGCAAAATGTTTCTAAGCATTTACAATGGCTTGTTAAGAAAAATAAAAGCAATGCAATGCATAGTAAAATAAACCACAAGCAGATATGAAACCTATGTTAAACCAGCTATACATGGTTCAGCAGGGACTGGCCAAATTTCAAACCATGTATGGTCACTCTGGTTGAACAAAAGTCCATCTACCAATCAACTTCTGTACAACCAGTCTGCTGGATTTTTCCTGCTTACTCAGTGCTAGGGATGAGCTTTGAGTTCGAGTCGAACTCATGTTCGACTCGAACATCGGCTGTTCGCCAGTTCACCGAACAGCGAACAATTTGGGGTGTTCGCGGCAAATTCGAAAGCCGCGGAACACCCTTTAAAAGTCTATGGGAGAAATCAAAAGTGCTAATTTTAAAGGCTTATATGCATGGTATTGTCATAAAAAGTGTTTGGGGACCTGGGTCCTGCCCCAGGGGACAAGGATCAATGCAAAAAAAAGTTCTAAAAAGGGCAGTTTTTTCGGGAGCAGTGATTTTAATAATGCTTAAAGTGAAACAATAAAAGTGTAATATTCCTTTAAATTTCGTACCTGGGCTATCATCGCCATCATCCATAAGACTCAGCAGTGGTGGGTTTTCTGAGCAGTACTCGTTGATACTGATACCCACCACAACTGTTTCATTTACTGTCAGCAATGGTCTGTGACTTGGGCTGTGGCAACCCCCTCCCTCCACATGCATGCCCATAGCATATTGCCTGAGTGATGTCTTGATGCTGGTTGGATGCCTGGATACAAGGTCCTATACATACCTGGTTTGCCTGCCATCTGCCACGCTAACAGAGGGATGCTCCAATACCTGCTGGTTATCTGGTCCTTGGTTTATTTATGAGCTTGTTCTGCTTACTATCTGGTAAGCATGTATTCTTAAAGGTGGAGGATCGCTGCAAGGTGTGTTTTTTCCACTTTTCACTTTTATACACTGATCCCTATGAAGAGCTGATCGGGAACTCTTCCCATCTTTTTAGAAGATTTTCGTTCTGGTCCTGGGACTTTTTGCTTATATTTATTTCACTATTTTGTGCTTTTGGCACTTTTTTGATTTGTATGTACTTATTATTGACTGTTTACCATTGGTTTGTGTGCTATTCAATTTTTGTAGTATCCATATATACTTTCACATTTAATTTGGTGTCCTTTCACATATACCCTAACACACATCATGAGGGTTTAGCGCAGTTTTTTCTTTGTTTTTTTTCCCATTATTGTGTATATTGCACATTTGAACTGCAGCTCTTGTTGGTTTTTTCTAGCGCAGTGTTTTTTTGTTTTACATTTGCTTTGGGGGGCTACTCCAAAGCACCCTCCCAATGTTGAGGACATGTGGCCTGGTACGGTTCAGGAGGGGGGGTGCTCTCTCGTCCCCCCTCTTTTCCTGCGGCCTGCCAGGTTGCGTGCTCGGGTAAGGGTCTGGTATGGATTTTTTGGGGGACCCCACACCATTTTTTTTTTAATTTTGGCACAGGGTTCCCCTTAAAATCTGAAGGGTCTGGTATGGATTTTGAGGGGGACCCCACGCCATTTTTTTAAAAATTTTGGCCGGGGGTTCCCCTAATATCCATACCAGACCTGAAGGGCCTGGTATGGAATTTAGAGGGACCTCCATGTCATTTTTTTAAATTAATTTTGGTTCGGGGTTCCCCTGTGGGGAATTCCCATGTCATTTTTATCAATGAACTTTTATGTGTATTGTCGGACCGGCAATTCATTATAGCCACGAGTAGTTTTAAATGACTTTTTTTCCTTTGAAATGTCATTTTGCTGTCAGACTGTTCTAAACACGGGAAACATGCGCCCCTTTACAGGCATACTATAGACACCCCCCAGGTACGAAATTTAAAGGAATATTACACTTTTATTGTTTCACTTTAAACATTTTTAAAATCACTGCTCCCAAAAAAAACGTCCGTTTTTAAAACTTTTTTTTGCATTGATCCATGTCCCCTGGGGCAGGACCCAGGTCCCCAAACACTTTTTATGACAATAACTTGCATATAAGCATTTAAAATTAGCACTTTTGATTATTCATGTTCGTGTCCCATAGACTTTAACGGTGTTCACGTGTTCGAACACATTTTTTGCCTGTTCGCAAGGTCTGGTGCGAACCGAACAGGGGGGTGATCGGCTCATCCCTACTCAGTACTACAGGCTATAGCTTGCAATGCTGATCGGTGTATTTTGATGCAGTGAATATAATGTTACAGTGAGGAGGATTACCTCATCCACCTTGAATGTGTGGATGGAGAAATTGGGTCAGTTTTTTTTTGTTTATCCCACTGGTTAAGGGGAAAAAAATGGATTCATGTATGAGCTGCCTAAGTTCAGAATTCAAACAATGCTTTTAAGAAGTTTTAAGGGTTCCTCCCAAATGTAAACCAAAAGCAAAAAACAATCCCCCTTATGTGTTATGCCTAATGGAGCACTTCATATAGAGATCTGCATTGGTTTCATCAGTTGACAAGTAAAATATTTTGTCTAGAGAAAGCAAGTCAATCATTTATTTATTTATTATTTTATTTATTTATTAGAAAGGCATATATCTTTTGTCACCTCCTGGAATGTTAAGGGTTGGGCTTTGGCAAGATATTTCTATTAGGACTTTTGCACTCTAGCAGGTCTTTGTCATATGTCTGAACTGAGCAAATGTGGTTTTTGCCTTTCTAAAGCTCAGAAAGCCCAATCGTAGGTGAACCACAATAACACATACAGTATACAGCTCTTATATTTTAGTTAATGTTTATATATAATGCATACACACATACCTCTCAATGGCTAATGATGATGATATACGTTTGTTTCTTTATCTACTTACATATATCTCTCTTCATTAAACTATTATTATTCATTATGTATTTCTAAAACATGCAATGCTTACTGAGCTCTTTGTGAGTGTTCTGTTTCTTACAGATGGGCATATAAGTAAATAGCTGATATACTGGTAAATTTTACTGCAACTGACGTGATTTGTTGCTGCAATCTTCTTAGAATGAAATTCCAAGAGTAGCAAGTCAATAAACATAAAACACTTTAAAAAGGGTGTTCAAAGTAAGGATTTTCCCATCTGCTGTGCCTCCTATGTTGTAATGTTCTCACACTTCCTACTTTAGTAATATAACATGAAGAGCAGTTTTTCCTCTTTAGCTTTGTAAAATGTTTGTTCTTATCACTCCTTTTTCTATAAGTGCATTCACATAATTTCATCATTATCAAATCCACTATTATGTTTCATCTTTTAGACAACATTGAAAAAGTACTTAAAGGTACAGTTATTTAAATAATGTTAGATTAAAGTATTGTACTTTACTGAATTTATAAATTGAATACATCCCTGTACCTGCAGAAAGTATTGCACAAGTAGGTAGCAAAATTCAACAGAAACTATTGAATATTATTCAACTGGCCTCAACATTACAGTTGTTTAAGCACTGTTTAAAAATGAAGAATTAGATGTAACGTATAAAGTATAGAGATGGGCCACTGCACACAATTGTAGGGATATTGGCCCAGGTGAAATCTATAAAAAAGCATGTAAAATATGAAGCAAGCAGCAGGTGCACTTAGCAGGACTTACAACAGGAATAATTTTCTGTAGTAATTAATGTAGTTTAATAAATGTCAATGTTTCGACAGGGCACAGCCTGCCTTTTTCAAGACAAATACAAGAGTGATGCACACAGGTATAAGTTCCCACAGCCCCTCCCACCACCACCCTCAGTGATTGCAAAAATAAGTGCATTAAAAATGTAAAATAAATATTTTATCATACACCTATTTTTGGTTTTGCGCATCACTGGGAGTGGTGGTGGGAGAGGCTGTAAAAATGTATACCTCCTGTGCATGTCGCTCTTGCATTGGTCTTGAAAAAGGCAGGTTGTGTGTATATATATATACCTTTAGTAGTGTCAATAAAAGTTGTGTTAAAATATAAAGTGCAAACAGAATCTGAAGCCTTCCTCCTTATTATCCTTGGTAAATAATACAAGTGAATACACAAATAAAAGTGAAAATTTTCATATACAGTCACCGACAGCTCAGTCTATCTGCTGGGAGTGCACTATGCAGAAATTTCACTGAACAAACACAGTGGCGTATATACTATATGTACACTATATTACCAAAAGTATTGGGACACCTGCCTTTACATGCACATGTCCATAAACACATGGATGAGCGAGTTTGGGGTAGAGAAAATTGAGTGACCTGCACAGAGTCCTGACCTTAACCCAATAGAACACCCTTGGAATGAATAAGAGTGGAGACTGCAAGTCAGGCCCTCTTGTCCACATCAGTGCCTGACCTCGCAAATGTACTTCTGTCAGAATGGTCAAACATTCCCATAGACACAATCTTAAAAATTGTGGACAGCCTTCCCGGAAGAGTTGAACCTGTTATAGCTGCAAAGGGTGGGCCAACTCAATATTGAACCCTACAGACAAAGACTGGGATGCCATTAAAACTTTTGCTAAGTTATAATGTTGTAATAATATATATATATATATATATATATATATATATATATATATATATATATATATATATATATATATATATATATATAGCTATCATTTATAAACCAGCAGAGTAGCAAGTCACTGCATGCAAAGTTGTGACACTAAGTTTTTTTAGATCACCATTCAGTGATAAGTGTTAAATCAAACCAGTATAAAATTCAAAAATTGTTTTCATTGCTACCACCTTAAATTTTAAGTAAATCTTATACAACACATTAAGCTTTGTGAATACTGCTACAACATGAGTTAGCATTGTGAAAATTTAGATTCTCATCTTATATATACTAATGGAATGTGTTTGCGTATATAAAATGAGAAGCTACATTTTCACAGCGCTAGCTCATGCGGGAGTAATATTCACAAAGCTTGGTGTGTTGTAATATATTTATATGAGGATAAAGGCCTACTTCCGTGGGGCTAAATATACAGAATAGATGCTTTTCAGGAAAGGGTTAAACAATACTAGAAGGATCTTGGGCATTTCAAAGGATAATTTGTTTACATATGTACAAATGTGGTGAGAATTGCTATTTTGTCCTAACCAATATAAGAAGGGTCCTGGGAATTTCAAAAATAAGTCTATGTATGTTGCTGTCATAGGCCAAGGAAATTTGCATGTCAGCCATAATATCAAAAGTGCTTGTATGAGGCAGTAGGTGGATGTTAGTGGAGGTTGATTTGGTAAAAATTTAGGCCAGAAGAATTGAGTATCCTGAAGATGGTTCATAGTGCTAGGGCTTCTTTTTATTTATTTTTTTGTAATGTTTTGTGTATACTCTGTTGGACTTGTCATCTGTTTCTCATATTTAATATAACACTGCACTTTCTGCAAAATAAACAAGGTTACCTGACAAGCCATTGGGAGGAGGTTATGTTCTACATATGTGCACTCCTACTTCCATGATAATACAAATGTATTAGTTATGCATTAATATTTTTTACAACACAGATCCCTGCTAACAAAAGTGTTGATGATAGCTTAGGGCTCTATCAGGGAGTCAGGAGGCCCCTGCCCAGAGGTCTGGGTTTGGGCAGATGCAGCAGGAAGCTGCGAGGTCCTGACAGAAGCCAGGAGGTTTTGAAGTGCTGTTGGAAAACCCTGCATAGGAAATTCTGGTGTAAAGGACTATTTTTTTTTAATTGTGTGAGGCATGCCCTAAACTGTAAATTTAGTGAGGGGACTGTGTTCTTAATGCTCAACACTTAAAGTGGTTGCAGAGGCTGAAGGTTTTTGCCTTCAGTGTGCACCATTCATCCCCTCTAATACTTACCTAAGCTGGATCTTGATCCAGCGATGTACATGAGACCGCAGGCTATCCCGGGTCTCTCCCTCCTGATTGGCTGAAATGCAGCAGCAGGAGTCATTGGCTCCCCCTGCTGTCAATCACAGCCAGTGAGGTGGGAGCAGAGGTTAGGCTGAGATGTGCTCTCTGTATCTTATTCACGCAGAGAGCCAGTTTTAGGAGTGAGCACGCATAACTTCCCGCACAGCAAGCAGCTTGCTCAGTGTTGCCAACCGCCCGTGTTTTTACGGGCGGCCCGTAAAAACTGGGCATATTTTTGGTGCCCATAAAAGTCTGTAAATTGAAAACCCTGCCAGTGGAAACATCCGCTTTCAGCCAGTGATGCTCTCAGCTCAACTGCGCATGTGCAGTTGAGACCGAGAGTTTCCGATGATCTCACTGTGAGGGAAGCAACTTGTACTATCCCCCTTTCTCTCAGTGCACCTTATTAAAGTTCCTCACAGGAGATGCTGGGAGGGGGACGGGGAGGAGTGGAGACAGTCTGCAGTGGAGGACAGAGTTCAGCTTAGCCTAAGGTAAGCTAGCTGAGCAACATGCAGACAGTCCTGTCAGCGGCTTACCTTAGTGGGCAGGAGGAGGGGCAGAGGGGAGAGGAGATGATGGGCTCTGTGTAGCAGGCTCCTGTCTCATGCTGTTACACTAGATCATTTTTGTCTGTGACTGTGAACTGCTCTGCTTCTAAAGGGAGCATGTTTTCTGCGATCTCCCCCCAATCTCCATTACACCTCTCTATCCCAACCCATTACCAGGCACAGCCTCCTCTCCTGCATGACCCCCTCATGTGCTAGGTTGTGGCACTACAAATCCCAGCATGTCAGGAGAGGGTAGGCAGCAGCAATATCACAGATCAGGCTGATTTTGTAGATGAAATGTGCTGATGTTGTATAGTGGGTGTCTATAAAATGTATGATTGATCATTATATATTTGATTATTTATTGTGCTTTATGGTCTTAAGCTGTTTATTATTCATATTTTTTTTTAGTAAGTAGTGAGAAAATATGGTGTGGAAGCGCATTGGAGTTTTTTTATTTGTTTATAATGGAAAGACAGAGTAGTGGAGTGATGGGGGAGGTGGATGGACAGAGAGGTGGGAACAGTGAGGAGTGAGGGTCCTTTCACACATGCTGACCATTCAGGTCCACATGTCAGTTTTTCAGGCGGACCTGAACGGACACTCCATGCACCTCTATGGAGCAACGGAGGTCAGCAGTGACATGTTCGCTGACATCCGATCTCCTCCGCTCTGATAAATCCAGACGGACGGCGACCCCTTTTTCCATCCGTCTGGCGGATCATATGAAAACGGACAGGCTGCTTGTTTTCATCTGATCCCCATAGAGGAGAGCAGGGCTCTGACAGGTCCATCCCTGCACAGTGAGCAGGGACAGACCTGTGATCCACCAGCTCAGCGAGGATCAACGGATCGATCTCTGCTGAGCAAGTGGAGTCTGTGAAAACGGACATATGTGTGAAATAGCCCTATATATAGATTGGGTGATGGAGAGATGAATGGAGGGATATGAGCAAAACAGAGAAATTGAGTAGTGGTGTAAAGGATGGAGTTATGGAAAGATAGAGGGAAAGACAGAATAATAGAGGGATAAAAGTTATGGAGGATAGAAAAGGTGGAGGGATATAAGGCACAAGGCTTGTTGGATGGAGAGTATGATGGATGGAGGAATGGATCAAGAGATAAAAGGATGGAGTTATGGAAAGATGAAAGAAGGGAGGGATAGAGTAACAGAGGGATGGAAGTGATGGAGGATGAAGGGGTTGGAGGGGCATGCAACAGAGTAATGGAGACGGGAGAGGAGGTGAAGGAGGGATGGAGACAGGAGGTGAAGGAGGGATGGAGACGGGAGGTGAAGGAGGGATGGAGACGGGAGGTGAAGGAGGGATGGAGACAAGAGGGATGGAGCAATGGAGACTTGAAGTCTTGGTGATCCTGGTGGCTACCTGGGATTTCTGCTCACTTTCTGTGGTGGCTATGGAACAGAAATAAAGTTGAAATCTCTCCAGTTGGACATAACCCACCCTTACTATACCAAAAATAACATAAGAAATATGTTTTTTTACCTTAATATCTATCTTAAACCACATTGCAAACTGCATAATATACTTGTTTGTAGCTTAACCTCCCTGGAGGTATGATTATATCAGATTTCTGATGCTGAAAGCGGTACAATTATTTTGCATGGAAATTTGGCGTTTTATATTGTAGGCCTGTAATTCTTAGGAACAATTCACTTAAATCTGTCCACAACAAGAGTCTAGTAGACATCCCGGGTATGATAAAGTTTGAAACACGAAATAATAAATAATAATATAATAAATAACTATAAATATTTATAACAAATAATAATATAATAATAATAAAAATTATTCAATAATGTAATCAAATCAAAAACACTAATGCCCTGTACACACGATAGGATTTTCCGATGGAAAATGTGTGATAGGACCTTGTTGTCGGAAATTCCGACTGTGTGTAGGCTCCATCACACATTTTCCATCGGAATTTCCGACACACAAAATTTGAGAGCTTGCTATAAAATTTTCCAACAACAAAATCATCGGAAATTGTGATTGTGTGTACACAAATCCAACGCACAAAGTGCCACGCATGCTCAGAATAAATTAAGAGATGAAAGCTATTGGCTACTGCCCCGTTTATAGTCCCGACATACGTCTTTTACGTCACCCCGTTCAGAACGATCGGATTTTCCGACAACTTTGTGTGACCGTGTGTATGCAAGACGAGTTTGAGCCAACATCCGTCTGAAAAAATCCTAGGATTATATTGTCGGAATGTCCGATCAATGTCCGACCGTGTGTACAGGGCATAAAAGTTGCTCAGTTGCAGAATTGTCACTGTCATTACTTTCAGTGTTTGATGACGGATTTCCCCACAAATCACTATCGCTCAATTCTGCAAGTGATTCTAATTTATTATCGCTGTATTCTAGCTGGTCTAAAACCACTTTTGATGTAAAGGGACAGTTTTGGTTGCTATGGACAATCTCCAGTTTTCAGGCAGAAAGAACAGTATTTATAATATGCATATGTAAGTAAAGTCCCTCGCGCTATCCAAGTAAAAATAATAGTAAGTAATCAAGTAAGTTGCAGTTGGACCTAAAGTGTATACAGTGCACTAAAAAATTGTATGGATAAATGAGTGATCAGCGCAACTAATTACTATAAATAGTAATAATAATAATAATAATAATAATGATGATATAAAGCAGTCTGATGTGCAAATAATGCTATATACATAACCCTATACAAATGATGCTGTGTAAAAACTGCTATGTACAATGCGTATAGTCCTATAATAAAACAACATTAAATCATGTTAAGGAAAAAATAATACCAATACATAAATAAAGAAAGTGAATATCCAATACTAAAATGAAGTGAGTAGTGTGATTTAAATAAATGCATGAATGATCTATTCAATCCGTGATTAGCTTTGCAACCACAACAATCAAATTAGTGATATAATAGTTCATAAAGTCTGGATAAATAAATAACTTGAGAATCAATGAAAAAGTGCTTGATTAACATGCAAAAAAGTGTTTCAAATGTGTTCTTCAATGAACAATCGCCAATGTGCAAATCTTCGTGTACACCACTCAGTGCTCTCTAGACTCTTACCTTCATATGGATGGTATAAGGCTGCAGAGATGGGTATAGTTGGAGACCTTCCCGGGATGTAGTGATGGTGGATGTTCCTCTCAACACATCCCTGGAAGGTCTCCAACTATACCCATCTCTGCAGCCTTATACCATCCATATGGAGGTAAGAGTCTAGAGAGCACTGAGTGGTGTACATGAAGATTTGCACATCAGCAATTGTTCATTGAAGAACACATTTGAAGCACTTTTTTGCACGTTAATCAAGCACTTTTTCATTGATTCTTAAGTTATTTATTTATCCAGACTTTATGGACTATTGTATCACTATTTTGATTGTTGTGGTTGTAAAGCTAATCACGGATTGAATAGATCATTCATGCATTTATTTAAATCACACTATTCACTCCATTTTAGTATTGGATATGCACTTTATTTATTTATTTATTTATTGGTATTATTTTTTCCTTAACATAATTTAATGTTGTTTTATTGTAGGACTATACACATTGTACGTAGCGGTTTTTACACAGCATCATTTGTATAACGTTTCGTATATTATTTTTATTATGATTATTATTACTATCTATAGTAATTAGTTGCACTGATCACTCATTTATCCATAGTATTTATAATATAAAACTGCATGCATGGCACTGGACAAACCACTAGGGACAAAAGGGATGTGAAATAAATTGATACAGTAATGTAATCTGTAAGATTACAGTGTACTGTATATGTATTGTGTGTTTTACTTTTTGAATTTGGCGCTGTTCTCTGTCCCCTGTGCGTCGCAATGCTTGCAGGGAACTGAGCTCAGCTCTGTGATGAATCGAGCAGAGGACGGCTTGCACACAGAGTGGGGAGACTTTGAAGGATCCTGGGGACAAAGTAAGTGAGCTGTACCTGGATTCTGCGATACAATCCCAAGTGTGGCTCGGGGTTACTGCTTTTGGTGCTGAAAATCCACCCCGAGCCACACTCGGGAAAACCGTCAAGGAGATTAAAGGGGTTGTAAAGGTAAATTTTTTTTTTTAAATAACAAACATGTTATATTTACCTTCACTGTGCAGCTCGTTCTGCACAGAGTGGCCCTGAACCTGCTCTTCTGGGGTCCCTCGGCGGCTGTTTCAGCTCCTCCCCGCAAGAACTAACCACCTTAATGCGAGCTCCCTCACATGGTGGTTAGTTATTGCGGGCGTGCTCCCGTGATACAGCCGCCGCGTCATTGGATGTGATTGACAGCAGTGCGAGCCAATGGCTGCGCTGCTTTAAATCCATCCACTGTAGCCAATCAGCGACCAGGCTGAGCTGCAATAGAGATGACGGGAGCGAGCAGCAGATATTCGAGGTGTCAGGTAAGTAAAACGGGGGGGGGCTGGGGGCGGCGGTATTGTCAAAAGTTTTTTCACCTTAATGCATATAATGCATTAAGGGGAAACATTTTTTACCTTTACAACCCCTTTAAGTACTGAAATTTGCACTGAAAGCCATAATGTTGTAACTTTTAGAAAATGCCAGTAAAAACTTGGCTGTTGCAGTAAATTTTGAGTTTGACGTGAATTTTAGTCTGGTAGGTTGGCAACACTGAGCTTGCTAAGGGGGCACTCGGCAAAGGGGAGGGGCCCAGAGCACCGACGGAGGACCTGAGAAGAGGGGGGTCAGACATGTTTGTTATTTTTTTTAATAAAGAAATTGCTTTGGATTAACACCTTAATGATTTATATAAACACAATACACAAACTAATTACAGGCATACAGTATATTAAAGATATATATTCCTAATACATGCATAAATGCAAGCAGTATTTGCATCTTCCAATCCTTTGAACAACACCTCTCATATTGGGAAAGAGGCAATAAAGGGGCTGGTCAACGTTGCAGTGCTAACTTAACAGTGCAAACATACTAACAGGAAGAAAGATCAGAGTGACAAAGGATGGAGGTCATCGGTTTACTACCTCTCCTACAGCCATAGGCTGACAGGGGGACAAGTAGGGGTTACTTAAATTGGTTGTAAAGCCTCAAGGTTTTTCATTCTATGTATTAAGGTGAAAAACCTTCTGTGCTGCAGCACCCCCCTCCTTTTCTTACCTGAGCCCGATCCCATCCACTCTAACTGCAGCAGATAAAAATTAGGTCTCTTATCATGCCAGCCAGGGCTTCACTGTGTGGTAGAGCTGTGTAAAACTGAGGAAAGGACTGACAAAAATACAAATCCTTTAGCAGTAAAATAATTATATTAAAATGTATGTCATCTATGCATTTGGCTGTTTGACTGGATTTAAGCTTTTACCTGTAATGGTTCTGTCATGTAAATTATGTACAGCTCTGATGGGTGCTTGTCTGCCCCTAAAGTATTTACAATCTCTATTTAATAGAAGTGGCAAAAAACAACATTGATTGACTTCTGCGCAGTACCTGAGAAAACACCAAAATAGAAAATTGTGAGCGATTGCCAGGTTCATCAGATCTAAAACAATTGTGGCAAATTAGAATTATCTGTAGCTGCAGAAGTAACAGATTGCATTATAAATCATCATATCATTGACAGACAATTACATTGAAAACTTTTCATGCAGAAGGCAATTGCTCTACTTGTTTATCAGGAAAACATACTCTTAGAAAATATGAGTAGCAAAATGTAGAAGCTGCTAAGACGTCTGAATTGTTGGATGTCTGCTGCGGGTATCTTCTCAGTTATTGAATAAAAATGCTTTGGACACTTCATTTGTCAGATATGATTAGTTCACAAACACCATTAACCACTTTATCTCCAAAGGTTTTTTAATACTGCTTGTTCAAAATGCAGAGGGCAAAAACATTTTACCCTCAACCACACTATCACATTGTAACATGAAAACAATATATAAAATTAACTGAACTGTCGGACATAAAAGTTAAGAAAGGTCAATAATTTGTAATTACAGCATATGAACAGATTTTAATTTGAAACAGTATATTTTATAATTCCAAGAATATTGTTTCTAAGTTTAAGCAAATTTCTTTAAAACAAAATAAAAATAAATAAATTTACAATGAATAGCCCGTTCTGTAATTTAGCAGCTACCTACAATTTCAGCTTTTTGTATTTTTGTACAAAATGTGCAGGCAAGGAATATTCTTCCTTTTTGGCTTTAATCTCTATGGGTCTCTTGTGTGTCCACAGAGAAACTGTGACATAGCAGACAGCTTTTCTGTGACGTTCAGGGGTTGATCTCTTTTTGTGGAAGCTTGCTGTCTCTGGTTTATGAAGTCTGTGATTAGAAAGAAGATCTGTTAGAAAACAGTGACAAGCTTTGTTACACAATAAATATAGTCATCTACATGAATAGCTGCCTTTTAAACATTATGAAGCAATGAAGGCAGAGCCTCCATGTCAAGGGCCTATGCATGCGGTGACTCACTAACTGGAGCGAGAGCCATGCTTGGTGGAGGTGGAAGCGGGTGAGAGCTTACTCTGGGACGGTAAAACCAGATATGATTATCACAGCTTTCAAATACCACTGGCCACCACCAAAAAGACTTGCGGAAAATCTAGCTGGCTGAACACACAGGCAAATACAAATCTTACACACAATCTAGGGCACTCCTAGAGCAGCCTCATGAATATAACACACTTATGAGATTCTAGCTATCCTGGGAGCTAGAATCTTTGCTTTATAATTTTTACCACTGTCACACACACATCCCATGACTTAGGATAACTTGCCACCATGTGCAGTTGGTAAACTGACTGGTCAGTTTGGCAACTATACACACACAACCCTGTCTGGGAAGAAAGTGCCATACTGAGTAAAGCATTTTGGTTAATTTATTTGCATTATAAGGAAAATTACTTACAAAAAAAATGTCGCCTACGAAACCCCATCACATCCAGGAAGTGATGTCATGATCAGTTGCCCTTGCGTTCCACAGCTCCAGGAAGCACCGGAAACCACTGGCAGCATCCCTCTAAGCACTCAGCCACAGAGAACCCTCCTGACTCGCCGCTCCACAGATGGGGATCATTGCACTGTTACATGCTTTTCATCATCTTACTTTTGTGAGTAACTTTCCTTTTAATACAAATAAATTCACCAAAACGCTACACTCAATATGGTGCTTGTGATTAGTTCCCAGTTCTCCTCAAGTTGCTTCTTGCTTGTCTAATGAGCTGTCACTGAGTGAACCTACCCATGGATTCTATTGGACTTTATGGAAAATTATACAGTCTTTTTCTAGACCATTACTCAGAGTTTTTTTCCATTCCATTGATGTTTTTAGAACTCCTGGGACACACTGGTTCTTACCTTTGTACCAATAAGCCAGTTCATAATACTGTACAACTTTATCACATTTTACAGCAAACTAATAGCAAGCATGCATACACTAGTAACTTAATTTAAAGATTGTACCCCTGCACACACAAATCCCCAATCTATACCCCCAATAAAACTGCTGTTAGAAATGCTTTCCCTTAAAGGATAAGTTCAGCTTTTTTTCCTGAATTCCAGCTACCCTATGTACAAATATACCATTAATGTACTTCTTTTGCAGAAATAAAAAAGCTTTCTATTTATCTCACACACCCCTTACCTTAGTGTCCAGCTGGCTGTATAAAACACCTTCTCCGTTACCTCCTGGACAGACCTTGGGATGTGACACAGGAAGGAGTTTACCAGCTGACCACACACCCAAAATCATCTAATCTCCTACTCCAGTACGTTACTACCACCACATATCAGGTGTACGTTTTCTGAATGCAATCAGTGAATACTTTTCTTACTAAATACACAGCCATAGATTGTTAATTTTGCAGATTGTGCAGGAGTAATCAGATAACAGCCTATGTGGATAGAGCCATAATATTGAAAACAGGAGAAGTATGTCCTGGGTTCTGTAAAGCTCACCTTACACTATACAATCCAATTGTACAATCTTCTTTAGATCTATCATCAACCGTGTAGTGCAAGGGCCTGCCTGATTGGATACAGAGTGATTGGATAAATGGTGTGTCCTCCTGTTATAAAGGGTTGGTAAATTTCAAGGAGATTGTACAGAGATTGTATATTAACCACTTTAAGACCGAGCCTATTTTTCATACCTGTTGTTTACAAGTTAAAATATTTTTTTGCTAGAAAATTACTTAGAACCCCCAACCATTTTATATATTTTTTCTAACATCCTAGAGATTAAAATGGCGGTTGTTGCAATACTTTTTGTCACACCGTGTTTGTGCAGCGGTCTTACAAGCGCACTTTGGAAAAAATCCACCCGCTGAAGAAGAGGCTACTGGGGTTATGGCAGCTAGCTTCTGCCATAACAACGATATCTCTCTTCAAACAGCCGACTTATAACGACAGCGGGTGGTCCGTAAGTGGTTAAGATTATATAGTGTATGGCCACTTTTATACACTTAAAATTAGCTAGTTGCACTCTCTGTGCCATTAATTATTAATGTCATACCAAACACAGTAGCAAACACACATTTCGCCATGTGAAAAAAACAAGCAAAAAACGCAGCTAAAATCACAGACAAAAACATGCAAACTACATCCCACCAAAATGTCCCATGAGCTACTTTGGGAAAGACAAGCTCAAAAAACATATGCTCCCACTATGCTATGTGTGAAGAGGGCCGGAAAGGGAAATTCACAGTAGATTATTGGTCTGAATTTGCACAGGAGCATATATAGTGCACTAACACTGTTTATATGGTTTATGTCCTTTGAGCTATCGTTACATCAGGCAATTTGGTTTAGATTGTGGTCCTCTGCACAGGAGGTATACAGGATTGGTACCAATCTGTTTTTCAGGAATAGCATATGAGGTTGTATAGTTTTTTTTGCACATTTGCACATTTATTTTGTTTCATTTGCACAGTTACCATAGCAGTATTTATTATTTCAGCAAAAGCATTTTAGGTTGTGGCAACAATAATTCCGATTTTTTGCACATTTTGCACATGTTTATGGTAACAATTATTTAGATGATTTGCACATTTTGCACTTTTTTTGCATTTTTGCACATTTATATTGCATTATTTGCACAGGCACCATAGTAGGATTTCACCACGTCAGTAGAGGGTTTAAAACACCCCAAGTCCAAAACAGCACCACTTCTACCCTTTCTTCCTCTAATTCCTTCTATTTTCACCTTCTGGTGGATTTATTGGTAGAGGATGCAGTTCTCTTTGTTCTCTTTGTTTGTTTCATACTATAAGCTCGGGAGTTTATATATATATATCTTTATAATGTCCTTTTTATTTACCAGAACTATGGAAAAAGAGCACCCCCTATCTATCCAGTCACTCTGTATCCAATCAGGCAAGCCCTTGTACTACATAGTTGATAGTAGAGCTAAAGGAAATTGTACAGTCAGATTGCATAGTGTATTGGCGGTGTGTTTTGCATAGCTTATTGGTGGTGCATTGTTTACCATGGTTTGTAATGCGTATCTGAAACGTAAGGCAAAACATGCATTTCCTGTGCAGTTTGCCATGCGTTTGGAGGTACACAGATGTAAATGGAGCCTCAATGCTCTTGTGTAAACAAACCAATTTCACTTTCAGGCCCCATTCACACCTAGCACAGTGGGAGTGCATGTTTTTGGCAGATTTTTCTCATGACACGCATAGGGCAGCCCATTGATTTTGATGGGTTGCACTACACATAGCAAAGTAGCTCATGGGACATTTTGGCGCGTTGCGGGTTGCACATTTTTACTGTGCATTTTGCTGCATTTTCGCTTGTTTTTTTATGTGGCAAAATTGTGTTTGCTTTTTCATTTGGCTGCCATAAACATTTCATGGCACTGAAAGTGTGACTAGTTTAATTTTAGGTGTATAAAGTTGGCTATACACCATACAATCTGATTGTACAATCTCTGTACAAATTCATTTATATTTACCCAAAACTTTGGAATAGGCTGATCTACCTATCTATCTATCCATTCGCTCTTTATCCAATCAGGCAGGCCCTTGCACTATATCAGGGGTGTCCAACCTGTGGCCCGCAGGCCACATGTGGCCCCAGAGAGTTTAGCATGCAGCCCGGGCCCATCTGGAGGGACAGTAGGGATTCCGTGCAAACATAGCAGCTGTGGCATCCTACATTGACAAGCCAGCTAAATGCACATGTGGAGGGATGCCGGGATGCTGTGCAAACCTAGTTGAAAGAAACGGGGTGTGTGCTAATGAGGTCAGCTGGTAAACTGCTTCCTGTGTCTTACTGGCTCTTATGTCCCAAATCTACATACAAGGAAGTGATGAAGCTTTACATGGACCACAGCAAAAGCTAAGGTAAGGCCTTGTTCTGAAAAGAAAGATTTAATTTTTCTGCAGGTGAGGTACACATGGTATATTGGTACATAAGGGAGCTAGATTTTGGGAAACAAAAGCGTGCTTAGCCTTTAAGCATCAATAAATAAATAAAAAAAAGAGCTTTCATAAAATAAATGAACAAAATGTACAAATACTGAGTAAAGTGCTAATAATCAATGGGAGAGATTTAGTAAAACTGCTGCACACAGAAGTTTTATTGTCAAAGCCTAATTTAACAAGCTTAAAGGGTAACTCCACTTTCATGGGGAAAAAAAAATGCAAATACAAAAATAATAATATAGCGTGTACAATTGTGAGACAGGTCATATTGTAATTGTATGTTATTAAAAATTACCTTTCCTTTTCAATCTGCAGCTCTGTAATTTCCTAAAAAATGCAATCTATTATGGTTACCTGGAGTTTTTCTGTACACAGAATGTGTTCAGAATGCCCCCCAGAAACATAATTTTCTGCTTGTGTGATTGGCTCAACAATTTTCCCAGAAGTACACTATGATACAATTCAGATTTCAGGCATCGCCTGGAACAAAAGTGTAATTTTTGTGAGATACTCCCAATAGAAACAGCAGCTTAACATATTAGTGCTCTGCAGGTGCAGCAGCTGACTGATAATTATGAAACCACTCCATTAGATTCATTTTCCCACATGGATACAGAGAAACACATATGGATTTCTTCAGAATAACAAAAGGTAGGAATCTGCAAAAAAAGGTTGTTATAATCCTTGCAATGTACATAGATCACCCAGAGGGGAATGTTTTTTCTCAACAAAACTGGAGTTAAAAAACCTTCAGTGCAAAGCTCCCTGTCACGTACCTGGTTGGAGGCCGAAGTGCTGAGAGGGCTTCCCTTGCGGCTAAGTGCAGAGTGCCCCCTGAAGGTGGTACAGGGAGTACTATACTCAAAGAAGCAGGGGTTGCCAGCTGCGACAGGCTGAAGTGATGAGGAGATGTCCCCTGGAAGGCAATTGATGACAGGGTGGACTACTGGGCAGGAGTCCCTCAGGAGTACCAGATGAGACTTGGCAGCAGGGAGAGCCAGGAGCAGAGTCAGGAGCCAGGCCAGAAGTCATACAACGAGGATCAGCCAGGGGCAAGTCGGGGTCATACATGGATCAGCAGGCAGAAGCGGAGTCACTGGAACAAGCCAAGGGTCAAAGCCATGAAATGGAGATAA
Organism: Lithobates clamitans; assembly: GCA_037952925.1. Taxonomy (NCBI): domain Eukaryota; kingdom Metazoa; phylum Chordata; class Amphibia; order Anura; family Ranidae; genus Lithobates; species Lithobates clamitans. The sequence continues at coordinate 4,784,836 of JBBGZY010000143.1, forward strand.
GACAGGTCAAAGGCAAGCCAGGCCATAACAGGAAATCCAATGATTATTTGTATTATTATTATACAGGATTTATATAGTGCTGACAGTTTGCGCAGTGCTTTACAACATTAGGGCAGACAGTACAATTACAATACAATTCAATACAGGGTGGAATCAGAGAGCCCTGCTTGTTAGAGCTTACAATCTAGGAGGGAGGGTCAAGTTATGATAGCAGGAAAAAGAACTCAGGAATACACAAGAAAGCTGAAGATCATCCAGCAGTTAATAGTTGCTGCTGCAGGCTTTAAATAGGCCACTGGGTGCCAGAGTCTATCACGTATTGCGTGCGCTTTGGCGTATGCGCATTGCCCATGTGCGCATACACATTATCATTAGCAAATTTGCGTTTGTCAATCCGATTCTGCTGGCCATTGATAGATATGCCAGTTCTTCTGCGGATTGTTCTCTGACACTCCCCTTTCAGCCCCCCAATACTTACCTAAGCCTGATCTTGATTCAGCGATGTACATGACAGCTGAAGCTCTTCCTTCTTATTAGCTGGGATACAGCTGCAGAACCCATTGGTCCAGGGTACTGAGCAAGGTGTAGGGGCCCAGCATGCCAGTGTGAGAACCGAGAAGAGGAGGATCTGGGCCGCTCCGTGCAAAACCATTGCACATAGAAGGTAAGTATAACATGTTTACTATGTTTTTTTTTCCTTTACAAACACTTTAAGTTAGAAGCCGATTGGATACTATGCACAGCTGTACCAGATTCTGTGTGCACCAGTTTTAGTAAACATCCCCTAATGCATCCGAAAAAAATCATTGTACAATTTATGAAACATAGCTTAATGTACATCAATTCATATATATGTTTTCATGTATAAACTAAAACATTGTTACACAAATTTTACAACTGAAAAAAAAAAAAAACGGTGTGCACCAGGTAACTGCTTGTTCAGTGCAAAGTGCAAAAAAAGTTCACATCAAATTGTGTTGAACAGGTGCTGTAAAGTTCTCCAAATACAGTGTATGTGTTGTTAACACTCTTTGATTTCCAAGTGGCACACTTGTTACTCCAAAATTATGATCCCCAGATGACCCCAACTCCCTGGACACTCACCGAAAGTCACAGACCCCATTAATAGTTAGTAGGTCCAAATGTGCATTTGTTATTCCCTTGTGTATGTTCCAGAGGCTGCTACATGACATGGGTGTCACTCGTACACAAGCAGTACTTGTCACAAGTACATCAGAGGCAAAACAGAACATAGAAATGAAAAGAGCTCCCATAGATTAATACTGTTTATTAAAATTGTTAAAAACAAATTTATTACACTCCCCTGTTATGGGGTTTTAAGTAAATCTGCATATTTTTAACATGCATCAAAAAATTTTTAAAAATTACTCCAGAGGGGAATTAATTGGTTGTCAAAATATCTCACATTACAGTAATTCCAAATTCATTGCTGTCAACTTTAAGAAAAATAGCTTTGCATCATATTAATACCTTATCTTAATTTTAATGTTGACATGAGTGTAAAGTTTCCATTTGTAACTGAGTTATTCTTTTAAGATATAAGTTAGTAGAAAATGTCAAAAGTCACACTTCAGAAAGAAAGCAGTGGTAGTCTTGACATTTCATTCAACCGTTTCAGATGTGTTAACAAGTAGAAACCTTTTTTTAGCATGGGTTCGGATTCGTTTAAAGTTTTGCAGGAGCCCGTGTTTGTTTCTATCGACATCCTAAGTAAACATTTATTGTAGATCATATCTTTTGGTGTGTTTATGTAGAATATGTCATTGTTGGTAAAATAAGCCAATAGAATGTAAGATTGTATAAGCTACATTATAACAAAAACACCACATACAAATATAGAGTTAACATGAAGTTATAATTATGCACAAACACTTTTCACACATATTCTCTATAAATCAACACGTCTAGTCTTGTTCTGTCTGGTACAGCTGCTTCTTCCTTTTTAGTCTTAGGCTGTTGATGGCACTGTCTAAAACCTGTGAAAGAGGTGACACAAAAGCGTGAATGGTTTGGATGAATAGGAAAATGGCAATCAATCAAACAATCAGAGAAACACAATGTTTTTGACAATGTAGGAATTTAGTTTTAACACTTAATCAAGGAACAAAGTGAAAAATTATCCATAAGGTTCAATTATTCAAAAAGCATCTTACATGGAAGAAGGCTTTCTTGATCCTCAACACAGATGACTTCCTAAATTCTTTTGTCTACTATATGTATTTCTTTATTTAAAATACAACTATTAGTGTTTTGTGCTTTTAGAAATCTCCATCCAGCTGTATTGCTTAAAAAAAGTCAGTTCATGTAGAAGACTTTTACACATTTTTTTACACATGCTCTTGCAGTAACTAAACAATTTTATATTTGGAGGTTTAACCTCTTTTCTTTCAGTTAGAAGGAGTTTCCCTTTGCACATTGTGGTGACCTTGTGGTAAACAGGATGAGAGGCTTCTAATGGGGTGTCCATACATTGTTGATGCATTTATTTAAGGTGATCATTTTCCACTTGAAGTATACCTGAAGCTAACCTTTGTTTATTAAAATATGTGGACCCAGCGCTGTCTACCAAAAATTCTGTGCAAATCTACATACTGTCACTTCATACAAAATGTGTTGAAATTATCTACATACTATACATGCATGTCATGTACCTGGAGATGGAGCCTGACATGGAGAGGAAGGCGATCTCTTACACCTCCGGCCTGGTACCCGTGATAAAGTAAACAGGAAGCACGGAAGCCTGGAGTGGCATGAATAAGTGCATATGTGTAGCGCTGAAGTGCCATACTAAGTTACCACAGCTATAATATGAACATGAGTGAATTAAATCAATAAACAAACCATAGTAAACTTATATGCATAAATGTAAATAACACATGTGATAAAAAGATATGTGAAAAAATCCAAAACAAATATAAAGTAAGTGATAAAATCCATAGGAATCTCAAAGATCCACAATGTGCAGTGCATAATAGCAGTCCATATTGAAATAAGATGGTCTTGATCACCATACATAGAGCCAATGTGGTAGATGGGAACTAGGAACACCAATGTGATGAAGCCGCCACCAAGATAGATGCAGGCTTACCAGAAAGTTTGAACTCAAGAGAACATACGTTCTATGAGTCAAACAGGCTTGTATTGTCAGCCGACAATGGGGGGTGAAACCTTGGGGGTCCTCAGTGATTGGAGCCTGGAATTTCTTAGACCTTCATAGAAGAATCGTCTCCATACAGGTGGTTACACATCAAGAGAGGATGGCCCGTGGGGAATGAAAAAATGGCCACATAGCATAATTCCGTAAGCAATAGAAATTTATTAAAAAGCTCTATGTATGGTGATCAAGACCATCTTATTTCAATATGGACTGCTATTATTCACTGCACATTGTGGATCTTTGAGATTCCTATGGACTTTATCACTTACTTTATATTTGTTTTGGATTTTTTCACATATCTTTTTATCACATGTGTTATTTACATTTATGTATATACGTTTACTGTGGCTTGTTTATTGATTTAATTCACTCATGTTCATAATATAGCTGTGGTAACTTAGTTTGGCACTTCAGCACTACACTTATGCACTTGTTGATTTGAGCAAAATTTCTGTTTATTGTGTTAGGTGCTAATATTTTAGGCAGCGCTGAGTACTGTATTAGATTGGAGTGGCATGAATGCCTAGCAGTTCGGATGGTGAAGGCTGTAGAAGAAAGTTCTGTGGGGACACAGATGCAGGCTGGATCATGACGCAGGGCAGCAGGTACTTGGTAGGCTTGCAGGTGGCAGACCACAGGTACTATGCAGGCTGGCAGGTCACAGGCAGCAGGTGCTTGGCAGACTGAAAGGTAACAGGCAGCAGGTACTTGGCAGGTTGGCAGGTCACAGGCAGCAGGTGCTTGGCAGACTGGAAGGTAGCAGACAGCAGGTACTTGCCAGGTTTGCAGGTCACAGGCAGCAGATTTAAGGATGACTGGACATACAGCAGGGTCAGCCGGGTCGGTCACTAGCAGGCACGTCAGGAACAGAGCAGTAGGCAACAGAGTAATCAGGTTCACACTGGAGTTGGCAACAGCAAACAGGCAGAGAGAGGGGTAAAGCAGAGACATGGTCCAAGAGCAAGCCAGGGTTTAGTTCAGGTAGAGTCCGGCGTGGTCAGATGGATCAGAATGGCAACAGGAGGTCAAACACAGGAAACAGGTAGCAGAACGCTGTAGACCATAAGGCAAAGTCCTAGTACAGCAGAGGTGTTTATATAGACCACTTGGCGCCACTCTAGTGGTGGGCATGCAGGCATGTTTGCGCATGCATGTGCGCATACATACACGTACGGCTAACAAAGATTCTCTGTCAATGGGTTTGGCTAATACAATTTCTCTGTCTATGGATTTGACAAACAGAAATTCTCCTTCTGCCCAAAACATAGTTCTCCTTTCCTGACAATGCCATATAAAAAAATACATAAAAAAATCTAAAAAGGTTCATATAATGCAACATATACTGTATTTGGTGCCAACAATTAGCCACTTCAGCCTCGCTAGAATTTACCGCCTTAATGACCAGGCCATTTTTTGTGATACCGCACTGCCTTACTTTAACTGACAATTGCGTGGGCGTGCGACACTATACCCAAATAAAATTGATGTCCTTTTTTTCCCACAAATAGAGCTTTCTTGTGGTTGTATTTAATCACCTTTGTAGTTTTTATTTTTTGCACTATAAACAAAAGAAGATCGATAATTTAAAAAAATATATATTTTTTTTACTTTCTGCTATAATACATATCCAAAAACAAAAGTAAAAATTCTAATTTCTTAATCAATTTAGGCCAATATGTATTCTGCTACATAATTTTGGTAAAAAAAATCCCAATAAGTGTATATTGATTGGTTTTTGCAAAAGTTATAGTGTCAACAAATTACTGGATAGATTTATGGACTTTTATTTTTTTTTATTATTTTCACTGGTAATGGCGGCGATCAGAAATTTTTAGCGGGGCTGCGACATTGTGGAGGACAAATATGACCCTAAGTGACACTTTTTAGGGATCAGTGACACCAGTACAATGATCAGTGCTAAAAAAAATGCACTGATTACTGTATAAATGACACTGGCAGGGAAGGGGTTAACATCAGGGGTGATCAGAGGGTTAAATATGTTCCCTCAGTGTGTTTCTAACTGAGTGGGGAAGTACTGACTGGAAGAACACAGAGATCGCTGTTCCTGATTACTAGGAACAGACAATCTCCATGTTCTCCCTTGTCAGAACGGGGATCTGCCTTGTCTGTGAAGCAGTCGTGGGTGGCCGGTGGACATCGAGTCAGGCAGACACATGCATTGGCTCCTCTTCTGTGCAGCTGGCTATCTATTGCATGAAAGGTACATTGTTTCACGCAATAAAGCCACCCTCCCGCAATATATATGTGGTGGGCAGTCCTTAAGTGGTTAAATTAGTCCTTTAAAGTGCAATCTGTGCTTCAATTTTCTCACGTAAATGGTTTGCAGTGAAAGACCATAAAGTTCAGTGCTCCCCTCCTCATATGCGCTCACTCACCAACTCTCAGTAGAAATAATGACTGTTAGGAATATGGCAATCCTCAGATATCTGTGATGGGTATTTTACAACTCTTTCATACTCTCCAGCAATATGGCAGATCTCTGATGTTTATCATGAAAGGAGAATCAGGACAGGAGATATCCATTGCGTAATTACATTTTATTAAAACATTTTAAAAAGAAAAACAAATTGGACACTCACATTTAGAATTTTTGGATAAAAAGCATGTAATGCTGGCTTGGAACACAATTGCCGTGGTTTGCGCTCCAAATACCAGATGTAACGTCATCGGAAGTTGCTGCCTGGCTTGTGCATTTTGCTTCTCCCCAGAAGCCGGTCTGTCTCATTATGCTCCTGGATGTCAAATCTCAGGGACTCCCCAACCACCACTCCATTTCTCATATATTACCTTTGTTTCTTATGTTGCTTCTCCCTTCATTTTCCCCTCCTGATTCCCTCTTCTCCTGTAATTTCTACCTCTCCTGTCACATACACTGATGCTCCACGTGCAACTCAATTGACATCCATTATTGAAACTGATTGCCCTCTTTTCAGCTTACACTAAGGCCAGTACTGATGCCATATGTATTTCATTATTATTATTTTGATATTAAAAAAGATGCAACTGTGTGTCTTTATATATGGCTTTATTAATGCCTCCAAGGTGAAGCATTGGATTCTCTGTTTGTTCTTGGGACTTAATAAAAATTATTGAATAATAAAAAACAGCAGTTTCCTCAACATTCCCCAGTCTATCCAATCTGTCAAAAAAAAAAAAGAATAGGTATTTTATGACCTGTACTTATTTAACTGCCCTTCTCTGCACCTTCTTTCTGTGAACTAGTGCCAACAAGTTTTAAAAATTGCAGAATGGAATTTAATGCTGTTTTTAGCTACACGTTGTACTATGGAACTAATGTATAAAGTAATTAATTGAGCATTGTAGTCTCTAATCCTGCTTTTTCTACAATTCCAAACTAATTTTTCTTTAACCGGGTTCCAGACCAGCCGCCACAGTTTTACTGCAGCAGGTTGGTCTGGCTGCGCGAGATCACATTACTATATGTGATGCGCGTGGCCGGCTGGGGGATGATCACTCCTGACGAATGATATCCTTCTCCTGTCTGTGTAACTGTAAACACTGACAGGGGAAGTGATGTCATCTCTCCTCGTGTCGGTCTTTTCGTTCCAGACCGAGAGGAGAGAGCATCAAATAGTGAGTTGCACAACACTACACTGGCACCAGGTCACATAGGCACACAATTCACCCCCCGATCACCCCCTGATCGCCCCCCAGTTAATCCCTTCACCACCTGTCACTGTGTCACCCAGTACAGCAATCAGATTTTTTTTTGATCGCTGTAATAGTGTCATTAGTGACAAAAATTAGTGTTAGGGTAATTAGTATTAGGCCCAGATAGGTCTAGGGACCCCCTAACCCCCCAATAAACGTTTAACCCCTTCATTACCCCCCTGCCACCTGTGATCACTGTATAAGTGTCATGGGTGACTCAGTTTAGCTAGTTTATTTTTAAAGGCATCAGAGCACCTGCCGTATTTTACCCAATAAAGGTTTAACCCCCTGATCAAAGTTAGGTTTTAGCGTCAGATAGGGTCTGCGTAGCCCCAGGCAGCATCAGATTAGTGCCAGTAGCGCTAACACCCACGCACGTACAGTATGCCTCCCTTTGTAATATAGTGTCTGAACGGATCAATATCTGATCTGATCAGATCTATACTAGCGTCCCCAGCAGTTTAGGGTTCCCAAAAATGCAGTGTTAGCGGAATCAGCCCAGATACCTGCTATCATCTACGTTCATCCCCTCCACCCAGCCCAGCCCAGCCCAGCCCACCCAAGTGCAGTATCGATCGATCACTGTCACTTACAAAACACAACACACATAACTGAAGTGTTCACAGAGTCAGGCCTGATCCCTGCGAATGCTAACAGTTTTTTGGTCTCTGTACCAGTAAATTTAGAGCCCAAAATGACAAATCGAAGGTACACTAGTGAAGAGGCCTACATGTTTCTGAGCATGACAGATAGTGAAGAGGAAGTCACTCATCTGTCAGATTCAGGCTCAGAATACGAAGCTGTAGACAGCAGCGGCACCCTGACAGATAGCTCTGATGACAGAGTTGTGGTCCCTGCCAAGGTCAGGCGTACCAGACACCGATCTTCTTCTGCTGTCGTTGAGGTGCAAGAACCGCAGGTCCCTCTTATGGAGCAGAGAGCCAGTACTCGCTATTCCTTCTGGCGAACTGGCAAGCACCAGCGGCCTAGTACATCCTGGTCATATATCCAACACTTCAGTAACACTTGGTGACATGGCGAGTCCCATAAGTGCAGTTCAAACTGGCAAGGTGGCAAACACGAGTACAGTAGGTGACCGCAATATTGTGTCAATCTCGCTGCATTTCTCGGCGTGATTTGACACCTGCGAGCCCTGTCGCAGGAGCCAGCGCTGAGATGGCTCACTCATCGCGAAAGGAAAACTTTGTTTTCCTTTTACGATGAATGACGGGTAGTGCTGACAGCTGTCTGGTATGAATCCTGTGGGGGAACACCGCGGCAAATTTTAAATGAAAAAACCGGCGTGGGTTCCCCCCAGGGGCATACCAGGCCCATAGGTCTGGTATGGATTGTAAGGGGAATCCCCTACGTCGAAAAAGTGGCGTGGGGGTCCCCCCAAAATCCATACCAGACCCTTATCCGAGCACGCAGCCCGGCCGGTCAGGAAAGGGGGTGGGGACGAGCGAGCGCCCCCCCCCCCTCCTGAGCCGTACCAGGCCGCATGCCCTCAACATGGGGGGGTGGGTGCCTTGGGAAGGGGGCGCCCTGCGGGCCCCCCACCCCAAAGCACCTTGACCCCATGTTGATGAGGACAAGGGCCTCTTCCCGACAACCCTAGCCGTTGGTTGTCGGGGTCTGCGGGCGGGGGGCTTATCGGAATCCGGGAGCCCCTTTTAATAAGGGGGCCCCCAGATCCCGGCCCCCCACCCTGTGTGAATGAGTATGGGGTACATGGTACCCCTACCCATTCACCTAGGGAAAAGTGTCAATAAAAAAAACACAGTACACAGGTTTTAAGAGTAATTTATTAGGCAGCTCCGGGGTCTTCTTCCGACTTCGGGGGGTCTCCTTCTGACTTCTCCTGGTGTTCGGCCTCTTCTCCCGGTGTTCCGCCTCTTCTCCTGGGCCCCACCACTATCTTCTTCCAGCCCTTTGCCAATGAGGGGCCCAGTCTGCTGCCGCTGTCTTGTCGCCGCTGTCTTGTTGCCGCTGTCTTGTTGCCGCTGTCTTGCCGCCGCTGTCTTGCCGCCGCTGTCTCGTCGCTTCTTCTCTTCTTCCGATGTTGACACGACGCTCTCTCTGGCTGGAATGCTTTGTGGGAGCTGCGGAGCCATTTATATAGGCGGTGACCCCGCCCCCTTGTGACGTCATGGTCCCAGGAAGCGCAGGGACTCTGGGGACATGCCCCCTTATGACGCCAGAGTCCCTGCGCATGCTGGGACCATGATGTCACAAGGGGTGGGGTCACCGCCTATATAAATCGCTCCGCAGCTCGCACAAACCATTCCAGAGGAGAGAGAGTTGTGTCAACATTGGAAGAAGAGAAGAAGCGATGAGACAGCGGCAACAAGACAGCGGCGACAAGACAGCGGCGACAAGACAGTGGCAGCAGACCGGGCCCCTCGTTGGCAAAAGAGCTGGAAGAAGATAGCGGCGGGGCCTGGGAGAAGAGGTGGAACACCTGGAGAAGAGGCCAAACACCGGGAGAAGTCGAAGGAGACCCCCCGAAGTCGGAAGAAGACCCTGGAGCTGCCTAATAAATTACTCTTAAAACCTGTGTACTGTGTTTTTTTTTTTTATTGACACTTTCCCCTTACAAACCATACCAGACCTAAGGACCTGGTATGCCCCTGGGGGGAACCCATGCCGGTTTTTTCATTTAAAATTTGGCGCGGCGTTCCCCAACAGGATTCATACCAGACAGCTGTCAGCATTGCCTGTCATTCATCACAAAAGGAAAACAAAGTTTTCCTTTCCCGATGAGTGAGCCAGTGCGACATGCACAGTACCCTGTCGCTGAGAACGATGGGGTCACGCTGGAAACACAATCTCGCGGTCAGGTACTGTAGTGTCCAGCTGCCACCAAGAAGAAGACAAACACAGGCCCATCAAGCCCATAGTGCCCTTCCTGCTGCATTCGCCAATTCTAATTGGGAACCCACCACTTCTGCAGCACCCGTACTTCCCCCATTCACTGGCCAACCCGGAATTCAGGTGAAAACAGTTGATTTTACGTCACTTGATTTTTATTCACTGGGCCTATCCCTCCTCATGGGCATAACCATGACCAGGATACGATACGATACGAGCAGATCTTGCGGTTCATGCACTTCAGTGACAATGAACTCTGTCGTCCTCGGGCCCCTCGTAAACCACTTCAACCAATGTTTTGCAGCCTTGTTTACTCCCCATCAAGTTGTCTGAGTTAATGAGTCCCTGATTAAGTTTTCTGGCTGCTTGTCTATCAAGGAGTATCTTCCAAGCAAGCGTGCCAGATATGGGGTCAAGATGTATAAGCTCTGTGACAGGGCCACAGGCTATACATATAGTTTTATGGTTTACGAGGGAAAAGATAGTCACGTAGAGCCGAAGAACTGCCCTGACTACATAGGAAGCACTGGTAAGATAGTGTGGGACTTGGTGTCACCCTTATTCGGAAAGGGGTACCACTTGTATGTGGACAATTATTACACGTGCCAATTTTTAGTCACCTTTTTGATTATGGAATTGTTGCATGTGGCACCGTGTGATCTAATCACCAGGGCTTTCCCCAACGGCTGGTAGAATCCTGACTTAGATGGGGTAGAGAGCCTGCTTGAGGTGTAAAAATTTGTTAGCAGTGAAGTGGAGGGATTCATGGAATGTTTTCGCTCTGTCCTCGCTTCACGCAGACACGGCAGTCCAAATTCCTACGGCGACTGGTGTTGTGGAGAAACCCCTCTGTGTCCACGAATGCAACCTTAACATGGGGGGGCTGTACCTCAATGACCAGTTGTTGGCGCCTTACCTAATTGCCCATAAGGCCAGACGCTGGTACAAAAAAGTGTCTGTATACTTTTTTCAATTGGCTTTGCTGAACGCTCATGTGCTATACAGAGCTTCAGGAAGGACTGCATCCTTCCCTAAATTCCAGGAAGAGATTGTCAGAGCACTTCTGTTTCCAGACGGTGCTCTTGCCCAACTTCCCAATCCAAATGCAGTGAGCCGGCTGCATGAGAGGCATTTTCCTTTTGTCCTCCCTGCTACCCCTACCCAAAGAAACCCCCAAAAAAGATGTCGTGTCTGCAGCAAACGTGGATTTAGGCGTGACATCTGCTTTTATTGTCCCTCCTGTCCTGACCAACCTGGTCTCTGCATTGGTGAATGTTTCAAATGCTACCACACACTAGTGGAGTTTTAGCGTAGGGTACAGCACCACACAGTCATAGGCACACTAACACAGGGTCTCGGGGTCTCGAAAGATGTAATGGCCATCACATTTTGAGAGACCCTAATCTGCAACGTTCAGTTTACTGTTTTTTTACAAAAAAAGAAAAAAATCTTGCGAGCCACAATGGTCCAATGCCAAATATGTGACAACACCCAGCTGCAGGCGCAGATCACGTTTCATATACCAATAGAGAAAATCTCAACCACAACTATTTTTGGATTTTTTATTTTATTTTTTGTGTGTTTTTTTTTTCACTTTTTTCACTTTCATAAAAACTGTAAAAAAACAGTATAGATGAAAAATAGATGAAAAATATGCGCTGCGCTAGAGTAAACTATATCACTGTGTTATCTCTAGAGTGTAAGATATATGCAAATTGACCCTCTCTCCATGATTAAATTAGTGATAAAAAAGTCAAAACTTATATATTCATATAAATTCATATAAATCAGACAATTAAAGTGCAATGTGCATAAAAAAATATATAATCTATATTGCCAAATATTTAAAGTGCATAAACAGATACAAAAGAGCTTAGTGCTCCATAATGACCATAATAGACAGTCCTGGTAGATAATCATAAAGCGATTGGTGAAAAGTCTCATAAATCAACATCAAATAAGTGCGTACAAACAGTGTCCATAAATGGTGTTATCCAACATGCTCATGAAATTCTTGATGCTGCAAACCATGCTCCTGTGCACTCCAGTGGCCCCCAAGCTAATGTGCTCACCTCAGAGTGTGTGACCCAGCTGTTATACTGAGTCAAAACACGTTTTGGAGCCACCCCCGGGCTTAGTACTGATTATCAGGTGTTGATCTCCAGCTTGGTTCAATGCAGCTCCATAGGTATAAACAAGAGAGAAACTACATGGTGTAATATCGTTGGCTAAATTTATTGAATAAATTACACTCCCCACAATGGGGTACTCACATAATCCTGGTGCGTGAGTGCACCACTCTATAACAAGCCTCCGAAATAGCAATAAAAAAGCAGGTATGGCATATGGTATGGTATGCGTTTCCTCTAGACAGACTCCGTGCTGCTCACTCCGTCCTGACCCCTCCTCTACGCATGTTCGACACAGGGATCATGTGTCTTCATCAGGGGGATATGATTTGACGGATGCTCTATGGTTTAAATATAGTGATCGCGGCCATTTTGCCATGGACCGCGGACACTCTAGTGCTGGGCTACAAACTCCATCAGAACGCTGGATGTTAAAGCAAGCCTACGGATGTTGACTAATAGCATATAAACTATTGCTAAAGTGAAAAGTCTGTCACATACTGATCAGTAAGTAACTGCCAGGGACATATTAAATAAATCCTATACTATTTGACTTTTTTATCACTAATTTAATGATGTAGAGAGGGTCAATTTGCATATATCTTACACTCTAGAGATAACACAGTGATATAGTTTACTCTAGCACAGTGCATATTTTTCATCTATTTTTCATCTATACTGTTTTTTTACAGTTTTTATGAAAGTGAAAAAAGTGAAAAAAAAACACACAAAAACACAAAAAATAAAATAAAAAATCCAATAATAGTTGTGGCTGAGATTTTCTCCTCTCTCTCTATTGTTCTCTCTCTTATGTTCGTTCTGTACTGTCCGCTCTACTGTGAGCTCACTATTGTTCTATATCTATCGTTCTCTCTATTTTTACTATGTTTTATTGTATTTGCTTTGCAGGTATGGTATATTATACTGTAATGTTTGTTTTATTGTTAACCATCATTTGCTTAGCAGGTATGCCATTCAGCTGCAGCACGGGTTTATTTATCTTGACAGCAACAGCGATGGCTCCCACGATACATAAAGCCATGACTCCAGTGCTGTCGGAGGTGATTTCACCACCACTGTTAAAAAAAAGAGCATATATGTCGAAGCATGGGGGCAGGAGGGGTGGAGGAGCGATTTGCTCCTAACATTAGGGGTGGATTGCCCCCATGCTTCGGCATATATTTTTTTAGGCACAGATTGCAATGTTTTATTTTTACTATGTTTTATTGTTTTTGCTTTGCAGGTATGGTAAGTCTTACTGTTATACTGTAATATTACTTTGTTTTATTGTTAACCATCACTTGCTTAGCAGGTACAGCATTCAGCTGCAGCACGGGTTTATTTATCTTGACAGCAACAGCGTTTGCTCCCACGATACGTAAAACTGTGACTCCAGTGCTGTCGGAGGTGATTTCACCACCACAGTTAAAAAAACAGCATATATGCCGAAGCATGGGGGCAGCAGAGGTGGAGGAGCGTTTTGCTCCTAACTTTTGGGGCAGATGCCCTCATGCTTCGGCATATATTTTATAGGCCATTCAGCTGCAGCACTGATTTATTTATCTTGACAGCAACAGCGTTTGCTCCCATGATACGTAAATCAGCGACTCCAGCGCTGTAGGAGGTGATTTCACCACTAAAGTTAAAAACAAAATGGTGCATGTATGCCCATCATTAGAAGTGGGTGGATGAAGGGCAGTATTCTAATGGTGGGCATACCCACTGATCAATCTCTTTTTTTCGTTCAGCCCACAGGCTGCATGAAAAAAAGAACATTACAATGTATGCCCAACAAGGGCCAGCAACGTACTGGTATGTTGCTGGACTTTGAGTGGTTTTACCAGAATGATGCCTGCAGCTTTAGGTATCATCTTTGTATCATTCTTTTCAGCCAGCGGTCAGCTTTCATGTAAAAGCAATCCTAGAGGCTAATTAGCCCATAGACTGCTTTTATAAGCAGTGGGAGGGAATGTCCCCCCTCCCACCGTCTTCCATGGTTTTCTCGGGCTCTCCTGTCCCAACAGGGAATCTGAAAATGCAGCCGGTGGTTCAGCCAGCTGACCATAATGGCTCCAATCATCTCTATGGCCTAAAAAAACGGAAGCTACAAGCATTTCATGACTTAGGTTTTGCCGTATATAAACAGCGCCATTGGGAAATTGCCAAAGCATTTTATCACACCGATCTTGATGTGGTCAGATGCTTTGAGGGCAGAGGAGAGATCTAGGGTCTAATAGAAATTTTTTCAAAAAATAGTACCTGTCACTACCTGTTACCTGCTATCATAGGGGATATTTACATTCCCTGAGATAACAATAAATATGATAAAAAAAATTAAAGGAACAGTTTAAAAATATAATAAAAAAGCAAAATAAATAATTTGCGCAAAGGCCTACGCAAGCATCAGTTTGGTGTTATATGTAAACAGCAATTGCACCATGCATGTGAGTTATCACAGCGAAGATCAGATTGAGGGGAGTAATTTTAGCAGTAGACCTCCTCTGTAGATCTAAAATGGTAACCTGTAAAGGCTTTTAAAAGCTTTTAAAAATGTATGTAGTTTGTTGCCGCTGCACGTTTGTGCGCAATTTTAAAGCATGAGGTGTTTAGTATCCATGTACTCGGCATAAGAAGTCAGAAAGGGCTTTGTCTTCAAGTGGTTAGAAGTAGGGTTGTGAAATGGTAGGGGTACTTCTGTACCCCCTTACCATTTCACACAGGGGGGAGGGCCGGGATCTGGGGGTCCCCTTGTTAAAGGGGGCTTTCAGATTCCGATAAGCCCCCCACCCGCAAATCCCCACAACCACCGGGCAAGGGTTGTGGGGATGAGGCCCTTGTCCCCATCACATCTTAGGCTTTGGAGGAGTCGGTTCCACTACGTTATGCACCAATTTATCACATAAATTTGGTGCTCTTTTGTAGATGATTTTAGGTCTAGCTGGCAATACTTCCCTAAGATGAATATCCTGCTTAAGCACATTTCAATACTTTCGTATAATTCTTTCTACCTCCTTATTCTGCAAACAATAGTCAAAAACGATACAGATACCATTATTTTCATCATTTCCCATGGTTATGACTTTATCCTTCAATAGATCCTCTCTGTTCATATTCCTAACTACAATCTTCTCTTTTTCCAAAAATTCTTTATGGTATCCTTTATCTAAAAACATTTTACTCAACATACCAGATTGAATTTCAAAATCACCATCCTGCGTGCAATTTCTCCGCATTCTCATAAACTGGCCTCTAGGTATATTATCCAGCCATGGTTTAAAATGGCAACTCGAGGTAGGGATGTAGGAGTTGCGGTCGGTTGTCTTAAAAAAGGACTTGGTGACAATACCATCTGCAGTATTAAAGATCTCCAAATCAAGGAAATGTATCCGATCCTTATTGATATCCCAAGTTAGAGAGATGTTGCGGTCATTAATGTTCATGGATTCCAATAAATCCATTAATGATTCCATATTTCCCTTCCAGATAATCAAAAGATCGTCTATGAACCTCTTGTATAATAAGATGTCACCGCATTCCTGACTCAGGATGCACTCTTCATCCCATTTGGCAAGGATTGGAATTATTGGAAAAAAGAACCGATATAGTGGTTAGACCAGCGGATAAAGGGGGGGGCATTGTTGTGCTCTACCTATAGCAATATAAAGATGAGATGGAAAGAATACTAAATGACATTGACACATACCGACTGTTAAATACCAACCCTTGTAAATCCTTCAAGAATGAATTAGATCTTATTATAAAATATGGTACGAATAATAATTTTCTTAGCAAGCAAGAGGCAAAATATTTGGTTCCCATGGTTAGTAGAATACCCGTAATATATTACTTACCCAAGATCCACAAAAACAGTATTAATCCCCCCGGAAGACCGATAGTAAGTGGGTTCGAGTCCTTAACATCTAGATTGGGAGAGTACAAAGACCTCCATTTACAACCTCTAGTGAGAAAGACTCAAGCTTTTCTCAAGGATACTAAACACACCTTACAGCTATTAAATGAATGCATTGTAAATGATAATATAATCATGGCTACGAGTGATGTAGCTTCATTATATACCAACATTGATCATGAAGGGGCCCTAGACTCCGTTAAATGGGCTTTGGAGAAGGAAGGTGTGATGGATAGAGGTTTTGTTATGTTCATTTTAAAATGTTTGGATTTCTGCTTGCAACACAATTTCTTTTGGTTCGATAATAAATTTTACTTACGAATAAAAGGTGTTGCTATGGGCACTAAGTTCGCCCCTAGTGTAGCGAACCTTTATACGGCCAAATGGGAGGAAGAGTGCATCCTGAGTCAGGAATGCGGTGACATCTTATTATACAAGAGGTTCATAGACAATCTTTTGATTATCTGGAAGGGAAATATGGAATAATTAATGGATTTATTGGAATCCATGAACACTAATGACCGCAACATCTCTCTAACTTGGGATATCAATAAGGATCGGATACATTTCCTTGATTTGGAGATCTTTAATACTGCAGATGGTATTGTCACCAAGTCCTTTTTTAAGACAACCGACCGCAACTCCTACATCCCTACCTCAAGTTGCCATTATAAACCATGGCTGGATAATATACCTAGAGGCCAGTTTATGAGAATGCGGAGAAATTGCACGCAGGATGGTGATTTTGAAATTCAATCTGGTATGTTGAGTAAAATGTTTTTAGATAAAGGATACCATAAAGAATTTTTGGAAAAAGAGAAGACTGTAGTTAGGAATCTGAACAGAGAGGATCTATTGAAGGATAAAGTCATAACCATGGGAAATGATGAAAATAATGGTATCTGTATCGTTTTTGACTATTATTTGCAGAGTAAGGAGGTAGAAAGAATTATACGAAAGTATTGGAATGTGCTTAAGCAGGATATTCATCTTAGGGAAGTATTGCCAGCTAGGCCTAAAATCATCTACAAAAGAGCACCAAATTTATGTGATAAATTGGTGCATAACATAGTGGAACCGCCTCCTCCAAAGCCTAAGATGTTTTTGGACTTGAAAGGTTTTTTTGGATGTGGTAGGTGCTATAGCTGTAAAGGGTTCCAACTAACAACAAAAGAGTTAAAGAGTTTCATAACCCCAATACTGATCAGTTACACACTATTAAAGATTTTATATCCTGCGATACGATTGGGGTTGTATATGAATTAAAATGTCCATGTAACCTTGTTTTTGTTGGTCGTACCACTAGGGCTCTTAAAGACTGAATGGAAAGAAATATACATAAAGGATTCGATAAACATCATCTCTCCATACATTTTTAAAAGGTGCACAACCAAAGTACAACTGGAATGACATTTTGGGGAATAGAGGCACCAAAGTGCCACTGGAGAGGTTCAAACTATGTTAGAGAAATTATTAAGCGAGAATCCTGGTGGATACACCAGCTCGGCTCTCTATCACCTGGTGGATTGAATAAGGAATTCAATCTCAAATGTTTTCTTAGCAATTTTTAGCCCCTTGATTATATCTGTTAGATGGGTTCCTTCTCCTATCCTCCCTTTACATTCAGTTATGGAATCTTCTTGGTTTTACCTATTGTTGTAGTGTCGTATATAGGGTATTTTTATGCTTCGTATATGTTGGTATTTGGGATATACCTATATACGTTCCTTTTAGATTTATTTATATATCGTCATTTCGATTTTCGTACATTATCAGGTACCATGATGTATCATTCAGCACGATGTTACCTCTTGCAATTGGATGCATCCACAGATGTAGCTATTTTTGATGGACCTGTACATGGCTTGGAGGGTTCAACCTCTCTTGTTGATGGACATATATATATGCCTTTAAATGTTTTAACTTTTTATTTTTATCTTTATTTTTATTTTTACTTTTATTGTATTTTTATTATTTTTTGTTTTTTAATATATATATAACTAATCTAGTCGGGGTTTATTTGTTTTATTTAATAAAGTTTGTTTTTCAGATTATTATATATTTTTAAAATTGAATCCCAAATTATCATTGTTAAATACCATGTAAAAGGTTAACTGTGTCTGATTAACCATGTAAGCATTCGTTCATGTATTAAACTTTACGGTATAATATAATCAATATAGCATACATATCTTGATAGGTAGTATAGCTAATATATACATGGCCATTCAGGGTTTTTTTTATAAAGCTTTTTGAATATATCATATTTATATATATTTTATATCCACACTGTCATTTGATTTCTCATGAATTAAACGCTGATAGTATACTACGATCTACCATGTTCTTTATATAATGTATGCTATTGAGGTGTGGTATGGTATTTTAGATTAGTCTAGCTCCGTCCTGGGTTATATTTCGATATATATTCACTTTTTACTGGTTGGTTGCTATGGGATCAATCCCTCTATAGAGGATTTTGTTAATTAGTCGCACTTCATAGGTTGTTATCATCATCTAACATGGGAACAGAATTTGTAGCCCATTGCTAGAATGTCTGCGGTCCATGGCAAAATGGCCGCTGTTACTATATGTAGACCGTAGAGCACCCATCCAATCATATCCCCCTGATGAAGACACGTGATCCTTGTGTCGAATATGCATAGGGGAAGGGCCAGGACGGAGCTGACAGCACGGAGTCGGAGTCGTGGAGAGGCGCATACCATATCACACACCATACCGGCATCTTTTATCACTTTGGAAGTCTGATACAGAGTGGGGCACTCACGCACCTGTATAATGTGAGTACCCCAGTGTGAGGAGTGAGTTTAAATAATACATTTTTACGGTATCACACTATTGCATTTTTTCTTGTTTATGGCTTGGAGCTGTATTGATTGAACCAGCTGGAGATCGACATCTACTTTTCAGTATAGAGCCCGGGGTGGCTCCAAAGCGTGTTTGGACGCAGTTAGCCACTGTGTCACATGCTCTGAGGTGAACACAACAGCCTTGGGGGGGTCACTGGAGTGCACCGGAGCATGGTTTTGCAGCACTATAGATTGGATGAGCATGCTGGATGATATTACATATGGACACTGTTTTACACGTTTCATTTGGCATTTATTATTTATGATTTTTGCTTATCACAAAGGAACATCTGATAGAATTTTTTGATGTATATGTAGAGCACAGTGCACTTTCATATTCTATGTTGCACTTTTGATATTGCATATGCACATTGCACTTTAAAAAAATGTTTTTTTTTGGCACGGACTGTCACTGTATTTACTGTCTTATTTATTTTTTTTACTTAAACGATATTTGATGCATATGAATATATCACATACGTTTTGTATTTGATTGATACACACTTGATGCAAATTTACCCATAGGTATATATTTATTAAGATATTTTCTCTAGCGCAATGCACTCATTTCTTTATATCATTTTTGCACGGTTATGAAATGTGATCTGCGTCTGCAGCTAGATATTATTATTATGTTCACTTTATAGGCATTGGACTGTTGTGGCTCACAAGGTCTCCACTTTTTTTGATGTGTGACATAAGCTTCTAAGAGTTGTGCATAAAATGCCAGGACAGTTCAACCCCCCCCCAAGTCCATGGAATATTTTATATTTTGTCACAAGTTTCGGGAAAATTACACTTTTTTTTTGCACAAAGTTGTCACTAAATGATATATTATTCAAACATGGCATGGTTATATGTGGAATTTCACCCAAAATGCATTCTGCTGCTTCTCCTGAGTACGGGAATACCTCATGTGTGAGACTTTTTGGGAGCCTAGCTGCGTACAGGACCCCGAAAACCAATCACCGCCTTCAGGATTTCGAAGGGTGTACATTTTTGATTCTACTCCTCACTACCTATCACAATTTTGAAGGCCATAAAATGCCAAGATAGCACAAAACCCCACAAATGACCCCATTTTGGAAAGTATACACCCCAAGCTTTTTGATGAGAGGCATGTTGAGTCCATGGAATATTTTATATTTTGCCACAAGTTGCGGGAAAATTACAAACTTTTTTTTTTTGCACAAAGTTGTCACTAAATGATATATTGGTTAAACATGCCATGGGCGGAGACAACTTCACCACACCTGCTCCACCTCATCAAAATGCGATAGATAGATATAGAGCATATTAAATACACCACTACACGAGCAAAAACCCAACACGACAGATAGCCATACCACAGATTCTGTGGGACTTCCTTTTAAGGAAAACTTCCAATAATCGTAAGGGAATATCGCTCTTTTACAAATTCACCACCCCCCTCTACTTACAATCTAAAACCAAGAAAAATATAACCATAAATCTTCAGCATGCGTAGATCACTAGGATAATGCACAAAAGCTCTTACATAGAGGGTACATAACTCCGTATAGGTTAAACAAAATGAACCCTAGTATCACACCTCTCTGCTGGAGAAACTGCCAAGTTATTGGCAATATCCTCCATATATTCTGGAACTGTGCAGCTATAAAACCTTTCTGGCAAAAAATACAGTCACTAATTAGAAATGTTACCAACTCTGATCGTGCCATCAACCCTGCAATTGCTCTTCTAAGCTTAGGCATCGAAAACTATCCTCCCTTGATGAGAAAAGTAGTAACCCACGTTTTGTTTGCCGCACGAATAGCAATAGCCAAGGAATGGCGCTCTACATCACCTCCCAAAATTGATGAAGTCATTTCTAGAGTGAATGCTCAATACACTATGGAAAAAATCCTAGCATATACAGAAAGAAGAACCCCGAGTTTCCACAAACATTGGGAAACTTGGAGTTCCTCTAAATATGCCTCCTCACATGTGTGAAAATTATTCCAACTTCTCCATTACTGAAACACAACCACCAAACGTCTAGTGGTACAATCCAATATTGGGTATGGTCATATATGATATGGTATTATAGTTAGCACACAACATAGAAATAATACACTGTTTACCTCATATTAAGGAACTGAGAAAGTCTAACTGTTATAAATCAGTCATTCTAAGTTTATTATTATTGGTTAACGACAAGCTTACGGGGAACTTACGTGACAGTATGTTTGAGTGGACCCTCAGTAAGGTCCTCTCAGGGCTAACTTTGAAAACTTAAGCAGAAAGTCTGTTTACAGTGTGTACCCACAAGGGGTGACAGGCTTGACCACTGCAAAATGCTTCAATGAGGATATTTCTTAGTAACCCTACCAGTTAATCTGTTTTACTCTATTAATGTAGTAAGATCATGAATGTCAAACAATATGTACAAATGAGAAATGTACAATCTGCTTGTATTTTGTATATTCTGAAAAAATACCAATAAAAATATATTGTTTTAAACATGCCATGGGCATATGTGAAATCACACGCAAAAATACATTCTGCTGCTTCTCCTGAGTATGGGGATACCACATGTGTGAGACTTTTTTGGAGCCTAGTTGTGTATAGGAACCCAAATACCAATCCCCGCCTTCAGGCTTTCTAAGGGCGTAAAATGGTGATTTCACTTCCTCACTACCTATCACAGTTTCGGAGGCCCTGAAATGTGAAGATAGCACAAAACCCCCCCAAATGACCTAATTTTGGAAAGAAGACACTTCAAGCTTTTTACTGAGAGGCATGTTGTGTCCATGGAATATTTGATATTTTGCCACAAGTTTCAGGAAAATTACAATTTTTTTTTACACAAAGTTGTCACTAAATGATATATTGTTCAAACATGGCATGGTTATATGTGGAATTACACCCCAAAATATATTCTGCTGCTTCTCTTGTGTACAGGGATACCTCATGTGTGAGACTTTTTGAGAACCTAGCCACGTACAGGACCCAAAAATCCAAGCACCGCCTTCAGGCTTTCTAAAGACATAAAATTGTGATTTTACTCCTCACTACCTATCACAGTTATGGAGGCCCTGAAATGTCCAGATAGAACAACCCCACCCCCAGATGACTCCATTTTGGAAAGTAGATACCACAAGGTATTTGCTAAGAGGCATGGTGAGTATTTTGCAGATCTCATTTATTTTTGAAAATGAAGAAAGAAAAGAAAATATATATTTTTTTTCTTTTTTCAATTTTCAAAACTTTGTGACAAAAAGTGAGATCTGCAAAATACTCAACATGCCTCTCAGCAGATAGCTTGGGGTGTTTACTTTCCAAAATGGGGTCATTTGGGGAGGTTTTTTACTAACTGGGCATTTCATGGCCTCCAAAACGGTGATAGGCAATGAGGAGTGAAATCAAAAATGTACGCTCTTAGAAAGCCTGAAGGGGGTGATTGGTTTTTGGGGTTCTGTATACGGTTAGACTGCCAAAAAGTTCCACACATGTGGTATCCCCGTACCCAGGAGAAGCAGCAGAATGTATTTTGGGGTGTAATTCCACATATAACCATGCCATGTGTGAGCAATATATCATTTAGTGACAACTTTGTGTTATTATTTTGTCATTTTTCAATCACTTGTGACAAAAAAATAAAATATTCAATGGGCTCAACATGCCTCTCAGCAATTTCCTTGGGGTGTCTACTTTTCAAAATGGGGTCATTTGTGGGGGGGGGTTGTACTGCCCTGCCATTTTAGCACCTCAAGAAATGAGATAGGCAGTCATAAACTAAAAGCTGCGTAAATTCCAGAAAATGTACCCTAGTTTGTAAACGCTATAGCTTTTGCGCAAACCAATAAATATATGCTTATTTACCAAAGACATGTGGCTGAATTGGCCTAAATGTATGACTAAAATTGAGTTTATTAAATTTTTTTATAACAAAAAGTAGAAAATATAATTTTTTTTCAATATTTTCGGTCTTTCTGTTTATATCGCAAAAAATGCAAATCACAGAGGCAATCAAATACCATCAAAAGAAAGCTCTATTTGTGGGAAAAAAAGGACGCAAATTTTGTTTGCGTACAACATTGCATGACCTCACAATTACCAGTTAAAGCAGTGCAGTGCCAAATTGTAAAAAGTCCTCCGGTCATTGAGCTGCCAAATCCTCCGGGGCTGAAGTGGTTAAAAAGAAACTCGATTTGTTATAGCATTCCATACACACTGTACATGTTGGCTGGATGTCCCTCTTTAATAGTAACACTATGCAAAAACCTGTTTAAGCAGTGACTTGGATATCTTATATGACATCACAATGCCCACTGAGACTTCCTTGCATAGTCAGAACAGCCTGTTGCCTAAGCAGCACCAGTAACAAGAACATTCAATTGTGAAGGCTTGTAGATTGCCCCAGATGAATTAGTTTCATCATATGGAAGTGGTAAAACTAACCTGATTTATTTCCCATGGGTTATTTATCCTGTCATGGATAATAACACTTTTAATCAAGTGTTTTCCTCTTATCCCATTGTTTTAAATCTAAACAGTAACATGTGAATTATATGTTTAGAAAAGATGCACATATGAAGCGGCCAATTTAAAGCTAGTTGTACAGACTTTTTAAAGTATACTGTAGGTTTGACTTAATATGTGTCATGGTTATGGATTGGTTATATGAATGTATATAGGTTAATAGATAATTATTGGATTTTCTTCAGTATAAACAGAGTTTTACTTCCTGGCCTGTTATTTTCCTTTATTCTTTGTTTCCTTACTGTGGCCCCCAATAACAGTCATGTACCATATGCTGATACTCTCCAGTATAATGGCAGTAAAGTAATGTCTGTTATAGGCTGTACAGGATTCCTTGTGCTCTGGTCACTTATCCCCTGCAACCTTTGCCTTTGTGAGGATGTTTTCTAACCCTTACTTGAGGTAATTTAATGAATTGCAATAGATCAGTGGGTGACTTTGCATATGTTTTTGCAATGTAGTACTTGTCAGTCCATTCTTTCATCTTTGCAGCCAAAGATGCCACTAAACTGACACCCATGGTTTTATTTTATTTTCCTACCTGCATGCATTCTTTACGGCCCTAATGCAAAAGGACTATTTTATGTCATCATGTTATAAAATAAATTGAACCATACATTTTATTATTTGACAAATCTTTCAGAATTAAAGGCAGTGATGGCTGGTGGGTTTTTCTTTTGGGGGGTGCAAGCACCCCCCCTCCGGGAATCCAACAGTGAGGCACTTACAGCACAACCCCTGGGCAGCCCATAGCCCAGCACTGACACCACACACACCCCCATGATGCCAGCAGCGTGGCACAGACAACCTCCCACCCCCCTGGGCGGCCGGCAGTCAGGCATCTACATGATCAAGGGCTGTGGTGTCCTCTCCTCCATTCCAGGGGTGCAGGCAGCAGTTCCAGTGTCCACTCCTCCCGTGGCTTCCTCCTGTGTGGCTCCTCTCTGTTCCTCCTAAGCGCTAGGCATCCCATAGGATCGCCTGATGCTTAGGGCAGTTCCTCCCTGCCTCCTGATTGGCAGGGAGGAACTTTAGTGTGAAAATAGCGAAAAATTAATTCGCTATGGTTACACAACTGGGTGGTATTTCCTTGCCAGAGACTCTACTAGGCTTCAAAAAAGGTGGGCTTGGGGAGCAGAGCACTGCACCCCAAGCCCACCTTTTTTGAAGCCTATTAGAGCCTCTGGCTCTAATCACGTGCTTCAAAAAACACACACCCCCCATTGGAATCCATAGTTTGGCACCCTGACATGTAGATCAGGGGGCCAGAGGCAATGATAAGGGGGGCAGCACCTGTGTGCCCTCTATGGACGGGCTGCCACTGATTTAAAGCTGAATCCTAAGCTGATATAATAGAAGCATCAAATAAACTAGTTATGCATTAAAAAAATCATGTAATTTTAAATGCAATTAGTGTAAAGTCTTGATCTATGCCTTCTAAAAATCTCCTGCAATGTTCAGACTGTGAAGGGAACAGTCTTAGGAACCTATCACGCTCCTCTACAGTGCACATGGGCTGACAAGAAACATACTGACCAGAGAAAAAAGCAGAAAGACCTAGGATATGACTTCATCAGTGTACCTTTTCTCAATTACAGTACAATCAGTAGGCTAGAGATGTGTTGTTGATCAATCTGTGCTACAGGTTAAAGTGCTGAATGGTAGGGCTGCCCAGACTAATGCCCCGTACACACGGTCGGATTTTCCGATGGACAATGTCCGATCGGAGCGTGTTGTCGGAAATTCCGACCGTGTGTGGGTGCCATCGGTCATTTTCCATCGGATTTTCCGACACACAAAGTTGGACAGCAGGAGATAAAATTTTCCGACAACAAAATCCGTTGTCGGAAATTCCGATCGTGTGTACACAAATCCGACAGACAAAGTGCCACGCATGCTCAGAATAAATAAAGAGATGAAAGCTATTGGCCACTGCCCCGTTTATAGTCCCGATGTACGTGTTTTACGTCACCGCGTTTAGAACGATTGGATTTTCAGACAACTTTGTGTGACCGTGTGTATGCAAGACAAGTTTGAGCCAACATCCGTCGGAAAAAATCAGAGGATTTTGTTGTCGGAATGTCCGAACAAAGTCCGACCGTGTGTACGGGGCATAACTCACCAGAAATACAAATACTTTGGCAAATAAAGCAGCTCCTATTTGTACATTGTAACTCTATATTTATTTGTTTTTGTAAAGTTTGAGTTAAGTTGTTACTGGCTTTTTGGAATGTGGCTGTCACCAACTCCCCAAAAATATGGTGGCAGTAAATCAGAGAGAACTTCACCTTTGATATTATGGTTCGACTTTGGCTGCATTGTTCTCCATCCAGGAGAGCATTTAATTTGCAGAACAAATGCTTTCTTTTAAATACTGATGTTGGATGCTCTTCTGCATCTAATACAATAGATATACACCCTTACAATTTATTTTTGTTAAAAAATGCAACAATTTAACGTCTTTGCTGTAATAAGGGAAACATACACACTTAAAAAGGGTTATGGACAGTCATCCTTGGGGTAATTTATTCCATAGCAATCACTGTCACTGCTATCAATGCTATCCATGATGCTATTCCACCTTCCCCAAAAGTTTAATTTATTTCATTCTTTGAGGTTAATTCCATTCAGTATGCATTATTCACAAGTTCCTAACATCTGAATATGTTCTAAGTTAACAAAAATAACATATTCCTAATTTTTTTGGACGGGGGGAGGGGGTGGTTGATGAAAACTCAAGATCTCCCTGTATGTAATCCCCCAAAAATATATGCCATTTGACTGCTGGAGTGCATTTATATGGTATTATTATGCCTTTATTTTTATTCTGCTTTCTCAAAAGGCAGCAGTGATGGGTATGCAGTCAATAGTGGCTTTTTTATTTTTAAAGGATTTAGTTGTTCAGGTTTTTTTTTCTAGAATTTTTTATTTGCAGGGTGGGGGCTCCCAGAAAAGTGGAATTCACTCTCTCATGCAAGGTTCGCTTTAAGGAAAATACAAAACTGTAAGGTTGAAGTTATAATGCTTTAGATTAAATACAATAAAATGTAATAATAATGTATTTAAAACACATTTTAGAGCATGGCTTTTTTTATTTATCTTTAGGTTATTATACTTCCATTCTTCCAATTCTTAAAATCTGTAACCAGAGTCTTGTATTTTTAAAATATCTTCTCACCGTGAAGAACAGATGTTGACTTTTCTGTGAAACATGCAAAGCCTCATCTGGTATTTTTCAGGAATCAGCAGCACAGGAAAACATTTCTACTTCATACCGTAGGGTTTTTATCTGTTCCTGTCTTGACTTTTTTAATTATTCATTTGAACAGACAGGATAAAAATAATTAGCCTTGAAGCTTAAAAACAAAAATAAGACAGGCATCAAAGACAGTTAATATATTATATTATCGTATTACAATAAATTACATTTATTTTAGGAAATATTTCCTGATTTCAAATAAGGGGTAATATTGTTATATATGACAAAGAATCACATGTAATAATAACAAATTGACGTGGAATGTAACTAATTCAGCAGAAAGGGAGTTTAAATGTTAAACCATTAGAGAAGAAGACCTTAATGAGATGTTTTCCAATTATAACTCCTAAATACCAACATCCATAGGTATTCAGGTAGGAAAAAATACACATGACCAATGAACAAAAATAAATAAACCCTCACAAAAAATTTAGATTAACAGTGAATATATCCTTTTTTTTATTTAGGGTTGTATCCAGCCACTTGTAAAGAAATCCTCAGGCAGCAGCAAAAATTAAATGTAGAATCTTAAGGCCATAGGCAGTTTGCTCTTTCCTAAATACGTTTTTCTTGGGGTGAGGTATATTTTATTTTCAAAATATAAAAAAAATACAGCACTGTCAGAAAGGGTAAATATGACATACATTAATTGATCTGCTGTCTATACCATAGATTAAATAGTGAGCTGCGGTTGCAATAATGTGAGATACCCACAATGCAAAAAGTTAAAATAATAAAAGAAACCGCGCTAAATGAACTTAAGTTGTAAGGAAATAAATGTACATCAAATTAATGAGTCCATCAAAAACATTCAAACAGTGTCGATTGTTGTCCGACAGAAGATCACCATAGGGCACAGATCTTCATCCCCAGCAGAAGTGACATCACACTCAAATTCACCATAGAAAATAGTGTTGGAGATAAGACAGTCCTTCACCTTAAAAACAACTGCCTCTTACCAGCTCCCTTGATCTCTGGTCAGGAGATCAAATACGCCTTTTGGCTTATAACCCAGCCACAGTCTCAAATTGGGATGGATGTAAAGTCAGATCAAATCCTCCTATTTGTCTTAAATGACCCACAAACAGCTTGTCCAATGGCCAGTCCTGTTTCCATGTGTCCATCTCCAAACAGGATTTTAAATCTCTCTTATACAGCCACAGCACGCATGGGTTACTTCTCCCTGACACAGAACAGCCACTTGATTGCAGGTGCTGCTAATGTGCTATTTTCCTCTTCCTTATCTTCTCGCAGGTGCAGAAAAGCCACTTTCCTTCAACAGTTGCTATTTCATTCTTTTCTATCTCATCCTTCTCTACTCCTCTTTAAGGATGAGCCAAACGCCCCCCTGTTCGGTTCGCACCAGAACATGCGAATAGGTAAAAAATTTGTTCGAACATGCGAACACCGTTAAAGTCTATGGGACTCGAACATGAATAATCAAAAGTGCTAATTTTAAAGGCTTATATGCAAATTATTGTCATAAAAAGTGTCTGACGCATGGGGACTTGACGGAGACTTCCCTGTGGCATTACCCGTGATGTCAGAGGGGGGCGGGGTCACCCGTTAAAGCAAATAAAGCAAACACAGGCAAACATCAGGGCCACATTTATAAATCATGGGGCCCTGTACAGTCTACCTGACAGGACCCCCCATGCCCTTAGTGTGACTGTAGTGTCAGTGCAGAGCAGAAAATTGGAAAGTGCAATGAGCAGTATGCAGTGCAGGGCAGTAAAAAATGACAGTGCAGAGCTATGGAGTGTATGGCATGTAGCAGTAGGAAACTTCAGGCCAGCCAGTGAACAGTACGTAGTCATACAGCAGTCAGTGGATGATATGTAGCATGGGGCAGACCGGCGATAGTATGTAGTGTCTGGGCAGTCAGTGAGCAGTATGTATTGTCAGGGAAATCAGTGAACAGAATGTTGTGTCAGTATGGTTAGTGAGCAGGATGTATTGGCAGGGCAGTTATTAAGGAGTATGTAGAGGCAGGGTGGTCAGTGAGCAGCATGTATTGGCAGGGCAGTTATTAAGTAGTATGTAGAGGCAGGGTGGTCAGTGAGCAGCATAGATGTGTGCAGCCTATTGCATTAGGGTGTGCACCCCAAATGTATTAAAACATGGACAGTGTTACTAGGGTAGTGGATGGTGTCAGTAGAGCAGTGGACTTGTCAGTAGGTTAGAGGTTGCTGTCAGTAGGGCAGAGGTTGGTGTCAGTATGGCAGCGGACGGTTTCAGTAATGTTTTATTAATTTATTTTTTATTTTAATTTTTTGTAGGAGCTGTGTCAGGGGGCTTGGGTAAAATATCAGCAGGGGCTATCTGCCCGTATGGGTTCAATGGGGTGTGCCCAGGCAAGCATATGGTGAGCAGTATGTAGTGGCAGTGCGGTAAGTCAGTTACTTATTGAATGGCTGTTAAGGGATGACTTACAAGGCTCCTATCTCTGCTTCCCCTCCTTCTCCATCTTCAGCTGCTAGATTAGTCAGAATGACGAAACCACCTGGGTGAGAAGTGGAGTGGTAACACCCCTGGCCCCATCTGCCGCCTCTGGGTGCCCAGAGAGAAGCTGCTGAGAAATACCTGGCTACACTGCACATGGCACCTAGGGGGACAATATAACTAAGGGAAGGATAGAGCCACAGGCACCAGTCCCAGTATAGCACACATTGCAAGGCTGTAACTAAAATACAGCTGTGGGATCTCATTTTTTTGGATTGTGACAGTGAGTGGGGGTGAAGATCCCCCACTTGCTTTCAAAATGGGGGATCGGGTGAGGGGGTTGTTATATGTTACATTCCTGAATATGTGTGTAGCATGTAACATGTTACAAAAGGTGAACGTATCCTTTAACAAAGAAAAAAGTATTTCTCAACTTTGTATTTGAACTTATGGCAGTGACAGTATTTCTCAAAATGGACAGTTGGTGTGGCTATCAATGGAATTCACAATATATATGGACATATTTGATCAGCTTAAATTATTATTAAACCCACACAGACATCAGTACTTACCATATTTGCTTAATAATTTTCTTTCTAAGCCTTTATTTGTGTTTGACAACTTTCTTTTCCTTAAACATCCTTCCTCCCTAGATCCTATTTTTTTGGGTGAGTCCATTTCCTTACAAGGCTCTGTGGAGCTGCTAACTGCAGACACTGCATGCATCCATAGAAAGAGATAGCCCAGCAGGAAGCTGCTTACCTTGCTCACCCATCCTCCTTACTCCCTGTGCTTGTGCTGTTCTTTCTGAACTGTGCACGGAAGATGTTAAGTAAGCGTATTCTCCTACCCAGAAGTTCAAGGGAGTGGTGCACTGTCAAAGAGAGCCAGCAGCAGTGTACAGTTACCTCAGTAAATGTTTATACACACATACCGAGCAAATGGTGTACTGTGCAGTTCTTCATAATTTATTAGGTATGCACTAATAAAAAGGGAGCATTTAATACTTTAAGAATCATTTGCTTTAGTGCATTAAAAATGTTAAAATGTAACAGCATGATGCCATCCAGGCTGCAATTACAATATATTATGGATGCTTGAAGATTTTGCATTCATGTTGGTGACACTTAGAGGTATCTGATTATCATTAACCTTTAAGCATATGCATGTCAGAATTTAAGAGAATCTTGTCAGGATTTTTTTCAGAAATAATAAATGATACCGATCTGGTCCTACACCAAATGCTAGTGATGTGACTGGTAATAATTTAAAGTACAAGTACATTAAGTGTATTGCTTTTAAAGCTGTGAAGTTTAGGTATGGCTTTTTTGCATGGTCACATTAGTCTAGCTTGGACTGATGCAAGTGATTCAAGTGAAAGATGGAAATAGTTGTAGTATGTGCCACTATTACAGTGATTGCTACTGGCTTTTTGGGTCCCATGCATAATGAACATGACAGGTTGCTTCCTGGGCATTGGACACTATTCAGAGAAAGCCTTACATTTTTCTCAGTGAATGCAAGGTATTCCTTGATTGTATGAGGCGGAGTTTGTGAAGTCATTGCCCTGCCTTTCCACCTCTTCCAATCAGAGAATGCTTTGCAATCACAGAGAAAATGCAAATGGTCTGTGAATGTCGTCCGTGCTGTGCAGCCAGTCTCCTGTGTTCACAATGCATCAGGGCATCTGCTTGCCATAGAATCTGTAAACTAGCAGCAATCACTGTCTTAATTGTACCATCCACAGGGATTTCCAGTTTCTACAGGGACCAGGTAGGTATGGCACATATATACTGTACTTACATCAGTTCAAGCTAGACCAATAAAAATATTTCCCCCCCCCCAAAAAAAACATACATAACTCAGCAAGTACTAACATGATACCATTAGATACCATTAGACTGATTTATTAAAGGATTTGAAAATGTTCACCTAATAAATTGGGTAAATATTCACTTCAATTTTCCAATGATATGTAGATTAAAAAGTAGATAGGTATATATTTTTTACATGACTGGATAACTGAACTTAATCTTTACACATATCATTATGTGAGCATTTTCAAATCAGTGCTTGTGTCCTTCCAACTCAAAATAGTTGCTGTGTCCAACCTGATCTCAAGTATTAATCAGGACCAGAGCTGAAAATATACTTTGTCATTTCTAAATGTGCCAATAGTTTTTTTCTTTTTTTTACATTTTTTTTTGTAATCAATTTTGAACTACCTTTATTGGTAATGGTTTTCCAGGTTTAAACTATATTACTTATTGTAATCATCGCTGGCCAGCTTTTTGTCAGAAGTGGAACATTTTGAAGAACAATGAATGCACACTGAATCATATGCTTGCACTGCTGTGGTTGGAAGAAATGTCCTTGTTGAAGCGGCAATCAAATTTCTCCTTATGTTAGGCAGAATATTGTATGTTCAAAGACATGGTAATGCAGCTAATAGAGCCTACAGCTGATGGTTAAAAAAATAGTTAGTGTAATATATCAATAACATTATACACATAAGCTCAGCTAATATTAGAAGTGATTATTCTTGATTTCTTTAAATTCACATAACAAAAGTTTTAAATTAGTGACAGCATAATGATCATAATTATACAGTAAATTAACTAAATTATTCTAATAAGTGTACTTGATTTTCAATACAAAACAGTTTCATTGTTCCTTATAAAACATTTGACAGTAGAATGAAAAACATAGGGGTGAACTGTGATTGGCTTGAGCTTGCCACTTGCCACAATCCTGGTTTGTTTTTAATCTAGCTTTGCTACGTTTGCTTTGTTCTTTATTATTATGCACCATACTCGCAGACTGTCTTTGTTTCTTCAGAAAGCATTGTGATGCATCACCATCATAATAATAAATAGCCTGTCAACACATTTACTGGACCGAAGCCCTCTAGGGATAATTTCTGAATTTTCATCAAGACTGCTGTGATTAGTGTATCTGATTATCATAATCAAATAACTAATTAACCATCATGTTTTAGTAGGGACAGAAAACAATGCTTTCTCCAGCCTTTAAGTATGCAAAAAATGGTAACAAGTAAAACAACCAATAGCTAGGAAATATAGAGTATCATAACAGTTTGGGAATACATGCAAAAATAGTTAAGCTTTCAGGAATGCTATGTACAATAATTTTTATCTTGATGACATCCCAAATTATCCATAAAATGTAGACATGTTAGCAATGAAAAATATACACCACCCTATAATGGGATGGCAATCAGAGATAAATGGCTAAAAATTTCAATATTTAGAACAAGAAAACCCAACTAATCAATAACAGAGACAGGAACCAAAATAGTTTCCTTGACACTTACATTAAATATTTTTTCATCTAAAACTATATCTTTTAGTTTGCAACCAGAAACTAGTTTCTAGTTTTTGCCTGGAAATCTGTTACTGGGGCTTTCAGCATCCTAACATGTTCTGCTAGAAAACAAACAATTGGAATTTCATGGGATGGAAGGTAGAAATCTACTATGGGCTGGGTATAGAATTGAATTGAAGGATAGAAAAAAATGGACTTTAAAGGCAGGTGTAAAATGCCATAACAATTTTTTTGGTTGATCAATGGGTCCTTTCTTTTTGTAATCATTAGTCAATGTGTTTTATTCAATGTGCATTGTATATATAGTCAATATATGTGAACTATTAAAAATTTGTTATAGTATTTTACATGTGCCTTTTAAGTCCATTTTTCTCTATCCTTTAATTCATTACTATTAGGATGTGGCACTTTGTTATATGGGGTATTTGATTACCACCCCAGGGCACAGCAATCAATTTCCTTTCTTGGTTAAAGAATTGGACTTAAATATAAACTTACATTTTACTTACATTTCTATTAGGGTTTTGGTTTAGATGCCAGTATTACACTTCTGTTGCCAGTTCAACTATGAAGGAACAGAAACTCCACTGAGTTTGGCCTGGCAATGCAGTTTCTTCTGTGTAGTTGTTGCTTCAAGCTATGCTGTGGGTTGTTTTTTTTTAATTTGTTTTCCTTTTGAGCATTTCCCCCATTGCTATCTATAAATATAAATCTATATTTTCACACCCTTCTGCAATCCTGTTTTTATATTGGTTGATAGGCTCACTTAGAATGATTACCCAACATTTTTTTTTCAGCTATGCTACAACTAAAATCACAGTACTTTGTAATATACATACTGCATACATATTGCATACACAATAATATATACGCTAATCATATTCAGAAGACCAAAACATTGTCATTAGATAACTATGACACTATGGGGTTGATTTACTAAAACTTGAGTGCGCAAAATCTGGCGCAGCTCTGCATAGAAACCAATCAGCATCCATTTTTTTTGTCAAAGCTTAATTGAACAAGCTGAAGTTAGAAGCTTATTGGCTACCATGTACAACTGCACCAGATTTTGCACTCTTCAGTTTTAGTATATCAACCCCTAAGCATTTATTTATTATATGTATGCCACATTCAGCAGTGCTTCAACAATGATCCTTGAACCATTCTGTCACGTACCTGGTCAGTGAGCCTGACATGAAGAGGAAGGCCTCTCATACAGCTCCGGCTTAGGGGCCACTGTTCGACTCGAACATCGGGTGTTCGCCTGTTCGCTGAATAGCGAACAATTTGGGGTGTTCGCGGCAAATTCGAAAGCCGCTAAACACCCTTTAAAAGTCTATGGGAGAAATCAAAAGTGCTAATTTTAAAGGCCTATATGCATGGTATTGTCATAAAAAGTGTTTGGGGACCTGGGTCCTGCCCTAGGGGACATGTATCAATGCAAAAAAAGTTTTAAAAATGGACGTTTTCTTCAGGAGCAGTGATTTTAATAATGCTTAATGTTAAACAATAAAAGTGAAATATTCCTTTAAATCTCATACCTTGGGGGTGCCTATAGTATGCCTGTAAAGTGGCGCATGTTTCCCGTGTTTAGAACAGTCCCTGCACAAAATGACATTTCTAAAGGAAAAAAAGTCATTTAAAACTACTCGCGGCTATAATGAATTGTTGTCCCAGCAATACAGATAAAAGAAGTCATTGAAAAAAATGACATGGGATCCCCCCAGTCCATTACCAGTCCCTTTGGGTCTGATATGAATATTAAGGGGAACCCCGAACCAAAATAAAAAAAAGAATTGCGTGGGGGTCCCCCAAAATTCCATACCAGGCCCTTCAGGTCCGTTATGGATATTAAGGGGAACCCCGCTCCAAAATTTTAAAAAAATGGTGTGGGGGTCCCCCCAGAAAACTCCATACCAGACCCTTCTCACAACCAGCACACAACCTGGCAGGCTGCAAGACAAGATGGGGGATGAGAGAGTGCCCCCTCCTGAACCATACCAGGCCACATGCCCTCAACATGGGGAGGGTAGCCCCCAAAGCACCTTGTCCCTATGTTGATGGTGGGGACAAGGATCTCATCCCCACAACCCTTGCCTAGTGATTGTGGGGGTCTGCAGGTGGGGGCTTATTGGAATCTGGAAGCCCCCTTTAACAAGGGGACCCCCAGATCCCGGCCTCCCCCCTGTGTGAAATGAGTGCGTGAGCGTGCATGCGCATGTGCCTAAGCACACATCCATGCACATCTGCCTGGCCAGTTGATGATCTGCACATATGTATGCACTGGGACTTTATCTACATTATGGGCATGCCTTCCCTGACACATTCACATACATTTGTCCCCACTAATCTTTGAAGCAAAGCAGCAACACAGTTTACATTTGGAAGTCGACAGAACTGGAGGCCACTGCCATCTGGAGAGATGGCCCAGAGTACTCTACAGAGTGGGCCTTATTTAAACACTTCAGCCCCAGACCATTTGGCTGGCAAAAGATCCGAGTACTTTTTGCGATTTGGCACTGCATCGCTTTTAATTAAAATTGTGTGGTCATGCGACGTGGCTCCCAAACAAAATTGATGTAATTTTTTTCGCACAAATAGAGCTTTCTTTTGGTGGTATTTGATCACCTCTGCAGTTTTTATTTTTTGTGCTATAAGCAAAAAAAGAGTGACAATTTTGAAAAAAAACGCATTATTTTTTACTTTTGCTATAATAAATATCCCCAAAAAATACATAAATTTTTTTTTTCCTCAGTTTAGGCAGATACATATTTGCGCAAAAGTTATAGTGTCTACGAAATAAGGGATAGTTTTATGGCATTTTTATTAATAATTTATTTTTACCAGTAATGGCAGCGATCAGCAATTTTTATCGTGACTGCGACATTATGGCTGACAGATCAGACACTTTTGGTGCAATTTTGGGACCATTCACGTGAATACAGTGATCAGTGCAATTAAAAATGCAATGATTACTGTGTAAATGTAACTGGCAGTGAAGGGGTTAACCACTAGGGGGCAGTGAAGGGGTTAAGTGTGTCCTAGGGAGTGATTCTAACTGTGGGGGGCGTGGCTATGTGTGACATGACACTGATCACCGCTCCTGATTACAGGGAGCCGTGATCAGTCTCAGTGTCACTAGGCAGAACGGGGAAATGCTTGTTTACATCAGCATTTCCCCATTCTTCCTCTCCGTGAGACGATCACAGGTATCCCTGCAGACATCGAGTCCAGGGGACATCAATCACACTCATGGAGGTCGCGGAGGACGCGGCGGGAGTGCGCGCCTGCAAACCGCTTCATAAAGGGCAACGTACACATATGTTATTCTGCCTGTACGTGCCCTTCCGCCGACGTATATCGGTGTGAACCGGTCGGCAAGCGGTTAATATGCAGTCACAGATTTGTACTGTCTCACTTCCTTGTGGAAGCCACTTAGATATGAAATATAGTGTAGCAATTTATGTAAAAACAAGTAATTACATTTACATGTGTACATGTACTATAGTTCAAATGCACTACAGTAATGGCAAGTCTACAATAGTTGCATAGTTACATAGTAGGCGAGGTTGAAAAAAGACACACGTCCATCAAGTCCAACCCATGTGTGTGATTTTATGTCAGTATTACATTGTATATCCCTGTATGTTGTGGTCGTTCAGGTGCTTATCTAATAGTTTTTTAAATTATTCCACATCCTTACCACTCTTACAGTAAAGGACCTTCTACGGAGTTTAAGGTTAAACCTTAAGGTTAAGCTTAAAGCTTTTCTTCTAAATCTAGTGAATGTGTGTCTAATTAAATTCCCTTTCGCTGAAAAGTTTTCAGTACGATATTTGTACATTGAAATCATATACCCTCTCAAGCTTCTCTTCTCCAGAGAGAATAAGTTCAGTGTTCGTAACCCCTCCTCATATCTAATGTCCTCCAGTCCCTTTGTTCATTTTGTTGCCCTTCTCTGGACTTTCTCCAGTTCCAGCACATCCTTCCTGAGGACTGGTGCCCAGAACTGGACGGCATACTCCATGTGCGGCTGGACCAGAGTCTTGTAGAGTGGAAGAATTATCATTTTATCTCTGTAGTTAATTCCCTTTTTAATGCACTCCAATATTCTGATTGCTTTGCTTGAAGCAGCTTGGTATTGCATGCCATTGCTGAGCTTGTCATCTACTAGGACCTCCAGGTCCTTTTCCATCCTAGATTCCCCCAGAGGTTCTCCCCCCCAGTGAGTAGATTGCATTCATATTATTGCCACCCAAATGCATTATTTTACATTTTTCTACATTAAACCTCATTTGCCATGTAGTTGCCCACCCCATTAATTTGTTCAGATCTTCTTGCAAGGTTTCCACATCCTGCGGAGAAGTTATTGCACTGCTTAGCTTAGTATCATCCACAAATATAGAGATTGAGATGTTTATCCCATCCTCCAGGTCGCTTATGAATAAATTAAATAGGATTGGCCCCAGGATAGAACCCTGGGGGACCCCACTTTCCACCCCGGACCACTGAACTCACCCCTGTAGCCAGTTTTCAATCCATGTACTCACCCTATGGTCCATGCCAACGGACCTTACTTTGTACAGTATACGTTTATGGAGAACTGTATCAAATGCTTTTGAAAAATCCAGATACACCATGTCTATGGGCCTTCCTTTATCTAGATGGCAACTCAACTCCTCATAGAAGGTTAATAGATTGGTTTTGCAAGAACGATTCTTCTTGAATCCATGCTGATTACTGCTAATAATACCGTTGTCATTAATAAAATCTTGTATATAGTCCCTTATCATCCCCTCCAAGAGCTTGTATACAATTGATGGTAGGCTAACTGGTCTGTAATTCCCAGGGATGTATCTTGGCCCTTTTTAAAATATTGGTGCTACATTGGCTTTTCTCCAATTAGCTGGTACCATTCCAGTCAGTAGACTGTTCAAAAAAATTAGGAACAATGGTCTGGCAATTACTTGTAGTAG
The DNA here is from genome assembly GCA_037952925.1 of Lithobates clamitans. NCBI lineage: Eukaryota > Metazoa > Chordata > Amphibia > Anura > Ranidae > Lithobates > Lithobates clamitans. Next base: position 4,822,012 of record JBBGZY010000143.1, read on the forward strand.
TAGTAGTAATTTTCACTAAACTAGACAACCTATAACTATAGTTTTTACCAAAGTTACATGCACAAAGATTGTTCACCGTATTTTTTATTTATTGTAGGCACCACCATTACAGCACCTTTAATTAACAGTGTGTTACATACTGTACATTCAAACCAGTCCCTGCCCCCAAGGCATTTACAATCTAAGGTCCCTATCTAACATGCATACTTACACATAGTGTACACATACTAGGGCCAGTTTAGACAGGAACCAATTACCTACCAGCATCCCTGCAATTGCCTGCCTCAAATCAACTTGTATGCTTTGTGGAACAACTGCATTTTAAGCCTAACAAGTAAGCACTATGCCCCTTCTCCTCTCCTAAGTACCTCCACTTTCATTCAGCTACCAAATTTCAGTACCTCTCAAGGCCAATAGGGATCTGCCATTCAACAGCTGAATAATAGAATCATAGCTTAGCACTGTGAGGGGACAGACGTCCTGACCTTGTGTACAGTCTAATGCCCTGTACACACGGTCGGACATTGATCGGACATTCCGACAACAAAATCCATGGATTTTTTCCGACGGATGTTGGCTCAAACTTGTTTTGCATACACATGGTCGCACAAAGTTGTCGGAATTTCTGAGCGCCAAGATCGCGGTAACATACACCACGTATGACGAGACTATAAAAGGGCAGTTCAGTACCAAGTGCGACCCCCAGATCCCGCCGCCCCGTGTGAAATGGTAAAGGTACCCCTACCATTTCACTAAAAAAATGTTAAAAATGACAAGAGACAGTTTTTGACAATTCCTTTATTTAAATGCTTCTTCTTTCTTCTATCTTCCTTCATCTTCTTCTTCTTCTTTTGGTTCTTCTGGCTCTTCTGGTTCTTCCTCCGGCGTTCTTGTCCAGCATCTCCTCCACGGAATCTTCTATCTTCTTCTCCTCGGGCCGCTCCGCACCCATGGCATGGGGGGAGGCTCCCGCTCTTCTCTTCATCTTCTTCTCTTCTTCATCTTCTTATTTTCTTCTCTTCTTCTCTTCTTCATTTTCTTCTCCAGGCCGCTCCGCATCCATGCTGGCATGGAGGGAGACTCCCGCTGTGTGACAGCGTCTCCTCGTCTGAGGGGGACGGGGGACCCCGCCCCCCTCTGACGCACGGTGACTTGACGGGACTTCCCTGCGACGTATTGTGACGTACTCTGATGTATTGCAGATAAAATGGATGGCTTCAATGACCACAACTTCCTCCCCCTGTTCATAGATAAATACAGGGATCTGCCCTGTCTGTGGCAGGTGAAACATCCACATTATAATCATAAACAAAAGAGGCAGGCAGCGCTGGAGAAACTGCTGGAGTTTATGAAGCCGGTGGTCCCCACGGCAACCACCCCCTATTTAAAAGCCAAAATTGGTGGCCTGAGGAGCACTTATCTTAGGGAAAACAATAGAATTGCGCTAATTAAATAATCAAATGTGAATTGAAAAATCAAACTATGAGATTAGTATATGAGCGAACATATAATAAATACAGTCATATAATCTAAAACAACCCACTCACTCATGTGTATTGTCACAGTGCTGTGCCATAAAAAGTGCAAAATGTGAGAAACTGATTTAAATCAAATAAACAATATTAGAAAAACCCATTGGTTTGGTTCCCGTGAATAAAAAAAGTCCCTTTAAATGAAAGTGATTTGTGCCAATTAGGTCTTGAGAAGAAGAAATCCGCCACCGATAAAGAAGGGGTGACTGCTTATCAGAGCCCCATGATCCCCCACTACAGAGGAACAGGGGAAGCTGGTGTGTAAAAACTCCTGCAAAGTATGACCAACGAGACAACTGCTGGGCTGATTTAGAGATGATAGCTGTTTCTAGACCTCCTCTGTAAGGCTCCTGATGTTCCCAGCTCTCCTCATAGAAAGATGGACTCAACCACAGATGTACATAGTGAGAGAGAACACAGGCGCTTCCATAGTGTAAAATCTCTTGGTTTATTAAAGGGTGAAGTAAAATGAACTCGCTGGCAAAATAGCTGGAGGAAGATAGCAGAGGGGCCCGGGAGAAGAGGCGGAACACCGGGAGAAGTCGGAAGAAAACACCCCCCCACCCCCAAAGTCGGAAGAAGACCCCGGAGCTGTCTAATAAATTACCCTTAAAACCTGTGTGCTGTGTTTTTTTTAATTGCCACTTTTCCCTAGGTGAATGGGTAGGGGTACCATGTACCCCATACTCATTCACACAGGGTGGGGGGCCGGGATCTGGGGGCCTCCTTATTAAAGGGGGCTCCCGGATTCCGATAAGCCCCCCGCCCGCAGACCCCGACAACCAACGGCCAGGGTTCTTGGGAAGAGGCCCTTGTCCTCATCAACATAGAGACAAGGTGCTTTGGGGTGCGGGGGCCTGCAGGGCGCCCCCCTTCCCCCAAGGCACCCACCCCCCATGTTGAGGGCATGCGGCCTGGTACGTGCTCGCTTGTCCCCACCCCCTTTCCTGGCCGGCTGGGCTGTTTGAATAAGGGTCTGGTATGGATTTTGGGGGAACCCCCACGCCGATTTTTTGGCATGGGGGTTCCCCTTGCAATCCATACCAGACCTAAGGGCCTGGTATGCCCCCGGGGGGAACCCACGCCGATTTTTCATTTAAAATTTGGCACGGCGTTCCCCCTAAGGATTCATACCAGACAGCTGTCAGGACTGCCTGTCACTCATCGCGAAAGGAAAACAAAGTTTTCCTTTCGCGATGAGTGAGCCAGCGCAACATGCACAGTACCCTGTCGCCGAGAACCATCGAGATGGTATCGAGCTGGAAACACAATCTCGCGGTCAGGTACTGTTTGTTAGCTGAAATCTTCTTCCTCCAATCTGCCCCTTACCCCCACTTATATTATCTTTTGGTGCTGCAAGGATTAATGAAATTGGGGTAGCTGTAACAGGCACTAATCAAGAGTGTCTGACTATGACCATTTTTTCTGCAAAGCTACTCCATTCATAAAAGTCATACTAAAGCTTCTATAAATGACAAACATTCTATAAATCATGGGGCAGACATTTCAGTCATCCATCCTTCCTCCATTCATAGATCATGTTTCATTCATAGAAGCTGTAGTGTGCCTTCTATGAATGGAGGGACTAGTTAGAAAGGGTGAGCATAGTCAGGTACACTTGACAAATGCCTGTCGCGACTTCCTCAGTTCTATTACCCCCGCAGCAGTACAAGGGAGACAGCAGTACTGCATGCACATCCGCAGTAGGGAACCAGGCTGTGAAGCCGCAAGGCTTCACGTCCTGATTCCCTTACTGAAGATACTGGCGCCTCCACCTGGAGCCGAGGAATGGGTCGGCTTTGGCTGAGGACATTGCGGGTGCCCTGGACAGGTAAGTGTCCTTATTTTAAAAGTCAGCAGCTGCAGTATTTTTTTTTCCGGTGGAACTCTGCTTTAAAGAAGGTACTGATTTTTGTGTTTTTTATTTTGCCTAAATCTAGGTTTTAGCCATTCTGTTCTAGATGGTTTACCCCCTTATGAGATTCAATTTTTTTTTTTGTTTTTGAAAATGACTTGATTTCCACTTTTAAAGTGGTATCAACCCCCAAACCAAAAATGTTATATATTGCATGTTACCAATCAGATGCAGTGCATCAGTTTTCTTTTCTAAAGCCGCGTACACACGAGCAGAATGTGTGACAGAAAAAGTCAGACGGAAGCTTTCCATCGTCTATTCCAATCGTGTGTATGCCTCATCAGACTTTTTTTTTCGAAAATTCTGATGGACCTAGAAATGGAACATGCTCTAAATATTTCCGACGAAACCAAATCCTATCGGGAAAACTGCTTGTCTGTATGCTGTTCAGACGGACTAAAAATGACGCATGCTCTGAAGCAAGTACGAGACGAAAGCTATTGGCTACTGGCTATTGAACTTCCTTTTTCTAGTCCCATAAGTGTTGTACGTCACCGCATTCTTGACGGTCGGACTTTGGTCAGACTTTGGTTTAACCATGTGTAGGCAAGACCGCTTGAATGGAATTCCATCAGAGTTCCGTCAGAGAAACCTTCAGAATTTATTCTGACAGCAAAACTGGTCGTGTGTATGCAGCATTAGGCTTTTTTCCCCAATGGGTGAGGTCTTCCTCCAATTTACGGTATATTGGAGGAAAGTTGGCCACATATACTGTAGCCGGTCCACGGAGGCTGCCAGATTTCCCCCTAAGTAGGGGTTGACCATATCACTGCATACGAATTGGAATTTTTCCTTCAGTTGTGCTACTAGATGTTCTGGGAGGGTAAAATTTAGCACCATCGATTTATCGAAGTTCACTTGGAGGCCAGAGATTTTACCAAAGCCTTCTAGTAATTTGCAGATGTTGGGAAGTGTGATTAAGGGAGAGGTGATTAAGAGCAGAATGTCATCCGTGAAAAGTGCACATTTGTGGGTTTGTGGCCCACAACTAACCCCATGGATAGCTGGATGATCCCTACCAATAGCCAGTGTTTTGATAATGATGGCAAAAATCAGTGGGGATAGGAGGCAACCCTGCCTCGTGCCCTTGCACATTCATGAAGGTGTGGCCAAAGCCCCATTGGTGCAGAATTTGGACCAGGAAGAATCAAATGCCTTCTGGAGGTCCAACAAGAGCAGGGAGCCTGTTTGGGGAGGATTGCCATCCCAACCAGACCTCAGAATGGAGATGATGTCAATTGCTCTTCTAATTTAATCAGGGCCTTGTCTCCCTGGAATAAAGCCAACCTGGTCCTTGTGGACATAGAGGCCAATGAAAGAGGAAATACGCTCTGCTAGAATTTTGGTTAGGATTTTGAGATCATTATTTATTAAGGATATGGGGCAGTAGTTGGCAACTGAGCTAGGGTCTTTGCCCTGCTTGGGAATCACCGATATAAAGGCTGCATTTAGGGTCTTATGCAGTTGAGAACCTTTATGAATCTCATTGAAGAAATGGGCCAAGTAGGGGACTAAGATGGAGGAGAAATTTTTATAGTATGGGGGGTGAAAAGCCATCCAGACCTGGGGCCGAGTGGCTTTTCAGGTTGGTAATAACCTGTAAGATTTCTTCAACCGATATCGGTGCTTCTAGTCTCCACCTATGGTGGCCCTTAATTTTAGGGATTGAGCTGAGGAAGGATTCCACCAAGTCGTCCAGGTTTCAGTTGCCTTTAGTGTATAATTTTCTGTAGAAATCATGATAAGCCTCCATGATTCTTTGGGGATTTTGTGAGAGAGTACCATTCCTTAGTTTAATTTTAGGTAAGGTGTGTGATCACAGTTTAGGGGACAACCTGGCAGCCAGAAGGGAACCAGTTTTATCTCTCTGGTGATAATAGTGTGCCCCACTCCAACGCAGTTTTTTTCCTTGATAGAGGTGAGGGCTAAGTTCAGGACTGTACGCACGGCATCTAGTCTTTCAATTGGAACCAAAGAAGGGTTGCATTTGTGCTGTTTGTTAAGTAGGAGGAATTATTTTTCTAGCTTCTCTGTCTGTCCGTCTTGCTTTGTGTATCCTCAACGGATGAGCTTTTCCTGATGGTGGCCTTATGGACTGCCCACAACGTAGTTGAGGAGACATTTGCCACATCATTCAGTAAAAAATATTCCTGGATACTCTTTTCTCACTGACATGGGTTGGGTTACTGAGGATTGAAGCATTCAGTCTCCAGTAGCCTCCCCTTTTAGGTCCTGTTGGTCTGCCTATAATCAGAAAAAGGAGTGAGTGGTCCAACCAGACCGAGTCCCTAATCTAGGATTTCGACACTAGTGGGATGTCAGTCGCCGTGAGGTAGAAGTGGTCAATTCTCGCAAAGGAATTGTGGGGGTAAGAGAAGTGCGTATAGTCCTGATGGGTCGAGTTGACCTCTCTCCAGAAGTCAACTAATCCCTGATGATAGATTTGTCTAGCTACATTAAGACTCTGACTGGTGGGGGGTAGCAGTTCCCTCCCCAAGGGGCCATTTTTATCCAGCCCTGCATCAAATGCTACATTGGAGTCTCCTCCTTAGATTATGGTGCTTTCTGTCAGAGGGTTTAGGGTACAAAATAGGGCATTGAAGAAATGTGACTGACCCTTATTCAGGGCATAATATGGGACTAAAGGAGTATAGGCGGTCATCTATAAGGCCCTTGACAAGTAAGAATCTATATCCTCCGGATCCTTAAATTCAGAGATGAGTGAAAATTTACAATTACAGAAAAAAAATATAGCTACACCTTTCGTTTTGGTTTGGCATTAGCAAGGTGGAATTTGGGGAATTTGGGATGGATGTGTGAGGGGGTAAATAATATATCTATTTTCTGATTGTAAAAGTACTGAAAAATGTTCCGTTGTTTGATTCCTAAATTCATTCCCTGTACATTGTGTGAGACAATGCGCAAAGAAGGGCTTGGTGTGGGTGGATCAGCCATGGAGCAGCTTAGAGGAAAATGCCAGTGAACCCCAGTCACTTACCCCCAACCTGATGCGAGTCCCGGTGAGGAAGCGAATGAGCCCGTACAAACTGGTGTCAGTAGAAGTCCAGAAGGGATGCGAGGACATCTCGGCCACTAGGAAAAAAATCAAACTTAGAACAGAAGGAAAGATCCAGAAGGAAGAGACAAAAGAAGAAGAACAGAGCAAAACCTAAAAGGTATAGGTGGTAAGGACACACCATACCCTTTACTTGTGAGAACCTTCCCCCTCTAACAAGAGGGGGAATCCTGACCAGTAGAGGGGGAAAAATCCACATCTTCGAGGACAGGAGGAGGTGCAAGAGTACCGCTCTGGCGGCAGCACTCCCTTGTGAAAAACATGAGAGTTTGCAAGAACTTTGGCATTATCACCATCACCTGAAAACAGAAAACAGGAAAGACATGCCTAGGTGGGTTAAGCAAGTTATGAGCAAGAGGATTCGTCAGGTAGGGGTATGGGGGAGGGGAGGTGGGAGAAGGCAGGGGAGGGATGGTAGGGGAGTTAAGTATAGGGGGAGGATAGTGGGATAGGGATATGTGAGAAAAAAATAAAAAAAGGGCTTATCAAGTCCAGAGAAAGTCACCAATTCTGCTAAATAGAAACTCAGCTCCAATCCAAGAGGGAAGGGGTTAGGGAATTTAAATGGGTCCTCTAGGAGTTGAGGGTGAGTATCGGAACAACCCGTACAGAGTATAGCCATGTCGGTAACTACCAGTTAGTAAGAATGAAGGACTCCAGGTAAGTTGCATCATTGGCGATGAAGATAATGTACAGGAGACTGTGAAAGGAGCAGAGGAAGGATATGAGAGGAAGGATATGAGAAGAAGCATATGAGAAGGGTTGCAGCGGAAGCCTAGTAAATTGGTAGGGAACAAGAGTCATTCAGTTTGGGTGCAACAGGATCAATAGGAAACAGAGTCCATTCAAAAAGAGAGCAGATGTGGTGGAACAGGTATCAAGGAGCCATTTCAGGGTGGAAGGCCCTCTTTAGCCTTTTTGGTTTTGGGTTTTTGCCAGATGGAGGTAAGTGAACTAACTGGGGGGGTTGCTTAGAAGAGCTGAGAGAAGAAGTCTGCATTGGGGAAGGAGGATCCCTGGAGATAATGCCCAACTTCTGTAGGAGGTGCTCTCCTTTGGGGAAGGAAGCGAATCGGAATGGCTTGTTGTTAATTTCGAATTTCAGGCTGAAGGGGATTAGCCACCAATATTTAATGTTCTTCTGGGTCAAAGCCATCAGAAATGGTTTAAGGACCCGTCTTCTCTGGATTGTGGAGGGAGAGATATCAGAAAAAATATGGATAGGATGGCCCAGAATCTGCAGATGGGGGTGGAGCGGGCCTTTTTCATCAATTCCTCCTTTGACCGCGTAGAAGTGCGGCTTGACTACTATGTCTCAAAGGAGACCATCTGATCAGGGGGGGCCCAGAGCCCTACGATCCCAATCCAGTTCCAACCCGTGTGAGAAAATCTCAGGAATGAGTCCCTTAAGGAGGGAACGGACGGCCTCTGGTACATCGGTGATGGATTTGAGTAGCCCCCTGATCCTAAAATGTTACCGTCTGGACCTGTTCTCAAGGACGTCTATTTTGGCCATAGCAACATCAAATTGATTGTGCAGGTCTTGGATGCGGTCCATATTTTGGTTGGCCTGGGCAATCGTGACATCCACTTTGGTCTCAATAGTCTCAATGTGAGAACCCAGAGTCTGGAGGTCCACTTTAACGTCTGAGGTAATTTTGGCAGCTGTCTGGGATAAACGCTTGGTGAAGATAAAAGAGATATTCTGAGGTTGTGGTGGGATATGACCCGTGCTTGGGCTCACTGTGCCTAGGAGACATTGCAGCCATGGGGGACATTAGGAGTCCAGGGTCTGGTGTATAAGGGATTCCGTGGATGCTGGAGAGGCTTTGCCCCTGAGTGGCATTGTGTTAGACGTGCCCCTACATACCTCAGCCTTCAGTGCATCCTGCCAGGAGGAATCATCAGGGATCCCTGTGTGAGCAGCCTCGTGGGGAGGCAGTGCCGCCGCCATCTTGGAATTTTCAGCAGGCTCCGAGATTGGGCTAAGCTGTGCCCGTAGGTTGCACCTGGCTGTCCCTGCTTGCATTAAAATGTCCCCTCGGGTGTCCCCACTTGCAGGCACTCGTGATGAGGGTAGTCAGGTGATGCCACTGGTTACTGGGAGTGCTGTATAGCCGAAGCAGGATGGAGCTCTGAGACTATACGGCCATCTTCCGGAGCTCCGTACATGTGCCCCCTGTTTATTTTTAAATTCAAAGAGAGACACTGCCCTTCGTAGAATATAGCATCTTAGTCTGATACAAGGATCAGAAACCTGAAGCTCAGAGACAAAAGCACAGGTATTTAATTCCCAAGGGCTCACATTACAGCTCTCAGATTCAAGGTATAAACCTATAGACAAGCCAATTTGATCCAGCATAAACATAAATAATAGTAGAGACTGCTAAAAAATGGGCTTCTCTTGGTTTTATTAACAGCCAAACAGCCAGAAAGTTGTTGCAGGTAACATGTCAAGCTTAACTGAAAAACACATTTCCTTTAACAAAAAAGTTACTGGTAGTTCAAGTAACAAAGAATTTAATTCTAAGTTTCTGTTTTAGAGTAAGTTACAGAAAAAAAATCAATCCAATAAATATATTTTTTTGTTTTTATAACTCTTTAGCACAATCATAATGGGGCACAGTCACTATGTTTTATAAGCAAAAGCTTTGTATTACAAAATATGTCATTAAGATTTGAAGACTCAAAAAGCAGTCTGGTGCATTCATGTCTCGCTGGTGAAAAGTTCATCTTGTTGATACTTTTTAAAATGCCTACAATTTATAATAACACTCAGTAAGTTTTAAAGAGGAGGATTTATTTATGTAATTTCCTATACTCATGATTGTACAAGACTGAAAGTCAGGGGGCATTTATCTTACCAGGCAAGTGAATTAGGTTGGCTATTGGCAGCCCAGTTTGTATTATTGAAACTTAAGATTCAGTGTATTTTTGTTATATCCTCCCTCCCCCTCTTCTTTAGCAAACCTCTGATCACAGTATCACTTCCACATCATGACAGGAGCCTCTAAGTCAGTACATGTAAAAGGCCAACATGTATGAGAGCTTGGCCTCTTTGCCCACCCTGAAATCTGTTGAGTAACAGGAACCAAATTATCCCTAAAAGTTTCTATAAGTGGGAGCACTTCTGACTCTGCACTTCAGTGAATGCACAAAGCCAAAGAACACAAGAAAACACCTTGAAAAATACAATACAGGTGACTTTGTTTACACTCTCAGCTCTTCCTCCCCCTTCTAAAATGCAATGTCTACCACTTTTTCTGAAAGCTGTGTCTTCTATCCTTAAACTAACTCCCGTGCACACCTCTTCTCCACCCCACACCTTATATCACCCTTACTTCTGTCCTCTCCATATTGCTGCACTCACCAACTCCGGCTAATTCTAAATCCACACGCCCAATACTCCAAACCACTGGGGCATGTCCCTTCATATAAATCACACTCCCACATTACCTCCCTCACCCTTCTGGTTCCTCCTATCCTCTGGTGATGTAGCCCCAAACCCTGGGCCTCATTCATCTAACTGTACTCAACACACCCATTATCGTACACCCTCTGGCTGCAGTCGTAATGCACACAATCTAGTCCCCATTTCTCTTCTTCCCAAGACCAGACTCCCTTTCTCTTGCACCCTTTGAAATGCTTGCTCTGCCTGTAACAAACTCACCTCCCTCCACAATCTCTTCATCGCTAACTCATTTAATCTACTCACCATTACCGAAACCTGGCTTCACAAATCCAACACTGTGTCTTCTGCTGCTCTATACCACAGTGGTCTTCTTTGGACTCACTCCCCTAGACCCAGTGGATGCAAAGGAGGGGGTATTGGATTCCTTTTAGACCCACATAGCACCTTTCAAGTACTTCACCCACCTCCCTCTCTGTCACTCTCCTCATTTGTGGTGCTCTGCATTCATCTCTTCTCCCCAGTTTCTCTAAGGATAGCTGTGATCTACCGGCCTCCTTGTTCAGTATCATCCTTTCTTGATGACTTCTCTGCCTGGCTACCCTACTTTCTCTCTTCTGAAATCCCCAAAATCATTCTTGGGGACTTCAACATCTCTACTAATACTAACATTTCTGCAACTTCCAAACTTCTCAGTCTAACCTCCTATTTTGACCTGAATCAATGGATACATGCTCCTACTCACTCTGAAGGCAATACCCTTGACCTCATATTTTCCCACCTATGCACTCCATGCAACCTCTCCAACTATCCTTACCCTCTCTCTGATCAATACCTTATTAACTTCACTCTCTCCCTCACCTCTGCCTTCTCACCCTCCATACACCTAACGGTTACCTGTAGAAAGATTTGCCATCTCAACCCTTCTCTTCTCTACTCTGCGACTGACCATCTCTATGACAAAATCGCACTTCTGTCCTGCACCAACCTAGCCACTTCTGTCTACAACACTTCACTTCTAGCCTCACTGGACACACTGGCCCCTCTCACTACACACAGAATCATGCCCCGTCCCCTTCAATCCTGGCAAACAGATGATACTAGAAGTCTGAAAAAACACAGCCGTACTCTTGAGTGCCTGTGGCGTAAGACTAAGTCCCAGAAAGATTTCAGCCAGTATAAATCTGCCCTCCAAAAATACAATTCCAGCCTCCTCACTGCCAAGCAGACCTATTTCATCCCTCTCATTAAAAACTTATCATCACATCCCCGTCAACTCTTCTCTACCTTCAACTCTCTACTTCGCCCTCCACTGCCTCCACCCACTAACTCACTCACTGCCCAGGAGATCACCAATCATTTCAAACAGAAGATTGATACAATTAGCGAGGACATCTCTACTGTTCAGATATCCTCCATGCTTTACACCTCATGTCCACAATCATTACTTCCCTCTTTTAACCCCACCACTATAGATGAGGTTGCTAAATTACTTGTTAACGTCCATCTTACCACCTGGCCTCTGGATCCTGTTTCCCCGCAAATGCTACATTCACCCTCTAGCTCTATTCTACACTCTCTAACCCACATTTTCAATCTCTCACTCTCTTCTGGCATCTTCCTCAACTCTCTAAAACATGCTCTTGTCAGCCCCATACTTAAAAAGCCCTGGCTGGACCCATCCAATCTTAACAACCTACGCCCCATTTCCTTGCTCCCCTTTTTATCCAAACTCCTTGAACATCTAGACTACAACCAATTGTGCATCCACCTTGCTGATAGTTGCCTTCTTGATTCCCTTCACTCTGGATTTTGTCCTCAACATTTAACAGAAACTGCTCTCCTAAAACTAACAAACAATCTACTAATGACCAAATCTAAGGGACACTATTCTGTACTCTTACTCCTGGACCTCTCTGCTGCCTTTGATACGGTTGACCACCCCCTCCTCCTCAAAAAACTTCATGCGTTTGGTCTACATGACTGTACTCTTTGCTGGTTCTCTACCTACTTATTTAACCGCACCTTTAACGTTACCTACAATTTTACTTCCTCCTTTTCCTTTCTCTGTTGGATTCCTACAAGGTTCTGTTCTTGGACCTCTCCTATTTTCAATCTACACCTCCTCCTTGGGTCAGCTGCTAGCCTCCCATGGCTTCCAATACCATCTCTATGCTGACAATACAAGCAATACAAGGATCAGGTACTGGAGAAGGTGACAAGTCGGTGAAGCAAGCCAGGGGGTTAAACCAGAAGAGCAGATCAGACAGGTCAGGAACAAGCCAGGTCACAACAGGGAGTCCAAACAGCAAATGTACAGGAACACAAGAAAGCTGAAGACAAACCAGAAATTGCAGACACTAGCAGACTTCCTTATATAGGCCCATGTGACCTGCTGGTAAAGATACTGGGTCCTAAAGTCCTTCTCCTGCCAGAGATGCTGGGTCCTAAAGCCCTTCTCCTGCTGTTGGTTCTCTGACAACTGGCACTATTGCCAGTTCTCCTATGGCTATTTCCCTGACACCTCCTCTTCAGAGAAGGCTATCCCACCCACACCTAACAACTGTATTTTCATTTTGTACATCTGATCATCCCCCACAGCTACTACCCTTTTGTTCCACTTGACCCTCCCTTCTAGAGTGTTATCTCTAATGAGCAGGGCCCTCTGATCCCTCCTGTATTGTATTGTAAATGTACTGTATTCTCGATGTTGTAAAGCACTGTGCAAACTGTTGGCACTATATAAATCCTGTATAATAATAATAATCTCAAACTTCCAACCACCCGTTTGTATACAACCAAACATCTGGCTTCCTCCTACTCAAACACATTAATGTCTCTATAACATATGCTAGCAAATGTTTTCTCATTTGGGATTGTACTGAAATCTTAGATTTGTGTGCCTCCTCCCACATTAGAGCATTACAGCTCTATTCTCTAGATATGGTAAGTTGCCTTACCTGAGCAGTTGTGCAATGAATCCTATTGAGAAAATATGATCTAAATTCCACTGGGGTTTAGAAGTTTTGTTATTGGAAGTTTTGTTTTAGGCAGTAAAGGGGATCACAATAGGTAGGGGAGGTATTTATTGGATCTGTAGCTACTACTCTTACTGCCCCTATGACTTCTGCTACTGTGTTCCCAAATTGCATTATACTACAATACATACAGTATGTGTTTGTTTGCAGGTGGGAATTTGGGTAATACATAGCTCCTATTCAGGGAAGCATACGGCAACCTGAAATGAAAAAACAAACAAAAAAAACTTACTCTGTATTGTAAATAAGACCAATAAATCACACTTGTCATAAAGTACATCTAAAGCCAAAACATGTTTTTCTTTAGTTTAGTTTTTTAGTTTTGGATTGAGTAGGGATTAGTAGGGTTAGAACCCTTGTTTTTTTGCTCTCTGTGTCCCCCTGGAGAGATTTACCATGATTCTTGCCCCAGAAACACAACAGTAATGTAGGCCATACACAATGCTAATGGGCACTGGTAGGTGGCACCGATGGGTGGCACTCATATGCAGCACTGATGGGCATTGATAGGCGGCACTGATGGGCACTGATGGGTGGCACTGGGTGGCACTGGTTGGCACTGATGGTCACTGATAGGCGACACTGATGGGCAATGAAAGGCGGCACTGCTGGGCACTGCTGGGCACTGATAGGGTGGCACTGATATGAGGCACTGATGGGCATCCCTGGTGGCACTGGCAGTGGTAGGCATTGAAGTGGGCACTGATTGGCAGCTGCCTGGGCACAGATTGGCAGCTGCCTGGGCACACAGTGGCATTTCCCTGTGGGTCTGGGGGCATACCTGGTGGTCCAGTGTGGATGGCTTCCCTGGTGGTCCTGGGCAGCTTCCCTGGTGGTCCTGGGTAGGATCCGAGGGGGGGCTGTGCTGATAAACAATCAGCACAGACCCCCCTGTCAGTAGAGCAGCCGATCGGCTCTCCTCTACTCGCGTCTGTCAGACGCGAGTGAGGAAAAGCCGATCACCGGCTCTTTCTATTTACATCGTGATCAGCCGTGATTGGACACGGCTGATCACGTTGTAAAGAGTCTCCGTCGGAGACTCTTTACCTAGATCGGTGTTGTAGGGTGTCAGACTGACACCCTGCAACAACGATCGCCGCGATGCGCGCCCCCGTGGGGGGGCAGCGGCTCGATATTCCTGATCACGTCATATGATGTCCGGTCAGGAATATCAAACCACTTTGCCGCCGTCATTTGTTAATAGGGCGGGCGGCAAGTGGTTAAAACATAAACTTCTAAATGCAAAAATATAACCTCTTTATATAAAATTACTATGCATTTTGTACAGTAGTAGTGCAATTCTGAAAAAGCGAACATTATCACAGTAGGGATGCAGTGTGCTAGTGTCTACAGGTGGACAACAGTACTGGAGGTAGACAACCACAAGCATATAAAGTGTCCAAATGTACAATAGGTATGCAATATACAAGACTGTACAGGTGGACCAAACCATAGCAGGTGTACAACTGCATTCAAATGTAATGAATTCTTGTAAATACATAATTACAATAAAGATGTAGTGTGCTATTCTGTACACGTATACAAAAACACCATAGGTTTACAAAAACTATTAAAGTTTGACAAGTGTCCATATGCACAATAGGTATTCATTGAGCTAAACTGTACATATAGTCAAAACATTGCCTACAACTGCTGTGCCATGTTGAAAAGTGTACATTTGTACCATAGGGATCCATTGAGCTAGGTTGGACAAGAACACTGTAGGTGTAAAAGTCCATTACCGAAAAGTGTCCATTTGTACAATCAGTACAGCTGTGTGCTAGACTGTACAGATGGACAACATGATTGCAGGTGTAAAATTACAAGTGAAGTTGGACAAGGGGACAAAAATTTCTGCTTCTCAGTAATTGGTACAGATGGACAAGAACACTGAAGGTATGTATAACAAAAGTTGCAGGTTAATGTGAAAAAACTAAACAGGGTATGCAAGAAAAAGAATATAAACATCTAAACAATTCAAAATTTTGATAATTGGTCAACAATCTCTTAAATTCTGCGTGGAACAGAACTCAGGGTAGTGCGAACTTTCTTAATGTCAGCATTTAATAACATTAAATCTGCAATAATTTGGATCGCTTATGCACTGTCAAATGTTGAGCTACATGAAGCAGATGATCGAACAACTATAAGAAAAACCAAATTATTAGATAAAACAAAAACAAAAAACAAACACTATTACCAAAAAAAAGCAGATTAGAAAAATATAGTTAATTTACCTAAAGTGGTCACATGGCTGCTCTCATCACTCCCTTCAACAGGAGTCAGTATAATTACCGTCGTGTCTGTCACCATGTCAGACTGAGCACTTGTGTACTGTAAATGCTGGTCTATTTCCACCTCTTCATGCATATTTTTTTCTGCTTCCTAATAAATGCAAAATATATATGAATGACTTTTAGGTGCAGGTAAAGCATTGCAATATCATTTATACATTTGCAAACATGAAACCTTTGTATATTTGTAAAGTCAAGCAACCTAATACAATGTAGATTCCCATTCAAAGCAGAAAGAATGCACATGGCATATACAGAACAAAACACTCACAAATGATGGCATAGGCATACAAGAACATAATACATGCATACCTAAAATACAGTACTTTTGAGGATTATTTTGTTGATCTTTCTAAGCTGATTTTTCTTAATTTCAGGTCGGACCATCACTTTCTTACTTGATCTTTTGTCCGTTCAACGCCATGGCGTTTGCGTAAGACATGTAGGACCTTCTCTAATATTGCATCTTTGCATATGTTCATATTGCTGTATACTTGCTCACGACAATCATAATCCTTCTTTGCAGTATATTCACCATGTCTACCATCTCCTCAAAAGTCATGTTGGTGGCTTTCTTCCTTCTCCTTCCTTCCTCAGAGAGGAAACAAAAGAAAGAATTTGGATTATGATACTGCTAATTTGCTGAAGGATGCATCATCTATTATGAAACAAAGGGATAATGAATGTGATGCTGTGGGTTACCTTGTTGCACACAAGTTATGTAGGATGTCCATGCAACAGCGAGACTTATTTGAATCTCTACTTCATAAAATGCTTGCCATTGGACTTAAGGGACAGCTTACACAAAACACAGATCATATGGGGTAACAGGGATGTACTTCTCACCCACCTGTACCATCTGTCCCGAACTGGCAGATGAGTAATATGTCCCAACCACAAGCAACCACAAGCTGGGCAATGAACCAAGAACCACATCAAGATTCTTGGTTTCATGACTCACAATACACTAATCTGTGAATATTTTTTCTTTATGTGTTAACTGTTCTTGTTCTTGTTGTGCACCTTATGTTGAATGTGAAACGGTCATTGTTAACTAACGATAGTGGTAAATAAAAAATATATTCTGTTGCAAAATGTCTCTTTTTGGAAAAGGTGTACTTCTAGATATGGATTTTCTTAGAATTAATAGCATTTTTGCTAATTCTAGACACATTGCTGAATTTTAGATATTCCAACTCTATTTCATATGTATTCATGTAACATACATCAGACAGTTCACCATGTTTTCTTACCTTTAAATACTGTGGTTGGAGCACCTTTACTATGGCCTCATACGTTTCCGGTATAATCCGACCTAATGATTGGGCAGAAATTCCGGCTGTAAATTTCAGGTCTATCAAAAGACTTGCCTGTTTCCAAGAAATGAAGGGTTGCCATGAGCCTCTCCTCTGCGCTGATAGCCTTTCTCATACAGGAGTCTTGTTTGGTGATATGTGGCTGCACATGAGATAACAGCATCTCAAATTAGTCCTGTGTCATCCACAAATAATTTTGATAATCCTCAGGATTATTTTCCCTCAGGTTTGTCAGTAGGTTTACATGTGAGAATTTCTCACGTTGAAGGAGCCAGTTTTTTGTCCACACACAGCTCTTCCTTCTATTTCTTCTTTTTTTCTTCTCCTCCAAGGCTAGTATTCTAATTACCATGGCTGCCATTTTGTGCTTTCTATTGTACCTCTTGAAAGGCATTTTTCTCCGAACAAATGGATGTGCGCTGTGAGGAACGAATGCTCTTTTTGCAAATGGCGTGACCCAATTTTGTACAGTAGGGGTGTGTCCAGTAGAGCTGTGGTTAAAAATGTTAAACATTACATAATCTCCTCTATTGGCATGAAAACAGTGTTTGGAAGTATGATTTTCATAACTAATTGATGGTACACTTGCATGCTGTACATGAGCGCCACTTTCGTTTATCGCTCAACAGATCGTTCAAAATTCACATTGTGTATGGCCTGCCTTAGTGATAGGAAATCTTTCCAAAGTGAGGGAATATCTCAAATATCTCTTAACCACCTCAATATTGAGCACTTTCACCCCCTTCCTGCCCAGACCAATTTTCAGCTTTCAGTGCTGTCAGTCATGCAACACTGTACCCATACCGTATATACTCGTATATAGTCGAATTTTTCAGCACATTTTTTTGTGCTGAAAGTGCCCCCCTCGACTTATACTTGAGTCAAGCACTTTTCTACAGCAAAAAATTTCATTTTCTGAACCGACTTTGGGGCCCCGTATCTCAGGGCCACTTGGTGCTAGGAACCCCAAATCTGGTGTGCAAACCCAGTGGTACCACAACATATCCAAAGCTGAAGTTCCTAGCACTAAGTGACCCCGAGATACAGGGCCTCAAAATCGGTTCGGAAAATGTCATTCTCTGCTGCAGAAAAGTGCTTGACGTTTTCTGAACCGATTTTGGGGCCCCATATCTCAGAGCCACTTAGCGCCAGGAACCCCAAATTGGGTGTGCAAACCCAGTGGAACTGGTGCCATCACATATCCAAAGCTGGGGTTCCTAGCACCAAGTGGCCCTGAGATACGGGGCCCCAAAACCGGTTCGGAAAATGTCATTCTCTGCTGCAGAAATGTGCTTGACATTTTCTGAACTAATTTGTGGGGCCCTGTATCTCGAGGCCACTTAGTGCTAGAAACCCCAGCTTTGGAAATTGTATGGTTCTAGTTCCACTGGGTTTGCACACCAAATTTGGGGTTTCTAGCACTAAGTAGCCCCGAGATACGGGGCCCCAAATTCGGTCAACTGTGTCAATCTGCAGCAATGTCATTTCGGGACCTTTTGGGTTCAGAGACCCCAAATTTTGGCTGCAGCTAGGGGGCATCTAGGAACCCTTAACTACTGAGTTTGAAGTTCAGGGGACCTATGGCTTCAAATGGGCACAGTGAGGCATGCAAATGGGCACAGTGATGCTGCAAATGGGCATTGTTGACCCTCTTTTCCACTTACAGTAGCTGTGCATTTCTCACCCTCGTCTTATACTCGTGTCAATAAGTTTTTCCCATTTTCTTTGTGGTAAATTAGGGTCTCGACTTATACTCGGAACGACTTATACTCGAGTATATACGGTATTTAATCCCCACTGTTTTTTTTTTGCGCTACAAATGAAAAAAGACTGAAAAAAAAATGAATTTTTCTTAGTTTCTGTTATAAAATGTTGCAAATAAGTATTTTCTTTTCATAAATACTGACCAAAATTTATACTGCTACATTTCTTTGGTAAAAATAACCCAAATCATTGTATAGTATTTTGTCTATGTGAACGTTATAGATTCTACAAGCTATGGTGCCAATCATTGAAAATTTATCACGACTGACGGCCTAACTCATTTCTTGAGGCCCTAACTTGCTAGGACAGTACAGTTTAAATAAATTTAAAAGATTTTAGCAAATGGCTGCAAATATAATAAAGAGTGAAACATTTAAGGCAGTCTGAATACTTTCTGTCCCATATATATATATATATATATATATATATATATATATATATATATATATATATATATATATATATATATATATATATAGTACATATTTATATTACTGTGCAAAAGTTCTAGGCAGGTGTGAAAAAATGCTGTAAAGCGACCACCCTACGTACTATACATCTACTGCGGCACGGTGGGCACTGTGCATTGGATTGTGTATCTGATAATTCGACACAACACAAGCCGATCAGCAGGTCCTGGCCAATGATTGATTGCCAGGACCTGATTATCGGCTCCATTATTAACATAAACAACACAGCTCTTTATTAACATAAACAAAACAGAGCTCTTTATACTGACAGGTGATCTTGCTGTTTTTTTTTTATTCCCTGCAAAGAAGGAAAAACAAGATGGCTTAGTAAAAGCAGCACATATGATGCACAACATTACACATTGTTAGTCACACAGTTAACCCCTTGATCACCCTTAGATGTTAACCCTTTCCCAGCCAGTGTCGTTAGTACAGTGACAGCATATAGTAATAGCACTGATCACTGCATTTGTGTCACATTGGATGTCAGTGTCAGTTAGTCAGTTAGTGTACACAAAGCCAACTTCAGCTAATGTCAGATTGCCTGAAGCACTATCACATGACTGATAACTAATAATTACTGATAACCCAAATTACTAGTATATAAAAAAAAATACCAGTATATATATCATTGTCCATAGACACTATAACTTTCACACAAACCAAATAATGTACAATTTTGGGGATTTTTTTTTACCAAAGGCATGCAGCAGAATACATATTGGCCTAAATTTATGAAGAAATTAGATTTTTTACATTTTCTATTGGATATGTTTTATAGCAAAAAGTAAAAAAAAAATTGAAAAACTCAGTGGTGTTTAAATATCACCAGAGGGCAAGTGGTTAAGAATGCTTTCAGAAATAGAACTGTTAATAGTTTATTTTTATCAATTAACCAAATGGAAACTAAATGAACATATGAATCCAAATCAAATTAATATTTGGTATAACTACCCTTTGGCTTAAAAAAAAAATGTCTTGAGGGCGGAGCCGGCGGCCGGAGCTGATGGAGCAGTGAGGAGAGAGCTCCGTCACACCGAGTGCTCAGAAGCTACTAACAGCGGCTGATAGTGAGCTAATAACAGCCACACGAACGGCGGAAACAGCAGGGAACCGAGCCGCACTAATGGCTAAACGAAAGGAGAGAGAGCCGCCTCGGAAGCTGACCGACTTCTATATGACGGTCCCAGCTAGCCTGTCACAAGATGGCGCCGGCGCGACATCTCCTCACAGCAGAGCGGCAGAATCTGCAGCCAGTGAGTCATCTGCCACTAACACTGTACTGAACCCTCCACACTCAGCCTCAAACAGCCCCATTAAGCAAAAGAGAAAGCTAAACTCCCCAGATGACTCTGAGGCTGTACAGGTCACTGAGGAAAGTGACATGGAACACACTAATGAGTACAGTCAGAAGCTGGATGCTCTCCCCACCTCAGGTCTGCCCCTGACAGATGTCACCATGAAAGAGATGATTCTCACATTAAGGGGGGCCATACAACAAGACATCACTAATGTAATACACTCCACACATAAGGAAATGACTGCACTAGGTAACAGGCTGGATTATGTAGAAACTAAAATGGATGATTTCTCAACAGCTCATAATGAGCTAGTGGATGCGCACGTGGATCTGGAGGATGAGCTTAAAGCCCTCAGGTTAAAGGTCGCTGACCTCGAGGACCGTTCACGAAGAAACAACGTGAAATTTAGGGGGATCCCCGAATCTGTGAAACCAGCTGACTTAAGCTCATTCCTTCAACAACTTATGATGAAAACTCTGCCATCCCTATCACCAGCAGATGTCATCATTGATAGAGCCCACAGGCTGCACAAGCCCCGCACCTCCCAGAGAGAATTCCTAGAGATGTCATTGCCAGGATCCACTTTTTCCATATAAAGGACCAACTCATGAGATTTTCTAGGCAAAACAACGCCCTCCCGGACCCATACGCGGGGATAACCCTATATGCTGACCTCTCACAAGCCACCATGTCAGCCAGGAACAACCTGATCCCGATTACTGAATCTCTACGGAATCACAAGATATTGTATCGCTGGGGCTTCCCAGCCAAACTATTCATTACTCGGGGCAACGAATCTTACACCATCTCATCCTTAGAAAAAGGCCTGGAATTGCTGAGCAAGTGGAGAATTCTCCCTACCGAGAACAACTCAGAGGGAAAAGGCCCGGGGACCTCCAAAGCAGGTTCTAATATGCACCGCAACTACAGAGGGAAATGCGATGGATGACCGTCTTTCTCCGCCTACATGAACAGAAATCTACACGCCCATACTTTTGGCGAACCCACCCTGCGGCATCACCCTAAACACCAAGCTTCACTAAAGCTAATACAAGTAGCACCGGATGTAACCGGACCGGATGTAATGCAATACACTGATTCCCTTGGTAGGTATATTATCTTGATTGCTGAAATCAATAACGATACATACACGTTGGTAAATATATATGCTCCCACGAAAAGACCAATGAGACTCATACACAAAACCTTAAAAAAGGCTAAGTGTTTGCAAAAAGGCAAATTATTGATATGTGGAGATTTCAATGTACTCATGAATAACGAAATGGACTCCTCCTCTGTGGGGCGGAGGCGCACGCCATCCCTGGGCCACTACTGTCTATCAGAAGAGCTATACGACCCATGGCGGTGCCTCCACACCACAGAGAGGGACTATACATACTTCTCACCACTACATAAAAGTTACTCCAGAATTGATTTCTTTCTTACAGATAAGTTCACCTTACAAAATGTGGTCAAAGCGAATATCCACAATATCACCTGGTCTGACCATGCCCCCATTACAATAGACATTATGGATACCCGCAAAACCAACCTCGCTCCCCTATGGCGTAACAACACTTATCTTCTTTCTCTACCCCAAATTAGGGAGGAAATGCAAACAAAATTAGAGGAATATTTTACATTAAATGAACACCGGGGGACCCGCCCTAGTACAGTATGGTGCGCACACAAGGCCTTCTCTAGAGGGGTGCTTATACAAATAGCTGCTAGAGAGAAAAGGAAAAAAATGCGGCACATAGAACGACTACATAACAACATCTCGGATCTGGAAACCAGACACAAACAATCGCCCAACCTCTCCCTACTCCTCCAACTAAACACCTGCAGAGAAGAACTCAAACAAACACTACAACATGATTACGATTTATACTTTAAAAGGCTTAAACTCTCATACTACTCCCAGAGTAACAAAGCGAGCAAACTTTTAGCCTCACAAATTAAAAAACGTCAAACCAGGGCAAATATCTCAGAGATTAAACACCATGGGAACAATAGAATTTATACCAACCCCAAAGATATAGCAAACGCCTTCAAAGACTACTACGACTCTCTATACAATCTTAACCAGGATAAGAACATTTATCAGCCCACAGATACAGATATCACAAATTTTCTCCAGAAAATTAATCTTCCCGCAATAGATGCGAACACACTACATACTTTGAACAGGCCGTTCACTGAAGCTGAAATTGAAGCTGTAATCAAACGCCTCCCAAAAAATAAATCCCCCGGAGCAGATGGTTTCTCAGCTGAATATTATCAAATATTTTCCCTCCTTCTGATACTTAGACTAGTAGAAATTTTTAATAACGCAGCAGAATCAGGTGGCTTCCCGAAAGAAATGTTACAGGCCATAATTGTAACTATACCAAAAACAGGAAAAGACCCCTCCCATCCCCAAAACTTTAGACCTATTTCCCTATTAAACTCAGATCTCAAAATATATGCCAAAGCAATCGCCAATAGATTACTGGATATCACCCCTACCCTCGTAGGACTGGAACAGGTGGGATTTGTTAAAGGCAGACAAGCCCCAGATGGTACCAGAAGGATGATAAATCTAATAAGACACGCTGAAATAACTCGCACTCCCAGTATATTTGTAGCCTTAGATGCAGAAAAGGCATTTGATAGGGTGCACTGGAACTACCTATCTAAAACACTAACTAAATTCGGTCTACAAGGATTTGTTCACACGGCCATAATGGCCCTATATTCTAACCCCACAGCCAAAGTGTATACCTCAGGCATGCTATCCGACCCCTTCAGCCTGACCAATGGTACGCGCCAAGGATGTCCACTTTCCCCAATTGTATTTTCTCTAGCTATTGAACCGCTAGCAGAACTTATAAGGAACAATACTGACATCCACGGTCTCACAGTAGGACAGAAGACCCACAAAATCGGGCTTTTTGCCGACGATGTCATACTAACACTATCTAAGCCTGAATCCTCCTTACACACAGTTAAAAAAATCCTACAGGAATTTGGAAGCATGACTTACCATAAGATCAACACCACTAAATGCTTCGCTCTCCCTTTAAACCTCTCCACAAAAAACATATCCAAACTTAAAGAGGTATTCCCTTGCACCTGGGATCAACCTTCTATTACATATCTGGGTATACAACTGACCCAGCTTACCTCTAATCTGTACACCGCCAATTATCTACCCCTTTTATCACAAATACAGAAAGAATTCACTCAATTATCAAAGATTCACTTAACATGGGTGGGACGCATTGCAGCTTACCAAATGCACACAATCCCCAAATTGCTCTACCTCTTTAGAACTCTCCTAATTCCCATCCCCACAAAATTCTTTACTGACTTAGCCTCAAGCCTGAATAAATTTATCTGGCTAAACAAAAAACCCAGGGTAGCCCTAGCCACTCTTTATAAACCTAAGACACTAGGAGGAGGAGGACTTCCCAACGCCCATGCGTATTATCAAGCGTCTTTACTGGACCAGGTGAAATATTGGTTCTCTTGCCAAGAGGATAATCTATGGTCTCACATTGAACGTGCCATCACCCCAGGACATGACCTAACGGCACTGCTCATGGCCTCTACTATTCATCACAAACCATTTATACCACCCTACCCTACCATACAAGCAACACTCACAGCCTGGTCATTATTGATCAGAAAGCAATTCCCTAATGAAACACTCTTCCAACTTAACATACCCCTAACGACCTATGAATTCCTTATACAAAATTTTTCCACACACCACTGGAAACAAAAAGGCCTCCACTTCTCTACGGAAGATAGAGTGAACCCAACTACCCTAGACAATCTTATGATTCTGCAAATTAATCACTACAAACAAAAACATCCACTCCCAAATACGAAAATACCACTTTCCATTTGGAATTTTCTGCTGAACAAACACAATCCCAGTATTAAAGGCATATCCTTATGCTATAAATTTTGTAACTCCCACTCCTCCCATGTTAAAATGCCAACGATGGAGAAATGGGAAACTGAACTGCAAATGTCTTTCACTTTACCACAATGGCTGCTAGCAATAAAGCACAATAGCTCCTCTTCGGCATGTGTTGACCACTGGGACAACTTCCACAAAATGTTTCACAGATGGTACTTGACTCCCATGCGTTTACATACAATAGACCCCACACTATCGCCACTATGTTGGAGAGAATGCTATCACAAGGGCAACCTCCTACATATCCTGTGGCACTGTAAAGCCCTACACACCTTCTGGAAAGATGTGTTCTCCCTGCTATCGAAAACTACCGATACTATATGTACACCCTCTCCAGCACTAGCCTTATTAAGCCTAGGGATAGAATCTTTTTCCCCCCTGCATAGGAAGGTGATAATACACATTCTATTTGCAGCACGCGTCTCAATAACAAAACGGTGGAAGACAATTTCTCCCCCAACATCACAGAGGTTATTGCTAGAGTGAAATCACAAAGCCTTATGGAAAAAATGCTAGCACATAAAGAAGGCAGGATAAATACTTATTTTAAATATTGGGGAAGTTGGTTAAACATCCAAGATAACCTCTAGTGTTGAGCCTGATAATACTTACTACACTCGATTATTGAAACATACAGCGCATCTAAGGTGCTTTAGCAGTCACAGAGCTAAGGGATTTATGCCTAGAGCTATAAACGTAAAGACGTACTATGGTTATGGTTATTGTTCAGATTTAGTACCAGCAATTTGTATTTCAGATAATACATACTAGGAAAGGTTACAGCTAATATTACTTGGTTCCGAAACAAAAGTATTAATTATACTACATGATCTGCTTCAAATGACCGCCTTCTGGGTCGCTAACACAGTTCCTCAAAGAAAAACTGGCAAGCCTGCTCACAGAATGTTCCCAAATGGGGTGACAGGCTTCTCCCTCCAATGCCGAATACTCAAACGGTTTTATGAGGAACCATGACATTCCATATGTTCTCAACTGTTGATGTACTGAACCAAGAATACTCAATTTTACTTTTCTCTTTTTTTTTTTTTTTTTTTCTTTATATGCTCCATGTAAATCTGTATTCCTTTCCTTTCTGTACAACTACTTTGTATTCCACTACTCTGTATCTTGTATAACCTGAAAATCTAATAAAAATTTTCAAAGTTAAAAAACAAAATGTCTTGTCTTTCATCTGCTGCATTAAGTTTCCTTGGCTGAACACTGTCTCTATGTTCCTCAATGTTGCCTGATTAATGGTGTCCTCAATGCTGACAAATACAGGCAGATACTTACCCATCATGCCATACCATTAGGGAGGCATAGGACTTGTCCTAAATTCATTTTGCAGCTGGACAATGACTCCAAACATACAACCAATGTCATTAAGAACTATCTTCAGTGTAAAGAATAACAAAGAGTGTTCTGGAAGTGATGGTTTGGTCTCCCACAGAGCCCTGATCTCAACATCATCGAGTATGTGTGGATTACATGAAGAGACAGAAGGATTTGAGGCAGCTTGCATCATAAGAAGATCTGTTGTTAGTTCCCCAACATGTTTGAAACAACCTACCTGCTGAGTTCCTTTAAAAATTGTGTACACAAGCACTGTGTGTACCTAGAAGAATTGATGCTAGTTCAAAGCCAAAGGATAGTCACACCAAATATTGATTTGATTTCGATTTTCCTTCTATTACACTTTGCATTTTGTAAATTGATTTTATATATATATATATATATATATATATATATATATATATATATATATATATATATTTATATAATCATACCTGGCTAAAACTTTTGCACAGCACTGTAATACCATATGTATTATTTTAAACATGACTGCATAATTATTATTGTTGTATTCAAGTAATTGTGACATGCTTGCACACACAAAACGCAGACTGGATGTACTGTGAAAAGGTTAGTTTGCTTTGTTTCCCAGACCTAAATTTTCAGTCCTCCTTTGCTTCCACCTTCATTTCTAAACTCCTGCCTCCTACAATTATAGACCTAGAGAGTTTCCAGCTTATTCTACCTGTGCATTAGAGATTTCCCACTGACTTTATTTAGGATGCTTACTGTACTCTGTACAGCATTTAAGAAAAGTAAAAATTGTGTTTTTGGGACATATAAGTTGGAAATAACACATCTTCTTCATCTTAACTTCCATGAAGGAGTATAGTATTACTTTAGTTGAGAAATGAGATACATATATATATATATATATATATATATATATATAGTACTTTGATATTTCAATTACATTGTTTATTCGTAGAAAAAGTTAATTTAATAAGAATAGCCCTTAATAATATGCAAATTAACTCTTCCTACACACATTTTTAAATGTTACATTTTACCATAATTGCCATGATTTTATAATCATAAATGAGTAAAAATTAATACCTGAATTGGAACAGGTGACTGAAGTATTGTCTGATAATGCCTACTAATTGAACTTGAAACTATTCATCTTTAACAATGACAAATAAAAAGCAAATTGTAATATGATGTTTTATTTTCTAAAAGAAAAAGGTATTAAGAACTTAAAAGCAACTGGTAAAATATATATTTGCGTAAGCATTTCTAGCAATAACATGCTAAGTGGTGTTGGAGTGTAACCACTCGAGTATCTGCAAGGTCAATGCTTTGCTTTAGTATTGTGTATCATTGTACAGTGAATATAATTATGTAATAATGGATTACTAAGTAATTTATTGGATTTATAAAGTACTTTAAACCTAGAGGTGAAAGGTACTGTACAAACTCAAGGTTGCCAAATAATTAATTGGTAGACAAAAACTCCTAAGAATAATTAGGCGATAATCAATGTGCAAAGGTAAATCAAATATGAGAAATGTTAAATAATTAGAGATCTATGTTAGAAGCTACTAGCATTATCTAGTTTGCATTTCTGTTTTTCTATTTTATCAATGTGTTTTTTTGCAAAGTGAGTGCTTATGAAAACAATAGTATTGCAGCTTTCTAATTTAAAGTTGTGTTAAACTGTACTATTACATAGCAGGCCATAAATGAGAAAGGCCATAGAGTAGAAAATGAATAATTGCTCAAACCAAAATAGAGATGTCCATTAGATTAACCATGCGACAGTCACATGTTTATTTTGGAATTTGTGCAGCAAACTTACAATATTTTTTCGATTTAACAACTTTTTTTTAAATTGATTTCTTCAGCTCATGCACATTTCATTTTTATTTTTTACCTTGCACAAGTTCCCTATTAATGATTAAAAAATAGTTTGTTTTAAAAAAGTTTGCAACATGTTTGTTCGTTTAGTTTCAATGATGCCATAAAAATCGCCTGTGGCAATGGGCACACTAATAATGCAAAAAGTTAACAATCAGTCTATCTACCTGAATGCATGTTTGTTTTACTACTTATCTATGGCCTTTCTAACTAAAGCTGTCTAAAAACATCGGAGGGTCACTAGCTATCCCTGTACGACTCAGGAAAGCTCTTTTTACAAGCTTTCAAATTTGCATTGCATTACTTTTGGCTTACATGCTGTAACATTGGCTTACAGACTGTATATAATATGTGTCTATAGGGGAGGGATTGGGGAGTTCTGCGGGCAGCAGGCTGTTTTAGGGATGCAATAACTTAACAGAGAGAATCATCTGACGCATCACCTCGGTACTGTTTTTTAGAGCCGACAGTCGGCTTTCTTGTGATAATAACTGATGTAGCTAAACAGCCACTCGGCTGTTATTAAAAGCAGTGGGAGGGGATGTCCCCCCTTTACGTTGCCTTCCATGGCTCACCCAGGCCCTCCGGGAGGCCCGAGAGACCAGCATGTCATCCGGCTGGCCAGAAACCCGAACAAAGCTGGAATTGGCTTTAATCTGGTCTCGGATCTACTAACTAGTTTAATGAAGACTTAAAGGAGCCAAATTTAAAAAAAACATGACAGTATTCAAAACTGCCAAACTTGGGGTTTTGAATGCTTTTAAGTGCAAAGAAGAGATTTGGGGTCTTATAGACCCAAGATTGCTCCATAAAGAGTACCTGTCCCTGCCTATTTATGTCACATAAGATGTTTACATTCCTTGTGACAGCAATAAGAATGATCACAAATTAAAAAAAAAATAAAGAGACAGTGTAAAAAATAAATAAATACATAAAATGAATAAGATAAAAAAGTTTTAATGTGCTCCATCCCTCTGTGCTCATGTGCAGAAGCGAACGCATACATAAGTCGCACCCGCAAATGTAAACAGTGCTTAAACCACACATGTGAGGTATTGCCACAGTCGCTAGAGAGAGACCAATAATGCTATCACTAGACCTCTTCTGTAACTCTAAACTGGTAACCTGCAGAAATTTTTATGCGTCACCTATGGAGATTTTTTTTTACCGTAGTTTGTCGCCAATTTTAAAGCATGACATGTTAGGTATCTATTTACTTGGCATAACATCATCTTTCACATTATACAAAAAATTGGGTTAACTTTACTGTTTCATTTTTTTTAAATTCACAAAAGTGTATTTCTTGCAAAAAAATTGCATTTGAAAGACCACTGCACAAATACAGTGTGACATAATATATTCAACAAATGCCATTTTATTCTCTAGGGTCTATACTAAAAAAAAATATAATGTTTGGAGGTTCTAAATAATTTTCTAGTAAAGAATACGGATTTTAACTTGTACACAACAAGTGTCAGATAATGGCTTAGGCATGAAGCGGTTAAATGGACACAAGCACGTTTACACCTGCCAGTCCACTGATTACAGATTGGGAACAGATTGTCTTCGAATCATTATATATATATATATATATATATATATATATATATATATATATATATATATATATATATATATATATATATATTTGTTTATTACTATTTTTAATGATATATGGATTTTAATGATATATGGATTTTCTAATGATTTTTATTATTTTATAACTTTTTAGAATGGTTGCCATAGCCCCACCTTTTGTAATTATATAAACCACCTTCTCCTAGTACAGTCTCTTTAAAACTCGGGTCAGGGGAGGAGTTGTCCTATAGAATACATTGTGTTCAAAGGGTGGATGTGACTTGAAATAGGAGGCCACGCCTCCAGAACATGTCATCATGGCAACCGTGATACATGTCTCCTTCTCTCTGCCCCCTCTGTGTTGGAGTCTTTTGGCTATGGAGTGTGGAGTAGCACTTGCCCATGGGGAATCGCCATCTGTGGCCTTTGGGGAATCCAAGCTATCAGCTGGCCTATTTCAAAGTGATATCCAACCTGGATCTTGCAGCGACCATTGAGGAGGGTTGGTGTTGATGCAGACATGCTCATCTATGGAACAATGTGAGTGCATTGAGTGAAGTTTTTATTGTTGCTCCTAATAAACTGGATTACTGTACACTAGGATGGTTGTGCGTTCTTTTCTCTTTGTGTTGTTACAGATCTTTTTCCATTACCCAGTGAGAGCATCAGAGAGCATTGATTAAAAAATCCTACTATGGTTGACTTTTGTACCAGTAAGCCTTGATGGTGTATGAAGATCTGCACAGCTAGTTTTCTGCATGTGGATTTTGTCAATTATAGCAACCTGACTTGTAAAAAAAAACAAATTTCAATAAAATGTTCCTTTGTTTAAACCCTTATTAACCCTTAGTCTACTCTAATCAGCCCCAATTAACTCCCTATTCTCCTTCTCTCGTCAACAATTATTTTCCTGATCTGCTGATTTTTTTTTGTTTCTATTTTCATAACTATTAATATTTAATCTTTTTGATTTTTGTTTTGTTTGTTACTATTTTTACAAATTTAACATAAATTTACATATTTCCCATTTAAAAAGCACAATATTAAAAACATTTTGTTGTGTTCTATTATCTAAAGTTTGCAAAAAAAATCATTGTTGTAAGACAATATCATGAAAAGAAAGCCTTGTTTATCCTAAACAAAGCAATATTTTTATTAAATTGTTATCTTTAGTAATGGCAACATTGTTGTGGAATAAACAGGTTCATAGCAGAAATGTAAAAACTGCTATGAAATGGTTAAAGTGATACTAAACAGAGAAGTATTAATTGTCATAATTCATTCACAAAAATCATATATATATCATGCCACTGTGTTTTTTTTAAATCCTCTAGGTACCTTATTCCTGCAGCACTATTGTGTGTGGTCACATGATCTTTCCTTGTTCTTTGGCATCTGCAGGGAAAGATCCTTGAGAGGGGCTGTGCCTTGTCAGCCCTAATTGGTGCTGTGCCAGTCACATGACTAAAAAAACACAGTGTAGCCTCCCTGGCGGTATTCCCGAGTGTGGCTCGGGGTTAAAATTCAGGACCATTAGTGGTAACCCCGAGCCACACTCGGGATTACATCGCAGGATCCTGGTGCCTCCTTACTTACCTTGTCCCCGGGATCCTGCGATGTCCCCCGCAGTGTCCGCGGGCTGTGTCCTCCTCCGAAGCCTCTCCGTGCCAGGCTCCGTTCCCTGCGAGCGTCGCGACGCACGGGGGCAGAGCCTGGTGGCAAATTCAAAAAAATGTAAAAAGCATAACACATACATTACTGTAATCTTACAGATTACAGTACTGTATGAAATCATTTCACATCCAATTTGTCCCCAGTGCTCTGGCCCATGCCCTGCATGCAGTTTTATATTGCATATACTGTTCTTTCTGCCTGGAAACTGGAGATTGTCCATAGCAACCAAAAAGTGTCCCTTTACTTCAAAAATGGCTTTAGACCAGCTAGAAAACAGTGATAGTAAATTAGAACACTTGCAGAATTGAGCGATAGTGAATCGTGGGGAAACTTATTTTATTACTATTTATTTTTATTTTTTTTAATTATTATTTTTTTTTTATTATATTATAATTTATGTTTTTGTGTTTCAAACTTTATCATACCCGGGATATCTACTAGACTCTTGTTTGGACAGATTTAAGTGTGTTATTGTTAAGAATTACAGGCCTACAATATAAAACGCCAAATTTCCATGCAAAATAATTGTACCGCTTTCAGCACCTAAAATCAGAAAGAATCATACCGCCAGGGAGGTTAATAAGAGCAATTAAAAATATATATATTTCAAAAGAACGGTTTAATAGCGCTATATCTTTATTGAACATCAGATCTGTATCTGTGCATTAATATGTGTAAGTGGAGTTAAAAATGATGGACCCTAGCTTTCATTTTGTTCAGACAGCAACCAAGGCTCTTTTTTACTTTACAAGTATTAGCAATTACATTTGATAGATTTCATACAGATTTATATTAAAATTAAGCTTTTTTGTGATTCTCTTAGTAAATGTAATCAATCAGCATACTATATCCTGCCCCATAGTGTTGAGCAGAAGGGGGGCATGGAGGAGGAGGCAGGGTGGGGAGTGTCATTTACCACTGTGTGTGCACAGATAAGAAAAAGGAGGAAATTAAGACCTTAGAAGGACCTTAGGAGCATGCTCAGCAGAGGAAACCGGTTGGTCTACATAATCTCAGCCTGCAATGGGATGCAGAGAGGGTGGGATGGACAGCTGAAGGCAGAATCAACCAGGTATATTTTCCTCTACACAAAATGAATGCTTTAGTAGCTTTGTGATTATGCTCTGTTATATAGCATGTAATTCAAGTTTTTCATAGTCTAATGACTCTAATGAGTTTAATGACACTTGCAGCATGTCATGGGAACACATTTATTTGGACATTGGACTGCTTATTTGATAGACCTGATAAGAAGCCCAAAGGCCAACTGAAGGATTGCACATGGAGACAACACTGCTGCTATCTGCAACACAGTGGTTTAGTGTTGTGGTCTATAGGTGTGTCCAGTTGCCCTTTGTTGTCACATACTGTATGTCAAAACTACAATAGATGTTAAAATAAAATAAATGAGCTTTGATTTCAGCCTTATGCTTTTTTTATAAAAGGCTGGGTGTTATGCAGGAAACATCACCGGTATCCTCTGCAGAAGGACACAAAGCCCCTCCACCTTGTTAAGCTTGACAGCACAAGTTCTTTTTTATTATTTTTTTTTAATGCAATACAGTCATATTGGGGGAGATTTACTTAAACTAGTGATTACAAAATCACTGCACTGCATAGAAACCAATCAGTTTCAAGGATTTATCATTAAAAGGCTTCATTGAACAAGCTGAAGTTAGAAGCTGGCTACTAGGGATGAGCCGAACACCCCCCTGTTCGGTTCGCACCAGAACATGTGAACAGGAAAAAAATTCGTTCGAACACGCGAACACCGTTAAAGTCTATGGGACACGAACATGAATAATCAAAAGTGCTAATTTTAAAGGCTAATACGCAAATTATTGTCAATAAAAGTGTTTGGGGACCTGGGTCCTGCCCCAGGGGACATGGATCAATGCAAAAAAAAGTTTTAAAAACTGCCGTTTTTTCAGGAGCAGTGATTTTAATAATGCTTAAAGTCAAACAATAAAAGTGTAATATCCCTTTAAATTTCATACCTGGGGGGTGTCTATAGTATGCCTGTAAAGGGGTGCATGTTTCCCGTGTTTAGAACAGTCTGACAGCAAAATGACATTTTGAAGGAAAAAACTCATTTAAAACTACCGCGGCTATTGCATTGCCGACAATACACATAGAAGTTCATTGATAAAAACGGCATGGGAATTCCCCACAGGGCAACCCCGAACCAAAATTAAAAAAAAAAAAAATGATGTGGGAGTCCCCCTAAATTCCATACAAGGCCCTTCAGGTCTGGTATGGATATTAAGGGGAACCCCAGCCAAAATTAAAAAAAAAAATTGACGTGGGGTTCCCCCTAAATTCCATACCAGACCCTTCAGGTCTGGTATGGATTTTAAGGGGAACCCCGCGCCCCAAAAAAAAAAAAAAAACGGCGTGGGGTTCCCCCTAAAAATCCATACCAGACCCTTATCCGAGCACGCAACCTGGCAGGCCGCAGGAAAAGAGGGGGGGACGAGAGTGCGGCCCCCCCCCCTCCTGAACCATACCAGGCCACATGCCCTCAACATTGGGAGGGTGCTTTGGGGTAGCCCCCCAAAGCACCTTGTCCCCATGTTGATGAAGACAAGGGCCTCATCCCCACAACCGTGGCCGGTGGTTGTGGGGGGTCTGCGGGCGGGGGGCTTATCGGAATCTGGAAGCCCCCTTTAACAAGGGGACCCCCAGATCCCGGCCCCCCCCCTGTGTGAAATGGTAAGGGGGTACTTACCCCTACCATTTCACTAAAAAACTGTCAAAAATGTTAAAAATGACAAGAGACAGTTTTTGACAATTCCTTTATTTAAATGCTTCTTCTTTCTTCCTTCATCTTCTTCTTCTGGTTCTTCTGGCTCTTCTGGTTCTTCCTCCGGCGTTCTCGTCCAGCATCTCCTCCGCGGCGTCTTCTATCTTCTTCTCCTCGGGCCGCTCCGCACCCATGGCATGAGGGGGGAGGCTCCCGCTCTTCTCTTCATCTTCTTCTTCATCTTCATCTTCTTCTTCTTCATCTCTTCTTCCTTCTTCATTTCTTCTGCGGGCCGCTCCGCATCCATGCATGGAGGGAGGCTCCCGCTGTGTGACGGCGTCTCTTCGTCTGACGGTTCTTAAATAACGGGGGGCGGGGCCACCCGGTGACCCCGCCCCCCTCTGACGCACGGGACATGACGGGACTTCCCTGTGGCATTCCCCGTGACGTCACAGGGAAGTCCCGTCAATTCACCGTGCGTCAGAGGGGGGCGGGGTCACCGGATGGCCCCGCCCCCCGTTATTTAAGAACTGTCAGACGAAGAGACGCCGTCACACAGCGGGAGCCTCCCTCCATGCATGGATGCGGAGCGGCCCGCAGAAGAAATGAAGAAGGAAGAAGAGATGGAGAAGAGAAGAAGAAGAAGAAGAAGAAGAAGATGAAGAAGAAGATGAAGATGAAGAAGAAGATGAAGAGAAGAGCGGGAGCCTCCCCCCTCATGCCATGGGTGCGGAGCGGGCCGAGGAGAAGAAGATAGAAGACGCCGCGGAGGAGATGCTGGACGAGAACGCCGGAGGAAGAACCGGAAGAGCCAGAAGAACCAGAAGAAGAAGAAGATGAAGGAAGAAAGAAGAAGCATTTAAATAAAGGAATTGTCAAAAACTGTCTCTTGTCATTTTTAACATTTTTGACAGTTTTTTAGTGAAATGGTAGGGGTAAGTACCCCCTTACCATTTCACACAGGGGGGGGGCAGGATCTGGGGGTCCCCTTGTTAAAGGGGGCTTCCAGATTCCGATAAGCCCCCCGCCCGCAGACCCCCACAACCACCGGCCACGGTTGTGGGGATGAGGCCCTTGTCTTCATCAACATGGGGACAAGGTGTTTTGGGGGGCTACCCCAAAGCACCCTCCCAATGTTGAGGGCATGTGGCCTGGTACGGTTCAGGAGGGGGGGGGCGCACTCTCGTCCCCTCCTCTTTTCCTGCGGCCTGCCAGGTTGCGTGCTCGGATAAGGGTCTGGTATGGATTTTTAGGGGGACCCCACGCCGTTTTTTTTTTTTTTTTTTTGGCGCGGGGTTCCCCTTAAAATCCATACCAGACCTGAAGGGTCTGGTATGGAATTTAGGGGGAACCCCACGTCAATTTTTTTTTTAAATTTTGGCTGGGGTTCCCCTTAATATCCATACCAGACCTGAAGGGCCTTGTATGGAATTTAGGGGGACCCCCACATCATTTTTTTTTTTTTATTTTGGTTCGGGGTTGCCCTGTGGGGAATTCCCATGCCGTTTTTATCAATGAACTTCTATGTGTATTGTCGGCAATGCAATAGCCGCGGGTAGTTTTAAATGAGTTTTTTCCTTCCAAATGTCATTTTGCTGTCAGACTGTTCTAAACACAGGAAACATGCGCCCCTTTACAGGCATACTATAGACACCCCCCAGGTACGAAATTTAAAGGGATATTACACTTTTATTGTTTGACTTTAAGCATTAATAAAATCACTGCTCCTGAAAAAACGTCCGTTTTTAAAACTTTTTTTTGCATTGATCCATGTCCCCTTGGGCAGGACCCGGGTCCCCAAACACTTTTTATGACAATAACTTGCATATAAGCCTTTAAAATTAGCACTTTTGATTTCTCCCATAGACTTTTAAAGGGTGTTCCGCGGCATTCGAATTTGCCGCGAACACCCCAAATTGTTCGCTGTTCGGCGAACTTGCGAACAGCCAATGTTCGAGTAGAACATGAGTTCGACTCGAACTCGAAGCTCATCCCTACTGGCTACCATGCACAGCTGCACCAGATTCTCCAGTGCTCCAGTATGAGTAAATCTCCCCATCTGCCTTGATATTGTAATACATTCAAGGCAAAGACTAAAGAGGTAATTTATCTGAGAGCAATTGACTTTCTGATGAGTAGGGCTTCTCTCACAAATATTTTGGTACAGTGTGGCTTACCTCCTTATTCAATATACCAAATAGGCCTACATATAGTGACAGTGGAATGGTGTATGAAAGAAGCCCTGGAAAAAGAGAGAGGTCTAATCCAGAGTTGTACATTGTTAAGTAAGATGGTAGTAAGACACAACCTTTATGAATGTATTATTTATTATGGGAAAGAGAGCTAGATGAGAGAACTGAATGTCAGGTGAATAAATTGCTATCAAAGACAGCATTACCAGCTTTCATTCCTCTTTGACTCTTCAAGGGGGAATTATGACTTTAGCCTGGATAATGTTTGTATGCAGACCTTTAGACCTCACAAAGTCACAATCTATACACTTCAATCAGGATAATAAAGAAATAAGTGGTCTTTGCCTCAGAAATTGGACATCTAGGCCACCTCATAGCAACAGGGAATCAGGTCAGTAAATACAGTCAATGATAATGACGTTGCTTTATAAAAAACTGCTAATCTGTGAGGAGGGAAATTTGCTTGGGTAGTATGTCTCATTCATTTTAGGAAGGTTCACTATAAAGCAGGGATCTCAAACTCAAATTGCCAGAGGGCCACATGACAAGATTTCATATCCCATGGAGGCCGCATGCAAACTTTCAAAACTTCAAAAAACAATAAACTATACCAGCAATAATATACTATACTATACCCAGCACTTATGTCAGCAAACATATTATTAACCCCCTACACTGGTGTCAGCAAACGCATTATTAACCCTCAACACTGGTGTCAGCAAACACATTAATAACCCCCAAAACTGGTGTCAGCAAACGCATTATTAACCCAGCACTGGTGTCAGCAAACGCATCATTAACTCCCAGCACTGGTGTCAGCAAATGCATTATTACCCAGTACTGGTGTCAGCAAACGCATTATTAACCCCAACACTGGTGTCAGCAAACGCATTATTAACCCCCAACACTGATGTCAGCAAACGCATTATTAACCCCCAACACTGGTATCAGCAAATGCATTATTAACCCCCAGCACTGGTGTCAGCAAACGCATTATTACCCAGCACTGGTGTCAGCAAACGCATTATAAACCCCCAACACTGGTGTCAGCAAACGCATTATTAACCCCCAACACTGGTGTCAGCAAGCACATTATTAATCCCCAACACTGGTGTCAGCAAATGCATTATTAACCCCCAACACTGGTGTCAGCAAACGCATTATTAACCCCCAACACTGGTGTCAGCAAACGCATTATTAACCCAGCACTGGTGTCAGCAAATGCATTATTAACCCCCAGCACTGGTGTCAGCAAACGCATTTTTAACCCCCAAAACTGGTGTCAGCAAACGCATGATTAACCCCCAGCACTGGTGTCAGCAAACGCATTATTAACCCCCAACACTCGTGTCAGCAAATGCATTATTAACCCCCAACACTGGTGTCAGCAAACGCATTATTAACCCCCAGCACTGATGTCAGCAAACGTATTATTAACCCCCAACACTGGTATCAGCAAATGCATTATTAACCCAGCACTGGTGTCAGCAAACGCATTATTACCCAGCACTGGTGTCAGCAAATGCATTATAAACCCCCAACACTGGTGTCAGCAAACGCATTATTAACCCCCAACACTGGTGTCAGCAAGCACATTATTAATCCCCAACACTGGTGTCAGCAAACGCATTATTAACCCCCAACACTGGTGTCAGCAAACGCATTATTAACCCCCAACACTGGTGTCAGCAAATGCATTATTAACCCCCAGCACTGGTGTCAGCAAACGCATTGTTAACCCCCAACACTGGTGTCAGCAAACGCATGATTAACCCCCAGCACTGGTGTCAGCAAACGCATTATTAACCCCCAACACTGGTGTCAGCAAATGCATTATTAACCCCCAACACTGGTGTCAGCAAACGCATTACTAACCCCCAACACTGGTGTCAGCAAACGCATTATTAACCCCCAACACTGGTATCAGCAAATGCATTATTAACCCAGCACTGGTGTCAGCAAACGCATTATTACCCAGCACTGGTGTCAGCAAATGCATTATAAACTCCCAGCACTGGTGTCAGCAAACGCATTATTAACCCCCAACACTGGTGTCAGCAAGCACATTATTAATCCCCAACACTGGTGTCAGCAAACGCATTATTAACCCCCAACACTGGTGTCAGCAAACGCATTATTAACCCCCAACACTGGTGTCAGCAAATGCATTATTAACCCAGCACTGGTGTCAGCAAATGCATTATTAACCCCCAGCACTGGTGTCAGCAAACGCATTATTAACCCCCAGCACTGGTGTCAGCAAACGCATTATTAACCCCCAACACTGGTGTCAGCAAACGCATGATTAACCCCCAGCACTGGTGTCAGCAAACGCATTATTAACCCCCAACACTGGTGTCAGCAAATGCATTATTAACCCCCAACACTGGTGTCAGCAAACGCATTACTAACCCCCAACACTGGTGTCAGCAAACGCATTATTAACCCCCAGCACTGATGTCAGCAAATGCATTATTAACCCCCAGCACTGGTGTCAGCAAACGCATTATTAACCCCCAACACTGGTGTCAGCAAATCCATTATTAACCCCCAAAACTGGTGTCAGCAAACGCATTTTTAGCCCCCAACACTGGTGTCAGCAAACACATTATTAACCCAGCACTGGTGTCATCAAATGCATTATTAACCCCCAACACTGGTGTCAGCAAACGCATTATTAACCCCCAGCACTGGTGTCAGCAAATGCATTATTAACCCAACACTGGTGTCAGCAAACACATTATTAACCCAGCACCGGTGTCAGCAAACGCATTATTAACCCCCGACACTGGTGTCAGCAAACGCATTATTAACCCCCAGCACTGGTGTCAGCAAATGCATTATTAACCCAGCACTGGTGTCAGCAAATGCATTATTAACCCAGCACCGGTGTCAGCAAATGCATTATTAACCCCCAACACTGGTGTCAGCAAACGCATCTTTCTAACCCCTAACACTGGTGTCAGCAAATGCATTATTAACCCCCAACACTGGTGTTAGCAAACCCATTATTAACCCCCAACACTGGGGTCAGCAAACCCTTTATTAACCCCCAACACTGGTGTCAGCAAATGCATTATTAACCCAGCACTGGTGTCAGCAAATGCATTATTAACCCAGCACCGGTGTCAGCAAATGCATTATTAACCCCCAACACTGGTGTCAGCAAATGCATCTTTCTAACCCCTAACACTGGTGTCAGCAAATGCATTATTAACCCCCAACACTGGTGTCAGCAAACCCATTATTAACCCCCAACACTGGGGTCAGCAAACCCATTATTACCCCCAGCACTGGTGTCAGCAAATGCATTATTAACCCAGCACTGGTGTCAGCAAATGCATTATTAACCCAGCACCGGTGTCAGCAAATGCATTATTAACCCCCAACACTGGTGTCAGCAAACGCATCTTTCTAACCCCTAACACTGGTGTCAGCAAATGCATTATTAACCCCCAACACTGGTGTTAGCAAACCCATTATTAACCCCCAACACTGGGGTCAGCAAACCCTTTATTAACCCCCAACACTGGTGTCAGCAAATGCATTATTAACCCAGCACTGGTGTCAGCAAATGCATTATTAACCCAGCACCGGTGTCAGCAAATGCATTATTAACCCCCAACACTGGTGTCAGCAAATGCATCTTTCTAACCCCTAACACTGGTGTCAGCAAATGCATTATTAACCCCCAACACTGGTGTCAGCAAACCCATTATTAACCCCCAACACTGGGGTCAGCAAACCCATTATTACCCCCAGCACTGGTGTCAGCAAATGCATTATTAACCCAGCACTGGTGTCAGCAAATGCATTATTAACCCAGCACCGGTGTCAGCAAATGCATTATTAACCCCCAACACTGGTGTCAGCAAACGCATCTTTCTAACCCCTAACACTGGTGTCAGCAAATGCATTATTAACCCCCAACACTGGTGTTAGCAAACCCATTATTAACCCCCAACACTGGGGTCAGCAAACCCTTTATTAACCCCCAACACTGGTGTCAGCAAATGCATTATTAACCCAGCACTGGTGTCAGCAAATGCATTATTAACCCAGCACCGGTGTCAGCAAATGCATTATTAACCCCCAACACTGGTGTCAGCAAATGCATCTTTCTAACCCCTAACACTGGTGTCAGCAAATGCATTATTAACCCCCAACACTGGTGTCAGCAAACCCATTATTAACCCCCAACACTGGGGTCAGCAAACCCATTATTACCCCCAGCACTGGTGTCAGCAAACCCATTATTAAACCCCAGCATTACCCCCCACACTGCACAAATCCCCCCACACTCCATAAAATACCCTCACACTCCACCACACTCCATAAAATGCCCCCACACTCCATAAAATACCCCCACACTGCACACATTTCTACCCCAGTCACCCCACTAAGGACTTTACCTCAGTGTGATGGCTCACTCACCTCTCCTGGCAGTCAGGATCATCTGCCTCCTGAGTCCTCTCCTCCTGGCTTCCACACATGCCTAGTGACAGGGGACCCAGAGAACACAATCTCCCGCCCTGAGGTCAGGGCCTAGGTGGGCAGGGCGATGGGCGGATCCTTCCTCCGCTCTGTTCTCTCTCTGGGCTGCAGCAGCGTGCAGCAGAGAGGAGAGAGCAGATGAAGAGGTAAAGCTCTTCGGCGCCTCCCCTTCTGCGGTGCAGTGCAAAAAGACATCCTGGATTGGCCCTGCCTGCGGGCCATTTTTAACCGGTCCGCGGGCAGCAAATGGCCCGCGTGCTGGTATTTTGAGACCCCTGCTATAAAAAGATATGCAATAAGAACTTTTAATCAAAAATTTGAGACAAAATAAACTGTAAATTATACCTCTTATAAAATCTGATTTGGAAAAAAAAATTCTTTCTTTTAAAAAAAAAAAAATAGTGTTGCTCATTGGTGGCAATTATTACCTATTTCACCTTTATGTTCATACATCTTACAGTTGTTAGAGATAGTGAACTTAATTTACCTATCTGTGTACCTTAGAGCCAAAATAAATCACATGATATAGATTCCTCATTTATTCATTTGGAATGTAAGTTCTAATGGTGGTTTACATGCATCAATATCCAAAACGAGCAAATGTTAAGTAAATGAAACTTTTTAACAGGTACACAGAAAGCAATTAGATTCACAGCAGGCATGTTAGAACATTAGCAGATTATTTGATGAATGTGCTGAACCGCTTATATTCTTGTTTTCCAGTAATCACTTCCCACAGAACATAATTGTTAACTTGCATTAATTGTAGACCTGCATATGGATCTTGTGGCACTAGGAAACATAAATCATGCTCTTAGCTTTGATATTGAGAATTTCATTCTCATACAGTTAAAGGTCACTATTTTATATGTTTTGTCATCGTTTTACTTAGCGAATTCTGGGAAAATTGTCTAACATTCAAGTGACAAGCTTGGTTGCAACCTTGGATTAAACAATGCAAAATTTTCAATATTGTGTCACAGTTTAGTCACTTGTAGAACAATAATCAAGTTACTCCTGAAATATTCAGAATTCCAGTATATGTACAGGAGCATTCAATATTATACACGCACATGCACTGTATAAACAATCTTTATTAGAGACACATTTCAGCTGATGAGAGAAGGGATGCTTTAAACTAAAGTTGTAATGTTTATGGATGATTGATGTTATTTGTTTTTTATAAAGCTGAAATCCAAACAGCAAAATATACACTTCAGATACATAAGTTGAGGCTGTTTGAGCTACCAAAAGATTTGCATTGTTGTCCACCCATTGCTTAAATTTACACACTTTGCCAGACAGCAGAGCCAGGTTTGTGACCTTACTTTTTAAACAATTATGCAATAGAGCTGGGTCACTTACTTATGCTGACCCTGTTATGGGGGAATTAAAAGTTCAGCAGCATATAGATGCGCTCATCCTGCTCATGCTACTCTCTCCTACTGTCAGCATGTTCCTTTTCAGCATATTTGCATGCAGCAGAGCCATACTGAATCCCCTTTCCAAATCTGTGCTCTGCTGACCAGGAGTTTACAGGAGGCTGATAGAGATGGGTCGAACACCCCCCTGTTCGGTTCCCACTAGAAATCCTGAACAAAGTAAAAGTTCTGACCCGAACGGCAAACCCTATTGAAGTCTATGGCACCCAAACTTGAAAAATAAAAAAACCCAATTTTGAAGGCTTATATGCAAGTAATTGGTCATAAAAAGGGTATGGGGGTCAGGGTACTGCCCTGGGGGACATGTTTTAAAAAAGATAGTTTTTACAGGAGCAGTGATTATAAACATGCTTAAAGTGAAACAACAAAAATGACAAATTCCTTTAAATATAGTGCCTGGGGGGGGGGTCTCTTTAGTCTGCCTGTAAAGTGGTGCATCTGTAGCATGTATCGAATGTGCTGCAGCAAAAATGACATTTCTAAAGAAAACAAAATAAATTAAATAATATTTAAATTTCCGGCAACATAATACCATTTCCGGTAATAGAAAACTGTAAAAGAAAAAACAATGTAGGACCCCCCTGTCCATACCAGACCCAAGTCAAAATTCATACCAGACCCTTATATGAGCACGCGGGAAAGGGGGGGGATAAGTGAGCACAGCTGCACCAGATTATGCAGTGCTCCAGTATGAGTAAATCTCCTATCAGCCTTGATATTGCAATACATTCAAGGCAAAAACTAGAGAGGTAATTTTTCTGAGAGCAATTGACTTTCTGATAAGTAGGGCTGGGTTTGTGCTTTGGGGCAGAGGAGGCTCTGCCCCCTCACGTTGAATGAAAAAATGTAAAAACCCCACTGAATTCACTGCACCAATAAATTAAATTAATGAACCATGACTGATGCGTCTAATAGACGGGACACCTCCTGTTATACCAATAGTTATGGGGAACTACAAAATGTTAAGACAAAGAGATGTCTCAAGAATGGTAAAAAATTGGAAGGTCAGCTACAGTCTATGGTACAAATATATAAGACTTTATTAATGAAAAAAGGAAGATGAAAGACGTGAGGTTCATCAGAGGTGACGCAACTTAGTGCCTCAACAACGGTGAACCACACTCTCACAATATCAAAAAACAGTCAACTGAAACACAAAAAGAAATAAAATCAGTAAAAACCACTGTGCTCAAATCACCTCCCCAAACACTACACAATCCAGATTCGCCCCCTCACAGATGTAGGATACTCAATAGATGTTATTTGTTTGAAAAATATTCATTCAGGATAACTCATTGCTGTCCTGTAATGTGGTTTCAAAATAAATACTTGATGAACATGTCATTCAGAGCTAATATTCCCAAATATCCATAGGTTAGCCACTAATATCTTGTGCACAGATCCTGATAGAATTATTTTACTCCCTGCATTGATCAATACAGATCATATATTTGAATGGAATGACAGCCCCACAGTCAGTCCCGGTATTTCTGGGTGTGCTCCAACTTGCAGCTGAAAAGGAATTTAACCCTGTGTCTTGTTATGTAGCTACAGGATATCATGGAAGACAAGTTATATAGGGATATACGATTCCAGTTGTTTCCCTTTATCTTGACACAAAGAGGCTGATGTGTAGGCAATGATGAATCACAAGCAGTATAGCACAGCTGTATATGGACAATGTCTCTCAATAAGCAAATATCATTCCTGCGCATCAATCAATTTTTAAAAATAGCAGGCGGGGTGTAGCAGTAGAGATTCATTAAATGACAAGCAGAGCAGTATCTAGCCTAATCCTTGAATTTCGCTATAGTTAGTATGAAAGTATAAAACGTTTACCCTGCAAAGGTGCTTACCCCTCCTTGGGTCACGCAGTTTGTAGCAGCGATTTCTTAGGAAAAATGGTTCTGTGTGGTCGCTCTGTGCGATTTCCCTTTCACAGCTGTTGTTGGTACATTGGTGTGTAGATAGGATTTGTGTTTTCCTCACATCCGCCAGATGAATGGAGCATTCACTGTTCAGTTGTAGGGAGATTGGCTGTGATTGGCTGTATAGTTGACAGGAGCCATTCCTTATAGTAATCAATCACTATAAGGCTAGGTGCAGGGGCAGAGTGTCACCGTATCCCACGATGAAAAACACCAGGAGTCACCTCATGGGTCAGTGAGAGGGACTGGAAGAGAGAGCAGTGGTGAGTCGGCATCAGCCGTGTCGACACTTGCATTTTGTCCAGCTCAACTGCACTTCATCTGGACGCTACACAAGGGTTGCTGTAGATTATTTATAGGAACTTGTGCCTAATCAAAGCTCACCTGTGTAGTTAAAACTTTATACTGCCATCTTGTGGTGAATTAAATGTGTTACAGATAAATTAATAAGCTACCCAGACCGAAAAAGTCATCCCATAGTGAAAAGTCTAATATTTAACAATTTGAGAATATCTTCTATTTATAATCTATTAACACACCTAGGTACATGGTTTTAGATGCTCAACATACACATCTTTATCCAGAATGGACTCGTTCAAAGAGAATGAACAAGAAACAAAAACCAGAATAAAACAAAAAAGAACAGAGCAAAGCAGAAATGTTCTGGAGAAGTTCAAGAGGTCTGCATTTTTAGACGATGTAACAGTATGGCCATACATCTGGGAGTGGTTAGAAACTGCT
The DNA here is from genome assembly GCA_037952925.1 of Lithobates clamitans. Taxonomy (NCBI): domain Eukaryota; kingdom Metazoa; phylum Chordata; class Amphibia; order Anura; family Ranidae; genus Lithobates; species Lithobates clamitans. Next base: position 4,866,099 of record JBBGZY010000143.1, read on the forward strand.
CATCCCCAAGGGGTTAGAGGGACATGGAAGGAAAGGTAAAGGGAGGGGGAGGGGGGAGAGTAAAAGGAGGATGGGAAGGGGAGGGGAGAGAGGGGGAAAATGCAAAATTGTGATCCTTTTAAATAACAATAAGTAGCAATCCTTTTGCTCCACCTCAATGCCCCATGTAGGCTCATTCACCAGTTGATATTGCCCCCTTATTGCTAATATCAAAATTAGCCCCTTCTCAGTAGTAGTACTTGAAATGCTCCAACAGACCTCCAGACCTTCAGAAGACAAGTACGTGAACACTCTTTCTAGTGCAATGACATCATAAGTGTAGCACACTTCCTAAGGAGCTGCAGGTGAAATGGGATCCCTCCCCCTGTACAGCCGGGCACACTGAATTTTTACAATCTCCCAGAGTCGGTAAAGGATTTTTGGTAAAATTGTAATTTTCACAGCATTTATCCTCCCTATCTACGAGAAGTGAAGATGAGACCAGGATAAAAAAGGTTCTGAAAAAGGTGTCTGCCATGTCTTTTCTAAAAGTTTCAGAGGGCTAATATAGAGAAGACAAAAAAGGAGGTGAAAATATTCATGATAGCAGAGGGGTTTGCCGTACCTTGTCAGGTGTTGTTAGGTAAGCGTTTAGTATCCTGAATATGGACTTTAATTAAGTTTGCGAGCATCGGGCCAGGTTTGTTAGCACTTGCATAAAATTTACACTTTGACCATCTGAGTTGTTTTTTAGCCATATTGTTTAGCAGAAGGTTTATTCCAACTTTAATCGCCTCTATCACCTCTGTCAAAAAGAGGATTGTGAATCTCTACATTGGGATTCCAACTTAGCAAGGTGGGAGGACAAAGTTTACTGATACTCAGAGTATCAATATCCTGAAGAAATAAAAAGACATGGATAGAGATTCCTTCAGGGGTCACTGCTAACCCAAAGTGTCAGAGCGATCCAAGGGGGGACTCGGCACCAAATTCATACAGGTAACTTAGAGAACACATAGTAATACATTGAAACCTAATAACCTAAAACAAACGAGAACATAGACCCGTCCTGGGTGACCTGCCATAATCAATATTAGACAAAAAGTCAATACATTTGCATTCTGATGTGAGGAGACTGCAGAGGTAACAAAATCATCCACAACTGGTGTGATCGTGCAGTTGGTGAAATCCTTGTGAAAAGCAGAAAGAGAATGAAAAGGTAGACATTTTCAAGTTAGAGAAGGTGACACTCATAAAGGCTTGTCACCTGGAAACAAAGCATGTTGTAGAAGTGGAGTAGAGCAGTTCCATATGGAGTTTTTCCCAATATAAAAGACCCCTTGATAATGTCCTGTTGAACGAAACGTGTTGGGGAGGACACTAGTGTGATGTCAGGCCACTGTCTGATACCGGGTCAGCAGTGGTACACATTGTCATATGTTTATATGATTTATTTTATTTTGGCTTATAAATCCAATAAATACTACCCTATGGAATCTTAATCTGGCTCCCGGTGGGCTTTATTTACCACAGCTACATCTGGATGTTGTGAGTTTCTGGTGAGTGTCCATTTCACAGGGGTGTGGCAGATGATTTTGGAGCACTGTACTGGATCACCTCTTCACTTTTCAAGTCCCCACCAATTTTTGTTGATTTTCATTCAAGATTGAACTTATATATTCTGGTAAAAGAATATTGCAATAGGCGTATATTGATTGGTTTGCACAAAAGTTATAGCATCTACAAAATAGGGGATAGATTTATGGAATTTTTATTATTTTAATTTTTTTTACTAGTAGTAGCGGTGACCTGCGCTTTTTAGCGGGACTGCAACATTGTGGCTGACAGATCGGACACTTTTGCTACTTTTTTGGGACCATTTACACTTATACAGTGATCAGTGCTATAAATAGCCACTGATTACTGTGTAAATGTCACTGGCAGGGAAGGGATTAACACTAGGGGGCAATCAAGGGGTTAAATGTGTTTCCGAGGTGTGTTGTAACTGTAGGGGAGATGGTCTGCCAGGGACATTATTAATATTATTATTATTAATCAGGATTTATATAGGGCCAACAGTTTGTGCAGCGCTTTGCAACATGTGGGCAGACAGTACACTTACTATACAAATCAATACAGAGGGATCAGAGGGCCCTGCTCATTAGAGATTACAATCTAGAAGGGACAGTCAAGTGGAACAAAAGGTAATAACTGTGGGGGATAAGCTGATGGAGAAAACGAAAATTCAGTTGTTAGGTGTGGAGCTCGTCTAAAAGCTAATAGAGTAGGAGATAATTGGACAGATTGGGATAAGGCATTCCATAGGATTGGAGAGGCTCTGAAATGTCCTGGAGGTGAGCATGGGAGGAGGTGACGTGGAAGCTAGAGAGCAGGAGGTCTTGAGCGGAATGATGAGAACGAGTAGGCTGGTATTTAGAGACTAGGCTAGTGATGTAGTTGGGGGGCTAAGTTATGGATAGCTTTGTAAGTAGTTGTTAGTATTTTGAATTGAAATTGTTGGGTGAGCGGAAGCCAGTGGAGGGATTGACAGAGAGGAGTAGCAGACACAGAGCGATTGGTAAGGGGGATGAGTCTGGCAGCAGCATTCATGATGGATTGAAGGGGTGATAGACTATGTAGAGGTAAGCCAATGAGAAGGGAGTTGCAGTAGTCGAGGCGAGAGATGACCAGGGAGTGAATTAAGAGCTTTGTTGTGTCATTGGTTAAAAAGGGGCATATTTTGGAGATATTGCAGAGATTGAGGCATCAAAATTTGGACAGTGTTTTGACGTGAGGCTTAAGAGAGAGTTTAGAGTCCAGGACTACACCTAGAAACTTGGCATGCAGGGATGGGCTTATAGTTATGCCATCAATTTTGACAGAGAGATCAGGGGAAGGGGCACATGGGGGAGGAAGAATTATAAGTTCAGTTTTGGATAGATTAAGCTTGAGGAAGTGGTGTGACATCCAGACTGATATGTCTATTAGTAAACTAGTGATACATGAGGAGACAGAGGGAGTGAGCTGTGGGGTAGAGAAATAGATTTGTGTGTCATCAGCGTAGTGGTGGTACAGTATTAGAAGTGGTATCAGCTGACCCAGGGAGGAGGTGTAGAATGAAAATACTTGGGGGACCCCAGCAGAGAAGGAAGATGAGAGGAGGAAGTAGAGTTGTAAGAAACGCTAAAGGTGCGGTTGGATAAGTATGAAGAGAATCAGTAAAGAGTACAGTCATGAAGACCAAAGGCGTGGAGTTTTTTGAGGAGGTGGGGGTGATCAACCATATCAAAGACAGCACAGAGCTCCAGGAGGAGGAGTACAGAATAGTGTTCATTGGTTTTGACCATTAGTAGATCATTTGTTAGTTTTAGGAGAGCAGTTTCTGTGGAGTGTTGAGGACGAAATCCAGACTGAAGGGGATCAAGAAGGATATTATCAGCAAGATGGACGCTCAGTCGGTTGTAGACCAGACGTTCAAGGAGTTTGGATAAAAAGCGGAGCAATGAGATGGGGCATAGGTTGTTAAGATTGGATGGGTCCAGAGCGGTCTGATCACTGGGAACAGTGGATCCCTGTCATGTTTCCTGTCAGAACGCTGTTTGCAAATGTTTACAAAGGCAGTTCCCCGTTCTGCCTCTTTAATAGGCGATTTCAGGTTGCCAGCGGACATCGAGTCCGATCGACCCGCGGGCACGCTCCTGCAGCATGCAGCGGGCATGAGGGCGCGTGCCCCCACTATCACTCCTGCACGAGCCACCATACAGCTACGGTGATTTGCGCAGGAGAGCAGACCTGCTGCTGTATAACGATGGCGGCTGGTCGGTAAGCGGTTAAAGATGCATAGACTATAAAATTGAACACTTATTCACTGGAGGTTGTTTCAACACTTTTGTTTGTCAAGTCACACAATTATAATTTCATGTTTTCATGTTTTATCAGTAAGCATTTAAGTAGCGCTGCACTGTTCGAGAGTTTTTAACCCAAAATATGGGATTTTCTTTTACATTCACTTTCAATGATAATGGTAAACAGGATAAATAGGGAGGGTGAATTTATCTAATATGGACACAGACAGCAATATAAACTAACAGGTGTTCTAATTCTTCTCCACAATATACAGAAACAAAAAAAAAAAAGTATTGCCTTTAGTTTAATTGTGCTGACTAGAACTAGTTAACTAGTTAATGAGGTAGCCTGTTCCAATTTTCACAGCACCTACTATAAAGAAGCCTTTCCATAACTAGAAATTATACTCTTTTACTCAAGATGCAAAGAGTGCTCCCTTGTCCTTTGCAATTAACTTTTAAAAAAGTTTGCACGAAGTTCGCTATATGGACCATTTTGTATATTTAAATGTTATCTTTAAGTATTTGTAAAGGTTTTTTTCTTTTTAAATAAAAAATCATGTCATACTTACCTGCTCTGTGCAAGGGTTTTGTACAGAGCAGCCCTGATCCTCCTTTTCTGGGGTGCCCCAGTGGCACTCCTGGCTCCTCCTCTTCATCAGGGGCCCCACACAGAAAGCCGCTTTACCTGGGGGCAGCCATGTGGGTGCGCTCACGAGTCCCGCTACTGCATCAATTGACACAGACAGCAGGACTTGGCCCCAACCCTGGCTCCCATGTCACTGGATTTCATTGACAGCAATGAGAGCCAATGGCTCCTGCTGCTATCAATCTATCCAATGAGGACCCAAGACAGCATCTGTAACCGCTGGGCTTGAGCACATCACTTGAACGATCGGGTTCAGGTAAGAAAAAAGGGGGCTCTGTGGGCAGCTGCAGCACAGAAGGTTTTTCACCTTAATGTATAGAATGCATTAAGTTGAAAAACCATGAGCCTTTACAGCCCCTTTAAGCCCCACTTACAAACATGCCACACACAAATTCAAGCCTCTGATGTGTTGGTTTAAATATTTTTTTGCACACTGCACACAAACAATTGATTGTTTTAATGGAACATTTGGAAGAAGGAATCAGTGACTAGAGCAGTAGGCAGATTTACCTACTTTAGATCTCAACCCTGTATACCCCCTTGTGGGCTAGAGCAATTCCTACATTTATACGGGTCTAATGGGTCTAATAACCCTTTTACTGCTGTTGACATAACTATTACGTTGGCAGAAGTGCAGACATCTAAAAAGATTTTAGCTGCTATGGAAATTGGTTTACATTTTTATTCCAGTCGGCTTTCTTATAAAAAAAGGCTCTGACAGTAGAAGGGCTAATTCAGTCATAATTATGTAACTTCTTAAGAAAAGGAAGTATTATGTTTTTTTCTTAAAAAAACACATTTTGTGTCGCAAAAGTTATTGTGTATTTATGTAATTTATTGACAAGTACACATAGCAAAATAAAAAAAAATACATTTTTTCTGATTCAACCAGCTATTTTTAAAATAAATAATGTACAAGATAGAAGTGTCAATTTTTTCTATAATTTGTCATGCTTATAATATCTAACTGTCATAACTAAATGTCATAATGAAAATGATGTTTCTTGCTACAAAACAAGCAAAAAACAAAAATGGTAAAAAATATACTAATTAAAAAAAAATAAGCGAACAAAAAAAATTAATTACGACAAAATAGGGCAATTTTCAGTCAATTTTAACCACTCTTAATCTACTGAAAATCACACACACACAGTCACAAATAATCGCCAAAAATAGGAATCCACTACCCACCAGTTGAATGACCACAAGCATTGAGTTAGATGTGAAATCAAAACTGGGATATAAATTGACAGTTTCAATACACTTTACTGGAAGTTTACATTGATAATGTAAATAAAAGCTACAGAAACTTTGAGGAAATTGGATTATTTCATTGTGTTTAATTGCAGCAATTTTGCTCCCACCTCTTTGCAGTTCAATGAAAGTTTAAAGATTTCAGTATTAAATTACTATATATATGGCTAGCTATTGGGTTGGTAAGGGCTCAGACAGGTACAGTTCTCCAATAAGTGCAATCAAAGAAGCAGGCTTGTTTATACAGAAGCACTGTCAGCACTCCTGTAGCAGACCTGGACCCAGATATCTGTGCCTAATGATAAATCCAGCCGTAGCAGGCGAAACGTTTAAAGGCTTAAGTGTGCTTACTCCAAACAATGTTCTCTCTCAGTTATTGCTGTTCAAAAACTGTTCACATAGCATATGTTACTTTTAACGTAACATTTATAGGCCATGATCATCTCTATTCTCTATCCAATATTTTATTAACACATATAATTGCAGCAAACGGCAGTCCCAATGACTAATTGCATTAACCACTTCAATTCCAGGCTATCTTACACCCTTCTTGCCCCAGGCCAATTTTCAGCTTTCAGCACTGTCATACTTCGAATGAAAATTGTGCGGTCTTGCAACACTGTACTCAAATGCAATTTTTATCATTTTTTGAGACAGATAGAGCTTTTTTTGGAGGCTTTTAATCACCACTGGGGTTTTTATATTTTGCAAATAAATGAAAAAATACCAACAATTTTGAAAAAAAAAGCATTTCTTAGTTTCTGTTATAAAATTTTTCAAATAAGTAATTTTTCTTCTTCACTGATGAGCTTCAATAAGGCTGCACTAATGGGCACTGATGAGGCTGCACCGATGGGCACTAATGTTCATAAATGAGGCTTCACTGATGGACACTAATGAGGCTGAACTGATGAGGTGGCACTGATGGGCATTAATGAGGTGGCAGAGGCAGAACTGATGGGCAATGATAGGTGGCACTGATGGGCACTGTTAAGCCGCACTGATAAGCTGCACTGATGGGCACCGATAAACTGTACTGATAATCAGGACACTGATGATTAGTGCCCTGATTATTAGTGAAAATGCTGTTCTTAATGTGCCCTAACAGATCAGTTCTGCTTTCCTATTATGCTGTCTCTGTGTGAGAAAAAAGAGCAGATAATTGGCAAGTCTGTTGGACACAGCTGATCACATGATAAAGAGCCACTGTGGTTGACCCTTTTCCCCAACCTGTGATCTGCTGTGTCCAAGGCACACAACAGTCACAGAGCTTGCCTGATGCTCACCCCAGGAGCATGTGGGAGGCAAACACATGGGAGGACATCCAAGAATGTCCTTCCAGAACTGGAGGCCAGCACTGTAGCTGTTTATTGGCTATAGTGTGGGCATAAAGTGGTTAAGCTAGTGGTATCACTGTTCTCTCTGCACTCTTACGAGAGAGCTGTGTCTGGAAAAAGACAAAAAAATGGATTGTAAACAGTCATAGATTATGCAACTTTCTTTCCTTCAACCATGTTTTGCAGGAAAGAAAATAGCTCAATTCTCCCATCAACACAGCCAGTGTTGATATGGATATCCCTCCCACTGTGCTATTATATTTTGACAGTGGGAGGCATCCCCGCTATCAGAATACAATGATCACTGCTGGAGACTATCCATCTGCAGGGACCAAACAAAAAAATACCTGACAGGCTGGTTGTACTGAAGTTTATCAATAGATCGACTTCAGTACAAGCAGCCTTCCCATAGATGGATTGACATTCATCTGGTCCCTGCTGATCTGGCCAAATTTTGATCTGTCTGTGGTCTATGTTCACTCTTAGCACCTCATACTTATTTGCATATAACACCTGGAGATCTCCCCTAATAGGCAATGAATATGTTAGTCTGAGTTACTGCACTGTAACCACTGTTCTTTATCCTGTAAGTTTACAAGTATTTGGAAATGTGTATTACCTTTCCCATGTGTCTCTGCACTACAGAAAATGTGTTTTTTTTTCAAATAAAGCATTTGCACAAAAAAAATATTTGCTTAGCTATTGTAGGATAACAATACATTAAACATTTATTGTATTTCTGTTCTCCATTGTTTTCTTCCTAGTGAGAAAAGATAAAAAAAAAAAAAACAGAAAAGGGAGAATCAGCTATACACATATTGCACTGCACATTACAAATGTGTACAATGACTAGTGAGACTATAAAGCCATGGACACAAATAATATCTGGCCATATCTCTGAATGTTAAAATCAATAATTTATTTTCATACTTAGCAGGAGGATAAATTTTCTGTGTTTTACCATCTTGATCGTGACAACTTGATGTGACTAGTAAAACAATGAAATGTCAACCTGCAGCTATGCTTGAAGTGAAATATTGATGATTAGATTAAACGAAGCATGTTGCAGATTCCGATCACACAGTGATTATTGCAGGGAGCCTAAATGTGCTTGTATAATAGTTGGCTACCTTGAAACAACAGCCTTGCAATCATAATAATCATATATATTATTTATGTTAAAAAAACATGCACAATTAACAAAATACATTGCTAAATAATCTGTCTAGGCACTTACATATGTCTATAATCTACCAAAATACAAGATATGACTATTCGGCTCAACCAGGTCTGAAGTCTCCTTGGGTACTTCACTAAGTCCAAATAACAAACTCACTGCACAAATGAAAGGCGTGAATGGTTTCCAGTGGTTGCAGTTTCATTATTAAAGGCCCATCTATGTCAATAAATTACATTTTACAAATGTGTTGCTATGTTAATAACATCTTGCTCAAAAGATTCACATATGTATTCCAGTGTATTCTGGTAGAGGGAGAAGACAAAACTGGATGAATTATTATCCCATTTACAATACTTACATTTTTTTTAACCACTTTGTATTATATTTGCATTTTGGAGATTGCATATTTTATGGGTTTTATGAAAATGTTGGGTCTTTGTTCGTTCCTATAATAAGAAAGTTGTAGAAGGATGTTATGTGCACTTAACCAAGTAAACAGCACTGGAGTTTATTTACTAAAGGCAAATCCACTTTGCACTACAAGTGCACTGCAAGTGCACTTGGAAGTGCAGTCGCTGTAGATCTGAGGGGGACATGCAAGGAAAATAAAAAACAGCATTTTTTCTTGTACATGATTGGATGATAAAATCAGCAGAGCTTCCCCTCATTTCAGCTCTTCCCCTTAGATCTAAAGCGACTGCACTTCCAAGTGCACTTGCAGTGCACATGTAGTGCAAAGTGGATTTGCCTTTAGTAAATAAACCCCACTATTCCACATCAGTTGACCACCTGCTGTTACCTCAACTTCTAGTGGCACAAAGGGGTTTGCTTTACTAAAGCCAAATAGACTGCACACTTCACAAGTGCTGTTGCACTCTGAAGGGCATTTGCTCCAGAACTTAGTAAATGAGATGAAAATTCATTTTACAAAAAATAATAATCACTTGCAAGGAAAATAAAAAAAATGCATTTTGCTTGCACATGGTTGAATAATAGCTGCCACCAGAGCTACCTCTCATTTACTAAGCTCTGGAGCAAACGCCCTTGCAGAGTGCAAATGCATTTGCAAAGTGCAAATGCATTTACAAAGTGCACAGTCTATTTTCCTTAAGTAAATCAAATCCAAAAGGCTTTTTTGCTACCTCTTATCCTGGTAAATATATAATTGAAGGCATTTTGTTTTACCTTTTGATACATGCATAAGTAAATACCTGTCAGAAATTCAGAGATGTCCTGTGCACACTTCCTGTAATATCTCAAAAAATCTAGTTAGACTTCCTAGTTCATGTCTTAAACTACAGAATATTTAGTGTTTAGAGTTGTAGGAGAGTGGGAAGGTTTAAAGGGGTTGTAAACCCTCTGTTTTTTCTTTTTTTTAAATAACATACATGACTATACTTACCTGATCTGTGCAATCGTTTTGCACAGAGCAGCCTCAAACCTTTTCTTCTGGGGAGCCCTGCCAGCGCTCCAGGCCCATCCTCTTCATCAAGTACCCCCATGGAAAGCTGATTTCCCTGGGACACCCATGCAGGCTTCCTATTCGATCCCATGTTAATGAGTTTGATTGACAAAGGCTCCTGCTCCTCCAAAGGCTCCTGCTGCTATCAATCTGTCCAATAAGGAGAGAGACAGTGGCTGGAGCCGCTGCGCTTGTGCACATTGCTGGATCGGAAAAAGGCTCAAGTAAGAAAAAGTGGGGGTCTGGGGGAAGTTGCAGCACAGAAGGTTTTTCACCTTAATGCATTGAATGCATTAAGGTAAAAACCTTGAGGCTTTACAACCACTTTAAGTAGTTTAGAAAAAGACAACTGGCTGGTCCAAACCACTAAATCCACAAAATTACTGTGTATTGTCACCCCACAACAGGGCTTCAGGAGTGCATTTATGGAAGGTCAACATGTATTTTTCTGTACTTGCATATCTTTTAAATGGATAAAACATGGGGAAATTAGCATTTATTGTGTGTACTACATTATGTTTTTTTTTACCTTATTGTACCAGACATACACTTTAAAGGTGTAATATTTATCTAGGAATGAGCAAGTTTATGGTACATAGAATCTCAAAAAAAGTCAGGGCACAGGAAACATGTTTGTTGGATTATATATTCAGCATATAAGGTAACAGGACAAGTTAGGTTAGACCCCACTCTAAAGAAACCCAAAGTTTGTATTCACTCTGTTCCATGTGCATGCAGATTGTATGGTAAAACACACTTGTAGGTGTGATTTTTTTAATGTACTGTTTACAAGAAGGTATAGTATATAATCCTTACTCATTTACATAGGAAGAGGGGCATATTGGGGTATCTTATGTTTGAAAGGGGCTTCAAAATTCTGATAAGCCCGTACCCACAGATCCCAACACTTATAAGTAGTATGTCATACAACCCACCAGAATACAGTACAATATTACAAGTAGGGCAGGGCAAAACATGTTGGAAGCATAGCCTGGATGAATTGAGATGAGGCTACTTTTACCTGCTAACCACTTGGGCCTGGTGAGGTGTGCAGCGGCCAGGCTAGTTATTTCTATCTCTGCACAATACTATAAGTAGCCACATTTACAAGTTTAACAAACAACTGTCTGTGTTCTCTCTGTAATTCTCCTTTTAGTTTTTCCTATTGGCACTTAAAGAGGTATCAAACTCTTTTGTTTAAAAAAGTATGGCTCCCCTGCAGGTTAATGTCATAATGTGCTAGCATACACCACATACTAGCACAGTGTGACAGACTTACCTGTAAAGCGGATCCCTCCAGAGATGCACTGTCACTGCTGACATAGGTTCCATATTCACCTGGTCTTCCTTCAGGGTTTGTGCACTCCTTCTGTTTGAATGATCAGGCCACAAGGACATGCGCACACACACAGGAGTCATGATCCTGGCACAGCGCTCTGAATTTAAATATAGTAGAAAACACCTGTAGTAATTCCCCAATGTGGTGAGCGATTGGTGCTCTGGCTTGTAGTGTCCTCCTAGCACCCAAGCAAACATGTAGATGAAAGAAAGTTTCCGCAATTAAATCATTTATTAGTCCAGGTGTGGTACAAAATAATACAGTGCTTACGTGTTTCAGCGTGTAGCCTAATCGTAACCAATGATTAAGGCTACATGCTGAAACGTATAAGCCTTGTATTATTTTGTACCACACCTGGATTAATAAACTCCAGAAGATAAAGTTGCCAGCTTTCTTTCATCTACAGCACTCTGAATGGACAGCATACTGGAGCGTGCCGTCCATTCAGGGCACAGTGCGCATGCGCTATTGATGTTGCCGGGTGCTAGAAATGTGAATATCTCCTAAATGGTGCACGTTCAGGAGATATTCACTGTACCTACAGGTAAGCATTATTATAGTCCTACCTGTAGGTACAACTCAAAAGGTGGACTTTAAAGAGGGAAAGAGAAGATATGCTTGATTTAAGTAACGTTTTAAAGTAAATTTGATAGCTGACACTCAATGATATAAGTTTTTATGTTTTAAAAAGTTTATTTTTCTTGTTGAATGAATGTGCTTTTACTGCCCTGAAACTATCATGCAATAAAAAAAATCAATACAGTATATTTTGAGGGCTGAAAATGTTAACTTTTGGGACAGGTAATAACGAGGGGATACATCACACAAACCAATGATAATACATTATTTTTTGAGAGTTTGAAACAAAAACACCTCTCATTTTAATAATATAACACATACAGCAATTGCCATTATCAGCAAATATGGGTTACATTATTTAAATTTTAATCTAAAACACAAATAAGTAAAAGTTATATATCACCTTTACAGTCATCTTTATTAATAATATATCAGGAACCTGTGGGAAGATGTTTTATTTAGGATGTCTCTGTTAACATGTAGTGTAAATCCCCAGAAGACATTTCTTAGACTTTACACTTGGATATAGACAGTTTGAGGCTTTAAGGCATTTCATGCAGCTATGTGAAGAACAATAATAATTAGTGCAGGTTCTGATACTAGACAGTGTATGTGTGATGGCCAGATAGAAAGCAAAATACAGCAGACTGCCTAATGATCACATATTAAAACATGCTTCTGTTGATAAATATATATGTAGCTGGCAATGCTGATATGGTTGAAAAACTGAGCTCCAGGCAGATAGAGGCATGAGGAGGAAGTATCAGTCAACAAGACTGACTGGAGGAGAGAGCAAAGCAAGCAGTGTTAATGACTTAAAGGGTAATTCCACTTTTGTGAAAAAAACAAAAAACAAATACAAAGAAAATGCAGCATTATACAATTGTGACACAAGCTATATTGTAAATTAATGTTATAAAAATACCTTTCCTTTTCATTTTGCAGCAGTATAATTTTCTGCAAAACTCAATGCAATATGGAAACCTGGAGGTGTTTTGTACACAGATGGTGTACACAACACCCTCAAAAATGTAATTTCCTGTGTGATTGACTCACTGATTTTCCCAAAAGTTTGCACTAAGATACAAGTAAGATTTTAGGCATCTTCTGAAATAGGACTTACATATTTTATTAGATACTCCCCCAGGATTAATTACTTCTAATGGAATGCAAATGCTGCAACATTCCTCATTAGAACACTGAAAGTGTATCAACTGATTAGATTGAACACAGAGACTTCTATTCAGAAATTAGTATTCCAAGGACATTGTGGAGTATACAGCTTTTTCTTAGCTCCTTCCCAATGCTGCCTCCTGGCCCTTTAAAAGCTTCTAAATGCTGGGAGGCAGAGACAGGCATTCAAGCCATGTGACCACTGTGATTGGCTGTCACGTGATCAGAAAGCTCCTGATCAGAAGCATCGGGAGCTTTCCAGTTCCTGTGGGTGACAAAAAAAATTGTATACATAGTGCGGCCTCTCTGTGTTAAAGCCCACCCACCAGGAAACTGCATATATGTGTACCATCGCCGGGAAGAGGTTAAAAACAAAATTTGTTCCAGCCTGACAGCCTGTGCCATGTTTTACTGCCCATAGGCCACACCTGGAACACCTAACCCAGTTCTGTTATCATGTTGCAGTTTGCTTTGCACAGTTGTGCCATTCACTTGATGGACCGGGTATCCCTCGGATCCCTATAAAGGACTGCTTCTCTTTCCACGACCATGAGGACCCTTGAATCTCATGGTGAGAAGTCTTCTTGACTCAGTCCTCAAGGTACCACTATCGAAAGGCAAGGCTCTTTACAGTTCTGATGACAGCTTCATAAGGACATACTGTCTCATTGAGTCTCTCACTGTCTAGCATGAAGTCTCCTCGCCTACACAGTTATTGCCCCTACTTAATCCATGATCCGACCCGGGGTGGTGTTCAGTGCAGTGTGTTCTACTAGGCTGCCCTGTTTGCCATCTCAGTCTGCTTTCACTCTTGTAGTAAGTATTGGACACCTTAGCGCGAAGTTCGATTTTGGTCAGTTTGGAGGTTCTCCCCTGACCCCCTTACTCTATGTTGGTTTCTGTTTTTATTGTTTCATGTTTTTAATTTTTTTGATTATGGAAGATTCGAGAGTAATGTTGTACTGTACTGCATCTGTACTACATCTTCACAGTGATTCAGTCAAAAGCCTCTGTTTTGATATTGCTACGTAGTTTTAGCTGCACTGGATCGGCTTCTCCATGGAGACTACCCACCCCGCATATGGGATATTCTGCACCCACCTTCACATATCCTCCCCTTTTACCGATTCATTACGGTACATAAAACAATCTCGGTATCTAATCATCCCCAGTTTTTTGATAAATCCTTTAAACAATTCTATGGCACTACCCATACAACTAAGTCCCGTGGAGTAGCAATATTCATACGCAACTCATTGACGTTTGACATAACCCATGTATATAAAGACCCGGAAAGCTGATTTATAATTCTTTAAGGTATAATAAAGGGCTGTGCTACCACCATAACCTCAGTCTGTGCTCCTAACGAAGCCCAGGCATAGTTTTTTAGATGCTTTTTCGACACTTTGGATTGATATATCTCTCCCCACATTTGATTGTGGGAGGCAATTTCAATCTTACAGCACACCCAATGCTGGACAGAAGCAGAATTACCACAACAACCAAGGCCTTCCTTAAGTTGGTAGTCAGTTCTCTAAACGCTTTACAACTCATCGATGCCTGGAGAGAGCACAATGTGGGTTCTAGATCATATAATTTCTACTCCAACCCACACGATAGCTATGCTAGACTAGACTACATTTTTTGCACCCATGTAGTCCTTGCCAACTCCTCAGTGGCGGGGATTCATGTTTGCCCCTGGTCAGACCACCACATGGTGGCAATCTCAATATCTCAAATAGGCCTCAAAGCCTCCACATATACATAGAGACTAAATGATTCTCTGCTCACAGACCCAACAACCATAGAAACTCTCTCTAACCACTTAAACAACTACTTTGCTGAGAATTCTTTGCCTGACACTTCTCCCACCACGTTATGGACAGCCCATAAGGCCGTCATGCGTGGTCATCTCATTAATCTGGCGACAAAATGGCACAGGACTAAATTGGCGAACTTATGTTCCCTTACAAAAGCACTAGATCACCTGTACAACCAATATAATCAATCTCCCACCCCTAACTTCTCAACAAATTAGTTCCAAAAAAAGCGCTCTAGACTCAACTACTGTCTGAAGACACAGAAAAGGCTTTGTGTTGGTCCAGGGAAAAATTTTTGTTGTTTAGTAACTCTGCTTCTACTATGTTTGCAAGGAAACTCAATCACTTGGTTAAACCACCTCATGTATTTAAACTGCATAACTCTACCAGCTCCATGGTATTTCACCCCAATGAGGCTCTGGATAGGGATGAGCTTCGAGTTCGAGTCGAAATCATGTTCGACTCGAACATTGGCTGTTCGCAAGTTTGCCGAACAGCGAACAATTTGGGGTGTTCGTGGCAAATTCGAATGCCGCGGAACACCCTTTAAAAGTCTATGGGAGAAATCAAAAGTGCTAATTTTAAAGGCTAATGTGCAAGTTATTGTCATAAAAAGTGTTTGGGGACCTGGGTCCTGCCCCAGGGGACATGGATCAATGCAAAAAAAAGTTTTAAAAATGGCCGTTTTTTCAGGAGCAGTGATTTTAATAATGCTTAAAGTCAAACAATAAAAATGTAATATTCCTTTAAATTTCGTACCTGGGGGGTGTCTATAGTATGCCTGTAAAGGGGCGCATGTTTCCTGTGTTTAGAACAGTATGACAGCAAAATGACATTTTGAAGGAAAAAACTCATTTAAAACTACCCGCGGCTATTGCATTGCCGACAATACACATAGAAGTTCATTGATAAAAACGGCATGGGAATTCCCCAAAGGGGAACCCCGAACCAAAATTAAAAAAAAAAAAATGAAGTGGGAATCCAAGTCCATCTTCTGGTTCTTCTGGTTCTTCTGGCTCTTCTGGTTCTTCCTCCGGCATTCTCGTCCAGCATCTCCTCTGCGGCGTCTTCTATCTTCTTCTCCTCGGGCCGCTCTGCACTCATGGCATGGGGGGGAGGCTCCCGCTCTTCTCTTCTTCTTTTCTTCTCTTCTTCTCTTCTTCATTTTCTTCTCCGGGCCGCTCCGCAACCCATGCTGGCATGGAGGGAGGCTCCCGCTGTGTGACGGCGCTCCTTGTCTGACAGTTCTTAAATAATGGGGGCGGGGCCACCTGGTGACCCCGCCCCCCTCTGACGCACGGGACATGACGGGACTTCCCTGTGGCATTCCCCGTGACGTCACAGGGAAGTCCCGTCAAGTCACCGTGCGTCAGAGAGGGGTGGGGTCACCGGGTGGCCCCGCCCCCCGTTATTTAAGAACTGTCAGACGAGGAGCGCCGTCACACAGCGGGAGCCTGGAATTGTCAAAAACTGTCTCTTGTCATTTTTAACATTTTTGACAGTTTTTTAGTGAAATGGTAGGGGTAAGTACCCCCTTACCATTTCACACAGGGGGGGGCGGGATCTGGGGGTCCCCTTGTTAAAGGGGGCTTCCAGATTCTGATAAGCCCCCCGCCCGCAGACCCCCACAACCACCGGCCAGGGTTGTGGGGATGAGGCCCTTGTCCTCATCAACATGGGGACAAGGTGTTTTGGGGGGCTACCCCAAAGCACCCTCCCAATGTTGAGGGCATGTGGCCTGGTACGGTTCAGGAGGGGGGCGCACTCTCGTCCCCCCTCTTTTCCTGCGGCCTGCCAGGTTGCGTGCTCGGATAAGGGTCTGGTATGGATTTTTGGGGGGACCCCACGCCGTTTTTTTTTTTTTTTGGCGCGGGGTTCACCTTAAAACCCATACCAGACCTGAAGGGTCTGGTATGGAATTTAGGGGGAACCCCACGTCATTTTTTAAAAAATTTTTGGCCGGGGTTCCCCTTAATATCAATATCAGACCTGAAGGGCCTGGTATGGAATTTAGGAGGACACCCACGTCATTTTTTTTTTTTTAATTTTGGTTCGGGGTTCCCCTTTGGGGAATTCCCATGCCATTTTTATCAATGAACTTCTATGTGTATTGTCGGCAATGCAATAGCCGCGGGTAGTTTTAAATGAGTTTTTTCCTTCAAAATGTCATTTTACTGTCAGACTGTTCTAAACACAGGAAACATGCGCCCCTTTACAGGCATACTATAGACACCCCCCAGGTACGAAATTTAAAGGGATATTACAGTTTTATTGTTTGACTTTAAGCATTATTAAAATCACTGCTCCTGAAAAAACGGCCGTTTTTAAAACTTTTTTTTGCATTGATCCATGTCCCCTGGGGCAGGACCCAGGTCCCCAAACACTTTTTATGACAATAACTTGCATATTAGCCTTTAAAATTAGCACTTTTGATTATTCATGTTCGTGTCCCATAGACTTTAACGGTGTTCGCTTGTTCGAACAAACTTTTTTCCTGTTCGCATGTTCTGATGCGAACCGAACAGGGGGGTGTTCGGCTCATCCCTAGTTCTGGATGTGTTTGTCAACTACTACCAAAAACTATTTTCCAAACCAGCAGGGTCCTCTGACCCAAACTCCCAAGCATTGTTTGAAGAATTATCTCTACCCACTCTATCTGCCCAGCAACTAAAAACCCTAAATGCTCCCTGTACTACATCAGAAATAGCAGATATTTTTAAGTCCCTCAAATCCTCTACAGCTTCTGGTCCAGATGGCTACTCTACCACAAATTTTTAAATAAAATTCTCCTCTTTGCTGACCCCAAAATTAGTCACCCTTTATAATCACATCCTGAAAGGCCATGACTTCCCTTCGGAAATGGTCCTGGCCAATATGTCCCTCACCCCGAAATCACACAATGATCACTCTATCCCCCAAAACTTCTGTCCTATCTCCGTCATTAACAATGATTTGAAAAAATTTGGCCGATTACTGGCAGATAGACTGGCCGCGGTGATCACCTCACTTATCTCTCCAAACCAGACTGGTTTTATACCGGGCAGACAGATCACCGATAACATACGTTTGGTGACAAACATTATCCAGGATGCCAATCTGCACTCTACCCAGGTACTGCTCTTTAGCCTAGATATACATAACGCATTTGACAGCATGAGCTGGTCATATCTAGATCACCTACTGCCCAAATTTGGAATCATGAGAGCTTTTATAGAAGGTTTTCATGTGCTTTACCAAGTCCCCCAAACTTGTATCAAATTACCGGGTAACAATTCCCAATTTTTCCCACTTCAAAGAGGTATGAGTCAGGGCTGTTCCCTATCCTCTCTCCTATTTGCCCTGGCAATAGAACCTTTGTCTAAAGCTATTGCTAACAATCAAGACATCAAAGTCTACAGAAAGGGACCTGTAGAACATAAACTGAGCCTATAGGCCAACGGTGTTGTCCTATTTTTGACAAACCCCCTAATTGCACTTCCAAATTCAACATCACTGTTATGCCCCGTACACATGATCGGACTTTGTTTGGACATTCCGACAACAAAATCCTAGGATTTTTTCCGACGGATGTTGGCTCAAACTTGTCTTGCATACACACGGTCACACAAAGTTGTCGGAAAATCCGATCGTTCTGAACGCCGTGACGTAAAACACGTACACCGGGACTATAAACGGGGCAGTGGCCAATAGCTTTCATCTCTTTATTTATTCTGAGCATGCGTGGCACTTTGTCCGTCAGATTTGTGTACACATGATCGGAATTTCCAACAACGGATTTTGTTGTCGGAAAACTTTATATTCTGCTCTCAAACTTTGTGTGTCGGAAAACTTGTTCCAATCTTTTTGAATTTGTTCAAATGCACTGCTATGCCAATTAATATACCAGATAATTTGGCCACCACCTTGCAACAGCACTTTGCATTCACGTGGTGCACCCACTCTTTTCGGTATTTGGGTATTCAACTCACACCCTCATTTTCAGATCTTTTTTATCTCAATTACCACCTGTTCGTTGTTCATATAAGGACCTTACTAAAAATGTGGACAACATACTGCATCTTTTTTTTGGGCAGAGTAATGGCCATCAAAATAGCGATTTAGCCCAAAATACTTTTTTCTTTTTAGGACCTTACCCATTTATATCTCAAAATCCTATATTAAATCACTCTAAAGGGATATTAATACATTTGTATGGCATTCAAAGCACACTAGATTTAATAAGTCACTGCTGTATAGGCCCCAACCTCTCTGAGGTTTAGGCCTCCTGAATTTATGGCAATATTATCTAGCGTCCAGACTCACCCAGACCACCCAATGGCATGCTTCGATACCGGACATCCCATGATTACCATTTGAAATGCATGCTGTATTTCCGTACCACCTCCCGGGCCTACTTTGGTCCAAATCCATAGAGGTGCGTATTATAGCTTCCCTCAACCATATTATTTTTCAATCCCTTCACCTCAGGCCTCAGCAAATACAAACTATCCTCACCATTAGCACCCCTTTATTCATTTCTAGAAGATCCTGACTTCCCCTCAGCTTTTCAACAGAGAGACAGTGTTCTTAGATGGAGCTCTAGTGGCCTAACAACCTTCTCATCCCTTAACTCAGAATATACCATGATTTACCTTCCTCTGAACATTTTACATATCTCCAAATTCAGCACTTCTATCAAAGCAGAGGTACTTTATCGTCCCGCATTCGTAGTACTCAATTTGAACTTATTTGTGAACACACCTCCAGGGACAGAGGAGTAATCTCACACTTAAATAGGTACAATAATAAGGCCTTATTTGACCAGAAGACTAAACTAAGGAGGTGGCTCTCTCTTTTTCACCTCCTGAATGGGAAGAGATGCTAGAAAATACAGTGGGGATGGAAAGTATTCAGACCCCCTTAAACTTTTCACTCTTTGTTATTTTGCAGCCATTTGCTAAAATCATATACGTTCTTTTTTTTCCTCATTAATGTACACACAGCACCCCATATTGACAGAAAAACACAGAATTGTTGACATTTTTGCAGATTTATTAAAAAAGAAAAACTGAAATATCACATGGTCCTAAGTATTCAGACCCTTTGCTGTGACACTCATATATTTCACTCAGGTGCTGTTCATTTCTTCTGATCATCCTTGAGATGGTTCTACACCTTCATTTGAGTCCAGCTGTGTTTGATTATACTGATTGGACTTGATTAGGAAAGCCACACACCTGTCTATATAAGACCTTACAGCTCACAGTGCATGTCAGAGCAAATGAGAATCATGAGGTCAAAGGAACTGAAGAGCTCAGAGACAGAATTGTGGCAAGGCACAGATCTGGCCAAAGTTACAAAAAAATTTCTGCTGCACTTAAGGTTCCTAAGAGCACAGTGGCCTCCATAATCCTTAAATGGAAGACATTTGGGACGTCCAAAACCCTTACCTAGAGCTGGCCGTCCAGCCAAACTGAGCTATCGGTGGAAAAGAGCCTTGCTGAGAGAGGTAAAGAAGAACCCAAAGATCACTGTGGCTGAGCTCCAGAAATGCATTCGGGAGATGGGAGAAAGTTGTAGAAAGTCAACCATTACTGCAGCCCTCCACCAGTCAGGGCTTTATGGCAGAGTGGCCCAACGGAAGCCTCTCCTCAGTGCAAGACACATGAAAACCCGCATGGAGTTTGCTAAAAACCACCTGAAGGACTCCAAGATGGTGAGAAATAAGATTCTCTGGTCTGATGAGACCAAGATAAAACTTTTTGGCCTTAATTCTAAGTGATGGTGGCAGCATCATGCTGTGGGGGTGTTTTTCAGCTGCAGGAACAGGACGACTGGTTGCAATCGAAGGAAAGATGAATGCGGCCAAATACAGGGATATCCTGGATGAAAACCTTCTCCAGAGTGCTCAGGACCCTAAGCACACAGCTAAAATAACGAAGGAGTGGCTTCACAACAACTCTGTGACTGTTCTTGCATGGCCCAGCCAGAGCCCTAACTTAAACCCAATTAAGCATCTCTGGAGAGACCTAAAAATGGCTGTCCATCAACATTTACCATCTAGCCTGACAGAACTGGAGAGGATCTGCAAGGAGGAATGGCAAAGGATCCACAAATCCAGGTGTGAAAAACTTGTTGCATCTTTCCCAAAAAGACTCATGGCTGTATTAGATCAAAAGGGTGCTTCTACTAAATACTGAGCAAAGGGTCTGAATACTTAGGACCATGTGAAATTTCAGTTTTTCTTTTTTAATAAATCTGCAAAAATGTCAACAATTCTGTGTTTTTCTGTCAATATGGGGTGCTGTGTGTACATTAATGAGGGAAAAAATGAACTTAAACGATTTTAGCAAATGGCTGCAATATAACAAAGAGTGAAAAATGTAAGGGGGTCTGAATACTTTTCTAATATACTTCAGGTGGTGTACACAGTACACAGTACCATTCACCCATAGGGCAGTTGCTACTACTTTTCTGGTGGTGTACACAATACAATACACCCATAGTTGTTATTACACTTCTGTTGGTGTACACCAGGGATATGCAATTAGTGGACCTCCAGCTGTTGCAGAACTACAAGTCCCATGAGGCATAGCAAGACTCTGACAGCCACAAGCATGACACCCAGAGGCAGAGGCATGATGGGACTTGTAGTTTTGCAACAGCTGGAGGTCCGCTAATTGCATACCTCTGGTGTACACAGTACCGTGCACCCATAGTGCAGTTACTACTACTTTTCTGGTGGTGTACACAGTACACAATACATACAGTGCACCCATAGGTGCTAATAGACTTCTGGTGGTGTACACAATACCGTTCACTCCTAGTGCAGTTGCTACTACTTTTCTGGTGATGTACAAAATACATACACTGCACCCATAGTTGTTATTACACTTCTGTTGGTGTACACAGTACCGTGCACCCATAGTGCAGTTGCTACTACTTTTCTGGTGGCGTACACAGTACACAATACATACAGTGCACCCATAGTTGCTATTAGACTTCTGGTGGTGTACACAATACCGTGCAACCCTAGTGCAGTTGCTACTACTTTTTTGGTGGTGTACACAATGTTTAACAGGGGCATGTAATTACAATTCTTGATATAATATTTCACAGCAGGGCCCGTTCCAGTGCCCACCAAGAGTAACTGTGAGGGCTTACAGTGTTCTGGTACCACCAACACCTAAGGCCCAATTTTCCAAAGCATGTATAGGGCAGGCCATATAGTATATACAGGCGGTCCCCTACTTTCAAACATCCGACTTACAAACGACTTCTACTTACAAACTCAGGGAGAAAACAGGAAGTGAGAGGAAATCTACCCCTAGGAAAATGTTCTCCTGTAATAGGTATTATGGGAAAAAGGTGTCTCCACTGATGATCACCAATCCTAGTTTCCCTAATAAACCAAAATTTTCAAAATCCAATTGTCATTGGGACAGAAAGTGAGGTGAAATCTTTTGAACAGGGGCACAGACAGCAAAACAAATGTTACAGGGATCATAACCCTTCCCTATGTTATGTAAAAAGCTTAAAAATAGATTTTTTTGGCTGGAGCTACACTTTAAAAATGTACCTGTTCCAAATTACAAACAGATTCAACTTAAGAACAAACCTACAGTCCCTATCTTGTTTGTAACCCGGGGACCACCTGTATACTGTTGTTCAGAGTATATAGGGCCTGGGGGCCCCACACCTTTTCTTTTGTAATTTGGGTGTGGGGTTCCCCTTAATATCCATACCAGATCCAAAGGGCCTGGTAATGGGCTGGGGGGGGGACCCATGCCATTTTTCTCAATGATCTTCCATTTCATTACAGCTGCAAGCACTTTTAAATGACTTTTATTCCTTTTAGAAATGTCATTTTGTGCAGGGACTGTTCTAAACACGGGGAAAATGTGCCACTTTACAAGCACACTATAGTCACCCACCAGGCATGATATTTAAAGGAATATTTCACTTTTATTGTTTCACTATAAGCATTATTAAAATCACTGCTCCTGAAAAAAATGGACATTTTTCAAACTTTTTTTTGCATTGATACTTGCCCCCTGGGGCAGGACCCGCGTCCCCAAATGCTTTTTATGACAATAACTTGCATATGAGGAAATTAGCACTTCTGATTTTTTTAGCGCTTTAAAATTAGCACTTTTGATTTTTCACGTTCGAGTCCCTTAGACTTTAACGGTGTTCACACAAATTTTTTGCCTTTTCACATGTTCTGTCGCGAACCGAACCCGGGGGGGGTGTTCGGCTCATCCCTAGTTAAACGATGCGGCAATAATAATATTATGCTAGTATAGTGCCACATCCAGTATTTTAAAAAGAGAGAGGGGTTTCCCCTAGGTGGACTTTAAAAGCATATAGTAGTACTGTATCTATTAAAGGAGTATACAAAGTATTTATAGTAGAAAAAAGATTTTTATTAATGATTAAACATTGTCATTAAAAAATATGCATGTAGAATTGAAACAATGGATTGTCCAAACAATATAAAATATTGTCACCATGTTAGAAAGCACATAGGATAATAATCTGCTGGATGTCAGGATGTGCGGCTGGCGTGTCTAACAACCCTATGTCTAAGCTGTCACTTTTGCCAATCTTCTGTGGCTCTTCTGCCCTGACTGTGTACATTGATCATACTTAGGGTCTTCCATCTTGGGCCCCATGATATCCATCCCCCTGCCCTGGAATGTGAGAGATGCCTCTCTCTCTGGGACAGCATCTATAGCACTAAGTCTTTTTGAGACTGTTTTTCTTGATGCCTATATGCCTTGAATTAGCAATCCCACCGACACAGCTCTTGCTGTTACCTATTTCCTCTGTTTTTTCAACGTTAAATAATGGAATGTTAAAATCTACCTTGTTATCAAACACTATAGACATTTTCCTCTTCACACACCCCTGAAGAAGGAGAAAAATTGTACTCCAAAACACATTGGGTGCAACGAGGATATCCTATGTGTTTTCTAACACGGTGACAATATTTGATATTGTTTAGACAATCCATTGTTTCAATTCTACATTCTTACATTTTTTTGATGACAATGTGTAATCATCAATAAAAATCTTTTTTTCTACTATAAATACTTTGTATACTCCTCTAATAGATACTACTATGTGCTTTTAAAGTCCACCTAGGGGAAACCCCTCTCTATTTTTTACTTAAGCGACGTTGTAGTGAATGTCCAAGCCTCATGTAGCTATGAATATTCACAACACACCAGGAGACACACAATGGGGCGTGACACATAAATGATGTTCACTATGTCCTGACAACAACCAGGCCCCGCCCATTTGTTTCACAGACGTAAGGTTAGACGGGTGCATCAGAAAACCAACGTCAATAACGCACCAAAAAGGGAAAAAGGCTAATCATTAAAATGGGACAGAAACCAGCATTACATGCAAGGCTAATTACATGGCCGGTTGTACACCACAAAATCTATAATGTTAATCGAAGTCTAATATTCAACAATATCATCATAACCATATATAAATGTGTGAAATCTAAAAACTGAAAAAAAATAAATAAATAAAATGGTGGTAAGTGACATGGAAAGGTATATATGGTATATAGGCTCCTAGTAAGGAACTAAAGTATGAACCATGGACGTCCGCACCATAGGGCAAGGGGGTCAATTGCCCCCCTGGAATCATAAGAGTGTTGAAATCAGAGTGAAGTCACTTGCCCCCTGTGTTGCAATGGCCACCACGGCCGCCTCCGTGGCAGTCGTGGACTTTTTTTCAAAGTCTGCTGCTGGCCTGGGGGCTGCTCTCAGTCTTTTCTGACTACACATCCATGCCTCCCTCCTCACCCCCGACCCGAGCATCAGATTGGCTCTGCCGCTCATGCCTCTGCTTATCATCACTGTGACCCGGCTGTTCCGTGATTGGCTGCTGCCTCAGCCTGCCTCTGTCACAGGTGCATGGCGTGCAGTGGCCGAGATGACAGAGAATACACTGCCTGGCTGCCAGTGCCTGTCCTGGGCCTATAGCTGAAGAACCACAGGTAAGAGCAGTGCCTGTACAACAACACCACTGTGTACATCTTTTTGTATTGCAAATTGCAATACATGACCTTAAAATGATGCCCCCCCCTGAAAAAAGTTCAGCGGACGCCCATGGTATGAACATGACCTGATGGAATGTGTGGACCTAGTCCATGGGATAAAAAGATAGACAATAGTAAAAAATCAGAAAAAACAAGGCCCATAAGAAAATGAATTCACAATCAAATATCTAGGCTTTGTTGATAAATGCATTTATGTCCAAATTAATGTGTGTGGCCACTACCACTCAACAACAGACCTTTTGGAAAAACATGCTGAACAAACCTGTTACTCTGACAACAGAAGAGCCCCATCTCAGGGAGGATACCCCCCCCCATCCACCTGTATTGTGTGGATAGAGTAATTGGTTTAGTTCTTTAAAAAGGAAAACTGAGCCATGTACAGCTGGCTTAAAGTGGGAGTAAACTCCCATGGGCTCCCATGCATGACTTTTACCTATAGGTAAGCCTATAGTAAATATCTCCTTAATGTGCACTGTTTAGAAGATATTTACTTATAATGTCACCCGCGCATGTGCTCTGAAGGAACGGCTGTTCCTTAAGAGCCCATTGCCGAGAATGTCAGCTCCCGCACACATGCGCGGGAGTGACGTAATCGCGGCTCCAGCCACTCACAAACCCTGAAGGAAGACCGGGTGAAGATTGAAGTTCCTTCAGCGGTGACAGCGCATAGCAGGAGAGCTTCGTTTTAAGGTAAGTTTGCGAGGCATACTAGCACATTATGGCATTGCCTTGCAGGATTAAAAAAAAAACAGCAGTTTACTACTATTTTAAGCCTGATTCACACTGCTTGTAGATGCAACGGCTGGTTAAAGATGGGTGGAGTAATGATCAAAGGCTCAAGCAATGGTTGACTCCACTGTGTGATAACTGTAATCGGGGAACAAATAACCATCCCAGTGTTTGCCATATATGTTACAATCAGGCTGTGCATTGTTGTTTTTGCTCTTTCTATAACTATGTATTAAAAGAGCCTACCTGGATATATGTTGTACATATATGTAGGTTGGTCCTTGGCTTCAGGTATTCAGGAAGGAATCATGGCCATTTTAAAGTCATTTATATTTTGAAAACTTTACTAAATCTGGCGGTCTTCTATTGAATGCAAACCGAACTGTGCATACGTAGCTCAGTATGCAATCCTGACATCCATTTTACATGCTATTCTTAAAATGCAGGCCGCGGTAGCAATAACACGGCAGAGAACACACTGTAATTAGAAGAGATGCTTTGACAGTCAATGAGACAAAGAGCTCCTCCTTCTGGCAATTCTTTTTTTATTCCCAGTACTGAGAGTTATAAATCTGTCTTTTTTATACTGCTGCTTTACAAATGACCCCTTTAGAAACATCTTTTAACTATTTTTAAACATCTTTTAAACATCTTTTTAACTATTAATAGTATAGTAGTATAGGCATAATACATAAACGTTTTATCCCTGGAACTTGAGCAGAGAGCAAACCTCAGTATATAATTGTGATCTTTATAAATGTGAAACTCTCTGTTTTTGATCCAAAAAAATACAAGACTATAATGCAGATTCCTTCACCTTCTTCAAAACGGGTTCCTTTGCAATTTAAAACCTTTCATTTGTTTTATACTGCTTTGAAATGGTTTGTGTGCTATACCAATAACACAGAGGATAGATTGAGAAAATAGCTAGGAATATCCTATCATTGAAAATGTTCATCTGCTCTGGATTTTATTTCTGTTTATGCTGTATTAGTCGTGCCTCCATTTGGTAAATACACTTCTCAGATAGCACACAACATTTTAAAGACTGGATGACCATGTACACTGAAATGTGTCATCTCCTCCCAAAGTGGTCTTGCATTTCTTTTGCTATGTGAATAATGTCTTGAAACAGTATCCAGCAATGATGTATGAAGATTGAAGAGTGAGTAGTAATTGAATGCAAGTGATTTCAGTGTTTTAACTTCAGAAATCAGATTGGATCTCCTAAGAACAAGGCATCACTTTTTCAACCATCTAGTCCTCTCTTTCCGTTTTTTTTCCCTGTTGGCATACTTAATGCATTCTCAATCGTTGCAGGTCTATTTCAGCTCATCTATTACAACACAGTTAAAAGGAACCCGCTGTGTAACTTTCGTTCTGAGTGCTGTTGTTCAAGTCTTAATTGGATTACCTAGAATTCTGTTTAATGTTGGCAATATTTTTTTATATAAACTTTGTAAAAAAAAAACAGCTTGTACAGATTAGTCATTTTTGACAGAAAAACAACCTTGTTCATTTATCTGAGTGAGATCTGATATCTTGGTATGTAAGGGAGAGCAATAGTGACCTGGGTGTTCTAATTCTCTGCCAAATATTTATTAACAAAGGCAGTGTAGTAGTGGCATAGGTTAATCAGATAGCACAACATGCTGGTAGTGATTGCAGGCAATTAAAACTGCTTAAGCTTATGTGACAAAGATCGGATAGAGGTTTCTTTCAAAATATATTTAAAGTCAAGAGAGCTTTGTTCGAAAATTGTAAAGGTTATTGATATAATACCCTAGCAACTAATGGAAGGTGACAGAGGTTAACCACTTTTAAATTCAAATTTGATAGTACATTAAATACATACAGTGCACTAACTTTATACAATATGTTTGCCTACTAATATGTTATGAATTTTATAGAAAATTAAGATTAACCTTATAGATACAAGTGATTAAATTCCAGTTAAAGAAACACTCCAGTCTTCTATAGTCTTTCATTAAAAGTCCAGGATAGACCTGAGATATTTGTCTGGCATTTATTTGCCTTATCATTCTACTGAGATATACTTTTCACATTTCTCTCTTGGCAGCCAGTCTGTAAAACAGGCTAGGTGCCAAGGTCTACACTACCTGCAATGACCAGTTAAGTAAGTCTGTAACCTTTGCTGATGGCACAAGCCTAACAAACCCATCCATGCAACCACTTCAATTTGATTAGAATGTTACTAAGAAAATGGCTGCAACAAATTAATGGTATGTTGGCCCATTGTATTTTGTATTTCTTGTTCAATATTTGTATTGATTCATAGTTAAGATATGACACTTGGAATACAATATGAATAATGAACAGACGTTCTGGCTTGCACACCAAGCACATATTGACAGGGCAGGGCATGGTAGAGTACAGTGGAGGCTGGTGCTGGAGGGATTTTGGAGCGGCATGGGCGGCCCCATCCAGGTCCGCACTCACACTACGGCAGAGCTCCCCTGGACTGTCCGACACCGCAGCTTCTGTCTTATTTAAAATACATAAGCAGATTTTTTGCTTGCTCTAAAGTACACACACATTTAAAAAAAAAGTATGACTTATACTAACCCTGTAGGTTAAATTACTGGTTTAGCTATTTATTCCACTTTTGACAATGCAGCATGTGTAAACTATCAGAAAAATGGGTTGATTGGCGCTACCTGGAAAACCTGATTTCTAAGCATATACAGGACAAAACCTTAGAGATGGTTTTATATTGTTACCGTCTTACACACCAATATATATAGCTGGTAGCTAATGGGAATGGGTAGGAGGCGTTCTAAAATCCCTACACAGTAGGTTTTTTTGTTTTTGTATATATAAGGATACATTTTAAAATATAAGCAGAGTGATATGCAGGAAAATACCTGGATTAATGCACCATTGCCAGAGAAATTGCACTATATGTATATTAATATACACTATGACTGTATATAGTACTGGTAAGCAATCAGCCAGTTAGGTACACTTGAAACTATATCATCCACTTAAATGCAACTTAAGTAATATAATAAGGCTAGACATAACATATGCTGCAGTAAACGTATCACAGTGATGTATATTGTGCATCAACCAAAAAAGTCATGTATCAAGCTTGGAGTGTGAGCCATATAGGTGCATTACAGTTCATATAGTGAGACCTGGACCCAGCATATGCTGCAGCAATTGAATGACAATGGAATGCAATAGTCCCATACGCTTGTCACTGTATCAGGTCAGGAACTCCCAGGGGTGACTTTAGTGCATAAAATGTTGCCAGGTGACTTTTGTGCTCACTGTACCCAAAGCATGTATCGAGATGGGGGATATGACAGCTGTGCGCTGCACCTGCGTTCCACCCACTTGTATGCATGGAAGTGTGCGTGGTTCTGTCGTGCGCGCTTCGTCATTAGACGTCCTCAGCAACGGTACCACGCTACTGCGCACTGTGAGTTTTATGAGGAGAGCGTCCATGTCTGTCCCGCCCCTTGGAATATGGATACCATTTGCATACATGTTCCCTAGGAGAACGAATGGTCATATACTTCAACACAGGGGATATTCCACATGGACCGAATTTAGATATCTGTGTACCAAAAGGAATTGTTGTGATAGACGTCCAAACTCCTGGTGGAAATTTGAGACTCTGAGATTCCCTTCCCAGTGTATACGTAGGGGGATTACAACTAGTTTTATCTAGCAACCACAATTATAGCTTAGATATGAGTCCTAGGGCATGTGGGACTCGTTTGCAGATACATTCAATTTAATTGTAATAAGTCTATCCCAAAGGGCAAGTGAGTGTTGCACTATGGGGTAAAAATACATGTACAATCGGCATGATTCAACAATAACAGATTGGCAACTGAAAGTGGTTTTATGTGTTGAGCAGTACTTCGTAAGTTAGGCTAATTGAGTAGCATAGTAAAATTTTGTAGAATTAGGGAGACCCAGCCCTGTGTATTAGGCAATTCTAGCACCTGTTGAGAGAATCTAGGTTTGAGGGTTCCCCAGACATAGTCCATCATCCGTCACTGGATACAAAGATAGTAAGCCAGAATGGCGGAGGGTACTACCAAAAAAAGACAGCATTTTGGTTATTATCACTTGCCATTAGATGGGCAAAAGGGACCAATGGGAAAGCAAAGAGGAGAGATGCACCAGATGCACTAAAAAAAACCTTCTATCTTGTTGGGTATTTTAATTCCCAGATATGGGAGACAGTGTGATGTTCAGGAAAATAGGAACACTGACTGTAACTGTGTAATATGGAATGCAGTAAGGAAATATTGAGAGCTTGGGAATTTTGAGGATTGAACTTCAGACCTGAAACTTCAGCAATATGTTTAAAAGTGTGTAAGAGATTAGGCATGGAGGTGGGAGGCAACTTTAGGAAAAGAAAAACTTTGTCTGAAAATAAGCTGAGTTTGTGTTGCTGTCCTCCTAGTTTCATTCCCTTAACTTTGGGGTCTGATCGTACCAACAGATAATGAAGTGGTCAAATGGAGATTTCTAAAGCATGTTGTAGCCCTTCTGAGGTGCGACAGGTGAAGTGTTGCCCCTGGTGGGAGGAATTAAGAGTAAAAGGAATCCCCACTTGCACTTTATCTGATGCTATGGGAGAAGTTTTGCATGGGGTTTCATTGCTCTATGTTTAGCTATGGTAAGGGGAGCCAGGTAAGTGAAAAGCTGGAATGAGTTTTCTTGAAAGATAAGGTAATCTTTCTCCTGAGCTGCACTAGTAACTGGTCCTTCATCTCAAAATAATGAAGTTTGGCTATAACATCTCTGGAGGGGGCCTCTGGTTGGTGGTGGGTGAGTGCTCTGCGGACACATCCATCTCAAGACTCTCAGTCAGAATTGATCCTGAAAGAGGGCAGCGACAGTTGACTGGAGATCTAGCAGGGTCTTTGGGATCATCCAAATACGTATCATTAGATCATTCAGATCGATTTTCAAAGTCCTCAAGGTGGGTCTGGAGAGTGAGATTTTCCTCCTTGAGATTTTACAATTCATTATCATGGCTTGTATTGACATTTCCATGGCATCTATTCAAACTTTAAGGTCAGATTTGTGTTACCCAAGATCTTGTATTTCCCAAGAAAAGTGATTTGAGATTTGGCCAGAGGTCACCTTAAGAGCTTTTTGGAACATTCTCTCGATTTCTTCAAAAATGCCTGTGGTGAAAAACCTTCCTGGGAGGCTTCCTCACATACAGCATGCTACGTGTTGGCAAGTTGGCGAGGTTGGGTTGGGGAGAACGAGGAGGAGGCATGCACCATCTTGGTGGAGGTATGGGCCAGTGCCTGCTTGATTTTGGTTTGGAGCGGGCACCTGTGTGTACCATTGTGTCAGGTGAGTGACAGGATTCAGTGGTTGGGAGCTCAGTCTTGAGCAGTATAGAAGCTGTGGGAGTGCTGCACCCTGAATTGTATGCCCGGGAGTTGCAAGTAAGTTGAACTGTGTGCATCTTGTATCTTGTATTTCAAGATAGGTTAAAGCCATGGCAGTAGAATTCGGACTGGTAGCCAATCTGATTCTTAGGAAAATGATAGCCAGAAATAAAACTGATCACTTGGCTGTATGCCAGTCTGTGGAATTGCCCCTATGCAAATGGTTTCTCAACATAAAAAATATAGTCCGCTAACAAAAAGAGCTGAATGCTACATAAACACAAACATGAATGCCATCGGAGCCATTTGCTTTATCTCTCATTAAAGATGAGATTTGGGTTCAGAGTAAAATTGGGATCTATTTAATTGGGACAAACTCAGACTGTTCACTATTCCAGTGCTGTCCATATCTTCGGATGCTGTACATAAACAAACAGCTTGGAATTGCGGGATAAGTCATTGTCCAAATATGTTCCTGACCAGAAAGTGCAACCAAAAAGTGTCCCTTTACGTCAAAAGTGGTTTTAGACCAGCTAGAAAACAGCGCGTGTAAATTAGAACACTTGCAGAATTGAGCAATAGTGAATCGTGGGGAAATTCGTCATAAAATACTGAAAGTAACGACAGCGACAATTCTGTAACTGAGCAAATTTCTGTGTTTTTAAGTTAATTACATTATTGAATACATGTTATTATTATTATATTATTTTTGATGATTATTTATAGTTATTTATTATATAATAATTTATGATTTTGTGTTTCAAACTTTATCATTCCCGGGATGTCTACTAGACTCTTGTTTGGACAGATTTAAGTGAGTTATTCCAAAGAATTACAGGCCTACAATATAAAACGCCAAACAAAATTCTATACAAAAGAATGCACCACTTTCGGCATCAAAAATCTGACATAATCATACTGCCAGAGAGGGTAAAATATGAGGTACTATAGAGTAAGTAGATACCAAATTTGTCAACATTTGGTAGATACCAAATGTGTCAAAATCAGAAAAGCTCTGAAACCAAAAATGCTCAGAGGTTAGTGCTTCTGGCTTCAAAGATAGCAGAGGAGATCAGGGGATGTATGTTCTTCAATCTCCTCCTGCTTTCCACCCTGAAAGCATTATGTGTTCTAAGAATCCTAGGAAGAGTGGAAGAGCCCAAGAACCATAGAAGGGGCACACTGCCCACACTATAAAATGCAGCTACACAGCTGCCTGGATCACTTTTACTAGACAGCCAGGAGCTGGCAGAACAAAAACATTGCAAGCTCATGCCTGCAATTGTGCATTTTTTACACCCTTCACATTCTGGGTGTGCAGCCAGAAAGTGAAAGGTGTAAATCAATCTCAGTCACAAGGGCGATTTTTACAAAATGTGTTTGCACTTACATGTTTTCCATGGAAGTGCTCAGTTACCATGCCCTATTTTTAGCAATGAAGAATAAGTCCTAATAGCTGCACATCATGCAAACCCCCGTGTAATGTGTGGAAGCAGCCTCAGCCTAGACCCTGTCCAGGCCACATCCACAACATGACTAAACCTACCCACTGTGTTTAGTCTTGGGATTTTTTTTGCAATATCTTACCCATTACCCAGAAAAATAGCTTGGTTTGCCTTTCATAGATTCAAGAGGGTTTGGCACTAATTTCAGGGTTGGTTTGGTTTGGTGAACAGCCTGTTGAGCTGAACCTGTCCAGGTTTGCTATCATAAAACCCAATTCCATCCAAAATGTAATCTTAGCTATGGATAGACTTAGGAAACTTAAATAGTTCTATCAGTTTGATTGCTGTCCTTGACTCTGTTGGGTGATTTCCGCCCTCCTTGTGTCCCAGTGACAGCAAGATAAGAAACAGAAGTTATCACTTGGACAAGAAGACATGGACAGTAATGATAACATGTCAGATTATCTTAACCTTTCCCAGTCTTACCAAAAAAAAATTTTTGCTGCAAAATGTGTCCTCACCATTTCCTGTTCTGACAAATATCCAAAATGAGGACAAAATCAATCAATAACAATTTGGCAGAGATATTTTACCTTCTGTGAATAACAATATTACGTTTTTTGTGTCACTTTACTAGTCATCTCATAGAAGCTTCCAAAACATATGAATATATATATTTGAGATTGTTGGACCAGTTCTAGGGACAGATGATCATATCCACATCCCTAAGAAATCGATTAGAGCAAAATTAGAGAGAGCACCACTCTCCCATTAGGTGATGGGACTTTCACAGATATATCACTGTCTCTGAGGTAAGCACATACACAGTGAATAATAATAAAATATACATGTATTACAAACTATGCAAAGCATAAAACTTCTTTGACAGTAACATTTGGCCATATAGAAAATTGACCAAAAATGATACTCAATCCATACAAAAGCTTGAAAGATGCTTGTGTGTGCAGTAAGCCGATGCGTTTCACAAACTCTTTATCTGCTTCTTCTGGGCAGCTCAACAAGCATCTAAATCATTAGTCAAGTTGCAAAAACATCATAAAGATAACATTAATATCAATTACAATTAGTTTTTTCATCATATACATATGAAACTTAATAACTGCTCACCAGATTCTATGACATTGATTCTGTACCAACTGTAGCACCAGAAAAAAATGAACAGATCCTCATCTGGTAATTGAATGGCGATGTCAGAGTCACCAAACTGGTCTGGTTGGTATCGTAATATCTTATCATATGCAAGGCAAGATGGTTTTAAACCAATAGTTATCTACAGAACCAAACATATATATTCAGATGCAAAATCCTTTACATCCATCATATATGTAGGAGCATAAAAATAGACTACATCTACACTAGATGCTAAGTGACAAGAAGAAGGAAAGGGGGGGGAGAAGGGGGAAAAGGAGGGGGAAGAGAAAGTAGGAAGGGAAAGAAGGGAAAGAAGAGAGAGAAAGGGAAAAAGGAAAAAGAGGGGAAGAGGAAGGGAAGGGGGATAGACAGGGGGTGGGGTGATAAGCCAACCGGTGCATACATCCATATATACAAAGCAGTATATTCCCATTAAATCTACCCAAGACCACCCCAGTCAGTGGCCAGGGGTAGCCAACCAAAACATACATCCACCAAGACCACAGGCATAACAGCATGGAATCATCCAAGAAACATGACCCATATCTGTCCCAGAGTATCACTTGGTTGAACCCAGTATATGATACATCCGGAACCTAGAGCGGCCATAAAAATACAGCAACACACTGAATGCTCAGCCGCCCACTAAAGAGCGTCAAGAGCTGATATCCTAGATAACTAAACATAATTATTAAGGGTCATCCCGTTCCATGGCTAGTTACCTGTGTATAGCAGAGACAGAGCGCATGGTTGTGTGTAGAAAATGGAGATATATATACCCCTCTGTCTCAGATCAGTGCCTCACCGTCACCGCGGTATGCATCCCACTGACTATACCTGTCACTTCTGCCTTTATAGATATGATCCTGGATACTGATATGATCCTGGATCCTGATATGATCCTGAAATGACTGAACCAGAAACGGCTCACCAACGTCACATCCGGCACGTGTGCCCCTGTAAGAGCGTATGCGCTAAGCCTTCAACCGCGTCCTAGACTGTGATCAGAAGACTGTGCACTCTTTAGTGGGCGGCTGAGCATTCAGTGTGTTGCTGTAGTTTTATGGCAGATCTAGGTTCCGGATATTATATACTGGGTTCAACCAAATGATACTCCGGGACAGATAGGTGACATGTTTCTTGGATGATTCCTTGCTGTTATGCCTGTGGTCCTGTTGGATTTAATGGGGATAAACTGATTTGTATATATGGAAATATGCACCGGTTGGCATATCGCCCCGCCTCCTGTCTATCCCCCCTTCCCTTCCTCTCCCCCTCTTTTTCCTTTTTCCCTTTCTCTCTCTTCTTTCCCTTCTTTCCCTTCATACTTTCTTTTCCCCCTCCTTTTCCTCCTTCTTCACCCCCCTTTCCTCCTTCTTGTCACTTAGCATCTAGTGTAGATGTAGTCTATTTTTATGCTCCTACATATATGATGATGTAAAGGATTTTGCATCTGAATATATGTTTGGTTCTGTAGATAACTACTGGTTTATAACCATCTTGCCTTGGATATGATCCAATGCCCACCAGACTAGTTCAGTGCCTCTGACATCACCGTTCAATTACCGGATGAGGGCCAGTTTGTTCTTTTCTGATGCTACAGTTGGCACAGAGTCAATGTCATAGAATCCGGTGAGCACTTATATTAATGGTATTAAGTTTCATATGTACATGATGAACAAACTAGTTCTAATTGATACTAATGTTATCTTTATGATATTTTTGCAACTTGAATAATGATTTCGATGCATGTTGTGCTACCCAGAATAAGCAGATAAGGAGTCTACCAAGCGCGTTGGCTTACTGCACACACAAGCATCTTTCAAGCTTTTATATGAATTGAGTATCATTTTTGATCAATTTTCTATATGGCCTAATGTTACTGTCAAAGAAGTTTTATGCTTTGTATATTTTGTAATACATTTATATTTTATTATTATCCAATGTGTATGTGCTTACCTCAGAGACAGTGACATATCCGTGAAAGTCCCATCACCTTATGGGAAAGTGGTGCTCTCTCTAATTTTGCTCTTCCAAAACATAGTCTACACCATTGGGAGTACCAGAAGAAAATGGTTCCTTTGGATTATGGTAGAAAGAACATATATAAACATTTGCTATTTAGCTCCGATGGCTTTGGATTGCACCTCTCGCACATTACCTTGTATTTACATGTTCTGCAAGTAATATGGAGGATTTGTTGCATATCCTAAATATTGTTAAAGTATATAAAACCTGTGCATCTTTGTCTGTATCTATTTTATAAAATACATCCTTTAAAAAAAAAATCAACCAACTTATAATGTATTAATGCATTGGAATGTTGTATTGCATATTAGCTGTTCTGACATGGAAAAGAAAGTTAAAAATTCTAGCTGCTTATACTTTTCTAAGAGCTAATGTTCTGCATTTATACAAGACTAACATTCTTTATTATAATTGTAATGAACAGGGATGAAGTTCATGATGGAATTCTTGATTTTTTGGCATATTGAAAGTGTGCAATTACTCCCCCTTCTAAACAATAAAATAATGAAATAATAACATCATTTGTATGCCCAGGCTATACACAGCCATGTAACACTAGGCAGGATCAGAAACATCATTGCTGGGTTTATTTCTACAAAGTAACAATTTACATTAGTAATTTTCTTACAGATAACAAATAATGGACCTGACAGCTCTTGTTTCTACTGTACAACACAGAAGGAGTAAATGTCTCCAAAATGTTACATGAGTACTCTATACAACATACAAAATTCTTTTTTTTTTTGTTATTTACTTAACTTTTATAGAGGAATGCCAGGAGACCAGGAAAAAAATATTTTAAAAAATCTGAGGAGTTGTATCCCAGGAGTTGTATGCCACCCTCTGATTTCTGCCTGTTTTTAAAATGTACAATTTCAATGATGCTGTACCTCCATCAGCACATTTTGGGGCTCTCCTATCTTGTCAATCCCTCTACCTCTTTCCTGTGTTCACAGACTACAATGCGTTCTGCGATTGAGCAATAGGAGAGAAGGAACAGACAAATTCCAGGGCTGCTTGTGTGTACTACAGCTACCACTGTATCTGCCGTTAGTGACATTTCAAATTGCAAAGAGCAGGCTGTAACCTGGGAAGTAGCATACACCTCTTGAGATTCAATTAACTACAGTATGTAACTATGGATGAGCTTCATGTTTGGAACGTACCTATGTTCATTTCATTGCATTTTTAGAGTCTGGCGAATTATTGAACTAAATGGGTGTTTGTCCAAACCAAACCTCTGGCTGCAGGGAAAAGTGAAACATGTATCAGCAGTAAATAAATATGATAAATAATATCATATTTATATTATTATAACTTTCTGCTCAGGTTGGTTGCTACGGAGCTGGTGGCCACCGATGTCCTAACAACCAGTGAGCCATTCAAACCTGGCCCATTCAGCTGTATTCCAGGGATGCTGGCAACATGAAGAATATCAGACTCACATAAGAAAAAGTATAAAAAATCACGCTACCCTTAAAAAATATATATATAATGCTGTGAAAATATATATGAAAAAACTTACGTGATAATGATAACATACAGGTGATAAATTAAATTTGGTGAGTTAATATATGGCGTGAACCATAAACATGTCCATTAACTCACAAGTTTAATTTATCACCTGTATGTTATCATTATCACGTACGTTTTTATATATATTTTCACAGCATTATATATATATTTTTTAAGGGTAGTGCAATTTTTTATACTTTTTCTTATTTGCATGTGTATTGATGTGTACATATTAATTGCTGCCCCCTATATGTTTGTTGGGTGGTAATCATCCCGGTATCACTTTTTTAATTTAGTTTAATATAGTTTGGTTCCCATAGCGCATTTTTTTATACCATTTTCCATATCAGTCTCACATGTATTGTTAGGGGAATCCCCAAGCATTTTTTTTTTTTTTTTTGCTTGGCGTACCCGATCCTTAGCTAGGAAGATTAAAGGAATTCCTAGCCATTTTTTTAACAAGCAGAAGGAATAATCCAGGAACTGCCTTTTTAATAGCAATTTAAAAGGTTTTTTTTTCTTTGTAAAGGTCAGTTTTCAGTAGTAAGTGGTATACATTGTACAGATGTATCACTTCACAGGCAGGTTCAAGGAATCTCCCAAGCATGTTATTTAAATGAATTTTGCAATTTATTTTTTCACTTTAAATGCTATTAAATTAGTTTTACTTTCTTTTTACTTTGCGGCATATCCTCCAGGGCAGTGCCCAATCACCAATGCCCTTTGTTTGACAATCCTTGGCTATTAGCTTAGAAAATGTCAATTACTGATTTCTAAGATGTGTCTTCTATTGATTTCAATAGGATTCAGATTCAGCTTCCAAACTTCAGTAAACTTCAGGTACCTTTGGCTCATCACTATTTTTAACCCAGCAGATTTATCAAATAAACACTTTTTTCTGGAGTTATTATTTAATGAGCATGTGTCCCCATAACAAATGTTCCTTCCTATAGTATTATTATTATTATTATTATTATTATTATTATTATTGTATTAAAAAATGTCAACAATCAGAATTTGAAAAAAGGAGTTTCACCTGATTATACAACCTGAAACACTTTCAGTTTAAAAACTGGGAAAAAAAAACGGATTATATTGTACTGCTATCAGCAAGTTGGCAAGTCCCCAGCTATGGAGAAAATGAGAAAGTATCAGACTGTCTTGGTTGAAAAACAGGAAAATACTTTCTCTTGCCCCCCCTTCTCTCTCTCTCTCTCTCTCTCTCTCTCTCTCTCTCTCTCTCTCTCTCTCTCTCTCTCTTTAAATATATGCTATATTTCTTTTTTTTTTTCATACTAATTTTGACATTTTTAGTTTATTGCAAAACTGGCAAAGAAAATTTTCTCAGCATTTAATTAAAGAGTAGAAATGGACATGTCAACACACTGAACTACTATATGTTATTTTTTTCTGAACATCAGGATTTCTTGCTGTGGAAATTATAACTTATTGGTAGGTTATATGTAATTATATGTTATTGGCTTAAGCATTATGTTTTTTCATGATACAAATCATTGTTTGCTAATAAATTAATGGGAAACAAAAAACATTTCTTAAAATCTAATTTCACCTTTTCAGGCAAAATTGTACTTTTCATAATAAATAGAAGCCCTTTCTAATGTAATTTCTGACCAAGCCATCCAAAAGGCTTGCCTCTTACTTACCTAGTCTATGGAAGTCTTCAATCTGCATCCTCATTTTTCAAAATTTCAAAAGATGTATCTTAGCCATGACTTCCTGTAACATTATATGACCATCCAGGAAAATTCATTTCACATCACGCACTGCCTTGCTGCATCACAGAATAGGGTGTGTTTTATATCTCTGGACTACTACTGGACCATTCTAAATACCTCATTACTATACCACTTTTTTATTTCCACCCACTTGTCCTCATTTTTGCAAGTACATGGGAAGGAGTGTCTGGAGACCCAGATGTCATTGTAATGAAGCTCAGGGAGGATGCCATTGTCATTGATGACAATTGCAGTTCTATTCAAACTAATAAATGTGTTTGCATTTTTAGCAATGTGTTCAACTGTGCATCCAGAGGGAGAGGGAGCTGAGAGGAGAGGAGGACCATTAGGCAATACAAATGGAACAAATGACACACAGCCGAGATCAGGGCTAGCACAACCTGAAATTTCTGGCAGAAATTATGAGGGCAGATGTGGTGGATGGGAACAGGCACTGCTTAAAGACATCAAGCTGGAATCATGTCATGGAGCACAGGGGGGGGGTCTTCAAATATCGTTTAGCAGTGCTGAGATTCTACAGCGTGTACACACACTGACAGTGGAGTGTGGGTTTTCATGCAATCAGGAACAAGGAATAAAATCAGCACTGGAGCACTGGGTGGATACTACAGAGGTGGGCAGGAGCTATCTCCTGGAGTGGTGGATGGGTTTTCTGGAACATGAGGAGGGGGTGTTTGAACTAATGTGCTGAGGATGCAGAGAACTTTCTCACTCTACTAATGGTTTTGGCCATCAGGATTTGAATATCATTATAGATGTAGAGAAGTTTTCTATAGAATAAACTGGAGGCTGAGTTGAAGACTGCCCTAGAACATAGAGATAGCTTTTTCATTTCTGCATGGCAGGTACATTCTTAACCACTTGCCAACCCACAACCACTGGTGAGACAAAGTACTCCAGTGCCCAGGGCGAAGATGCCAAAATGTGCCCCCCCACCCTGGTTGCAGAACAGGGATCAGAGCTAGTAGAAGCATTTGCAGCACCAAAAAACATATGTAATGGTTGCAGAGTGCACCAGTATTACTATTTACATCTGTGGTTGGTCATCCCAATGATCTCAAAGTACACAGCCAATTAGATTTCTTTGATGACGGCTTGGTTCACAGCCAATAATGAGTAACCTGGCTGCCCAGGGGTGATTTATGAAGATTGTAAATGGTGCTCTAGAACTAGGTGAAGCTGATCTTGGTCCTGCTTGAAAACCCCCTTTGACCTGCGGTCTGCAGTGCTCATCATTGTATTCTGACAGTGGAGGAGTCCTGCTGTCAGAGTACAATAGCACAGATTCCTCCATCCACCTTGTTTTGAGTGGATGCAGAGATCTGTTCAGCCTGCTGGAAAAAAAAATAGCGTGTACTAGGGTTGCATTGTAAAGCCTCATACACATTATAAGACTTTGTACAAACTTTCCCATGGATTTTTGAACACAGGGCGTTGGCCATAAGTTTGTATTGCATACACACGGTAGAACTTTTTCAGCCAACTTTCACCAAATCACGTGGTTTTTCAGCTGATTACCATCACCCTTTGGTCAACTTCTCTATTGTCTGATAGATATTGTGTCAATCTCACCACTTTTATTGGCGAGATTGACACCTTGCGAGCTGGGTTCACACTGGTGCAGGGATCTGCCAATGTCAGGCACTGTGTTTGGTATGAATCATGAGGGGGAAACTCCACACCAAATTTTAAATAAAAAACCGGCATGGGTTCCCCTCAGGGGGCATACCAGGCCCTTAGGTCTGGTATGGATTCTAAGGGGAATCCTCTACGCCGAAAAAACGGCGTGGGGGTCCCCCATAAAATTCATACCAGACCCTTATCCGAGCACACAGCCCGGCCGGTCAGGAAAAGTGGTGGGGATGAGCGAGCGCCCCCCCCCTCCAGAACCATACCAGGCCGCATGCCCTCAACATGGGGGGTGGGTGCTTTGGGGGAGGGGGGCTCCCTGCGGCCCCCAACCCCAAAGCACCTTGTCCCCATGTTGATGAGGACAAGGGCCTCTTCCCCACAACCCTGGCTGTTGGTTGTCGGGGTCTGCGGGCGAGGGGCTTATCAGAATCCGGGAGCCCCCTTTAATAATGGGGCCCCACATCCCGGCCCCCCACCCTATGTGAGTATGAGGTCAATAAAAAACACACTACACAGGTTTTTAAAGTAATTTATTAGGCAGCTCCGGGGTCTTCTTCCAACTTTGGGGTACTCTTCTCCCAATGTCTGGTTCTTTTCCACTCTCTCCGGCCTCTTCTCCCGGTGTCCGGTTCTTCTCCCGGTGTCCAGTTCTTCTCCCGGTGTCCGGTTCTTCTGCCGGGCTCCTCTGTTATCTTCTGCTCTTTTGCCGCTCTCTTGCTAGTGGTGGTCAGGTCTTCTTCTTCGTCTTCTTCCATCTTCTCTTCTTCCGATGTTGACACGACTCTCTCTCCCGCTGTAATTCTGTGTGAGCACCTCGCAATGACTTATATAGGTATGGGGCTAGGTCACCGGGTGATGTCATCCAGTGACCACACCCCCTTATGACGTCACAGTCCCGGGGCATGCTGGGACTGTGACGTCATATGGGGGGCATGGTCACCAGATGACATCACCCGGTGACCACGCCCCATGCCTATATAAGTCATTGTGAGGTGCTTACACAGCATTACAGCGGGAGAGAACGTTGTGTCAACATCGGAAGAAGAGAAGAGGGAAGAAGACGACAAAGAAGACCGGGCCACCGCTAGCAAGAGAGCGGCAAAAGAGCAGAAGATAGCGAAGGAGCCTGGCAGAAGAACCGGACACCGGGAGAAGAACCGGACACCGGGAGAAGAGGACAGAGAGAGCGAAGAACAACCGGACATCGGGAGAAGAGGCTGTAGAGACCCCCGAAGTCGGAAGAAGACCCCCAAAGTTGGAAGAAGACCCCCGGAGCTGCCTAATAAATTACTTTAAAAACCTGTGTAGTGTGTTTTTTTTATTGACACATTTTTCCCTAAGTGAATGGGTAGGGGTACTATGTACCCCATACTCATTCACATAGGGTGGGAGGCCAGGATCTGGGGGCCCCCTTATTAAAGGGGGCTCCCGGATTTCAATAAGCTCCTCGCCCGCAGACCCCGACAACCGACAGCCAGGGTTGGAAGAGGCCCTTGTCCTCATCAACATGGGGACAAGGTGCTTTGGGGTGGGGGGGCCGCAGGGTGCCCCCCTCCCCCAAAGCACCCACCCTCCATGTTGAGGGCATGCGGCCTGGTATGGTTCAGGAGGGGAGTGCTCGCTTGTCCCCATCCCCTTTCCTAACCGGCCGGGCTGCATGCTCGGATAATGGTCTGGTATGGATTTTGGGGGGACCCCAATGCAGTTTTTTTGGCGTAGGGGGTTCCCCTTAAAATCCATACCAGACCTAAGGGCCTGGTATGCTCCCAGAGGGGAATGACCTCTCGCACTCGATGCAATAGGAAAATGTGTTTTTCCTATTGCAGCCAGCGTGAGATGTACAGTACCCTGTCGCCGAGACCCAGCGCGATGGGTCACGCTGGAAACATTCTCGCGGCTGCGTACTGTAGTTTGTACAAAAGTCCGATGGTTTTGTGTATACACGATCAGACTTTGCTCCATCGGACTTTTGTTGCCAGAAAGTTTGTGCGTTCGCACAGCCAACAAAAGTCTGATGAAAATGTTGCTCCAAAACAGCTAATTTGCATGTTTGTTGTCAAAAAGTCTGATCGTGTGTACGGGCCTTTACATGTATTGTTGCTGATACTAAGCATTTGCAAGAGTACTTGTACTTCTGTAAATGCTCAAATATCTAAAACTAATACTTTCTGTGCAATTTAAGCTCATACAAAATGAATGGGCTCAAATCGCACTGTAAAGAAATGCATGTGATTTGAACAGGAATGTGGTGCGATTCCTGTCTGAATCACATGAGGTTTCCCACACCACTCCTGTGTGAATCCAGGCTTGTCATAGTGACTTCAGCCTGGGTTCACACAGGAGTGATGCGGGAAACCGCATGTGATTCAGACAGGAATCGCACCACATTCCTGTTCAAATCACATGTGATTCCTTACAATGCGATTAGAGCCCATTCATTTTGTATGAGCTCAAATTGCACCGCAAAGGTATCGGCAACTGGTATCAGTGAGTACTTGAGCACAAGTATTGTTGGTTAAAAACAGGTATTGGTGCAACCCTAGTATGTACCCAGCTTTAGGCTATGGGGTTGATTTACTAAAGGCAAATAGACTGTGCACTTTGCAAAGTGCAGTTGCACTCTAGAGCAGTTGCTCCAGAGCTTGGTAAATGAGCAGAAGCTCAGCTGGTTTCCATCATCCAATCATGTGCAAGCAAAAAAGCATTTTTTTTTTATTTTCCTTGCACGTGATTGGGTATTCTTAGCAAAGTGAAGTTTTACCTCATTTACTAAGCTATGGAGCAACTGCACTTTGCAAAATGCACAGTCTATTTGCATTTAGTAAATCAACTCCAATGTGTCAAGCTGTTTAAACGCTTCCCGCCCGCTGTACGCCAAATTATGTCCTCGGCTTTGAGCAGGGATATCTGAGTGATGCCTGTAGCTACAGTCATCATTTAGATATCGTCTTTTAGAGCTGGCGAATCTGTGCACCATAAGAATGATCATAGCAGCTGTTCCACCGCTTGATCATTGTTACGGGAGGCGAGAGGGGATGTCCCCCCCTCCCACCGCCCTCCGGTGCTTCTACCGACTCTCCACTACGATCGGTGAGTCAGACACAGGATCCGCCAGCCTTGGATGTTCAAAATAGAGATTTCTGGCGGACCAGATGCTCGTCGGAGTCTCTATAATCGTTCGGAGGCTGGGTGCGATGTTATAACATCACACCCAGCCTCTGTATAAAAAATAAACGGCACCACTTCGGCTGGGAAGCGGTGATCGTTTTTTGTTTTTATTTCAGGCTTCCCAGCCTAGAGGTGAGATGTTGGGTCTTATATCACTGTAAAGAGCATCTGTCATGCTTATTCCTATTACAAGGGATGTTTACATTCCTTGTAATAGAAATAAAAGTGATCGAAAAAATTTTTTTTTGGAAAAAAAAGTGTCAAGCAAAAATAAATAATGTAAATTTAACAATAATTTTTTTTTTAAAGCGCCCCTGTCCTTGTGAGCTTGCACGCAGAAGCGAGCGCATACGTAAGTCCCGCCCACATCTGAAAACGGTGTTCAAACCACACATGTGAGGTATCGCCGCGTATGTTAGAGGGAGAGCAATAATTTTGGTTCTAGACCTCCTCTGTAACTCAAAACATGTAACCAGTCAAAATTTTTAAAGCGTCGCATAAGTAGTAGATTTTTAAGTAGCAAAGTTTGGCACCATTCCACGAACGTGTGCAATTTTTAAGCGTGACATGTTAGGTATCTATTTACTCGGCGTAACTTCATCTTTCACATTATGCAAAAACATTGGGCTAACTTTACTGTTTTGTTTTTTTTTTCTCCAAAAAAAAACGCATTTGAAAAATTGCTGCG
The DNA here is from genome assembly GCA_037952925.1 of Lithobates clamitans. Classification (NCBI taxonomy): domain Eukaryota; kingdom Metazoa; phylum Chordata; class Amphibia; order Anura; family Ranidae; genus Lithobates; species Lithobates clamitans. Next base: position 4,910,280 of record JBBGZY010000143.1, read on the forward strand.
CAAATACCGTGCGAGATAAAAAGTTGCAATGACCACCATTGTATTTCCTAGGGTCTTTGCTAAAAAACATATATAATGTTTGGGGGTTCTATGTAATTTTCTAGCAAAAAAATTATGATTTTTAAGTGGTTGGACTCAAAGCTAAAGCTCCTGGGTAAACAAATCTGCATAGATGAGAATAAAGATAACAGGGAAAACATTTGTCATTGTTAGTACTCCTGCACAAGAATACTATACTGTAGGTATAGCATACACTATACAATCTGATTATACAATCTCTGCACAATCTTCTTTTGATTTACCAAAACTTTGTAATATTTGGACAAACCTATACAATTAATTTAAGTAGTATCCAATCAGTCAGGCCTTTGTACTACATAGTTGGTAGTAGATCCAAAAAATATTGTACAATCAGATTGTATAATGTATGGTAAGCTGGAGGCTGGCCATAGATGGGTCATTTTATTTTTTTATCAGTCAGTGTCTGATCAAAAAAAGCTGAGTGGATCCCCTAATCCACATAACTAATTGTGGATGAGGTGGATGATGGAATCCTTTCCGCTGAGACATCTATGTCAGCGCAATCTGCTGGTTTGAGAGAAGTTGATCATTAAATTGATGTCTCTTTAGCAAGTATGATTATAAAAGGATTGAAATGTATCCGGTCCTTGCTGGACCAGTTGAATTTCCATCCATTCATGGCCAAATTTAGTAGCTCCTGTTGTTTTCTTATGCCTGGGGAGCTCACTAAACCTCCATGTACAGGAGTTCTTTAGGGTCCATTCACATGGGGTGCAGACATGTGTGTCCTGTGCAGGGCTCTCTTTTATCAGTACAGGGATGTACGGGCATTGTGTGCATCCCTGTGTCAGTGTCCCATTCACTTCTATTGGAACCCGCACCTGTATGTCATATTAGGATACAGATGCTGTGTCAATATAGCCTCATGTCCCAGTAGATATGAATGTGATGCAGACACGAGGATGTGCACAACACCTATGTAACCCTATGCCGATAAACAACAGCCCTGCATGGGAGATGCATGTTTGCATCTCTTGTGAATGGGCCCTTACTAAAAATAGAATCTGAAATTACAGGTGCCTACACAACAATGAACAGTGATATGAAGCTTGAAGGAATATTACTGTTACCTGTCAGCTGAATAGTTAGTGCCAGCCTCAGCAGCACAGAGGAGAGAACACCACTCAGTTTGGCTGTGCAGGTAGGGAGGGGGGGGTCTGAGAGAAGGGCCCAGGAGGGGAGGGGGTCACTATACAGAGGAGGAATAGGCTCTGAGATTGCCTTGAGCAGGGAGCGATAATAGGAGGCTAGGGGGGGCAGAGGTGGTGATCTCCCACAGACATTAGGACAGTGAGAGGTAATGCAAGAGTGATAGAAATGAGTGGAAAGGGAGGAGAGAAGCTGCTGTCCAGGAGAGGGAAAATTGTATACATGTAGACTGAATCAGGAAAGCACTGATAGCCGATGCCTTCCCAACCTCACGTGCCCCACCTGCTCCACTCTACTGTTACTAAAGGACAGGAATAGTACAGTGCACTGTGCAGGCAGGGGGTGGGTATAGTGCTACGATCTGCATGCGGGGACAAAGCCACTCTCTGTCTGAGTTACATTCTGCAGCATATTCTGTCCTAGGAAGGGTTGTACCCGGCAAACTGCACCCTCTTCTTACTTTAAATCATCCCGCCCAGGGCAGAGGCCCCTCCCTCCCACCCCCAGTACTGGCCCTGCCCACCACAGTACCGGCCCTGCCCACCACAGTATATATATTGCAGTGGGGTGGCACATGCAGGCACAATCACGTACATGTAGGTCATTGTGTCTGCTTGGGCTGAGGAGGCACGCAGCATGCCCCCTGCAACTGCTGTGTCCACCGGACACAGCCGATAGCAGTTCACGCTTCCAGGTCACTTTGAGTGGCCCAGGGATCATGAGATCATTATGCAATCACATAATCACAATGTCAACAAAGCTGTTATGAATGAATCCCAGTGAATGATACTAGTGAACTGTGATTGACATACAGCTATCACAGGGTACCTGGGCCAGCTTTTACTAGGGGAAGACATGGATTCTAGTCCCTGCTTGGCAGGAACACAAGATTGATCCCTTCCCCCTGTCAGAAATCAGATATGCCTTGTTTACATAGACAAATCTCAGTTCTCTGTGTATTGCCGAAAATTAGTGGGTGGCTGTGCATCCCCTGCAGGGGGAAGTTCAGGATCAAGTATATATACGTGATCTTGCATACAGCTGCTGCCCTGTAGCAATAAAAGTGCTATAGGGCAGTCAGCAAGTGGTTAAACAAATAAGTTATACACATTTTAATGTTCAATTAAATATTAAAAATAAAAAAATCCAACATTGTGTTGCCTTATGAGTTTATGTGAAATCTCCATTAATAGTTGTAAAATATTGTAATTATGAATATATTTCAGTTAGCTTTGTATCTATGTAACATAGCACCCCATAAGTCTATGTTAGACAGACAAGTCGGTGCCTAGGCTTATGTATCTAAACAATGGGACCCAACCCTCTTTGTTCTACACACACATTCACTTCAAAGAATCCCATGTTTAGATATGCAATGAGGGTGGTCAGCCCATCTTCAATGCTTAACTTTCCTGAAGGTCATGTACCTACAAGTTAAGTCTCCCACTCAAAATAGTCAGTGCCAAAGATTTGTATTAAAGGGGGCTGACTTATGCAAAGTATAGGGATTGGAGATATACCCAATCCTGAACCAGGAATAGGGAAGCCCACCAAACAGAGCCACATTATGCCAACCAAAGAGGCATCAGCCTGTAATGATATACACAGACTAGATGGGAGGGAAACACATACTCTATGGCAGATCATTCACGTGAATGGAACCTCTATTTTCTGTCCTACTGTTTGTAGATTCATGTTATAAGGAATATACTCTGTTCCTTCATGTAATGCATGATTTTTACCCTTTCCCTTTACAAATAGATAGATCTGTGTATTAGTCTAGGCCACTTTACTATTTACCAATTAGGGATGAGCTTCGAGTTCGAGTCGAACTCATGTTCTACTCGAACATTGGCTGTTCGCAAGTTCGCCGAACAGCGAACAATTTGGGGTGTTCGCGGCAAATTCGAATGCCGCGGAACACCCTTTAAAAGTCTATGGGAGAAATCAAAAGTGCTAATTTTAAAGGCTTATATGCAAGTTATTGTCATAAAAAGTGTTTGGGGACCCGGGTCCTGCCCCAGGGGACATGGATCAATGCAAAAAAAAGTTTTAAAAACGGACGTTTTTTCAGGAGCAGTGATTTTATTAATGCTTAAAGTCAAACAATAAAAGTGTAATATCCCTTTAAATTTCGTACCTGGGGGGTGTCTATAGTATGCCTGTAAAGGGGCGCATGTTTCCTGTGTTTAGAACAGTCTGACAGCAAAATGACATTTGGAAGGAAAAAACTCATTTAAAACTACCCGCGGCTATTGCATTGCCGACAATACACATAGAAGTTCATTGATAAAAACGGCATGGGAATTCCCCACAGGGGAACCCCGAACCAAAATAAAAAAAAAAAAATGATGTGGGGGTCCCCCTAAATTCCATACCAGGCCCTTCAGGTCTGGTATGGATATTAAGGGGAACCCCAGCCAAAATTTAAAAAAAAAATTGACGTGGGGTTCCCCCTAAATTCCATACCAGACCCTTCAGGTCTGGTATGGATTTTAAGGGGAACCCCGCGCCAAAAAAAAAAAAAAACGGCGTGGGGTCCCCCTAAAAATCCATACCAGACCCTTATCCGAGCACGCAACCTGGCAGGCCGCAGGAAAAGAGGGGGGGACGAGAGTGCGGCCCCCCCCCTCCTGAACCGTACCAGGCCACATGCCCTCAACATTGGGAGGGTGCTTTGGGGTAGCCCCCCAAAACACCTTGTCCCCATGTTGATGAGGACAAGGGCCTCATCCTCACAACCGTGGCCGGTGGTTGTGGGGGTCTGCGGGCGGGGGGCTTATCGGAATCTGGAAGCCCCCTTTAACAAGGGGACCCCCAGATCCCGGCCCCCCCCCTGTGTGAAATGGTAAGGGGGTACTTACCCCTACCATTTCACTAAAAAACTGTCAAAAATGTTAAAAATGACAAGAGACAGTTTTTGACAATTCCTTTATTTAAATGCTTCTTCTTTCTTCCTTCATCTTCTTCTTCTTCTGGTTCTTCTGGCTCTTCTGGTTCTTCCTCCGGCGTTCTCGTCCAGCATCTTCTCCGCGGCGTCTTCTATCTTCTTCTCCTCGGGCCGCTCCGCACCCATGGCATGAGGGGGGAGGCTCCCGCTCTTCTCTTCATCTTCTTCTCTTCTTCTTCTTCTTCATGTTCTTCTTCTTCTTCTTCTTCCTTCTTCTCTTCTTCCTGTCTTCTCCGGGCCGCTCCGCAGCCATGCTGGCATGGTGGGAGGCTCCCGCTGTGTGACGGCGTCTCTTCGTCTGACGGTTCTTAAATAACGGGGGGCGGGGCCATCTGGTGACCCCGCCCCCCTCTGACGCACGGTGACTTGAGGGACTTCCCTGTGACGTCACGGGGAATGCCACAGGGAAGTCCCGTCATGTCACCGTGCGTCAGAGGGGGGCGGGGTCACCGGGTGGCCCCGCCCCCCGTTATTTAAGAACCGTCAGACGAAGAGACGCCGTCACACAGCGGGAGCCTCCCACCATGCCACAGCATGGCTGCGGAGCGGCCCGGAGAAGACAGGAAGAAGAGAAGAAGGAAGAAGAAGAAGAAGATGAAGAAGAAGATGAAGAAGAGAAGAAGATGAAGAGAAGAGCGGGAGCCTCCCCCCTCATGCCATGGGTGCGGAGCGGCCCGAGGAGAAGAAGATAGAAGACGCCGCGGAGAAGATGCTGGACGAGAACGCCGGAGGAAGAACCAGAAGAGCCAGAAGAACCAGAAGAAGAAGAAGATGAAGGAAGAAAGAAGAAGCATTTAAATAAAGGAATTGTCAAAAACTGTCTCTTGTCATTTTTAACATTTTTGACAGTTTTTTAGTGAAATGGTAGGGGTAAGTACCCCCTTACCATTTCACACAGGGGGGGGGGCCGGGATCTGGGGGTCCCCTTGTTAAAGGGGGCTTCCAGATTCCGATAAGCCCCCCGCCCGCAGACCCCCACAACCACCGGCCACGGTTGTGAGGATGAGGCCCTTGTCCTCATCAACATGGGGACAAGGTGTTTTGGGGGGCTACCCCAAAGCACCCTCCCAATGTTGAGGGCATGTGGCCTGGTACGGTTCAGGAGGGGGGGGGGCCGCACTCTCGTCCCCCCCTCTTTTCCTGCGGCCTGCCAGGTTGCGTGCTCGGATAAGGGTCTGGTATGGATTTTTAGGGGGACCCCACGCCGTTTTTTTTTTTTTTTTGGCGCGGGGTTCCCCTTAAAATCCATACCAGACCTGAAGGGTCTGGTATGGAATTTAGGGGGAACCCCACGTCAATTTTTTTTTAAAATTTTGGCTGGGGTTCCCCTTAATATCCATACCAGACCTGAAGGGCCTTGTATGGAATTTAGGGGGACTCCCACATCATTTTTTTTTTTTTAATTTTGGTTCGGGGTTGCCCTGTGGGGAATTCCCATGCCGTTTTTATCAATGAACTTCTATGTGTATTGTCGGCAATGCAATAGCCGCGGTAGTTTTAAATGTGTTTTTTCCTTCAAAATGTCACTTTGCTGTCAGACTGTTCTAAACACGGGAAACATGCGCCCCTTTACAGGCATACTATAGACACCCCCCAGGTATGAAATTTAAAGGGATATTACACTTTTATTGTTTGACTTTAAGCATTATTAAAATCACTGCTCCTGAAAAAACGGCCGTTTTTAAAACTTTTTTTTGCATTGATTCATGTCCCCTGGGGGAGGACCCAGGTCCCCAAACACTTTTTATGACAATAACTTGCATATTAGCCTTTAAAATTAGCACTTTTGATTATTCATGTTCGTGTCCCATAGACTTTAACGGCGTTCGCGTGTTCGAACGAATTTTTTTCCTGTTCGCATGTTCTGGTGCGAACCGAACAGGGGGGTGTTCGGCTCATCCCTATTACCAATGATTTTTTCTTATTGTGTTAAAGCTTTCACTCATGGCAACTCTCATTTAACCCAACTCATATCTGAGAGATATTAAATCTCAAATATAGTAAACGGATAACTATTGCATATTTGTGTGTAGCAACATTTTTGTATAGCAAATGCATGTGACACCTAGTACACTCAGTTCCTCTTGAACATATATTTGAATTAGGTATTTTAGTCGATGGGATGATAATCAGGTGTGAGTGTAGAAGGCCCTGTCTTGTTTGTTTACTATCCAAGTCTGATCTCAACAATCCAGGTCTCGAACACATGAGATTTCTCAGGACCTGTGAAAAACAGTTATCAATGCTCAGAAGGTTGGAAAAGGTTACTAATCAATTTCTAAGGAATTTGGACTTCACCAATCCACTAAAAACTAAACATCACTGCTGAATCCAAAGACTCAAAAGTTTATTATAAATGTGGATTCATCTCCTCCTGAATGTAGACTCAGGGGTAATGTGATTCAATTAATTCCCATTGGTTTTAAATATGGAATGGATACTTTGATAGCTTGGGTGTCTGGATTCCATATTTCACATGAGCCTTGAGTGATACATAAACCACTTCAGCCCCGGAAGATTTAGCTGCTCAATAACCAGACCATTTTTTGTGATACGGCACTGCGTCACTTTAACTGACAATTGCGCGGTCGTGCAACGCTGTACCCAAACAAAATTGGCGTTCTTTTTTCCCCACAAATAGAGCTTTCTTTTGGTGGCATTTAATTACCTCTTTGGTTTTTATTCTTTTGTTATAAACAAAAGAAGAGCGACAATTTTGAAAAAAAAAACACAATGGGGTTTATTTACTAAAGCTGGAAAGTGCAAAATCAGCCATACTTCTGCATAGAAACCATTGAGCTTTCAGGTTTTATTACCAAAGCTTAATGGAACAAACTGGGCTAAGATACTCATTGGTTTTTATGCAGAAGTGAGCCTGATTTTGCACTTTCCAGCTTTAGTAAATAAACCCCAATATCTTTTACTTTTTACTATAATAAATATCCCACATTTTTTCTTCAAAAAAACTATTTTTTTCCTCAGTTTAGTTTATGTATTCTTCTACATATTTTTGGTAAAAAAAAATCGCAATAAGTGTATATTGATTGGTTTGCGCAAAAGTTATATCGTCTACAAAATATGGGATAGATTTATGGCATTTTCATTATAATTTTTTTTTTTACTAGTTATGACGGCGATCTGCGATTTTTTTTTTGGGACTGCGATATTGCGGCAGACAAATTGGACACTTTTGACCCATTTTTGGGACCATTGACAATTATACAGTGATCAGTGCTATAAAAAAATGCACTGATTACTGTATAAATGTCACTGGCAGGGAAGGGGTTAACACTAGGGGGCGATAAAGGCATTAACTGTGTTCCCTAGGTGTGACCTAACTGTAGGGGGGATGGGACTGTCTAGGAGAAGAGAGAGATCAGTGTTCATACATAGTATGAACACACGATCTGTCTCCTCTTCCCTGAGAGAACTGGGATCTGTGTGCTTACACACACAGATCCCGATCCTCGCTCTGTCACGAGCGATCGCGGATGCACGATGGTCATCGCACCCCTAGTAGCCAAAAGGTGAACCAACATAAAGTAACGTTGTTTTGCCCAGCCGTGCCATTCTGCCGCAGTTAAAACTGCGGCGGCTGTTTGGCAACTAGTTAAGCATATTTTCATTTCTTATTTTAAGTAGTACACTGTAAGGATGATTGTGTTCAAATATAGGTAATTCAACACTATTGCTAGCCTCCCCAGGAGTAGTTGCCCAAGAAATCTCACTGTAATAAGTAAGGTGCCTAAAGAGTAAGGCTTGCAAGCCAATATTTAAGAAAGAAAACCCCTCCCCTGCACTTGTGAATGTCAGTGTTCATGATTCCAATATAAGGAGGACACTAAACAGCAATGATGAACATAGCAACGTTCCAAAGATAAAGCTGCTGTTATCCAGTGAACAAATTGCGGCTTATTTACAGTTTGATAAATATCATGTTGATAGGTCAAAGAGGTCTTTGGAATAATTTTGTGGATGTATGAGACCCACAAGAGAACTTTTTTGAGCCTGATGACAAAGTGTTATGTTTGGCAAAAGGTAAACACTGTATTTCAACAATGAACATTAGAACCCTATCCTATCTGTAAACATGGTGGCAGTGTCATGGTTTGGGCTTGATTTGCTGCCTTTGGGCCGGGATGGATTTTTACCATTGATTTAACTATGAATTCAGAATTGTACGTGCAAATTCTGCAGGAACATATTGGGGTATCTGTCCATGAACATTAGTTAAAAAAAAAGGGTCATGCAGCAGGGAAATGACAATAAACACATAAGCTGATCTACAAGAGCATTGTTTAATAGAAACATGTTATCATTAGTTTTATCCTATAGAAATGATTTGGAAGGAGCTGAAGTAGGGACTCCATGAGAGGAAGCCCATTAATACCCATGAGCTGAAACTGTCCTTTCAACACTTACACTTTTATTTTTAATAAAAACAAAACAATCAAATGTCATTCAGCAGAATCTTTGTGTAGCAAAAGCAACAACATACATTACCAAGGCACAACTTCAAATTTAATGAGAAAGGATGGAATAGTAATTTAAATTCAAAATGACAAAACTCTGGACTTTTTGTATGAGATTAAGTAACTTGGGGGGAAGGAAGTGTTTGATGACTAAATAAATGAGCAATTAAATTTCAGAAGTGTCGGGGCGTGATTTGGCCAAGCAGGAAGATGGCCACTTAACTGATGAGCTCCTGCCTGTCACCAGCCTTTTAATCATAAAACCGGAGATTAATAGCAGCAAAACAAGCTACCGACAATGGGGACAGCTTCTAGAACATCCTCGGCATCTAGATCCCGATCCCCGAGAGGACAGACCGAAGGAAACGGCCGGAATATCCCTGAAATGTTCCGCTGTCAGAGAAGCAATATGGTGCCTTCCCGCCACAGTTCTCCTCAGATCTCAGAGACACCACAGCTTAATCCCTTGCTTCTTCCTCCAGCTTTGGAACCAGTAATAATGGAGAATGCCGGCGGTCCTGCTTCCGCTCAACCATACCTCAATATTCATGACCTGAGGACAATAGCAGCAGATATTAAGGACACCCTGTCAGCGGCCATAGCGGATTTACGCATTGACATTCACTCTTTTTCTGACAGTGTTCATGAGGTAGAACCTCAAAGCATGATCAAGTACTGTGCAAAGCCACCAGGAAAATTGACACCCACACTTTACAACTAAGAGAAATCTAGCGTCATGTTGAAGACCTCGACAACAGAGGACGCTGTCATAACCTCAGGATTAGAGGTTTGCCTGAAACGGTATCTACAGAACACATCCCCTCAGCGGTAACTGGCCTGTTCAACGATCTACTGAATAGACCACCTCTAACACCGATCAATATGGAGAGAATACACAGGGCACTTCGCCCCCAAAGGCAGAGACACAGATCCCCTCCGTGATATCATCTGCTGCATAGTGGATTTCAGGTTTAAAGAAGACATACTTAGGCAAGCTAGAAGCCGCCAACAATTACTTCATGAAGGACATACTATACAGATCTTTCAAGACCTGTCCAGTATTACACTGCAGCACAGCCGGGATCTCAAACCTCTACTTGATGTCTTACGCACCAGAGGAATCCAATATAGGTGGAAGTTCCCCTTTAGCCTCTCGGCTACTCACTTGGGACGTACAGCCCTCCTCAGGGTGCCCGAGGACTTACAATCATTCTGCGATGCTCTGGATATACCTTTGGTAGACGTACCTAATTGGTATGCAGAATTTCGATATCAACCCACGAAGAAACAAACCCATCAAGAAGAACCGATGGAGGCACAAGACTCACGGATCTGCGGACGAAGATCCCCTTCCAGCAACAGGAGACACAATCCCCGCTATAACACACACCGCTGCTCTAGTCCATCTGATTCGCCTCAGTCTCAGAGAGCTAGGAGGGAATTCTAAGGGAAATCTTCACTATCGTTCCTTACGAGTTATGCTACAGCCCTGTTCTGGCTGTCTTCTACATCTTTTTCGTTAAGTATCATTAAGTTAACTTTCATTACTTTTGTTTGAATCTTCGTCAATACCTTCCACGGCGCATTGGAAGACAACTGTTCTTTATCTCCAGCAATGCCTGCATACCCCTGTTCACTCCGGCATTTGGACTTGGTTCTATCCCTCCCACTCTTTAGCACAGCGAAAACTATGAGCCCACTGACTACCTTCATTTACTATGACATGCTAGAGAGGACTTACCTTTCACGCAGGGTCTTACGAGGAAATCTTGCCCGTACATAAAGACATCGGAGTAATCTTCTTTTATAACAATGACTATGATCCGACTTCATCTGATTGACTCTGGATCTTCCCTACTAATATATACTTACCTAAATCAATGACTTTCTCATCTTACCTTCGTTTGCCCACAATACAAGTGTTTGCACAGGCTTACGTAAGGCGAGATATACCTGCATATAGGCGGGCAGATGTATATTCTTTAAGGTGAACCAACTGTCCTCTTTACTGTATATTAGGAGCTATCTCAGCCCTCTTCCATTATTAGATATAACTTAAGTTACTGCTTTACGAAGCGCCACAATTAAGCCATGCATTCTTAATTGTCTTTTAATAACTATACTACATTCTCACTTTTCTACCTGAATGTATACACTTATTTATCTTAAAATTCCTACTCGTTGCAGGTATACGCCCCTTTTAACCTTTCGAAAGATACACTCAAGCCCTATAGTTCCACATTTTACAATACTCCATAGGTATATATTTCCACCTTCTTACATGACAAAAGAAAGACGTACTTTAATCCCTGCTCTTCTTCTGCTTTAACGCGTCCCACTCATTCCTCGATATATATCAGAAATGATTATACAACCTCCTATATTTTTCAGGCAACTTATTAGTCTCCAAAAGATGTCAGACATCTGCTTAAACCTACAGTCAATCCAAACATCCAGACCAGCCGATTCCTCTATAGGCGGTTATCCGCCGCGATCTTGTTACATCGTCATATACCGCAAGACCGATTCTCCTTTCTTTCTGCCATACGGTTTAGCGCATCCCCCTACGGGTTACCGAATATATCGTAAGGACACTGCGCTATAGGAATTTACATCTGCTCGCCCAGGTTTTCTAACCTCCATTACCCCGTAAACATTTATTTTAATGGTTCGGATAACAATGTGAGAAAACATTTTATATTTAATACCACTTCCTCACGAAGGCTCAAAATATGACATGGCGGAATGAAATTTCAGTTTACTATGGGCTTGGTTCACCTTTCCCCTGTTGGTTCTATTGTAGTTCTGAAAACTTGAAGAATTCAGGCTCTGTATGATTTGCATTACCAATCGTTCTGTTGTGATTCACATTTAGAATCACCTTTTTGTTTTGTTTATATTAGGCTGTAATGAAATAGTGTTATACAAGAGAGTTCAAGATGTCTTATTTATATGCTGTATGACTGACACCCAATTGAGGCTGACACTTATAAGATTGCTCCCATGCATGACACATACATCCTCTCAACATTCAATGCTATGACTTTAACGGTACATCAGATTCGCATTCTTGTAAAAGCACACCTCCTATGCTTAACCTGCGCACTATCTTTTTGACACACACTAGTTTACATACCCATACTCTCTTTAACATTTCACAACAGTCCTCCCTTCTAATAAATTGTCACACTCACTTAAGGCACTGCTCCACCACACTATTTACTTCTCTGGCTGGTACAGGCAGACTCACTCAGATTTATTCCGGTTTATTTTTATTTCTATTTTAGTTTTTATTCTATCTTCTACACTAGGTTATTCCCAACCCCCGCACAGTGCTGTTTCATAGACTAGACCTTGTTCAGGTCACATTTCACTGAAATCACACTGTAATACATACTCCTCTCATACCAGAGAAGGATATATACATAACACCATGTCCTTACCCCCCCCCCCACTTTGCTACAACACAAGCACTGATACCTTCTAAGTCATTTCACTCATCTTCACCTGTTCAACACTCCTACACCCAAGTCTTAAAATTAATACCCCTTCCATCCCATCCAAGGTAGACACTCCAACCAGGGGATCGTAAAACCACTATAACCCCCCGCCACACTCACAAGTGAAATTTTGCTCTCTGAATATGCGAGGACTCAATATACCAGAAAAAAGATCAAAACTGCTTCATACCCTTCGACAAAATAAAGTCCAAATAGCATTTATCCAGGAAACTCACTTTCATTCGGAAAATATCCCTATTCTTTCGAACCACCATTTTTCTACTGGATATCATGCTACCAATGGGGATTCTAAGACAAAAGGGGTATCAATCCTAATAGCTAAAAATTGCCCCTTTCAAGTGTCAGAAGTAAAAAAGGATAGGAAAGGTAGATATCTATCCCTCAAAGGGTCGCTAAATAACAAACCCTTCACTTTGGCGAACCTTTACGCTCCAAACACAAAACAAGTCCCTTTTTTCCGTGCTACTCTCCAGTTACTAACTGAATTTTGTTCTGGAGTTCTCATTGTCGGGGGTGATTTTAACATAACTCTTTCTCCTGCACAAGACTCCTCCACAGGAACATCATCCTTGCCATATAGAGCCCTAAAGGCCATTAAAAAAATGCTTTGAGACCTAACATTGCATGACACTTGGCGTACACTACACCCGAACGAAAGAGATTTCACGTTCTATTCAACGTCACACAATAAGTACACCAGAATAGATCACTTCTTTATCTCTCAAACAGACTTGCCTCTTCTTGCTAAAGCTTCCATTGACTGAATGATACTTTCCGATCATAACCCTGTATCTATATCACTAGACATACCAGAAACCCGATCCAAAAATATGATTTGGCGCTTAGATAACTCAATCCTGAATGATCTTGACATCACTCAAAAAATTATCACGCGCCTACTACAATACTTCACGGAAAATGATTCCACTGACATAAAACAATCCAGCATCTGGGCGGCGCACAAATGTGTTATCAGAGGAGAAATTATGTCTTTGACCGCACATAGGAACAGGTCCAGAAAGAAGCATATAACTGCATTACTAGCTAAAATTCACAACTTAGAACAAGCTCATAAACTTTTGTTAGCTTCTAAAACTCTTACAGAATTAATCAAAACCAGAGAAGAACTTCTGGAAATTTTAGGCAAATCCATGAAACGCAAATACAACCTTACTCAAAAGTTGTTCTACGAGATGGGGAACAAATCAGGTAAATTAATAGCGAGAGCATTACAATCTAACAAAGCTTCAAACACTATACACAAGATAAGAGACTCGTCCGGCACCGCTTTGGCAACCTTTTTATAGCCTAGGCCATCTTTATATAGAGCAACAATTCTTTTTTTTTTAGATCCTTTGGAGAGTTCTTTGCCATGAGGTGCCATGTTGAACTTCCAGTGACCAGTATGAGAGTGAAAAAAACAAATTTAACACACCTGCTCCCCATTCACACCTGTAACACTAACGAGTCACATGACACCGGGGAGGAGAAATGGCTAATGGGGCCTAATTTTGACATTGTCACTTAGGGGTGTACTCACTTTTGTTGCCAGCAGTTTAGACATTAATGGCTGTGTGTTGAGTTATTTTGAGGGGACAGCAAATTTACACTGTTATACAAGCTGTACACTCACTACTTTACATTGTAGCAAAGTGTAATTTCTTCAGTGTTGTCACATGAAAAGATATAATAAAATATTTACAAAAATGTGAGGGGTGTACTCACTTTTGTGAGATACTGTATATATATATATATATATATATATATATATATATATATATATATATATATATTTTTTTTGTGTGTGTGTGTTTATAGCTTAGGCCTTAGTTTGGATTTCTGTATATATTATTTCCAGTAGAGCTTATTTACTCCCAGAAAGTATGAAAAAAATCTGTAGAGCTAGCATATTTCTTTTATATTATAATTAATTTATTTCTCCTCAGCATTTTTCTCAGACAAACATGTTTTTATTGTTTTTTTCAAAATGGACAATACAATGAAAAACAAATATAATACACCATATCTCTGCAGGAGGATAATCCAGTTGTATAGTACAGAGTTAGTATAGATGTACAAAATTAAAACTGTAGTAGTAGAAGTGAGACAAGGAGAAGGCGTTTGACAGAGTGGCATGGGACTACATAATAGCAGTACTAAAAGCAATGGGGTTCCCGGCTCATTTCATCCAAATGATCCTAGCATTGTACACCTCTCCCACTGCCAGAATAAGGGTTAATGGCCGGCTGTCGAGCGCCTTCTTCGTGTCTAACTGTACTAGACAAGGATGTCCCCTCTCCCCCCTTCTCTTTGTACTCACTTTAGAACCTATACTGCATAAGCTTAAGAATAACCTCAATATAACAGGTATTGATATTAGACACAAAAATTTCAAAATTGCTGCGTACGCTGACGATATTCTTCTTTTTCTCTCCAATCCCTTAATCACTATACCTAATCTCCTCCAAGATTTTAAACTCTTCCAGAAAATATCTAATCTGAAAATAAATTTCACAAAATCTAAAGCCCTCAACGTCACTCTTCCACCTTCGTTAGTCTCCCAATGTCAAGCTAACTTCCCTTTTAGCTGGGAACCACATGCCCTGACATATTTAGGCATTCAAATCCCCTCTAAATTAAATGAACTATATGACAGAAATTATTCTCCACTGCTCCAAAACATTAAAAAAGATCTCATCAGGTGGTCATCAGGGCAGTTCTCCTGGTTTGGAAAAATTGCTATACTAAAAATGAACATACTACCTCGCATATTATATATTTTTCAGACAGTCCCAATTAAAATACCCCCAACATTTTTTAGAGCATATAAAAGACTATGCAGACACTTCATATGGGCACACAAATCTCCCAGAATAGGTTAGGACAGAATGACACTCCCCAAGCTCAAAGGTGGTCTAGGCCTTCCGGACATCCAAAAATATTATGAGGCATGCCAAATCTCCAGACTAGTTGATTGGCACATTCACACACAATCGAAAGACTGGATTTCCCTGGAGGACTCCAGGGGCCAAATCCCTCTGTCTCATATTCCTTGGATCGACAAAAAGTCCATCCCAAAATTGCACACCACTCATCCATTGGTTGGACCCACTCTGGAAATCTTCCACAAAGTATGTCATTATCTCAAATATATACCTTCACCAAGCCCACTGACCCCCCTGACTGGTAATCCTGACTTCCCCCCAGGCCTCCTGGAGAATAATGCGATTCTAGAAAAAACAGGTCATACCCTAAAAGCTCGTCATCTTTTTCACGAAGGCTCAATCATCACATTCTCTGATCTAACTTGTAAATTCCCAGATCTCAACATCCCATTTTTCACATATCTTCAAATCAGACACTTTTTTGGTAGCATCAACCCCATCTCTGACTGTTGCAGAGACCTAAATCCTATTGAAACCTTATGCTCCTCTACTAGCCCTCAAAACCATCTAATCTCGACAATATACGCCATACTGTTTGGAACAATTGATCAGACATTGTAATCATCCAATCAGAAATGGGAAAATGAGCTCAACTTAAACCTCACCACTGAGGACTGGGAGAGGATACATGAACATATACACAAAGGCTCTATAAACGTCACAGCACAAGAAAACAATTACAAAGTGTACTCCAGATGGTACAACACACCTGCACGCCTTCACTCATTTCATCCTGCCTTATCCTCGCAGTGCTGGAGATGTGACTCAGATTTAGGCTCTCTTCTACATATATGGTGGGATTGTGCTCACATAAAACCGTTCTGGGAAAAAGTACATGATCTGATAACTCGCATTACCACCTACACTCTGAACTTCACACCAGCCCAATACCTGTTACACCATACGTCTCTACCTCAATCTATATACAGAAAATCTTTAATGCTCCACCTCGTCAACGCGGCTAAACAATGTATCCCAGTGCGATGGAAAGACACTAATCCTCCCTCAATTTCTGATTGGCTGAAAAGAGTTGGGAGAATTGTAGACATGGAAGACTTAATTCATAAGGCCAAAGAAAACCCTACCAAATTTCGTTCCACTTGGGCATGTTGGTTACATTTCCGAGACTCCCAAGAATTTAAGGCTTTGGTGTCTGACCCTAATTCCAGTCCCTCTTCTCTATCCCACTGATACCTCTAGCCAACTTATCACCAGGAATTAGAGTTGAAGTGTCTACCTAAATACCTACCTACCCCCGTTCCTTCCTACCTACCTTATACCCTACCTATTTTTCTCATCAATTCATAACTTATCTCTCTTTCTTATCATACACTTTACAAACACCACACACAACAGGAGACTTAAACCACATATTTATCAACAATACGGACCATCACTAATGAGAACTTACTAAACGCACTTTTCGGTATCTCACCCTGCACAGTTTGTTCCCGATAGGGGTGCAAGGGTCGAGATTAGTCACACCTTGGTCCTTACATTGATAAGGGATATTCCCTTTTATTTACTTCTTGGGTTAATCTATACTCTCAATAACCACTTAACACGCTTCAAAAAAAAAAAAAAAAGAAGCATTAAGACTTTCTAGAATTATAGATTTGTTATATATCTGATAATTTTCCTATTTACTGCCTGCTATATTTTCCTGTACCTTCTCTATGATCTCTATATTTACAAATTTTACCTGTATACAACAATAGATCATTAACACCCTCTAGACAATTTTTCTGATATTGCTGTATTCATTATTAGCCCTGTTACGATTTTGGATATATCATATTGTACCTGTTTGTCATGAATACCACGTTTGTCTATTTTCTTATACTTTCAATAAAAATCATTTGAAACAAAAATTTCAGAAGTGTAATGTGTTATCATTTTACAATTTAGATTTAGCAGCATGGTTTTATTTGGCTTGAGAAAGTGAGAAAGTGAAGGATCAGCTGCCTAATAAAGTAAATCCATAACTAAACTGGAATAAATGCTCTCCCTGTATAGAAAATAGTGAATACTTACCCTTGCAGCTGCCCACACAACACTTCTGGGAGTATGGGTCTCCCGTAACCCACACACACACTGTGTACAGTGGTTCTTAAATCACTACAGGACACAATATAAAATGGATAAACAATGTTTTATATATATATATATATATATATATACATATATATATATATATATATATATATATATATATATATATATATATATATATATATATATATAGTATCTCACAAAAGTGAGTACACCCTCACATTTTTGTAAATATTTTATTATATCTTTTCATGTGACAACACTGCAGAAATGACACAATGTAAAGTAGTGAGTGTACACTTGAATAACAGTGTAAATATGCTGTCCCCTCAAAATAACTCACACAGCCATTAATGTCTAACCAACTGGCAACAAAAGTGAGTACACCCCTAAGTGAAAATGTCCAAATTGGGCCCAAAGTGTCAATATTTTGTGTGGCCACCATTATTTTCCAGCACTGTCTTAACCCTCTTGGGCATGGAGTTCACCAGAGCTGCACAGGTTGCCACTGGAGTCCTCTTCCACTCCTCCATGACGACATCACTGAGCTGGTGGATGTTAGAGACCTTGCGCTCCTCCATCGTCCATTTGAGGATGCCCCACAGATGCTCAATAGGGTTTAGGTCTGGAGACCTGCTTGGCCAGTCCATCACCTTTACCCTCAGCTTCTTTAGCAAGGCAATGGTCGTCTTGGAGATGTGT
Source organism: Lithobates clamitans (assembly GCA_037952925.1). Lineage (NCBI taxonomy): Eukaryota > Metazoa > Chordata > Amphibia > Anura > Ranidae > Lithobates > Lithobates clamitans. The sequence continues at coordinate 4,928,152 of JBBGZY010000143.1, forward strand.
TTGGGGTCGTTATCATGTTGGAATACTGCCCTGCAGCACAGTCTCTGAAGGGAGAGGATCATGCTCTGCTTCAATATGTCACAGTACATGTTGGCATTCATGGTTCCCTCAATGAACTGTAGCTCCCTAGAGCCGGCAGCACTCATTCAACCCCAGACCATTACACTCCCACCACCATGCTTGACTGTGCGCAAGACACACTTGTCTTTGTACTCCTCACCTTGTTGCTGCAACATGCTTGACACATCTAAATCAGATAAGTTTATCTTGGTCTCATCAGAACACAGGACATGTTTCCAGTAATCCATGTCCTTAGTCTGCTTGTCTTCAGCAAACTGTTTGTGGGCTTTCTTGAGTATCTTCTTTAGAAGAGGCTTCCTTCTGGGGATGACAGCCATGCAGACCAATTTGATGCAGCGTGCAGGATATGGTCTGAGCACTGACAGGCTGACCCCCCTCTACTTCAACCTCTGTAGCAATGCTGGCAGCACTCATACGTCTATTTCCCAAAGACAGCCTCTGGATATGATGTTGAGCATGTGTACTCAACTTCTTTGGTCAACCATGGCAAGGCCTGTTCTGAGTGGAAACTGTCCTGTTAAACTGGTGTATGGTCTTGGCTAAAGCTCAGTTTCAGGGTCTTGGCAACCTTCTTATAGCCTAGGCCATCTTTATATAGAGCAACAATTCTTTTTTTTTAGATCCTTTGGAGAGTTCTTTGCCATGAGGTGCCATGTTGAACTTCCAGTGACCAGTATGAGAGTGAAAAAAACAAATTTAACACACCTGCTCCCCATTCACACCTGTAACACTACCGGGTCACATGACACCGGGGAGGAGAAATGGCTAATGGGGCCTAATTTTGACATTGTTACTTAGGGGTGTACTCACTTTTGTTGCCAGCAGTTTAGACATTAATGGCTGTGTGTTGAGTTATTTTGAGGGGACAGCAAATTTACACTGTTATACAAGCTGTACACTCACTACTTTACATTGTAGCAAAGTGTAATTTCTTCAGTGTTGTCACATGAAAAGATATAATAAAATATTTACAAAAATGTGAGGGGTGTACTCACTTTTGTGAGATACTGTATATATATATATATATATATATATATATATATATATATATATATATATATATATATATATATTTGTGTGTGTGTGTGTGTTTATAGCTTAGGCCTTAGTTTGGATTTCTGTATATATTATTTCCAGAAGAGCTTATTTACTCCCAGAAAGTATGAAAAAATCTGTAGAGCTACCATTTTTCTTTTATAATATAATTAATTTATTTCTCCTCAGCATTTTTCTCAGACAAACATGTTTTTATTGTTTTTTTCAAAATGGACAATACAATGAAAAACAAATATAATACACCATATCTCTGCAGGAGGATAATCCAGTTGTATAGTACAGAGTTAGTATAGATGTACAAAATTAAAACTGTAGTAGTAGAAGTGAGACATCCTTTCCAACTGAGTACGTCAGAGTAATCTAATGGGGTGGAAGGGAATGAATGTTCTATGAATCTATGCTTATAGAAGTATCATACTCTTTGAGCGATAAGGCCAAAAGAAGAGAATAAAGAGAAAGAGGAAAAGAAAGGGGGTAAGAGGAAGTGAAGAGCAGGAATATAAAAGGTCGTAGGTCCGTAATTACGAGTTGGCAGTGAATTTCGCGCAGTGAGGAGGATGTTGGGATACCAAAAAATGCTAAAAAAAGTTCCTATGAAATCAGCAAGCATGTAAATGGGACCACGGCAGTTACTTCAGTGACGTGTTCTAAAAAGTTATGTAGTTGGGTAGAGTCCTTGAACATTATCCAAACCAGCCAGAACCTTTTTAAACTGCTCGTAGGTATCATGATTTTCAGCCACTGATTCCTCCTCAGCATTTTAATTTTTTATTAGTCATTACCAGAAATTAATGCTATAATATATGTATATATATACTACAAAGGGGTTACAGCACAAATGTATAGCCAATAAATTAGCAACTTCAAACATCCCTGCCCTTTATAGTTCTGGTAAATGTGTATTGTTATAAGCACTCAAAACGGTGTTAATTACAAGATCTATTTATTAAAGTTATTCCTGGATATCATTGACTTTTCAGATATATGCATTCATGGAATCACAGAAAATATAGTACAAATTGGGGTTAATTTACTAAAGCAAGAAAAACTTTATGGTGCATTTGCATTGTAGGTCTGCACACAGTTTAACATGGATGTAAACTCACACAATAATTACAACTTCAAAACCTATCTATCTGATCATATACTGATGTATAATACATATATTGTGGGCCTAGGTCTGCAGAGTGAGTTGAACATCCAATTTACACCTATTTTGTACCTTCTATTTTAACACAGGGCACTAAAGCATGCGGATGTTACCTGAAAATAAATCACTCACTAAGCAATGAAAAGTGCCAAATAACGTACCTGTACATCATGTTATGAAAACAAAAAAAAAAGACAGTATATGTATGTACTGTATATGTATCACTAGAACCATCCTATGGAATCGTGTAAGCCAACTGGTGTGTGAACTGCAAAAATGCACAAAATCCTACATGTACAGTTCACTGAGGAGTTTTACAAAAAAATGTTTTGTTTTTTTTGATGATAGCAATAATTACAGCTTCATTCCTACATGGTGTGAACAATAATAAATGTTAACAGTGGTTAAAAAGAACATTAGCTAAACCACAATTTAGCTAGTGCACATTCCAACAGTAACATAGTAAATTCCATGAACTCATTTTCTAAGCACAGTTAAAGGGTAAAAAAATGTTGCTTAGCATTATTTTGACAAAAGAAAGCATAATATAATGAGTTTTTTTTGTTTGAATGTGAAGAGTCTTTTAGCTGTCATTTAGATTTCCTTACATTTAGCCTGAACATGTACTGTACTGTATGTCCACATATAATGGAGACATGAGGGGGTGCTGTGACATAAAACTACCTATACAGGATTATTTCAGTGTGTAGATAGCTCTACATTTGTTTGTTTGAAAATCAGTGCTTTCTCTCTTTGTATTTAATGTGCATGAATATATAAAAAAAAATGTTCATTGGTTTTATACAAAAAACAGAGTTTCTTATTATCACATGGGAAGGGCTATGACATAAGGAACAAATATTGTTCCTTTTCTGATGATGCCACGTTGGATGGATTAAAAGAAAATAAAGAGCACTATTGTGAAAGAAATCAGATGTCACCAAGACACTGGCAAATCTTTGCTAACACCAGTTGTATGTCATGTTGTCTTTATATTACAATGAGGTGTGAATTATTTTTAGTAATGTTTCATACTGCTTTTTCACTCTATTCAGAGCATTTAGTCATTTACAAAGAAATGCTTTGCTAAGTGACTATAAACTACTGTATGGGGATCTTTCATACATCTACAATAGAAGACCAAGGTAGGGAATTCAATGAAGAATTTATGAATATTTTCTATTGGTAGTTTGTTTGGGCTCCATTCACACTTGTGAGATTTGTCATGCGACTTTGGATACTAAAGTTGCATGATAAATCGCACCCCATGTTTTTCAATGACAACCGTTTAAATATGTGCAACTTAAAGTCACATTGACTTTGGAGCCGTACAATTTGAATGGAGCCTGAGAACAATCTGCATTTAATCTGGGCAAGCACTAGTGTCAGTTTCAGTAACATAACCACATGCATGACAAATTCAGGTAGTTCTAACTACCGCCACTTTAGAAATCTGCTACTATGGCAGTGACAGATCCATAAACAATTAGGAAATTAGGTGTTAGGAATTGTTGAGGGGATATGATAGTCTCAGCTTGTTTTGGTTAGATGGTCCATGTTATCAGGGCCATGGATACTGTAAGCCTGGTGTAGGCTATTTGTTACGAGCATTATATTCTTTGCTGAATTGTTGGAAGTTCATCTATTGATGTCCATTTTATTCTCTTTTTAATAAAAAAATGAGTGAAAGTAAGTATTAGGAAATGAGGAAACTGGCAGTAATTAAAACCAGTTCTGAGCTGGCCTACAAAAGTATGTAGCATTTGAGAAGCTGTCATAAATGTGACAGCTTCCCACACAGGGTTTTGTCCTCTGCTCCATTCAGCTGTCAGCGTGGAGATTCCCTGGCTGAAATATAAATGTGAACCAAAGGAGTTGAGGATACTGGTGATGTCAATACCCAAAGATGGCAATGCCCATTTACTTGCCTCACAGTGGAGGCAGACCTGATGGGGAACTAATCCCCATGACTGCAGTGCCTGTTTGATGGCCAGAGCCTGATGGGGAACTGAGAGACTAGTTCATCAAGGAAGCAAAGGACTGGAATAAATTACATCCTTTTACCACCCTTCCAATGAATGAACCCAAAATTAATGTGCACTACAGTGCTTCTGTATTCACAGCTGTCATTTAGCAGCTTTTGTAGCAGGGGGATCAGCTAATATAGTGCAATCTGTGCTTGATTAGCTGCAGTGGAGGGCAGGGGAGACATTGGAGGTGTAATAGACCCCTGATGTCTCCATAAAGAGGACCTGTCAGCTACCCATTATATAACATGGGGGGTTGCTAGCTTGTTAGGTAAATAAAGAAAAAAAGAAAAAAAACTTTAACCATTTGAAGACCCAACCTTTCTGATACTTTTTGTTTACAAGTAAAGATCTGTATTTTTTTGCTAGAAGCCCATGTGTCAAACACAAGGCCTGCAGGCCAAATCCGGCCCTCCAGGTCATTTCATGTGGCCCTCGTACCTCTCCTGCAGCTGCGGCAACCCCCTCATCTGCCTCCCTTTGGCCTCAGCATTCAACAGACTCTGGTAGCTGTCTCCAGCCCTCCTCTGGTCCTCCTCCAGACCCTGCACTTTCTGCTTCCTGGCAGAAAAACATGGTAAGGGGGGTGCACTGTGATGTAGGGGAATGTGGTGGACTATGTTGTAAAGGGGGGGTGGATACTCTGGACATCTAGTTTTACAGATACAACTGGCCCTTTGAGGGCAACCAGAATGCTGATGCAGCCCATGGTCAAATTGAGTTTGACACCCCTGCCCTAGAGAATAAAATGGTGGTTGTTGCAATTTTTTTATGTCACACAGTATTTGCCCAGCAGTTGCAAATACAAAAATATTTTAATGAATTTTAATGCAAACAAAGACACAATATATAACTCAGTACCTAACATGTCATGCTTTAAAATTGTGCATGCTCATGGAATGGGGACAAACTATTATACTTAAAGGTTTTATTTACCTAACATGCTAGCAACCCCTCATGTGATATAATGATGGTTTTTACATGTAGGAGAGGAATGCCAGAATTGGCTTGAGCTGGAAGTGGTTAAAAATCTCTATAGGTGACGCTTTCAATTTTTATTTACAGCTAACCAGTTTAGATTTACAAAGGAGGTCTAGATCTAAAATGATTGTGCTTGCTATAAAGTTTGGGGCGATGTCTCATTTGTGTGCTGTGAACACCGTTTATATATATGTACGCGTTGGCCTCTGCATGGGAGCATGGGGGGGATGAGGGCACTTTACATGTTTTTTATTATTATTTATTTTATTAAAACATTTTTATTTTTACACTGTCCCTTTATTTTTTTTATCACTTTTATTGCTGTCACAAGAAGAGTAACCACCCCTTTTTACATCAATAAAGCATGATAGGTCCTTTTTATGGAGACATCTGCAAATGTTCAGTGTGTGTCATATGTGTCATATGTGTGTGCCCATAACCTCATTGTGAGAGCAATAATTCTAGGGCCACAATTCATGGTTAAAGGCTAAGTTCATCTTTAAAAAAATTAATAAATCCAAGTTTTTGAGAAAAAAAAATGTACATCTATTATTTTTTTCACAGGCACTTGCAAAGCATTGCACCCATGATCAGTGCAATGCCAGGAACCTGCAGACACTTATTTTGTCTCTCTGCCCACACGAAGGTAAGGGTTTTCAGTTGGTGAAGGTGGCATTGGACTACGAGTGTGGTGATCACCACACCTGTATTCCACTAAAACCTACAAGACTCTGATGCAATGGCAGGCAGGACTTGTAGGTCATTGTAATCATTTACAGATCTCTGTGAAAGACCAATCACAGTGATCACACGTGTAAACAAAGGCTGCAATTATGCAGCCTTTGAAGTCTCCTCTTCTCAGAGCGATCAGCTGTGAGAGGAGAGGGAGTGTGTAGTACAGTGATGGGAACTGTACTACACAACAAGAAGTAAAAAAAAAAAATACTAACCATAAAAAGATTACTGTCACTAGAGTAGTGCATTGTCACTATGGTGACCTTGTATTGCTCTTGCAAGTGATAAGAAACACAATGATAATTTTTAACTCCCTTTTTTTAGGCTCATTTACACTTGTGGTGCTCTCTGAAGAGTGATCTTCATTCAGATCACTCTTCAGAGATCATTTAACAGGTGGTAAGGTGACTTTGTACTATCTTATGATAAATAAAGGCATGCCTTTGAAACGCGTTAGCCAGTAGGGACCCTGGAGAAGTCCCCCCTATGCTCGAGTGATCGCAGAGTTTGAGAGAGTGCTACTGAGCAGCGTTGTCAGATGAGCTTCTATACTACCTATGTTTGTAAGTAGTATCTATTAGACATGTGCATTCGTTTTCGTCCGAATGCATTTTCGTCCGAATTTCAGGTATTTTCGTTATCGTTTTAACAAACGATAACGAAAGTGCAGAGTCAGAAAAACGAAAGATCCGACATAAACAAATGCTTTATTTTCGTTTTCGTTGCTACAACAGTTCGATATAGATAGGAGATTCGACATGATGATGACAATAACAATCTGTGTCCATCAAACCTGTGGTCGAATGTGCCTAACCTTAACTCTATTAGTCCAAGATTATTCTACATAGAGAGAAAAGATTCGACGTAGAGAGGAAAGATTCGACGTAGGGGAGAAAAGATTCGACGTAGGGGAGGAAAGATTCGACGTAGGGGAGGAAAGATTCGACGTAGGGGAGGAAAGATAAATAAAAATAATGATGATGATGAATGTTATTGGCTGATTGTAACCAAAGAGGTGGAGCAGTAAAATAGCTAGAACTAAGTACACACGTACTTTGGCTTATGGTGTCTGTTGAAAGTTCTAAGAAGATTCAACGGAGCAGGTAAACTATACGGCATTGTACAGTTTAGCTGCTCCATCGAATCTGCTTTGAACATTCGACAGACACCATAAGCCTTCAATGACAGATTCGACCTTAATTTGGATTTTCGGACGAATGCAATTTTTAATGAAAAACGAAATAAATAAAAACGAATTTCGGGAGTAACTAAATAAATTTATTTTTCAGACGAAAACGAAATTCCGAAACGAAATATTTCAGTGTGCACATGTCTAGTATCTATGTATTTTAATCTATTTTAACCACTTGCCGACCAGCTGCTGTCGTTATACGGCAGCAGATCAGCTCTCCTATGAGAATCACCTTAGCTGTATGGCGGCCCATGCAAGAGTATGTTGAGGGCGGGCGCGCACAAGCGCTGGCACGCTTTCACTCCCACTACATGCGGGAAGTTTATCGGTGACCCGAGATCCCCTAGTACGGAAGCAGAATGGGGATCTGTCAGTGTAAACAAGTGGATCCCCATTTTGACAGGAGACATGACAAAGATCTACTGTTCCCAGTGATCAGCAACAGTGATCTCTGTCATGTCCCTGGTAGCCCATACCCCCTACAGTTAGAACACACCCAGGAAACACAGTTAACCCGTTGATCGCCCCCCTAGTGTTAACTCCTTCCCTGCCAGTGTCATTTTTACATTGATCAGTGCATTTTTATAGCATTGATCAATGTAATAATGTCACTGGTCCCCAAAAAGTGTCATTTGGGGTCAGATTTGTCCGTCGCAATGTCGTAGTCACGCTTAAAAACGCAAATCACTACCATTACTAGTAAAAACAATAAAAGTTCCTAAATCTATCCCATATTTTGTAGACACGTTAACTTTTGTGCAAACCAATCAATATACTCCTATTGCAATTTTTTTTTTACCAAAAATATGTAAAAGAATATATATCAGCCTAAACTGATGAATAAATGTGTTTTTTCATATATTATTTTTGGATATGTATTATAGCAAAAAGTAAAAAAAAAAAGTTTTTTTCAAATTGTCGCTCTTTGTTTATAGCGCAAAAAATAAAAACTGCAGAGGTGATCAAATACCACCAAAAGAAAGCTCTATTTGTGGGAAAAAAAGGATGTCAATTTTGTATGGGTACGACGTTGTACGACCACACAATTGTCAGTTAAAATGCAGTGCCGTATCAAAAATATGGCCTGATCATTAAGGGAGCAAATCCTTCCGATCCTTAAGTAGTTAATACAATTTGTGGCATAATGCACTAGGCCAGTACGCTCTCTTTTTGTTTATCTATTTCTACAATGTGCTGAGCACAACCCCGGCCCTAGAGGGCAGCAAGGATTCAAAAGAGTTATCCATTTTTTCATCTGGGTTTCTAACTCACACGTAGGGGATCATTACTATAGATTGCCTCCTCACATCCTGTTTTAACCCCCTGAATGTTACACTACTGTGCAGCCACCACATTTGGTATGCACAGTTGTGGGCCAGTTACAGCATGGCCCTAGTCAATTGAACGGGTCGCACTCGGTTGGCAGTAATTTACATCCCCAGCTACAACCTTCCCAGCCAAGGGAGGAATGGTTGAGGGGCAGTAAAAATGCTGCCCAACCACAAATGTAAATGAGCCCTTACACACTGACCACACCAATGCTGGCAGTCACAGTGGGGGTTGATTTACTAAAACTGGAGAGTGCAAAATCGGGTGCAGCTCTGCATGGTAGCCAATCAGCTTCTAACTTTAGTCTGTTTAATTAAGCTTTGACAAATACAAACCTGGAAACTGATTGGTTTCTATGCAGAGCTGTACCAAATTTTGCACTCCACAGTTTTAAAAAATAAACCCACTGTCCCTGAAAACTATTTAAAACATGCTCTGATCTCCATTACATTGGCTAACAATCAGCCCTTATATTGCTGGCATTAGGCAGATGCACAATATTGCATCAAATAATAAATTTGATAATAAAAAAAAACCCACTGTATTCAAAATGTAGTTAGCTTTTAATATTTCTTGCACCAAAGATGCTGCTTGTGATTAATTTTTGCACAGTGAAGCATGATGGTAAATTACCTGAAGTTGGACATATTATATGTATCAGTGCCTACCTGTATAGAGTTTACACATTTCATTACTTTCAGCTAAGTGCAGCATATCAGTACATATAATTATAACAGTTTGTCAACATCCATTTATCAGTTTAGCAAAAAACAATAAAAAAATGAAAGCAGTAGTTTAAGACAGCGATGTTCAGCTTTCAGTTCTAACAAATAGTTAGGTATGTATGACTCACAGCTTTTAAATTAATGGTTGCAAAACAATGTCCACATAGAGACTATCTCTGCTGGAAAGGGTTTTACAGCTTCTTATTGATTGAAGCCGTTTGATAAATAGTGACACCATGAATGGTGACACTTTGGTAATTATTGCCATATTAGATGCTGAAGTTTATTCACATATAGAGCTTTGTTTACTTAAAGCTGACTTGGTTATGACATGAAAATTGTATGACTTTGCCACATGTTCTGCACTTTTCATATTCTATTTTCTAAGCAAGGTGTATCTTTGATTCTGTATATCAGATTAATGTTTTAACTCTACAAAAGCCTACTCTGCTTTGGTGAAAAACCTGTAGTTCAATTAATATAATATTTTCCATTGTTACCTGAATGTTTTTCACATACACATTGCTACAATATGCCAATTAGCCAGAGAAGACAGTATGGAAAATTGTCAGGCGATATCTTTTGGGAATTGAATAGATTCACATGCTTTAGTTGTCTGGTTAGTTTATCCATTGGTCCATTGATAAAATGGAGCAAGGTATGTTACAAAATTTTCCTATAAAACAATTCATAAAAAAAGGTTTAACCTCCCTGGCGGTATGATTATTTCAGATTTTTGATGCTGAAAGCGGTACAATTATTTTGCACAGAAATTCTATATTATAGGCCTGTAATTCTTAGGAATAATTCACTTAAATGTGTCCAAAAAGAGTCTAGTAGACATCCCGGGTATGATAAAGTTTGAAAAACAAAATAAAAAATTATAATATAATAAATAACTATAAATAATTATAATAATATAATAATAATAAAAATTATTCAATAATGTCATCAAATCAAAAACACTGAAATTTGCAGAATTGTCGCTTTTGTTACTTTTAGTGTTTGATGATGGATTTCCCTACAAATCACTATCGTTCAATTCTGCAAGTGATTCTAATTTATTATCGCTGTTTTCTAGCTGGTCTAAAACCACTTTTGATGTAAAGGGACAGTTTTGGTTGCTATGGACAATCTCCAGTTTCCAGGCGGAAAGAACAGTTTTTATAATATAAAACTGCATGCAGGACACTGGACAGACCACTAGGGACAAAGGTAATGTGTAATTATTTGATACAGTACTGTAATCTGTAATATTACAGTATACTGTATCTGTACTGTGTGTTTTACTTTTTGAATTTGGCGCCGAACTCCATCCCTGTGCGTCACAACACTCGCAGGGAACGGAGCTCGGCACTGTGAATCGAGTGAGACACAGCGGCTTGCAGATCACAGCGGGGAAACATCGCAGGATCCAGGGGACAAGGTAAGTATCCTCTACAAGGATCCTGCGATGCAATCCCGAGTCTGGCTCGGGGATACCGCTTTTGGTATTGAAAATCCACCCCGAGCCAGACTCGGGAATACCACTAGGGGGGTTAAACCCTGACTGGATGACATTTAGCTTGCTAAAGCATTGTTTATCATTCATGTTTTTTGTGTTGCAATCATTTTTATTAAGTGCAATAAAGATGTTTTACAGACATTTGTGGGGCTGGTTACTTAGTCATAACACAAAAGGAGATACAAGCATCATTAGCTATGAAGGGTGTCGGCAGAACCCGAGAGCCGATGGAAGCATTGGCTGGGGTGCCGACATCGTTGGATTAAAGGACAGGTAAGTGTGATAATATTAAAAGTCAGCAGCTATAGTATGTGTAGCTGCTGACTTTTAATATTTTGCTGGGGGGGCAGACCTCCTCTTTAAAAGTAATATAAAACAGGACTATATGTAGCATATCCACTGGGAACCAGGGAGAATACCTAGTCTTCCCTAGGGTGATAGCTGCAGCAGCAAACATACTTATATAGCAACATACAGAGTGCAAGTAAATCATTAACATAGGAAAGGCAAAAAAATGCAAACCATCTAAATTCACACACCAGAATTCTAGCATAGAAAAATAGTAGCAACATCACTTTTTTAGGCATCCTCACACACATTCATAATGCTGAGGAAAAGAGGGGGTGTGTCGGACCATGTTTTTCACATTACTGAGTGCACTGATAAGCCTGGTCAAATTGAAATGCTTAACTGAGTCCTTGGTTGGAAGTGGAATACTGAGGTTATGGCTGCAGCAATACCATGGTATTATTTTTTTTCAGCTGGAGATTCCCTAACTGATAAAAGTGGTCCGAGAGGCGGATTCACCATTGTATCACTTTTAGAAGCAGCAGGAGGGGTCGCACCAAGCCGTGAGAACTGATTCAGCAGTTGATGTGGCTGGTAACAGAGATGAGTGGAGGAAAGATGGCCTCTGTTCATCTCTATTGTCTAGGAGGACTGGAGCGATTTCATGACATCACTTCCTGTTCTGTCCAATGTAAACAAGACCATTTTTTTTAAAGCACTAGATCAATGTTCTTTTTTTGATCTAATGTTTTATGTTCAGGGCAGGCTGAGTTCTGAGCATAGTTAATATTCCGAGGTCATCAATAAGAGAAAACAAACTAACAGGCACAGCAATAGGGCAGACAAACAGGGATCTTGAAGCGTGTGTTACACACCAGGGTTGCCAACCACCAGTTGGCAACCCTGGTGTGGCAATACATATATTCCCATCATTATTGCACTATATTTTTTGTTTGTTTAGATTGTATATAAGGGTGAGTTGTAAATTCTATAGGGGGGGGGGGTTCCAGCATCTCTGCTAAGTTTCCTGTTTTATGTTTTGTTTTTTGTTTGATGTGTATTATAGGTGTATCACAGAGACTGGTATTGTGGTAACATTGAGGTTTATTGATGATACCATACATTAGAGGGTTCCATCATTATTGTTAAGTTATTAATTAGTAAGGTAGTGCTGTTTTTGTTTTTTGCATATATTACTGTGGTTTATTCAGCCTAATAGTAATTGCTGTTACACATTGAGGGCTGCTGAATGGCTGCTGAATACAAAGTATGGTGTACAATCATTGTATTTTGATTTTAATATCTATATGTACCAGTGCCTTTATGGGGCCCCATCAGTTCATCAGGGGGCCTGGACAGCAGGGGGAATCAGATCCTAGATGATTATGGGTGATTATGGGAACCAATCCTCTCTGTGACTCCCCCTGCAGCAGCTGAAATGAAAGGGAGATGAGAAGTCAGAGGAGGAGAAGCCATAGTTTACTATGCTTCAGATTGTGAAAGAACAGGAGCCTCTGTACAGAGTGCCTCCTGTCCATTCATCTGTAGTGCAGCTGAGGATTCAATGCAAGGATTGGGGAACTATTTTGTTTCATTTAGACTCCTGATATTTTACTAAAGCCCCCCCCCCAACTGCATTGTGGGGAAAAATAATTTCAAAAATGTCAAAAATAGTTAATAACATTGTGAAAACTAAAAAAAGAAGGGCTCATTCACACAGGTTCTCTGGTCCATACAGTGTGAATGAGTGGTTTATTTGTGTAGCTGGAGCCACCTGTTACTCTATGGGGACACAGCAGCTGTACAAACACAGGTGTGTAGGTCTGGGTGAAGGGCCCTGAATGCACACTGTCTGTGTTCAGGGCATATATCTGCACCCACACGCCTGTCAAATTAGGACCTGCAGCTGTATTCATACAGTCACTGCGTCCCCATAGCATAACATAGGCTGCCTGCACACAGACCCAGACAGCTCTAGCCACATACACTAACCTCTGATTCTCATTGTACAGGCCACAGCACTCATGTGAATGACCCCAAGGCCTCATTGACACACAGAGATTTTTTTAAAAAACACACAGTTTATTTCTTAGATTTAGCAGGAGATTTAGAGATACTGTATGTTGTGTTTGTATCCGCTAATAATGATTTTAGTGTATTTTTAGAGAAAATATTTTCAGGTAAGGAATAAAGCTTATCTTGTTCCCCGATTAACTTCCTGGTTCCAAGCACCTTACATCACATTCACCCAGAGGGGCTTGCTCACCATTGACTACCTGAAAGGCTGCCACCTGCTGGATATTCTTTATATTACCTTGTACATGTCAGTGCATAATTATTGTGTTTTATTTTATAAAAAATGTTTTAATGAATGCTAGATTTAGATAGTGGAATTCTCCTATCCATCTTTGTTTAGTTTATATATTGTTTGCTGGAGGGAGCCTCCCAAGATCCTGCTTGTGAGAGACACTGCTAATGCTGCCATAATGCAAACTTCATGCCACAGCATTTTTATATAGCCTTTTCTCAATGACTAAAAATACACGTTTGTTTCATCCTAGGTATTTATCCTTTTATGTTAATTTATTTTGCCACTTTCTAGCTATCCCCACCCCTTTTCTTGTGACTGGGTATATCTAGGGTGTTAATTTTTTCAGAGACCTGAAGACTGCAAACCACAGGCTTGGTGGACTATGGGCCAGGCAAAACCATTATGATTTAAACTAATTTAAACCAATGCAGAGTGTACCACATTTTTTATAAGATGATGCTGCATTTTTAAGGATTTCAGAAATCAATATGCAATTATGCATTTTAAATAAAATCTTTTTTGAAATAATCATAATGTTTAAATATTTATAATGTTTAAAATGCTGTTACAGTATATGTTCACACTTGTGACTTTACACTTACAAAGAAGCTTTTTTGTTATTATGGTAGCCGCTTGTGTTTTGATTTTCATAGCCTAGCTTTTCCTTTATTTTGTATGTTTTTTCTCTTTTCTAGTACAGTAAGTGAAAAAGTAAGAAATGCAGGGTAAGACAATCTCCAAAAAAGAAAACAGGAACCTATAATGATAACAAAGAGGTCATTTTGACTTCATCTCAAACACTGTACTGCTATGATACAGCCTTGACTGAAATCCTCATATTCACTGTAACCACAATAAAAAGACTTCATTCTTGATATCTGGCCAAGACCTCAGCTTATATAACAGTGACCTTGTCCAACAGATAAGAATATATATACAATATAATGCCTAGTATCATGCAACACAATATGGCACGAATGAATTAAATAGTTCATGGTTACAGTGTCAAACTCTGCTCAGATATAGTTTGTAGAAATTATGTTGTCTCCAATTTTGAATGCTAGTATATGAGGGATTTTTATCACATTATATAACTTTGATAAATATGTTGTTTCTTTATTCTTTATTTATTTTCGTCTTTTAGATTTATTTTTATTATTATTATTTTGTGCTTTCATCTTTCCCTGGTTGTGTGTCACTGCACAGCAACCCATTACTAGAATATTACCTTTATCACTGTCTTTTAACCACTTGCCACCCGTATAACTTACTTATATGGTGGAAAGGTGGCACTGCGCCAGATCACGTACCTAGTATGCGATCAGACACTTCCGAGCCTGGGGTGTGCATGCACCCTGTCAGTGACCCGCGCCCACTGTGATTATACACAGTGGGTGCTGATCGGCAGGTACCAAGGACTCAATGTCTGGTGGCACCTGCCAATCATCCATCACAGAGGCAGAACAGCGATCTGCCTATGTAAACAAAGCAGATCGCCATTCTCTCAGTAGGGAAGGTATGATCCCATGTTCCTGCTAAGAAGGGGCATGAATCCATGTCTTCCCCTAGAAAAAGCACTTCCCACAGTACACAAACACACTAGCTAGGGACACAGTTACCCTTTGATCACCCCTGATGTGACAGTGCGCTGCTATATTGCAGTCCCGCTATAAGTCACTGCCTTTACTAGTGAAAAAAATATATAGATATACATATATAGATTCCATAGTTTGTAGACACTATAACTTTTGTGCAAACCAATCAATATATGCTTATTGGGATTTTTTTTACCAAACATATGTAGGAGAGTACATATTGACCTAAATTTATGAAGAAATTAGATTTTTTTCAATTTTGTTATTGGATATGTTTTATAGCAGAAAGTAAATTTTTTTCAAAATTGTCTGTCTTTTTTTGTTTATAGTGCAAAAAATAAAAAAAAAATCAGATTTGATCAATCAATTTGATAAAATACCACCAAAAGAAAGCTCTATTTGTGGGAAAAAAGACATAAATTTTATTTGGGTACAGTGTTGCATGACTGCGCAATTGTCAATTAAAATAACGTAGTGCCGTATCGCAAAAAAAATGTCCTGGTTATGAAGGGGGGTAAATCTTCTAGAGGTCAAGTGGTTAACTGGCAACACATAGTAAATATTAAGTATGCTAAAATATTATGTTTGGCTTAAATCGGAGAGGTCAAGAACTCTTTAATGATGACAGAGACATTTAAAGTATTTTCACTGAACGTTAATATAATTGCAATTATTCTTCTGTGTATATGGATAGCAAATTGTACAACCACAAGTGCACTATTGGTATGTGGAATAATTATGTGCAGAACCCCTACATTTTAACAAATGAAAACATGTTATGCAAGCCTAGCAATCATCTAGATGTGAGCCATGTGGCTTATCAATTTGGGGATGTGTACTATTGATAAATACAATCCTTTTACTTTTAATATGACTTGCAAGGGACAACAAATATGTCTTCAAGTTAGTATACTTGTAAACTTCATTATAACCCCCAATAATGTAACAGTTTTCTCTAACCCTCCAGAGTAAGAATGATCCCAGTGCCTGTAATATTCCTCCAGCAAAGCAAATCAAGTAGGTAAATATCTTCATAAAGAATTTCAGAAGCTAGGCTTGCTATGTCATAACTCAGCAGCTTGACACGGCCTCTTTCAGCTGCCAAGCTAAATATGCACCTGCAAAAGACCCAAAGGACATTGCTGGTGAGTGCTTGCATGACAATCAGCGAGTGTGGAAACCTGTCAGATGCTGGCGTGCTCCAATGAGTTGGAACATTACTTCCAAAAGACAGAAGTTTTGCATATTAAGAATTTTTACTCCATCCCGCTCAACAAGTCAGCAAGGATGATGTATATTGGAGTCAATGCAGATTGCTCATTTTTAACACACTTCATTTAACGTCTGGTACTTCTTTCTGAATGTAGTGAAGGATGACTTTCACAGCAGGTGTAAAACAGCTCATTCGAAATGTTGATATGACAGTATTTTGTTGCACTCCTAAATTTTTACAGGTGAGGTTTACCATGGCATGATGTATAAATATAATGTTGTTTAATCAATGCATATGTATTAATAACCATATTTAGGGCTACAATGACTTCACAAAAAATGATTCTGCAGTTTTAATTTTTTTAATAACATTTTTGTTATACACTAAACAGTCCATTAAACCTATAAAAGGATAGGAGAGGACTGAATATGGTGCATTCAATGTTTGAAGCTAAACCATGGAATTATGAAGGATTCCCATTGTTTCGTTCAATTTTAAATTCAATATGTACTATAATGAAACTGCAATAGTTATTATTGAATAAATGAAACAGTTAACTCCTTAGTATGTGGGTATTGAACCAATGAATTTTTTCTATAAACTCAATGTCTAGTTATTGGTGCAGTCGTAAGTTGCACCACTCCTATTAAAAAAGTGCTTCCTTTTGGGATTGTTAAAGCACCCCGTTCTTTGAAAGATATATTCTTTGGTGAACCCCTCTATTTGAAGTACCTGCATATTGATAAATGGCTTACTGGAAGGTATCAGCATGGTGGGAGCACAAATGCTTGTGGCTCTCCAGTCATGGGAAAACCAACCTATTAGCTAAGGGTACTAAGCTGATATGTCTTGGAAGGGGACCATTCATGTTTCTATATTGTAATAAAAGATAAACAATGAAAATCATAATCAATACTCCTCCTGTATGTTACAATGGACATGTCAGTAAACAAAATGAAAATATTTGAAACTGAAAACATTGGTCTACATCACAACATTGCTTTTATGCCCAGTGTTTGTAATCATCATCAATCTCTCTGGATGACATTTTGGAGCTTTATAAACAGGTGTAATTTATCTAAAATATGCTATGACCCACCAAAGAGCCAAAATCAGCATAATGAAAAGCCAACATTTTACTGATCTTTATAAATAAATTCCTCAGGTTTCTAAAACAAGCAGACCTGCAGACAAAAAGAGCTAAATAAACATTTTAAATACATATTTGTGAGCAATTGTACCTGCCATTCAGTCATGTGATTTACATTCCTCCACCATATTGCATAGCCAGACAGATGACACCTCTGGATTCTGACTCAGCTTTATAGTTTCCCAATCCACCTTTCTACACCTTAAACTATGTATGAGTGTTATCATACAGCTGGTTAATTATCCAGTGTAAAATAAGATGACTTTGGAAGCCGTAGGTCTTAAATTAGAAATGTTAGTGTCACTTAACTGAATAGTACTTGTCTGTAACCTGCCACAAAACCAGCTGAACAGAATTGCAAAGCTTTCAGTAGATAAAACAGCTCATCTATATATATTATAAGTGTTTTTTTTATTTGCCTGGAGTTCTACTTTATTCCTAATTTAAACATAAATATTAATAAAGGAAAACATAGAGAACCCTCAATTAAATCCATACATCTGACCATAATTAGCATGTGTTTCACTAACTATGAGCTAAGACCCTAAAATATGTAACAGTTATTAAAAAAAGCTGAATGAAAAATAGCATTTCCTATTAAAAAAGACCTTACCATACCATTTATTCCATCATCCATTAAAGACTCCCGACCAGATAACATAAATAGTAAGAATAGCAATTGCTTTTTCTTGAATACAAATAAGGCGATAAGCAATCTGCCTCTTCTGACTGAATGGTTCAGATTAATAAGCGGTAGTATTTAGATACTACTTCAAATGCTTTACCAGTACCAGACACTGTTTAAATAATGATTAAATCATTTATGAGAGAAAATTGCAATCTAAAACAAATGAAATATATTTTTAATACATCACTTTAGCATTACTCGGTTCAATTATTCCACTTTGTGTTTAGAATTTGGGTGTTCTTTTGTGAAAGATTCAAATGAGTTTTAATATTAAGCAATTCAGTGGAAATTGTAGTTAAGCAAAAGGCTAATTTGTTTTGTGTTTTTGATTGCTTTTCAAGATATTTTAAATGCATTTTTGTCAAGTCTATGCACTAAAGTTTAATGACTTCCAAGGTCATTGTTCTGTATCATAGAAGTTCTGTGTCTGTGATTTATTTTTTAACCCTTGATTTGCAACAGTTTAGGAGGACAAAGGTTACATTTTTGTATTTTTTTGTCTATTTATATAGCTGTGACTCTTTGTCCAACAGTTTACATAAAACACCAGGTCATTTGAAACAAATGTATAAATATTAGATACTGTATTACCTAGAAGGTAACTATAGAATTAACCTCTTTAAAAATGTTGTATTCTGTATAATGTTTGTAGTTAACCGCATGCCGACCAGCCATCTCAGTTATACTGCGGCAACATGGCTCGGCTGCGAAAATTGCCGTCATGGTACGTCGGTACCATAGACGGCCACTAGGGGGCGTGTGCGCGCCGCCGGGCTCCTGCGATTGCTCGGGGCACACCAAGAACCGGGATCTGTGTGTGTAAACACACAGTTTCCGGTTCTCTGAGGGCAGAACAGACAGATCGTCTGTTCATATGGAGTATGAATAGACGATCTGTCATATCCCCTGCACAGTCCCCTCCCCCCTTCAGTTAGAGCACGTACTAGGACACACTTAACTCCTTCATGGCCCCCTAGTGGTTAACCCCTTCACTGCCAGTGACATTTTCACAGTAATCAATGCAATTGTATAGCATTGATCGCTGTAAAAATGCCAATGGTCCCAAAAATGTGTCAAAATTGTCCGACGTGTCCACCGTATTGTTGCAGTCCCGATAAAAATCTCAGATCACCGCCATTACTAGTAAAAAAAAATTAATAATAAAAAAGCCATAAAATTATCCCCTATTTTGTAGACACTATAACTTTTGCGCAAACCAATCAATATACGCTTATTGCAAATTTTTTTACCAAAAATATGTAGAATATGTATCGGCCTAAACTGAGGAAAAAAAATGTTTTTTTATAGATTTTTGGGGGATATTTATTATAGCAAAAAGTAAAAAATATTGCGTTTTTTTCAAAATTGTCGCTGTTTTTTTGTTTATAGCGCAAAAAATAAAAACCGCAGAGGCGATTAAATACCACCAAAAGAAAGCTCTATTTGTGGGAAAAAAAGGACATCAATTTTGTTTGGGTGCAACGTCGCATAACTGCACAATTGTCAGTTAAAGTGACACAGTGCCGAATCACAAAAAGTGTTTTGGTCAGGAAGGGGGTAAAATCTTCCTGGGCTGAATTGGTTAATATGTGATATTTTAGTATAATGTACATTGATCCAAACATTTAAAGTATTTTCCATGCATCCCCCAAAGTGGTGCTGAAAGTATATGTGTCACCCAAAGTGATGCTGCCCCTGGCACAAGACTTATGCCGCATAAACACGATCGGAATTTCCGTCAGTAAAAACTTGGTCACACAAAAGTTCTCTGAACTTTCGACCGTCAAGAACATGGTGACGTACAACACTACAACGAGCTGAGAAAATGAAGTTCAATGTTTCTGAGCATGAGTCAAATTGTTTCTGAGCATGGGTGATTTTTTGTGTGTCCGAATTGCATGCAGACCAATTTTCGAGTAGGAACTTTTCCCGACTGAAAAATAGAGAACATGCTCTTAATCTTTTGCTGGCTGGAATTCCGCCAGCAAAAGACCAATGGAGCATAAACACAGTCGCATTTTCCGACAAAAAGCTCTCATCTGAGTTTTGCTGGCGGCATTTTCGATCATGTATGTGCGGCATTACATGAAAGAAAACCAGAGCTCTGAAAGAAACCCAGAGCACAACCATGTAATTTCTGGAGATTTATTGAGCTCAGCTATTGCTGATGGTTTGTGTGTGATGGACTTTTACCCATGGCTAGAAAATCCTTTATAACAAACAGAAACAAATCCTTTGGCGGGTTTTATTAATGTCCATAATACATATCTGATGTTTTTTCACTTTACTCCAACTAATTAAGTCCAATCCACCTGATATAGGTAGAAACGCCTAGATAAAGATCAAAATGTTTTGTACATACTTCTAAAAAAATTCTCCATTGTAAAATATTTAGTCATTAGATACCCCTTCAGTTTTTGTTTTTTTTTTAATCCTGTTTTTTTTTTTTAAGTTTTGAAGGCATATAGTACAATTACAGCAATACAAAAAAATCAAAGAAAACACAACAATACTACCCCAGGAAGGCAGCAATAACAGTTGTGCAGAACCTGCTGCCTTCCCCATGCCACACCCCCAACCCCCCCTTCGCTCTCTGTGAAATAGCAGACTCCCTTTAGCCAGATCATAGGATGCAATAAATAATGTGATATGGTGTTCACCAGGTAAGGACATCCAAACAAAAAATGACATGTATGCCCTCAA
This sequence comes from Lithobates clamitans, assembly GCA_037952925.1. Taxonomy (NCBI): domain Eukaryota; kingdom Metazoa; phylum Chordata; class Amphibia; order Anura; family Ranidae; genus Lithobates; species Lithobates clamitans. Next base: position 4,948,880 of record JBBGZY010000143.1, read on the forward strand.
GTGTTCATGGGTATAAATGTCATAGATAGCTAAATAGATGCTCATGATTTAGGGCACTTCTACATGTGTTTAAACACATTTACCCATTCCTTAACAGGTTTTGTCTTGCAATGACACATGTAGGGAATGGGTCCTTAATGAGCTTCAACACATGAAAAATTTTACCTGCACTATTTATGCCCAGTGCATGAACTACAAGACACAGCAAACTTTACATCATTTGACTTTGGTGCCCTGAGGGACAAGCAAATTTATGTACCTGTGTATTTGCATTGAGGTGCCATTAAGAATGAATGCCTCACTGCCTTAATGTGCATGAAAATGTGCATCATCATGCACATTATCTTGCACCCCCAAATTTTTTTTTCTTTCAATGATTTTTATTAAAGGTTTTAGAAAAGAATATGTTGTACAACATAAAAGGAAGGGAGAAAAATGATATACACATTCAGGTTGTATACAATCCGGTGATATACATTCTCAGAAATTTTCACTTAATTAATTAGTTGTTCAAAAAGCATATAGACATTTAACATAAGCAGAGTATGTTCACTGTGCGTTGTGTTTATCTTGTTTTCATTAGTCAAACGTTAATAGAAACAGAACCATCTATAGAAACATTAACTTTTGGACCATATTGACCATTGTTTATCAAATTTTTTGCATTGTAAAGAGTTTATTGCTAAGAGGCGCTCGAAAGTGTAATTTCTATGAACTGCTTTGCTTATGTGTAATGGCATTGGTGGATTTCCAATTTCGTAATATCGTTAAGCGTGTTTCAAGCAAAATATGAGTTATGACTGGTCTAAAGTCTATATGAAATTTTTCTATGTTCAGATGCAATATTGCCAGCGCTGGGTCTGGTTGAGATATTACTCCCGTTAACGTGGAAATCAATTTAAACACTTGGTTCCAAATGCATTTAACAGCAGGACAACACCAAAGCATATGCAGTAAATTGCCTATTTGCCCACAGGTTCTCCAGCAATGTGGGGATGTTCCCGGGAAGAATTTCGCTATTCTATATGGGGTGTAGTGCCATCTGTTGGCCATTTTAATAGTTAATTCCCAATGTTTAATGCAGTGGGAAGCCTTGTGTATTGCTCTAAAGGCTTGTTGCCACTGTTCATCTGAGGCTGATATACCTAGTTCTTCTTCCCATTTTTTCATTGCAGTAGTTTTGGTAAACGTGAATTTATCTGTGGTGATATTATAGAAGAAAGATATTCCTTTTGTATGTTGTTTGGCTGTAGTGTAAAATTTCCAAATATTGCTCGGAAGGTGTATGGTTGGTGTAGGCTTAGATTTAAGGAAGTTTACAATTCTTACGCACGTAAACTTTGAGTTCTTTGGAAGATGGTATTGTGTCATAAGTTGCTCCACAGATTTGGGACTTGTGCCATTATATAGGTCTGATATGTGTAGTATGCCCTTACTTGTCAGGTCTTTGATTGTCAGCATTGGGATTTTTGTTTCCAGGAACGATAAGGGTATATTATACTGTATGTCTTGTTTGTCTTTATACGTATGTTCCCGTATAACTCTCCACGCCTTTGACGAGATTTGCGTAGTAGGAGGCAGTTTTTTTTGTGTCCCACGGTATCCACCCGTCTGTCATGAGTAGCAGGGGTAAATTATTCATTGGTGCTGTCGCTTTTGCAATGTCCACCCATAATGGTGTGTCAGTTGTTTGAAACCAATGTTTGATTTGGTCAAGGCGTACTGCCCAATAGTAGTCGTGTATGTCCACTAAACCTGCTCCGCCCGCTTGCTTATGTGATGTGAGATTATTTCGTGAACATCTAGCTTTTTTCCCCTTCCACATGTATTTCCAAGCAATATTCGCTATATTTTTTATTAAGTGTTGAGGGATAGACAGTGGTAGAGGGCGGAATATGTATAGTATTTGTGGCAATAACATCATTTTGTAAGCTGTAATTCTGCCTAACCAAGATACTTCGTTGTTGGACATGTTTTTGGTTTGGGCTTCCAGTTTGTTAATTAGTGGTAATACGTTGGCTTTTATTATTGTGGATATTTTATTTGTGAGTGTGATCCCCAGATATGTGATATTTCCTTTACTCCACATATATGGTAATTTTGCTTGTAGCGATTTTCGGTTTTTGGTGGGATACCCATGTCTAAAATGAGAGATTTAGTAAAGTTGACTTTATAGTATGATATCTCTCCAAAAGCTATGAGGATTTTATGGGCCTGTATTAAGGATATGGAGGGTTTAGTGAGTAGCAGGATTACATCGTCTGCGAATAGGTTAATGGTATGTTTTGCTGACCCAAACTGGAAGCCTGTTATCAAAGGGTGTGAGCGTATGGATTCAGCTAAGGGCTCTATTATCAAAGTGAAAATTGCAGGAGATAGGGGGCACCTATCTGGAAGGTTGCGGATAGGAACCCCGCAGAGTACACCTGTGCTGACGGGCAAGAGTATAATGCCATAATAGCTTGCAAAATTGGGCCTTTGAATCCAAACTTCAACAATGTTTGTTCCATATATGTCCAGTGGACCCTATCGAACGCCTTCTCTGCGTCAATGGATAACAGCAGAGAAGGCGTTCGAGTCTTTTCAGCATGGTTTATCACATTAATAATCCTTCTAGTGGCGTCCGAAGTTTGTCTCCCCCTCACAAAGCCCATCTGGTCTCTCGTAATGAGATTAGGTAATATGTGTGTTAGTCGTTTAGCTAGTAGTTTCGTGTATACTTTTGTGTCGGAGTTCAGCAGCGATATGGGTCGGAAGTTAGCTGGTGTGGTAGGTTCCTTACCCGGTTTTGGTAGAGTCACTATATGTGCTTTTAGCATTTCCTGTGGAAAGGAGGCAACCTCAGCAGCTTTATTAAAAATTTTTGTCATGTGTGGAGATAGAATATTGGTGAACATTTTGAAATATTCATTAGAGAATCCGTCCGGGCCTGGGGATTTCCCATTTGGAAGTGTATGTATTGTCATTTCAATTTCTCTGTGTGTTATCGGAGCATTTAAGTATTCTAAGTGATCATCAGAGAGGACTGGAAGGTTTAGGTGCTCCAGAAAAGAATCTATTTTGTCTATAGTTGGGTGAGGTGTATGTGCATCTTCGTGTAAGTTGTATAGTGAGCTATAGTATGCAGCGAATTGATTCGCCATTTCTTGTGGGTTTGTGATTCTGTGTGTTAGCGTAGGGTGTTGGATGTATGCTATTCTAGTTCTGGTGCGTGCAGCTTTCAGTCTATTCGCTAGGTATTTACCTGCTCTGTTAGCATTGGTATAGTAGTTTTGTCGTAGGTATTTTAAGTGTTTGTCATATTGTTGAGTTAGGAGCGTTCTGAGTTGTTCTCTAAGAGAATTGAGTTTGTCGATAAGTGCTGTGGATGGGGATGTTTTGTTTTAAGTTTCTATAAGGTGTATGTCTGCAATAATTGTGTTCAGCTGCTGAGTTCGCCTCTTCTTTTCTCTAGCTCCCAATTGGATCAGGATTCCTTTCATAAAGGCTTTGTGAGCGCTCCATACAACAAATGGATCACCCACAGAGCCCTCATTTTCTGAAAAGAAATTTTGTATATGTTGGGAGATTGTTTTGTGATATTTATTATCTTGGAAGAGTCTGGTGTTGCAACGCCAGATGGGTGGTGAGGAGGAGACTCCCTTCTCTACAATAGACAGGGAAATGGCTGCATGGTCAGACCATGTAATTTCATGTATTTTAGACATGTTCACGTTTTGCAGGAGCCATTTATCTGTTAAAAACATGTCTATTCTGGAGTAAGAAGAGTGCCTGTTGGAAAAAAAGGTATAGTCTCTTTCCGTGGCATGTAAGCATCTCCATATGTCGTATAGTTCCTCTTGGTGGAGTATGGACTAAAGGGATAGGGTTCCTTTTGACTGACCTGATGACGTGTCCAGTGTCGGATCTGAGGTTATGTTGAAGTCCCCGCATATTAATAGGTTACCATATTTCATGGAATTGGCTTTGTGTAGGACTTTTTTGATGAATCTGACTTGGCGTGTATTCGGAGCATACAGTGTGATCACTGTGTATGGTTTGGAATTAATGTCTCCTGTGAAGATGATGTACCTGCCTCCAGCATCGGTGAAGACATCTTTAGGTTGTATGGATAGCGAGTCCTTGAAAGCCATTAGGACACCTCCTTTTTTGCTATTTGGTGTATTGGCCGTGTATATGTTTGGGTAGTTTTTGTGCTTACATTGAGGAGCGTTATGTAATTGGAAGTGGGTTTTCTGGACACAAAGAATGTCCGCTTTGTGTGTGCTAGCTTCCTTCCACAAGGAGAATCGTTTAGCTGGGTGGTTTAGTCCCCGGGTATTAATTGAAAGGCATGTTATCGTCATTGTGAAAGGTACTTGTGGTTTTGTGGGGTGATGTAGTAGATGTACTCACTGCGCTCGGTTGGGTGGGAGATCCTTGTGGGTTGATGATGAAAGGTAGGTCTTTTCATTTCTTTGTGTGTCTTGACTGGTCAGGTACTTTTGTAGATAAAACTGTGTATATCAAAAACAAAGGTTGCAGAAAAACAAGGAGAAAAAAAACAGAAAGTCAACAGGGGTTTGATAAGAAATGGATCCATGAATTGATCCCTGTGCAGTTGTAACTGCTACTGGTTGACTGGGGTGTAGGTAAGAGTTAAGCCTAAGCTCTTCCCTGGAGATAAACTGAATTATAACTGTGTGGAGTGTTATGAGCTTCCACCATTGCTTTTCTTGGATGAGCGATTGTATGAGACGGTTTGCCACTCGCTCTGTATAGGGATCGGTCTCTGAGGTTGTGCATGTTGTGCTGGTTGGTCAGATATTATGCCCCAGTTCCTTAAAGCCTTAAGTCCCTCTTCTAAGGTGGACACCGAGATGGTTTGGCCATTGTGAGTGATAGACAGGGTAGCAGGGTACTTCCATTTGTGCAAGATGTTGTGGTTTCTCAGGGCTTTTGTGATGGTCAATACATTTCTGCGGCGTTGCAGAGTGTGTCTGGACAAATCAGGCAGCACTCTGATGGCGGCATACTGTTGTGGAATGTTTTCCTGTTTGCGGGAAACTTGCAGAATACGATCTTTTATGTGGTAGTAGTGTATCCTCATTAAGACATCTCTAGGTGTGTCATCTGGGAGGAATGATGGTTTAGGTACCCTGTGGATCCTGTCCACTAGAAGATCTGATGCAGTTGCCTCAGGTATTAAAGTGGAAAAAAGGGCCTGGGCATATTTCAGAAGCTGAGCAGGGGGGACAGATTCTGGAACCCCCTCATTTTGAGGTTGTCCCTCCTGGATCTGTCCTCGAGGTCTGCAATTTTATCTTTTAGCCATAAAATGTCCTCCCCTTGTGCTGTGTGCGCTTCTACCATAACATTGTAAGATGAGGTATACTCCTCCATCTTGTGTTCTACCTGGTTCACTCTGCGGCCTAGCGTCTGCACTTCCCTCTGGCATTCAGTGATTCCTCTCATCAGATCTGCCTGTAATGAGTAGCGCAGGGACAGCAGCATATCTTTCATTAAGGTGTCTGATACTGGCCTGTCTGCTGTGGGGAAATCTGTGATAGGATCCCGGCCCTTAACGCTCTGGCCTGTAGTGCTGGAAGGCCTGCTTACCTCCATGGCCGGATCGGCCTGTGATCTGACTGGTGAGTCCCTCCGCTGCCGCGATTTTGCCGGGCTGCGTGTTGTGGGGGTAGAGGGGCCCGAGGATTGTTCGCTGGGAGGGTTGGTCAGGCAGGAGGAAGCCGCTGGTGTCTCCGCTCCGCCGTTCCGTCCGGATCCCTGGTCCGGCCTGTCAGTTCTGGCGCCGCCACCATTTTGCTGAGGCCCGCGCGAGGAATAATAGCTCGTCATCTTCTGCGGCTGCTGTGGTGTTTTTTTCGGTGCCGTGGCATCTTTTTCTTGATCCGCGGGGATTTGGCACTCAGATGGCAGTGTTTGGAGTCGTGGATGGTGCTGGTGGGCTCTGATGCTGATGGATTATCTCCGGTGGGCGAGCGGAGCTCCTGGGTTAAGCGTTCATCTTGGAGTCCGGTCGCCACGCCCCCTTGCACCCCCAAATTTGAAGGTACACTGAAGCACCTTACCTGTAAAAGTGAAACTAAATTGCCCATTTATAATTGTAAATAAATTACAATGTGGACATACCTGTTATGTTCATGCTATAAAGGTCTTGGCTCTGCTTACTTTATGCTGCTATTTACCCTCAACATTTAGAGAACGTCTGTTAAAACAATCCAATTCCAGCAGAAATTCTTGCCTGCCAATCAAGTGATTTATGATATCAGTAACATACTTTCTAGCCATAAATGAAATTCAAAACTGTCTTTTGAAACTCAAACATTCCTATTATCTGGGGCATTTTAATATGGCAGCTCTACAGTTTATATAGGTAAAATGCCCAAAGGCAATAGCCCTAGCTATTCTAAGTCTAGCACTAGCTGTTCTAAGTCTGGTGTATAGCTATATATGTATATTTTACCATGGATGGTTAACATCATTAATTAATGATTTGTTTGTGAAACATTAAATTATAATGATTACATATTAACTAACATGCCACCTATATGTATGATTAACATGCTACATTATGAGTAAACAGCAACTAAACCATGGTCATAACCAGCAGACCCGTGTCAGTGCAGACAGAGCAAGGTCAAGCAAACATGGACTGGGGCTTTCTCATATATTTTTCCATTGCATAATGTGCTTATTTTATAGCCAAACAGTGTTAAAATGTATTTCAGAATTGTACACACACACAGATAATGTTATAAAATGATTTAATGTACATGTATACTGCAGTTATTCAAAGGAATATCAATACAATTATATCCAAAACATCTACTGAACTGAAAAACATTATACTACACTATATTTCTGTAATGTGAAAACATTTACAGGATAAAGTAACAATTTTTATCATACCTACATATTCATTTCACTCCCACTTTCTATACACTAAATAACACCTTTAAAAAAAAAGTAGTGAGGGACTCAATGGAATATATTGCTTAAAGAAGAAAGGATCTGTTATAAACATTTTTTTACTGCTTAAAGCCAACTAAGATGCAAAATGGGTCTTTCATTTTATCCAAAGCTTTTACTTATAAAAAGTTTTGGTGAATGGTGTTTTTTATGAATTGAACTGCTTAATGCTTCTTATTCTTAAGTTTTTTATTTATTTCAAAAATGTATACTTCTTCAGTAATATGATAAAAGGTAAAGAAAGAAACTGATATTTGTAACCATAGGCAAATAAGTAAGGCAACATAACTAACTGATGTATGCATGTCTTGCTCTCTTTATTCAAACAGGAAGCACATCAACTCTTTTTATTTTTCTTACTCAAAACTGACATATGCTCTATTAAGTTTGGCTGGTGTTAACTTTGTTTGGAACACATTCAAACTAACATGATTAAAATGTAATTACTGTTATAAAGTGTATAACAGATGTCAGATTTTTTAAAAGTCTTTCAGAATTTAGCACCATTTGTTGGCGGGGAGATTTCTTTGTTTCTTTTTTATGCATTTCTTTATTTTGGCCTTACTTTTAAAACAGTTGGGCCACCCTTCATAGGCTTTATACATTTGGCTCTCAACTGCTTGAAAGGACCATAGTGTACAGTAGGGGTCTCAAAAGTCTTCCAAACTAAGTGCCAATTCCCTGTCCTTCAGACTTTGGGGGGGGGGGGTCAATTATCAGTGAAAGTAAGATTCCTAGATTCCTTAGGGATGGTGTTCAATGAGAATAAAAAGAACTAGCATCTGTAATCAGTGGTAGGAGGAATTATGCCTTACCATTGGATCAGTGGAAGGGATTATGCATTATTGTTTTATAATTGGGAGAAATAGTGCCCTGTCAATGGTGTCAATGAGAAGAACTGGATCCCATTGTGGATGTTGATGGTGTCAGTGGAAGAGATTATGCCATTCATTGGCACTGGTGGGAGAAATTGTGCCCCATCAGTTCTGTCAATGGGAGGAATTATGCTCATCATTGTAGTCAGTGAGTGGGATAATACAACATCATTTGTAGCAGTGGGAGGAATAGTGCTTTATCATTTTTGTCAGTGGAAGGATAAGTGTCTCATCACTGGTGTCAGTGGGAGAAATTGTAGCCTGCTGTGTCAGTGGGAGGAATAGTGTCCTAAGTGACAGATGAAGTCAAGGAAAGGGCTACATCAGGCCCATGAGCCACAGCTTGGGAACCACTGCCTTTTACTAGGAAAGACAATGACCAAGGAGTTCTTCTGCATGGACATCAAAATAAAACTTTGAAAACTTGCCATTAGCAGGTATGGTTATTATACATTTCCTTAAAGCTGACATTCTTGCACTCCATCTCTAATCTAAATTTAAAAAATGTTGTCTATAGACAACTGAACATGACAAGAGTCTTCTTTACAAAACATTACTTACGTAGGTATTGACAGAGCAATAAAAAACAAACCTCTTTTTACAGATTGTGACTCTGGCGTTTATCAATTGTTACACTAAACCTCTGTCCCTAGTTACCTGTTTGCCTTTTTTGGGGTATTTGCAAAGGTCTCACTTAAAGTGACCCTGTTAGTGTTAAAAAAAATGATATATATAACATGCTGTGAAGAAAACAGATTTATACTTAAACTGTAATTCCAGTTTTCAAAAAAAAATTCCTCTTGATATGTATGGCATTTAAATGCTTCTCTGTAGATAAGGTATCTGTACTATTTGCAGTCCGCATGGTCCTTCAGGTGCAGCGCTGTCCCCATGTGTTCATCCCTGTGATAAAGCACTTTTCTTCCTTAGATACCATAGACCACGCTCTGCGGCTTGTGTACGGTATCCCTGTGCAGCCCAATGCCAGTTCAGTTCCAGACCCCCAACTAACACTGCCCACATTGCTATGACGTGCTGTGTGGGAGCAGTCTCCAGGACTCTAAAGCAATCTGCCTGTATGCCAGGAGAATGTGCAGGAGCGCGGCCCCCTGCTGGTAAGCACTTGTTGCAGAGCACCAATCCTCAGCAGTTTCCTACCAGTTCCCATAGATCAATGACATGGTCCCCGCATACACAGACCCCCTAACCTGACTACAAAAAGGAGACAGTCAAGAGCAGACAGTGCTAAGAGCCCAGTGTCTGGCCACAGAACATTACACACCTCCTCCAGGAAAGCTATGCATAGCAAGCCCTGTCCCTCCTGTGCAGCCCGCCCACTGGGATCAGTGCCCTAGCTCTGCAGCCCTGATCTCCCTTTGCAATGTATCCTTGGCTGGGAGGATCGAGAGATGATCATTTGTGTGGATGCAGGATGATCTCTTCTGAGCGCAAATCAATGGCATACAAGAATATTGGACCACAGTACAGTGCACACATAGTTGTGAGTAGCAGACATACTGAACACCTCCCCTCTCTATCTCTTTCACTCCCTCTCTCTCTCTCTCTCTCTCTCTCTCTCTCTCTCCTTTCTCTCTCACCCTCCCTCTATCCCCCCTCTCTCCCCTCTCTCTCTCCCCTTCTCTCTCACTCTCCCCCTCTCTCTCACTCCCCCCTCTCTCTAACTCGCCCCTCTCTCTCTTGTCTCCTCTCTCTCTCTTGCCTCCTCTCTCTCTTGCCCCCTCTTGCCCCCTCCCACCCCTTATCTCTTTCTCGCCTCTCTCTCGCCCCCCTCACTCTCTCGCCCCTCTCTCACCCCCCTTCTCTCACCCCCCCTCATTTTCTCACCTGACCTCAACACCTCTCTCACCTCCCTCTTTCTCCCCCACCTCTTCCCCCCTCCCCTTTCACCATCTCTCTCCTACTTTCTGATCTCTCCTCCCCTTCCCCCCTCCCCCTTCTTCACTTCTGTCTCTATCCCTTCACCCCCCTCTTCACCTCTTAGTAATAGATGTAATTCAGGTTCTCAAAAAATTTGTTCTGTCAGTAGATTTTTCTGTTATCAATGTTTTTCTTTAAAAAAAACAAACATGTCATACTTACCTGCTTGGTATTGTTTTTGCACAGAGCATCCCCAATCCTCCTCTTCTGGGGTCCCTCACTGGCATTCCCCTCCTGCCAGGTGCCCCCATAGCAAGCTACTTGCTATGGGGCACCCAAGCAAGCTCACTCCTGAGCTGCTGCTCTGTGTGACCATTCACACACAGACAAGGATCGGCCCTGCCTCCCACTCTCTCCTCATTTGCTCACTGGCTGTGATTGGTAGTAGTGAGACCAGATGACCTTTGGAGGCCGGATATGACGTTATGATGTCACGTCTGGCCTTGCAGATGTAAGCACTGATGTGTACTCAGCTGGAAAGGCTAAGAGCGCTTTTTTTTAATCTCAGTCTTTCCAGCATAGAGGAGAGATGTTCGGACTTATAGACCCTACATTCACCATAAAGAGGACCAGTCATGCCCTATTCCTATTATAAGGGATGTTTACCTTCCTTGTAATAGGAATAAAGGTGATAAAAAAATAAAGGTAAAGTGTCAAAATAAAACAATAAAAAATAAATTTAAAAAAGTGAAACGCCCCTGTCCCTGTGTGCTCGCAAGCAGAAGCGAATGCATATGTACATCGCGCCCACATATGTAAACGGTGTTCAAACCACACATGTGAGTTATCTCTGTGAACGTTAGAGTGCAATTCTAGCCCAAGACTTCCTCTGTAACTATAAACTGGTAACCAGTAAATAAAAGTATCGCCTATGGAGATTTTTAAGTACTGAAGTTTGGCACCAAAATTGCGTGCGCAATTTTAAAGAATGACATGTTAGGTATCTATTTACTCGGCGAAACTTCATCTTTCACATTATAGAAAAAAAATTGGGCTAACTTTAGTGTTTTTTTTTTTTAAATCATGAAACAGTTTTTTTCCAAAAAAGTTAAATAAAAGTTTGAAAAATTGCTGCACAAATACCATGTGAAATAAAAAGTTGCAAATGCTGCCATTTTATTCCCTAGGGTCTCTGCTAATAAACATATATAATGTTTAGGGGTTCTGAGTAATTCTCTAGCAACAAAATGATGATTTTTACATGTAGGAGAGGAGGGCCAGAATAGGCCTGGTATGGAAGCGTTTAAAGACACAGTCCAGAGCATGCACTCAGGACTGACACTGCCCAACTAGGAAATCATAACAGAAATAAAGAGAACAGCCTCCCATTGCATCATGGTACATATAGGAGAGAAGAAGTGAACACACCCATTGTTACTGCAGGTGAGAACCATCATAAGACTGCCCACTTTCAAGTACTCCATAGTTACTCACTAAAACAAGCCTTTATAACTAAACTAAAACAGCTATGAAAAATTAAATAGGTGTGGAAAAGAGCAGGTTTTCATGATAATTCTTTCATAAGGTAACTTAAAAAGGGAAATCCTGAAAGATCATCTATCCAAATAATAGCATCTTACAAATAGAATAGGTATACAGCACAAATGATTGGCTCCCAGTGCCACCTTTCAAATGAAAAATGAAAGTATTTAGACAGGTTTCAATTTATAATTTTTGTAGGCACATTTAACCCCTTCAGATCCGCGCTATAGCCGAATGATGGCTACAATGCGGATCTACTTTGCCGGAAGGCCGTCTGTAGACATCCTCCCCTTTACACGCTCCCTGCACACCCCCTGCAAGGCATGCGCAGTGCGCGCTGTGATCACTGAGTCAATGGCTGAGTCACTGAGTCAATCACCTGGCAGGTGGTACTGGTGGGCACAGATGAGGCAGCTTCACCTCTTCCTCTTCGGGACTGATGTCCCTTGAACAGAAAATCATTAATCGTTCTCACTAACAGTGTGAGGAGAAAAAAAAGCCAATCACCAGCTTCTGTGCAAGGAACATCGGTCCCGAAGAGGAAGAGGTGAAGCTGCCTCATCTGTGCCCACCAGTACCGCCTGCCAGTGCCCACAGTGCCATGAATCAGTGCCAACCAGTGCATAAGTGCCAGCAATCAGTGCCACCTATCAATGCCCATGAATCCCACCTATCAATGCCCACCAGTGGTGCCAATCAGTTCCTCATCAGTGCCACCTAGCAGTGCTGCCTATCAGTGTCACCTACCAGTGCCGATCAGTGCCCATCACTGCCACCCATCAGTGCCCATCACTGCCACCTATCAGTGCCCATCACTGCCACCCATCAGTGCCCATCACTGCCACCTATCAGTGCCCATCAGTGCCACCTTATCAGTGGATAAAATGTATATAAAGTATGGTGCGCTGATATCCTAAATATTGATGTAGATAAGTGCTCTGTGCTGTAGTGATGCCTATTGATTACAAAACCACTGTATAAAGTGCCAAGTGCTTAAACGTAGCTAGTGATTAATAAATATAGACAAATGTGTTAAATATTAAATGTGTACAATGAACTAATTCCCACTATAGTGGTAAACACAACAAAAAAAAAAGTTTATGTGGACCAATCACAAGCCAGGATGGATCCTCCTAATAAAAATACCAATATACTAGATACCAACAGTATCGGTCAATAAACAGCAGAGAATCCGTCTTAGGAAGTTCTGCCCATTGTTATTTCTGCTGATAAAAAAACTGTGGCCAGGTGAAGAGACATAAAAATCAGTGGCAACAAATGAAAATACCAGATCTTTCCAAAAGTAAGCCGGACTGCTACACACGCTGTGACATCAGTGAATACATGTGAGTGTATCAGCTTGAGACAGCTGACACAAGTCTCTGCAATATTACACTATTGTTTTTTCTTTTCACATGTTTGACCTTTGGAAGATATGGAGATTATCAATAGAAAAGAGTCACAAACCAGCTGTTTAAATTTCGTCTGCAAGCCATTGTGGTAGCCATTCTTTGGAAGATCTGGTATTTTCATTTGTTGCCACTGATTTTTATGTCTCTTCGCCTGGCCACAGTTTTTTTTTATAAGCAGAAATAATAGAACTTCCTAAAACGGATTCTCTGCTGTTTATTGACCTATACTGTTGGTATCTAGTATATTGGTATTTTTATTAGGAGGATCCATCCTTGCTTGTGATTGGTCCACATAAAAAAAAAATGTTGTTGTGTTTACCACTATAGTGGGTATTAACACATTTAATATTTAACACATTTGTCTATATTCATTAATCACTAGCTACGTTTAAGCGCTTGGCACTTTATATAGTGGTTTTGTAATCAATAGGCATCACTACAGCACAGAGCACTTATCTACATCAATATTTAGGATATCAGCGCACCCTACTTTATATACATTTTATCCACATTTTATGAGTGAGAGATCACCATTTTGGTCGCAGCTTTTATCACGTAATATATATTTATTGCTTATTATTATACCAGCGCTTGAGTACTAATAGCATCACGCCACCTTATCAGTGCTCACCAGTGCCACCTCATCCGTGCCCACCAGTGCCACCTCATCAGTGCCCACCAGTGCTGCCTATTAGTGCCCACCAGTGCTGGTAATTTGTTCCCATCAGTGCTGCCTTATCAGTGCCTATCAATGCAGCCTATCAGTGCCCATCAGTGCAGCCTATCAGTGCCCATCAGTGAAGCCTCATCAGCGTACATCAATGAAGGAGAAAAATTACCTGTTTGCAAAATGTATTAACAAAATATAAAACAGTTTTGTATTTTTCTTTTTTAAATTTTGTTCCTTTTCATTTTTTTTAACAAAAAATGAAAAACCCAGAGGTGATTAAATACCACCAAAATAAAGCTCTATTTGTGGGAAAAATTTTATAAAAATGTAATTTGGGTACAGTGTTGTATGACCGTGCAATTGTAGTTCAAAGAGTGACAGCGCTAAAAGCTGAAAATTGGTCTGGGCAGGAGGGGGGGTTTAAGTGTCCAGTAAGCAAGTGGTTAATTAACCCATTCATGCCTAGAGGTCATTGATGCCTGGATGTGCAGGATACATTTTCTCCCACTGTATAACAATTTGCATTAAAACAGAGAGTTTAGCTGCACAACATTTGCAAAAATATGCTCTGCGCCATCAAGGCCCCTCTGCATGATGCAGCATATATTGCAATGGATAAAATAGGTTGTGTATGCCTGGAAGAAGCTTACTCCCCCTTAAAGGTCCAGGACACTGTAGAAGCCCAGAAAAACACAATGATAATGAAGGCAAAAGTTTGCATCCGAAGAGGGAGCGGGCCCCTTCCAGGCACACATGCCCTTCATTTATCCATTGTTTTATGCACTGTAACATGGAGACTCTCAAATATTGGTATGTAGATGTATCAGCATGCACCAGTTAATGATTATATTTTTATGACAAATTTTCATATTCAAATAATTTTTTTAATTATTTTAAAAGCTAAGTCCATGTTTTATATGCTACACATATATTTAGGATATAAATGAAACATGGTTAAAAAAGATAATTTTCCAAAAACCCAAACCATGTTACCTGTCTACCCACATAACCACATCATCCAGGCCAACAATCCCTTCTCCCTTACTGCTCTGTTGTGCAGTGGCACTTTCCTCCTCAGGTCTGTGCTTCTGTACAGACTCAAAGCTTAATGAGTTAAACGATCTGCCAGCTCCATTGTAAAAAAAAAAAGAGATCAGATCTGTGCTGCTGCATTTACTAAATTTTTGCAAAAAGAATTTTAAACATTTACCACTGTATACCTTTATGTCATATCTTGCTTTTTCTATGTCATAGTTAATGTTGTGGTCAAATTAATTGGAACCATGTTGATTGGTTCACAACCATCGGTGGAGATCTGAGCTGTCAGTGACAGCTGTGATTAAGAGCCTCAAGCTGTGATAAGTGTCAATTAGTTGTCTTGAAGGGGGAGACTGTTTATAAACATATCCCCAACATGATGAAGTGTCCTCATAAAGCCCATGCATTACAAAAATACTGTTTGAGATTATGTACAGGTAAATGTTTTTTTTTTTTTTTTAATAAAATCCTTGAATATCTGGATGGTATATAGAACCTGCTACAAGTCTTTTTTTTAACCAGAAGTCTCAAAGGTATCCCCCTATTGTGAACCTTATCTACAAGATAGGAATTCTCTAGTCTATATGTGAAATCTGTGTTTGCAAATTACTTTTATCAGGGCTGATGGCAGTCAGTTACATAATGCTTGGCATATGACTGTTGAATGTTTCATGTAAACCCCTGTACACACATGTCCTTTTCCCTTACAGCTAAGAGACTTAGTCATTAGGTGTGTTTTTGCATTTTTTTTGTTATTCTGTTTTACAGAAACTACATATTTTAGATTTCTAAGTTTGCCAAAGAGTGCTGAAGAGAGAGTGATCTTGTTTATAGGGAGGGCCTAATGTGTTTGTGAAACTGGCAAGAAGAATTGCAAGTGTTCAATGCATGACCTTTGTTATTGGTGAGATGTACCTGCCTTTTATATTTATGTTCCCAAAGGGAGTTGACTTTATTTTTGTTGTTGACTGCTGAGAACAGTATAAATGCTTTTTTTGCTTTTTTTCCTTGGACTTAACAGAAAATACTTGAACTTTTCACATGTTCAAATCTTTTTCTCAATGCTAACATCCTACTACTGTATATATATTATATACAGTATCTCACAAAAGTAAGTACACCCCTTACATTTATGTAAATATTTTATTATATCTTTTCATGTTACAACACTGAAAACGTTGTACATCTGTAACTGCTCAATTATATTTCCCTACATGTATTTGACTATTCAGATTTTAAGTAGTAGTAAAGCTCCACATCAAGGAGTAGCAAATTGTCCCAGAACAACAGTGAGTCTGCAATCACAAATTTTGCAAAAACAAGATCATATTATGACTATGTATACAGTATACAGTATCTCACAAAAGTGAGTACATCCTTCACATTTATATAATTATTTTATTATATCTTTTCATGTGACAACACTGAAGAAATGATACTTTGCTAAAATGTAAAGCAGTGTGTGTACAGTTTGTATAACAGTATAAATTTGCTGTCCCCTCAAAATAATTCAATACACAGCCATTAATGTCCAAACCACTGGCAACAAAAGTGAGTACACCTCTAAGTGAAAATGTCCAAATTGGGCCCAAAATGTCAATATTTTGTGTGGCCACCATTATTTTCCAGCACTGCCTTGAACTCTTGGGCATGGGGTTCACCAGAGCTTCACAGGTTGCTACTGGAGTCTTCTTACACTCCTCCAAGATGACATCACAGAGCTGGTGGATATTAAAGACCTTGCGCTCCTTCACCTTCCATTTGAGGATGTCCCACAGATGCTCAATAGGGTTTAGGTTTGGAGACATGCTTGGCCAGTCCATCACCTTTACCCTCAGCTTCTTTAGCAAGGCAGTGGTCATCTTGGAGGTGTGTTTGGGGTCATTATCATGTTGGAATACTGCCCTGTGGCCCAGTCTCCGAAAGGAGTCTCTGAAGGGAGGGGATCATGCTCTGCTTCCGTATGTCATAGCACACGCTGGCATTCATGGTTCTCTCAATTAACTGTAGCTCCCCAGTGCCGGCAGCACTCATGCAGCCCCAGACCATGACACTCCCACCCCCATGCTTGACTGTAGGCAGGACACACTTGTCTTTGTACTCCTCACTAGGGATGAGCTTCGAGTTCGAGTCGAACTCATGTTCTACTCGAACATTGGCTGTTCGCAAGTTCGCCGAACAGCGAACAATTTGGGGTGTTCGCGGCAAATTCGAATGCCGCGGAACACCCTTTAAAAGTCTATGGGAGAAATCAAAAGTGCTAATTTTAAAGGCTTATATGCAAGTTATTGTCATAAAAAGTGTTTGGGGACCCGGGTCCTGCCCCAGGGGACATGGATTAATGCAAAAAAAAGTTTTAAAAACGGACGTTTTTTCAGGAGCAGTGATTTTATTAATGCTTAAAGTCAAACAATAAAAGTGTAATATCCCTTTAAATTTCGTACCTGGGGGGTGTCTATAGTATGCCTGTAAAGGGGCGCATGTTTCCTGTGTTTAGAACAGTCTGACAGCAAAATGACATTTGGAAGGAAAAAACTCATTTAAAACTAGCCGCGGCTATTGCATTGCCGACAATACACATAGAAGTTCATTGATAAAAACGGCATGGGAATTCCCCACAGGGGAACCCCGAACCAAAATAAAAAAAAAAAAATGATGTGGGGGTCCCCCTAAATTCCATACAAGGCCCTTCAGGTCTGGTATGGATATTAAGGGGAACCCCAGCCAAAATTGAAAAAAAAAATTGACGTGGGGTTCCCCCTAAATTCCATACCAGACCCTTCAGGTCTGGTATGGATTTTAAGGGGAACCCCGCGCCAAAAAAAAAAAAAAAAAACGGCGTGGGGTCCCCCTAAAAATCCATACCAGACCCTTATCCGAGCACGCAACCTGGCAGGCCGCAGGAAAAGAGGGGGGGACGAGAGTGTGGCCCCCCCCCCCTCCTGAACCGTACCAGGCCACATGCCCTCAACATTGGGAGGGTGCTTTGGGGTAGCCCCCCAAAACACCTTGTCCCCATGTTGATGAGGACAAGGGCCTCATCCTCACAACCCTGGCCGGTGGTTGTGAGGGTCTGCGGGCGGGGGGCTTATCGGAATCTGGAAGCCCCCTTTAACAAGGGGACCCCCAGATCCCGGCCCCCCCCCTGTGTGAAATGGTAAGGGGGTACTTACCCCTACCATTTCACTAAAAAACTGTCAAAAATGTTAAAAATGACAAGAGACAGTTTTTGACAATTCCTTTATTTAAATGCTTCTTCTTTCTTCTTTCTTCCTTCATCTTCTTCTGGTTCTTCTGGCTCTTCTGGTTCTTCCTCCGGCGTTCTCGTCCAGCATCTTCTCCGCGGCGTCTTCTATCTTCTTCTCCTCGGACCGCTCCGCACCCATGGCATGAGGGGAGGCTCCCGCTCTTCTCTTCATCTTCTTCTCTTCTTCATCTTCTTCTTCATCTTCTTCTTCTTCTTCCTTCTTCTCTTCTTCTCTTCTTCTCTTCTTCCTGTCTTCTGCGGGCCGCTCCGCAGCCATGCTGTGGCATGGAGGGAGGCTCCCGCTGTGTGACGGCGTCTCTTCGTCTGACGGTTCTTAAATAACGGGGGGCGGGGCCACCCGGTGGCCCCGCCCCCCTCTGACGCACGGTGACATGACGGGACTTCCCTGTGGCATTCCCCGTGACGTCACAGGGAAGTCCCTCAAGTCACCGTGCGTCAGAGGGGGGCGGGGTCACCGGATGGCCCCGCCCCCCGTTATTTAAGAACCGTCAGACGAAGAGACGTCACACAGCGGGAGCCTCCCACCATGCCAGCATGGCTGCGGAGCGGCCCGGAAAAGACAGGAAGAAGAGAAGAAGGAAGAAGAAGAAGAAGAAGAAGATGAAGAAGAAGATGAAGAAGAGAAGAAGATGAAGAGAAGAGCGGGAGCCTCCCCTCATGCCATGGGTGCGGAGCGGCCCGAGGAGAAGAAGATAGAAGACGCCGCGGAGAAGATGCTGGACGAGAACGCCGGAGGAAGAACCAGAAGAGCCAGAAGAACCAGAAGAAGATGAAGGAAGAAAGAAGAAAGAAGAAGCATTTAAATAAAGGAATTGTCAAAAACTGTCTCTTGTCATTTTTAACATTTTTGACAGTTTTTTAGTGAAATGGTAGGGGTAAGTACCCCTTTACCATTTCACACAGGGGGGGGGCCGGGATCTGGGGGTCCCCTTGTTAAAGGGGGCTTCCAGATTCCGATAAGCCCCCCGCCCGCAGACCCTCACAACCACCGGCCAGGGTTGTGAGGATGAGGCCCTTGTCCTCATCAACATGGGGACAAGGTGTTTTGGGGGGCTACCCCAAAGCACCCTCCCAATGTTGAGGGCATGTGGCCTGGTACGGTTCAGGAGGGGGGGGGGGCCGCACTCTCGTCCCCCCCTCTTTTCCTGCGGCCTGCCAGGTTGCGTGCTCGGATAAGGGTCTGGTATGGATTTTTAGGGGGACCCCACGCCGTTTTTTTTTTTTTTTTGGCGCGGGGTTCCCCTTAAAATCCATACCAGACCTGAAGGGTCTGGTATGGAATTTAGGGGGAACCCCACGTCAATTTTTTTTTTCAATTTTGGCTGGGGTTCCCCTTAATATCCATACCAGACCTGAAGGGCCTTGTATGGAATTTAGGGGGACCCCCACATCATTTTTTTTTTTTTATTTTGGTTCGGGGTTCCCCTGTGGGGAATTCCCATGCCGTTTTTATCAATGAACTTCTATGTGTATTGTCGGCAATGCAATAGCCGCGGCTAGTTTTAAATGAGTTTTTTCCTTCCAAATGTCATTTTGCTGTCAGACTGTTCTAAACACAGGAAACATGCGCCCCTTTACAGGCATACTATAGACACCCCCCAGGTACGAAATTTAAAGGGATATTACACTTTTATTGTTTGACTTTAAGCATTAATAAAATCACTGCTCCTGAAAAAACGTCCGTTTTTAAAACTTTTTTTTGCATTGATCCATGTCCCCTGGGGCAGGACCCGGGTCCCCAAACACTTTTTATGACAATAACTTGCATATTAGCCTTTAAAATTAGCACTTTTGATTATTCATGTTCGTGTCCCATAGACTTTAACGGCGTTCGCGTGTTCGAACGAATTTTTTTCCTGTTCGCATGTTCTGGTGCGAACCGAACAGGGGGGTGTTCGGCTCATCCCTACTCCTCACTTGGTTGCTGCCACACACGTTCAACACCATATGAACCAAATATGTTTATGTTGGTATCAACAAACCACAGGACATGGTTCCAGTAATGACGCTTCCCTGAAGACGTTCTCAATACGAAACGTACGTCGGAGCGGTACGTGGTCACATGTCTTAGGATCGTCCCTCCCACTTCCAGACTATCTGGTTAGCTAGACGCACGGGGTGGAACGCACGCCGCATGTGCGATGTGATGCGAAGGGTTCCTGTTACCATTCACCCTGACATGCAAGCAGTCCCAGTGCCGGGTGGGCACCGATCAATGTAAGAGGCCATTTAGCTAGTTTATTGTTTTTACTCATCTACATTAAACGGTTTTACACTATGGAAATTCCCTTTTGTCTCTCATATTTCCTATCCTGAATGAATGGGACGGGAGGGATCTATGCCTAAAGTACCATCCAGCCTTCCAGCCTTCATGTGAACAGGCACAATCCTGTACAAGCACTAATGACTCTCTTTTTAGCTAAAGGAGTCATTGGTATCTGGTAAGCAGATATCTATTACCTTCAGGTGTCTTTTCCTCTTGGGTGACGGAATCTATTAACATCGCAAGATTTGTTGCATCTTTGAAAGATTTATGTGTTTGCTCGGATGTTGTTTTCAATGAATTGGTTTACTCTGATCTTTTCAATGGATTGGGACAATCAAACATCACGAGTCTATTCATCACTCTTGCACTAAGGACTTTTGATTTCAATAACACTTTTCACTTTTATCCTATATAATTGTGTATTTGGAATTCATACTATGTATTTATCAATTATAGTTTAGCACAACAAGGATTATACAACCCATTGCGGTTGTTGTTGAGTGTGTGTGTATCTAGTGGCAGATACATATGTTCTCAGGTCTTTAGCGCCCCCTGCTGTATTACTATCACTTATTTGATTGTTTCATTCAAATTAGGGGAGCAGCTTGTATTTTGCATTTTTTAATATTAATTTTGGTACCTATTTTTATAATAATTTTTTTGTTTTTTTGTTTTTTTGGTTTACTTATCACTAATTTTTCACATTATTACCACAGGCGCGAAAGTATTGTTTATTTATTTAATCCATGTCCTTAGTCTGCTTGTTTTCAGCAAACTGTTTGCAGGCTTTCTTGTGCATCATCTTTAGAGGAGGCTTCCTTCTGGGACAAAAGCCATGTAGACCAATTTGATGCAGTATGCAATGTATGATCTGAGCACTGACAGGCTGACCCCCCACCCCTTCAATTTCTGCAACAATGCTGGCAGCACTCATACGTCTATTTCCCAAAGACAACCTCTGGATATGACGCTGAGCACATCCACTCAACTTCTTGGTCGACCATAGCGAGGCCTGTTCTGAGTGGAACCTGTCCTGTTAAACCTCTGTATGGTCTTGGCCACCGTGCCACAGCTCAGATTCAGGATCTTGGCAATCTTCTTGTAGCCCAGGCCATCTTTATGTAGAGCAACAATTCTTTTTTTCAGATCCTCAGAGAGTTCTTTGCCATGAGGTGCCATGTTGAACTTCCAGTGACCAGTATGAGAGAATGAGAGTGATAACACCACATTTAACACACCTGCTCCCCATTTACACCTAAGACCTTGTAACACTAATGAGTCACTTGACACTGGGGAGGGAAAATGGCTAATTGGGCCCAATTTGGACATTTTCACTTAGGGGTGTACTCACTTTTGATGCCAGCAGTTTAGACATTAATGGCTGTGTGTTGAGTTATTTTGAGAGAACAGCAAATTTACACTGTTATGCAAGCTGTACACACACTACTTTACATTTTAGCAAAGTGTCATTTCTTCAATGTTGTCACATGAAAAGATATAATAAAATATTTACATAAATGTGAAGGATGTACTCACTTTTGTGAGATACTGTATGCTGTATACATAGTCATAATATTATCTTGTTTTTGCAAAATTTGTGATTGCAGACTCACTGTTCTGGGACAATTTGCTACTCATTGATGTGGAGTTTTACTTTGTTTTTAATATCTGAATAGTCAAATACATGTAGGGAAATATAATTGAGCAGTTAAAGATGTACAACTTCATTTTTTTGTCTCAAATGTAAAAATGAATCTCAGTTCTCAGTAGTCTAAAATTACCTTAAATTTAATTTCCAATATCAATGCATGTCAGATAGCTAAAGTTCCATGCCATAACGACATCTGATCCCCTTTAAATAGGCAACTCGGGTATGATTTAATATAGGTAAATAGACATTTATTTTGTTCATTTTGCAAGGCAAGTTTTACTTTGTAAGGAAATCTGCCCCAGAGCTTAGTGAATGGGGTGCAGCTCTGCTGACTTCCATCATTCAATACCGTGCAAACAAAAATTATGTATTTTTAAAATTTTCTTTGAACATCATTGGGCACTACATTCACCCTGCAAGGTGCAACTGCCTTTGCAAAGTGAACAGCCTTTTTGCTTTACTAAATCAACCCCAGTGTTTCAATCCTGATTAAACCGCATAAAATATTTTCATATGCTACATTTATCCACTACAAAGAGGTCAAATTATGTAATTACTAAAAATGTTTCTCAAGCCTTAACTCTACAAGGTAAACATATTGTGCAGCATAATTAAAAAAGACAAAGGTATTGTTTTAAATTAGCATGTCACTTCTTTTCTATCAGTTAGACACGTATTCTTCTATCCAGATAAATGCAGCTTCTAAAATGCAAAACAGCCATCAAATTTTATGTGCTGACCTTATCAACACGTTAGAGTACTTGTTTCATCAGTCTGTCTTGGATATAAAATTACACTTATTATTTCACATGCTGACAAGAGCAGCAAACAATATAACACATACCTCCCACTCCAGTAAAATTTTCAACATAAGTGCACTATGTGTTCCCTGATCAGCTGTTAGTAGGTAAGGCAACTTTGCATCCTTATACTTTTAATTACCTAGCCTTATACAGTACAAGCAGTTAAAAAGAAGTTCATGACAATAGCTTAAATATGACTGTCCATGGCCACAATAAGTACGGTATGTAAAAAAACAAATATATCAAAGTGGAATAAAAGAAGAGCAAGCATGAACAATGATACATATCTCCTCTGCATATTTTTCTTAAAAAACACTCAACTTCACAACATATTTAAAAAGCACATATTTGTAATATTGATAAACACACAAGAAGGTATGACTTTTTTTTCAAAACTAACTAAGAACTGGACATATGGCCCACTAAACTTATATTGAAAACTTAGAAACTCATTTTGCAGACAGAGAACATATTTCACAATAAAATACTCCAGGAAGTAGGTTAAAAGGAACTTATGCTGGCTTGCTTTTGCAAATGCTATTTGTCTGGCTTTCTACAGCATTTTCTTAATGACCAGGCCTGGATAAGTAAATAGCAAGCAAAGTCAATTTCTGATCGGAATACTTCTAGGTCAGTGACTCATAAAGTATTGAAGCCAGAGACAGCCAGGTAGCTAAAATGTTCATAAGAAGGTCACCTATGGCAGTCTGCCTGTTTCTGTTAGGTTTCCTCAAAAGAAACAGCTGAAATATTTATTTTTGTATAATAAATAAAAATCTTAGAAAAATACACCAACAAGTTTAATTTAAATTGAAAGTCATTAACCAAACAGAATTTAAACAGCCATGCCTGAAAGTGAATAACCTTTACCATTGCCCACACCACTGGCATGTCAGTTCATTCATGATAATTTCAAAATCCTGAATCACTTTGAGGAGAGTAAATCTCTTTGTTCTTCTGCAGATCTCACTGCTTTCTCCCATTGACCTCTGCATCATAATAGTATCCTGTAGTGACATGAAGGTTGATTGGGGGAACCAGTGATTAAGTAGGGTAATAGGGAGACTGGAACTCCCTTTTCATTGCCCTACTGAATATGCCTGTTTGTGTAACAGTGCAAACATTATTATGTGTTCCATCAGTTTAGTTTTTGTAAATGACCCACTTACCTATTGTTCTAAAACTCCTCAGTAAAGTTGAACATACAAAAAAATGTCATAAATTAAATAAGTCTGATAATAAAATGAGTTGACAATGGATGTTATTTTCCAGGATTAAGGTGTAATACTATGCTATATAAAAATAAATGGTGTTGGAATGTATTGGTCACATCAAAAATTAATCCAAAATGTAATTGTTTTATCTTTTTAGCTGTAATATTTAACAAAAACAAAAGAAAGAACCCTTTAAAAGTCCAAAGTCACTGAGTTCCTTGCAGTCTATCAAAAATTGGATCCAAACTCTTCTTATGTAAGACTGTATCAGAGTTTTTTTATTGAAGTACTACAATCCTAGGCTCTCTCCAAGTTCCGCAGCACCAGTAATTACATGAGACAGCTACAAAACCTTTAGAACCACCTGCATCAGTAAATAACTGAAAATCCTCAGCTGAAATAAAACTGCTTTGCCAAAAAGGAATTGCCATTATAAACCTCAAAAAAACTGATACCATATTAATAGATCTCCTAAAATGAGAGAATGGGGATATAAAGCCAGTTATGGCTAATGAAAGACACCTAGAATATATACCACTAACCAGTATTATTATGAAGAAAGAAGCTGATAACTATAACAAAGATTATAGTTCTTTTAGGAGATCTTTCCTAGCTTCCTTGCTTTATTTATTTTTTTGGTCCTGCAGCCCTAATTCCATATCCAATGTATCAATATTGAAATAGTTGAAAAGTGTTGCGATACTTATATTGATATGTATTCAAATGAAATTACATTCAAAAATAAAATTTGTGCACATTTCCCAATATTATTTCTCACAGTGAGCTCTAAATATCATTACATTAATTATGGGTGACATCAGTACTGGAAGTTGTTTGTCTTCCAATGCTGATAGCGGCATTTATCTGTTTGGACCTAAAGATATCTTTCTGTAGTGTGCCAGTATAGTGCACAATTACATGTGAGGGTTTTACATTTATTTTAATAAACTGATTGATCTTTCATGTGAGCAATGAAGTCATTTATTTTGCCTTTGAGCCTACCAACATATTGTCCCCACCAGAGGAAACAGCGGCAAAGGAGGGATTAAGTCAGCAACCCTTAAAGGAATAAAGAAAAAATTGTGAATGCATACTGAAGTACACTGTGAAAATTTGGACTTTTATTATGTTTTTTTAATTACTTTGACAAAATTAATGTAATAATATTTAGAGATCACTGTGAGGTCTAATTCTGGGAAAAGTGCACACATTTTACTTGGATGTCATTTGGTTTGAGTGCATAGTATAAGTAGTGCAACACTTTCTTATTTTCAACTATTATAAACTGTCTTGTGTGGGAACACATGTAGGTGCTTACAGCAACTTTACATTTCAATTATTATATAAATTATTATATAATAATTTATTATATAAATTATTATAAAAATAAATTATATAAATTATATATTTGACAGCACCACTGTCAAAACCAGATTTATAAGCTAAAACACACTTTAACCACTTCAATGTAGGGCACTTTACCCCCTTCCTGCCCAGGCCAATTTTCAGCTTTAAGCACTGTCACACTTTTTCATCTTTTTTCCCCCACAAATAGAGCTTTCTTTTGGCGGTATTTGATCACCACTGGCTTGTTTATTTTTTGCTCTACAAATAAAAAAGACCATCTTTTTTTTATTTCTGTTATAACATTTTGTAAATAAGTAAGTTTTCTCCTTCACTGATATGCATTAATGTGGCACCACTGATGGGCTCTGATGAGGCAGCACAGATGAGGAGGCACTGATAGGTGGCACTGATGGGCGGCAAAGATGGGCACTGATGGGTGGCACTGATGGGCAATGTTGGGTGGCACTGATGGGCAATGATGGGCACCACTGATAAATGGCACTGATAGGCAGCACTGATGAGGGGTCAATGACAGGCATTACTAATGGGCACTGATTGGCATCATTTATGGGCACTGATTGGCATATGATTTGGGTACAGGTGGGCACTGATTGGCATACAGAGGGGCCTCACTGGTGGGACACTGATGGGCATCACTGGCGGGCAGTGCTGATGGATCTGCACTGCTAAACAATGAGAAAACCCCCCTGTCAGGAGAGACGCTGAACGGCTCTCCTCTACCGGCCTCCATTGTCAGTGCGAATGGAGGAAAGCAGATAAACGGCACTTCCTAGTTACCACTGTGATCAGCTGTGACTGGACACAGCTGATCACATGGTAAATATCCCATGTCAGAGGCTCTTTACCTAGATTGGAGATGCGGTGTGTTGGATTGAAACAGCACAGTGGTTAAACAACTAGAAAAAGGTTCAAACTGCAAATAAAATATAAAGAACAACCCATAGACAAACACATGCATTAAAAAAAATTGACTGATTGAAATACCTTATAAGGTGAAAGCTTCAAGAACAATGGGCAGGAATTATAAGGCTGACTTGATGTCAACTTTTAATAAAACCGCATTCTGACCAAACTTTTTGATTTTTAAATTTGTCAGATAAACAAAATTTGCAGATGGTAAAGATTTAATTTTAAATGTTGGATAAACTTTAGGGACCTGGATTTTTAAGGAACAATGCCAAAAGGGGAATATACGAACATTTTCAAAAGGAGCATACAAAAATGCAAAAATACACCTTGTACTCTATCTCCAAATATTTATTTGTAAATGTTTTCTCTGTCACTATGGTAGAAACTAAGAACTGATTTTTAATTCTTAACTATTTATACTTCTTTTAACTATTGGAATCTTAAAGTCTTGGCTGGAGCCATTTACCAGGAGCTAGGCCTTTTCCCTGTCTGGGTACAACACTAACCAATGCAGCACTGGTGTACAGGCTACTTATCTGCTAGCTAAGCATTATGCTTATAGTTTCATGCTGAAGACCATCTACACTGACTTTATTAAATGCATAAGAAACCCCTTTTCTGAGCAAAGAGGGATTTGTATTAGAAGGGGGTCTCCTGAAAGATGCTGTAAAATAAGATTCAGCTAAAGATCAACATCTGTCATACCTCATTTTAAATTAGGGTACACTGCCCTCTTTTTCCCAGTTCTTTATCATCATAAAGTCATAAAACTTTTGTTAGCCTCCAGGATGATTTTCAGGTGTTGCGATAGGCTGCTGCGTGCTTCTCACCTATTACACCAACAAAAAGGCATTTGGTCAGTTGTTAAAAGTCCTAACGTCCGGTCTATGCTGGTATTTCTCATACTTGTTCTCAATCTTATTTTCAGCTTTAAATGTAAAATCATTAGAAGAAGTTAATAATGATAATAATAAATCAACAAGACTGTCTCCTTGTTCAATACCATAGATAAATACCCAGATGAGATATTTTACATGCAAAGCTTGTTTAAGACATGTCTCAAAATAATCTGTGATCTAATAATGTCTAAATTTCTCTTAGCTTCTTTAGGAAACATCTCAAAGTAATCTGTGATCTAATATCATTTACATTTCTAATAACAGTGCCATATTTTGCTAAAGAAGAAACAACAGGTGTGGCAATGTTGGAAAAAACATAAGTAACATAAACATTAGCAATAGACTGTGACCAGATGTGTTTGGCAGCTGGCTGACTAGACACTGAAAAGCTATTTGCAATTCTAGGAAGATAATTTAGAAGGGGTAATAAGGACAAAAAAATATAAATCACCAGCAGTAGTGACATCACTGTCCTGCTGTGTTGTTGGGCCACTGATGCTGCTGGTATGATGACCTCACAGCAAATAGATCATCTGTAGAATTTGCACCTGAGGGGGAAAAGGTCTGTCCATTTCTCCTGACATGCTTGGCAGGACCTCCTCCAGAGCACCCATTACTTGGATCTTCCTCCTGTAACCAATACCCTTCTTGATGAGGCGTTTCTTCTACAGCCTGGATGGGCGTTACACTGGGCTACTCTTGGGTGTGACACTGATGGACTTACCAATGGTCTTCCTGCTGATCTCCCCACAGATGCTGGACAGTTTTCAACTCATTATCCTGATAGACCTAATGGCAGAGGAGTTTAAATCCTTCTGCAGCAAGACTTCACTTTCAGTGGCTTTTAGGAACTGTCACAACCAGTTTTCTTCTCTAGTTTATTCTGTCCTCTCCAGGATCTGGTGGATCAGCATTTTCATAGACAGATCACAGACACACACACACACACCAAATGCAGTAAAACAATGGCAAGAAAAAAGGGGGGTCACAGTCCCATGGAGGTGGGTACAAATAAATTGTCCTTTCTTTGCAGTGGTTAACTTTACATAAATTAAACTGTATTAGCAATTGCAGGTAAAGCTGAGTATGCTAATTTCGACATCCATCCCACTGTTTCTTGCATGTTTACAATAATCACAAAACTATCAGACTTTTGTATTGTTCTTTAAACACTTGTGTAAAAGTTAGGCATTTTATAGCATAATTGTAAAAATAAATTGCTGAAGTGTACATTAGGAAAACATAGCTAATTGAATTAATATATCATGGTAATCTAAATCTTATAACCACAAGATGTTACCTTCATGGATCTGCTCTTTTAAAAATGAATATTCTGCCCTTGCCACAAAACTGTCAGATTTGTTTCACCTATTGATCCTTTGTCAGATCAATATGAATGATATTTTACCCATGGGAAAAGGAGAACCATCTATTTATAATAATAGTTTCATTACTTTACTGGTTGAGGACAGATAGGTGTTGAAGTCTTTACTGTTTCATGACCTTGTATTATTAATCACAGTTGGATCTCCTCGTAACATCTGATAAAATTTTATAGAAGGTGAAACTGTTTTAATTTTGTTGTTTAAGCTAAATCCTTCAACCAGCATTTAAAAAAAGGCTATAATTCAGTGACTGCTTGCCCTGTGTATTATGCTAAAGCTAAATTTTAAATTGCATTGGGGACATCGTATCTAGGTAGCACATTTTAGAAACTGAAGCAGTCAAATTTAGAACATATTCCAAATATAGTAACAAATCATCTGGATGTTTAAACATATTTCCACATGGGATCTAAAATTAGAATTGATCAAAGACTGTCATACTTTCCCACCAAAACTTCTTAAAAAAAGGACTATTTTGAAAAATATATTACAAATTAACACAGTGAAAAAGAGAGCATCTTCATATACTGTATTTATAGCAATGCACATTCTGTATGAAATGCTATTATTATAATTATTTAGGATTTATATTGTGCCAACAGTTTGTGCAGAGCTTTATAACATGAGGGCAGACAGTCCAGCTACAATACAATTCAATACAGGAGGAATCAGAGGGTCCCTAATAGACAGATAGACAGTCTCTCTCTCTCTCTCTCTCTCTCTCTCTCTCTCTCTCTCTATCTCTCATATAATATATATATATATATATATATATATATATATATATATATGTTATACAAATATTATAAGGGCATTTTCAGTTTAAATTGTATGTCCACATTCTCCAATAATGATCTGGTTAGGCCTCACATGCACACTATACTGTAAAAAAGTAAAAAAAAGGGCAAAGCCTGGCCGTGCTCGAGCATGGTCGATTTGCTCACGCTCACACAGAGGGGAAACTCCAGCCATTTAAAGCTGCGCTGGCCGCTACACTACCCCATCTCACTCAGCCCAGAGAAACCCTCCGGACATGGACTGCTCTCTCCCCTTCAAACTCCGGAGGTTCAAAAAGGCAGAAATGGGCTGCCATATCACCCTTTGCTTCTCCTACCCACTCAGCACCAGTAAGGAAAATATCTTTGCAGTTCCATGGTGTTGCTGGGGATGATGATGATAGTAATAAGGTTATTGAGTCGCTGTCAGATTTACCTGCATCAGACAAAGCTGTGTCTAAATACACATTAAAACAAATGCTCATGACCTTACAAAAAGGGATTTAAAATTATGTTAACAGATTTATTTCACACATACAAACTCAGGTGGACGACCTGGGAGACCATACAGACAGAGTTGAGCAGCAGCTGACTGATTTTACAGATGCATATAATGAATTAGTGGCTGCACATTGTGAACAGGTGAATGAGCTCCAACGCATCCACATGAAACGAGTGGATCATAAGAATCCTCCCCGCAGGAACAACCTAACAATCCAGAGTCAGTGTTTCATAAGACCTTTCACTATACTTGCAGTGGATGTTTAAGACCATAGTATCCTCCTTGTCAGGACAGGATCTTAGAATTGATAGAGCGCATAGGATCTTTAAGTCTACACACATCCCAGCAGACAAACCGCGAGATGTACTTACTCGAACCCACTTCTTTCAAATGAAAGAAAAAATCTATAAGCATCCAAAAATATGCCTTCCCTTCCTGACTTGTAAACTCACCTTACCATATGCTCTGATATTTCAGCTGCTACCACTCAGAAAAGGAGAGAATTAGCTCCTGTGACAAAAATCCTGCAGCAACATAACATCCCAGGGAAAAAATACAATGATTTTTCACCTGAAACAAGGTATGAAGCAACTGCACAACTGGGGTTTGGTCCCCACACTTGATACAGGAGCTACCACCCAAGGTCCCACTTGCCTTATTCAAGGAGGCTGGCGCACTTTCACAAACAAGTGATCAACACTCCTGCTTCTCACCTCAGCCCTTTTATGAGGCCACACATTCTCAGTTCATGCGCCCCCCACGTAGCTGTTCCTTTAATGGTTGCTGGTTATCAACCTCCATTCACTTCTGCTTTCAGCAGTGTTTAACTCTTCTTTTTTTGAATGTCCCCCCAGGTTAAAATGTACTATGTACGTAACTGTGCGCATGGGAAATGCTTTCCTTTACTCCTTCCACTCTCTCTCCTCTTACTTACTACCTCTCTCTATGACATCTATGCTACAACTTACAGATCTGTAAGTATGGTCTTCTTTGTTGCCTAAGCTACAAAACATTCACTCATTAGCATATCTACCTACTCCATATAACAAGTGTTTGGCGCAAAGGTTAAAAGCAATAATCCACATAAATGACAATATTATGCATATAAATGATGAACTGGAACAAGGGATAAGAAAAGATAATAGTAGTCCATGATGGTGTGCATAAAGTCGATGATGAGGTATAAAGCCCACATTCACGGCAGCCTTCCAATGGGATTGGAAACCTTATTCCCAAAAAGCACTGTAAGAAACAAAGAAAGGAGACGCCTCTGGGTGCAGACTTAAAAACAATTTTAATAAAAAGAGCAGCAACAGAGATTGCACTCACATTTGTGTTGAGTTAAAAAGGCATATGAGAGTCCCAGATGTAACTGGAGGGGTCCATGAGGTCGATCATCCCTGCCATGGATGTGTAATCAGACTGGTCTTTCAGATGCACTATGTCCACCAGCTGGCAATGATGGAGGAATACCAGAATGAGGCTTGGAAGGCAAACAGCAATCCAGGCGAGGGGTGATGACATCACACACATGTAAGGCGTTTCCTGAGTCAGCAAGCCATGAATGGCATGACGGCTGCACTCCTTTGGCAAGCTAGTTACTATGGGACTAATGCAGAGAATATATGGGAGGAAGTGAGGGGAGTGGTCATGAGAGGAAGCTGTGTGGAGTAGGGGGGAGTGGTCATGAGAAGAAGCTTTATGGAGTAGTGTCAGCAATGAAGTATAAGTGAGGAAAAAAAAAAAGAAGAATGTCATGGAATGTAGAGTATAAAATATGGTATAGTCCAGAAAGAGACTATAGTGACTATAGTGACTATCCCTCTAAAATGATGTAATATATGGGATATGGGAGAACAGTCATTTGAAAAGGGGGAAAGAGGGGGGGAGAAAAGAAAGTAAGGGGAGGGGTTTAAGGGAAACAAAAAATGGGGGGAGGGGGGTTATGAAAATAGGACAAAGGGGGAGGGGGGGAAGGGAGGTGAGAAGAAATGAGGAGGGGAAGGGAAAGAAAAAAGAAAGAAGAAAGGACATGTGTACACACTCCATTTGCAAACTGATGTAACATGATTAACTGGTGATATGATCATGAAAAAATTAACACACACATAAGCAAATATATGCGCGCAGGCATCACAGAATGGCAGATGTTTCAATGCACTCATTGATGCCTCCAGGTGAGAGGACATCCAGACGATAGATCCAATAGGTCTCCCTTGCGCACAATTTATTGAACCTTTCGGCAGGCAAGAGAGACCTAGGGATCTGTTCTATAACCCAAACACATAACCCCAGAGTGGAACCCTTGTGAACTGTGGCAAAATGTCTGGGCACACTGTGGGGGTCTGTACCACCCTCAATGTACCTCCTATGCTCCCCAAAACGCTGTCTGAGGGGCCGAATGGTGCGGCCAACGTATATGAGACCACAGGGGCATGTCAGACCATATACCACATGATCCAATGAACAATTGAAAAAATCTTTCAGAAAATAAGTGTGGCCTTTGGTGGAGAAAGATTTTTGACCGTGCTGAACAAAATGGCACGTTTTGCAAAGTTTCTTGTGCCATTGGTACATCCCTACCAGAGGAATGAGCAGAGTGATGAGCGGGAAGGTAGGGGTGGTTTTTAATTTGCTAGGAGCAATTTTGTTTTTGAGGTTTGGAGCCCTGCGGTAAGTGACACGTATCATTGTATCCCTTAATTTAAAAGGGCTTAATAGCCCTTAGAAAAGATGCTTCCTCCAAATGTGACATTATTTGCATTCAAGAAACCCACTTTGCAGCTCCAAAAAGCCTGCAATATAGCCACCCAAAATTCCCTCGTATCTTTTTGGCCAGTGCAACTTCCAAAAAGAGAGGCGTCACAATAGCTGTTAAACCTCAAGCTTTATGTCAGCACCATGTACGATTATAAACGGTATAAGGCAAGGCTGCCCACTATCCCCAATAATATTTTCACTAATTATGGAACCACTTGCTGAACACATTAGATCTCATGCCCTGATCTCAGGACTAACCATAAACACCATACAACACAAAATAGGACTATACACATATGACATTCTCATTTTTCTGATGAATCCAGCACAATCCCTCCCACCACTTTGGCCATTACTAGTCCATTTTGGGCTGGTCTCCCTCTACAAGCTGAACCATTCTAAATCCCATATGCTATCCATCGGACTTCTGCCCCCACTAAAAAATCAAATTACAAACATTGATCCCTTCTGATGGGTCCCTCTCGGCACGTTATCCTACTTGGGGATACAACTCACCTCCCCGAGTTCTAAAATCCGACCCCTCAATCTCTCCATACTCATTAATAAGCTAACGAAATTAAGTATGAACCTTAAATCTGGAGTTGCCTCATGGGCAGGTCGAATATCACTAACAAAAATGTTTTTACTCCTGCATATCTTTTACCTATTCTGCACATTGCCCCTCCCCTACTCCCCAACACAACTTAGGAAACTCCAAAATATCCTACAGACCTTTATCTGGAATTCCTTGGCTACAAAAAAAAAGATCCTGAATACGCCAATGGAATCTGCACCATAGGGGCCCCCAATCGTCGCCTTGTATTACAAAGCCACTATCCTCTCCCAGTCCAGACCATGGTGGATTCCGCCTCTAAGGCTCCCCTGTTCTAAAATTGAATCTGCAGCCTCAAAAATGACTTAAAGCTTCTACTAGGATCTACTTGGATACAACAAACCACTCCGAACCAATTCCTGGATACAGTGAAAACAGCCTTTATGGTGTGGAACTCTATGGCAAGCCTCTCACAAGGCCCCCGAAGATGGGCACTTTCTCCCATTAAAACACTTGAACCATTGATCCAGGACACATTACTAGCAGACTGGGAAAGATCTGGCATAAAGACCTTGGCACAGCTTTTTTCCAATAATGGTCTACATTCCTTCCAAGAGCTCAATGCGTCTTTAAATTTCTACAAACATGACATGCATTACGAAATATTAGGACTCCTTCAAAACTAGACCCATTAGATAGAATCCTCTCAATTCTGGAATTCCCAGTGTCCTCTAAAGTGGGAGTTTCACCTTTCTACAAGTTACTCATCAGTGATGCCTGTCCACAAAAAAACTTCTTCTATGCTCTATTGGGAACGCAGCCTGAATTTCTCATCTACCTACCACCAATGGTGTACAGCTATGCGGCTTCCTCTCAAACAAACCAAGTGCTTGTCACACTGGGAATCCTCATAAAAATGACTACATAATTGGTACAACACCCCCCAAAAAAAGGCTACCATTTACTCACAACACTCCCCACTTTTTACCGGAGAAACTGTGGACACACGGGATCTTCACTACATGATGGTGGTCCTGCCCACACATTGCTACTTTCTGGTCCTCCATTTTTGATCTGATCTCCTCCATCATCAGATCCACAATCCAACCAGATCCTAAGCTGTCTCTACTTTGGCATGGCCTCATGGCCTCTTAAATCCCATACAGTACTCACTCATACCTTTGAGGCAAATAAACTGGACCTAGAAGCTGGAAACAAGCAACCCCCCGATATTACAATTGTTCTATGCTTCCTCAATGAGCATGCCATGCTTGAACAAATGTTTGCTAAAGCTCACTTTCTTTAGGACAAATTCCTCAACACCTGCTCTTTATGGATATCTCACCCTTCATGCACGCTACCCCCACTGTAGTTTTGTCAGACACAGAAGAGGTCCCAGGTTCGAGCCCAGATCCTGACAGTACTCCCCTTCTCTCAGGGCATCCTCTGGACATCTTAGGGCTGGATTTGTGAGGAAACCTCTGGTGGAATTCTCTTGTAAATCTAGAGGCATGAACATGCTCCTCAGGATCCCAAGAATTTTCTTCCGGCCTATATCCTTCCCATTGGACCAGATATTGTAGCTTGTTTCTAAAGATCCTGGAATCAAAAAATGTCTCCACCACAAATTCTACTTCACCGTGTACCTCAACAGGTGGAGGAGGTGGAAGATATCTTCCAGAAAAAGGATTTTCATGAAATGGTTTAAGTGGTGATATGTGAAAAACAGGGGACATTTTATACTGTTGGGAATTTTGGAGTTGAGATAGGGAGATCAGGAATAAAAACTGGATGATACCCGTTGTTTAAATAAAAAGGACCTTGAGAAGTGGAACGTTGTTTAGAATTGTTATACGAAAACTCTGCTGTAGAAAGATAATACACCCAGTCATCCTGACATCCTGAAGATAACTGACAAAACATCAAAGGTACTTCTCCAAGGTCTGATTGGTCTTCTTGGTCTGACCATTAGACTGGGGATGAATAGCAGAAGACAGATTAACTGTTACACATAAGACTGAGCAAAAGTTTTTCCAAAATTTTGAAGTAAACTGTACTCCTCTGTCAGACACCACATCATCAGGAATTCCATGTAGTTTAAATACTTCTTGAACCATTAACTCAGCAGTTTGTTCAGCAGAAGATACCCCCTAACAGGTATAAAATTAACCATCTTAGTGAGACGGTCAACAGCGACCAAGGTAGTGGTCATTTCTTTTGAGGGAGGTAAATCTAACACAAAGTCTAAATAAATTGAGCCCCATGGTCTTGATGGAACACTGCGTGCACAGGTCAGGCATGAGGCCATATGGTGTTTGAAATCTTTCTTATAGCTGGGCCATCAAAAAGAACGTGACAAGCATTCTTCTGTCTTGGAAATCCCAAAATGCCCAGCGAGTTTTGAGTCATGAAGCAATCTGAGGGCTTCAATCCGAGCAGATTTAGGTATATAGAGACTATGTGCATAAGTCCAAAAGCCATTCTTGTACACAAGGTTAATATTTGTAGGCGGATGATTGAGAAGAGGGTCATTTTCATCCAACAGGTCGATACGAAATAATACATTTAAACCTGGAAAAGAACAGTGATGAATGTGCTTGTCTAGAAGACATCCTTTTGGCAGAACAAATTAATTCTAGATTTTTATGATCGGTGAGAACAGTTACTGGATGCCTAGCCCCTTCTAGCAGATGCCTCCATTCAGAAAGGGCTTCCATAATTGCCAGTAACTTCTTTTTTCCAATGTCATAATTTCTTTTGGCTGATGACATTAAGCGAGATAAATACACACATGGATGAAGCTGCATCTTTTCTCCTTTTCGCTGAGAAAGGATAGCTCCCACAGCAGAATCTGAGGCATCCACTTCCACTATAAAAGGAACTTCAGGATTGGGATGTACCAATATTGGTGCAGAAGCGAAAAGGGTCTTTAGCTTAATAAAAGCAGTTTGTGCTTCAGCTGACCACACAAAGGGCACCCCTTTCTTTGTCAGCTGTGTAATTGGTGCTATTACTTTAGAGAAGTTTATTATGACTTTTCTGTAAAAGTTGGAAAAACCAACAAATCATTGTATTTCTTTAACATTTCTAGGGGCAGGCCAATCCACCACTCATTTGATCTTCTTAGGATCCATGCTTACTCCTTAGGAGAAATAATATATCCCAAGAACTGCATTTAGGTTTGTTCGATCTCACATTTCTCCAGTTTAATATAAAGTCGGTTCTTCCTTAGCCTTTCAAAGACAGTGCAAACATGTTTGCGATGTTCCTCCAGGTTATTAGAAAAGATGAGAAGATCATGCAGATAAACAATCACAAACTGGTCCGATAGGTCACGAAAATCATCATTGATGAAGTGTTGGAAAGTGGTAAGGGCGTTGCAGAGACCAAAAGGCATAACCAGAGACTCAAAAATGGCCATATCTGGTTCTAAAGGCGGTTTTCCATTTGTCTCCTTGACACATGCGAATGAGGTTATATGCCCCCCGTAAGTCTAGTTTTGTAAAGACTTTGGCAGAGCAGAGTTTTTCCAACATTTCAGAGATTAAAGGACGTGATTTTATTCAAGTCTCAGTAGTCAATGCATTAACGCAAGGTGGAATCTTTCTTTGCAACAAAGAACAGGGCTGCCACTGTAGGAGATGTTGAGAGCCTAATGAAGCCCTTCTCTAAATTCTCATCAATCCATTCACCGAGAACCTTTAATTCAGGTTCTGAAAGATTGAAAAGGCAACCAAAAGATATTTCAGCCCCTGGGAGCAGTTCTATGGGACAATCATATGGGTGATGAGGCATTTTTCTTATCACAGACATCCCACAACTCATGATATTGTGGAGGCAGGTTGTCATATGACTGCGTTGTAACTAGATTCCCCTGTGATTCCTTGACTGACAAAGAACATGTTCGACAAGGTTCCCTACAGAATTCCGTGCAATGGGAGGATGTAAAGTTTATATTCCATGCTTCCTAGTTGATGGAGGGATTATGGGTGGAAAACCAAGGAATGCTCAGGATGACAGGAAATTTGGGTGATGTAATCTGCTGAAAACTGATCGTCTCATGATAGTTAGCCTCAAATTGCAGTACCAAAGGGACTGTTTCATGGGTAACACATCCTGAAGTTAAGGGAGAACCATCAACCATCTTCATTGTGGTAGTAGCAGACTTATTCAGTGTTTGGATATTATTGCTGTGGGCAAATGTCCATAACGTTCCCCCCAGCCCCAGAGTCCAGCATAACAGAGCAAGGCATTTCAGTGCCTTCAGAGATAACTTTAATAGGGATGACAAAATTAGATAGTACGGAATTGACTTCTCTTCATAAATCAATGGGGAGATAGACTGGGTAAAAGTCCCCACAGTATAGACACAGGTTCTCCAAATGTCTTCTCTCTTTCTCTTGAATAGAAATGAATATCCTAATTGCATGAACCTGCATAGGTTCAGCTGTGTCAGAATCTGGAGAAACTCTGGAGAAACTCTTGGATCCTTCTGAACAAATTGCTTAGCAGAGAAATGCATGCCACCATTACTTCCAAACATTCCCAGTCTCTCCTTTCTCCTTTCTGTAAGTCTCTAATCAATTTGGATACACAGTTGGATGAAGGCCTCAAGATCATCAGGAGTCTCTACTCTAGCAAGCTCATCTTTTACCTGTTCAGAAATCCCTTGGCGGAACTGACAATTTTTGTGCTGCTGGGTTCCAAGTGGCATATGTGATTCAACATCTAAATTCAGCTGTGTACTCAGCAACAGAGTATTTACCCTGCAGTAAACTATGCAACTTTGCTTCAGCAGTAGTGCAGTGATTTGTATCATCAAAAACCTGATTCATTGCTGCCTCAAAAGTCTGGAACTTATTCAGCATGGCACTGTCTTGTTCTATATAAGGGGAGGCCCAGGCTAGAGCTTCCCCAGTCAGAAGGTTGATAAAAAAACATTACCTTCTGTTTTTCAGAAGTGAATGCAGCCGGTCTCATTTGAAAATATATACAACACTGGTTAAGAAAACCTCTGTAATAGTGGCTCAATTAAATCTTAAATCTCAATTAAACTTGGGTGGGTGAGGCATATGTGCATTATTATCATCTCAGGAACGTAGGTTCAGCAATTGTTTTAGCAGAGCATGGATCTTTTTGCTTTGTCCTTTCACCTCCCTTTCAAGTCCGGCAAATTTTTCTTGGTAAGTGACACCAAACTCCTGCAGCTCTGCAATTTGATGCCTGAAAGGAGCCACTGCATTTTCTTTAGCAGCCTTCATATTTTAGGCCAGGTTATTCTGTCATGATCAGGCATCAGGCGCAAAGACCAGTTGCTATAGCAGTTGCAGGACTACCACCGACCAGCAGGATAGGTACACAGGCAGTCACCCTGGCAGATGA
Source organism: Lithobates clamitans (assembly GCA_037952925.1). Lineage (NCBI taxonomy): Eukaryota > Metazoa > Chordata > Amphibia > Anura > Ranidae > Lithobates > Lithobates clamitans. The sequence continues at coordinate 4,987,003 of JBBGZY010000143.1, forward strand.
CACAGGCTCACCTGAGATGCGGAGTCTAAGTACTAACCAGTGTTCACCAGAGCTCCTGATGGTGGAGATGGATTTAGCTGCATGTTAGTACCAGGTTGTGGTCCTCAGGATCGCCCCACCAGGAGGTGAGCAAGCTGTAGCCAGTAGCGGATAAGCAGATAAGGATCAAATGGAAGCGTGGCCAGTAAACAAGCCAAAAGGTCAGTAAAGAGTAGTTGAAGGTTGGGATTAGGCAAAAGAGTAGTCGAGGAACAAGCCAAAGGTCAATAACGAGTGGTAGCAAAATATGGACAGCAACAGAGAAGACAAGAGCAAGGCACTGGCTGAGAAAGCACAATAACCTGGTAAAGAGGAAATGCAGAGACAAGGCTTATATAGTAATTTCATGGGAGGAGCAATCAGGGACTTGTGCGGCATTCCATATAGCTCAGTGAGAAGAGTCAAAGCCAGACACAGAAGAGGTCCCAGGTTCGAGCCCATATCCTGACATCAACCTTGTGTAACAAAATGTCTCCCCCTAGAGCACAATTTTTTGAGAATTGTGAAATAATTTGTAATTCATTTTTAGTTAGCTATATATACATGCAGGACATATGTATACCAACATAAGATAATTAGGCATTTTCAGGTGTAGATTCAGACCTTCTCCCTGACCCCCGGTATCATTGAACAACCTGGGCTAGAATCCAATCTGCATTGACACATGGTGCTTTCTAGTCCATGCACTACAAACACAACTGGTACACAGACAAAGCAGAATCAAAAAGAGAAACATCTGATGGAGGACTTGTATAAAGGCTAAAGAGGAACAGTGAGCATCAAAGGATTGTCCCTGGAAAGAGACATTTAAGAAACACTAATCATTAATCATAATTTTGATCAGTGTGTAGCAAAAGATCATGACTAGGAAGTAAGGGACAATAGGAAATTTGTGAATAGAAAATAGCCACAGCAGTTGCACATTTTGTGTGAAGTGCCAAATCAGAAACATAAATGGAATCCAAAGTAGAGGTACTGAATCATTGGGGCAATGTTTATCAGGTTATAAAGATAACATTTTTAGGAGTGCAGACATGAAAAAAAAGCCATGAATGTGTCTATGGGTATTAGAGTTAATTTAAATGTATGCAATCATAATGTACATGTACATTGTGTCAGTCTTTTTACACTCACATGTACAACTGTATCAATAAATCAATAAACAGATGATGTGGTTGATTCACTAAAGGAGTAGAAGCTATTCCACTGCTTACTTTGGAAAGCATTTGCTAGTGAAGATGATGCAGGTGTGCTCATATTATATACTCAATCATGTATAAGGGAAATTAGAGATCAACTGTTTATCACCTTACCCAGCTCTGCCCAATCTTTTAAAATCCATAAACTTTTGGTTCCAGCGCCACATAAGGAAGTAGTAAGATACAGCAGCGCTGGTCCCATCCACATACAAAGCCTTCCACATGCTGCTTGTGGGTGCCTGGCACCTCCTCCACCCTCCCACTCACCCACAGCATGGATCCACAGCATGGGATCCACAGCATGGATCGATTCATGTTCCACAGTCACGGCCTCCTATTGCATCCCCAGCCTCATTACCAGGCATTATGACCAATGGCATATATCATGGGGGTTGGCACAAATCCTCCGCAGCCATTAGATGCCTCTACAGCCCCCCTGGATGAACAATATCACAAAATGGCCAGGCTGTAGCTGCTCTTTTATTCCCAACCATCACAGTGGCAGTAGACAGAGCAGTGGCTGCAGGCATCACACAGCTTAGGAAGGCGATGGGAGAACACGCCAAATGGCAATCAGAGTTGGAGCACCGCCTCTCAGATCTAGGAGACGAAATGCAAGCTTCCCAGGCAAGTGACCAACAACATGCTCGGGCCCAGCAATAAATATTAGATAAGCTTCCCGAAAACCGTTCCCGTCAGAACAACCCGAGAGTTATAGGTCTCCCTGAATCATTTAACAGCTGCATTTTCTGTGTGTCTTTTATATAATGACACAGACTTGTGCAATTGTACTTAGGGCCTGGTCGTAGGCGTAATTTTGCCATGTTATTGGTATTCTTTATGTCTCCCTGATCTATGACCCTACAGTCTGTTTTTAATTAGGAAGACTCCATCCTCTCTGGTTGGCGGATTGGATCCTTACTTACTGTGGATGCACCTGCACACTGGGAGCCATTCATTGCTTTGGACATAGGCGTATTGCGCATGTCCATAGATGCAATGGAACTCAGAGCGAGGCTTGGTTAGGTCTTTGTACTACAAAGGGAGGTGACACGATGTGACGCCCGTGCCCCTGGACAAAACAACTCTATTATGAAACACCGCGTAGGGCGGAGCGACACGCTCATCGCTGCTGCGGTTACCAGTAGGACAGGTTGTCTGTGAGCTTCCGGCCGGTGCTTCAGACATTTTCAGGCGCTTACTTTATACTACCAGCATGTGAGTGCATTGTTTTTCTTTTACATTTTAATAAAAGTTTTATGGTTTTACACTATTGGAGCCTTTCTATCTTTCATTATCATATCCACTCTGCTGCGGGTTGGTGCCCTATTACCCGTCAGTTGGAATTCCTTCACTACGGTATCAAGGTTTCTGATGTGCTATCATATTCCAAGACTCCTGGCTTTATGGTTGTGATCCAGATTACCATCCTTCTAAACAGCTCTCTCTGATCCTCTGTATTGGGGGATCATGGGTTTCTGGTAAGCGGCCATTGTTTACTTACGGTGGTGGAACAAGCACTCTTGTCTATTCTTAGCAGGAATCATAGTTCACATGGACTTTTATTTATCACATGGGTGATCTATATTCACTTTATGCACATGGACTTTTGTCTAATATTCTCATTATTTCACATCAAGCAATGTACATTTGATGGACTGTCACTTTATTATTTATTTTGTGCTTAATTTGTTTATCTACACATTTCAAGAATATTGTGGATTAGTGATCATACGCATGGTCACGAGTCCTTTTTAGCACGATTCTGTTTTTTCCCAAACTTTTTTCACTGTGTTTATGTTGCATAGAAGAATTGCAGCTCATTTATTTTTATACACTTCACCTAAGCGCAGTTTCTTTCCCACTTTTTTTCTCCCTGAATCATTTAATGCCGGCTTTCTGCACAAGATCTGTGCTACACGTTTACCTCAATCTCTGGGGATTACGATGCCATGTGTAGTAAAAAGAGCACATCGCATGGGGACCCCTTCAAATGGGCGCTGCTCCCCTTGCCCTGTTATTGTCTGCTATCTTAATTATATGGACAGAGTGGCCATCTTCAGATCCTTCTGGAATGCCAAATCCCTTCAATTAGATGGCCATAAATTGCTTCTCTTCACGGACTACTCCCAGGACGTCTCCCACAAATGCAAGGCCTTCCAACCCATCTGCACCGCACTTTTTGAAGAAGGTGTGAAATTCACGCTAGCCTATCCCGCTGTTCTTCGGTTCACCAACCTTTCTAGTGATCCAAAATCCTTTTCACACCCTGAGAAAGCTGCCAATTACTTGCAAGACTATTTACATATTCCTATGAAAACCCAACCTACAGTTCCTCCCTCCTTCTCTCCTGGAAATAGGGATCTCCACAGCCCAAGAAAAGACTCACCGAAGAGGGCCTGCTACTCTAACAAGCCCAAACATGACAAACCCCATTGATGTACTGGGGGTAGCTGTCTCTTAGTTTAATTGTCAACACTAGCCTACTTTGAGCCCTCGAGTTTCAATCCAATTGTTCTGTTACTTTAACTATCAAACAGTTTAGGTTTTTTGTAATTCTGCATTGTCTTTTTTTATGCCCAGGCTGTCCCTGTGCTTCCATGGTCCAGGAGCTGTGATGCGCTCTGGGCGCCCTCCCCTTACCCTCTAACCGTTTGGCGTGTTGGGGGGTAGGCTGGTCTCATGGCGCATTGGCACCACGCATCGGGCCATCGCTGTGATGCTGCTTCTTGGCCCCCCAGCGTCGGCCTCTGTTTACCATCTGGCACTTGGTGTGGGAGGTGTTTTTGCATGTCCTGTGGGCGGCAGATGCTGCTTGAGCGGGAATGCTCCACCACTCGCACCACACCAGTGTGACGCTCGGGTGGATGGGCGGCCTATTTATATCCCCGCTTGGTTTGGTTGTTTCCACTGCTCGTGGCTGCTGGTTGTGGGTTGTTGCAGTTCTCTACACTCTGATACTGGATCCACACAGGTACTTTGCCCACATTATGTGGTGTTTCAATCATCCTGCCTTCATACTATCACTTTCTCCCAGTCATTCTGGGAGGCCATAGGCAGTATTATCTGTTCCATTTTTCCAATTTTTCCTGCACATAGCCATATTATTCATTGATGGCTAACATTTACCCCCACACCTCTTTTCAACAACTGGCTCCTAGTTGCTGTTATCATTTATTTTTACGGACACATAGATGGGTATTTTACTATATACTTACATCAGTCACATTTTTCACAGACAGCTTGGAGTCTGCATTTGATATCATCAGCCGCGGCAGCGGGGATTTCCTTGTCCTGGTGGGGAGCTTTGGTTGTGTTCTGTCCTGGGGGCCTCTCCTACCTTAGTTCTCAATAGAGACATTTTGTGATGCTCCTTGGCCTCTCGGCAATCTGCAGTGACATGTTGAGTTCTCAAGTGAGTAGAGAGTATTAACATTTTCCTATCCATGCTCCTTTTCCCCTATATCTCTCTTTGCTATTGGGGTCAATATACAGTGGGGATGGAAAGTATTCAGACCCCCTTAAATTTTTTACTCTTTTTTATATTGCAGCCATTTGCTAAAATCATTTAAGTTCATTTTTTCCCTCATTAATGTACACACAGCACCCCATATTGACAGAAAAACAGAATTGTTGACATTTTTGCAGATTTATTAAGAAAGAAAGAATGAAATATCACATGGTCCTAAGTATTCAGACCCTTTGCTCAGTATTTAGTAGAAGCACCCTTTTGATCTAATACAGCCATGAGCTTTTTGGGAAAGATGCAACAAGTTTTTCACACCTGGATTTAGGGATCCTCTGCCATTCCTCCTTGCAGATCCTCTCCAGTTCTGTCAGGTTGGATGGTAAACGTAGGTGGACAGACATTTTTAGGTCTCTCCAGAGATGCTCAATTGGGTTTAAGTCAGGGCTCTGGCTGGGCCATTCAAGAACAGTCACAGAGTTGTTGTGAAGCCTATTTTAGCTGTGTGGCTTAGGGTCATTGTCTTGTTGGAAGGTAAACCTTCAGCCCAGTCTGAGGTCCTGAGCACTCTGGATAAGGTTTTCATCCAGGCCATCCCTGTACCTGGCTGCATTCATCTTTCCCTCAATTGCAACCAGTCGTCCTGTCCCTGCAGCTGAAAAACAACCCCACAGCATGCTGCTGCCACAACCATGCTTCACTGTTGGGACAGGTGATGAGCAGTGCCTGGTTTTGTCCACACATACCGCTTAGAATTAAGGCCAAAATGTTCTATCTTGGTCTTATCAGACCAAAGAATCTTAATTCTCACCATCTTGGAGTCCCTCAGGTGTTTTTTTAGCAAACTCCATGCGGGCTTTCATGTGTTTTGCACTGAGGAGAGGCTTCCGTGGGGCCACTCTGCAATAAAGCCCCAACTGGTGGAGGGCTGCAGTGATAGTTGACTTTCTACAACTTTCTCCCATCTCCCGACTGCATTTCTGGTGCTCTGCCACAGTGATCTTTGGGTTCTTCTTTACCTCTCTCACCAAGGCTCTTCTCCCCCAATAGCTCAGTTTGGCCAGACAGCCAGCTCTAGGAAGGGTTCTGGTAGACCCAAACATCTTCCATTTAAGGATTATGGAGGCCACTGTGCTCTTAGGAACCTTAAATGCAGCAGAAATTTTTTTGTAATCTTGGCCAGATCTGTGCCTTGCCACAATTCTGTCTCTGAGCTCTTCAGGCAGTTCCTTTGACCTCATGATTTTCATTTGCTCTGACATGCACTGTGAGCTGTAAGGTCTTATATAGACAGGTGTGTGGCCTTCCTAATCAAGTTCAATCAGTATAATCAAACACAACTCAAATGAAGGTGTAGAACATTTCAAGGATGATCAGAAGAAATGGACAGCATCTGAGTTAAATATATGAGTGTCACAGCAAAGGGTCTGAATACTTAGGACCATGTGATAGTTCAGTTTTTCTTTTTTAATAAATCTGCAAAAATGTCCCTAACTGCCCCCTCCTTTATATTGAAACTAGGGATGGAGGTGCCTCTTGCCCCGAGGTGCTTCACTCAAAGTCCCAACCTTCTTGTCCTTCTCATAGGCATTGCAACATGCCCTACCAGATAATGCCTCCCCCAGGGGGCACCCATCTTACATTGTATGCAAGCTAGTCTTCCTCACATCTCTGGTAACGCTGTCCCAGGAGAAGTATTTCCCATGTGGAAGAAAGAGAAGTCCATGTGTTTTTGTAGTGTATTTATGTTTATTTTTCCTTGTTAACCTCTGTTGGGTTAGTCACCACTCCACACCTCTTTCTACAGGATGCAAGCACCCCCTCCACTTCCATTCCCAACCAAGCGGCACTTCTCCAGTGTCACCCACATTGTCATTTACTTTTACCTTTATCCTCTTTACCAAACCCCCCCCAGTACTGCCCTGACATGAATGTAGTATCCTGGAAGGTCAAAGAATTACAGGCTCCCCATAAAAGAGTGGCTATCCTACCTACTGTACATCACCTTAAGCAGCTCAAGACAGAAATTGCCCTGTTACAGGAAACCAATTTATCTCTAGAAGACTTCAACCGCAAGCATAAATTGTGGGTAGGTCAAGTCTATGGCTCTGCGTCTGTAAAAGGAAAAGCAGGTGTGCTCATCCTTAGCCATAAAAACCTCCCATATGAGGTCCTTTCAGGGGAGAGTGATGAGAACGGTCGGGTTGTCATAATCAAGCTGAAATTATTCTCTAGAGAATGCATACTCTCCAACATTTATGCCCCAAGCTCCCCCTCCAAACCCTTCTTTCAGGGCCTTACCTCTCGCTTAGCTCCCTACATCCACCTTCCTCTATTAGTTGGGGGTGATTTTAACATTGTAATGCACCTCCTGGAGGACAATTCCCAGGGCACGGCCCCCACAGATACCCCCTCCCAACCAGCCAATACCCCTCTAATGTATTTTGTTGATGGCCTTCAATTAGTAGACCTTTGGAGGGTTGCTAATCCCACCGGGAAAGAATACCTTTTTCTCCCCACCCCATAATAGAACATACTACGGATCCCCTTACATCTGAAATTGCAATCCCTGACCATGCCCCGATCTCAGTTAACTTGGCAGGTCTTGTCCCCCTAGTTTAGCTAGAACCTGGAGATTCCCATCCCACCTATCCAGCAACCAGGACCTCCTGAGAGTTATCAGGGAAGCCTGGGCAGAATATGAAGAATATACAGAAACTAATTCATGCCACAGAATGGACCCCAACCTATTTTGGGAGGCCGTGAAAGCCAGGCTTTTGGGTAAGATCATTGCCTTCTCTTCAGCTTACAAAAAGAATGTCAACAGACAGTACCGCACAGCTAGTGACACCCTTTATACAGCCCAGAATTGTCTCACACAACAGAACTCTCCAATACAAAGGAAGGCTTGGGGAGAGGCGAAAAACCGGTTTGACTTGTGGGCCGAAGCCCAGGAGTGAATCCACCAGTTGCTCCTGGATCTGCAACATCACAAATATGCCAACCAGGCAGGAAAATTATTATCTTTACTGTAATGGAGACCTCGTACCCATGCCCATATATCCGTCCTGAAAAACCCGAAGGGCATGTTCTCCTCCCCTAAAGACATTAATTCCATCTTAGAATGATTCTATGCTAACCTGTATGGCCCTGATCCTATCGATGCCACAGTGGCACAGGCCTTTCTTGACCAGGTCCAGCTCCCCCGAGTAGACCCCCCACTTTTGGACCAGCTCAATGTCCCAATCACTGACATGACCTCTGCGATGGCTTCCCTGGTTTCAGGCAAAGTTCCAGGCCCAGATGGATACACCTCGGAATTTCTTTAATATATCTGCCGATCCTATTGCTCCAACCCTTCTTTCCATCCCCCAAAAAGGCAAAGACATAACTGAGCCAGGCTCTTACCTTCCGATCTCGCTGCTCAATCTTGATTCTTTCCAAAATCATGGCCAACAGGTTAGCATTGATCATGCTATCACTAATCCACCCCTCTCAGGCTGGCTTTACACTGGACATTCAGCCACGTCCAATATTCGTAGAGTCCTTACTGTCCTAGAGCAAGTGAGAGCCAATCCCACCAGTGACCTAGCTATTATCACTCTAGATGCCGAGAAGGCTTTTGATAATGCCAGCTTTCACTGGTTGCGATTGGCTCTCCAGAGATTTGATTTTGATGGCCCCTTCCTTCACCTGATTTCTTCTATGTACTCCGCCCCATCTGCCAGCATGGTAGATGCAGGCCATATCTCAAATAGCATCCCCCTACATTAAAGAAACTAGACAAGGATCCCCCGTGTCCCCTCTCCTTTTTAACCGGGCATTAGAGCCCCTGTCATGTTTCCTGCTTTTCCATTCCAATCTCCACGGAGTCATGATTGGCCAACAGAAAGTATGTACAGCCCCCTTTGCCGTCAATATTTAAATTTTTACATCAGATCCCAAGTTAGATATGTCTCATATTCAGGATATTTTCACACAGTTCCAAGCCTGCTCAGGACTCAGGAATAATTTCTCCAAAAGTGAAGTTTCTCCCTTATACCATGCCCTTCCCGGACAGCTCATTCCACCTTCTCTGTAGATAAGACTCACATCACTTATCTTGGTATCAAAATAGGCAAATGGCCATTCTCCTTCTACCACCTTAACTACCCGTCATCTCCAAAATCATTGGGGAACTAGAAAACTGGGCAGACCTCCCTCTCTCCCTATTTAGCAGATATCACCTATTTAAGATGGTCAGCTTTCCCAAACTTCTATACCCCCTTCAAACTATCCTCCTGCCACTGCGGCATAAAGATACCCAGATGCTCCATAGAGCTCTCTAATGCTGCATACACACGAGCAGACTTTTCAATGGACTGAACTCCGAAGGACTTTTCAACGGAGTTCCGATGGAGTTCCAACGAAACGGACTTGCCTACACATGATCACACCATAGTCCGACTGATTCGAACGTGATGACTTATGACCGGACTAAAATAGGGGAGTTAAAAGCCAGTAGCCAATAGCTGCCCTTGCGCCGTTTTTGGTCCATCGGACTAGCATACAGACAAACTGATTTTTCGATAGGACTCGAGTCCGTCGGAAAGATTTGAAACATGTTCTATTTCTAAAGTCCGTCAGATTTTTCGACAGAAAAGGTCAGATGAACCCCACACATGATCGAATTGTCCGATGGATTCGTTCCGTCTGACCTTTGCTGTCGAAAAGTCCGGTTGTGTGTACACAGCATTAGTATTCCTTTGGCATTAACGATGCCCCCGTATATCCATTTAAAAGTTATTTCTCCCCAAACGTAAGGGGGCGCAAATCTGCCAAATATTCAAAACTATATTTTGTCTTTTGTCTTCAGAGTAGGTTTGGATTGGTTGTTGGGGGCATCCAGATAATCCAGCTATGACCTGGAGTCCCAGATGGTAGACCTGTGTGGATTGTCCGCTTCAATGCACTGCAAAACAAGTTCTCTCCCTCCCTCTTTAAAGCATAATCTACTGCTACGTGATACTTTAATAGCATGAAGGGAGCTCAGAAAAAACTAGGGATCTCCCATTTTCTATCTCAGTACCTACCAATAACTGGACACCCTCTCTTCTCTCAAGAATGGCAGTACTTCTCCACATGGGCCTCCCACAGCGATTCAAAATCATGCACCATGCATATATACCGTTCTCATTGTCTTTGACCTCTACAATTCAGCAACAGTGTCCATTGTGCTACATGCACAGACCCACCCTGTTCCACAGACTGTGGCATTGCTCTCTCATCTCTTGCTTCTGGGACCAACTAGAAAAATTTGCCACCTTCGTTACGGGGTACCAACCATGTAAACACACCCTCCTTCTGCTCTTTAGCTTTTTGGACAGCTCACTCTTAGGATATACAAAATTACAACTACTAACCATACAACGCAACAAAGCATGGCTCTCCACTTGCTTCATGGCTGCTAGGAGGACCATCCTCAAACAATGGACCTCCACCACCCCCCAACCATTTCAGAGGTGAAAATGGAACCCACTAGTCTTCTACGCAAAGAAAGACTGGATATGTCATTCTCCCCTCATAATAACTCATTGTGCTTCCACAACAAATGGGACTTTTACATGCCCAAGGTTTTGCACACTGCAGAAATCTTTCTCACAGGCCTCTTTCCACCCTACAATGGATGAGACCTACCCCCACCCTTCTCAAAAGAGACTGACGCCACGGTCCCTACCTCCTCTTAGTAATCTTGACGGACACTGCTATCTCATGGGTTTTGTTTTAACTTTTGGTTATAGTGTTGTACTAGTTGCAGCTCCCCCCCATGAAAGACCTCAACTTTGGTTCCTTCCCCCCTTCTACCCCCACCTTCCTTCATTCTCCCCTTCTAATTTTTCAGTTGTTTATTATTAATGGTCCCCAGGGATTTCCCCCAAGGATCTATGTAACCATGGTTCTTGATACTTTGTAAAAAAAAACAAAAAAAACATAAAACATTTAAAAATCTGTTATCACGTGAACTTCTGGAATGGAAAAAGTCAGCATGTTTTTGTGTCATATATTAACATCCTCTTTTATTGTGACCCTTTAAATGTGCATATTTATTCCTGGGGCTCCTTCTCTGTCTAGTGGCTATGTTCTATATTTTATTCCAGTGGTAAATTGTAGACTTTCTTATGTACAGAGATGATGGCTGCATTCAATATATATTATAAAAATGAACATTGCACATATACACATTAACTAAAGCTAGCAGTATATTGAACAGAATGAATCTTAACAGACATTCGATTAAGCAACATAACAATAAAATAAAAACCTTTGCACTCAAAAGGGACATCACTCTTTACGGTAAGGGTGGAAGAACCAATATCTTTAAATCAGCTTGCTGAGTTCAAAAAGCGCATATAGGAGGAGAACAATTTAAAATCATTATAACATACAACATTGACATTAGGTCAAAAAAGACTAATGTTTCCTTTGACTTTCAGCCTATACCTTAATTGGATGTATATTAAAATGCTGGGCCAGATGGCAAAAGAGGCATACAGTAGGTAAAGAACTAGCAGTGAGAATTTTAAAGTCATAGGGGCACAGTTGTTGCTATTAGTGCTTGTGTGAAGAGAAGTATAAGCTTATATTTGGTCAGACAAGGGGTATAAGAATCATCTGTGATGAAGTAATAGAAATTACTTGCCATATCTTCAGGGGTTTGGGCAATGAAGGAATCATAGTTACATTCATAGTTACATAGTAGAGGAGGTCGAAAAAAGACACAAATCCATCAAATCCAACCTATCTGTGAGATTATATGTCAGCATTACCTTGAAAATCCCTGTATGTTGGGGTCGTTCAGGTGCTTATCTAATAGTTTCTTGAAACTATCAATGCTCCCCGCTGAGACCACTGCCTGTGGAAGGGAATTCCACATCTTTGCCACTCTTACAGTAAAGAACCCTCTACGTAGTTTAAGGTTAAATCTCTTTTCTTCTAATTTTAATGAGTGGCCATGAGTCTTGTTAAACACTCTTCAGTGAAAAAGTTTTATCCCTATTGTGGGGTCGCCAGTATGGTATTTGTAAATTGAAATCATATCCCCTCTCACGCGTCTCTTCTCCAGAGAGAATAAGTTCAGTGCTTGCAACCTTTCCTCATAACTAATATCCTCCAGACCCTTTATAACCTTTGTTGTCCTTCTTTGTACTCGCTCCATTTCCAGTACATCCTTCCTGAGGACTGGTGCCCAGAACTGCACAGCTTACTCTAGGTGCGGCTGGACCAGAGTCTTGTAGAGCGGGAGAATTATTTTTTTATCTGTGGAATTAATCCCCTTTTTAATGCATGCCAATATTCAGTTTGCTTTGTTAGCAGCAGCTTGGTATTGCATGCCAGTGCTGTGCCTATCATCTACTAGGACCCCCAGATCCTTTTTCATCCTAGATTCCCCCAGAAGTTCTCCCCCCAGTGTATAGATTGCATTCATATTTTTGCCACCCAAATGCATTATTTAACATTTTTCTATATTGAACCTCATTTGCCATATAGTTGCCTACCCCATTAATTTGTTCAGATCTTTTTGCAAGGTTTCCACATCCTGCGGAGAAGTTATTGCCCTATTTGGCTTAGTATCGTCTGCAAATACAGAGATTGAACTGTTTACCCCATTCTCCAGGTCGTTTATGAACAAATTAAACAGGATTGGTCCTGGCAGAGAACCCTGGGGGAACCCACTACGCACCCCTGACCATTCAGAGTAATCCCCATTTATCACCACCCTCTGAACTCGGACTTGTAGCCAGTTTTCAATCCATGTACTCACCCTATGGTCCATGCCAACGGACCTTATTTTGTACAGTAAACGTTTAAGGGGGAACTGTGTGAAATGCTTTTGTAAAATCCAGATATATCACGTCTACGGGCCTTCCTTTATCTAGATGGCAACTCACCTCCACATAGGAGGTTAATAGATTGGTTTAGCAAAAACGATTCATGAATCCATGCTGATTACTGCTAATGATACTGTTCTCATTACTAAAATCTTGTATATATTCCCTTATCATCGCCTCCAAGAGTTTACATACTATTAATGTTAGGCTAACTGGTCTGTAATTCCCAGGGATGTATTTGGGGCCCTTTTTTAAATATTGGTGCTACATTGACTTTTCTCCAATCAGCTGATATCATTCCAGTCAGTAGACTGTCAGTAAAAATTAGGAACAATGGTCTGCCAATTAATTGACTGAGTTCCCTAAGTACTCTCGGATGCAAGCCACCTGGTCCCTGTGATTTATTAATGTTAAGTTTCCCAAGTCTAATTTTAATTCTGTCCTCTGTTAACCATGGAGGTGCTTCCTGTGATGTGTCACGAGGATAAACACTGCAGTCTTGGTTATTGAAGCCCCCTGATTCTCTCATGAAGACTGAGGAGAAGAATAAATTCAATACCTTCACCATCTCCCCATCTTTTGTAAACAGATGTCCTTCCTCATTCTTTATGAGGCCAATATGGTCTGTCCTCCCTTTTTTACTGTTTACATACTTAAAGAATTTCTTGGGTTTTTTTGCTCTCCTCTGCTATGTGTCTTTCATGTTCTATCTTAGCCGTCCTTATTGCACCCTTACATTTCTTGTTGCATTCTTTATAAAGTCTGAACACTGATGATGATCCCTCAATCTAGTGTTTTTTAAAGGCCTTCTTCTTTGCTTTTATATGCATTTTTACATTGGAGTTAAGCCATCCAGGACTTTTGTTCGCTCTTTTAAATTTATTACCCAGATGGATGCATTGGCTAATGCCCTTATTTAATATGCTCTTAAAGCAAACCCATCTCTCCTCCACGTTCTTTGTTCTTAAGATTTTATCCCAATTTATGCCTTCTAGCAAGGTTCGTAGTTTAGGGAAGTTGGCTCTTTTGAAATTCAGTGTCTTTGTATTCCCCTTATGTTTCCTTTTTGTGTGATTCATACTGAAGCCAATTGACCGGTGATCTAAATTACCTAAATTGCTCCGTATTTCCACATCCATGATCAGGTCTGTATTATTGGTAATCAGTAGATCCAGTAACGCTTTATTTCTCATTGGTCCATCTACCATCTGACCCATAAAATTGTCCTGCGAGACATTTAGGAACTGGTGAGCCTTAGATGAATGCGTGGTTCCCTCTGCCCAGTCTGTCTGGATAATTAAAATCCCCCATTATCATAACACTTCCCATCCTTGCTGATAATCCAATTTCTGATAGGTGATCTATCTCCCCTTCCTCCCTCAGGTTAGGGGGCCTATAGCATACTCCCAGTATTATTTTCCCCTTAGCTTCATCCCTTTGGAGCTCTACCCATAAGGATTCCACCTCCTCCCTAGCTCCCTTAGTGATGTCATCTCTCACATTCACTTGTACATTATTCTTGATATATAGGCATACCCCTCCCCTTTTTTTACCCTCTCTATCCTTGCGATAAAGGGTATTTAATGGTTGCCAGCCAATCATGAGAGCTGTTGAACCAGGTCTCTGAAATTCCTACAAAATCCAAATCCTCCTCATACAACTGTATCTCTAGCTCACCCATCTTGTCCGCCAGGCTCCTGGCATTGGTGATCATGCCACGTAGTTTAGACGGGTCGCATATTATCCTCTTATTGGGTGTTCCGAGATTGCAACTAGGACTTGCTACTATACTTACCTTGGATTTATGTGCTTTGGTCAACCTATCACTAATGCCCCCAATACTACCCTCTGGAACATGTTCCGTGCTGACTATCTCTACCTCTGGACCCTCCCCCCCATCGCCTAGTTTAAAAACCCCTCTAACTTTTTGGCCATCTTCATTCCCAGCTGATCTACACCCTCCTCATTTAGGTGCAGTCCATCCCTTCTATAGTACTGGTTATCGACTGAGAATTCGGCCCAGTCCTCCAGGAACCCAAACCCCTCCTTACTACACCAGTTCTTCAGCCACTTGTTTACTTCCCTAATCTCCCTCTGCCTTTCTGGTGTGGCTCTATGTACCGGTAGTATTCCTGAGAATACTACCTTGGAGGCCCTTTTCCTCAATTTAGCTCCCAAGTCCCTAAAATCGTTCTTTAGGTCACTCCATCTACCTCTGATTTTGTCATTGGTGCCAACATGCACCATGACAGCTGGGTCTTCCCCAGCCCCTCCCAGTAATCTGTTCACAAGATCAGTGATGTGCCAAACCCGAGCGCCCAGTAAACAACATACAGTTCGGCACCTCAGGTCTTTGTTATAGATTGGCCTCTCTGTCCTTCTAAGAATTGAGTCCCCTACCACCAGAATCTGTCTTTCCTTTCCCTTCGCTTCTCCCCCACTCTCTCTGGTGGAGTTCTTCTCCTGGCAGCTAGGAGAGTCCCTCAGCTCCAGCAGTGCCGATCCATGACTGGTTTCACCAATGTCACTCAATGGAGCGTACTTATTGGGATGTCCAAATTACCTAACAACTAGCTTCCTGATAAGACAATACACAGGCACTCAACAAGACAATACACAGGTAGTCGCAGACCTACGTGCACTCGCCGACCTATGTGCACCTGCAGACCTATGTCTATTTGCAGACCTACGTGCACTTGCAGACCTACGTGTACTCGCAGACCTACATGCAGACCTATGTGCACTCACTGACCTACGTGCACTCACTGACCTACGTGCACTCACAGACCTACGTGCAGACCTACGTGCACTCGCAGACCTACATGCACCCGCAGACCTACGTGCACCCGCAGACCTACGTGCACTCGCAGACCTACGTGCACTCGCAGACCTATGTGCACTCGCAGACCTACGTGCACTCGCAGACCTATGTGCAGACCTATGTGCAGACCTACGTGCACCCGAAGACCTACATGCACTCGCAGACCTACGTGCAGACCTACGTGCACTTGCTGACTTACGTGCACTCGCAGACATACGTGCAGACCTACATGCACTCGCAGACCTACGTGCAGACCTATATGCACTCTCAGACCTACGTGCAGACCTACATGCACTCTCAGACCTACGTGCACTCGCAGAGCTACATGCAGACCTATGTGCACTCGCAGACCTACGTGCACCCGCAGACCCACGTGCACCCACAATACACAAGTACACAATACACAAGTACTAACAATCCACATACACTACTCAGACAACACTCAGGTACTCACACTACACAGGTACTATGGCCCCTATTATAACCTCCTGTTTTGAACTCTGGTTTTTAACTCACCACTTAGTCCAGTTCTACTTGGTCTAAGTTCCAGCAAGCTCAAAGATGAGCAGACTCACAATGAGTTCTACACAAGGTTATATAGACCTCAAGTGCCTGTGACCAATTAACCACTCCCCTTATTTAGTAGGCTGAAGGAAGCAAAGAAAAAAAAGCTGTTTAAAAAGTGCCAGAAGAAGGTGTTAAAAAGCTACAAGGAAAATCCCCAAAAAGAACATAAAAATGCAACCCAGCAATCACCAGCAGTCAAAAAGCAAAACTTGTTCACTCTCCACTCAAGGTCCCCACTGTTTAGCTTCCAACCAGCAGTCTGGCATATGCCTGATGAAAGAGCACGCATGCTCCGAACGCGAGCTTGACCACGTATCCCGTCCATTACCGCTGATATGCTTGTTGTGTGACTGTCTTCAGCCTCGGAGCCTCAGGAACCACTGGAGCTGCCGGGAACTGGACTACAGGAGCCCAAGCTACTTATGCCATGCACATTATATCTCACCAAAATGTGAGTTGATCATACTTTTATTAAACATTGAATTTTAACTTACATACTGCACTCAGAGTGGCGCTGCTCCTCTCTCTCTCTCTCTCACTCTCTCTCACCCATATCCACAGAGTGGCTTCTGCTCTCTACAGCTGGCTGTCCACACTGATACAGACCAGAACGCCTAAACCCTGGTCTGGTCTTAGCAGTAAATTAACTTTGTCTACTGGCACACCTGGACCTTGGAACTATTTCCATATCGCACTAGCTGCATTTCTAGCGCTCCATCTTTTTTAAGGCTAAAGTCTGCTGTCAGCTAATGTCACTCAGCTGATCCTAGCTCTAGAGAGCTTATGACTTTAATGTAGGGATAAACTCAGGTGCCTGGACCAACAGATGGATCAGCCTCTCAGCTTGCCAATGACTGACAGCCACGGCTCTCTGCTCACTAAAGACCGAGAACTGAGCGATCAGTGGTTTTTGATTGCTCACTTCTCTTAGAGGCAATGAGGTACAGATGTGCATGTTTTAAAGCTAATACTAGGAAACAGCAATTAATGTATTCAGATATAAAATACATACTTTCCTCAACTGTAAAATTAAATATGTAAGTAAATAAGAGTGAATAATGTATCCCGAACTGAGATTCACCCTGGATTAGTCAGATTCACATGCAGTGGCTAATACGGACTAATCACCATGACGTGACCTAAATGGTCCTTTAAGCCCTTCCTGGTTTCTAGCTATTGTTTACACTGAGTAGTCACAATGTTTAGGGACCAATCAGAATTTTTTTTAAATGATGCATTACAGCACAGGGACAATCTGTGTTATTAAATTGTATTCCATTTACCTGTGAAAACACCTTGCCCTACCTGGTTTGAAAGAGAAGAGTGATCAATTGTAATAGCTTTTAATTTACATGCAGATGGCATTGGGACATTTGGAAATTAGATTACATATGCTACATGCAACCAAAGTAAAGACAAAAGAAAAAAATGTCACTGAGACTTACGGAGTAGTCTGATTGGGGGAGAGGAAAACTCAAAAGTTTTCATTCTCATGTGGTATTTCAGAAGTGGTCCTTTCAAAAGCCTTGGGACTGCGGGGTTGTCAGTCTGCCTTTGCCCTTTAGGGACAGTTACTTACTGAAGTTTCTTCCATAAACCTGTCTTTATATTTGCTGCATAGTTTTTTCCTTCTAGTCTACATGGAAATTTACAGTATACTAGAGTTTCAGTGGTGAATACCTGTAGCTCTGTGTCACTCCAGAGAATTTAGGGTGGCCTTTGTGTTTCCTTATTTTTGTATTCATTTTATTTATGTATTCTTCTAGGCTATAAATCCAACAATCACATGTCTCATTAGATCTTTTTCCATGGTTAATGATGAAAATATCAAAGTGTGGGTACCCAGGTTTCTCTTTTTTAAATTGTGTTTTATTTTCAATTGAAGCAACTAGTGAAATAAATAATAAACACCTTGAACCACACTTGTGAATGTATTTGCTATGCTAATTATAGATGAATTATACATCACCTGACATAAGATTGCTGAATTATATAGTGCCTGAACCTGACATGATATTTAATGTATGTATCTGTGGAAATGCAATTCGTAAAAACACTTATTATTTCATGAACTTTCCTGTATGCAAATTTGAATTTAGTAATGTACTTTCACAGGCAAGGAGGCAGTTGAATGGTATATTATATTTAACACAACACACATACACAGCATTAGCAATTATATGTTACATAGTACGGATGAAAAAGACACATGTCTATCAAGTTACTGTAAGCCATCAAAAAAAAAAAAAAAAATAGGATACAAACACGTTTCACTTTTAGAACCCTTCAACTGGAATTAAGCCAAAAGAAAACAAAAAACCTTAAGTTTTGTGGATCAGAAATAAGCTATGTTTCACCCATGGTGTTGCAATTTTCACTAATTGGAAGCATGGTTGGGATAGGTAGGCCTCCTCAAAGTCCCTAGCATATTCTCCATTGCACTATAGGGTTTGCCTAACTCTTGCAGCAGCAGAAGGAGCCATGTTTAATATTTTTTAGGTATTTCAGTGACATCCAGGCTTCACTCAAGTCTCCTCTCTCCAGACACCAGCACTCCTCTCTCTGTTCACCTGGTTACTAAGCAGAGCTGTAGGGGAAGTACCTGCCTTTTACAATTAACCCCCTCTTAACATTGCCTCAGGATGGCTCTCCACAGTTACAATAACTACTTTCATTTCATGGACTTATCCTAAGCAGAACCGTTTTTACTTAGGGCTGCTAATTCTGTATTTGGCACCCCTAAATCATAAATTAATATTTTAAATCTATTTGGTTTCAAAACTATTTTCAGAAACATAATGCCACTCCCTCTAGCTACTATAAACCAGTTGTAATGTCTGAATGCAGACACACTAGTCAGAGTAAGCAGTACGTGAATGTAACTTCACCTTTAGCTGCCCCATTGGCATCAGGCTAGTAAGCCTTCTGGTTCTAGGTTGCCCCAGGATTTGATGTGCTACTAAACCAAGGACCCTGCAATCACTATATCTGGTTTCCCATAGTACACAAAACATGGAAATGCAATTATTTTAGTAAATATAAACTAAATACCTTTTCTTTCAATAGTATTTTATTGAGAAATATACAAATAGATGGCACACACAAATGCACAGTGTAGAAGCAATCCAATTACATAGACAAGTCACAGATAATGTCACTCTCAAGGAAGAGCCGCCCAAAATAACATCTAACTAAAGTTCACATGTGAAGATTCAGATTGCCATTCTGTATAGTCTAAACTGCGTAGAAAACTATTTATGGATACTGAATTATAAAGAGGAGTATAAACAATAAAAACAAGAACTTAGTACCAATTTACTGAGAGATGCTTTGAAGACCTTTCATGCTTAACCGCTTGCCGACCAACCGCTGCAGATATACTGCAGTAGGTTTGCTCGGCTGTGCAAATCACCGTACCGGTAAGGCTAGTAAGCCTTCTGGTTCTAGGTTGCCCCAGGATTTAATGTGCTACTAAACCCAGGACCCTGCATTCACTATATCTGGTCTCCCATAGTACACAGAACATGGAATGCAAGTATTGCAATTTTTTAAAGGTAATAGTAGGCACACGTGCATGTGCCCTGACGCATCACCAGAGTCGATGCCCATGGCTGGTGGCCACGATTTCCACTGGCCACCCATGATCACTCCACAGAGAGCCAGAATGGGGATCTGTCAAATTAAACAAACAGATCCCCGTTCTGATAGGGGAGTAGAGAGAGATTGTTTGTTCCTAGTGATCAGAAATAGCAATCTCTCTCTTTCTCCAGTCAGTCCACTCCCCCCTCGAGTTAGAGACATCTCCCAGGGAACACATTTATCCCCTTGATCACCCAGTAGTGTTAACCCCTTCCCTGCCAGTGTCATTTATACAGTAATCAGTGCATTTTTATAGCACTTATCGCTGTATAAATGTCACTGATCCCAAAAAAGTGTCAAAAGTGTCCGATCTGTCTGCCGCAAGGTCACAGAATAGGAAAGAGGTGCAGGTTGTTTTGACAATAGTTCTTTATATGTCAGTATATTGTATTGTAACCAAGGGAGTACCCTTAAATTGGGTATTTGATATATTTATATAAAGACAGTCTAGTATATATATATATATATATATATATATATATATATATATATATATATATACTCTGCAGCATCCAGTGTAGCCTATATCTACAGTGCATTCCGTGGTGTACTATTTCTAATCTACTTCAGGTGGTGTATGATATATATATATATATATATATATATACAGACAGTCTAATATATATATATATATATATATATATATATATATATATATATATATATATATATATATATTCTGGAGCATCAAGTGTAGACTATATCTACATTCTACAGTGCATTCCGTGGTGTACTATTTCTACTATACTTAAGCTGGTGTATTTGATATATATATATATCAAATATATAGACAGTCTAGTATATATATATATCTGCAGCATCCAGTGTAGCCTACATTCTACAGTACATTCCTTGGTGTACTATTTCTAATATACTTCAGGCGGTGTATTTGATATATATACACAGGCAGTTTACTATATATATATATATATATATATATATATATATATATGTATGTACCGTATATATATATATATATATATATATATATATATATATATATATATATATATATATATATAGTTCAGTATATATTAGTATATATATATATATATTTTTATATATATATATATATATATATATATATATATATATATATATATATATATATATATATATATATACCCTATATCTACAGTGCATTCCATGGTGTACTGTTTACTGTTTCTACTACTACTACTACTTTTTCTGGTGGTGTACACAATACAGTGCAGCCGTAGTGCAGTTGCTACTACTTTTCTGGTGGTGTGCACAGTACAGTGCAACCGTAGTGCAGTTGCTACTACACTTCTGGTGGTGTACACAGTACACAATACAGTGTAGTGTGGTGTTGCAAAACAAAATACACATTATGTCCGGAAGGCCACCAAGGAAAGGCAGACGCTCACAGGCCACTAAAAGCAGGCTCTGTCTACAGTCAGCAGTGCTGGTCGTGGACATGGTGCATCCTCTGCAGGTGGCTGTGGGGCACACTTGTCCTTTTTTTCTGTTGCTGAGGCAAGGGCAGAAAAATTGGGCCTTTGGTGGTGGTGCCACAACACTGTAACCCCTCACAGATACTCTTGTTGGGCGCAGGAACAGGCCCTGCAGTGAAATATTAGATCAAAAATTGTAATTACATGCCAATGTTAAACAGGGAGAGAAAAATTGGTCTTAGGCAGTGGTGGTGGTGCCCTAAACGAAAAATATTGTTGGAAGCTAGCATCATCAAGATTGAGGAGGAACAGGATAGTCACTCAGCATAGGCAGTCTTCAAGGGATCCCACATCCATAGAAAAATCAATCAGTTACATCAGCATCAGGTGCTTTATAGCTGCTGATCCAAGACTGATTCATTTTTATGAATGTGAGCCTATCAACAGATATGAAAGATGAAAGATATGATCCATTACAAACCCTCCAGCAGCACTGAATGTGCATTCAGAAAGAACGCTGGATGCAGGACAGGCCAGTAGCTCAATTGCATATTGAGTTAGTTCTGGCCAGTGGTCCATCCTCAAGACTCAGTAACTCAGTGGATGCTCTGTTGGAAAGGTCTCTCAGTCTTCTCTTGCCCCTAGATATTCCTGCACCATGTAATGCAGATGCTGGCGATGGTTGCTTGAACCGATCAGACCTTGGTGCTGAGGACTGAAAAGTTGTCAAAAGGCATCAGTCAGCTGGCCACCTTCTATACCGCTCTTCCTCTGACTGAATAAAGCCTCAGCAACTTGTTATCCAGCAACAGGAAATTGTAACAGGGTCTTGTAACAACAGGGTCTGGAAATGCATTGCACAAACCTTTCTTCAAGGCCCCCTGAAGATGTTTCATGCTCTGCTCCCTCTGCAAAGGCAGGGTGAGTTCTGCAACCTTACCCTTGTAATGTGGATCAAGAAGGGTTGCCAGTCAGTAATGATCCCTCTCCTTGATACCACAAATCCTAGGGTCCTTTCGCAGGCTTTTCAGAATCAGGGAGGTCATGCAGCATAAGTTTGCAGAGGCATTCGATTCTGAGTCCTCTGGGTCACTAAGGATCACATGATCCGTAAGAACCTCCTCCCAGCCACGTACAACTCTTTGGATTTCTGGGGACTGAAAACCATCCCTTGAAGACTGTTGTTGAGTGTTATCCTCCACATCCATGCTGACACAATCCTCTGCCTCCTCTTCTTCCTGTGTGTTTGGTGGGCCCGCAGGAATGACCACAGACTTTTCTGGCCTGCCTCAGGAGATCTTGTAAGCCTGGGTACCTGCTCAAGAACTGCTGCACCACCAAATTCAGGACATGTGCCAAACATTGAACATGGGTCAAGTGTCTCTGTCAGAGGGCGGCGAAAAGGTTGGTGCCATTGTTGCATACAACCATTCCTTGCTAAAACTGGTGTGACATCAACCACCTCTGAGCCTGCCCCTGCAGAGCTGACAGGATCTCTGCCCCAGTGTGGCTCCTGTCCCTTAAGCAGACCAACTCAAGCTCCGCATGACATGTTTTTGCCTGAGTGCTTGCATAGCCCCTTGAACTCTTACGGAGCACCGTTGGTTCGGAGGATAAATCTGCAGAAGAGGCCATAGAGGAAGAAGAAGAGGAGAGAGCTGTGGCAGAATCACCACTAGCATTTTGGAGGCGTTGTGGCGGAACAAGCTCCAACAATACTGAACCCTGTCCTGCATCCTTCCTAGCTGCCAGCAGAGTTACCCAGTGTGCCGGGAAGGAAAGGTAACGTCCCTGCCCATGCCTGCTAGACCATGAGTCAGGGGTAATATACACCTTACTGCTGACTGCCCTGTCCAACAAGACCAAACCAATGCACATGTCGGTAGAGAGCCGGAATGGCCTTCTGTGAAAAGAAATGGCATTTTGGAATCTGCAACTGAGGTACAGCACATTCCACAAATTCACAAAAGGGGGCAGAGTCTACCAGCTGAAAAGGCAGCAGTTGCAGTGCTAGCAATTTGGCCAAGCTAGCATTCAGACACTGAGCATGTGGATGGCTGGACTGAATTTCTTTTTATGGTTTAGCAACTGGGGTAGGGAAATTTGCCTGCTAAAATCAGATGGTGGTGTACTGCAAGCAGATTGGCTGCAAGTACTTGGGACACCTATTGCTATACCTTCATTCCTCTCAATGCAGGTTTTTGAGAGGACTGGAGGTATAGTAGGGTTGGAGATCCCAGATGAGAAGCAAGAAGAAGTCCACCTTTTTCTTTGATGTGGGTATTTCAAGTGCTGTTGCCAACAGACTTGTTGCCTTATGAGTTTATGTGAAATCTCCATTAATAGCTGTAAAATATTGACCAGACTCATCAACCTTACAAACCGCTCAGTGTCTGCTACCCCTCACTGCCAATCCCTCCACTGGCTGCCACTCGCCCAACGAATTCAATTCAAAATATTAACAATAAGTTACAAAGCCATCCACAACTCTGCCCCCAGCTACATTACTAGCCTAGTCTCAAAATACCAACCTAATCGCCCTCTCCGTTCCTCCCAGGACCCCCTGCTCTCTAGCTCACTCATCACCTCCTCCCATATCTGCCTCCAGGACTTCTCCCAAGCCTCGCCCATCCTCTGGAATTCCATACCCCAATCTGTCAGACTGTCTCCAAATTTATCCACTTTTAGGCGATCCCTGAAAACTTTCCTCTTCAGAGAAGCCTATCCTGCCTCCATCTAAAAACTGCACTATTTTCTCCATTAGCTCATCTCCCACAGCTAGTACCCTTTTGTATAACTTGACCCTCCCTCCTAGATTGTAAGCTCTAATGAGCAGGGCCCTCTGATTCCTCCTGTATTGAATTGTATTGTACTTGCACTGTCCTCCCTAATGTTGTAAAGCTCTGCGTAAACTGTTGGCGCTATATAAATCCTGTATAATAATAATAATAATATTGTAATTATGAATATATTTAATTTAGCTTGTATCTATGTAGGGCGGAACATATTATCTTCACAGAAATCTCTGGTAGACCAGTCAAGTCAGTGCTTAGGCTTGTGTATACAAACAATTGGATCCAAAACTCATTGTTTTACACAAACTCACTTCAAAGGATCCCAAGCTGGGATATGAAATGAAGGGAGGCCAACCTGTAATCAATATTTAACTTCCCGGGAAAATTCAAGTTAATCTCCTGCTCAGTAGGGATGAGCCGAACACCCCCCTGTTCGGTTCGCACCAGAACATGCGAACAGGCAAAAAATTTGTTCGAACACGCGAACACCGTTAAATTCTATGGGAAACATGAATAATCAAAAGTGCTAATTTTTAAAGGCTTATATGCAAGTTATTGTCGTAAAAAGTGTTTGGGGACATGGGTCCTGCCCCAGGGGACATGGATCAATGCAAAAAAAAGTTTTAAAACCGTCCGTTTTTTCTGGAGCAATGATTTTAATAATGCTTAAAGTGAAACAATAAAAGTGTAATATCTCTTTAAATTTTGTACCTGGGGGGTGTCTATAGTATGCCTGTAAAGGGGCGCATGTTTCCCGTTTTTAGAACAGTCTGACAGCAAAATGACATTTCAAAGGAAAAAAAGTCATTTAAGACTACTTGTGGCTTTTAATGAATTGCTGGTCCGACAATACACATAAAAGTTCATTGATAAAAACGGCATGGGAATTCCCCACAGGGGAACCCTGGCCAAATTTTTTTTTTTAAATGGCGTGGGGTCCCCCTCAAAATCTATACTAGACCCTTCAGGTCTGGTATGGATTTTAAGGGGAACCCCGTGCCAAAATATTAAAAAAATGGCGTGGGGTCCCCCCAAAAATCCATACCAGACCCTTATCAGAGCATGCAACCTGGCAGGCCGCAGGAAAAGAGGGGGGATGAGAGAGCGGCCCCCCCTCCTGAACAGTATCAGGCCATGTGCCCTCAACATTGGGAGGGTGCTTTGGGGTAGCCCCCCAAAACACCTTGTCCCCATGTTGATGAGGACAAGGGCCTCATCCCCACAACCCTGGCCGGTGGTTGTGGGGGTCTGCAGGTGGGGGGCTTATCGGAATCTGGAAGACCCTTTAACAAGGGGACCCCCAGATCCCGGCCTTCCCCCGTGTGAAATGGTAAGGGGATACAAAAGTACCCCTACCATTTCACTAAAAAAGTGTCAAAGATGTTAAAAATGACAAGAGACAGTTTTTGACAATTCCTTTATTTAAATGCTTCTTCTTTCTTCCTTCTTCTATCTTCCTTCGGTTTTTTCCTCCATCTTCTTCTTCTTCTGGTTCTTCTGGTTCTTCCTCCGGTGTTCTCCTCCGGCATCTTCCTCCGTGGCATCGGCGTCTTCTTCCCTTCTTCTCCTCGGGCCACTCCGCATCCATGATGGCATGGAAGGAGGCTCCCGCTGTGTGACGCTTCTCTCTTCATCTTCTTCTTTTCATCTTCTTGTCTTCTTCTTTTCGGGCTGCTCCGCATCCATGATGGCATGGAGGGAGGCTCCCGCTGTGTGACGCTTCACCTCTTCTGACGGTTCTTAAATAAAGGGGGCGGGGCCACCCGGTGACCCCACCCCCTCTGACGCACAGGGACTTGACGGGACTTCCCTGTGGCATTCCCCGTGATGTCAGAGGGGGCGGGGTCACCCGTTACATAACCCTGCGCCCTTCTGTAGTTTTAAATGACTTTCTTTCCTTTGAAATCTCATTTTGCTGTCAGACTGTTCTAAACACGGGAAACATGCACCCCTTTACAGGCATACTATAGACACCCCCCAGGTACAACATTTAAAGGGATATTACACTTTTATTGTTTCACTGCTCCCGAAAAAACTGCCGTTTTTAAAACTTTTTTTGCATTGATCCATGTCCCCTGGGGCAGAACCCGGGTCCCCAAACACTTTTTATGACAATAACTTGCATATAAGCCTTTAAAATTAGCACTTTTTATTTCTCCCATAGACTTTTAAAGGGTTGTCAGCGGCTTTCGAATTTGCCGCGAACACCCCAAATTGTTCGCTGTTCGACGAACTGGCGAACAGCCGATGTTCGAGTTGAACATGAGTTCGACTCAAACTCGAAGCTCATCCCTACTGCTCAGAATAGTCACAAGGATTTGCATTAAAGGGACTGACTTATGCAAAGTATAGGGATTGGAGATGTAGCCAGTCCTTAACCAGGAATAGGGAAGCTCACCAATCAGAGCCATACTATGCCAACCAATGAGGCATCAGCCTGTAATGATATACACAGACTAGATGGGAGGGGAACACACACTTTTATGGGAGAGCAGCCATCAGAATGGAATCTTGGTTTAAAGGATACTTGTGGGAAAGGTTTTCACTTTACTTGTAACTAAATATGTTTGTAGATTCATGTTTTAAGGAATATACTCTGTATTCCTTCATGTAATTCTCTTATTTTAACCTAATATTTTTGTTCCTTGGTGTAGACTATAGATAGATGGTTGTGTATTAGGTAGACTTTCAACTACTCACCAATAAATGTTATTATTGTGTTAAAGCTGTCACTCATGGTCAAAGAACTCTCATTTAACCCAAATCATATCTGAGAGATATTAAATCTCAAATATAGTATACGGGAAACAGACTGCATGGGGGGTCATTATATGTCTGGTCAAGCATGTGGTGCCCAAGCGTCTACTGTTCTGCCACGCTTGATCCGCTTCAGACATAGGTTGCAAACAGCAACGGTGTGATCTGCTGCACACGTGTCAAAAAAGGCCCACACCTGCGGAGTTCTGTGGTGTGATGCAGTAGGGTGCCTGCCCTTAAGCTGCCCCCTAGAGGACATCCTGCCTCATTGGAGTTGTGTCTCCTCTTCCTCCTCTCTTCTATCAAGCACCCAAGTAGAGTCAGTGACCTCATCATCCCCTCCCTCCTCATCACTGGAGCAAACTTGGCACTATGCTGCAGCTGGGGCAACATGACTGTCAGTTTCTTGTCCTTCTTGGGCACCCCCTCTCTCTAGGCTCACGTTACTCCCTTCCTCAACCTGGGAACCAACATCGGAGCCTTCAAATCACTGCGCATCCTCCAGCAGAATGTACCTGACACTGTGGTAGAATAGTTTGGGGGACTCCTACATGCATGATGGTGGGGCTACAGAAGGAGTGACTGTGGACAAGGAGCCGGTGGAATAGGCCGCTTTGGCAGCTGCGTAGGAAGGCAGACTACTCTGAGCCTGGATGACAGAGGATGAGGAGGAGGATGGCTTTGTTATCCACTCCACCAACTCTTCTGCATGTTCTGGCTCAATAACATGACCAGCAGCAGAGAAATAGGACAAGCGTGCCCCACGGCCACCTGCAGAGGATGCACCATGTCCAAGACCAGCACTGTTGACTGTAGAAACAAAGCCTGCTTGCCCTCTTTTAGTGGCCTGTGAGTGTCTGCCTCTCCTTGGTGGGCTTCTGGACATGATGTGTATTTTGTTTTGCAACACCACACTACACTGTATTATGTACTGTGTACACCACCAGAAAAGTAGTAGCAACTGCACTATGGCTGCACTGTATTGTAATTACAATTGTTGATCTAATATTTCACAGCAGGGTCTGTTCATGCGCCCACCAAGAGTATCTGTGAGGAGTTACAGTGTTCTGGTACCACCAACACCTAAGGCACAATTTTCTGCAGAGTATATAGGCCAGGCCGTATAGTATATATACTTCTGTTCAGAGAATACAGTGCCTGGGGGCCCCCAACGCCATTTTTTTAAAAATTTGGGTGCAGGGTTCCCCTTGATATTTATACCAGACCCAAAGAGCCTAGTAATGGGCTGGGGGGATGACCCATGCCATTTTTCTCAATTACTTTTATCTATCTTGCCGAGACCCGACAATTCATTACAGCCGCAAGCAGTTTTAAATTACCTTTTTCCCTTTAGAAATGTCATTTTGCTGTGGTATTGTTCTAAACATGGGAAAACTGTGCCACTTTACAGGCATACTATAGATACCCCCCAGGCACGATATTAAAAGGAATATTTTATTTTTATTATTTCACTTTAAGCATTATTAAAATCACTGCTCCCAAAAACTCTTTTTTGCATTGAGACATGTCCCCTGGGGCAGGACCTGGGTCCCCAAACACTTTTTATGGCAATAACTTGCATATAAGCCTTTAAAATTAACACTTTTGATTTTTCACATTCGTGTCCCATAGACTTTAATGGTGTTCGCGCGTTCACACAAACTTTTTGCATACTCGCATGTTCTGCTGCAAACCGAACCGGGGGTGTTCACCTCATCCCTATTCATAACTGTCACAGAGATATTTGCCCTGGAACTGCTGTTTGAGTTGTGTATGTATGTAACATACCATGCTCTGATCTTACATTCACCTTGTTGCCACCTATTTTCCCAGTTACAATGTTTGTAATTTACTTAGGAAAAAAGTTACTTTCAAATTTTGTTAAACTCCTATTTTTGTTTTTCTTTTTACCTTGTGGGTTAACTTTTTGCATTTCTCATCTGTCAGGCTACATTCATACCTGTGTGACTTATAGTTCCAAAGTAGCTCATGTACTTTTTTTTGGGCAGTGAATCAAGAGTGTTTTGTGATGCATGTTTTCTTTGCATGGAAGTCGTGTGCCAAACATGTGACAAAATGCATGACTGCAACCCATGTTTAGGGTGCCATTAAGATGCACATTTTGCCACATGTTTTGCATATCTCCAGGAACATGCATGGTAACAAAGTTTGAAAAGACCTCAGAGTCTGGTGCTTCTTACACTAGGTAATGCATTTTTTTGTGTTATCTTGACTACAAGCAGTTTTTGAATAACAGCAATTCCATACATTTTAGTTTTGTGAATCTCACAATATGTAGTATTTACTTAGTCTAGGTCACATAAGGTCCAAAAAAGTGAATTATGCATTAGTGTCTTACTTTGTATATTTTATTTCAGAGCACCTAGTTCATAAGCCAGAGTGTGAGCAAGTCTATGAGGTATGTGTAGTTTCTTTATGCACCCTTAATTAGCTACCCATCTAATAGAGATAGCTAATTTCTTTCAGTTTCAGCACTA
Source organism: Lithobates clamitans (assembly GCA_037952925.1). Classification (NCBI taxonomy): domain Eukaryota; kingdom Metazoa; phylum Chordata; class Amphibia; order Anura; family Ranidae; genus Lithobates; species Lithobates clamitans. The sequence continues at coordinate 5,016,067 of JBBGZY010000143.1, forward strand.
TTTTCCACAAAGTGCTAATAGGTGGAAGTTCTAAATGCTGTAGACTGCTATTGCCAAACACAGGTCTGCCTATATATCATGCTCCCAACATTGTGGGAAGAGTTTGGGGATGGCCCCTTCCTGTTCCAACATGACCACACACCAGTGCACAAAGCAAGGTCCATAAAGACATGGATGAGCAAGTTTGGGGTGGAGGAATTTGACTGGCCTGCACAGAGTCCTGACCTAAACCCGATAGAACACCTTTTGGATGAATTAGTGCGGAGACTGTGAGCCAGGCCTTCTCATCCAACATCAGTGCCTGACCTCACAAATGTGCTTCTGGAAGTATGGTCAAACATTCTGATAGACACACCCTAAAACCTTGTGGACAGAAGAGTTGATCCTGTTCTAGCTGCAAAGGGTGGGCCAAATTAATATTGAACCCTACGGGCTAAGACGGAGATTAAAGTTCATGTGCGTTTAAAGGCAGGTGTCCCAATATTTTGACAATATAGTGTATATATATATATATATATATATATATATATATATATATATATATATATTAATATATATTACATAAACAGTAGGGTATCCTAGTTATAAAACGCACTGACCAGTTGATTTTAGAACTAAAAAGAAAAAATAACCTCTTACTTTAAAACCAACTTGTTGATTTTAGTCTTAGCTCTACAGTCCAGTCCACACATGGTTGTCAACTTTCCCTATTTTTACTGACAAAATGTAATCCTCTACTGATGTAACATTTTTTTTACTGACAACAAGCCCCTATAAAAACAAAAAACAATAATATACAGTAAGGGGGACATTTATACATGCCACCCATGTAATGGGAGCATTTACACTGATCACCATGTAATGTACAAAAGTAGGGAATAAGCAACTCACGTGGGAGATGGTGTAGGAGATGAGGTGTCAGTTTTGCATCTGAATTTTCTCCCTTGAACAGTGGAACCCTGGCTGGCCACAGTCTAAATCTGCCAGTAGGTGAAGAGGTGGGGAAACAGAGTGGACACAGCATTATTAGTTAAGGCAAAGGGAAGCAGGCCAGATAATCACAAAGCTTCCTTCCCATTCATGCTGGCCAGGGACACTGGAAAATTATATTATGTATTTCTGCATTTGAAAGCTGTCAACTGAATTAGGAATTTCACTGGCATTTACCCTTGCCCATGGGTATTTACAGATGGAAGTAAAATGGCTTGTTTTTTTCTAAACTGTCAGTAAAATATAGTTGGCAATCGTGTTTCCAGAAAGTGCTGCTAGGTGGAAGTTCAAAATGGAGGAGACTGGCAAATACAGGTCTTCTATTTTTTTTTTTTAAATTAAAAAAGTATATGCTCATTGAGACAAAATAATACATAAGGCATCAACACTTCACACACATTTCTTCAAGTTCAGCTCTCTTTGTTATTGACAGAGTTGCACTTGAATTATACAGCTGGAAAGATTTCCCCTTATACATTTAGGGCACAATTAGCTTAATTAAAATGATCTCATATCCTAAATTTACTTGTGCCCTTCAAATGCTTTCTTTGACTCCACAGTGCATTAAGACAATGTTAAATTAAGCTAAATAGTTTTGTACTTTATTTGCTACTTCTATTCTGTGCACAGCAGAATACAATTTAAAAATTGGTTCTATGCAGTACTGCCTTGATGTTCATGTACTCCGCAGTGAAGACTTCAAAATCAGGTATGTATAAGGTATATACTGTATGGTTAGTTTTGTAATGGATGCAATCATTTACATATTAAAAATATATTTACATCCAAGCTTATGACAGGCTTGTGATTGAAGCAATAATGTAACTGATTTAACCTTTTTAATAGATAGGCTTCCAATTGGGTCTTGCACACAAGATCTTCAAGTGACACATGGGGTCTGTTGCTGTGCAACTAGAAAAAAAGCAATACCCCATAACTAGGCTCCTTATTTCATATATGGTTATATAGTTTGGAAAGGTGTGGGGCTAAAATAGGGGATTTTTTTTTATAATATGTTGTAGAGTAGCCATCAGGTCCGGGGGATGTGGAAGTTTTGAGAGAACCTATAATTTTAATGTCTGAGCATGGGGCATTTAAGACTTCAATTTGCTAACTGGACAGGGTGGGAAGCATGATATCCTCTAGCCAATGTATAGAGGATTGTTTGGGTGGTGTTTGAGGTGTAGAGAGTCATTTTTTTATTGAAGTCTGAACTTATTTTGGATGGCAAACTAAATTACCGGTTGGATTATGTAGTTTATATACATGAGAGGGTTTTGTGGACTGAATTAACTTTCTAGAAAACATGGTGGAGGAAGAGTTGCTGTATAGTAAGAATTTTGCTTTAGTCCATCTCAGAGCCTTCTTTGTATCTGCTTATAATAATGTGTCTAAGGCTATATGTTTTTCTTGAATTTGGTTTAAAAGGCTCTGGGATGGGGATTGGCTATCTTTGTTATATAAATGATCTAAGTCTTTGGTGAGAGATTTAATGTCCGCTAGTTTGGATTTATTATGTGCTGATGCTATAATTATTAAATGACCTCTTATTACAGCTTTATATAGATGTAGGATGTATATCAGGAGTTGCATTATGAGCAAAATAATCCTCAAGGTGAGTTGTTAGCTGTTGTGTAATCATGTGATCTGTTCTGTAGAGCATTGTTAATGAGAATTGTTAATGTGCCATTTATAGGGTGTAGGGGCAAGGCCTATATGTGAAGTTGTAAAGGAAATAATGTGATGGTCAGACCAAGGACATGAATGAATGTCTGATTTTGAGGAGTTGGCCAAAAGAATTGGGGTACAAAAGATTAATCGAGACATGCAAAGCTGTCATGTGTATGTGAGTAAAATGTGTAAGCTTTAATTCCTACATTGTGAGCTCTCCATGTATCTACCAATTGAAGGTTATTTTGTGTATGGTTCAGTGATTTGGGAAATGCTTTGGAGGATGGTACCACACTACTTCTATCAAGCGCCGAATGAGCTCCCAGAATAAAATCTCCCCCTACTATCAAGTGTGGAGACCGGAATCTGTCCAAGATATCAAAGAAACTTAAAAAAAAAGTGGATTGTGCTTCATTTGACGCATAAACAGAGCCTATGGTGTTTAAATGGCCCCTTGAAGAACCCTTCAATATCAAAAAGCGACTTTCTGAACCTTTAAATATGTTGTGGGTTTCAAATACTATAGGGTTTTTTATGAAGATGGCTACTCCTCTGGATTTAGAGTTATAAGTTGTACAGTAAAACTGGTTATATGATTTATCGAAGTATCTGGGATGATTTGTTGTAGAAAAGTATGTTTCCTGCAATAAAATTGTGTCAGCCCCTAATCTTTTATAATGGTGGAAAGCCTTCTTACGTTTCTGAGGTGAATTGATGCCCTGAGCATTGTGTAAAATCACCTTAAGTCCCATCATAATGGTAAGAGGGGAAAAAAGATCTTATGAGGTGATACCCACTGTGCCCCAGGCAGAAAGAGCTAAAGTTTTAATGTGAAACAGGAAAACCTCACCAAAGTTGCAAAAAATAGTAACATATTTATAAGATAGAATTCTATAATAACCATCACAAAATATGTGGGGTACTTTACCATATTTGTATATCATGAGTAAAAGTGGAATTAACAATGTTAGTAATGGGTTACTAACAGTAGACCTTTTAGTGTAATGAAATATGTTACAGAACCTGAAATAAGAAATTAGAAATGAATAACACAAAAACAGTGAACCAGTTTGACCTTAAAACAATTAAACTTGGACTATGTTGTCCATTACTCATTTGAGGAGCTCAGTCACAATAGACCAAGAGTTGTATAGTCAGTAGCACAAAAATCTGTGCCATTTGATCCATAATTGGGTTCCAAAAGTAAGTTGGGGGTCAAACAAGCGGAGGCGAAGAGACTCAGCAAATATGTAAAATATTTTACAACTGATTAAGCGTGCATATAGCTTTAAATTTTCTTTTTCTTTTCCTCTTTTCTCCATTTTCCTTTAAAAAAAAATTATGAAAAACTGCATAAGTGGCTGTGTGGTGGGTAGAATGGAGAGAAATGAATATTATGTGATAACAAAACATACAACACACATACAAAAAACAAACAAACAAAAAAAAAATCTTCCTTCTTAAAAGTTATCTTTCTCCTTTTTTTTTCCCTTTCTCCTCTTCTTCCCCGTGCAAAAAAAAAAGAACAATTGTTCATCTATCTCTGGGATCCATTCAAAGTTACCCTTTTGATATTTTGTTGTCTGTGTAGTGCTAAGGAAATGTCTTATATTATGGAACAAGCTCCAGATTTAAAGATATATCAATTGTCCGTTTATGGGACTATATTTCTGAAGGATTGTTTTGATCACGTCTTGAGGAGGGGGTAGCCCAAATAGGTGATGATTGTGGAGTGGATGGAGGTCTTGAATTTGAATCCGGGTCCAGCAATCCTAATTTGACCAGTAGATCTTTGCCTTCTGTGACAAGAACTGTGTACGTGGTGCCATTGTGGGGGACCGTCAGTTTGAATGGAAATCCCCATCTGTATCTTATATGAGCAGACTGCAGGACGGATGTTATTTCTTTCATTTTGCATCTTATTCCTAGAGTTGCCTGTGATATATCTGGGAATATTTGGATTTTGGTGCCATCCAGTTCAATGCTGTTTGCATTTCTGGAGGCTCTTAGTATATTTTCCTTTGTAATAAAATCTTTCATGTACAGAATAATATCACATGGAGGCTTATCTGGAGGAGGTTTAGGGCGAAGTGCCTTGTGGATTTTGTCACAAATGAAAGAAGATGGAGGGGTCTCATGGAGAAGGTTTTGGAACAATTTAGACAGCAGGCATCAGTTCTTTGACTGATTCAGGGATTCCACGAATCCTTAAGTTGTTGCTGTGATTTCTGTTATCTAAGTACCCCACTTAAGATTGTAGATATGAGTGGTTTTCAGCTAACAGTTCAAAATCCTTCCTTAAGTCATTGTGTGCTAGAGACAATTCATTGTGTTTGGTCTCTAAGATATCCGTGCGCCCTTCCAGAGAAGCTATTTAATGTTTAAGAGTGCTGGTTGTTTTGTGCAATTCAGATTGTATCTTGTTAGCCAGTTTCTCATATATAGTTGACAGGCTAGCATCAAGATCAGCTTTTGTTAGTTGAGAAGGGTACTCACTATCATGCTGTGCTGTATCTTTTGCCAGAGAATCACAGGAGGCCTCAGGAGACTGTGAGGTCTGAGGAGAGGAGCGGGTGCCATCTTGAGACATCCTGTACTTGTCCATTGTGCGGAGTAGACAAGTGGATAGAGAGTGCTAAAATTGGAGACCACATGCCCGTTTGCCCGACGGCATGAATGAGGGTGTCCTGCAGGGATGCTGGTTAAAATTGGTGTGAAGTCCGTGATTTAGCCCTTTGGATTGTGCCTTTTCTCTCCGGTGGAGCTGCTATGGAGAGCTGCTGTCCTGCATTGCACCGTGCATACACCCCATTTTCATCATATTAGCCCAAAGTGTTGTTCAAGTACAACTAACAGGATACCTTTTTAATATTTTAAGGTAGTTGCAAAGGGAAGCTAAAGATTTACATGAATTATTTCTTCCATGGTACCAGTGTAAATTTGGAATTAGTGTTCTGGTTTCCATTGATTAAAATTGTTTTTTCATCTGATGTGAACTGATGTTGTGAATTAATCAGTTAGGCAGTAAACAACAGGTACCTAAAGTTTACTTTGATTTTAAAATATTCTTCTACAGATAGGGTTAGGATAGCCAGGTAACAGAGTGGTGGAAGAGTATGGAGAAGGTTGAATTGTGCTAGATAAACACCAGCCAAAATATTGACCGCTGTCAGTCGGTTCAACAGGAAATAGCCAGCATTCGGTTATAGTGTACAGCAGCCTGTCCGACAGAAGCCGGTCTAAGAACCAGCTTTTGCCAAACAGACATGCTGGAAAACCAGCATCTGATCAGCATTTACAGCCAATGGCTGCTAGCACTGATCAGTATGTTCTGGTGCGGGGGGGGGGGGGGGGGGGAGACAGTCCCCCTGTCAGAACAGAAAGGCATAATGGGGGAGATTGCATCGATAACATTGCTTAAAAATGTTTCTTTTCATTTAGACCACTGGATTGAACCATAAAAACTTCTAGTATTGTACCCTTCTTAAGTGGAGTGAGTTTGAAGTGATTCTGTTACTTTATCTCCATCAATGGTTAAAGCCAATGGATAGGGTCCTTTCAGACAGGCTTGTCCGCTTGTCGGAACCTGCTTGCTCAGCGGAGGATCGATCCGCTGATCCTTGCTGAGCAGGGGGATGAAAGGTCCATCTCCGCTCACTGTGCTGAGACAGACCTGTCAGAGCTCTGCACTCCTCTATGGGGAGATTGGATTAAAACATACCTCCATCCTTCTGGATTTCATGGACAAAATTGGATTGGATAGCAGCGGGTGTTCAGCGGACATGTCATCCGCCCCTCCATAGGAGTGAATGGAGGTTCCGATCGGGTCCGCCTGAAAAACTGACAGCCGGACCTAATCGGAAAGTCCGTGTGAAAGGGGCCATAGAGTAGTAGAAAGAGGGAGGGAGGAAGTTGGAGATTGCTGCTTACAATAGTTCTTAAAAATGGCATAAAGATCCATTGTTGAAACATCCATTTCACCTGTTCTGGCTTCCATCCAACATATGTTGCACATCCAACTTACCATACCAAATATAAGTTTTCTTCTCCCAGTGATTTTTACAGCACCAATTACTACATATGCCAATTATTATAAAATATCCTTTTTATTGTACGCAAAAAACAAAAATACATGTTAAAATCTATCCAGTAACATCCCACCATCTAGCTCATCTCTGAACGTGCATCTCTGAACGCTTCCTGAAAACTCATCTCTTCAGAGAGGCCTATCCTGCCTCCACCCAACTGTACAATTATTTTCTCCATCAGCCCATCCCCTACAGTTATTACTTTTTGTATCTCTTGACCTTTTCGTTTACATTTAACAAGCAACCTCTGATTCCTACTGTATTAAATTGAATTGTAACTGTACTGTCCACCCATATGTTGTAAAGCGCTGCATAAACTGCTGGTGCTATATAAACCCTGTATAATAATAATAATCTCAAGTTATCCTTACCAAAAATAATCCTTTTTTTACATTATCACATTTAAAACATCACATGATGAAGTTGAAATGAACTCTAAGCATTTTGTTGCACTTGCTATCAACTTCATGAGTTTATTCAAGGTTGGTTGCTAAAATCAAAGGGAGACAATGTCAAGAATTGAGGTCTGATCTTGTGATCATATAGGTTGTCCATATCCCCTTAGGTTCTAGTCCAGAAGTGGTATACAGATCACTAGTATGAAACTGCTTGTGTCCTCGTTCCTCCTCCATTAGCATAGATAAGACTATATAGAATATAGCAATATAACTGTTATACTTGCAACAATGTATGTTATTGTCCTAACATTATACAAACTTGTCCTAAAGGATTCTCTGGATGTACAAGACAGAAATGATAGACAACTGAACATCAACCTTAAAAAAATGGTTTCTAAAAATTTCAAGAAAAACTGCAGCAATTTTACCATAAACTTAGCTAGTTTTTCCTCATCCCTGTTTTGTTTAAGGTGAATATAGAAAGCACTCTGGCATGGCTGGATAGATGTGATGCGGGCAATTTATATACAGTATACATGAACTACTTTTATATGAGTTTTTTTTTTATTTCATTTTTAAATAGGTCTTTAAAAACAGCTGAAGGCCTCATAATGTGTACTTCTCATCTTTTAATTTGTAGTTTTTAAGATGCATTATTTGTTTGTGAAAAAATAATGGTCCTCACAAATAAAATGACTTATTTGCTGCTACTTTTGGTCCTTTTAAGATAAGATAATCCATCCACTTTTTATACTAAAATAGATGTGCATGTACATAGAATATAATCAAATGCAAATATGCAGGCGGAAATCAACTGTTATTTGTGTTACAGTGTAAATGACAACAGGTTACATCAGAAAGCATGTTTGACTCTTTTTAATAAGCTGTTGTTTTTCTTTTTCTCTGACAATGCTGTTATAAAATATCCCTTTGCCATTTTACCCCATCAGATAAAGGCAGGTACTCATTAGTGTATCGTGTGAATGAAGGAAAGCAGCAAAGCAACTGAGAGAGACGCAGACAATAAAAGCAAATGTCAGCAATACAGTTTACCTGCTTTCAGCATTATTAAAAGGCTGCTATGTTTCCTTTTATCATTTAAACTATTTCATCTGCCCTGTTTTTATTATGAAATACATTTTACTAATGGTAAACAGGAAGGTTAGAACCATCTTATCAGTTTTTACATGAACAGAATAAATAACAAAAACTTCTTAAAATTCCATATACCATGTTAAAAGCTACACCTAGACAGGTTTTCTATTCAAAACATATGGTAACTGTGGAACTGTTATGGAGGTCAGGGATAGTGGGATCAGTATGTTACCACAAGTTGCTATATATATATATATATACATGTTGCTGATTTAACAGAGTAGGTCAAATAACACTTTCAATGTGCAACATTCTGAATAACTTACCAGTCAGATTACTAATACTATTATGAAAAAAATAAAATATTTATTTGTATGGTTGATGAGTTAAAGCAGCTTGCACATTGTTTTTACCTTTACTGAAACAGATTGAATGTGGCTAAGGTTCCCTGGGAGATCTGCTGCTATTGTTGTTTCTAAGTGTACCCAAACTCCCCATACCAGTAAAGGTATACAGTTGTATACAAAGTACAGGTAAATAGTTCCTATACACAGAAGCAATATTTTAGTTTTTGTTTATGGGGAGTGAAATCAACTAATGGTCTTCTGTGTTTCTCGGTGACACTGGTGACATGATTTCTCTTCTTAAAGTAGAGCTATGGTCAAACTGTAAAATTACATATGTGATGTAGGCTTCACATACAGGTAAGACTTTTAAATACCTTTTTAAATGCTGTAACAGCTTGAAAATACTTGTTTACCCTGAAAGCTTAAAATAAATAAAGGCTTTAGGTGGACTTCAGACATACAGCACTTAAAGGCTGCCTCACAAATTACAAAGATGCCCTACTCTCCTGCTTTATTTTTTTTAATCTAACCCTGTATTATGAGAACATGACAATGACAGAGGTGTGGGGACATCAGGAAGCGTGAAGCTCTGAGGTAAGTGGAAATAAAGCCAATGAGATATTGCCACTGGAATCTCTGGGAGATATATAAAAGTCAGAAGGTGGCCTACAAAGCCATATCATTTCCTGTAATTTTTTTTAAGAGAATTTTAAAAAATGCACATTTAATGGTCCTAAAAGACATGTTTGGAGAAAAAATACATGTTTGCTAGGCACAGAATGACAAATGCAACTGGGACTTGTAGTCTCTCAGCAACTGATTGTGTCAAGCTATCAATGCCTGTTTTATAGAGGAATAGCAAAATGAATGTGTCTGCCTGACAGCATGTGCAGGCTGATATCACCTCCTGTGTGTGGGTTATCAGAAATCAGCTACATTTTAGTAACATAAATTTACTGCAGCTTGTTTGCTGCACTTGACCCAATAGCAATGCCAGCACATAAGTATAATTGTCCCTTGGGCTTAAACCTCTGATCCTGTACACAAGTCCTGGTTTGTGTGTTGTGTGTGCCAGGGCTCCCTTTTACTCTATGTCCTGCACTACATTATAGTGTCTTATACTGTAGATTTGAAGGAGACATTACTAACTTCATGTTCTCCATTGCATAATTAATCCTCATCTTTCATATAATCCTTATTATATAGTGACAATCTTACTTCCTAATACTATATGATTACATGGAATTCAAATTCCTTTTGCCATTACTGGAATGATTTCCTATTTAAGCCCACTTACATTCTCAATTTATTGCCAACTTACTACTTAGATGATGACAGTGACCTCATTTTCTTATATTTAGAAATCATTACCGTTTTCTTATCCTTCGGAAATGGCAGGACGTTGCTGTACTTTGCATATAGCTGTTTCACTCCAAAAACTGAAACTGTGAAACTTAGTACATTATATAATATTGCATTTAACACATCAAAAAATGCTATCAGTTTGTTTTAAAATAATATCAAAATCTCAGCTGGAATGCAACTTCAGAAGTTCACTGTACTAAATGTTTTGATAAAAAAATCCCAGGGACAGTATGAAAAAAATATTAAAAAAGGAGATTTGCAATTAAACAGCTTGAACTATTTGCACTTCATGTTATAGACAAGATGATCAAAAATACAAAAAAAAAAGGTAGGCATTGTTTATTGGTTACTTAATTGTAATCAATTAGTTGGGACTTATTTAGAATGAGAGTTTTTTTTTTTTAACTTTGGAGGATAAATGCTCTTGTGGGACTGCCATTGGTTCAGAGATTGAAAAAGCTATAGCCCCAAGTCTATGTTTTAATGAGAAGTACTGGAATTATTTTCAAGGATTTAATAAACAAATCACTTTGTCCCAGTCAGAAGATATTTTAAATTAAATTGAAATGACAAAAAAAGAAGAAGCTAACTCTTTTGCTAAAGTGCAGGGATCTTGTAGTTCCTCCAAATAAATGTTTTAAAGCCCAACTGCAGGCCTTTTTTAATCTATTAATCTCCACCCTTCCATCAGAGTAAAAAAAAGCAACTCAGGTTTGCTTAAGGCACCTGCAATGCACAGTTTTTCCCTGCAGTATTTTGATTTTGCCATAAGATTCAATCAGTCTTCCAGGTTGAATGAAGCCCATTGTCATTAAACTCAAGAGACTGAGGATGTATTATGAATGAATGGGTGTCATGGTCCTACCCCCCTGAGGGGGCATCACCCTGACACATTTTATTAATGTTATATTCATTTGAACAAAAACCCTAAAAGAATCTTCTTAATCTTGCCCCAAAGCACCACTCCATGTTAAGGGGATGTGGCCTGGTATGGTTTGGGGGGGGGCGCTCTCTCGTCCCCTCCCTTTCCCAACCTGCATGCTTGGATAAGGTCTATTATGGATTTTAGGGGGATCCCACACCATTTTTTTTTTTTTAACAATTTGGCATGGGGTTTTCCTCAAAATACATACCAGACTCAAGGGGCCTGGTATACATTAGGGGGACCCCACACTGTTTTTTCCCAATTTATTGTTGGCAGCTAGTGACTCCTCGGTTGTTAAGGATGTGGCAGCCTTTTTAATTATTTATTTCCTTCTGTGGATGGATTTTAACGCCTGTTCATGCAGTATTTACCTAGCATTTTTATCTGTAAATATCACACAAACTGTCTAGTAAATTTACAGTTTCAGGATCGCATGAGATATTTAGGCAAAATGTGTCCTGACACCTAAATATCTCATATGCCTTCATTCTGTGAATGGAGCCCAGTATGATTAGCAATGTCAGAGGCATAAAAGTGAATAGGTGATAGCTGATAGCGGTAGTGAAACTTGACATACAATATGGTAATAATTATACAGTAACACTAAGCAGTGAGATCAGCATAAACAGTAACAAGTGTTGTTGAAAATAACTGTGTTAGGAACTATACTGCCAAAGTGCATTAAGGTGACTATGCTAGCCTAAAGTGCATGAGTTAGCACTGTTATGCCCCGTACACACGGAAAATGTCCGATCGGAGCGTATTGTCGGAAATTCCGACCATGTGTGGGCTTCATCGGACATTTTACATCGGATTTTCTGACACACAAAGTTTGAGAGCAGGCTATAAAATTTTCCGACAACAAAATCCGATTGCGTCAATTCCGACCGCGTGTGGCCTGTTCCGACGCACAAAGTGCCACGCGTGCTCAGAAGAAATTCCGACACGGAACAGCTCGGTCTGGTAAAATTAGCGTTCGCAATGGATACAGCATTTTCGTCACGCTGCAATGTTAAAAATGGTTTAATACAGCGCCTGTCATAGTACCACATCCTGGGTACATAGATGTCATCTGCTGCTCCGGATCTCTGTGAATCCTGGACTTTCTGGCGCTCCCTTACATATGTGCTCCTCAGGCCACCAATTTGGATCTTCAGTTATGTGATGTCTGCCGTGGGGATCACCTGCTTCACAATTTCCAACAATTGATCCAGCGCTGCCTTCCTCTTTGTTTGGTTCCTGTAATGTTGATGGTTGATCTCCCACAGACAGGGCAGCTCCCTGAACATGTCAATGAATATTGCCATGAAGTCATTATCTTGTAAGATATCCATGTTCACTGCAAGACACAACACAAGACAAACCCTAATGTCAGGCCAAACTCTCCTAATCTTGTTATAATATAGGTCTCAATGTAGAAGCAGAATAGGCACAAGTATGTCTCTTACCTTCATTCTTACGATCGGCGCCACCAAAGCTCCTTCCTCCGCTCACAGATCGTACGTAATACGCACGTGTAGTACACTTTATACACATTGCGCATGCGTGTAACTCCGCCCACCCCTGACGTTCTTTCTAGTCTATTCCCCGCCCCTTTTTGTTCTGCGCAGTGGGGGAAGAGCACATGGCGGATAAACAGCAGGTGCATGCTAATTACAGGAAAGAGGAGGAGGAGGAGGAACACATCCCGATCCAGAAGGAGAAGATTTAAGGCCACAAATATGTCCTTTGGGGAGATGTTGGAGATGGTGGACATCCTGAAGAAGGGGGGTTATGATGGAAAGTATGGACCTTACCACAACCCCAATATCAGAAAGGCCAAGATCATTGCAAAAGTGGTCAAAAGTCTGCACCGGAATTTCAGGGTACGACGATCGAAAGATCAGCTCAGGAAGCGGTGGTCGGACCTGAAATTAAGAGAGCCTGAGCAGTACAGAAAGATCCGGAGAGTGCTGCAAAGTGCTGCAAGTTTGTGAATCAAGAATGTGTGGATTATTGTCTCAACGCTACAACACTTTTGTGGTGATGTAATTGCTGTTTTCTGAGAAAATGGTGGTTATTTCCTAAGGGCAAATCCTCTTTGCACTACAAGTGCAGTTTCAGTGCAGTTTCAAGTGCACTTGTAGTATAAAAAGTGTCTACGCCTTTAGTAAATAACACCCAACAGTGCTTTGTATAAGGTTACACAATTACGCCATTTTCAGGACTCCCCACATTGTTGTCATGGTCAGCTAAAACAAACACAAGCAGTAAATGTTACCAAAGATTAGCTTTTTCTTTTTTATTTGATAAATGCTTCACAAATTGTCTGGCATATTGGTATCTTAACCGGACATCACGGGCACTCAGGGAGGGCAAGCCAGGAAGGCCACTTTCAAGCGCCGTCAGGGTTGGATCATGTAGAATTCCGGCCTCAGGCCCAACTGAGCCAGCATAATTGGCAGAATGTTTGCGTAAAATGTTATGGAGAACACAGCACGCCAGGATTAGATGATTAAGTTTATACTCCGCCATATGGATGGGTGTCAGAAATAGGTGGAACCGGCTGGCCAGGATTCCAAATGTGTTCTCCACCACTCTTCAGGCTCTGGCCAGTCGGTAATTAAAAACCCTCTGTTCCGGGGTGAGGGTCCTCATCGGGAATGGCCGCATAAGATGGTCCCCCAGCGCAAATGCTTCATCCGCAACGAAGACGAATGGGAGTCCTTCCACATTGTTCTCTGGAGGTGGCAAGTCAAAGCTGCCATTCTGGAGACGCCTGTAGAACTCCGTCTGGGCGATGACTCCACCATCGGACATCCGGCCATTCTTCCCCACGTCCACATACAAGAAGTCGTAATTAGCCGACACCACCGCCAACATCACAATACTATTGAACCCCTTATAGTTGAAATAGTACGACCCTGAGTTGGGTGGTGGGACGATGTGGACGTGTTTCCCATCAATTGCCCCTCCGCAGTTAGGAAAGTCTCACCGCTGGGCAAAGTGGGAGGCCACAGTCTGCCATTCCTGTGGCGTGGAAGGAAACTGTTGAGGAAAACAAAAATAAATTACTATTTTTGCACATAAACATGGCAAGCAGATTAGGCACAAACATTCTTGGCCAACCTCCAGATAGCATTTATTAAGGGGAAATTAACACCAAAGTATAAGGTAGACCTATCATACCCCCCCCTCTCATGGGCCATTTATAACATTATAGGGGGGGGTGGAATCTTGGACAGGTAACCCTCTTCACTTAATTGAGAGATGAATGCCTAAATACAGGGTATTACTTGGAACAGCCCCTCCTTAGTTACACTATTGGCAGCACACTGGACAGGTAAGAAGTGTCATAATACAAAGATATAAATACACACTGTACACATTTGAGGACATTTGGACATTCTGATATTACCTATCAAGATAATAATAGAATACAAAAACTTTAAACAGTACCATTGGAAAGTATACAGGCAGGCCCTTGCACTACATGCTTTGGGGAATTCATCCATAAATCTGACCAGTAAAGAGATGGGTATAGTGTGTATGGGTTTGGCAAAGTCAGCAGATAGATGATTGAGGGTAGATAGAGAATTGGTATCAGCTGACTTAGCAGTTGGGGGGAGGGAGGGTTTAGAAAAATGATTTGGGGACACTACAAAAAAAAGCACTCTGCCTGAATTTAAAGCACAAATCACATTTCTATAAACATTTTAGGGGGTGTTTGGGGTAAAGCACTACTATGGAGCTGATAAAATACATTGTTAAGTGACTACATGAGGTGAATATAGGGGCAGGAGAGCATGTTGGGGAGGTAAGTGAAGGCAGATATGTATGAAGGACTTAAAAAATAATTACATAAAAATCCAACATGCATGAGAACAAAGGGGGCATTCACAGCATATTCCAATCATAGTAATTAGGGAATGAGGAAAGAAATACAAGATATTAGCAAACATTAAATACAATAAAATGTGATATTAAAGTATAAAAATCTTACCTTCATATACTCCTTCTGCATGACCTGGATGATGGCAGAACAGGTCTCTGGGATGATGATCCCCAGAGCCTGGGCGGAGATGCCTGTTGAGAACTTGAGGTCCTGCAGGCTTCTCCCTGTCGCCAAGTACCGCAGGGTAGCGACAAGCCTCTGCTCCGGAGTGATGGCTTACCTCATGCAGGTATCCTGACTGCTGATATAGGGGGTCAGCGAAGCCAGCAGACGGTGAAATACGGGGTCCGTCATCCTGAGAAAGTTCCTGAAATCATCAGGATTATTCTCACGGATCTCACGGAGCAAAGGCATATGAGAGAACTGGTACCGCTGAAGCAACCAATTCTTGGTCCATGAACTCCTCCCCACCCTGTTCATGGACTGGACTTGTGTCAAGGTCAGGACCCCAACACCAAGCCCCCACACAGCATGAACTCTACAAGGAGTACGTATACGCAACATGGCTAGAAAACGGTCGGCTGCTCAGTACGAAGTAACAGAACGCGCTGAAGAACAGCAAGGCCTGTGAAGAGCGACCTGAAAAACAGTAACGAACGAACAAGAACAAAATGACTACTTAAAGTCATGCGGAACTTGCTTGCACGCACTGAAGAGCAGATACAAAACCACAAACACAAACTGAACCGCAGAAAACGATCTGAAAGCCACGAGTCTGAAAAAGCGCGAACCTTCTCTCACCAAACTTTTACTGACACGAGATTAGCAAAAGTAGCCCAAAGGGTGCCACGCTTGGTTCTGAACTGGCCTTTTCTAGTCTCGTCGTACGTGCTTGACGTCACCGCGTTGTTGGCGATCGGAAATTCCGACAACTTTGTGCGACCGTGTGTACGCAAAACACGTTTGAGCCAACATCCGTCGGAAAAAATCCTAGGATTTTGTTGCGGGAATGTCCGAACAAAGTCCGACCGTGTGTACAGGGCATTAGTGTTCAAACAACAAGAAAATAAAAGTGCAATATAGTTTTTTTTTACAGGAAGTGACCCTCTCACTGGCTTCCAGAAGATGGTGACAGGCTCTTACTCTGGTATCCCTGCGGCAAACGAGCAAGGCTCAGGGGTGGCAGTGCTATAGAACCTCTGGTGCCTCTGCTCCCAACCTCAGTTGTGCATCTGACAAATACACAAGCAACTGTGTACCCATGGACTCCTGTGTGACCAGTGGGCTTTCCCAGGAAATTCAATAAAAAAAAACCTCTTGGCTTCTCCTGCTTTGGAGTCTATTGAAACCTGTAGTTCAGGAATTTAGTTGATCCATTACATGGCTGATGTCTTGGACTACACTTCCCAGGTTTCCTGGAACTCTGCATCACAGTCTATGGGTTCACTTGACTGTAGTTCTCCCCCTGGTGGCTGGAGGCGAGTCATGTAGCACAACATTAACATCACAGTAGAGTGAGGGAGGCAAATAGGGAGCAATGTCTCTTCTCCATGCTGTCACAGCCCAGTGCCTGGTTACAAGGATTCTTACAGTAGTAACAAGTATGGTGTGTATAACCAATCTGTATGAACTTTTCAAATAGTATATTTATTTAATGGGAAAACAAAAGGGAAAAGACAAGCGCAACCTCCATAGTGTAGTAAACAAGGTGAACAATATTTATTAATAATGAATAACACATTCACAAAGGTGGAGCTTGTGCTGAGTGGTAAAAGTCAAAGCTGCTGCCTCTGGAGCACAGAGCCACTGTGGAATTCCCCTGCTTTGGCCGTGAGCAGGGGGAGAAGAGCACAGGCAAGAGAGAGCCACTGCTGCAGGAGGACAATCCGACCACAGATGGAAGCCAGAGCCTAGAGTGGGAGGATATTTGTCACAGATGGGAGTGCGCTGGGAGATAGGGACACATTTCAAACCATGTCTTTTCTTCTTCAGCCTATCTAAAAGTGGCTACCTGCCAAAAATAGATAGAGCACTATAGGGGCAGGTCTAGGAATGACTGCAACTGCTCACCAGGAGGGTCAAAAAGCCACAGGTGCTGGTAACAGGAGCCAGCTGGAGCCCCCAGCTCCTTGCTTTTTATTTATTTATTGGTGTTTTTATCTCTAATTCATGAAGATTCCAACCCACAAAGAGAAATTAAGCCTTTTTAGAGCTGTTTTGCTCTATAATCTGAATAGACAGCTGAGTAGTCAATAGTTTAGCTCAAAGAAGAGACAAGATAGCCAGGGCACAGGATTAATAAACTATAAATGCATTTATTGGGAAAACAATGTCCACACTTTCATTAAAATACAGGATGTACAACTTGGGATAATAAGGGAGATGGTCACAGAAATGAATGGAATGACAGGCAGCCACTAGATAGGAGACCCGCAGCCAGCGTTGTAAACCCAGACCCTTCAGAACACGATAAGAGGAAATTGTTTGTTTTTGTTGTGAGTTGCAACCTTAATCATACAATTATTGCTTTAGCTCACAGTCAGATGAAAAATAATAATGTACATACAATCCGATATTCTGTAAGTTTACTGTTGCTTTTAAACTTAGCTGGGGGTATTGTATAACAAAAAAATCACTATTTTCCTAGTAATAGATTTTATAATACAATTAGTAAGTAAATGTGATATAGTGTATCTCTCTCAGGTCAGCAAGAAAAAATACTGTTTATAGTATGTAAATAATTTCTAGTTATGGGTAAAGCCATTTATATGACTGCCCAAGGTGTCAGAGATTCTAATGCCGCGTACACACGGTCGGACTTTTCGTCTACAAAAGTCCAACGGACGCTGACGGACTAAAGCTGGCTGGTAATCCGATCGTGTGTGGGCTGCTTCGGACTTTCAACGTACTTTTTTAGCCTCAAATCCGACGTACTTTAGATTTGAAACATGCTTCAAATCTTTACGTCGTAACTACGACGGACCCCGAAGTCCGCTCGTCTGTATGCTAGTCCTACGGACAAAAAAACGACGCATGCTCATAAGCAAAAACTAAACGGAAGCACTCGGTCTAGTAAAACTAGTGTTTGTATTGTAGGTAGCACATTCATCACGCTGCAAAATCTGTGATCGTTGAATGCAGCGCATTTTATTTCTTCTTTACGAATGCTCTAAAGAACGAAGGTGTTTTGCTGTTCATAATCAGAGTTCTCCCAAACTGATTTCTGAATTCTTTTTCTCTTTGATCTCATGAATGATATAGTATGCTTTTTATAAACAATGTTTCCATACTAATAATACTTTTTCCCTTTTTTTTTTTTTTTTTTTTTTATGTTTGTAAAGTTACCACAAAGAACCCATTATTCTTTTTTATTTTTTTTCTAGTGATTATTTTTTAATTTTTAGATAAAGTTAACCCAAAGCACCGTTTTTGTTTATGTATATATTTTTTTTTCAAGACTTACCACTTGAACATTCTTAACATTAGTAATGTATTTTTGGTGTGTTTTTTTAAAACTCAATGAGATTGTTGTCCCTTGTTAATTTAACATTGTGTGTAAAATCAATGATTTAAAAGAAAACACATAAAAGTCTTTTGCTAAACTCAAAAAAGATCCATTTATTCATGGTCAAAATAAAATAAAGAGGAAGTCAACGCTGGAAAAAGTCGGTGTACAAGAAAATTGGGATCTTGAGGAGTCCATATAAGAGGGAGCACAATCTGGTCCAAGAATCCCAGAGATCAACAGCACCAGCAGATGATCTAGATGTCCCCAGACTGTGGTCCTACAACAGCCTGCGTCTTCTGTCAGACCAGACTGAACCCAGGTCATCACTTTCTTCTCTTCCCTGCAGCCTTTCCTCCACGCTGCCCTGCAGCCTTCCCTGCAGCCTTCCCTGTAGCCTTCCCTGTAGCCTTCTTTTGAGGCTGTGGCTCTGGTGTTTCAGTTGTGGCAGGAGGAGGAGGAGGAGGAGGAGGAGGAGGAGGGGGGGGGGCTGCCTCATGTAGTTGGGTGTTTTTGGTTAGCGTGCCCTGCAGCCCCTTATGGATTGTTTCCCCAAATAGGCGCTCACAAATGAGGCGCTGCTCCCAATCCATCTGAAGAAGCCTGCTGGCTAAGTAGCAGCCATAGGCTTCTTCCGCTTCGGGGGGGCTTGTTAAAAAACGGGTGGCCTGTTGCA